>OU830603.1:42094443-44594443 GCA_917563855.2 Limnephilus lunatus | reverse complement strand
TGATTTTGTTTTCGTTTCCGCTTATAAGACCCGCACAAACCTCACCCCATGAACCTGGGCATCCCGGTTAAGTCACCAAACATAGCGAACCACTTAAGGTATACCTTAATTTTGGGAGGCGGGTATGATTACCACCGCCCCGGGAACCATTTTTGGGTAATCAACACCTCTGTCATATGTCACTTTGCAGTGACATTCGTGACTTAGCAGGAGTGCCCGGTTCAAGGAGTGAGATTAGTCTAGGTCCGTGCGGCGAACGCGTTCGCTCACCTACTGCGTGGCAAGCCGGATTGGGAGAGACTGATTTTTTGTGACTTAGCAGGGCTGCTCGGGTTCAAGGGATGCGATTTGTCTAGGTCTTTGCGGTGAACGGGTTTGCCCACCTACTGCATTACGGACCGGATTGGGAGAGACTGGTTGAGGGAGACCTTATTTTTTTTACATTAGCTCCACACAGGAAGCTCTGAAGAAAATAAATCCCGTCAAGGCCTATGTCTTCTTTGGGGATGCAATGCATTATCGGGGAATACGTATGATTCCTCGATAATGCATTGCATTACGATCTCTACAAATTCGGAAGTCGCAAGAACAAATTGCATTACGATCAATACGAATTCGGAAGTCGCAAGAACAAATTGTTGCGTGCGAAAGTAAATATTATTTTGATTTAAATGTATAATTCAACGATATCTAAGGGGCATTGCGACCTTGACTACGAATTCGGGAGTCGCAAGTTCGAATTGTGGCGTGCAGAGGTAATTTTTATTTGATACGTTTGTATAATACAACAATAATGCAGTGCAGTGCGATCTTGACTACGAATTCGGATGTCGCAAGTTTAAATGGCATGCGCCAGTTAATTTTATTTTGATAAATACATATAATTCCTCGATAATGCACTGCCTCACTATCTTGGCTACGAATTCGGAAGTCGCCAGTTCGAATTGTGGCGTGCGGAGGTAATTTTTATTTGAAACGTTTGTATAATACAACAATAATGCAGTGCAGTGCGATCTTGACTACGAATTCGGATGTCGCAAGTTCGGATATTGATTTTGATTTTGGTTTTGGTTTGAGATTTTAATTTTGATTTGGACTTTGACTTTGATTTTGGTGTTGGTTTGAGATTTTGATTTTGATTTTGAATTTGATTTTGACTTTTGATTTTGTTTTCGTTTCCGCTTCTAAGACCCGCACAAACCTCACCCCATGAACCTGGGCACCCCGGTTAAGTCACCAAACATAGCGAACCACTTAAGGTATACCTTAATTTTGGGAGGCGGGTATGATTACCACCGCCCCGGGAACCATTTTTGGGTAATCAAAACCTCTGTCATATGTCACTTTGCAGTGACATTCGTGACTTAGCAGGAGTGCTCGGTTCAAGGAGTGAGATTTGTCTAGGTCCGTGCGGCGAACGCGTTCGCTCACCTACTGCGTGGCAAGCCGGATTGGGAGAGACTGATTTTTTGTGACTTAGCAGGGCTGCTGGGGTTCAAGGGATGAGATTTGTCTAGGTCTTTGCGGTGAACGGGTTTGCCCACCTACTGCATTACGGACCGGATTGGGAGAGACTGGTTGAGGGAGACCTTATTTTTTTTACATTAGCTCCACACAGGAAGCTCTGAAGAAAATAAATCCCGTCAAGGCCTATGTCTTCTTTGGGGATGCAATGCATTATCGGGGAATACGTATGATTCCTCGATAATGCATTGCATTACGATCTCTACGAATTCGGAAGTCGCAAGAACAAATTGCATTACGATCAATACGAATTCGGAAGTCGCAAGAACAAATTGTTGCGTGCGAAAGTAAATATTATTTTGATTTAAATGTATAATTCAACGATATCTAAGGGGCATTGCGACCTTGACTACGAATTCGGGAGTCGCAAGTTCGAATTGTGGCGTGCAGAGGTAATTTTTATTTGATACGTTTGTATAATACAACAATAATGCAGTGCAGTGCGATCTTGACTACGAATTCGGATGTCGCAAGTTTAAATGGCATGCGCCAGTTAATTTTATTTTGATAAATACATATAATTCCTCGATAATGCACTGCCTCACTATCTTGGCTACGAATCCGAAAGTCGCCAGTTCGAATTGTGGCGTGCGGAGGTAATTTTTATTTGAAACGCTTGTATAATACAACAATAATGCAGTGCAGTGCGATCTTGACTACGAATTCGGATGTCGCAAGTTCGGATATTGATTTTGATTTTGGTTTTGGTTTGAAATTTTAATTTTGATTTGGTCTTTGACTTTGATTTTGGTGTTGGTTTGAGATTTTGATTTTGATTTTGAATTTGATTTTGACTTTTGATTTCGATTTCGATTTCGATTTAGATTTAGATTTTGACTTTTGATTTTGATTATAAAAGTGCAATATAAAATAACTCAATGTCTATTTTTAAATTATTGTGGCATTGTAAATGAGGTTTTTTCGTAACTCAAATTCTCAATAGAAATCAACACAAACAGGCAATTCCGAAAGCGTTGTTAAAATCAATGAAATAGACGTAAGCTTCTATATTCATTTTAATTTTAAAATACTTACGTAATACAATGTTATTTTAACTAATTAATTATTTTGACAAATGCCTATTTATTTGATTGAAAATTAGTTACTGTTGTTGAATAATAATATTAATTATAAGACATTATAATATCTATGTATTTACAAATGACAGCAATTGGGATCAGTTTTTATTTTTATCGTTTTATTGTTCATTTTTCATATTATAATATCAAAATATATTATAATATGAAAAAAGTTTAACATTTTACTAACATTACTTTGCGAAACTAACATCAAAGATCATTTACTAACTGACCATAAACATATAACAAAAATACAATAAAATAAGGTATAAAGGTTGGTTTTATTTTTTATTTTTTATTGTAACTGCAAAATTTCATCGACGGAGGAATTAATGTTTGGGTTAGTCTCATTTTGAGCCTTTATTGACTGGCCTACAAGGCAGGGGCCGCCTCTGGTTACCGGCTATTTTAAAATTATGTTTTCATAGCTTTTAAGGCGATCCACTAGTACAGGAAAAAATCGAAATTTGAATTCACGCCCTTTTATGGGAGGAGTTTAAAAATACTTGAGAAAAAGCTTTTGGAAAGGTTGGAAAAGATATTTGAGAATTTTTTTTACATGTTGATTTCGTAAAGGCCTGTAAAAAACATTAATTCCTTTTTTATGCATTGTTTATTGTAATAAAATGGAATTTTTAAATTGATTTCACGAAAACAAGCAGCGCGGACCCTAACACGTTGTTTCTCCGCTATATAAGAAACTGAATTTGCCACATTATGCAATAAAACCATATCCGAAAAAGTGTTTATAAGTAGGAGAGTTTGCACTAAAAAATGTTTTTTATAGACCTAATACTTTATTTTTTCTAAGCTTATTAAAAGACATTAAAAAAATGACCGATATTTTTAAGGGCCAAGGTATGTTCTACACGAAGTATTTAATTGAAGCATTTATAATACGTCTAAGCGGTCAAATTTTCAAAACAAAAACATACGATTTTGTATGATTTTGCATTATTTAGTATGGCTTCATCTTAATGACCTGAATTATGAGTTGGTTTCTTTCTGAGTTTGCATGGAACCAATCTAACACTATTTAAAGAGGAAAGATTTGATTGTTTGTTTGTTTGCATTGAATAGGCTCCGAAACTACTGAACCGATTTGAAAAATTCTTTCATTGGTAGGAAGCTACACTATTCCCGGTTGACATAGGCTATATGATATTTTCAAAAAAAAATTAGGGATCGTTACTAAAACTCCAATAATGTAGCCCAAGGTGTAAAAAAAATACCTAAAATATTCTTTACATCGCGTGCGCTGCGAAAACTATTAACAATAGAATAAAATAATGTAGTACGACTTTGTAGAAAACATCATTATTTACAAAAAGTTTCGCGACAGCATATGTCTAACTATTATAGTTATGCCACAAAAAGTGTTTATTTATTTTAAAAATTTAATTAAAATGACGCCGCGTCAAATGGCTCTTTATTTGTATCTTGGTTTTAATCCTTATCAAAATAAATTACTTCATATTCAAGACTGCTTCAATACCTTTATTTAACTTTTTGAATTATTCAATTCGGACATTTTATTCTAAAGTTACCACGAGTTTAAAAATAGCCCCGTTTGGGGAAAGGGTTGAGAAAGTCTGATTGGAGAATTCATAATCCATCCGGTCCGCCACGCAGTTGGTGGGTAAACGCATTCTCCGCCAAGACTTAGACAAATCTCAACTTCTAAACCCAGGCACCCCTGGTAAGTCACCAAACGTTGTGAACCACTTGGAGTAACCTACGGCAAGGATGTTGGTTATCCGATAAATAGTTCCCGGGGCGGAGTTACACATATCCGCCTCCAAATTGATATTCCTTTGTTGGGAGACGGGTCGAGGGACTAATATAGGTATTTTATGAATGTACCGCACAATAGTCCCAGATGCTCTCTTCTATCTGGAGCTAATGAAACTAAAGACGGGTTGTTTCAAAAAATTTTACGGATTCATCAAATATTTGAAATTATTTTTTTACGACCTGTGTAAGTTCTATTCAAATTCTGTATTATTTCAGATTGATAGAGCAACTGGCCTATAATGATATAATGACGGAACTTGAATAGAACGTGAAAATTATCTTAAAATATTTGATTATATTACAAAATTACAATTTGAGGTTTTACTCATAGTTAAAAATAAATATTCCTCCTAGACTTGCAGAAAAGTCAATAGACGTCGCATATTAAATAAAAATTGATAACTTTATCCAAGACACTATCTAGATTATATTTAGTTCTGGTTGAATTTTGCAATCTTTCATACAGATAGCAGCCAATAAAATTTGCGTTACGAAAATGAAGATAATGTTGGTAGTTTCTAGTCGAAGTATGAAACGGTTAAAAATGACAGAATCGGATGGGGACTAATTAATTAGCTTAGCGCAATGGTTAGAGCTGCTGCCCGGAAAGCCGAAGGTCCTGGCTTGGAGTCCCTGATGTGACCGTACCTCTTTCTGATTTTTCTGTTTCAGATTTTGGATTGAGTTTCGCTAATATTGTCTTCATTTATTTAAATTTTACAATTTGAAGTTTAACTCATTGTTCTAAATAAAAATAAATATTCATCCTAGACTTGCAGAAAATTTAATGGCCGTCCTTAACCAGTCTCTCGATCTCGATCCGGCCCGCCACGCAGCAGGTGGGCAGAGGCATCCATCGCCAAGGCCTGGACAAATCTTACCCGAGGAATCGGGCACGCCCGCTAAGTCACCGAACAGAGAGAACCACTTGGGGTGACCTATGGCAGAGGTGTTGGTTATCCAATAAATGGTTCTCGGGGCGACGATACACTTATCCACCTCCCATGTTATTCCCAGTTGAGAGGCGAGTTGAGGGAGTTCTAGGTTAGGACTCTTTCAATTAGTCTCTCCCAACCTGGCCCGCCACGCAGTAGGTGGGCAATCGCATTCGTCGCAAAGACCTGGACAAACCTCTCCCCTTAAAACCGGGAATCCCTGTTAAGTCACTAAACGTAGTGAGTTTCTTGCGGTGACCTATGGCGGAGGTGTTGGTTATCCAATAAATGGTTCCCGGGGCGATGGAACAAATCGGACTCTCTCAACCTCCCAAATTGGGTTGAGAGAGTCCAATAGAAGAGTTCTAGGTTAGGTCTCCTTCAATCAGTCTCTCCCGTTCTGGCCTGCCATGAAGTAAGTGGGCAAACACATTCTCCTCAAAGACCTAGACAAACCTCACCCCTTGAACCTGGGCACCCCTGCTAAGTCACTGAAAGTAGTGAACCGCTTGGTATGACCAATGGCAAAGGTTTGGTTAATCAATAAATGGTTCCCGGGGCGGTGGTGTGCGTAATCCTCTTCCCAATATACCTATAATATTAATGATAAGTTTTTAGATTTTCACGGCCAAAAGCATTTTCGTTGTTTGTTTTTTAGGTGTTATGCCGTGTTGCGCTACCTCCTTTTTTATCCGACGTTTTGGACAGCGTTGCAGTGTCCATCATCAGGGCAGATCCGGCAGATTGTCGCAGACATCGTCGGATCTGCTGGATCCGCCCTGACGATGAACACTGCAACGCTGTCCGAAACGTCTGCTAAAGAAGGAGGTAGCCAACACAAAACAAAAAACGAAAATATAATATTAATGTATGTAGGTTTGCTGAATTGCTGCCAAAAATATTTTAAAACATACATCATGTAACATGCATATCTTCAATGGATTACAAATGTCAAATATTTCAAAACGGTTCACAGCAATGTATTTTCTTTACTTTTACGTAAAAATTAAACCAACTCGTTCGGTATCATTTTTTACGGTGTGCCTTGAAAATAGTTTCCATAGTGTGGATTATCATTGTGGGTGGTAGAGCCCGTTCACACTTCTGGTTAGGCATGAGTGCAGGTGTTCAAAACAAACTGGGTGTTTAAAAATGTTTGGAAGAAAATAATTATCGATTTTTTCTTTTTTAATTATTTTATTTATATAGATGTTTTTATTATTTGGAATGGCTAAAAGCTTATCAACTTTGAACTTCAATGAAGAATGCCCGAAGTAAAAACCATTGAAATCCCGCTTTTTTAAATATTTAAAAACATCTAATCGCATATCCCATTACTAAAAATTGCGTTTTAACTGAGAAAAATGAAATTATGTGTGGTATATTTTTGTTTATCAGTTGTTTAAAAAATAAAGCACGTTTTAATAAGTAAGGACATTTTTTTCGAAAAGTAGTTCTTTAGAGTAGGTATTTATTATGTTATTTTTTTGGGCAAAAAATTGTGTTACCTTTACATAGTATAAAATGAAGTCGCTTCCGCTGTCTGTGCGCTTAGATCTTTTAAACTAAGCAACAAATTTTCATGCGGTTTTCACCAATAGATAGAGTGATTCATGAGGAAGGTTTTAGAGTAGGTATATAATTTGTCAAGGTTTTGTGTTAATTGGCTGAAATAGGGCTGGCAAGCAGGCAGTGGGCATCGGGCAGTCGGCAGCAAGCGGGCGGTGTCGATTTGATTTAACAGATGGCGTTGGTTATAAAGGTTGGGTAGTGGCGTGGCGTTGTGATGGCGTTATGTTTCGTTAGTCACAGCAACATGTGGCCTGGTCTGCTAGTTTTTAACTAAAAGTATACTATCTCGGGAATGACTAGCTTAATTAAAAAAAAAAAAAATTATATCATTGTTTTTACCTTACTTAAGAAAATATTTTAGAAATCATAATTAATACTTTCTTACGACGGCGACGGCCAAGGAGCCGCCTTTTTATATTAAAGTGATATTAAAAAGATTTCACAATCTACTCTTTCATAGATGGCGCAAGTTTAATTATTTTAGGGAACACGCTTTTTACAAGTAGTGCCTTATTAAGATGAATGAATTGTTAGCGCCCATTCATGCGTAATATGAATATGAATAAATAGTTTTTTTGGTTTAAATAAATCTTTCAAAAATGGCAAACAAATACCATATTGTATCGGTAATTCAATCCATTATTGTATTTGTACGCCTTTCTTGAAAGATTTATTCAAACCAAAAAAACTATTTATTCATATTCATATTGCAACTGTACGGGCGCAAACAATTAATTCATCTTAATATTTTAAAGCACAACTTAAAAAAAAAAGTTTTACGCTAAAATAATTAAACTCGCGCCATCTACATATAATATAGAGGCGTTCTTTTAAGGTGAAGTTATACGTGAAATCCTATTTAGATTAATCTTTATGACGAATTGGCTTACAGTATCAACATCAAAAAATATGCTACGGATAAATTGAAGCTTTTACTAGGTTTTTTATGTAATGGAATTAGAATAAAATTATTATTTACATAACAAAAACAAAATAAGCGTAAACCACTAAAAAAATGTTTTTTCATGACTTAACTATGAAGTAATACAAGAAACATTTTTATAAAAATACTCCTTTATGGGTAAGACCATTTTTGAGGTTTTCTATGTTCTAACTTTTTTTCACTCTTATAAAATTATGGACAAAATAAATAAAAACCACTTTTTCGCTTACTTGCCGCGCGCAAATAAGACGCTCGATTGCAAATTTTGCAGGCACGAGAATCGAAATACTTCTAGCGTTTATATTCCTCTTAAGTATCACATTTACTTGGAATTCTGAGTTTGTTTGAGTCTCAAAAGTCTAAAAAATCCACTTTCCGTCACATAATCGAGATGAAACTTGGTACACAGTCGATTCTTTCTGTCCCTGAAATTTTATGTTTATGTAATAAATAAAATTTGCCCATGCAGTTCGGCCCACATTTTCATTAATTAATACTAATGAGGCTACTGTGAAATAAGTTTTAACATAAAACATAATCGTAAAAATTGATTAATTTTTATTGAATTTGTTACCACACTGTAGATTTGCTAAAAATTTAAAATAATATTCAGATATATTTTTAAATAGCGGCAACATGAATATATCAAGTTACCGACATCCGGTCTTTAATACAATGGTTTTTAGAATATTTCAACCACTCGGATACGTAAGCGTGTTAATATATATAACAATAGCCGTAAAATAAGCGCGTTTTTTCGTGTGTTCCCACAGAAGTCGTTATAACTCTGTTATTGTTCTAGTGATAACCCTAAAACAAAAAGTAGAAGATCCATATTGAATGCTTCACATTTCTATTCAAAGTTGTCCATAGAAGTACATAAAAAATACTAATTTTGTAGAAACAGTTTTCACCCCCAAATCACCTACGCGCTGTTAGACATTATTAATTTTTTAAATATTCTTGTATGAAATGGTAAAAGGTAGGTGACAAAATTGTTTATTTATTCAATAGAATAAGTGTTATTTTTACATAATCAGTGATTTTAGTACCGTTTCCACATAAAAACATCGCGTGAGTCATTTTTACAATATTTTTATGTTTGCTTTCTAAATTTTAATATTTATAAATGTTAATATTTTTTTGTAATATAACAATTTGAAACCTTATTTCAAACAAACGTTTCAAGTTTTTAGTTTTTTTCTGTTATTTGTTTATGGGGTGTTATACCGTGTTGCGCTACCTCCTTCTTTGGCCGACGTTTCGGACAGCGTTGCAGTGTCCTTCATCAGGGCAGATCCGGCAGATGTGTGACAGTTTTTAGTATTCAGCTACGTTCAGATATGTTCCATTTATTGACCCTTAATTGTGAAGCGGAAATAACACAAAGTTTTATAAATCTGGCAGTTCGTTTAAGACAAAAAACTTGCATAATCGCAAAATACCTGAGTGGTTAAAATATTGTGATACATATTAATTTTAAAAGTAAACAAACGATTTCCGACCAGAGGTGACCATAATTTCTGTTGAACATTTACAGGAAATACAGTTTTCTACTCCAAAACTTATGGGAAAACTATAATATTAATCAATGTGAATAGTGTTATAATCACCGCCAGACTTGGCAATGTCTGTAATCATGACGTCTGTTTATCGTGTATATTAATTAGTGCATGATGCACATTCGAAATCAAATATGAAGTGTAGGTAATTTTTTTTTCTTCAAACTTCGCAAATAAACTTTGTGGCTTCATTATTGCTTCAATGAGAATAAGTAATTTTGTAAACACCACTATTTTATTAATATTATCGACATGTTTCAAAAACAATGTTATCTTCGTCAGCATAAAAGATTAATAATTTTAACAATTAATCATTATCCGGTTATTATCAATTGAACTACGGTGTCCCCATACAACATATTGCGTGGCTGAAAAACTTTATAAGTAAATGAATAATACTATGAAGTACACTCCCAAACCAGATCGTGTTTTAGATTTTTTGTGAAATTCTTTCTAAACTAAATGTAGCTTCGTTCTTTCAAAAAAATTAGAGTCCTTGCGAGAGCCTTGAAGGAGTAACCATCTGTTACTTATACCAGGGCGGGTAAGTGGTGGATAATAACCTCCAATGCTCGTAGCCAGTAGGACTATTGCATCCCTAATTGGGATATGTTGTGAGGCTGAAGGGTGTGAAAGCTCAACTGTTTGACTACCGGTGTGACTCCAAAGTTCATCAAATTATTGTAGATTACCGGTTTCACTTTAAACCAAAGTTCACCGGATAGTAGTTTACCGGTTTGACTTAAACCAAACCAATTTTTTAATGTAGTTCAAGTACCGTTCCGATCAAAGTTCATAAGAATTGAGCTGTAGCTCAAATGTGTTGCTGTAGGCAAATCGCCGGTCAGCAGCTCTGACCACTGAGCTATGGCGGCTTATGGCTTTGGCGGGTATTAGATAAGCCGCCATAGCTCAGTGGTCAGAGCTGCTGACCGGCAATCAGATGGTCACGGGTTCAATTCCCGTTGGCGGCCAGTATCTTTTCTCGGAAGATTTTTTCAATGTAGATGAGTGTTTCAGGCTGATAATTATTGATTATAATATTTGGAATCTTATTTTATATAATTACATTTTTACAGTACCCGTATTTGATTGTGTAACATTTAAAAAAAAAAAATATTATACTTTATACTTGATCGACGCTTTTATTGCACATTATTAATTATTTTATTGAGACTAAATTTGGTAAACTTCTTTTCAAGGGATTATTTCATAAAAAAATATTTTGCATTATGATAAACTAATAATTATTATCTACCTTAAAAACAAACTAAAACTACGAAACTAAAAACTACGTATCCGCTGGTTGAATTCCTTTGTACTAAATCTAAACTAAAAGCTACGAATCCGGTGGTTGAATTCCTTTGTACAATTCACTTATCGAATACTCATACCTCTCATACACAATGAGTGTGTATGAGAGGTATGAGTATTCGATAAGTGAATTGTACAAAGGAATTCAACCAACCTTTGTACAATTCACTTATCGAATACTCATTGTGTATGAGAGGTATGAGTATTCGATAAGTGAATTGTACAAAGGAATTCAACCACCGGATTCGTAGCTTTTAGTTTAGATTTAGTTTGTTTTTAGAGTAGATAATAATTATTAGTTTATCATAATGCAAAATATTTTTTTATGAAATAAACACTTGTGTTGTGCCTACTTATGTCTCTCATGCTCTGTTTATTATTTTATGTATTATGTACTTCTTATTATGCTATATACTTGTTATAATGCTCCTGTACAATTTAATCACATGTAAAATCCATCAAGTCGTAAACAAATAAATAAATAAAATAATATTATTATTTGTAATTAACTGTATTTCATTTACCCCGTCCCATATACATCGATTTAAAATTTCTCCCCATATTTAAAATTATTCCCCGTCCACATCGATTTTAAAAAAATGTCCTCCATATCCCAATTCATTTTGCCTCAGAATTACTAGCCTAAAGGTTGTTTAGTAATGTATTATAAAAAAAATGTAGAGAGGGAGTAAACTGGCATTCTACCAACGGTTTATCCATGGAACATGTTTTTTTATTCAAAAGTTGTGTGTTTTCGTACGCTTGAATACTATTTTATTTAAGTACATTGTCTTTAAATTAAAAAAGATAGGTCTTCATAGATGACGATTTTTATCGGTGCTTTATTAGAAAAACCTTGGTAAAAAAAATTTGGTTTGAAGTATTATTGCATACCTATATCACACAAAAGCAATAAAAAAGAAAGATTTTATTAAATAATTCAAAAAGTTGTATACAGATATTGAAACAGTCTTGAATATGAAGTAATTTATTTTGATAAGGATTACAACCAAGATACAAATAAATAGCCTTTTCAAGCGCGACATTTTAATAATTTTTTTAAAATAAAAGAATAATTATTGTGGCATAACCATAATAGTTAGACATATGCTGTCGCGACCTTTTTTGTAAATAATGATGTGTTCTACAAAGTCGTTTTACATTATTTTATTCTATCATTAATAGTTTTCGCAGCGCACGCGATGTAAAGAATATTTTAGGTAATTTTTATACACCTTGGGTTACATTATTGGACTTTTAGTAACGATCCCTAATTTTTTTTGAAAATATCATATAGCCTATGTCAACCGGGGATAGTGTAGCTTCCCAACAGCGAAAGAATTTTTCAAATCGGTTCAGTAGTTTCGGAGCCTATTCAATGCAAACAAACAAACAAACAAACAAACAAATCTTACCTCTTTATAGTGTAGTAGATAGTAGAAGTGTGTTAGATTAGAATGATCGCCTTTCGGAACGGTGAACGGTGGAACAACTCATAATGAAACATACTGAGAAGCACTTCAGAAAACATAGGTTGAATAGGTTAAGTTAGGTTAGGGTTACCGGCTTTTTTAAAATTATATTTTCATAGCATTTAATGACCTTTCTAAGGAGGTTCTGAGTTATAATGAGTTGGTTTATTTCTGAGTTGACATGGAACCTTTCGGAACATCGCCTTGCAACGAAATGGGAGGGATGGATTCACACGTCCGTCACTCCTAGACATACTGACCCCCAGATTCCTACTCACACCTACTACCCCATTCCTTCCCTGAACATCCTCTTTTTCCTTTCCTAAAAATACGCTCCACACTGCATCCCTAAAGATGACATTGGCCTTGAGGGGATTTATTTTCTTCAGGGCTTCCTGTGTGGAGCTAATGTAAGAAAAAAGGTCTCCCTCAACCAGTCTCTCCCGATCCAGTCCGTAACGCAGTAGGTGGGCAAACCCGTTCGCCGCAAAGACCTAGACAAATCTCATCCCTTGAACCCGAGCATATACATATATTATCAAAATAAAATACAATATGAACTTACGACTGTATTGTAATGCGTTACCGAGGAATAAAACAAATTTATTAAATAAAATTTACTGGTGCACGCCAATTTTGAACTTGCGACATCCGAATTCGTAGTCAAAGATCATAATGCAACGCATTATTGAGGAATCATACATAGATATTTATCAAAATAAAATTTACTTGTGCACGCCAATTTTGTACTTGCGACCTCCGAATTCGTAGTCAAGGATCACAATGCAACGCATTATTGAGGAATCATGCATAGATATTTATCAACATAAAATTTACTTACGCACGCCAATTTTGAACTTGCGACTTCCGAATTTGTAGTCAAGATCGTACCGCAACGCATTATCGAGGAATTATATCTAAATATTTACCAACATAAAATTTATTATTTTTGAACTTGTGACTTCCGAAATCATAACCAAGATCGTAATGCAACGCGTTATCGAGGAATTATAAAAATTTAACAAAATAAAATTTACTTGCGCACGCCAATTTTGAACTTGCGACATCCGAATTCATAGTCAAGGATCATAATGCAACGCATTATTGAGGAATAATACATAGATATTTATCAAAATAAAATTTACTTGCGCACGCCAATTTTGAAATTGCGACATCCGAATTCGTAGTCAAGGATCATAATGCAACGCATTATTGAGGAATTATATATAGATATTTATCAAAATAAAATTTACTTGCGCACGCCAATTTTGAACTTGCGACATCCGAATTCGTAGTCAAGGTTCATAATGCAACGCATTATTGAGGAATCATACATAGACTTTTATCAAAATAAAATTTACTTGTGCACGCCAATTTTGTACTTGCGACATCCGAATTCGTAGTCAAGGATCATAATGCAACGCATTATTGAGTAATCATACGTAGATATTTATCAAAATTATATTTACTTGCGCACGCCAATTTTGAACTTGCGACTTCCGAATTCGTAGTCAAGATCGTACTGCATCGCGTTATCGAGGAATCATATATATTTATCAAAGTAAAATTTATTGCGCACGCCAAAATTTGAACTTGCGACTTCCGAATTCGTAGCCAGTAATGCAACGCATTATCACCCCTCGAACCCGGGCACCCTTGCTAAGTCATCAAAAGTATCGAACCACTTGGGATGACGTATGACAGATGTGTTTATCCAATAAATGTTTCCCGGGCGGCGGAGCCTAGCAACAAAAACCCGCGGAAGTATATTATTAGAATTTTATAAAATACAGAAAGATATATTTTTCAAGTCGGTGCCGCGGCCGTTATAATATTACGTTTTGCAACTTCCATATCGGCTCAACCAATGAGCAGTAAAACCAGATATAGGTATATGTTTTTTTATGACCAATCAGAAGGCTTCGTTCATAACGCCATCTTGAACGCCATTCTGATTGGTCATTGTCAGATCAACAATTTTATAGTAAAAGCACATATAGGTACATAAGATATACGATTATGTGGATCAACAACGCATGGCAATTTGGGCGGATCATCAACGCATGGTAAATTGGGCGGATCAACAGTTACGAAGCGTATGATTTCCATACAAACATCGAAAATTTTATGTGTAGTATTTCGTTTACTTTTACTGGGAAACTGGCAACCTTGCTATTTAATGTAACGTTGTTGCAAATTCATACAGAAGTAATCCATTAAAGCCAAGTTATTCGGTGTTAAAGGTGGATCAACACTGTCAAATAACTTCTTACTGGATCAGCATATTACGAGAAGAGGTCAATATATATATATATATATATATATATATATGTAATGGTAAGCTCTGGCGTTATGAAATTTGTATAAATGAAAATGTGTGTATTTAATATATATTGGCGGCAGGGAGGAAAGGCAGGAGGGGAATACCCGAAGGTGGGGTTCGTGGAAGGGGACTCGTGAGGTGAACGGGGACGCACGGGAAAGGACATGCAGGGAGAATAAATTTATTTCTTTGAATGGCGTTGCAACGCATGCTGGGTACCTGCTAGTGCTTTTTAAAAAATATGGTTTACCACAGGTATCACACTTGATTACATTCTTATTTCTATTTAAATAAATTCAAAATATGAATAGATTTTTAGCTTGGATTACCCCAGGGTTCACACTTTGGTCCTTACTTATTTATTTATGTTTATTTAAAATGTAGACTGTTTGGTTTTGAAGTGATAATGTGCACAGTACCTACCGGGATGTCATTTTATCCTTCCTACCTTCCCCAACCATGTCACATTACTGAAGAAAACTGGGAACCATGACAACAATAACAACCAACAATTGACTACTACAAGTCGACTTGTGACATTGGAAGGAAGTGTTTTTTGTAAGTTATGTGTTCGCCTTCTAATTTGGTAAGTGCCTTGGTTTTCCTTTCTTCCTTGTAGTCCAAAATCTTCCATACACATATAAGCATCCAGCTGCAAGCAATTCTTCTTTTCGTTTTTCGTAATTTACAGTCCATTTCGCCAGTTGCATTTGAGGCTGTCATTTTCGAAGATAGCTTCGGATGCAACATTTTTGTTCCAATCGTGCCGGATTTCGTGAGCCTTTGGAGTTGGATGCTTGTATGTGTTTTTCCTTTAACCTTGATCCCGTGTTCCTAATATTCCTGGCATTTCGGCCTTCGAATTGGGCATATTGTCACCTCAAAGGGGATAAAATTCGTGGTAAATTGCGCATTTTTCGTTTGTTGAATTCTATTTTCAAATATTAGCAAGGGATTATTATTATTCAATCTTTGTATAAAATGGCTGCTTCTGCTATTGTCCGTAATAAATTGGCCATTCTAGGTCTTCGGGAAATTCATGATTCATCGATCAAAGCAGTTATTTCTGGTAATTTAATAGATAGAAATAGTTTACTGGTTAGAATCAAAGATATCGAAAAGCAAAGGAATGACTTTGTTGAATCTTATGTGATCTTAGAAACGTCAAAGAGTAAAGAGTTAGACCTAACCGATTTGGAAAATAAATATAAAACCTTTATGAACATGTATTTTGAAATTCATACGAATTATCTAGCAGTTTTTCCACCAAAGGAAGATTCAATAAAAACATCAAATAGTCTCGGTTTTTCACTTCCAAAAATTAGCTTGCCAACTTTTTCGGGTGGAATTACTGAATGGATAAATTTTATAAATACGTTTGATGCAATTATTCATAATAATGAGTCTCTAAGTGACATACATAAACTGCATTATTTGTTAGGAGCGCTATCGGGTGACGCGTTGAATATTATAAAGCATCTTCCGGTTTCCGCAATCAATTATCCAATTGCTTACAATTTGTTGAGAGATCGTTTTCATAACAAACGGATAATTGCAGACAGACATGTAGAGAACATTATCTCATGCCCCATAATAAAAAAGGATTCGCTCAGATCTGTCGTTAATGTTTTGAAGGAAAATATTCAGGCGTTAGAAGCCTTACATTTTCCAACAGATCAGTGGTCATTTTTATTACTACATATTGTTCTGAAGAAAATTCCTGATGACCTCAGAACTAACTTCGAGATAATGGGTCACAAGGACGAAATTCCTTCATTTTCCCAGTTATTGTTGTTTTTAGAATCACAATCTAAAATTTATGAATCGGTTCATGGGTACGGTGTGAAAAACGAAGCACCAAAAGCAAAACCAAATCGCTTATTAAATTCTTTTGTCAGTACACAAAAATTGGTGTGCTTAATATGTAAAGGTGGACATTTTCTCTCAAAGTGTGACCAGTTTTTAAAGCTACAACCACCTGCTAGATTCGAGGTTGTGAAGAAATATAAATTGTGTCAGAATTGTCTTTCCGGTCAGCATTTGGTCAAGAACTGTTCGTCGCGTTTTAATTGTTTTCAGTGTCATAAAAATCATCATTCGTTGTTGCATTTTTCTCGTGACGTAAACAGCCAAGTACAGGCGTCAAATAGCAACAATTTCGATAACACTTCTAGACAAGAGATACTTGATTCCCCACCTGAAACCATCGATCCAATCGTATCGGCCATCGCGGCAACCACACCTCATTTGGAGAGGTTTAATAATCCCAACGTTTTATCGAGCTCTAGCCAATCATCAGTTTTGTTAGCTACGGCTATCGTAGAAGCTCGTGATAAAAAGGGTAACTTTCACAAGGTTCGTGTATTATTGGATTGTGCAAGTCAGGCAAATTTTATTTCAAATGATTGTGCAATTCGTTTGGGCCTCGACTGTTCTAATAAACAAATTCCTATTCGAGGAATAGGACAGTTGTCGGCCATCGCGCAGAGGGGACTGGTCAAGTGTCGGATCCGTCCTCTATGTTCGAATGAGCTTTTTGATGCGGATTTCGTCGTGTTATCAAGCATTTGTGCACAGTTGCCTAGTTCTCCCATTCGTCGGGGAGACTGGGATCATTTGAGAAATTTAACTTTGGCAGATCCAAATTTCGATAAACCCTCTGCAATAGATATTTTATTGGGTGCTGGATTGTTTTCGTCAGTACTTCGTTCGGGGCAGGTGGTAGGAAAAGTGAATGAACCGATAGCTTTGAACACGGCTTTTGGTTGGATTTTAATGGGAAATGTCGATCACAGCACATCTCCTATTAATTCGTTTTTGACAATATTAGATTCATCAATTGAAACTAATGTGAAGATAACTTGTGAAATCGAAGACCTTCCAAATCATCCTTCACCGTTATCTACAGAAAAGTTGCTTTGTGATGAAATATTTTCAACTCAGCATTATAGAGAAGATGCGGGACGGTACGTTGTTCCACTTCCATTCAGGGAAGTTAAATCGGCTCTTGGTGATACTTATCATTCGGCAGTATCTCGTCTGCATCACCTGGAGCGCCGTTTCTCTCGGCATCCAGATATAAAATCTGATTACATTCAATTCATGAGAGAATATGAATCTTTGGGCCACATGATAGATGTGACAAGTTCATCAGTTTCGACTGGAAAATATTTCATTCCTCATCATTGTGTGATTAAGGATACTGGATCCATTAAAAAGCTTAGAGTTGTTTTTGACGCAAGTTCAAAAACATCTTCTAACCAGTCGTTAAATGATATACTTTTAGTAGGACCTAAACTTCAGCAAGATATTGTGAAGTTAATTTCAAATTTTAGAATGCACAAAATTGTCTTTACAACAGATATTTGCAAAATGTATAGACAAATATTGGTTCGACCAGAGGATAGATTCTATCAGGATTTACAGCAACTCGCATCGGATGCAGATGCCAAATTTTCTACAGCATCAAAAGTTTTATTACAAAATACGTATGTTGATGATATTTTAACCGGAGCATCCACACTTGAATCGGCACGTAAATTGCAGCGAGACTTGGTGGAACTACTTAATCTTTGCGGTTTTGAATTGAGCAAGTGGTCGAGTAATTGTCGTGAACTGCTTTCTGATATTCCAATCTTACACCAGGAAGCACCTATAGAAATTGATTTAGATCATGCCAACAACATTAAGATTTTAGGTATTGTTTGGGATTCGCAAACTGATTCATTCTCGTATCGAGTAAAAACATCTTCTAACCATTCGTTGAATGATGTATTTTTGATTGAGCCTAAACTTCAACAAGATATTGTGAAGTTAATATTGTATTTCAGAGCTCACAAAATTGCCTGTAAGTTAACTGCTGAAGAACTTCGTTCAGTTCCAAAATCGTGGTTTATGAAAGTGCAATTCGTGCAATTTCATCCAGTTACAGGCAAAACTTGTCAAAATTCGTCTCACGTTTTGCAGATTATACCTTTTTTGAATTCGGTTAGTTTATTCAGAGGTGGTGGGCGATTGCAGCATGTCCATATCGCCTCTAATGTCCAACTTCTTGAACTTTTGCCCAAGAAAAGTCATTTTACAAATTTGATTATTGACTCGTACCATAAAAATTATTTACTTGTGGGGCCTAGGACGTTATTTTCAATTTCACAATCAAAACAATTAATTGTTTACGCTCTAAACGTCATTCGATCACATCTTGGTAAATGCGTAACATGTTTTAAAGCTCGTCCTGTTGGTGTACAGCCTATGATGGGAGATTTGTCCCAAATTAGGTTTCGTGAAGGTCATCCTTCCCTCAATCTTGGGGTAGATTTTGGAGTATATTTTCAATAAAGGAAAGTAGGCGTAGAGAAGCCAAAGTTTTGAAGGTTTCTCTGTGCTTATTTATTTGTTTAAGTACTAAGACAGTACACTTAGATGTTGAATCTGAATTATCCACAGAAGCCTTTTTAGCGACTTTGGATCGCTTTTTAGCCAGAAGGGGATTAATTATGTTTTTGTATCATGAGTGATAACCACACAAACTTCGTTCTTTACTTATCAGCTCGTGATTACCTCACATTTGCTACAAACACGCTGCAAATCAAATGGTATATTCATCCTCCTTTTGCACCTCACTTTGGAGGCATATATGAGGCAGGAATAAAATCTTCAAAATATCACCTAAAACGAGTAATAGGTGAACAAGTACTCACGTTTGAGGAATTAGCAACATTGTTTAGTCGAATAGAAGCCATCTTGAATTCTCGTCCATTATCTCAATTGTCTTCTGATCCATCAGAACTTGAAGCATTGACACCTGGTCATTTTTTGATAGGGGCTCCTCTTACATCGGTTCCGGAACCTGATTGGTCTGAAGTACCGACGAATAGGTTATCACGTTGGCAATTGTTGCAAAAAATAACTCAGGCATTTTGGAATCGATGGAGAAAAGAATATTTGCACACCCTTCAACAACGTGGAAAGTGGATGACTTCATCACCCAATCTTAATGTTGGAGATTTGGTGTTATTAAATGATGGAAAAATTCCATCTACGCACTGGCCACTGGGACGCATCGAGGAATGTCATCCGGGTCCTGATCAAATCGTACGGGTTGTGACAGTTAAAACTGCACAAGGAACTTTTCGTCGACCAGTTGTCAAACTGTATCCATTACCACTCTGAAACATTTTACTCGTAATTTTATTTTTAATTTTATATTTATCGTTTTCATTCTCGTTAGTTTTCTCCTTTCTTTTTGTTTGATTTACCGCAGTGTCGGTTGCTTTGAAAGATAGTTCTTAGATAACTTATCTTAGGAACATATTCGTTATGTACTAATTTTAGCTTTATTTTATACTTACGTTCCTATTTTTTAATTTCGTTAAAGTTTTTCGTTGCACAAAGATTGAATAATTGTTTGTCGTTTGTTAATTATAGGTTGTTATTAGATTCATTTGTTTGTTGTCAGTATTCGGAAGTGTGTGATTTACCATCGGTCGTAGATAAGAGATTTCAATCTCTTCTCGGGGGCGGGAATGTTTGGTTTTGAAGTGATAATGTGCACAGTACCTACCGGGATGTCATTTTATCCTTCCTGCCTTCCCCAACCATGTCACATTACTGAAGAAAACTGGGAACCATGACAACAATAACAACCAACAATTGACTACTACAAGTCGACTTGTGACATTGGAAGGAAGTGTTTTTTGTAAGTTATGTGTTCGTCTTCTAATTTGGTAAGTGCCTTGGTTTTCCTTACTTCCTTATAGTCCACAATTTACCAGCACACATATAAGCATTCAGCTGCAATCAATTATTTTCGTTTTTCGTAATTTACAGTCCATATCGCCAGTTGCATTTGAGGCTGTCATTTTCGAAGGTAGCTTCGGATGCAACATAGACTAAGATGATAAGACCAATGTAAAGAATAAAATAATTAATAATAAAAATGTTGCTCATAAGTAAGACATTAAATGCCAAATTCGTTTAATGAGATTAAAAGAATTTGGCATTCTCAGAAATGAGATTAAAAGAATTTGGCATTCTCAGACTATAAAAATATTACCATTTGTTATTTCGGCTACTGGCATTATACCTAGCTCTCTCATTCAAAATTTAGGCGTATTAGATTTGTCAAAAAATTTGTACATAAAAATGCAAAAGTCGGTCATTTTAAATACATGTAGGATTACGAAAGATTTTTTAAATATTTATATTGAGGGATCAGTAGGATTTATCGGACCAGTTAGGATTTCATCAGAGCCGAACCCTCTGATATGAAAATATCTGGAGTCGGTGAAATATTTTCTCATTATGTTTCTGGTGGATTGACGTATTATTCTTGTATTGTTTTGTATTTATTATACTTATATAGTGCACTTACATTGCGTGAATTTACTAGATATTCATTTGTGGAAAAGTGTGTGGAAGGGTTTAGTCTTTCATTTGGGAAAGATTTAACCCGGACATAAAATCTGGAGCACCGTAAAGAAAATGTATTAAGTAGTACACAAACTGACTGGTGAAGGAGATAGTTAATAGGGTAATCGGATGAAACAGAACTTTAGGTAGGGTTGGACTAAATTAGGTTAGGCTTTTTATAACTTTTTCTTCTATATACTGTTTTGTCACTATTACCAGCTATGAAACTCTAATTACCTGCAGCATGTTGAGAGGCTCATTGATGGTTACAGGCATGGAGACCTGGCTGAGATCCTTGCCAATGTTCTTGCATAGCAGGTTCCAGAGGCTGACCCCCTCCGTATCGGGGCGTGGGGCAGGCAGGCGGGTCCTGCGCCCCGTTAGTCCTGGGGCACCCGCACTAGGCACTGAAAATAATACAAATATCTCATGTTGTTATTATTATTATTTTTACTTACAACACCACATCAAAAATCATACATAAATAGAGTAAAGTGGTGTATTGTTTGTCTTTTTGAGATTATGTATTACACAAACAGACTTACAAGTGAGGTCAGTGGGTGGTTCGGAATTCTCTGAGCTGACGGACCCCTCTTCGCTGGAAAGACTGCCAGCTTCTGAAGAAGTATCGCCCTCCAGTTCAATCACACCACCCTGTAGGCAAAACAAAATTCCGTAATGTACGTTACATCACATTATTACCTATTAGTTTATGAGATGGAAGAAACGTATTATTCATTCAGTTTGTTCCTTTCAGGAAAAGAAAATTTCAGGTTGTTAGATTTTAGAATTGAGTATTGTGATATCCTAGATAGAAGTTTAGGAGGTTTCCCATAGATGGCGGATAGATGTCGATAATGCAGGAATTGACTCTAAAATAAATACTCAATTGCAACAGCAAGGTCGAGGCCCAGAATAATTCCTACCGCCTGCTAAATAAGCCATCAGAGCTCATTGTTATCAATCACAAATAAATTACAAAATGTTTTTTTAACCCCTGAGTTTTTATTTAAAGAGTTTGCGAGACGAACTCGGAGTTACAACAAGTATTTTGAATAATGAGGATTAAATAAGGAATTAAGTGAGCTTTCCAAGAGACTACAGTGAAAGAAGTGAGGTTTGCGGACAGCAGGCATATTGTTCACAAACCTGGGAAGGCCAAATATTTTCAATGTATTTTATGGTTTGACAGAACTTTTCTCTTCAATTCAGCTATTGATTATTTTGATAATCCAAGTATAGAACTTGTTCATGAGGTTAATTTTGAATGTTATAATGGGAGTGAATGGGATGAATTTTGGAGTATTGAGTCATTCTCACTTGTGGTATCACTTCCATACGAAATAGAGTAATATATACATCTACCCTGGTGATGGACACTGCAAGGCTGTCCAAAACGTTGGCTCAATAAGGAGGAAGAGAAACATGGCTTAACATCTCCAGTATACCTTCGTTTACATCATGGTTTGTTTATATTCAATTGAAATCAAATATGAAACAACTTTTGCAACATTATAATATGGTTTACCTCAAGGATCACACTTGGGTCTATTATTATCTTATTTAATCTAAAATGAATTTAATTTAAATTAAAATCAATGTAACAAATAAATTAATGTCGTTTCAATGTAATATACCACGGAGATCACACTTAAAACCCTTTTATTTAATTTAAATAAAATCAATTAATGTTGTCACATTATAAAAATACGGATCACCTCGGGGATCTCATTAAGGTCGATTCTTATTTTATATTTAAATAAAATCAAATCAATCTGAAAAGATTAAATGGTTTACCTCAAGGACCACACTTGGGTCCACTCTTATTCTGTGTTTGTTTTATACACACACAAAAAGACAATTCAACAACTTCAAGCAAATAGCAAGAAGGGGGATAAATCGCAATACCCCAAAATCCAAATAAACAAAGCTATAAAAACTAATAGAATGTTAAATGTTTGTATTAGTAAATGAGGCATGTATGTTACCCCAACCGCATTGGGCAGGTCGGCATTCTCTGCATTCCCATCCAGGGACAATAAGTCCTCTGCGTCGAAGAACTCAGAGGCGGATACGCACGAAGAGCTGTAGCTGTGCGACGTGTGGAATGGTCGGGTGGCCTGCAAATTGTACGCAGATATAAGCATTAATCACTTAAAATTTTCACAACATTATTATAATTTTTTTTTTTTAATGTTTTGATGAATTAGTAACAATAATTTTTGAAATATTTTTTTCCCCTTACAAATATGCTTCCGGCTTACACCATTCATCGGTGTTTTAACCACTAACCATTCTTCAACGGACGTTCTCGACTTCTTCTATCATTCACGTTTTCTTCATATTGTTCTGGTGCTCCTTTCTCCGTTTATCTGCATTACATATCTAAACCATCTAAGCTTCCCTTTCTTAATCCTTTTAATGTTTATGCTTACATCAGCCTACATGATTTTAGCATACATACACTCCAGAGATTTCATTTCTACAGCATTCAGTCTACTTTCATTCATCATAGGATTGGTTATCAGCACACCATTATAGACAACTTTCTATTAGCAACTAACGCGCTTAGTTCTTCATCGAAAGTGGGTGAGTAATTTGGAGTCCACACCAGGTAAAATATTCACTCAGAGAGCTCAGAAGAAATTTCTCTACATGAACGAGTATAGCAACTACCCGTGGCTCTATCCTACCGACATTCTTTTGGAAATGATCAGAATGAACCATCTATGGGTCTGAAGAGATCTACATTTCTTCAGATTGATTCGCGGTTGTTTGAAAACTCGGCTGTCCTGGAGAGCATTCATTTTTATGTTCTCGATTGTTATCTTCATAACCGACAGCATAGACAGTTCTATCTGCAGGACTAACTTGCCAATGGTCATGCCAGTGGGGAGAGCAGTCTTGCTGTTGAACAGAATCAATTTGGACATCGATATATTTAGCATCAATGAAACTGCCTTTAAAAATTATTAAGACTCTCAGATCGAAGAATTATATCCGACTTAATATTTATGTTCAAAATTGTAAATGGTATAATAGACAGACCTGATTTAGTTAGCCTCGTTGAATTTCATATTTCCACGAGAACCAGTCATTCTAAAATCCTTTTTAAATGCAACAATAACAGGACTGAGTATACGAAACACCCACCTCTACCTAGGTTGCATAAAGTAAGTAATAGATATGCAGATGTAGTTGATCTATTTAACTGCACGGAAGGTAGGTACAAGAGGGCTGTGCTATCAAATCTTTTCAATCAATATTAATTCTATTCGTACTATAGATTTTC
This sequence comes from Limnephilus lunatus, assembly GCA_917563855.2. Taxonomy (NCBI): domain Eukaryota; kingdom Metazoa; phylum Arthropoda; class Insecta; order Trichoptera; family Limnephilidae; genus Limnephilus; species Limnephilus lunatus. The sequence goes on along the minus strand of OU830603.1, from coordinate 44,570,222 downwards.
GTATGTGATTGAATCTGGTGTCATTTCTCATTCAAATGCCACAATTTTCTGTTATACTCTTTTTTTTTGTTATTTCTAATATTTTTCCCATGATTTTGTGACATGTATTCATGACTCCCCAGATTGTACATTCTGTGGTCTAGATGTGGGAACTTTAGATCACATATTTTTTGGTTGTCCCTCTCTAAATAAATATACTCTCTTCTATCAAGCGTTATCCAAAATTGCCTCCCCTCCATTCAACATTTCATCTTTTCTAAGTCTGAACTCGACTCCAATCTTCCATATAATTCTGAAATTTGCTTATATAAATAAAATTAATATATAATTTCACCATTCCTTTCTCTGTAATTTTAAATGATGGCCTAAACACCCTTGAAGGGTGAAAGCTAGAAATAATTGAAAAAAAAAATCAGTGTTTATGGTATATGTATACCGTTCATATTAAATAAATACATAAAATGCAAGCTCTGTTGCTAATAGTACAGTTGAAATTTGACTAAATAAATTGAATTAAAAAAGTTTCCTGTGTTCACCCTTCTTTCAATATCCTTGTTGGCTTTTCCATCTCTCGTGAACATACTTCCCAAATAGACATAGGTATTCATAGGGATTTCATCAGGGATATCCGATGAATGACGGTAATAACGGAGGCATACTCACGATCTCGGAGGCAGGCCCCACGCTGGAGAGCTCGGCCAGGTCAGAGGCGTCGTGTATCCGGGCCAGCCGGCCTCGCAGCTCTGCAAGATCCCCGGGGGGGACTAGTCAGTGGGGGAACCAACAAACATACCGGGGTGATAGATCAAGCGCTAGCTAGTCACATGCAATAAACACACAAGTAATAATGCAAAAACACAGTTAGGGGGCATTCGGTCAGTCCGGACGGTTCTGTGCGCCAATCTAATGGGACGTGGTATGTCGCGCTTTTATGACGGTTGTATTGTAGCAATCTAATGGGACAATGAAATGTCACGCTATCAGGACGGTTGTGATGTACACCAGTCACTTTTGAAGGACGGTTGCATTGCACCAGTCACTTTTGAAGGACGGTTGCATTGCACCAATCTAATGGTACAGTGGATTATCACGCTTTGATGATGGTTGTATTGTGGCAATCTAACCGGACAATGAAATGTCACACTATCAGGACAGTTGTAATGCATACCAGTCGCTTTTGAAGGATGGTTGCATTGCACCAATCTAATGTCATAGTGGAATGTCATGCTTTGATGACAGTTGTATTGTAGCAATCCAACGGGACAATGAAATGTCACGCTCTCAGGACGGTTGTGATGCACACCGGTCACTTTCGAAGGACAGTTGAATTGCACCAATCTAATGGCACAGTGGAATGTCACACTTTGATGATGGTTGTATTGTGGCAATCTAACAGGACAATGAAATGTCACACTATCAGGACCGTTGTAATGCACACCAGTTGCTTTTGAAGGACGGTTGCATTGCACCAATCTAATGGCACAATGGATTGTCATGCTTTGATAATGGTTGTATTGAAGCAATCTAACCGGACAATGGAATGTCACGCTATCAGGACGGTTGTAATGGCACAGAGGAATGTCATGCTTTGATGACGGTTGTATTGTAGCAATCTAACGAGACAATGGAATATCACGCTATCACTTTTGTACTTTTGCAGGGCGGTCAATGGAATGTCACGCTATCAGGACGGTTGTGCTAACTTTTGAAAGGCGGCTGCATTGCACCAATCTAAAGGGGCAGTGGAATTGCACCAATCTAAAGGGGTTTGATGACACTGGTATTGTATTGCAAATGTCACACTATAAGGACGATTGTAATGCACACCAGTCACTTTTGAAGGGCGGTTGCATTACACAAATCTAATGGGACAATCGAATGTCACACTTTGATGACAGTTGTATTGTATTGTTAATGTCACGCTATCAGGACGATGGTATTGCACCAATCTAACGGGTCAATGGAATGTACAGCTTTGAGGAGGGGTGCATTGTACCAATCTAACGGAGAAGTGGAATGTTATACTTTGATGACAGTTGTATTGTATTACTGATTTGACGCTATCAGGACGGTGATATTGCACCAATCTAACAGGGCAGAGGAATGCCACGCTTTGAGAACAGTTGTATGGCACCAATCTAACGGGGTAGTGGAATGTCACGCTTTGAGGATGTTTTAATGCACCAATTACTTTTGAAGGATGGTTGTAATGCACGAATCTAATAGGTTAGTGGAATGTCACGCTTTGAGGATGTTTTAATGCACCAATTACTTTTGAAGGATGGTTGTAATGCACGAATCTAATAGGTTAGTGGAATTTCAAGCTTTGAGGATGGTAATGGAATTTCATGCTTCGAGGAAGATTGTATTGCACCAATCTAACGGGGTAGTGGAATGTCACACTTTGAGGACGGTTTTAATGAATCAGTCACATTTAAAGATTGATTGTATTGCACCAATCTAACGGGACAATTATATGTCATGCTTTTAGGATGTTATAATGCACCAGTGTCGTTTTTGAGGATGGTTTTAATGTAAATACACAAAATCCCGAGGACGGTTATAATGAACGGGTGGTAGGTTGAAAAGATAATTGTAATGCACGTATGTCATATTAAGAGGAAAATTAATAGTGTAACACGGGATTGTCAAGTTTAAAGGGTGATTGTAATGCATTAATGAAATTTCACTCTAAAGCAAAGAATTTTAGGCATAAAAATCACATTTACAGGATGTGTATAATGTCTGTACATCCATTTAGTTGAGTTTGGAGCCCTAAAACTAATTTTTTTTCCATCTGAACCTGTCCGACTGACCTTTTATTGCAACCAAATAAAAATGGAGACCAAAAACAGTGATGTGCACAAAAGAATGATTGGTACATGCCAATATGTCCCAAAATTATTATTGCAAAAAGACAAAATGTCATGATGAACATTCCGTTTTATGTTATTTGGTTAGGTAGATACTGAATTTTCACCATTATAAGATCCTCACTATCCTCAGGTATATGATGGTTTATATTAATTTATTTCTAATTAGTTTATTTAATTAATTAGTTTAATTAATTAGTTAATTAATTAGTTTAATTAGTTTATTGGTTTATTAGTTTAATTAATTAGTTAATTAATTATTTAATTAATTAGTTTATTTAATTAATTTATTTCTAATTAGTTTATTTAATTAATTTATTTCTAATTACTTTATATTAATTTATTTTTAATTATTAGTTTATATTAATTTATTTTTGAATGTATCCGAAAACTAAAAAACGTTTTTGAAAGGTGATGATTAAAAATTTTATAATTTGAAATAAACGTACAATTTTTTTAATATAAAAATTTTGAATTCAAACATAACACTTCCAAAAAAGAAACACCGTGCGTTTTTTCTAACTAAAATTATTATAGATGTAAACGTTATCATCAACACACTTTTCTGTCGTTTCATATAAAAATAATTAATAAAAAATTCCAAAATATCACAAATTTCTTTCAAATTGAGGTCAGAAACTTTGATTGCATAAAGGTATACATTTGAATTATTTTGTGGTTAACTTTTAGATTTGAATATAAAGTGTAGTACTTTCTCTTTTTAACGCCGTTTAGATCATATTTCTAATCATGGTAATAAGGGAGACATAACGATTTTTATGAGACCTATCTGAGTTGTTCCCAAAATCGAACAAATAGGCCAGAGGGGTTAAAAGCACTTTACTTTTACATGACAAATATAAATTAATAATAGATAGTTAGTGAAGGATCTTATAATGGTGTTATTACTGTACTGAATGTTCACCTTTGCATTACAAAAATACACATTATGCTCAAGAGAAATGCAAAAATCAAACCATTCATTATGCAATGCAAAAAAATGCTTTTACGCAAGCAGACAGCCAGCCAACAAAGAGGGAATTTGAACGAGTAGGTACTTGGACGGGTACCTACTCTGAGAAAAACAATAAAAATTCAATCTTCAAAAAAATTGCACGTTCAAAACACAAAGAATTCATTGATAAAGATTGTTATACAGAAGGCCTCAATGAAAATAATTTCCTTCAAGGGCCTAGGTCATTTTTGGGCATGTTGTGTAGAGGTTCTTTTAAAGGAGAGGATGTTATGGGAAGGAAAAAGGTATGAGGTGCGGATAGGAATCTGGGGGTCAGTCATAGTGACGGATGTATGAATCCATCCCTACCACTGCGGTGCAAGGTGATGGGTCGAGTTAATCCAGCAGGACAGGCCAAATGGTCTCCCTCAACCAGATTCTCCCGATCCGGCCTGTCGCGCAGTTAGTGGGCAGATGCATCTGCCACCAAAATCTAGACAAACTTCACCCCACGAACCCGGACACCTCTGCTAAGACACCAAATGTAGCGAATCACTTGAGGTGACCTATGGCAGAGGTGTTAGTTATCCAATATGAAATTAATTTGAAAAAAAGTTAAAAGTAAGTTTGTGCCAGATTTTTTTGCAAAAAAAAAGTTTTAAAAAAGTGTAGTGCCTACCTGAGTGATACCATATTTTTTTAACACAATTTAAGATGTTTAGCAGATCTACAATGTAATTTTTTAATTCAGAAATCAATGAAAATACAGCTTAACATGACTTTGCAATCTTCGGAGTTGCTACTGTACATTTTGTAGATAAAAAAATCATTGGATTTAAAAAACATAGTAAATTAACACGTTGTATGTGAATAAACACAGCTATTTCCTTGTTTTGGCCCGCCTGAAGTGTGTTAATGAACATAATTATAACAAAATCTAGCAGCACATAGTGGAATATACGTTCCTTTGTTGAGCAGTGTACGAGTTAATAGGAGCAAATTAAATGACAAAAATTTTAATGCCACAGATCGACGGCAATCACCAAATTTGACGAGAGTTTAAATAACTCTTTCTATATTAGAGCGCGCCCTTTTTCACGAAAACGGTGCGATACAAAACATCCATAAATTATTATTATACTAGCTGAAGTCCCCGGCGATGCCCGGGCTTTACACAGAGTTTTCGAAATCAAATGCAGACAGTGACCTTCCTCTTGTTTTGAAGATCACTTGTGCAAAATTTCAACAACCTCAGCATAAAACTGTAGATTTGGATACAAATAAAATCAACACCGCCCGCTTGCCAGCCTGCTCGTCCACCACATACAGACATTCTCCTTAAGTATTATATATTTCAACCAATTTACACAAAATCTTGACAAATTATATACGTAAACCTTCCTCATGAATCACTCTATCTATTGGTGAAAACCGCATGAAAATCCGTTCAGTAGTTTTTGAGATTATCGCGAACAGACAGACGGATGCGGCGGAGGACTTAGTTTTATAATATGTAGAGATATTTTTTTGTTCATGAATCACTCAAGTACGCAGTGCACCGTGTAGGGTACCATACCTGAGTTCTGCTGCAGCGCGGAGTTGAGGTTGGAGCGCAGGCCGGCCACTAGGGCAGTGTTGGTGGCTGAGGGGTTGGAGCCTGCAGCGACGGATCCGCCACCCGCTGGCTCCAGCTCCACCGCGGCCTTCAGGCGGTCTCGTTCAGTGGCCAGCGTGGACAGGATGCCCTTCAGGCTGGTCAGAACTGCAAACAAAAAATGCTTTTTACTACAACCAAACAATATCCGTCGTATCCGAAAAATCTAAATTTGAGTTTAGTATTCAATTTGGGACACGCAATTAAATTTTATAAATCACATACAACTGATAACTAACAAAGGCATAAAAACACTAGAATTTATAATCAGCACAATCAAAGACTTCGATTCGTTGGAAGTTATAAAAATCGTATATTTGTCACTAGTACAGCAGCATACAGCTTACTGGAATACAATTCCATAGTGTGGTCCCCATATTATCAAATCCATATAAGAAATATTGAAAAAGTACAGCATAAATTTTTACAATTTATTAACATCAAGTAACACATACCTACTCAACACATTAACTATATATTCTTACTAAATATACTTAAATGGCATTCCCTAGAAAATAGAAGAAAAATAAATTACTTAGCTTTTTTGTTTAAAATTATTCATTCTGAATTAGATTGTTGTGAACTCCTGCATCTCACCGACTTCAAGGTACCTAATCGAGCAACAAGGCAAAATATATTATTCTGCAACAACAATATTCTGGAACCAACTACCACATACACGCACCTATTCCTCGCCTTCACACACTTGGATACAAATTCACCTGAACCGCCGCCCCGGGAACTATTTATTGGATAACCAACACCCCTGTCACCTGTGGTCACCCTTGATTCGCTATATTTGGTGACTTAGCAGGGGCGCCCGGGTTCATAGGGTGAGGTGCGTTCAGGGTTTGGCAGCAGATACGCCTGCTCACCAGCTGCGTGGCGGGTCAGATCAGGAGGGGTAGATTTAGAGAGACCCTTTGAGCATTCCAGCAGCTCTCTCTCTCGATCTGTCGCCTTGATCCACAGATAGAGGGATGGATTCATACGTCCGTCACAGCTAAACATACTAACCCATCCCTCATACCTTTTTCCTTCCCAAAACTTTCTCTCCTTCCTTTCCTTAAAAATACCTTCCACATAGCATCCCCTAAGATGAGGGAAATTATTTTCCTCAGGGTCTCTTGTGTGGAATTAATGTATAAAAAATACAACAAAACACTTGAAATATACTAGATACGAGACCGTAGATGTTCCATATTGTTAGAAATAAGCACCGTGTCATCAGCATACAACTTGGGATTATGGCAGGTAAATAAGCATAATGATAGTGACTCACTGTCTTTGGCCAGTATGTTGAAGTCCTCCCTGGCGTGCTGGTCCGGTGTGGTGCCGAGGGGGCCCGACAAGGGGCCAGACAGGTGCTCCGCCCCCGGGAGGGATTGGGGACGAACAGCCGCTACAACAAACATCAAACACTATATCGATTCTGCAGGTACCAAAGACTACTGCAATGAGCTGGATATGTTGAAAGAATGCCAGATGATAGGAAACTAGGAGTGTGAGGGTGACCAGGGCTGGACCGAGGAAGAGTGGATAGACCATGTGGAAGAGGATTGTGGAAGACGGGAAGGATGGAAGGTGAATGGTGAAAATCCACAGCCAGTGGAGAGTATTTGTGGAAGAAGACTATTCCCACCACGGGACATAGATAGTTATGATCAATAAGATTATTGTATGTGCCAAACGCGCAGATAAAAGTGCGAGCAGATATCTGTTGAACCGCGAGCGCTTATATGTTGTACCGTCACACGACGCTATCAAATTTTAGGCGGCTCCATAATTAAAATGACCCCCTCTCCTGTTTTCGGCGGACAGGGGGTTGCATAACTTTTCGTATATCGCCTATGGAACGGTTACGGCGTAAGATCTGTATTGTCTGTGGTTGATCTACGCATAAACCGGTTAGGTGTGACAGGTCTGATGGGATTGTATGGAGAGCGTTATTTGGCGTGCGATGATCTTTTATCATTAATCTGCGGTGTGGCACCACTTTTAAAAATTTGATATCGATAAAAAGAACAAAATTCTAAATTGCCTTGGTCAATGACGTTACAAACTTAGAGACGTTGTAGAAATCTAAAGTGGTAAGCAAAAGATACGGTAATTGTTGTCATTCCGATTTAGTACTACAAACGTTGGTCATACATGACCAATTTTATCATTACCAAGGGTGCTTTTATCATTACGGTGACAATCCACGTTTACGGTACATTGACAGCAAAAAAAGGCAATAAACATGCGTTCCTTATCGCTATAATGCTGCAGCTCTTTCTTACACATTAAATAATGGTGAGACAAAAGATGAGACGCACAAAATACGTGTGAATATTTCTTCAAAAGTACTACTTTTTTTCTTAGGAGAAAACAGATATATCTTATTACGACTCAGTCACGGCAACGGGAATTGCGTTTCATTTCCTTTATATATGTGAGGGAGATGTATGAAAATGATTGTATGTTTCTCATTTTCGACTGTTGTTATTTAGTGTATAAGAAAGAGCTGCAGCATTATATGTTAAAGAACAAAAGCAAAACCATCAGCGCATTGACATTGGACATTTTTGAATTTTTGTAATCACTCACACTTCAATATTATCCTTGTAACTATATTCCATACTTTTAAAATTATCGTCACGGTTAGCAGTATTGTAGGGGCCTACGGAGACGTCATGGTGTGGTGTGTGAGAGAGATGTGAGAAAATGATGACTTTTTCCTTTGGAGGAGACAGATCTACAAACATTGTGTATCTCATCTTTTGAAAGAGCTGCAGCATTATTTTGATAAGGAACGTGTGTTTATTACCTCCTTTATGCTATGTAGTACCGTAATAGTGAATCATCACGGTTATAATAAAAACGGTCAATATAAACGTGTTTGTTTTTTTTTTTGAGAGACAATGACGTGTCTATGAGTTTGTAATGCTATTGGCTTCGGTAGGAAGAGGAAAGTTCTAGATAATATTATACGTAAATGAAAATACAACATGATTTAGTTATGAAAACAAACATTACACATGTCGTGTCTATAAGGATTGTTGACTTTATGAAGGGTAATTGAAAAAAATAACTGTCTCATGTCTAGTGGCAAGCCATGGACAGGTGGCATGGGTGACAGGGGGTGGGAGGGGGTTGCTAAATATAATTGTGCCTTACGCAGAAGTGTGGAAGCCAAATAAGTCGACAGAAATACTAGAAAAGAGAAGAAACAAAAACAGAAACCATAAGATAAAGAAAAACAAAATAATCACTGAAGAAATGCGACCTATAACCATTTTGAAAGAAAACTGATGTTGTGTGAGGGATGAAACACGAGAGATCGGCAAATCGTTCCACATAGTCCAGACAAAATAGACATTCCAGTTTGCATTAATTCCCAACAAGCTGGATTTTTGTACAGGTCTTAAATTCGTCATTACAAATGCAATATCAAAAGTCCCCATCGATCCCACTTGTGTTTTGTTTTTTATCCAAGGTAAAAGATCACAAATTATTTTTGTTTTTTCCGTACAGTTCTGAAATGGTGAGAGCTATTGGAAAAATAGACAAAAGAAAGTTTGTAGATCGTATAATTCTTTAAAAAAGGTTGCTTTTTTCCCTACGAAGCACCGTTCTCAAGTTATCGCGATTTCAGATCGTAGGTATACACACATTTTCACACCACCTCTGATGTAGTGAACTTGGCGCTTTTTTTTAACGTGGTTAATTGTAATTTTTTTAACGTGGTTGATCGTATAATTCTTTAAAAAAGGTTGCTTTTTTCCCTACGAAGCACCGTTCTCAAGTTATCGCGATTTCAGACCGTAGGTATACACACATTTTCGCACCACCTCTGATGTAGTGAACTTGGCGCTTTTTTTTAACGTGGTTTCCCCATATGAGTGCGTATTCGTAGTTTCTAGGTTTGAAATGGCGATAACTCAAGAACGGTGCTTTGTAGGGAAAAAAGTATTGATATCTTTTTTGTAGAGAATTTCACGATCTACAAACTTTCCTTTTTTTATTTTTTAAGTAGCTCTCACCGTTTTAAAGATGTAATGAAAAAACGAAAATTTGTGATCTTTGACCTCGGATAAAAAGCAACGCACAAGCGGGATTGATGGGTACTTTTGACATAGCATTTATAATGAAATATTCAAGACCTGTACACAAATTCAACTTGTTGGGAGTTAATGCAAACTTAAAACTTTTTTTCGTCTATTTTGTCTGGACTTACAGCGCGACTCGAAAGAACAAGTTGTAGAAAAGACCCTTTCTCATGTGACAAAAGTCTAGAAAGATTTGAAAAAAAAATACTGGCCCAAATAAAGGTTCTGGTAAACAAGCAAGATAAATTACCTATCATTGTCTATTTATTGCCGAACAATTGTCTTGGCTGTCAATAGTCTTGTCGGGCAACGTGTTGACTGTCAATATTGTTGTGTCCTATCAAGAAGACAAATTATTCACTACATTAAAAAAATTACGATCTCCTGAAATAACTCCAGCAAATTTGTATAAATTTGAAAAAAAATCGCTAAATTATTTATTAATATTAATAGCGTTTTTGGTAGCGGTTAAGTGGTGAACAAATATGCACATATCCACAGGAGCGATTTTTGCCATATATTGGCGCTATTTCAAATGTCTCCGATTGCTTTTCGGACAAAAAAAGCTGATTATCTCTTGCTTCGGCAAATTTTTTATTTTTAAATATTTGTAGCTACCACGTTTGTTATTTTGGACTTAAAACTTATTAAAAAACAGTTATTGAAAAGCTTTATCTATTATGACCATAGATGTCGCAAATCCGAACTTCGTAGACTATTTTAGAACGACGTTAAAAATAAGTTTTTGAAATATTAATGTTTGTTTATGGTTAAAATTAACATTTCCACAGATATGCACCTTTCATAATCAAATATACCGCAGACAACATACATAATTTGAAAATATTCTATGTTGACTCGAATAAGTACCCCTCATGGCAGTTTCAAAATAACAAACATGCAGGATTCGTGCGGTTGTAAACTTTACGATTTTTTTTATAAATCCTACAAATATGAGATAAATGGTAAAATACAGGTTAATTCATTGGCTATACAGCACTACAATAAGTTTTTATGTCTCCGTGTCAAAATTGGAAGGTATGATTTTTTTAATGTTGGCGAAAAATTTAAAAAATGATCTTCTGGAAATCTTGAGCAATCGAGGCAAATTTATTTATTTCGCTTGGTCGCTCCAGTGGTTATGCAACAGAGCGAGAAGGAAATAGATTTCTCCCGGCAATGTTGTCATAATATCAGTAGACGAGGAACTTACCGGCAAAACAGGGCAATACATCGACAAGAATAATAGGCAATAGACAACAATCTTGGCTGACTGTATGGAAATCGTTATGGAAATACCTTGCCGGCAAGAAAATGTCATAAAAATGTTGCTAGTTTACCAGAGTCTTAAAACAAGCCATAGATAATAAATAGAAAGCGACATAGAAAATAATGTATTATATTTTGAGGGTACTTACTTAGTGGAAGAGAAGAAGTGGGGGCGGCCAGGGAATGGGCGGAAGCGGAGAGGGTGGAACCTGGAGACGGGGGTGCCCCTAATGACAGAGACTGAAAAAAAAAAAAAAGATTTTTTTGAATTACTCAAAATTCCTCTATGTTTTAAATATCATTCAAATCTATCTATTCTATAGAAGAGGCATTTTAAGTTGGATAAACAACACCTCTGCCATAGGTCACCCCAAGTGGCAGGTTACTTAGCAGGGGTGCCAGGGTTCATGGGGTGAGGTTCGTTCAGGTATTGACGGCAGATGCGTCTGCCACAAGCTGCATGGCGGGCCAGATTGGTAGAGGCAGGTTGAGAAACCCTTTGACCTCTTCAGGCGGACTCTCTCCGCCCAAAACTTTGCACTGCGGTGAGAAGGGTGGATTCATACGTCTGTCACTCCTGGACATGCTGATCCCCAGATTCTTACCCACCCCTCATACCATTTTCTTCTACAGAACTTCATCTTCTTTTTTCCTTAAAAAGACTTCCACACAGCAACCCCCAAGGTGACACGCCTTGAAGGAAATTATTTTCCTCTAGATAGCTCTATATTCTATTGTTAGTAGATTATATAAATTTAAATTCTATGTTCCAATATGCACGCTTCTAATAATTTATGAATCAATCTATTAGGTATGGAATTACAGCTTGGGGATTTTCCTGTAAAACACTTCCTGTCTTTAACACCGTTTAGATCATAATAATCACCATGAAAGTAAAGAGAGACAACATTTCAACGAGACCTATATGGGTTGTTCCCAAAAGTGAAAATAATAGCCTGAGGGGTTGGACAAGAACTGTTCAAATCACAACACTTAAAAATGGCAATTATCATTTCAATTTCATTTAACGGTAATCTGTTAGATATCTCGAAGCTCTACAGTACATGATGGGTTCAATGCAACTAGCTGAAAACATATATTTAAGGAAGACCCATGTCCAAATATGGGCGCCAGAAGACTCTTGAAGAAGAAGTAGAAGAAATCCACTTACAGTGAGACTAAGGGCTCCCTGGGGCTCCGTGTCGACTCTCAGGGCAGTCCCACTGAGGTCTACGGAGCCCCCCTTTGAAGAACCAGACTTCTTTTTGCGAAGGCCAAACTTCTTACGGTCCTTTTTTACATTGGGAGAAGATCCATCAAGATTTATCTGTAACATGAAAATAATAATCTACAGTGAAACCCGAATTTTACGTCCCCAGATTTAACGTTTTCCCGCCAATTACGTGTAATTATTTCGGTCCCGATATATTTTAGTACATTTATACCCCCTTTTTGCGTTTTTTTTCCCGCAATTTACGTCGAAAATATTCAAAATATGTGAGTTACGCGCGCTTGACACGGCCGAGCAGTGATTGGTCGGCAAACTGCGCGAAACGTGGTGATTGGCCGACATCTTTCCATTTTTAGCCGGCCGTGATTGGTCGGCGTACTGCTTGCAACGCGGCGATTAGCCGACATCGTTCAACTTTAGCCATGTGTAAAATGCTACAGCATCTGTCAGTTTGTTTATTTACGCATCTGTCATTTGGTTTTGACTCGATTTGTGATTTGAGACGCTTTTTTCCGACATTATTCGTGATAATCGTTCACACACAGTTTTTACGTTTCTTGTTTCGTTTTCGTTAAGTTAATTACGTTCGTAATGTCTCAACAAAAAAGAACTGTCAGTTCAGTGCGAGAAAAGGAACATTCTCGAAAAAGTTGATAAAACAAGTTGGTTAGTTTTAAATTGAATCGGTTTACACTAGAATGTCGTATTTTTACAAATTTACTTCGTATATATGAATTTAAATGGCCGGCTGCGGCGGAAATCGGCTGCAAAAATTCGATTTACGAGGAAATTTATCATATTTTTACAAATCAGCCGCGAAAATTTGATTTACGCGGACATTATGCGGAATTTTTACAAATTTATTTCAAAGAGGTATCTAAATTTAGAGTCGGCCGCGAAATTTCGATTTATGCGGAAATATATCGTATTTCGACGAATTTACTTAGAATATCTATACCCCCAGTATTGAAGAAAAGAACATTTTATTTTTTATTTAAAAAATCACATAGATTAGTTTGTTACATTTTTTCTGTTCTAATTCTTTTTCAATCATGTATACACATTTAAAAGTTTCGTCTAGAAAGCAAACAATGCTGGAAAAATAGATTTTAAGACCCTCGATGTACTTTATTGCTTCTTCTTTTGTTAGAATAACATTTTTCTCTTCATATACATGATTATATTAATAAAAAATAAAATTTAAAGGGTTCTTTTCTTCAATTCATCAATATACATGATTAAATAAATAAAAAACAAAATTTAAAATGTTCTTTTCTTCAATACCCCCCATTTACATTTTCCCTCCGTTTAGGTTTTTTTTTTTCGGTCCCTTAAAAAACGTAAAATAGGGGTTTTACTGTATATATATACAATAAAAAGTAAAATGTGTTTGCATGCGTGTTTCTTATCCGTTGCTAAACCATTCATCCGATTGCGATGAAACTTTGAGGATTGAATGTGCGCATGCTCGCGATGAAAATCGCGATGATTTCTATTTACAATAGTGAGCGTCATGAAATTATGCGTTGATAAACCGTTCATCCGATTGCGATGAAACTTTGGGGATTTGACGTGCACATGCCCGCGATGGTTTCTATATAAAATAGTGAGCCCTGGCGTCACGACCAAACCGTTCATCCAATTGCAAAGAAACTTTGGAGATTTGATGCACGCATGCCCGCGATGGTTTCTATATACAATAGTGAGCTCTGGCATTATGAAATTATGCATTGCTAATAATGCGTTGCTAAACCGTTCATCCGATTGCGATGAAACTTTGGTGAGTTGTTGTGAGCACACCGGCGAATGTTTATATATATATATATGTACTGGTGAGCTCTGGCAATATGAAATTGGTATAAAAAAATTGCAATAGGTGACAATTTCTTTATTAAGTGGCATCGCAACGCATGCCGGGAACTCGTTAGTATTTAATAAAGAATAATCAAGCTGGATGGTAGTACTTCATCTTATAGGTATCTACAGAAAAACAACACAGATAGCTCTGAAAATTACTTAGTTATATAAATGAGCAAAAGAAATGGTTTTGAATTTAAAGGCCACTTTTGAAAAAAATGTCAGTAAGAAACTTGTCCAACCAAAGTGACGATATATTTAAACGAAGAGAAGGACAACATACATCCCCGTCTTGAGATCCCCCCGCCGCCTCCAGCACGATGAGGAGTTGTGCGAGCTGCTGCAGGGTTATCTGCGCCTGCCCGATCTCTCTGGCCGCTCCGTCCAGCGAGGATCCTGACTCTGGAAGAAAAAAAAAAATTTGGGTTAGGTTATTAATAAATTCAACATCAAACTCTTGCTACTCCTCTTAACTATTTTGACCCGTAAGCGTATATACACGACAATATAACAATAGCAGTAAAGTACAATAAGCGTGTTTTCAGGTTAACGCGTGTGTTCCCGCAGAAATCGTTATAACTCTGTTATTGTTCTGTGTTTTGACAGAATTTCATGGATCACATTTGTGACAGTCACAGATCACATTTGTGATTCTATGAAAAATAGTTGGACAAGATTGATTCTATGAAAAATAGTTGGACAAGATTGATTCTATGAAAAATAGTTGGACAAGATTGATTCTATGAAAAATAGTTCGACAAGATTGATTATATGAAAAATAGTTCGACAAGATTGATTCTATTAAAAATAGTTGGACAAGATTGATTCTAAGAAAAATAGTTGGACAAGATTGATTCTATGAAAAATAGTTTGACAATATTGATACTATGAAAAATAGTAAGGACAAGATGGTTTCTATGAAAAATGCCTTGAAAGAAATTTTTCTGTTATTTGACCTATGAATCCAGTCAGTGGCATGGTTGGCATCGCCGGGTCCTACCCAGGCATTGTGAGTTCAATTCTTTGGCTGATTAAGTCCTCCATCATGATATAAGTAACATTTTCCATTGACTGTGGTGGTAGTAGGAGATTTTCAAATTATTATCAGGTTATACATAACCCGGGAATGTTTGTCTTTTTTTTTTTAAATTAACAGACATATATTAATGTTAAGAACACTTACTTCGCGTTCAAATTCCAAAACGTCCATAGGCGGGAACACTGACAGCAAAGTCTGCGGAACAGCTGGACACCTTCGAAAAACAGGTACTTTGAAGAATCTTAAGAGCGGTGCGAGAGGAGAATCCGCCACAATAATGAGCTGTATGACATTTACCAAGCTCCCACACTCTCCACCCATTTAAGGCTCCAAAGACTAAGATGGGCCGGACACGTGCACCGAATGCCACGCACACGAGTACCAAAGAAGTTTCTAACAGGACACCCGGGAGGTAAACGAAAGGCGGGCAGACCTAGGCTGAGATGGGAGGATGTTGTCAGGAAGGATGCAAGAGGACTACTCCATGTCATAGATTGGAAGACGACGGCCGAGGACAGAAGGCGGTGGAGGCTTATGTTGAAGGCGGCCAAGGCTCGAAATGGGCCGTAGCGCCATTGAAGAAGAAGAAGATATTTATGTTTAGAGAATAGAGGTATTAGTACGCACCTATAATCCAGGTGGCCAGACGACTCCCCGGTGTGCCAGCGCCTAGCGAGCCGCGGTGTCGGGTGGACGAGGTGGTGTCGCGCTCCAGGTTGGTCAACCCTGCAAAAAACAATTTCGTCAAAAAAATGAAGAAAAAAAAAAAATAGAAAAATTTATAATTTTGAATAGACACACCAATCGTCTGGTTGATTAGTCAGACATCTCCAAATACTAGATTTTGAGATAATGAGGAAAAAAATATTTGATTGCTCACCAAAATTTTTATATTATTTAAACAAGTTTGTGTTTTATAAGTTAAATATGCTGTAAAATAGCACCGGGAAGCATAACATTCCAGTACATTAGTATTTCATTTTGAAATATCCCACTAGTGACCCAGAAAACATCAACATTTAGGTTAATTTGCAACAAGTTTTCGTGCATTATAATTGATTTGGTGGTGTTTATGAGTAATCTGAGTATTGTACCAGATAGAGTGTACACCTTTACATATAAATGCATACTCAACTTTAATTTAGATTTTTTGGAGATGTCTGACTAATCAACTTGACGATCAATATATCCATAGAATAAAGTACATAAGGTGTGTTTCGTGCACAAAGTCTGGCCAATATGGCCTTAAATCATCATTATTATTATGAAATTCAAATGGGATGGCAATGTACTATGTCAGGCAAGTGTAAGAGGTGTAAAGTGCATGCTGAATGCGACGTTCGTTTTCATTCAAATCTACATGTAAGGCATTTCTAGTGTGTAGTACCTATTCAGCGCTTAGGTCTGTCTCATCGAAGAGATAAACCGATATTGTGGGTGTGTCTGTGTGCCTGAAGTAAGCTCAATTTTCCCTTACTTCTAGTGAAAATGATCATCAAGTTGAAAATTGAAATTCTTTCTTGAACAGTTAATCAATATGTATCATCGGCCTGTCAAAAGGTCTGCTGTAAATTGGGATGTCATTTTTATTTCAAATCTTTCTATATCTACAGATTATAAAAAATGTCTAGAATATTTCAAATTAGAAACATCAAATGAAGGTTGTGACAAAAAACTTTCCATATTCCTTTACAAAGAACCAATTAAACCTTCTCCAACACGATAAATCACAAATATATTAGAAAAATCCACTAAAGCACAATGAAAATATTCCTGTAAAGATTATAGAATAGTGACACCTATTGATTATTATCAGAAGTTGTATATTAAACTTTCTTAAAATGTCAAGTATAGACCGCAGGAGTATTTAAAAATATTTCAAATTTTTTTTTAAAGAATAAAGGGAATATTTGCCAAAATTGGCAGCAAAGCAATCGGTGGTCTTTTAAATAGTGCCATATTGTGACAAAAGGCGCTAGAGTGGTTGAGGGTATTCTAGTTAGTTAAAAAATCATTATTCTTCACTGGCTATGAAAATCAATATATATACTTGTTCATAATGGAAAATGTCATTTCATGCAGGTTATATAAATAATGCATTTAAAATCTGCATAACACAAGAATAAAAAAATATTAAATATCCGTTGCATTGTCTTTAAAGAAAGAATAATTACATATTTCATAAAAAAGCAAATTTAATGAACTTCCGACCGCATATATTAATACTGAATTCATTGTCGTTAACATGCAATGGTTGTAAGTTGTAATATCATTTAACCAGGCCATTTATTGGATAACCAACACACCTGCCGTAAGTCACCCCAATTTTTCGGCTTGGCAGAGGTGTCCAGGTTCATGGGGTGAGGTTTGTCCAGGTCTTCACGGTAGATGTGTTTAATCACCTTTTCTTTACATTAGCATCATATTTGGGGATTGTGTGTGGAGGGTCTTTTTAGAAAAGGAAAAAGAGGAAGTTCTGGAAAGGAAAAATGTACATGTTAAATGTATGGGGTGGGTAGGAATCTGGGTCAGTGTGTCCAGGATGTATAAATCCAACCCTCACACTGCGGTGTAAGGCGATGTTCCGATAGAGTCCTGATGGAAAGATCAAAAGGTCTCCCTCAGCCAGTCTCCCACGATACAGCCGCCACGCAGTGGATGGGTAAACGCATTCGCCGTCAAGACCTAGACAAACCTCACCCCATCAACCTGGACACCCCTGCTAAGACAACAAACGTAGCGAACCACTTAGAGTGACCTATGGCAGAGGTCCAATAAATGGTTTCCGGGGCGGTGGTACTCATACCCGTAAAATGAGGAGGTAATAAATCCTCCTCCTCCCATAAACATAAAATTCCTTAAAGATAAATGAAACAATGTTACTTTGTTTGAACCACTTGTATATTTGTTTAAAGCCGACCGGTTTCGGAACGACCGTTCCTTCCTCAGGGCAAACGTATACTGACTTGACAATTATAAAATAGTAGGTGGGTACAATATATTATTACAGAGTGTTGTGTTTATATTGGAAAAACAACTCGTAATTTTGAAATAAGAATCAAAGAACATTTAAGGTGTCTTAATAATAATAATTTTTCCGAGTTCGCTAACCATATCATTGAAAATAACCATAGTTTTGATAAAAATACGGGGATAAATGTTCTTCACATTAACACTAAGGGAAAACGGTTAGATAACTTAGAAGCCATAGAAATAAAAAAATCTCTTAAAAATAATGAACCCATTATTAACAAACAAAAAATATTATCATATAGCCCAATCATGGATATGTTCCCCCGCCCACTCCTAATTAATCCCTAGCCACGCCTTCACCCCTACCACAACACTCTGTAATAATATATTGTACCCACCTACTATTTTATAATTGTCAAGTCAGTATACGTTTGCCCTGAGGAAGGAACGGTCGTTCCGAAACCGGTCGGCTTTAAACAAATATACAAGTGGTTCAAACAAAGTAACATTGTTTCATTTATCTATAATGGATAACCACAAAGTTATAGCTACATTCAAAAGTATAAAATTCCTTCATTATTGTAATTTTTTCTAAATATTTTTAAAGAATAAAAAAAAAAAACAATGTAAATACCCTATCATAGATTCAATATCATCAAATGTGTTAACAAAATGTTAACACCTCAACCTAAGTTTAAACACTCAGCAACGTAAGCAGATATACACGTTTATGACAATAGCAGTCAAGTACAATATGCGTGTTTTCACGTCAACACGTATGTATCCACAGAAATCGTTATAACTCCGTTATTGTTCTAGTGACATCCCTATAAAAAAGGTAGAAGCTCAATAATAAATCAAGCTACCCATCACTATTCCAGTTTTTCATAGAAATATATAAAAAGACCTGTTCTGTCAGATACACGGTTGTACATATTTTTCCCGCCAAATCACCTATGGGCCGGTAGACATTGTTAATTTTTATTATATATTCTTGTATGAAATGATAAAAAAGTGAGGTGACTTAATTGTTTATTATAAATTTGTACAATAGAATAAGTATTGTTTTTTACATAATCCGTGATTTTAGTACAGTTTTCACATAAAAACATCATGTGAGTCATTTTAATTTTTTTTTTTATGTTTGCATTCTAAATTTTAATATTTACCAATGGTAATATTTATTTGTAATATAACAATTTGAAAGCTTATTTTGTTACCTTTCAAAAACAGTTTTTAGTATTTGGCTACGTTCAGAAATGTTTCATTTATAGAGCTTTAATTGTGAAGCGGAAACAACACAAAGTTTTCATAAATCTGTCATTTCGTAGACATAAAAAGTGCATATTTGCGATAGATCGGAGTGGTTAAAATTATTTTGTCATCTTAAAGAAATCAGTAGGTAATTTAAAAACATATAAATATTTCAACGTAAGACGAGACTAACAAGAGATAAGTGAAACTAGTAACTGGATAAAACAGAACGATGAAAAAGCAGAACACAATAAATTAAATTAAAAGAAAAGGTTAGGTTAAGTTAGATTAGTTAATTTATCCGTTTTGTCATCGTTCTGTCATGAAACCAGTAGAAACATTCCCTAGAACAGAATAGCTAAAAACAGTGCTTAAAATAAAAAATAATCTAATTTGTGTACTCAACCATTATAAAACAAACTTTGTCTCCGTCCGTCCAGTCCATCCTCGTGACTGCAGGGGGCGGGCGCCTCCCGTGTGCCAAACGTCAGGAAGTGTTGGCGGTACAGTCTGGAATGCAATTATTCATTCACTTAATACAGTGGAAATCATTCGCTTAATACAGTGGAAATCATTAACTTAATACAGTGGAAAAAATTCACTTAATACAGTAAAAATCATTCACTTTATACAATGGAATGGCAACATCGAAAAATACTACTTTCACTTACAGAGAAAATCCTTAATTCAATATGGTAAAAATCATAAAAATAATACAGTAAACATCACTACTTTAATATAGAAAAAAAAAATTACTTTCATACCTGGGAAACCAATCACTAAATACGGTGGTATTTTCATACATGGGTAACCAATCTCTTAATACGGTGGTACAGTGAAACCCTCTTAAGAAGATTTCCAAGGGACCAGAAAAAACAAACATCTTAAGCAGGAATACCTAATATGTGGGAAAAATTGGGCCAATTTTGAACCGAGTGACCTAAAAAACCAAACTTCTTAACCCAATGGCTGCCCAAACAAAAACATTATTTCTCTACCGTACGCCAGCTATTTCGGTGTTTCAATACAAATTCATACTGGCGATTTACATCCTATGGTGTAAATGGCAGTTCTGGCACAGATCGTTCGTACATCGATAGATGCTAATGGCAGCCGTTGGGTTAAGCCACGAAATGTCTTAAGAGAGAACTTCTTAAGAGGGTTTCAATATACTTTCATACATGGGAAACCAATCACTTAATAAGGTGGACACCACACACAGGAAATTACTTATAATGCAGTGGAAATCATTACTATAATACAACAGCAATCGTTACATTAACAATAGATCCATTCACTTAATATAATGGAAATCATTACTCTGTTACATTGTAAACCATTCACTTAATACAATGGAAATCATTCACTTAATAAATGTAAATACTCAATTTAATATGGTAGAAATCATTCATTAACACAGTGGATATCACCACTTTAATATTGTGGATTCATTATTTTCATAAATTGGACACCAATGATTTTATACAGTGGACACCATTAGTGGAAAACAACTATTATTACAGTGGAATTCATCATTATAATGCAACAGAAGTCATTAGTTTAAGACAATAGAATGCATTCACTTAATATAATGAAAACCACGCACTTAATACAATAGAAACCATTCACTTACTAATAATTTAATACAATAGAAATCATTACTTTAAGACAGTAGAAAATATTCACTTACTATAATGGAAACCCCGCACTTAATACGATAGAAAACATTCACTTACTATTAATTTAATACGGAGGAAATCATCACTTTATTGTGGTGGAAATCAATATTTTCATACATTGGAAATTATAAACTTAATACAGGCAGGATAGAGTATTTACCTGTGCGCCTTCAGCATGCTGACCCAGGACTGGAAGCACTCGGGAGTCTTGGCACGCAGGTGGTAGATGAACTCCTCAGCATCAATGTCGATTCGCCGCCGCTTGGCCTTGGCCGAGATGACCGACAGGCCGATGTCCACGGAGCCGTGCAGGCGCCCTCGCGAGATGTCGCTCGGCCCGCGCGCGTACACCAGGATGCCCGCATCCACCACGAAGTAACGCTAAAATCAGATCAACGGCATCAAGTATCACAGTTGTTCATTGTCACCATCAATTTCACTGAGGAAACTGGTGCTATAAACGGGATACTACCATATCAGGAGACATGTGCAGTTATATGTCTCATAGAAATCGTTGTGTATCCCTCCCTTACTGTCATAGTGAGAAATATGATCTAAACGGTGCTAGAAAGAGAAAACACCACGCTTTATATTCAAACCTAAAAGTTAACCACAAAATAATTAAAATGTACACCTCCTCTATGAAACCAAAGTTTCCGACACCAATTTGAAAAAAAATTATGAAACTTTTAATTGTTTATTAATTATTTTTACAGGTAACGTTTATAATACATTTACCTAAAAAAATGTAACTAAATATTTTTTTTTTTTTCATTGTCCGTAATATAAGTTCGAAAAACATAAGTGTGCTATTTTTAAAACTTTTTCATTTTGCATTCACAATTTTTTATTTAAAAGAAAATATTTTTTTTTTTCTATAAATAAAATTTTACAGCGTATTTCATAACCTTTCTAAGGCAGTTTTTAGTTTTCGGATATGTTCAGAAATATTCTATTTATTGGGATTTAATTGCAAAGTGGAAATATTTTGACCTTCTGACAAAATATACCCTAGGCCTGAAGGTTAAAAGATATTACTGACCATGAGAAGTCAGTGGAGTTAGGCTTATCATTATTTTTTTATATTTTTTTTACATTAGCTCCACATAGGAGGCCCTGCGGAAAATAATTCCCCGCACGTCCAAAATCGATGCCGTAAACAGGAATAATTTATAAATAGACTTAATAGCTTTATTTTTCATTCTCACCTTCATGAATTCAGGATATAAGGGATAAGGAAATCTCTAGATTAAGTAGGGACAAGGAATCTTGATTTGAAGTTAACTGGAATAAACAAGAATTATGCACAAAATTAAATAAAGTTGTTTTTAGATTGTTGTTGTCAGATGTCAGCTGTCGCATATTTTAGTTTAGAATGTTTAAAACACGAATTACTGTAAGTATACATGATTATATATACATTTAATGTACATTTTAAGTTTGATGTTTCGTTTCAATCTAAATATGCGTGATTTACTTATTTTACCGAAACTAAGAACCTATTTTGTGCACGTAAATAGATATTTTTGTGTAATTGTTGAAATGAAGTGTAATTTCCATAATCTGTTCTTAAAAGTGCGGCGGTTAATGGAATAATTAATGTAATTCGTCCCCAAATATTCAATTATTCTGTATGTGTAGTTTGCCAAAGAGATTTAAAAGTCAACAATAGAGAACTGGTTAATATTAGAAACAACAGAGGACCGAGGTTAGGCCCTTGGGGAACTCCAAATTGCGCTGGGAATGTTTTTGACTTATGTCCCTTTACCGAAACAAATTGGTTTCTGGATTTTAAATACGATGAGAAAAAGTTCAGTATTGGCAGTCTTCAGTATTTAAGTCTTTTTTAAACATTTTCCTCAGAAGGATATCAAATGCTTTGGCCAAGTCGATGTAAACTACATCTGTTTGGTGCCTCGAGTCTAAACCGGTGGCAATCAAACGTGAGAAAGCAAGCAGATTTGTGATTGTTGATTTCTTTGGGACGAAGTCTCTAATGAATGACACATTTGGATATGACCAACATAAATTTTTCATATGGGTCATGAAACAGTGTCCTTGTGGGGATAGGTATGAAAAAAAGGATTGTGTGAAATAATAAGAGTGGAAGCATGTTTCCCATATTTGGTAAATAAGTTAGTTATACAATAATACCTTGTGCCATCCCTTCAGAGGCCATTTTCTCTTCTTGTGGAGGAAACCGTTGAACAGCTCTGGTTTCCTGTCGAACCTCTGACCATCCTTCAGCCCCTCCAGCACCTCCCATTCTGAGCCGCGGCGTCTGGAACCAATTCAGAATATTATTGTAAATGGTTAAATGGAAAAACAGAATAGTTATAAAATACAATACGAGGAGAAAAAATGATAAACAACAATAAACAAACAAAACCAAATTTATATTTATTTTTAACCTAATGAGTAAAACCTAAAATTGTAATATTTAATTAATGAAGACAATATTAGCGAATCTGAAAAAGAAATATCAGATAAAGATACGGTCACATCTGGGACTCGATCCCAGGACCTATGATTTGCCGGGTCAGTGCTCTACCAACTGAGCTAATGTGTCCCTATCCGATTCGGTCTTTTTTAACTGCATCATTCTTCGACCAGGAACGCATAATGGTCTTATTTTCTTAACGCATATTGGTCTTGAATAGACCCATGTTGTAGGAAGGAGGAAACACAGAGGCCGGCAAATTATCGTAATAAGTCACATCAGTAAGTCCAAACATAGTGAACCACTTG
The DNA here is from genome assembly GCA_917563855.2 of Limnephilus lunatus. NCBI lineage: Eukaryota > Metazoa > Arthropoda > Insecta > Trichoptera > Limnephilidae > Limnephilus > Limnephilus lunatus. The sequence goes on along the minus strand of OU830603.1, from coordinate 44,546,599 downwards.
GGGTGACCCGGAGGTGTTGGTTATCCAATAAATGGTGACAGGGGTGCCCGGGTTCATGGGGTGATGCTTGTCTAGATCTTGGCGGCGGATGTGTCTGCCCACTAACTGCATGGCGGGCCGGATCAGGAAAGACTAGTTGAAGGAGACCATTTGGCTTCTCTAGTAGGACTCTCTTCACCCGTTACCTTGCACTTTTCTCGTTACTCCTGGAAACATTGACCCACAGATTCCTACCCACACCTCATACATTTTTTCTTCCTGGAGCCTCATCTCCTTCCTTTCCTTAAAAGACCTTTCGCACATAGCATTCCCAAGGAAGACATAGGCCTGAGGCCAATTATTTTTCTCCGGGCCTCCTGTGTGGATCCAATGTAAAAAAACACACTACTTCTGTTGAAAAATTTTTTCAGTTTACACAAAATGCTTGAATATTTTCTAAAATAAACATACAAAAATGTAAGTATGAATATTGTAAGCACCGCAAATTTAAAATTAAAAGCACTATGCTAAAAATCAACTCAACACCTTATCGGATTGGAAGATTTACCACCTGATATAAAAACGTCAGACTGACTTTGGAAACCGGCCAAAATTTCAATCACTTAGATTGGGGAAATAATACACTATTAATTCGAGGGCGTCTAGAAAAAATTTTGGCACGGCCGAATCATTTAGTGCGACTATCATTGGCAAAGAGATATACAGGAATTTAAAAAAATTTAAATTCTGCAGATCACTCATTCTATAGAGAGAAAGTATTTTAAAAAGACTGGATTGTCAAAAGATTGAATTTTTCTTAAATTTGTATACTGCACAAGAAGCTCAACTGCTACCGACCGTCTGAAGTTGGTGACACTATGGCATCCCTAATTGGGAAGAGAAAAGTGGGGAAGTATTTGGCTATTCAGATCTGGTCACCAAACATGCCTAAAGCCATTTCAAGCAAATATTTCAAGAGACTGGTGGGTCACATAGGACCCTCTAAGACGGGAATATCAAGAGTCTGGATTTCAAAAGACCAGAATGTCAGATATCTTGATATAAAAAAACTTGAATGTCGAGAGGATTGGATGTCAAGAGATTGGAATGTCAAGAGATTAGGATGTCAGGAGACTGGAATGTCAAAAATCTGGATTTTAAGATATTGTAATATCAAAAGACCAGAATTTTAAGAATCTGGATTACAAGACATTAGAACATAAAAAGACCGGAAAGTGCATAATACGGATGTCCATGAATGCCAAAAGATCAATACGGCAAAAATTTGGATTTCAAAAGACCATATTGACGAAAGACCGGGTAGTGAAGAATCTGGATTTCAAAACACTAGAATAACAAACGATCAGAATGTCAAAAGTCAAGCATGTCAAAAAATCAGAAAGTGAAGAACACGGATGTCAAGAGAGGAATGTCAAAAGACCAGAAAGTGAAGAACATGGATGTCAAGAGAGGAATGTCAAAATATCAGCATGTCAAAATACCAGAAAGTGAAGAACATTGATGTCAAGAGAGGAATGTCAAAAGATCAGAATGTCAAGAATTTGGATTTCAAAATACTGGAATGTCGAAAGGGTGGCATGTCAAGAAATTGCAAAAAGGAATGTGAACAAACTGGATTTCAAGTGACAGGAATATCAAAAAATCAAAAGTCGAGAATCTGGATTTCAAGAGACCAAATTGACAAAAGACTAAAAAGTTAAGAATCTTAATTTCGAGACACTAGATTAGAATATCAAAATACCAGAATGTCAAAAGAACAGAAAGTGAAGAATCTAAATTTCAAGAGACCGAATTGACAAAAAACCAAGAAGTGAAGAATCTGAATTTCAAGACACTAGAATATCAAAAGACCAGAATGTCAAAAGACCAGAAAGTGAAGAATCTGAATTTCAAGAAACCAAAGTGACAAAAAACCAAGAAGTGAAGAATCTGAATTACAAGACACTAGAAAATCAAAAGACCAGAATGTCAAAAAACCAGAAAGTGAAGAATCTAGATTTCAAGAGACCGAATTGACAAAAAACGAAGAAGTGAAGAATCTGAATTTCAAGACACTAAAAGAATGTAAAGAATCTGGATTTCAAGAGACTGAAATGTCACAAGACCAGAAAGTGAAGAAGAGGAATGTACCTGTTGTTTCTGTGCTTGCGGTGCTGCGCCACAGGGGCGGGCGCGGGGGCCCTCCTGGCGGGGCGCAGCTCCTGTCCGCTCTCGGCCGACAGACTGTTGGTGTCCCCCGACGCGTCCGAGTCCGAGCCCCCCTTGGCGCCGCCGATGCGCACGCCGCGGTGCTTCTTGTTGCTGGCGGCCGCGGCGTCTCCTGATCAAATCACAAACAATTACAAATTAATCATAGAATAACGCTACAAAAACTGAACCATAGTAAAGATAAAGGAAACAAGGACGATGGGCCACGAACCGCTATTATTAGTATGAAACCGAAAGTGTCGCCAACATCGTTCTCAAATGTTATTATACCTACTTCAATAAATTGGATATATTTTGAGATTTTCACGTCCAAAAGTAACATCGCGATTTATTTTGGGGTTTTAATTATGTCGTGTTTGATATTTCCTTTTTTAATAACCAACCTTTTGAACAGCGTTACAGTTGAACGAGGTAGCGCAAACACGGCATTATACCCTAAAAATAAATCGCACTAATACTGCAAATTGCATTATTATACAGCCACTCTGATAGTATGCGCACTTTGATCGTAGTTCGGCGACAGTCGGCACGCTTCCACGTCATATCACCATTTGTTTCTATTATCTATACACTTAAGATGAAGCACTACGACGTAATGTAAAATCATGTGTTATTTGGTTTAAAAAATTTATCGCTTAGAAACATTTTAAATGCTTTATTAATAGACACTATAAATAAATTCGTTCGATATCCATACCAACTTATTATTAAAGGTATTTTTGAAGTTAATTTTAGATTTGAAATTGGTAAATAATGAACAAAAAAATATTTATTTATAATCGAACAGTATTAAGGGGCCGTAACTCGAATTTCTAACGATTTCTTACATACCTCCCTTAAACATTTGAAGTTCTTAAGCTCTTAAAAATATATATATATATATTATTTTTGAAGATAATGTCTAGATGCTTCCCAAGCCGAAACGCAAATTATATGAAATTCCCTCGATAGAAAAAAATCGCAAAGAATGCTCCAAAAATTATTAAAAAACAAGTCTGTTTCTATTATCTTAAAAATTATATTTGTGAAAAAATTCAGAATGTTTCTTTGAATGATACCGTAAGAAGCTACCCAAGAGATTTTTTCTCTATTTTAAACGAGTAGTGTTTTATTAAACACTTTCGCAATTTTCGTATCGATTTTAGCGCTGTAAATGTTAGCGCTCTCCTCTAACATTCGTAATTTCGTATCTCTCTATCTTCTTCTTTTCGGGCCCGGTTGCGGAGCCTTAATAGAAAAGAGACTGTGAAATTTAATAATCCGGCTAAGACGGCAACTCTGACGCCGCGTCGTACGTAAAACCGTTTTCGTACATGGAGTATGTATACAAATCTACTTTTGTAATTGAAACGAATTAACCGCCTACAGATGGCGCCACTTCCGTTAACAATTTGCATGATTAGCATCCCTTGGCAGGCGTAAATACTACTCGATTTGTAACTTCTGTTTGTGATCTCTCCAGATATGGGGAGATTGACGATAATGTGATTATTATTGTAACTGCCAGTTGTGGTTTCTATCTTGCGTCTATATATTGCATATGACGTCATTGCCTGTCGCGGTTACTTTGTCCCGGTGATTAGCCTTCACTGGATCACAGAAGATCCATTGGAGGCGACCCCACCACTTTCCCAACGGCGTTATAAGGAAACATATAGTTTCCTCCTTCACCGCTCACGTCAAGACTCTACATTTTTTATTGAACGAAGCTACATTTATTTGAACGACTCTAGACCCTCCAATGTCCATGCACACGGTATTAGTAAGCAGTATGTAAGTACTGTACATTAGCATTATACAGTGGATCCGACGAACCGACTATTTTTGAAACTTTATAAAATGGATTTATAAAATGGTCACCAACACTCAAACTGGGCAAAGCCGAACCGAAGACCGCCCGCAAGGCCTAGCAACAAGAACCTGCGGAGTGGGTTTTTAACTGCTAGTAATTGTTACTTCAAGGGGCCAACTATCGGTGGATCAACTTGCCATCCATTTTGTTACACCCGGCATATTGCCAAAACATCACGAAAAGTTTCATTTCACCTCAATAGTAGACGTAACTCGGAAAAGGTACGAGAGGTCCAAAAATAGGTTTAACCCTTGGCTTAGAGTTAGTGTTACAATGGTTTAACCTCAGCGCAAGTGGAGCACCTACTCGAGCGGTCGGGATTAGACATGTGTATGATTGATACCTTCGCAGATTGTGGAATAAACTATGATGGGTATTGTAGCCATCAATCTTACAGGCCCATTGGAGGTTTAGCTATATACTTCTTATAACCGGAGATTGCAATCCGGATTGCGAAAAATCCGGACAAAAAATACGGATTTTTTAAATACGAAATCCAATTAAATCTGATTTGGAAATGCTTATAAAAAAATTCTGAGTGTACAATTCACACACGGTAAAAGTGAAACCTTCGGAAAACTAAAGTAGACAAGAGTGGGGAGGCTACGAAGCGCCGCACAAAGAGAGACCGATTATTGTCCGTCCGATTATTATTGTCTGTCTGATAGATTCTCCTAGTTTAACAAACGGATTGCAATCTTTAGAGCACAGGCGTCGGGTGGGAATGCTATCCTTATTCTACCGGTATTTCAATGGAAGATGCTCGGAGGAACTAGCGTCATTGATCCCTTCGGCACCGGTGCATAGTCGGGAAATACGCCAAACGCGTGCCCAATATATGTACACGGTTGACATTTGTCACATGAGAACGGGTCGCTTCTTCGACTCGTTCTTGTGTTCAACAGCTCGGCTGTGGAAGGATTTGCCGGTCTTTGTGTTTCCTCCTTCCTACAACATAGGTCTCTTCAAGACCAATGTTCATTCCTTCCTCTTTTCAAAAAAACCCTCCACAGAGCATCTCAGATGACATAGGCCCTGAGGGAAATTATTTTCCTCAGGGCCTCCTGTGTAGAGTGTAAAAAAAATACTATCGCATTCTCTCACAGGCTAAATCGTATAGATGTATGTGTTTGTTTCTTTTTAGTGTCGGAATTTTTTGTTTCATCGAGTTTCAAATAAAAACGGTGCTAAAGAATTTTTCACTTAAAAATCTGAGTTTTTAATGTGAAATCCGAATTTACCCAAATTTGGAAATGTTAATAAAAAAAATTCTTGAGTGTGCTATGCACACACGGTAAGTGAAAACTAAGTGAAACCTTCAGAAAACTAAATTAGGCAAGAATGTGGAGGCTACGAAGCACCGCACAAAGAGGAGACAGATTATACTATCGCATTCTCTCGCAGGCTAAACCTTATAGATGTATTTGTTTGTCTATTTTTAATGTCGCTATTTTTCGTTTCATCGAGTTTCAAATCACAACGGTGCTAAAGAAGTTTTCACTTAAAAAAAATAGTACAAAAACCATTTACGTCGGGGGAGATGGAAAAACACGAACAAAATAGGTTATAAGGTTCTAATTTGGGTTATTAAAATAATTTGTGCGTATTTATTATACGAGCTGAACCTTCCGGAAAACATCACATCAAAATAACAAAATCAAACATGGCGTCTGACGTCAAAACAAGAGAAATTTTGAGTTTTGATTGAAAAAAAATTGAACTCCGAATGGTGCCAGGAAAAAAAAAATGTTGTCGTATTTTTAAATTTCATTTTCTGAAAGATGCATTTGTTAAGAATGCTCTCACCAAATATTTTTAAGAAATTCATAAAATTGATGCAGATACACCATTTTATGTGAAACCGTCTGAAAGAATTTGTATATGTTGAATTATCCTTCAGCAAAACTTTTAATGCGTTTTTCTCGAAACAACGTTTTTCAACCTGGTTGAACATATATTAGAAAAACTATACATCCGATTTGCATCGTAAGTAAAAAAAAATGAGGGGCTCTAGAAAAGAAAAAATATTCTGAAAGTGGGCGGTGGATAAAATAAGGTTGAGAACCCATGGTGTAGAGTCTTAGAAGACCGAGTACAACATGGTAAAATATTTTTTTATTGATTTAGGCATTTTTAATACTAAAAACTAAATTTATGCATAAATTTTAGGTTATTTAAAAAAAAGAAATTACTCGACCCTCTAAATTTTCATAATTATAGATAAAACTAGCTGACCCGGCCACGCGTTGTTGTAGCTAACGAAACACAACGCCATCTACTGGATGGTTATCCAACCTTTATAACCACTGCCATCTGTTAATATGCATAAACATCAAATCCACACCGCCCGCTTGCCAGCCGGCTCGTTCACCACACACAGACATTCTTCTTAATATATTATATAATTCAACCAATTTACACAAAACCTCGACAAATAATATACCCAAACCTTCCTCGAGAATCATTCTATCTATTAGTGAAGCCCGCATGAAAATCCGTTCAGTCGTTTTTGAGTTTATCGCGAACAGACAGACAGATACCGGCAGTCAGACGCGTCGGAGGACTTTAATTTATAATAAGTAGAGATTACAATATTTCACATCAAAATTTTGAAAAACAGATGCTAGCTTCACAAAAACTTCTAGGTTTTTAATTAGTTTTACAAATTTGTAAATATTATTTAAAATAATAATTTTATAATCAGCAGAAAAGACGTCTTGGCAAAGCATAGCATGACGAGGGGAGTAGTGCTGTTAATAAATGAACTTGCAAACCATTTGGATGCAAGTGACTGTTCTCTATATGCTTTCAAACTATTATTGAAGAGTCACCTGCCTAAATGCTGATATGCAATAATAATAAAAAATAAAATAAAAATAATATTGATTTTTACCGTTTAACTTAAAATTTTGTGTCTTGAAGGATTTTATCAAACCGCAGTCGATATTCTATTATTGTGAATAGGATCATCCGGATTTTGAGTTTCATACGAAAATCAGAATTTTCCGAAACGGATCCGGATTTGCAATCCCTACACCTAGTCCGGGTGTCGGGAATGCGAAGCGTAAACATGCGCTTACATTATGTTGAGGTTATGTTAGGCATTATAGCGCCGTTTAGACACATTAAATTCCTAACTTATTTTTGCCTATTTTCTAGAAATAGATATTCGGAATTTGCTCGCGAATCTGTTCCTTATTTAGTTTGAACGGAAAACAAATAGTTGTGTATGGTGGGATCTCCAAGAGAAAACCGGGTGGGGCCATACACACATAATATATATGCTTGTTTTATTAATTTACTTCTTATCGGACTTGGGACCGTCCAAAAATCGTTTAATTTGCCTGGTTTGAACGCCATCAACAGACGTTCAGTAAACAAACTAAACAATTTTACGACACCCGCCACTCACGGAGAAAACCAATTGTACCACTCACAACTAAAATATCTCTCGCTCAAAGACACTTCTCATTCTTAGGTCCAAAACTATATAACTTAATGCCTGATGTTTGGAAAAAGGAAAGCACAGGTGTTGTTCGTAAATTGGCCACTAACTGGTTTCATCAATTAGGTAGAAAGGAGAGTGAACTTTTACTACACAAAAAATAAAATCAAACACAAACCAAAAACAACAACCCAAACTCAAAACAAAAAAAAAACATGTAAAAGATACCTTTATGTTCTAATCTTTATCATTATGTGTATATATGTACCTACCTATTACGTTAATATTATGTTTAATTTCATATTTTATTTTTTTTCTATTTCTTCTCTTTGTTATTTATATTTATACAAAATATGTTAATAGGCTTATGCAATGCAACACCAGTTAAAAGTACACATTATACCTATTATTTTAATACTATACTAATCAAAAAACAGTAATAACCATCTATTAAATGTTTGATTAATTTTATTGTTTCTGTTCTCTTTCTAGTTCTCATTTGTATAAAATGTGTATGTAGGACTAGGTATTATTTGAAATGCAAACACAAGATACCATAATGTTTTAATAATTTACTTTTAAGTATGTAAGTATATATTACTTTTATGATAATTTAAATAACTATGATAAGCAAAGCACGGTTATCTTTTCTGTATCAATTGGTTATTACTATTATTTTTTTTTTTTAATTCTTTCTCTTCTCTTTTTTATTTTATTTTATACAACCCATCTGTGTAGAACTATGACATGCAATGCTTACACGTTTGTTCTATATCTATATGTTTTAATCCTCTGTAATTAAGTACCTACCTACGTAATTAATATTATTTTTAAAAAAAACTTTGCTAAACAAAGAACAGTAACTTTGTTTTAATCTTTTATTTTTGTTTTGTTCTTTTATATTATTTACAGACAATGTTCCGTATGTTAATACACATCCTAATTTGACTGTCATAAAACGGGAATCCTCCTAGTAGGGCAGTAATTTTTTTTTCTTAAATAATGTATATAAATGTATAATCTTTTACTAAATAAAATAAATAAATAAATGTATTTTTTACGTTTACGGAATTAGGGCTCCATGGATTCGACAGCCTGATGAGACGCCGGGTCGCGTATTTCCAAAACCTATACCGGTTCAGTGACAATTTATATTTTCAATATCAAAATTGAAATATTTAGAAATAAAATTATTGATTTCTAATATACATCATCACAAGATCAGAAAAACTCCAGACAAAAAAAATATTAAGAAAATTCTTTTCCAGATACATTTTGTATGGAATGAATTCTCATCTTTTGAAAGAGCTTAAGCAATATTGTGTTAAGTATAACATTGAATAGTGACATAGTGAGTGAATTCCAATAATTCAAAAATGTCAAATGTCAAATGAGAAATTCATAAAAAAAATAATTTCTAATATACACAGTGGAAAGATTATTTTATCTAGATTTAGAACAAATTTTAAATAAAATTTTAAATTAAAATTTAAAAATAAACAATAAAGAGGTGTATTTACAATATATATGGGAATAATCGGGAATTTCGCGCGCTAACCCGGACGCTTGCAAAAACAAAAATTGTTCTAAAATCTAGATAAAATAATTTGTGTACATTAGAAATTAAAATTTTTATGAATTTCTCATTTGACATTTGACATTTATGAATTTTTGGAATTCACTCACTATGTCACTATTCAATGTTATACTTAACACAATATTGCTTAAGCTCTTTCAAAAGATGAGAATTCATTCCATACAAAATGTTTGAGGAAAAGAATTTTCTTAATCATTTTTTTTCGTAAAATTTTCTGATGTTTTAATAGCTATTCTGCTATTCGGGGCGGAGACAAATCCAACAAATCAAAGATCATAAAAATCGGTCCAGCCGTTCTCAATATATGTATAAATGGTGTAACGAACCCGACATTGTTTTATATATTAAGATTGCCTTGATAAATAGGTAGGTATATTTTTCTATGGACCACACGCCATAGATCTATAAATAATATTGTGGCTATACATTCTGTCCCGAAATCAAAGTTTTTTTCTATAAATGCTATTTTTTACATTTGCGCCACACAGGGTCCATGTCATTTTTAGGGATGCTTTTTAAGGAAGGAAGGAGAGAAAGTTCTGAAAAAGAAAAATGTATGAGAGGTGGGTAGGAATCTGAGGGTCCATGCATGCAGGAGTGACATTTTTGAGAAAATTGATTCACTTGACGCACTCAATCATAACGTAAGCGAATTGCGTCTTGTAAACGCAAACCACTAAAGAAATACGGTTGGGTTCCCAAAGGGCAAAGTTATTCGACTAAATGACGCCCTGTGTATTGTGTGGTACATTTATGTAACTTAATGTCAGATTAAGGGTAGGTACCTACCTTCAGGGGTACATTACAGTGGGGTAGTATTGTACCCCTGTAGGGTAGGTACAAAGACTCATCAAAATAGCTAAACCCTTCGCTAAACTGATGTTCTAAGTTCTAATGCCTTGACCTGCCCATCACATTATTTCGGGAGATTCCAGAAATACCTTTTATAATTTGATTTGACGTTTTCTAACAATTTACATTTTACTAGATTAGCATTTCACATAGTATTAAATGAAGTCGCTCCCGCTGTCTGTGCGCTTAGATCTTTTAAACCACGCAACGGGTTATCATGCGGTTTTCACCAATAGATAGAGTGATTCATGAGGAAGATTTTTGGGTACATAATTTGTCAAGGTTTTGTGTAAATTGGTTTAAATCTTACTATAATATATTATTATATTTAATATTATAAATGCGAATGTTTGTATGGATGGATGTATGGATGTTTGTTACTCTTGCACGCAATAAATACTGAATGGAATTTAAAAATTCTTTCACTAATCAAAAGCTAGATTATTTGCCAGTAATATAGGCTATATATATTGGTAAGCTCTGGCGTTATGAAAAAGCTGTGGCGTTATGAAATTATTTATTATACGTTCATCGTCCATACAAAAAGCAAATCGTGTTGCTAAGTAATTGTTTGACGTGCGCTGTCATTTTGTTATTTGTTTAGGTTACTTGTTTAGGAGATTCCTTCGATAGCAAAAATTCAAATATGTATAAAATAGGTACTAATCTACATTTTGACCATAGCCAACAGCTAGCGCGTATTTGATTGTTACGTTTTAATACAGGTGACATCGTGAAAAATGAATGTAACGGGTATGGAGGGGAGGGGGGGGGGGGAAGCGAATATGTGAGCGAAGCCGGGGGCAAAAGCTAGTATATACTATATGCGGGCTGCGGGCAGCGAGCTGGCAAGCGGGCGGTTTGGATTTGATAGTTAACGGATTGCAGGTAAAATAACAGATTGCGTTGGTTATAAATGTTGGGTAATGGCGTGGTCAGTAGATGGCGTTGTATTTCATTAGCCACAGCAACGTGTGGCCGGGTCTGGTAGTGTTCTAATAAAATGAAACGCAAAATAAAACATCGTAAAAATGAGTTTTTTTTCATAGAAATTTTAATTGATATCCGTATAATTGTATAATTAGTCTAATTACTAAAAAAATAATTTGGTTCAATCTAATTTTTTTATTAATTGAAATATAAAATAAAATAACAGCATTTTATTTATTTTATTTTTAGAGTTAGTTTTAATAGTTAAAATAATTGTCAAAGATTTAATTTTTCAAGATCCCCGAAAACCACCGTATCTATGGTGGATCGTGTGACATCATCAATCACGTCACCTACTATAAGATCGCGCAATCAGCTGTTCGACTCACCGCCATTTTGAAATTTGGAGTTCGAAGGAATATCCCTAGAAGTAGCAATTTTTTTTTTGTACAGTAGTTTTTGAATATTTTTAATAATAGAGATAAACTAATAAGAGATACCTTTATTTTTAAAACTGAATTATTTAGGCCTAAATAATTTTTCAATTAACACAAAAACTAAATCTCTGTAAACAGTTTGTAAATAAACCGATAAGATGAAATGTTGTTAATACGATGGCTTGTGTCATACAACCTACATTCCCGTACAATGACTTTACAGTGATCAGTGACGTCACCATTAAAATTTTTAGTAATACCAACTTGACGGCGTGTTTCAATGACAATATTAAATATGCACTTTTTAATGTTTTTTTGAAACTGTACGTTTAATATTATTAAATAAAACTTATATATTCAGAATCAGCGTTTATTGGTCTATAGTCTATTTGAACATATTTTTTAAAGCATAATATTTTTTACTGGAGTTCCTTATTCAAATTTACCGCGGCATTCCGAATTTCGACTGTTTTATAACATATTTCTCTTGAACACTTTCAAGTTTCTGAAAAAATATGTTATTTTTTATTTTAAGATAATTTCTATACATTTGCCAACACTAAAAAATCGTGTTGGCAAATGTATAGAAATTATGCTCCGAAAAATATTACTCGTATAAACACTTTTTTTTCTGTTATTTTATAAGTTACTAGCTGAACCGGTTACACGTTGCTGTGGCTAACGAAACACAACGCCATCTACTCACAACGTCATTACCCAACCTTTATAACCAACGCCATCTGTTAATTTGCATACATATCAAATCCATACCACCCGCTTGCCAGCCAGCTGCCTGAATTGAAACTTTGAATTTTTCGGCTTTTATATACTATGAATCATACATATAAACCTTCCTCTTGAATCACTCTATCTACTGGTGAAAACCGCATGAAAACCTGTTGCGTAGTTTAAAAGATCTAAGCGTACAGACAGCGGGAGCGACTTTTTTTTATACTATGTCATAGATATATATGAAAAAAATCCACTGTGTTTCTTAAAATGATATTTAAGGTATTTCACTCGAGATTTTTGCTCTATTTTAAATTCGTGTAGTAAATAATGAAAAATATTTTTTATAATTTTTTTTTAAACATTCCCGAGATACGATTCTACGAATAACCCGACAATATTTGAAAATCTCCTACTACCACCACAGTAAGTCTAAAATGTTGCTTGAGTCGTGATGGAGGACTTAGCCAGCCGAGGAATCGAACACGGAATGCCTGTGGGACCCAAACGCGATGCCCACTTAACCACTGACCGGTTGATAGTACATAGTAAGATTATTTTTTCTATTCCTATTGATATTATTTTCATAATGGAAATGATTTACACGCAATCCATTGTTGGGCGAGTGTTGTCGTCGTAAAAATAAAACGATGAAGTCATTCGGTCAGTACCTACCTACCCGTGCGCGTAGCAAAAAATAATCATAAATCATGGAGCAAAACAAATCAGAAACAAACAGAAAAGTTATATTTCTTTTAATAAGTTATGGCATAGTACTTATAACAACTTAGTGAAGTCGTGAGCAATTTATAGAATAAAACTTTTTTCAATGATGTGGGGCTAGCTAGCGAATTTTCAGTAATGACAGTAACAATATTATTTTTAGATAACAAATATTATAATCAATAATTATCAGCCTGAAACACTCATTTACATTGAAAAAATCTTCCGAGAAAAGATACTGGCCGCCAACGGGAATTGAACCCGTGTCCCTCTGATTGCCGGTCAGGAGCTCTGACCACTGAGCTATGGCTTATCTAATACCCGCCAAATAATTCAATATATACTAGTGTTTCATTCGACAATTACTTATTATATTTTTCCAACTGAAAACAACCAACTTTATTTTTGTGAGAGAGGTATTGTTAAGTACTAAATCTCCCGCTAGGTGGCGTCGAGATAATTAGTCTCGACGCGATAATTAGTCTCGACGCCACCTAGCGGGAGATTTAGTACTTAACAATACCTCTCACAAAAATAAAGTTGGTTGTTTTCAGTTGGAAAATTAGATAAGCCGCTATAGCTCAGTGGTCAGAGCTCCTGACCGGCAATCAGAGCGACACGGGTTCAATTCCCGTTGGCGGACAGTATCTTTTCTCGGAAGATTTTTCCAATGTAGATGAGTGTTTCAGGCTGATAATTATTGATTATAATATTTGTTTTCTACCCTTTGTGCTATGTATAAAATTTTTGTTTAAACGTTAGTTTATCAATTAAAAATAATAATTAATATTATTTTTATTGTATTTAACCCTTTTAGACCTGCATTAATATTGGCAGCGGTAGATCACATTTGATGCTTGAAGACAATTTGAAGTTTGAAGGACGGTTATTTGAAAAATTATAGTGTTTTTTTTTTCAATACCTTGTTTAGAAGTTATTGCTACGAGGGTATTATCAAACACTAATGCCTCGTATTTTTTTCTCCTTCAATTATCAAGAAATAAAAAATGCTATTCCGGAACATCCCAGATCATTGTGGAACATTCCAGGAGATTTTCGAATGTTGTGGAATGTTCTGAAACATTGTGGACAATTCGAAGCCATTTTTGTATGGGTGGGGCTACTTATTAGTAGGTTATATAAAGCAAAAGATCCGTCGTGAGTTCGAACGTCAGTTCAATCTCATATCAACTCACTAAGTGAAGCCGGGTACTCCAACTAGTAATAAATAAGCGTAACGCAATGGAAACTACATACATATTCACATAGACTACGATTTCCAATATTCTAAGCTGCACAATTATGAAAATACCAATCAGAATCGTGGGACATGATAAAAACGCAACGTGAAAACGTTTGGCGACAATGCTCCTTAGCCCCTCCGTACATGACGCTACTCACAAGCTACTCGAACCGCATGCGCGTAGCATGCGCGCTGCTCGTGTGTACCCCCATACGATTTTGCTAGTTTCGTACACGGAGCTACCGACGGTGCTGATCGCACGCTACCGTTGCATCATTCGTGTCTGCTACTATTCGTTTGACGTTTGACATAAATGGCGTCGGAACATGAAAGTAATGTTAGATTTGTTCTGGAAGTGGAAAATAAATGCGTGTTTACCAGAATTACTTTACCAGAATATGTAAGAAAGGATTTTTTTATTTATTTATCTTAAATAAAATATATTTACATTGGTTTTATTTGTATGCCTGTCTCACTAGGGTATACCTGTGTCGAGACAGGCGTACAGGTATATAAATGAATATTGTAGTTACAACATAGACATATGAATATTAATAGACCAGAACAGAAAGGTGAGGGGTAGAAACCAACTACAGCGGGACGAAGGGCAGGAAGACGGCTTTGGTGATATGTGATTCGTCAAAACTCAATCTGACAGTATATAGGCATCTCGCATTATAATATCACACTTTCGTTCTTAAAAGTAAACTCTGCTTTTGAATGAATATACCTTTTTACATGAGAGCGAGAATTGTTCGCCGCGTAATGAACATATTTGCGAAGTCCAAATATGCAAAGTAAGGTCGCCTATAAGGTCGAGTTCAATATTTTGTTGCTGTATTAAGTGAAGACACTTTTATAAATGTTTCATAATATACTTACCCCAGTAAACAGGGACGGGCACACGTCATGTATCTCGAATGACAGTGTATGTTACAAAAATGATCATATTATGTGACCTGAATTGGCTTAAAATAGTGTAAAATAATGCTTGCCTATGGAATGTAATACGACAATTTTGTTTATTCTCTTTTTCACCTCTATTTTTACACGTTTTCAAAACAAAAGCAACTATGTTTACCGTTTTATTTCGTAAAATGCACCGATGAGTGCTCGACGCTGGCTTGCAGAAGAATGATGACGTCACAGTTTTTAGATTAACGCGAAGCCTTACACGATCCCAGCCGGTTCCAATGGAATGGTTCCAATGGGAGGGGGAAATAATACGCTTTTATCGCTTAGGGCAGGTCCACTAATATTCATATGTCTATGAGTTACAAGGATATTTAAGGTAAAATACATATCACTTTTAATAGAATTAAAACAGAAAGGTGATTGGAAGGGTGGTAAATCTTTTAAAGAGAGTTATTTTTAAAATGTTGGAGATGAAGTAGAGAAGTAAATTCTGCTTAATCTATTTAAAGGTCGAATTTGACAGAATTCCATTATTTTATATGGGTTAGGTTGTATGTGAATAGTTATTTTTGTCTATGTGTGATAAAAGGAGAAGTGATTAAGTGGAGAAGGCATGGATTGATGTTGGAAAAAGGTCATTTGACATCGCTTGATATCGTGTTAACTCCACGGCTGCACGTGAAAAATGATGAAGTTCAGTATATTTGGGGTAGCGCCGTGTACGAAAACCAGCGTAGAGTAGTATATCTGCAGGGTATTTGTGGTTGCGTCACAATCACGCAGTTTGTAAGTATCTTCATGAAGTAAGGGCCCAAAGTCACACTGGGCTACTGGCTACGACTGGCACTTGGTACAAGCATACGTATAATCGACCACGCAATTGTAAGAAAATTATAATTGAACATAATTTATGCCTGAGTACTTACTATTTATGTTAGGCAATAATAATAATGATTGTGATGCCGTGCTGAAGTACCTTCGCAAACAGAACTTCAGTCCTATACAATAATTACATGGACAGGGGTTTTTTAATTACATTTTACTACTTAGTATTTATGTTCCGGTCTTTCCAGTTTGCAGGGCATAAAACCATTTAGATCATAGGTTCTCAACGTGGGCGATAACGCCCCCCTAAGGGCGTTACAGATCTTCTGGGCGTTAGAAGACCAAGAGAAACTTAGGGGGAGTTTCAGACTTTCAGGGGGCGGTAGGACACCCAGGAAACCTATCCCACATCCCACCCTATCCTAAAATATTTTCCCTATCCCATCACGCCCCCTCCGTCGTGGCAAATGTAACCTCATCTTGGTATCCCATTACGCCCCCTTCGTCGTTGTATCCCGTTACGCCTCCTCCGCTGTGGCAAACGTGACCCTGTCGTGGTATCCCATTACGCCCCTTCGTCGTGGTCAATTGCTGTTTCGGATTCACGAGTTGGGAGGCGCTAGAAATACAAATATTCTCAAAATGGGCGGTGGGCAAAAAAGGGTTGAAAATCTAAATTTCCACTCCCAATAGCTGCAATTTGGGAGGCGGGAATGGGTACCGCCGCCCCGGGAACCTTTATTGGATAACCAACACCTCTGCCATAGGTCACCCCAAGTGGTTCGCAACGTTTGGTGATTTATCAGGGGTGCCCGGGTTCATGGGTTGAGGTTTGTCTAGGTCTTGGAGGCGGATGACCAGGACACACTGAACCCCAGATTCCTACCCACCCCTTATACCCTTTTCCTTCCCAAAACTCTCCTCTACTTCGCTAAAATCCCTCCACACAGCATCCCCAAAGATGACATAGGCCCTGAGAGAAATTATTTTCCTCAGGGCCTCCTGTGATGGCAGTGCCCCATTAGTAGTCCTACCAGTTCCCTCAGCGAGTTTCTGTCCATATCGAGTAGTTTCCAGGTCCGTCTGGGGTCCGGTGCGTTTACGAGTACTTTGATTGCCTCATTTCGGGTGCCCTCTCCTATTCCTTCCAGTGCTGGAATTTGATCCACTTCTCGATATGTAATTGTGGTGGTTCGAAACTTAGTATTTAAAGATGTCTCTAAGCAACTGGACGATCGACATGTATTGTTTTAATTTTCTTTAGGCTGGGAATATAAAAAAAAACATGAATCATTTGTACTCGCATTCGACACGTGAATAATCGAATAACAAATAACGTTTGAACTTATCGGCACTCAAAAAAGTAATTATCAATCGATTAACCTCGATATATCATCAAATGTTTGCAGACATGACAGCTGGAACAATGCCAATAATATTTATGTTGATTTTGACGTAATTAAAAAAAAATTATGCAATAAATGTTTGATCTTACAGACGACAATATAATAAATAATATTATTGTGTTATTATTTTTTTTCTATATGAGAGTCCCAGCTGATCCCGCCTGAAGCCAGTGAGACTATTGCATCCCCAATTGGGGTATGTTGTGAGGCTGAAGGTAGTGGGGATGGGAAGGAGATGGGGGAAAGAGGAAGGTTGGGTAATTTGGCTATTCAGATCTGGTCACCAAACACGGCTAAGGCCATTTCAAGCAAAATTTCAATTCTGAATGGTGGTCTTCACCAGGGCGATACTGAGAGTATCTTACACTCCACTGGAACGTGCCGCAGATGTACTATATATGTATTATTTTTAAATTAATTAATTGTGAAATAACACAAATTAATCAAATAAAATTTATTTGCGCACGCTGGGATTTGATCCCGCGACCTTTGGATTGTCAATAGCCTTACACCTAGACTACGGCGGCTGTCGTTTTTACGTCGTTTTCGTTACATTTAGTCTTCTTTCTACATTAACTCCACATAGGTGGCCCTGAGGAAAACAATTTCCCTTAGGGCCTATGTCATCTTAGGGTATGCTGTGTGGAGCGTTTCGAGGAAAGGAAGAAGAAGTTCTGGGAAGGAAATAGATATGAGGGGTGGGTAGGAATCTGGGGGTCAGTGTGTCCAAGAGTGACGGACTTACGAGTCCATCCCTTTAAGTCAAAAGACCTCCTCAACCAGTCTTCCGCGATCCGGCCCGCCACGCAGCAGGTGGGCAGATACATCAGCCGCCAAGATAAACAAGAAAAAAACATGGTCGTCGTACCGTCACGTACATCAGCCGCCAAGATAAACAAGAAAAAAACATGGTCGTCGTACCGTCAAATATTAAAGCACTGAACCAGCAGTTCAAAACCCGCTCGGCGGGTTGTTTTCTGCTAGGCCCTGCGAGCGGCGGGCGACGCAACAATAGATTTGTAACAAACTTCACGTAGGAATACGGTTTTGCATAAGGCGCAGCGTTAGAGATGTATTCGAAGTCGGGTTCTTGAATTTCAACCATACAGACGCTAGCGTAAATAACCCCTCCCCTAGTTTAAGAAGTTGATGTAATTTTACAAACTTTTTATTCAGTTCACAGGCCTTAAGTCCTGGGGGGCTTCCAAACACCTCCATGTTCCCTTGATCAAATCGTAAACAAGGCTTTAAGGCACCAGGACACATTTTTTTTATTTCATTTTCTGAAAGATGCATTTGTTAATAATGCTCTCACCAAATGAATTAAGGAGATACGTAAAATTGACGGAGATAGATACAGCATTTTATATGAAACCGTTTTAAACAGTATGTATGTCGAATTATATTTTAGCAAAACTTTGAACGCGTTTTTCTCGGAACTAAGTTTTTCAACCTGGTTGACAACATATTAAAAAAACAATAAATCCGATTTGCATGCACCAAGTCTTAAACTGTTAGAAAATTCAGTCACTATGGCACTACGTATTTTTTCATAAAGGGTCCTCTATTTTTACTTTTTTTTAGATATCAAAATTCCCCTACATGGTGCCATAGACACTGAATTTTCTAACAGTTTAAGACTTGGTGCAAGCAAATCGGATGTATAGTTTTTTTAATATGTTGTCAACCAGTTTGAAAAACGTGTTAAAAAAGTTTCGAGAAAAACGCATTCGAAGTTTTGCTGAAGGATAATTCAACATACAAACTGTTTCAAACGGTTTCACATAAGATGCTGTATCTCCGACATTTTTCGAATTTCTTTAAAACATTTTGTGAGAGCATTCTTAACAAATGCATCTTTCAGAAAATGAAAAAAAACGTTTTTTTTTTTACAGTGTCCTGCTTTTATAGGATTTGATCAACGGTTTCGAGGCCCGGTTGTTTGGAGGCCCCTTAGGACCAGAGGTCCGCCCGCCCCTTCTCTCACCCCCCCCCCCCCCATGTTAGTCCGAGCAGGCGCAGTTTGTAAGGAAAATACAAATAATAACAACACAATGTTACGTTTATAATATAAGACAATCAGCATCGTCCAATTTTATCAAAACCATATAAATAGGTTTTGATAAAATCTTTGGTGTTAGATCAAAGATTTCAGGAGTACTATACTCGATTCCGATTAGGCAATGACAAGCCAATGAACTGGTAATTCATCGTTTGTTTAAAAACACGGTCCTGAGGAAAACAAATTCCGCTGGGGCCTATGTCATCTTTGGGGATGCTGTGTGGAGGGTTATTTTTAGGGAAAGCAAGGAGAGGAAGATCTGAGAAGGAAAAAGGGATGAGGGTTAGGTAGTAGACATGGGCAGATTCATTCCCAGGAGTGAATCGATTCATTCTGATTCTCCTGGCCTTTTGAATTGATTTCTTTTATTCATTCCTTCAATTCAATTCCAAAAAAAAAACTTGTTTTTAATGTGTATATATTATCTACACGCGGTAAAGTTCAAACCTTCAGAAAACAAAAGTAGACATGAGTGGAGAAGCTACGAAGAACCGCAAAAATAGGAGACCGATTATACGATTATAATATTATACTATCTCATTCTCTCGCAAACTAAATCCTATAGATGTATGTATTTGCCTCTTTTTAGTGTCGTTATTTTTTGTTTCATCAAGTTTCAAATCACAACGGTGCTAAAGAACACAAAGCACTCTTCTTAGGGTGAATTCTGAAAAATTGTACTATCGAAGCGCGAAGCGGTTAATGTAACTTTTACAAAAAAAAAATTTTTTTTTGGCAAGAAAAATGTATTACATTAGGCTAGCAATTAAATCTTTAAATTTAACAGTTTGTGGTTTCACCCCTAAAGTTTTACTATTATTAAACTTAAAATTGTTCCACTTTACGTAATCTAATGTAAATAAACATTTTAACAATATTTTGTAACAGCTACATCATCACATATTCTTTCAACAAAGTTGAACAAGTTTTTTCAAACAATTTTTGTGGTTTCGAACCCGCTATTACATCGGGCGCATGAACAGACCATAAAGACACTTCTATTTGTTAAACTATTCAGTGGAGTTTAAAGAGTTTCATTGTACATATAAATATTGGCACCTCTCCAGAATCGTGAAGAACCACTGCAGCAAATTTCATCAAAAGCATAATATTATTGCGAATTTTGGAAACAAGTATTTCTGATGACGAAGATTAACGATGGTATGATGACAGATAGCGCGCAGATTTTCAGTTTCTCTCTTTGTGAGAACAAAACGGGCTTATTTATTCTGTCTTCAATCCACAATCAGCTATCTTGTAAATAAATGTATTGATTGTTCCCATCCGAATGATGTTTGAAGTTTTCTGTTCTGAAGCCACAAGCCAAAAATGTGTTTTCTTATGAGCGTAATACACGAGCCCGATTTTCAGCCCGATTCCAATTAGAGACAAAAGTCAACATTTTTCGATTTGCGCGATCGCTATTTTCACCTCTATTTTCATATCTAGGATTTCAATTGTCATCACTGAAAACAACACATGAACCATACTGTTTGTTGTGATGCCTACTGAAATCGTAGGTATGAAAATAGAGTTGAAAACAGCGATCGCGTAAAGCGAAAAATGATGACTTGTCTCTAATTGGAATCGGGCTGAAAATCGGGCTCGTGTATTACGCTCATTAGTGTGCCTTATATCGCCACGAATATAGGTGATAGGCGTAAAGATCTCTTGGCAAATGGAGTTTAGAAAAGCTCGATTTCAACCGCAAAAGTGTTTTTTTTATTTATTGAAGTGAAAACTTCGTTAGTACTGTTGTGATTTAAAACTCGACGAAACGAAAACGAGCGACACCAAAAAAGAGAAAAACACGTACATCTATGGGATTTAGCCGGCGAGAGAATGAGATAGCAACTAAATATTTAATTATTTCACGGGTTCTCGGTTCCAATATAATACGGTAAATCCACGGTCCACGCAAAACTTTTTAGTTTTGTGATTTAAAGCGCCTGACGAACGTTAGCGGCCAGACATTCAGCATACCAAGGGTCGAATCCAACGAAATTCAAAAAATAAATATATTTTTGTAAAATCAATATCCAATCTTCAAACCACTCCAAAATGAACAGGTAAAGAAAAGACAAAATAAAGCGACATCTAGCGACTCCGAAGAAGAAAACCAAAATACCAATAAGATGACCAAATGTGTACTAGAATTTGATGACAGAAATATGGGAAAAATCATAGCATTGATAAAAAAAGTGTTTCATAGTCTCCCTACTACTCTTGTCTACTTTAATTTTCTGAAGGTATCACATCTACCGCTTGTGAATTGCACACTTGCGCGTGTGATTTTTTGTTGTTGGGTTTTGAAGAAAAACAGAAAACAAAAAAAAAATTCAACGGAGACAAAATTTAATTACCATTTTTCACTCCAAATAATGTCAGTAATCACTGGTTATAAAGTAAGTCAATTATGTCCCTTTTAACCCTTCAAAAATTTGGCATTTTTTTCAGATGGTCAAAATATTTTCGCTTTACAATAAAATGCAAATATTTGGAATATTTCTGAGCACATTCAAAAACTAAAAACTGTTTTAGAAAGTGAAAGATGAAATACGCTTTCAAATTATATAATTCGAAATAAACATATGTTTTTTTAATTATACTTTTTTTGCATACAAACATAAAAAAAGTTTTAATAATGGCTCACCTTACGTTTTTTCTAACTAAAGTTACTTTTAATAAAAAATAATACAAACATATACATTTTATATTAGACAAACGTATAACAAACACATATTGTAATCTCACTTTTTTGTCACTCTATGTAAAAATAATTTATAAAAAAATCCCGATGTTTCAATTTTTTTTTTCAATTTGCGATTGAAAACTTTGTTTACATAAATGTGTACATTTTACTTTTTTGTGGCTATTTTTTAGATTGGAATATAAAGCGTGGTGTTTTTCCTTTCTAACACCGTTTAGAACATATTTCTCACTATGATAGTAAGGGAGTTACAGCGTTTTATACGAGACCTATGTGCGTTGGGACAAATATGGTCTCCTGCCATTCAAAGGGTTAAAACCCTGTATACTTAGATTAAATTAATTTCTTGGAATTACGTATTCAGTGTACGCGACAATATTCCGCCGTATTCTACAATAATAGTAATTAATTTATCTGTGAAGTTAAAATAGTAGGAAAGCGTTATTTGCTATTTTACAATACATAATAATTTCCAGGCCATTTGTGGCCGATAAACGACTAAAACATCAAGCGATTATGTTTTAAGATGCATGACGCTGACTTAATGACTGTTTCAATTGTGGATTGTCATTTTGTAATAATTGTAAAATGATATTGTTCAAACAGATTTCAAGGAGAAGATTCTAGAAATAATATAAAATACTAGTGACAAAATGCAATCTATGGTTCAAAAGAAGATTCAGAACTGAATATTTCACAGAAATTCATATGTGACAACACTTGAAAATTATTTATTTTGCAGTCTGTCTATCTATTATTGAGTATAGTATAATAGCATGGGGAAATGGCAATGCATCATAAAGGAACAGAAAACTAATATAAAATTAATCCTTAGGGTACCTATAATAAGAGCAGATTCAAACTTAATCTTTAATATTTTGAATGTGTTTGACGTTCGGCAGATATATGCAAAAACAATCCTCACCCATCTATACACAAATATACATAAATACTATGTACTCGAACCAATAGCAAAATTTACTACAAATTTCAGATACCTCGCGACAAGAAAATTACAAAATGACTTGCCTTAACACAGTTTAGCCTAGTGAGGCGAGTTATGAGACATCTCAACTTAAAGCTATAAATCTCTGTTCTGTAAATTTTACCTGCTGTCAAAAATGGTTTTTATTTTTATTTTGTGAATAATTTTATAAGAAAAAAAGTTAAGTTAAAAGTTAAGTTAGTTAAAGTTAGGTCACAGATAATTTTAGTCGTAAAATTGCGTAGTAAAAAATTGTTTATTATATCCACTCATGCAAATATTGTATATACATATCCGTATTCATACGATCATCGTAACCGTTCGTATAAAAGACACGAACGACGATAGATCGATAGGTGGTATGTTTCTAATATCATACTTATCTGCCTTTTTTTTAGTTCCACATAGGAGTATGTCATGTTTGGGGATGCTGTGAGGAGGGTATTTTAAGGAAAAGAAGGAGAAGAAGTTCTCGGAAGGAAAAGGCGTGAGGGGCGGGTAGGAATCTGGGGGTCATATTTTCAGAAATGACGGACGTATGGATCTATCCCTCCCAATGACGTGCAAGGCGATGTTCCGAGAGAGTGCGGCTGAAGAAGTCAAAGGGACTCCATCAATCATTCTCTCCCTTCCAGCCTGCCATGCAGCAGGTGGGCAGACGCATCCACTGCCACGACCCGGACAAACCTCACTCCAAGAACCCGGGCACCCCTGCTAAGTCACCAAACTTAGCCAAACACTTGACCTGTGGCACAGATGTTGGTTAACCAGTAAATGGTTGCCGGGGCGGCGGTACCCATACCCGCCTCCTACATTGAACTTGAAGTTACCTACTTCTAGTAATTACCCCGCGATATTATGTCTATTGGTGATCACATCACACCCTTCGAATCAGGAATATAATTATTTACGCAGTGAATAGCGACTGCTTACACTGGATATCGGTACGAAGCAAAGAATTGCTCGGTGAATTCTTAATATAAACCATTACATGATATTTATTTATGAGGTTTTTTGCAGTGAGTTGACTTCCACCCACGCGGTTGTATTTTTATTACAGTGGAGTCATTCTCATTACACAAGGGGCATGTTTATTGAAATCATTACTCGTCGTGCTAAAGGAATATGCTAACTAATAGTGGTTAAAAATAACATCATCAAAACGTTACGAGAACTTACATTTTTATTAGAACAACTATCTTTTTATAACTTTTGAAGGTTATTCCCATCAATGTAAGAAGAAGATAACACTAATAAAACTAACAAAGGCATGAAAACACTAGGATTTATAATCAGAACAATCAAATACTTCAACTCATTGGAAGTTATAAAAATCGTATATTTGTCACTCGTACGCAGCTTGCTGGAATACAATTCCATAGTTTGGTCCCCATTTAATCAAATTCATATAAAAATATCGAAAGAGGGCAGCACAAATTTTTAACACTTATTAAATTCAAGTTACACATACCTATTCAACACATTAACTACACATCCTTACTAAATACACTTAAATTGCATTCCCTAGAAAACGGAAGAAAAATAAATGACCTAACTTTTTTGTTTAATATTATTCATTCTGAATTAGATTGTTGCGAACTCCTGCATCTTATCGATTTCAAGATACCTAATCGAAAAACAAGGCAAAACATATTATTCTGCAACAATAATTCAGGAACGAACTACTACATACATGCACATATTTCTCGACTTCACACACTAGGAAACAAATTCACCTCTAATATCGATGTATTTAACACAAGTTTATCATTATTTAAGAAATACCTGTATATATTTTGATATTTAAGGAGCATCAAGGAGCATATATTTGTGTATTTCTATATTAATCCACAATGTAAAAACTTGTTACCGTTTTATTTTTATGTATCTTGCATTTTGTCATGTATTTACACATCACAATTAATCAGTCACCTGTAAATTTTGTAATTACTAACATACGAGTACCTACTAGTTTATTTTCTATTTAAAACTTCGAAACTTTCTCTTTTATTGTAATGTATTATCTTTCCTTAAATTTATCTGTATACTCATATGACGTGTACTAGTTATCTTTTTTATAGTGTATCTTTTGTTTTTAAAAAAAAAAACTGTCTCTGTATTATAAACTTGTAATGTAAAAGCCCACCAGGGCGTTGAAAATGAAAAAAAAATTAAATGAAAATATCAAATAGAACAAGACACACCTATTGCGTAGCGGTCGGATCGGAAGACTGGTTGAAGGAGACCTTTTGACCTCTCCAGTATATGATGGGATATCTGATGGGGATATGCCATCCCAATACGTCGATCCAGATACGGACGAACCTCAACCGGGACCTTCCAAGAGGGCTAAATTAATTTAATTTTTTGATTTTGAATATTACTCAGTTTCCTAACAAATAAACTTATTAACTTTTGTTGTACTTATCTTTTTTTATATAAATAAAAAAATAAAAAGAAAATACTTTGTTTTTTTATTTTTTTTACTTCATTTTTCGTAGCTTAGCTTATACATCATCATCCCATTATAAAAGTACAGGGTTTCGATAGAATAATCAGGGTCAAACTTCATTCAGAAAGACAGAATTGCAAAAAATTGCGAAAAAAATGATAAATTTTGAAAGGCTCAATCTCGGAAACTATTGAGTCTACAGATACAGTTTTAGTATCATATTATAGCAAATTTAGTCTACTTTAAAAAAAATTTGCAAAGAATTTTTCTAAAACTAGTCCTTTAGGGTTATAATCGCCAAAATTTGAAAAAAAAAACGATTTTTTTCGCGGTTTGCGCTCGAGGTCACAAACTTTGAAAGGCTTAATCTCAAAAACTATTAAGTCTACAGAGACAGTTATAGTATCATTTTGTAGCAAATTTAGTTTACTTTAAAAAAGTCATAAAAAAGTTTTTTAAAAACTAGTCCTTTAGGGTTATAATCGCCAAAATTTGAAAAAATAACGATTTTTTCGCGGTTTTTCCGATTTTTGACAAAGTTGCGTTCAGCGGTCGAGGTCAAAAACTTGGATTATTCATTAGGCCAACATTATAAACAAGCCTGCAAAAATCAGAACTACCGGATTTAACGCATACTACCCCATACATTCAGGCGACAAAGTTACTGGACTAGTAGGACTATGTCGATAGATCGCCCTCCACCGCAGTGAGGTGGATAGATCTATACATCCGTTGACATACTGAATTACTGACCCTCTGATTTTTAACCAACCCACATACGCTTTCCTTCCCAGAACGTTCTCTCCTTCACTGCCTTAAAAGAACCCTACACACAGCATCCCCAAAGATACAGTAATAGCCACTGAGTGATATTACTTTTATCTGGGCCTCCTGTGCGGAGCTAATGTAAAAAAAATCAGTGTGCAGTTCACACGCGGCAGAAGTGAAACCTTCAGAAAACTAAAGTAGACGACAAGGGTCTACGAAAGAGCGAACCGATTATTTTATCTCATTTTCTCGCAGGCTAAATCCTGTAGACGTATGTGTTTGTCTCTTTTGAGTGTCGCTATTTTTGGTTTCATCGAGTTTCAAATCACAACGGTGCTAAAGAAGTTATAACTTAAAAAATCAGGAAGAAATAAAGGAGCCAAGTGTTAAAAAATACTGAAAAACACTTTCGAGTGATTTTCACAAAAAGGGTATAAATTATTCACTTGTCATAGGGATGTACTAGAAGGAATATTTTGGCACACAAATCGAACGTGAACGGAGAGCCATCGATGTTGAACCTACCAAATATATTTAGGGGTTGTTTTGAATAGGACTTTGGGCGACGGCCAACACAAACGACCATGCCAAACGGTAACATAATTTCTTAGCGTAAATTTGTGGGCAGGGGGGGCGGGGTGGCATCAAGAAGAATCAAAATCAGAAAATATTTGATATTAAATAGTTTTCCAAGAATATTTGAAACTTCGTCAGAATTATGACTTTTTTTTACATTAGCTCCAAACAGGAGGCCCGAAATGAAATAATTCTCAGGGCCTAAAGAAAAAGGGTATTAGGCGTGGGTAGGAATCTGAGAGTCAGTGAGTCCAGGAGTGACGGACGTATGCATCCATCCCTCCCACTGCGTTGCAAGGCGATGTTCCGAGAGAGTGCGGCTGGAGAAGTTAAAGGAACTACCTCAACCAATATCTCCCTATCCGGCCTGCCATGCAGCTGGTGGACAGACGCATCGGTCGCCAAGACCCGGATAAACTTCACTCCATGAACCCGGGCACCCCTGCTAAGTCACCAAACTAAGCGAACCACTCGGGGTGACCTATGACAGAGATGTCGGTTATAAATGGTTCCCGGGGCGGCGGTACTCATGACCGCCTCCCAAATTGAATAAATTCATTTTATTTCAATTCATCCCACCTTCCAACTTGAGATAAAAAATTTGAAAACATTTTTAATTGATTCGACACCTTTTTTTGACCCAAATTTTGTCAAAATACAATGCACAATCATCTGTCTGGTAATATTAATATGCTAGCTTCTGTACGGTTGAAATTTTAGAATCCGACTTTGAGTGCATCTCTAACGCCGAGCCTTTATGCAAAACCATTTTCGAACGTGAAGTTTGTTACAAAGCCACTGTCGTGAGCGGGTTTTAATTGGTCTTTGTTAACTATTGGATTATTTTCGTAGTTTTCTGGTAGGTAACTTAATCACACATTTATTATATATGTTCATACTTTTTTCCGTTAAATCATTATTAGTTTAGTAAATAACTGATGCGACGACACGTCAGGTATTTACGAAGCTACTTCAGGTATTTACATTCAACCGAGCGTCGCTGAAATATCCCGAATGTATAACACGTCAAGTATTTACGAACATGCTGCCGTTAAATCATTATCAGTCTCATAAATAGCTGACGTGTTAGCGTCCGACACGTCAGGTATTTACGAAGCTACTTCAGGTATTTACATTCAACCGAGGGTCGCTGAAATATCCCGAATGCATGCCGGCAACATGTTCGTAAATACCCGACGCGTTATAACGCGTCGGGTATTTACGAACATGCTGCCGGCTAAGGACTGTGCATGTTCGATGACCAAATTATAATAAAAGCTTACCTTTGTTTGAAAGATAGCCAGGTTCGGTGGCGATGTGTCTTATGCCTGACATCTTCCCTCTCCAGCAGCTAATGGTTTCTTAGTTACGCCATCTTGAATCTGGAAAGCAATTAAAATAATCATTACACACAATAATATGTTAATATTTATTTATTTATAAACAGAAACAAACAGTACATTAGTTACATTGGTGAAAACAATTTACAATTATTAATAAGTATATTTCATGGTGGGTACCTAATATGTGTTTTTTTGTAGTGTCTTATTTATGGTATGCATATTAAGTCATTACCGGGTGATGTGTGTGTGTGTGAATATGTGTGTATGTATATATGTATGTATGCGCATTGAACAATTTATATTATTGACATGATGATCTTTTTAAATTTGGGCAGTGAATCGGAGAAAATGTCGATGTCAGAATTTAGATTAATATTATTGAATAATATATGAAGAGCACGATTGATTGGCGAATTAGTTGTTGCATTTGTCTTGTAATTAAGCGTGTGGAATAGTTCTGTATGGCGTGTATAGGGACACGATATCGAATAGAAAGTATCGATACTGTCCTCATGAGTAGTATCGGAAAAAAAGTATAGTAATCGTAAAAGTATTGAAACAAAAGTATCGAGTACATTTCATAGGTCCTGATTTACAGCTCTGACCGGGCTAACTACGTATACAACCCCCCCTCTCCAGAATCAGAATTTTCAAATTCAAGTATCTATTTTAGTTAGAAAAGGTAAAAGGACGCCAACGTCAGTGAAATGAAAAAATAAATAATCAAATTTAAGTAGGTACGTATAATCAATAATAAAGGACATATAAATTTACAAATTGCTATCTTAGGCACTCATAAAAAAAGTGTAATGTTTTTTATGTATATAATGAACTGTAAAACTAAACGTACGTAATTAAATAAAAAATGAAACACTGCTGCCCTGTTAAAACACGAACTAAAAAATAAACAAAATTTTTGCAAATTTTTTCTCTACTTTGTGTTTTGGCAGGACAGTCAGTATGGCACTTTTAAGATTTTTTTTCACCTAATGGTGTTTTTCAGTAACTAAATGTTTAGATAATAAATAAACTTACTTTTCTTGAATTATAAGCCATCTATTCGTTCCATGACACACTAGATTGCGTGTGCTTGCAATTATACCAATGCAATGGAATGTTTTAGAAGGTTTGCTATGATTGAACTAGATGGCGTTGCCATCAACATGGGCCACTTAGCCAAATTTTTATAGGTTTCGATACTTGCCTCATAGGGTAAAAGTATCGAATACAAAGTATCGAGTACCAAAGTATCGGTATCGAAAGGAAAAGTACTCGATACTACAAAGTATCGATACTTTTTTCGTGTCCCTAGGCGTGTACGTCTTAATGGTATATTAAAATTAACTAGGGAAAGAATTTCGGTACAGTCAATGTTATTATTTTGTATATAAATTTCAAATCAGAAATATATAACTGTTAACGCTAAGTGCGCATTTTGCGATAAGATTTTGTATAGCAGATCATGTCAGACACAATGTATGGGGGCTCCATCGAAGCCAGAGTTAAATTAGCCTTCCAAAAACTAGGCGTACTGTACAGGGCCCGCAGACACTTTAATAGTGAAAACTGCTAACCCTGTACAAATCGCAATTGCGCCCCACGGTTGAATTTGGCAGCCACCTCTTGTCGGGAGCTCCAAAATACCTGAAAAATACCCTCGACTCTGTGCAGAAACGGGCGGTCCGTTTGATAGATTCTCCCACCTTAACACACGGATTGCAATCTTTAGAGAACAAGCGTCGGGAGGGAATGCTATCCTTGTTCTACCGGTATTTCAATCCAAGGAACTAGCGTCATTGATCCCCTCGGCACCGGGGCATAGTCGGGAAACATGCCAAACGCACGCCTAACATATGTACACGGTTGACATTTGTCGCATGAGAACGCGTTGTTTCCTTGACTCGTCCTTGAATTCAATAGTTCAGCTGTGGAACGATTTGCCAGCCTCTGTGTTTCCCCCCTCCTACAACAGGGTCAACACGTTCACTCTTTCTTAATATTATAAGAAAGAGTGAACGTGTTGACCCTGTTGTAGGAGGGGAAAATAATTTTCCTCAGGGCCTCCTGTATGAAGTAAATGTAAAAAAACATGATTTTGAATTACTCGGTAGTGCTTAAGCCGCCTCTACCCGGAATTCTACCGATTTCTTACATATATCCCTTAGACGTTTGAAATTTTTAAGCTCTTAAAAAAAGTTATTTTTGAAGATAAGTAATATCTATACAATCCCCACGCCGAAACGCAAATTATATGAAATTACCTCGATAGAAAAAATTCGCAAAGTATACTCCGAAAATTATGATTTTCAAGAGTGTAATTTTAAAAGTTATGAAAACATGAGTATGGAAAAATTCACAGTGTTTCTTAAATGCTGTTTTAGACAGCCCCCAAGAGATTTTAGCCCTTTTTAAACGAGTCGTGTTTTATTACACATTTTCACAATTTTCGCTTTAATTTTATCCTTTTATATATTAGCGCACTCTCTCCATTATTCGTAATTACATATCTCTCCATCTTCTTCTTTTTTAGCGGGGATACGGCGCCTTAAACTTCTGTTATTTGCAGAAGTGAAAAGTATGCGGAACTTTCGCGTTTGCGGAAGCACAAGTCCGTTACATCACTACTAGGTGCTAACCAAGAAACCGAACACGCAAAACTAGTAGGTATGGAGAGATGCCAAGTAAAAGTTATAGTTTTATATTTGAAGGTACAAACCTTCGGTATTTCTTACACTTAAGTTACATAGAAATAATGCATTTGAACGCGCACTGCAGACGAAATGCAGCTTTTCCATATTATGGTTAAACTGTGCCAACCTGTGTTGAAGTTACGTGGAAAATATCGATGTAAGTATAAGCTCACAGAATATAATACATAGTCTCATAAAATCTAATATATAAAGTTCATTATGTGCGGCGTGGCGTTGATTTGACTTGTACACCAATCTACAGTTTTATTCCAAGGTTGATGAAATTTTACAAACTTGACGTTCAAAATAAGGGGAAAATTACTATCTACCGATTTCGAAAAGCTCTGCATAAAGGCCGGGCAATGCCGGAGACACCAGCTATTTGAAATATTGGCATTCAGAGCTCCGGGCCAAAAAGTCCCCTTTCTCTTTCATCATGAATTTATATCTATGGTTGTTGAAAAAATTGATTTTTTAATTGTTTCTTTAAATTTTTTTTGCAACGGTACATGGCTGCAATATGGGGAGGTTAGACTTTACGAAGGATTTGTTTAGGTTTTTTATGTGTGGTACCTACGTACTTTTTCGTCGTTCCGGGCGAGGCAGTTTATGGACGCGTTTTCATGGGTGGGAATTCCCGCATAAAAAGTTTCTGCGAGACTTAAAATGTGTTTTTTTTTAATAAGGGGATTTCAGAGTCTTTGTGAAGTTGGGCTACCCTCATCCATCTGGGGACTCCAGCTATATATTATCTATTAATATCAACAGGTATATTACACAGAGAAGTGCCCCGACGTGACTTTTTTATACAAATCTACAGTTTTACTTCGAAATTGATGAGATTTCGCACACTTGACCGTCAAACCATGAGAAAGGTATAAGAAAATTTTCCAAATGCCACCCAATCAACTTTCCCTACCCTTTAAATCAAAATGAAGCCCGGGCAACGCCGGGTGGTACAGCTAGTCTCACATAATAAAAAGAAAACGGCCGACCTACGAGTAATTTTATTAATTAAGCATTGTTCCTTTGGCTTGCATCGAAATCCTAGTTTATAAAATGCATTGCACTCTTCCATTTACCTATCGTCTTCTGTTATCCTATGAATAATATAAAATAACATATTTATTCTGAGATTGATGAAATTTTGCACACGTTACCTTCAAAATAAGAGGAAAGTCACTGTTTTCACGAGATTTCGCAAAACTACCCCCGTCCCCTTCTCCCACACCTTATAGCAGAATTTCAATACTTCGTGATGAAATTTTGCACACTTGACATTCAAATAGGAGGGAAATGACTGTATACGCCTGATTTCGAAAAACTTTGCACAAATCCCGGGCAACGCCCGGAATTTCAGCGATATATCTATTAGTATATTATTTATAAAGAAGTGCCCGAGGTGGCTTAGTTTTATATACAAATCTAAAGTTTTATTCCGCGATTGATGAAATTTGGTACACTTTTTTTACATTAGCTCCAAACAGGAGGCCCTGGGGAAAATAATTTACCTCAGGGCCTATGCCATCTTAGGGTATGCTGTGTGGAGAGTTTTTAAGGATATGAAGTTCTGTGCAGGAAATAGGTATGAAGGGTGGGTATGAATCTGGGGGTCAGTGTGTCCAGGAGTGACGGACGTTTGAATTCATCCCTCCAACTGCGGTGCGAGGCGATGTTCCAAAAGAGTTCTGCTTGAGAGGTCACAAGGTCTCCCTCAACCAGTCTCTCCCGATCCTGCCAACCACGCAACATGTGGGCAGACGCATCGGCCGCCAAGACCTGAACAAACCTCACCCCATGAATCCGGGAATACCTGCTAAGTCAACAAACGTAGATTACCGCTTTGAAAACAAGAGGAAGGTCACAGAAATACTTAAAATTTCTAAAAATTCCGAAAAAGCCCAGTGAATACATCTCTATTATAAATTAAAGTCCTCCGCCGTGTCTGTCTGTCTGTTCGCGATAAACTCAAAAACCACTAAACGGATTTTCATGCGGTTTTCACCATTAGTTAGAGTGATTCATGAAGAAGGTTCAGGTATATAATTTGTCAATGTTTTGTGTAAATTGGTTGAAATGTATAAAAGAGAAGAGCGGGCTGGCAAGCGTACAGTATGGATTTGATTTGTATGTAAATGAACATAATGGCGGTGGTTATTTAAGGTTGGGTAACCATCCAATAGATGGCGTTGTGCTTCGTTAGCCGCAGCAACGCGTGGCCGGGTTACCTAGTGAGTAATATATTAAAATACTTAAAAATATGTAATCCCACCACATGGTGATGTAATAATATATTTATAGTGGTTACATTGTAATATTCCCAGTAATATAAAGCGTTTCCAATCATTATTTATGACATCATAACTTGCGATACATTTTAACGGCCTTATATCATCCGCGCGACCTTTCTTAGCATGGCGGATTTAGTCATAGAACCTCCATGACATAATAACACACACCAAACCTTCATAGAGGCTATTGTTCATTCAATGAGCTGCTCACAATAAGGACCGTTAAGAGGACTCCAGATATTAATATCTACAACCTGTATGTTGGACAAATATCTATGAACTTCAGAGTGAACACTAATATCTACAGAGCTAAGGTTGGATAACTATCTATGACTGTCCCAGTGGTGACGAATATCTATGGAGCGTAGGTGGGACTAATATCTACAGAGGGCAGCTGAGCACCTAACCTAACCTAACATAAATTAAGTGTTTTAAACTGCATACGCCAGAGGTTCCCAAAGTGGGTGCCGCGGCACCCTGGGGTGCCGCGGACAGAGGTCAGGGGTGCCGCGAGGCGCCCCTGATGTCTCTACTAAAAATCAAAATTGACATGAACGAATGCAAACATTTTATGGAATGGAAAATCACCCACGTGGCCGGTCCGCGCTCTGGGAATGGATTGGGTGGGAGGCACGGGAGTGGGGATATTGTTGTGGTGCTGCGCTTGCAGCGGCCGCGTGCCGCATTCTCTTGTAGTTTTTTCATTCAAGATTTCATCATTCAGGAAAAAACTACAAGTGTGGAAGAGAAAAATGGGAGGCAAACATTGTTTTCCAATATTGATACAGTACATGAAGTTAAGGTTTCAAATGACTTGCTGACCCTATTCACAGAGCACCTATCACAGTTAACTGACTGGTTTGCCAAGTACTTCGCAGAAGACCAAGTGGAGAAGTTTGTATGGATCCAAGATCCATTCCGTGCTCAAACTCCCCAAGATTTTACTAAGCAGGAAGAAGAAGATTTAATTGACCTCTCGACCGACAGCAGCCTAAAAATGAAATACGCTTGTTTGGATTTGACGGAGTTTTGGATATCAGTCAGAAATCAGTATCCGATTCAAAGTGGTAAGGGTCCTCATTCCTTTTGCTACTTCATATCTGTGCGAAGCTGGATTTTCAGCGGTTGCGGTTATAAAGAGCAAATATCGCTCAAAAATAAATGAGGAGTAGCTGTATCAAGCCTTATTCCCCGGTTTGAAAATTTGTGCAGCGAGCTGCAGGCTCACCCGTCGCACTAAACAGTTTTTGTACTTGTATTGGATTTTCTTTGTAAGTTTTCCTATCAATAAATGCACTTATTCATTTTACGAGTTGTATTATTCAGTGGAGTAGGTAAAAAATTTAACCTCCGTGTCCTGGGGGGAGGGGGGGGGGGGGGTGGCTGCTCTTGGGGCGGTCCCGAGGCTACCACAGATAGACATTATATGACAGGGGTGCCGTGAGAAAATTCAAATTTTCTAAGGGTGCCGCGACTTGGAAAAGTTTGGGAACCCCTGGCATACGCAATATTACGTTATGCCAATATGCTATACATAATTGCAAATCCAACCTCTGCCAGTGCTGTAGATATTCGTCGACATCGTCATGGATGGTTATGGATCATTACCATTTTTTTCTTTTTATTACTGAGCTTATTCTCTATGTAAACCTATGTAATAATCTGTAATGTGTATGTTCAAGAATATAAATAAATAAAATAAAATCATTATTTCAAAAACTTAGAATTTGGAGATGTCTGATTAAACAACTGGACAATTGATATGTATAGATATGTAATTTATTTTCACTTTAAAATGGTTAAAATTTGCCAGATAAATGCGTATAACGTCGCATGACGAAAAGCAATTCCTCTTCTAACAAGTAGTGCAAACAAACCGAAACAAACCAGAGTTGATAATAAAAAACCTAAACAGACAAGAACCCACTATAATTGTTTACAAGGTTTTTATATTTTCGATGTCATGCACGCCATTGTCTGCGAATTCAAGGTTATGTTATGTCTATCAAACCATGTTGGAAATTAAATATTTAACAATAATATTGTCTTTTACCCTCGGCAAAGAATCCACAGGTCGGGGGTTCAAACCTGGCGTGTGTATAAATATTATAGTAGATATTAGCAAGTTCCCAGCATGCCAGTTAATAAATAAATTGTTTCTCCCTGCGTGTCCTTTCCCACTCATCCCGTTCCCCTTCCGCCTTCCCTTCCCTGCCCATGTCCCCTTCCCCTCACGTTTTCCGCCTCCAACATCCCCGCCTTCCATGTATTCAGTTCCGGTACATTCAGTTTTCAAACAGCTCGCGTGCATCCATTGCAATATTTTTATACAAATTTTCATTTTCCATATATTACAAACATTCATTTTTGTATATTATAAGGACAATCAATCAATTTTGGAACCTAACATAGATTAATTACCTATTTAAAATGGTTCCATGCCAACTCAGAAGAAACCAACTCAGAACCACTTCAGAAAGGTCATTAAAAGCTAAGAAAAAATTATTTTAAAATAGCCGGCAACCCTAACCTAATTTAACCTATTTAACCAATTTTTGTATCATCACTCTTAATGACCTTTCTGAGGTGGTTCTGAGTTGGTTTCATTCTGGGTTGGACGGTCACCATTTAAAATACCTATAATTTTTTATTATATATTCAAAGTATTATTCGCCTCAGTAATTTGGAATCCTCAATATCAAACATATATTCATCGCATTGAAAATATCCAGGAACAATTTATAAAACACCTATCGTATCGCTTTAGTGATCATCAATTTGACCCTATCGCCTTATAAAAACGCAGAAAAATCTCTGATGCAGTATTCTTATACAAAATCATGAACTGCCTAGTTGATTCATCATATCTGTTAGAAAATATTGCATTTCGTTGCCCCAAACAAAATACCAGATCGAACGACGTATTTAGAATACCACACAGTAAATCCAAATACGCGCAAAACTCTGTAATAATAGGTATCTGTAAAACTTACAATGCCTTACGAGATGTAGACATTTTCAACCATGACTTGAAATCATATGAAATGCAGCTTAATATATTAATAACTTAAAATACTTTTTTTTCTTTTTTGCGAAAATTTATAATATTATTATCCGTAGTAGATAGTATAACTATGTTTGTTAATAACCTTACTTTTTTTCGTTATTACGTTTTATGTTTTTCTTTTTTATGTTTTTCTTTTTTATGTTTTTCTTTTTTATGTTTTTCCTTATTATGTTTATTTTTTGTCACATAAGTTGAGTAGGTAAAAAAAAAACTATATCAAACAATCGATAGTTTGCAAAATGTCATTTTCAAATTGTGACATTTTTGACAGTTTCTTTACAAGTGTTTTTGTAATGATAAAAAACTTTTCAGATGTATTGTCGTGTGTTTATTATAATCCAGAAACCTTCGCGAGGGTGGAAATATATTTTTAAAGTTAGATAACCAACACCTCTGCCATAGGTCACCCCAAGTGGTTCGCTACGTTTGGTAACTTAGCCGGGGTCCCCGGGTTCATGGGGTGAGGTTTTTGCGCGTCTTGGCGGCCGATGCGTCTGCTCATCAGCTGTATGGCAGGCCGGGTCGAGAGAGAATGGTTGAGAGAGTCCCTTTGACTTCTCCAACCATACTCTCTAGGATTATCACCCACCAATTGGGGGGATGGATTCGTACGGCCGTCACTTTTGGACACACTGACCCCTGGATTCTACCTAACCCTCATACCCTCTTCCTTCCCAGTTTAAACGAAGAAAAAACCAAGTTTAAACATTAAAATATAAATACATATTTTAATTTGTGCACTTAAGAAACCTTAGATACAAACAAAATAATAAAATAAATTAAGTTAATAAAATAATATCACTGTGAAAAATCACCCTTATTAACAATGTTCCCATGCTACATTTACTCCTCCCACCATTCTTCCCCTCCCCCAAAATCACCCCTCCCACTACCCCCATCTAATTGAATTTAATAATTTCTGTAAATACTTGTCTAAAATTTTAAAGTTAGTTTTAAGTTTGCGGGTGAATAACACGGATGTATCGAAACCGGTAGCAGAAAAAATAAAATTTAAATAACAAATGTACATGGAAAATAAAACTTTTCAAAACAAAAAAGTTCATCTTTCCACTGACTCCGTTGGGGTAGTTGAAAATTCAAATAAAAAAGACAGGAAATCAATTTATTACATCATCGAATAGTTTTCCAGCAAAGTCGATAGAAGAAATCCGGTTGGGGACTTAAATCCCACGAAAGGGACGTTTTAGTGAAATTCAATACGAAGTAATTGGTGTCAATAAAAGCGGTATTTCGTGCCGCAAGTATTTACCGGGGAATAAGTTAATAGTCTTCTTACATAGGGCATATTGTATTATTATAACTTACGTAAGTGATCAAAGTATAAGGATACCTAGAGCTCACTTACAGCCGGTTGTTTGACCGGCAGTCGTAATAATTGATAACGTCATAAATGGCAATCAGCGCCATTTTTAATTTGTAGTTTGTAGGGTTCTCGTAACAGTTAATTATTTTGTTGGTGTTGCTAACCCTTTGAGAGCCAGCGATACTCACTGCACTTTCAAGACTAAAAGTATTTTCGATATTTGTTTTTGGGGTGTTATGCCGTGTTATGCTACCTCCTTCTTTAGCCAACGTTTCGGACAGCAGTGTCCATCATAAATATACTAACCCCTAGATTGATATCTTCGGGCCTTCTCCTAGTAAGTTTTTTGTCATCTCACTGTCACCAACTTAACCACGGAAAACACCGTTGGTTCTACCGTAGACAATAACATAGAGGAAGTTCAAGGCTTTCAAGGCCATTTGTCACCATAGACAATATTGCACCCGACCTACTTCATTAATTCATTAGCCAAAGAAAATATTTAAAAATAAAAATGCTTGAAAGCAGAAAAATGTTTTATGTTTTCCCTAGAAAACAACTTTCCATTTGACAAAGCCTGAGGGAATGAGCTTTAGATAATGTTTAACAGCTCATTTTCTCAGCAGGGAGCTTTGTCAAATGGAAACCTGTTATCTTGAGGAAAAAAATCAAGCGTTAGTAAAAAACCTAAAATACTTGAAATATTAACTCCTTATAAAAGGAAAACATTTTCAAATAATGATTATGGTTTTCTACAACGAATTTACATTTTTCTGCTTGAAAAATGATAACTCGGGGGTACATGTTTAAATACTTTTTATTTTCAGAAAGACAATCGATAATAGCACATAAACTAACATAACACTGGTTCGGTGAATTCGAAGAATTGAAAAAAAATATCGACGCCGGAAAGAAAACATGGCTAAAACAACATACAGCTGTGACATTAAAGATGAACCTACACAATAAGCTATATTGTTTGTTTACATACGTTCATCTTTGATGTCACAGCTATGTAGCGCTTTAGCCGTTTTTCCTTTCCAGCAGTCACCGTACATATCTTAGTTCTTGTAGAATGAAATAAAAATCTACATATTCTAAATATATAAATACTATTTCCTTTCAACCGAAATAAAACAGAATATACCTTCATCGAGGACCTAGCCAGCCCACAGTAAAAACCGCATCATGTGTTCTGAAAAAAAAAATTCACATTAAACAAAGTTTGTGAACAAAACGTACAATATTTTTCCCTTGTGATGACATACTTTGTTCATCAGAAGGGAAAAATATTCTCCCATCTGTTCACACATATGAAGAATGAAAAAAACACGTATGATCATTGGACAACAATATATGATGCGGATGTGAGTGGTAATGAAGTCGGGGAAACCAGAGGAAGACCTGGCACGATCAAGTGAATCATTGCTTGCGGCGGGCCACGT
The DNA here is from genome assembly GCA_917563855.2 of Limnephilus lunatus. Lineage (NCBI taxonomy): Eukaryota > Metazoa > Arthropoda > Insecta > Trichoptera > Limnephilidae > Limnephilus > Limnephilus lunatus. The sequence goes on along the minus strand of OU830603.1, from coordinate 44,507,724 downwards.
AAAGAGTCATAATAATAGAATAGTATGTATGAATGTGAATGAGGCAAGGATTGTATGCCAAGACCGAGTTGTTTGGCGGTCCGTCCTCTCTGAATACCCAGCGGGAAAACAGCGTGACAATTAGTTAGTTAAAGCATTATTAATTTTACCTGCCAATAAAAATGTTATGGTCTGCCAAACAATGTTATAAGATGTTCGTAATGTGAAGCTTCAAAGACTGGAACATTTTCTGAAACAAAATTTGTGAAACATTAACCACTCGGACCCATAAGCTAGTTTTAACGATAATATAACATTAACAGACATTTGTATGACGTTCGAGGCGTACGTGACTTATTAAAGTAAAATTGAAAGCATATTTTTCAATACAAATGTCATTTAACCTCAAATTGATTTACAGATAAATTAGCTGAATGTTAATGTAATTACCTGTTTTCTAGATCAATTGCGGACACTTTTAAACCATTTTTCCACCTCTGGAATTCCTTTAAACGATTTTTGAACGAAATATGCCCATCGGCGACGTAAACAATGCAAATTCAAATGCGATTTTGGACGAATTCATGACATTCATGTTCGTTTAATCCATGGTTTAATTGACACAACACAAAGTTTGACCTATCTATAATTCAGCTTTATCTATAAGAATTTGGTCTTGCGTTTTGCAGTTTCAAGGTCAAATCAAACATATACGCCCCTGGTGTCCATCATCAGAGTAGATGTATGGATCTACCCTGATGATAGACACTGTAACGCTGTCCAAAACGTTGGCTAAAGAAGGAGGTAGCGCAACACGGCATATACCTACACCCCAAAAACAAATAACTAAAAGGAACCGACTCGATTTTTTTTAAATTAGGTGTAGACAGTAATTTACCTTCAAAATTAATAAGTAAGTACTTCGGACAGGTTGTTTAAAAAAATTTGAACAATTATAAAATTTTCATAGTTAATTTTCACGTTCTGCGTAAGCTCTATTCGAGTTATGTTATTATAGGCACAAAACTGAAATAAGTATGGAAAAATCAATTCAATTTGGGGGGCGGTATGGGTACCGCCGCCCCGGGAATCATTTATTGTACAGCCAACACCTCTGCCATAGGTCATCCCAAGTAGCAGGGGTGCCCGGGTTCATGGGGTCAGGTTTGTCCGGATTTTGGCGGCGGATGTATCTGCCCACCAACAGCGTGGCGGGCCGGATCGGGAGAGACTGGTTGTGGGAGATCTTTTGACTTCGTTTTGAAAGTAGCGAACCACTTGGGGTGACCTATGGCAGAGGTGTTGGTTATCCATTAAATAGTTCCCGGGGCGGCGGAACCCATACCCACCTACCAAACTGTTCCTGTTTTGAAGGTCAAATAAGCAAAATTTCATCAATCTCGGAATAAAACTAGGAACTTAACAATTTATATAAAAATCAAAGACCGTGACACACACTCTCTTCTTTATAATATGAACAGAAGATTGACAGATTCTTGGAAATTTATGGATAAACCAAATTATGGGAAACACTGTCTAAACCACAAAGCGCAGAGTTATGTGGGTTATTCCCATCTCCCTGTCCAAGTCATTTATTGTCATTATTGTCGGCATTATAACACTTGCCAAATAGTATTACAAATTCTAATTATTGTCTATCGGGTAATGTGGCCAAATAGTGGTGAGAGCCGACACACAGCGTCACGTCAACTACACAACTACTCGACTAGTGCCAAAATACGTGAATTTCTAAGGGCCTTTAACCAACCAACGGCCGAAAATTCACATTTCGTCAAAAGATGTTCTTAAGATCGTACAGGGCGGTTCCAATTTCAATTTTCAATTTCAACCCGGGCGTTTATTTATAATTAGTTATGTACAACAGTTTTTTTTCCTTACCCTCCTCACTAGACAGAGTCTGTTCTGAGGCTGGTAACTAACAATTTTTAATTAAAAACAAGTAAGTGGTAAAAAAAAGTAAAAAAAGAAACATATATATTATAGTAAAAATAATAATAATAAAATAAGAGGATATCAGAATTTAAAAACAGAGTAGAATAAAAGAAAATATATAATATTAGATATTAAGAATATTACTTATCTCTCTTCTTTCTTTGACATTCAACCAGTTTAAAAATCTTTTGAAAACCCAATTCAAATTATTAGATGCGACGTAGGTCTTTGTTTGGGCTACAAACTTATTGAATATATATGGTGCCAAGTAAGATTCATGTTTTTTTGCAAAATTTTATTTGATATGTGGTACTTGTAATTGATTGTGTGTGTTTGCTCTTGTGTTTTGCGAGTGAGTTATGAAGTGTGGTGATATTTTTATGCAGTTTTTGTAGATGATCTTCTTTATGTATAGTTTATTTATGTCTAATAGGTTATTGTTGATCATTAGCTGTTCTGTCGGATGTTGATAAGGCTTTCTAAACATAATTCTGATTATTGTTTTATGATTAATTTTAAGTGATTTGAGGTGAGTCTCTGCTGCTGCTCCCCATACTGAAATACCATACATTAGAATACTTTGACAGAGTGCATAATATATATTTTTTAGCTGAGGTAGTGACATAATATTTCGAATTGTTTTGAAGATGTAAGAGAGTTTCCGTATTTTTTTTGTAATTAGGTTAATTTGGAGATCCCATTTTAAGTTATTGTCAACAGTTAAACCGAGATATTTAATATTTTGCGCATAATCAATTTTGTGACAAACACAGCGTGAGTTAGTTAACGAGGTAACTGTGCAGGGGTGAAGATATAGATAATGATTAATTATTCTCCGTACCAGTTTTTTAAAAATAAATATAATAAATATAAATATGGATGTTAAGTGGTGTGTTGTGATGCATTACATTTATCTAATAGTGTTGCTTTGAATTTGTTGAAACTTATATTGAAGATGTCTGTATATGTGAGGTGTGTGTTATGATAGTGGCAGGCTCGATGTATGAATTAATTTTGTAAGTAGTTGGTGTTGGAGCGGCTGTTATTAAAAAGGGATACGTTTCTGCCATTGCGACCAGGAACTCTAATTTCTATTTTTTGTAAAAGATACGGGGAAGATATCGTATTATTTAGGATTCTGTACAATAACAATTGATCAGAAATAATTCTCCTACAATTTTTATCGATTTTATTTCATTCCAAATTTGCTTTAATTTATACCTACATCCAAAAATGCTGAAAGGCTTGTGTACTTTTTGAAATTATTTTTTTTATCATAAGTATTTATAATTTTTCAATAATATCTAAGTAAAATAAATCTGAAATATATTAATTTGTAAGACTATAAATAGAAAGACAAAATAGAGAATTTTTTGTCATAAATAAGTTTTCGGATATATTTTTTTAGTGATTTTATTTGAACTAAAATAAAAAAAAATAAAACATGCGTTTACTAGATAACGTATCAATTTACAATAATGTACGATTGATTAAATGATATTAAAAATGTCTTGTAAAATAAGATTTTTCGTCTGAAAATTTAACAAATCTGCCAACGACCCATGGTATTTAAACTTATTATTGTGGTGGTACCTACATTCGGCATGAATTGAACAGCCCAAAAGGTATTTTCTGAGAAGGCAACACCGTTGATGAGAAATGCGGGTGACTTGCGGTTTACGGCAAGCTCCGAGTTTCTCATCAACGGTGTTGCCTTCTCAGAAAATACCTTTTGGGCTGCTCAATTCATGCCGAATGTAGGTACCACCACATACCTTCCCCCCCGATTCGATTTGTATGAACCAAAGTCCAATATTCCTAAAATATAAATTATTAATATAAATTTTCCTTTATCTTGTCCGACACGCTATACTCAAAAAATATCTTTTAGAAGCCCTACCAAATTTTTTTCATATCGTTTAGCAACTGGGGGGAAGGTATGTGGTGGTACCTACATTCGGCATGAATTGAACAGCCCAAAAGGTATTTTCTGAGAAGGCAACACCGTTGATGAGAAATGCGGGTGACTTGCGGTTTACGCTTACGGCAAGCTCCGAGTTTATTCCCGCTGGAGACTCGCCTTCCGGTGGTCGTTCTGTGTAGCTTTCAATTATTGTAAATTCCTAATTAAATATTGTCGCAAGTAAACTTAAATATATAATGCAATTTTATACAGCCTGATACTAAGTGCTTTTATTTCCCTCCTGTGATAGAGAGTTAAATATCGGAATACCTGGACGGTGAGGTATGTATTCGGAAACGCCGTCCAGCAGTAACACACACCCGATACATTATACAAAAAAAAATTAAAACATGCGTTTACTAGATAAAAGAATAATCTTTCGAAATCAATTTATAATTTTTTGTGGAAAAGAGTCAATACGTCTAAAATTTGATTTAAAAATGACAAATTTCCGTGTTCACTGGTTACACCCTCTTAATGTCCAATGTCCTAATATTTTTGGGATTTTTTTTGTTTAAAATACATACATAACAGATTTAAAACCGAAAACTCTTGGTTCTTATAACTAATTCCAATAAATTTATTTCTTGTTAAGGGGGCATACATTAATTACGCGAACTCAAAATGGGGGGGAGGGAGTCCAGCAAAATCTCACGTTAGTTGAAAATAATATACAAAGTGGCCCAAATTTATCTCACCAAGGGGGGGGGGGGGGGGCGGGGGGTGGTTTAGGTTGAAAGACTGAAAACTGCCCCCTAACGAAATTATCCAACTCAATAGAGAAAACATTTCTCGTGTTTGAATTTTGGAGTAGTGTCATTGTAAAATAGGTACCTGCAGAAATTATATTATTTGAAGTTAGAAATAAACAAACTTATATATGTGCAAACCAATCGTAAAATCAATCAATCAAACGTGCCCATTTTGTCGAAATGTCTAAATATTTCCGCTTAGCAACAAAATAATCATAATTTTTAAAAGTAAATTTTTTTAAAGCAATCTTAAAAAAATCAAGGGTGCCCGTGTTCATGGGGTTTGTTGGGTGGTCTTGGCGGCGGATGCGTCTGCCCACTAGCTGCATGGCAGGCCGGTTCGCGAAAGAATGGTTGAGGGAGTCCCTTTGACTTCTCCAGAGAAAAAAATTCTGATTTGTAACATACGCACCAATATTATTTTATTCACATAGTTATCTTATATAATGTATTTTTGTCCAGTTATTTTTTATTAAGTATTCTTTTTTTAAATATAAACGTTAATGTTACTGTACTTAATAAATTGTATTTTTTTGTATTTCCTACTAGATGTATGAAAAAATGTACGTACCTACCTACATCTAAATAAAAATTTCAAAAACAAAGCCGTACTCTCTCGGAACATTGCCTTGCACTGCAGTGGTAGGGATGGATTCATACATCCGTCACTCCTGGACACACTGACTCCCAGATTCCTACCCACGCCTGATACACGTTTCCTTCCCAGAACTTCCTCTCCTAAACGCGTACGTGCGGTAAATATATGACTGTACGGTCTTGCTACACATGTGGAGATCATATTTTATGTGAATACCTCACGAGAGTTCCAACTGCTCCCATTTGGAGCCAGTGAGACTATGGCATCCCCAATTTGGGGTATATTGTGAGGCTGAAGGTAGTGGGGAGGAGAAGAAGATGGGGAAGAGGAAGGTGGGGAAGCACCTGGCTATTCAGATCTGGTCACCAAACACGGCACAAGCAATTTCAAGCAACGATTAAATTCTGAATAGTGGTGAGAGTATCTTCCACTTTGGAACGTGCCGAAAATATACATTATATTATATATTATTTTTCATTATTTAATTGTGAAATACCGGGTTCGAAATCGCGGCCTTCGAATTGTGAGTCGAGAGTCTTACCCCCTCGACCACGGCGGCAGTCAGTTATTAAATCAAATTTTAAATAAAAATAAAATCGATATTGAGTTATTAGTTAAAAATGCTGGTAAGGAGAATAATCAATCTTTCTCATCGGAACCGCCCTGTACAGTTGCAAGGGTATGACCGCAAGATCATTCGATGAAATTTGAATTCTAGGTCGCTAGTTAATGGGTAAATGTTGTGAACATTGATCTATTGTAACCTTTGATAGCGGCGCTAGTGTTTTTTTTTTCATTTGATCGCAGAATGCAGGATTAGCGAATGACGACTGATATGGGTTCAATCTTTGCACCGTAATCCGCGGGCTGTTATCAACAAACAATTAGTTTCAATGTGCTATTAGCACATCGCTTACCAGCGGGATGTAATTATCAGATGATATACACAGTGACTGTGACGCACTGAATATACCTACATATGAAGTTTTTTAATACCACTTTTGGTCCCAACTGCTCTAAAGCACCAACCATCAAGACTATCGAGAGCTAGAGGGACTATGGCATCCCCAATTAAAGGAGAACCAGAGTGTTTTTATTTATTTATTTACTAGCTGATTCCCGGCATGCGTAGCAATGCCATATTCAATGAAAAAAATTGTTTCTCCCTGCAAGTCTTTTCCCGTACGTCCCCGTTCCCCTCCTGCATCCCCTTCCCCTCTATCGTTCTCCTTTCACCTTCCCCGCCGTCCCTCTTCCCTCTCCCTTTCCCGGTCCCACCAATTCCCCCTCCCGTGTTCCATATATTCAGTCCCAGTACATTCAGTTTTCACACAGCTCGCGTTCCACCCATTACAATTTTTTTAATTTAAATTCAAATTTTTTATACATCTACTTATTACAAATATTCATTTTTGTATAAATATTATAAGAACAATCAATCAAATTTGTTACCTAACATAGACATCAATTTAAAATATTTATAATTCTTGATTCGATTCAAAATTTAATTTAAAACAGTTTCGAAAATTGAATTTTGATTGAACGAAAAGTTTTTTTAATCATTACAAATCTGTCAAATATGACATTCTCTTCTTCCCGACATCCGATCGAGCCGGATGAAACTCGGCAGGAAGACTCGCTGACGATGGCAATGCATTCTGTCAACTTTCGATGGCACTCATACACACACACGCATTTCTCTGAAATTAGCTACTAGGCAGCTCAAGAGATGATCCGAAAATCGAAAATAGATATCTATATTTTAGTAAAAAAGTTTTTTTTTACGGATTAATTTTTTTTCGCATTAAGTACCAGTCACCACGTACATGTCTTGTCCGATGAGTGACTAACGTGATTTTAGATTGCAAATCTATCGAGCAAAGTTGCAAGTGCTATGTAATATAAGGGGAAGCACTTTGATAAAAAAAAGATAACTTTGCGGATATTTTATTGAATTTTTGTATGTTCTATTTTTAAACCTACATACTGCTGATTAAGCTGTACAGATTATATTATCAATAACTAAATAATTTATTTAGCGCCTTTTCCGTCAGATGCCAACTTGAATATAACTATACGTTATGGTTTCTCTTTTTCGATATTCATTCAGACAACATTGAAAAGATACAACGGAAGTTTCTAAGGTTCATAAAGTATAAATTGCATATTCATATACTAAACATTGATTACAATTACCTCCTGGATAAAATGTCACAATTGAAACTTTCAGAAAGAAGAATAAGCACAGATTTAATACTGTTATATAAAATACTGCATTACAAAATTGACTGTCCTGAATTACTTCAATTTATCAATATCCATGTTCCCAAAAAAAACATGTCGACATTTATTACCCTTTTACTTCAATAACATCAGGACACTAGCTTATCAAAATTCTCCGTTTCCGAGACTTCACAGTCTCGGAAATAAATATTCTAATCTAGGTGATATATTTCATCTTATTACTTTTCTTATTTTGGTTCTTTTCATAAAACCTCCTCTCATTTAAAATCTTACCAGTCATTTATAACCTTATTTTACTTGTTTTTGCTGTTCTATTTAGTTCTGTTTTATCATCGTACATTATTATACACATATAATTGTTTGTTTATACCTATTAACTAGCTTTTACACATTGCACTTTATTGTATTTCTGGTCTTATTACTGATTTTTTCTTATTACTCATACTATTTCATTTCTTTTATGATTATTAATTTTTTTTATGTTTTTAATTTCTGTTATGATGTTCTATACCTTGTAATGATGATTGCTTTATTATTTATTCTGTTTTATTGGTTTAGTAACATTTGAGTATATTATTATTGTTATTTTATTTTTGCTTCTATGCTTGTAAAAGCCCACTAGGGCGTAAATAAATATTTTTTTTTTTTTTACAGTGAATACCGCACAAGAATCTCAACTGCTCCCGTCTGGAGCCAGTGAGACTATGGCATCCCCAATTGGGGTATGTTGTGAGGCTGAAAGGTAGTGGGGAGGGGAAGGAGGTGGGGGAGAGGAAGGTTGGGAAGTACCTGGCTATTCAGATCTGGTCACCAAACACGGCTAAAGCCTTTTTTAAGCAAAGTTTCAATTCTGAATGGTGGTCTTACACCAGGGCGATACTGATAGTATCTTCCACTCTGGAACGTGCCGCAAATATACTATATATTATTTTAAATGAACTAATTGTGAAATAACACAAATTAATCAAATAAAATTTATTTGCGCACGCCGGGTTTGAACCCGCGACCTCCGGATTGTGAGTCAAGAGTCTTAGCCACTGGACTACGGAGGTCGTCAATAAATAAATAAATAAAACTAATCGGTATAAATGTTGTATATTTTATCACTTTTATTCTTCTAGACACAAATAGAATTACATAATTTCTGCAATTTTTGTTTATATGTATATTGAATGTAAGACTTCCTATCATTTTTACATATGTTTTTGTTTTTTAATTATATGCTTTTGTTGTTACATTGTATTGTGTATTATATTTTCTTCATTGTTTGATACCTAACTTATAAACTATAATGTAAAAGCCCATCAGGGCGTGTAATAAATAAATAAATAAAATATCACCACAAGGAAATGACACAGGTTCATGGGATAATGTTTGTCCGGGTCTTAGAGGCTGTTGCGCCTGCTAATCTACTGCGTGGCGGGCCGGATCTGGTGAGGGAGACCTTTTGATCTATCTTGCAGAAATCTCTCATCACATCGCTTTGCACCGCAGTGGGAGGGATGGATTAATAAGTTCGTCACTTCTAGACACACTGACCCCAGATTCCTACTCACCCCTCATACCTTTTTTATTACCAGAACTTCCACTCCTTTCATTCCCTAAAAAGATCGTCCACACAGCATCCCCAAAGATGACATAGGTCCCGAGGGTTTTTTTTCCTGTACGCAGCTAATGTAAAAAAAATTTTTTAATGATTCGTCATTTGCAATAATTGCAACGTACCCACTAAGGTAAAATATTTCATCTTTAAAGACCAAAAGTGATGATTATCGTGAGTCATGATTCATGATTACTTGTGCATACAATGGCCATGAATAAAAAATATGGAGTGAAATTTATATTCACATAATGTAATACCAGAACATAATTCAATTAAAACTCGTGTTTTTTCAATACGAAGAGTTATTTTTTATCCTTGACTGAAAATGGACTTGCTACAACAGCTCTGTAAGGCCATTTTTACTAGTTATAACTAATTAGCTATCACGTCGTTAATCTGCAGGGGTAGGCAGAGAGGATTGACTGCCACACCACTCTTTCTTAGCTTCATTTATATTCATAAATTGTCTCGGTAACCGGACAGCTAGCTCAAGATACTTTTAAAAATTTATATAAAGGATGTAAAGATAAAAAGTTACGTAAGGTCATGTAAAATTAAAAAGTTATACATGTAAAGTGATGTAAAGTTTAAAAGTTATATAAAGTCGTGTAAAGTTAAAAGTTATGTAAAGTCGTGTAAAGTTAAAAGTTATGTAAAGTCATGGAAAGTTAAAAAGTTATACAGTAAAGTATTGTAAAGTTAAAAGTTATATAAAGTTAAAAAGTTATATAAAGTCACGTTAAGTTAAAAAAGGTAAAATTAAAAAGTCATGAAAAGTAAAAAGTTATATAATATAGTCACGTATAGTTAAAAGTTATATAAAGTCGCGTAAAGTTAAAAGTTATATAAAGTCATGTAAAGTTAAAAAGTTATATACTTAGTCATGTAAAATTAAAAAGTTATGTAAAGTCATGTGATGAAAATAATAGGATAAACAGGTCAAATAGGTTATGTTACGTTAGCTTTAAAGGTACTTAACATTTTTTGTTAATCGCTTTTAATGACTTTTCAAAGGTGTGATGTTTTGCTACTGTTTTGTGTTGACGCGGATGGAGAGGTGATAGCCTTTTTGACACGGAATACGACAAGGAATCAAGGACCTTGTGCCACGGCTCACCAAGGGCATCTAACGTAACAGGGACTATGTCAAAAAAATAGTGGGGATATGTACTTACCTAAAATGACATGATTTTTTTGTCAATATAAATTTCTCCTGATTTTACAAATTAGAACTGTCTGTAATTCTTGGACAACCTCATACATAATGGTGAAACCATAATCATGAGATAAATTATGCTAATTAAATCATATAGAACACATGCAGAAGAATAGTAGGTATTATGCTAACATTTCTTTATTGAGGTATGTTATTATAACCTTTTAATTACATTACGTGCAGTTGAAGCATGCTACTTCTCAGAACGCATTTTCAACTGCATGCAATCTATGTACAAGTACGTTGATATTGGTTCCATGCCAACTCAGAATGAAACCAACTCAGAAACAGCCCAGAAAGGTCATCAAAAGCTATGAAAATTTTTTTTAAATAGCCGGTAACCCTAACCTAACATAACCTATTTAACCATTTTTTATCATAGCTTTGAATGACTTTCAGAGACGTAACCTTCGTTCATATCCTCCTCACTATTGTCTACTTTAGTTTTCTGAAGGCTTCACTACTTCTACCGCGTGTGAATTGCAGACTGATGATTTTTTTTCATCAGATCTTTTTTTTAGATGAGCTCCACACCCTGGAGGCCCTGATGAAAATAATTTTCCTCAGGGCTTATATCATCTTTGGGGATGCTTTATTTTTTTTAGGAAAGGAAGAAGAGGAGAATTCTGGGAAGTAAAAGGGTTTAAGGGGTGGGTAGGTTTAAAACCGGCCACCCCTGCTAAATCACCAAACGTAGCGAACCACCTGGGGTGACCTAAGGCAGAGGTGTTGGTTATCCAATAGGCGGCGGTACCCATTCCAGCCTCCCAAATCTGTTTTTTTTTTTCAATAGAATCTGAGTAAACATTATAATGCGGTGACCAAATAAGTGAGTTATACTCAATTTGAAATATGCTTTTTGAGTTTTTATACCTGCTTTAAAACTAAAGTTTGTAATATTTGAATCATATTACAAACTCGCAACTATTTAAACATGAATCAACTCAAAATAATTTACTATGCTCTATGTCAATCTCTAATCGAATACGGTATTATAGCCTGGGGAGGAGCAAACGCTGCCGCCATTGATCCGATCTTTAAGCAAAGAAACTAATTATTAAGATTATATTAAAACTACCGATCACAAGCAGTTCGGGTGAAATCTTTAGGAGAATCTGTGTCTTGGACATTAGGCAAATTTATGCTAAAAACATATTAGCGTACATCTTCAAACACAGAACAAACTACTTTTGAAAATGTCCAAACTGCTCGAGATATTAGAATCAAAGGGCATAATCTCCTACTTATCCCTTTTGCTAAAACAACCTTTGGACAAAGAAATTTTAGATACTTTGCAACAAAACTATGTAATACACTTCCACTGGCAATTAGACAAAACACAATGTATCTTAAATATAAATCTGACACCAAGTCCTGGATTACCAGCCAAAACAGAACCAACATCAAAGATTTTATCAAAACTAGCTTATAAGTATTTATTTTTCAATGTTACGTTGATGATTAACTGTTACTTGTAATATTGTGTTATTATTTGTACTTAGTTGTGTTATTATTATAAGCGCCTGCTCTCAACATAGGTTCTCCTAGTGATACAGGCGTAGAATAAAACAAAATGTAAGTTAAAAAATTAATAAAGATGAATAATAAAAAAAAATCACGACACCAGTTTTGTTTCAAATCAGTACAATTGTACAATATACAGAACTATCGGCAGGTCGGTCATAACGTCACTTGGCAAGTGTTGTTGACATGTCAAGACATACGAGGTGTTCTTTGTCAGTCAAGTTCATTTGAGTATTTTGTTCCACATTATAAACTAACATTGCAACAAGAACAGTTCTTATCAAGAAATATACCTGAGGAAGTCTCACTAAATAAACAAGTATATGTATACATAAGGCAGAGAGTAGGAAACTTGTATCGTGTTATCAAAGATTTATTACACATTTTGATTGTAGGTATATTGGTGCATTTCACGGTAAATGTCTTATCATGAAAACTTAACAATGTCTTCCCTTGATTTTTATTATAACTTTTATCAATTTTATTTGTCAATAATTAAACTTTATAATAATCAATTAAGAAAATACTTCCGTGTGATGAGAGATAAGGCGGTAAAAGTGTGCCGTGAGCGTGTTTGTGCGGTCGAAATGAGCTTAATTTTACCTTACTTCTGGCAAAATTTATCAAACATTTTCGAATAAATTAATTTTTTATTTTTTTTAGAATTAGCTCCACACAGGAGGCTCCGAGAAAAATAATTCCCCTCAGGGCCTGTGTCATCTTCGGGATTGCTGTTGCTGTTAGTTCTGGGAAGGAAAAATGTATAAGGGATGAGTAGGAATCTGGGGCCAATGTGCTTAGGAGTGACGGACGTGTGAATCTATCCCACCAACTGCGGTTCAAGGCGATGTTCCCCGAGAGTCCTTCTGAAGAGGTCAAAATGTCTCATTCAAACAGTCTCTCCCGATCCGGCCTGCCACGCAGTTGTGGTCAAACGCACCGGCTGCCAAGATCCGGACAAACCTCACCCCATGAATCCAGGCACCCCTGCTAAGCCACCAAACGTAGCGAACCACTTGGGGTGACCTACGGTAGAGGTGTTGGTTATCTAATTAATCATAATGCGCGTTTTCATCCCTTGACAAAATATCCCTCGACATAATATCCAAAGGACAAAATGTATACTCCACTACCTGAATTAAGTATTTCTTATAACTATTTTTGGTAAATTTTGGATAGGGCCTGACACGCTTATTACGAATATTTTTTAGAAAAAAACTTTATATTCGCCTTAATTACTATAAAAGGAAACTTTTTGCATTTCGGGCGGTGGTAAATTATGCATTTTAATTTTCAATTGCGTAAAACCACAATTCACTACGCGAACCGATCGGAGACTGTCAGCGGCCATTGGGTACATCACTGTTATGTTGGTATCCCTGATACATTGCAAAGAACTAAATACTACTGTCGCCAACTTCGTGGGGTACATGAAAACACGGTTAAACTACGAAAGCTGCATGTCATCATAATTTTAAAATACATCCCAGGTTTTGAATGGTTTGTTTGGCAAAGCAGGGTTTGTCTAGCGAGTTTGTGTAATTATGATTTAATTGTGTTTTCCATAATAACGCGCGTCTTCTTGTATCCCACAAAGATGGCTACGGTCGTATTTAGCTCTTGAATGCATCAAGGATACCAACATAACAGTGCCGTACCTAATGGCCGCTGACAGTCGCCTATCGGTTCGCGAAGTGAATTTTAATTTACGCAATTGAAAATTAAAATGCATAATTTTCCGCCGCCCGAAATGCAAAAAGTTTCCTTTTATAGTAATTAAGGCGAATCTAAAGTTTTTTCTAAAAATTATTCATAATAAGCGTGTCAGGCCCTATCCAAAAATTACCCTATTTTTGAACAATAATTTATTGTCTTTTCATGATTTTTTTTTATTGTTCATTGTTTTTTTCCCGTTAAACCACAACTAAGCAGTTTGTCAACAGGATTTTAATCTTCAATTAAAATTTAATTACACATACCTATATAATATTATTCTATAACTATACAGATTGTCACAATTAACACACAGACTTAGTATAAACCATCTCTATTTAGTAACCATATTTTCAGCATACATCTCAATCTATTAGAATCGCATTTTTTTATATTACTTGGTAACAAGTTATATATTTTGGACACATTATATTCCAGGGTTCGCCGTCCGTAGTTATTGTTATACTTTGGAACAAGCATTCCTTCATTCTTTGTGAACCTAGTATTATGTTCATGTTCCACTTTCCTCTTATTTTCAGATATATGCTGAGTCATTATTTTGAACCATAATGGGGCCTGCACAGGTAATATATTTAAATTCCCATACAATAATGAAATGTTTCGTCTCTGAGAAAAAATATGTTTTTGAACTAGTAATTTAACCACAGAATTTTGTACTGATTGTAGGTGGTTTAAATTAGTTTTGCAAGTGTGTTCCCAAGTGGTTATGGCATAGCGTTAAGTTGATTCTGCGAGTGATAAGTAAATAATTTTTTTTAAATATTTACCAATAACTAATTATTTCTAATAACTATTTTGAACAATAATTTACTTATTGTCTTTACAGGATGTCTGCATTATTTTTGTCCCATTTTTTTGTTAGGTTAGGTTAGATTTTAGTAGATATTTTGATAGGGGATGTTTTGTCCGTAGGATATTTTGTTGGGGATATTTTGTCGGGGGATGTTTTGGAGCGGGATGAAAACGCGGAACCCTAATAAATGGTTGCCGGGGCGGCGGTACCGCCTCCCAAATTGAAATCATGACCACTTCTACAAAAGTTCATTGGTCTGAGGCCTGGAGTCGAAAGGTCGTTTGTTTACTTTCAAACCACACTTCTTGAGATTATTTACTCAGTGGTCTAATTACCTGCTTATATGGAACCCGTTGACTGACAATCTGTAGCATTTCAAAATATATATTTGTTGAACTGAATCATCGTTGGAAAGAACACAAAGTGATTTTTTAAATATTTTACGTACACCGTTAGAGTAAGTAGATATTTCACTAACTAAATAAATAATAACTAAAGGTAGAGAAAGAGGTTAGACAGCCATACAACTCTGTCTTGCATTCTTATTCATACATAGTTACCAAATCCACATAACCTAATTTAACTATTTTTCTTTATACCTACGCACTTAATTAATTTAATATACATCAGTGAAAACCTGTTATTGGTTAAATTTTTATACATACTTATGTATTTCATCAAACATTATTGTTATAAACTGTTGGTTTTCCAAATAAAATAAAATAAAAAAATAAAATAAAATGACCCGATTCAAGTATTCGATTCACTTGGTTATGCCATGTCTTCCTCGGGCGTCCCCGACATCCTTTACCGATGGCTTTCATATCAAGTATATATTCCTTTCATCATATTATAAATAATATGGTTACCGGAAAATTCAGAATCATACAACTTCAACACCTCCTTTGAAAAGTCGTTAAAAGTAATGAAAAAACAAAAATTTTAACAAAACAAAAAACGACTTCAAAAAATGCCCTAAAAAGTAAAAAAATAATTTCGTACGATTGTTATTTTTGGAGTCGGTGTCAGCCAAGGTAACTACATACATAGGTAGTTATAGGTGAGATGTGGAGATCTTGGCTGACACCGACTCCAAAAATAACAATCGTACGAAATTATTTTTTTACTTTTTAGTGCAATTTTTGAGGTCGTTTTTTGTTTCGTTTTAAAATTTTTGTTTATTTTTTGATTTGATAAGTGACGAGCGTGCGTAAAGCAGTTTTACTTCAAAAAAAGAATCATCGAAATCTGTTGGCGTAATATTGAGTTATTCGTCCATTTGTCGCGCACATACTTATTGCAAATTTAAGACATATACGGTAATATATTGTAATTTAAGACATATATTTTCTCATAGATGCCATTGTCAGAACTGAAACAAATTAAAATGGGACCACACGGGAAGCACCAGCTTTCTAATAAAAAAGAATCATCAATATCGGTTCACCCAATCGAAAATTCTGAGGTTACAAACATTAAAAAAAAAAAAAATACCGTCGAATTGATAACCTCCTCCTTTTCGAAGTCGTTTAAAAAATGAACATAAAATTGGTTATTTAACCTATTTAGGTTACTGACAATTTTTTTTTTTCATAACTTTTATTTACTTTTCAAAGGGGTATTAAAATTGAATGATTCTGAGTTGTCACGGAACAAAATAATATTATGTAAGGTGACAGATGATAGTATCATAACATATCAATAAAAATATGTAAAGTGACAGATGATATCACAACATAGTAAAAATAATATTATATTAAGTGACAGATGATAGTATCACAATATATATCAACAAAAATATTTAAAGTGACAGGTTGTATCACGACATAGTATAAATAATATTGTGTATAAAGTGACAGATGATGATAGTATTACGACATAAATATGAAAAAAATATTTAAAGGGACAGATTATATGACAACATATAAATAAAAATATTAATTTAAAGCAGTGGTTCTCAAAGTGGTTTGTACGGACCCCCAGGGATCCCCAGGATCATTCAGGAGGTCCGTGGAAAATTGAGTTGGGGGTCCCTGAACAACGTCAGGGGGTCCGCGCAAGGCTTAATATAAAATAAAATAAATTACGACATATTTTTATTAAAATGGAAGTTAGTTGAATTATTAATGCTAAGATGCGGTGGGGCAGGATGGGCCAGAGAATATGAATTAAAGCCTAATGTCCGAGTTTGTTGCAAAAATTTTGCTGTACAAACAAAACTTGGAAAGAGGATAATGTCAGTTTCCAAATCATTCAAAATTGCAAAATAGAGATTTGTTTGGTGGAGGCGTCTACTAATATCTACAGGAATTCCAAAAACTGAACTAATCGGACTAATATCTATGAGAACCAAAGTGAAGACGAATATCTACAGCTCAAACTGCTGACTAATTAATATCTATGAGAACCAAAGTGAGGACGAATATATACAGCTCAAAATGCTGACTAATATCTATGGAACAGGTGATGTCGACGAATATCTACAGCACTGGCAGAGGTTGGATTTGCAATTATGTATAGCACATTGGCATAACGTAATATTGGGTACGCAGTTTAAAAAACTTAATTTATGTTAAGTTTGTTAGGTTAGGTTAGGTTAAGTTAAGTTAGGTCAGGTTAGGTTAGGTTATATATAACGCAATATTACGTTATGCCAATATGCTATACATAATTAAAAACTCATCTTTTCAGACAGTCGTATCCATAAGTTAAAAAAAAAAAAAAACCTTTCACCTTCAGCTTCACGGCTCGCGACATAGTAAATAACTAATTTTGTAAAAATAAAGCAAATTCTTACAATTATCCAGTCTTTCAAAAAATATTAACTTAACTTTAGCATTAATCTTCTTATAAATATAAATATAAATGTAAAACCAACAGTGATGAAGGTAGCAAAGGTAAAGTCATGCAATGTCCAGTGTTTTGAATATAATGCCCTCCACGTACAAAGTCGTATCTTTCCCAAGCATAAACTTTCTAATAAAGTGTGTTTTTCGGAAGTGACCTGCAGGTAAGTATGTTTTTGTATCTATCTGTAAATAATAAAATTAAATAGAACCTAGGAATTCATAATGAAAGCGCCCTTGAAGTGATTTTTCACAAAAACGGCGCTCTACAAATTGTCCAATTATTATTATTATTATTGCAAATCCAACCTCCGCCAGTACTGTAGATATTCGTCGACAGCACCAGTTTGAGCTGTAGATATTCGTCCTCACCTTGGTTCTCATGGATATTAGTCAGCAGTTTGAGCTGTAGATATTCGTCCTCACCTTGGTTCTCATAGATATTAGTCAGCAGTTTGAGCTGTAGATATTCGTCCGACATACAGGCTGAATATGAATGCAATGTATAAACAAATTGAAATTTTATTTATTTATTTATTTAGACGGCACGCGAGCTGTTTGAAAACCGAATGTACGGGGACTGAATGTACGGAACGCTAGTTACTGCCGGGAACTCGCTAGTTTTTTTATAAAAGATAATCATAGATAATCTATTCCAAGGGTATTACGCAGGTAGGTACTTAATTTATGGATGATGAATCTTTGAAATGTATGTTCTGCTCTTCTGTACTGTCTTATAATAGTCATTGTGAATTGTGACATCTTAAATCATTACCTTTTTTTCAAGGATGATTTTTTAATTTATTCTTTATTGAGAAATACGCATATCAATAAAGTAGAATAATT
The DNA here is from genome assembly GCA_917563855.2 of Limnephilus lunatus. NCBI lineage: Eukaryota > Metazoa > Arthropoda > Insecta > Trichoptera > Limnephilidae > Limnephilus > Limnephilus lunatus. The sequence continues at coordinate 44,489,673 of OU830603.1, read as the reverse complement.
AAGTAAAATGCAGCAATAAAGTAAAGAAAAATAACCAACTAACCTTCAAGCTATTGTATACATTCCTTGCTTCATTTACATGCATACATCGTATCACATACGTAAGTATACTCTTCGTTATTCTGATTCCATACATGACGCTGACACAAGTATTTGATTCACTCGATCATGCCATATCTTCCTCCCCCCGACCCGACAGGTACTCCTTTACCTACCCCTTCCGCATCTCCTTCCTCAGATACTCTCAGTATCGCTCTGGTGTAAGACCACAATTCAGATTTAAAACTTTGCTTGAAATGATTTTAGCAGTGTTTTGTGACTAGATCTGAATAGCCAGGTACTTCCCCATTTCCTTCCCTACTACCTTCAGCCACACAACATACCCCAATTATTGGGGATGCCATAGTCTCACTGGCTCCAAATGGGAGCAGTTGGAACTCTCGTGGGGTATTCACATAAAATATGGTCTCCACATGTGTAGCAAGACCATACACAATCAAATATTTACCACACGATCACATTTCAGAACTAAATAAAAATAAAACTCAATTTTGATATAGATTAATAATCAAGATATTTCTGTAATAATAAAAATAAGTTTAAGAAGCAAAAAGTTGAAATAATTTTATTATATTTTGCATTTTCAAGTTTCTCGTTTGTAAATAAAACAAATTACACTTCGACTAGAACCGTGAGTGCAAGATGTACCTATATCCAAAGTGCGCAAAATTCTGTCAGATTTGATTTCTTGGCAATATTAATTTTCGGGGTGCAACGAATATCAATTGATCCGACATATTAATTAATTAACGATTACATCCTGGCGTCACCTGTTTGTCAATAAATCGCGTCACCCATCATTGACGTTCACAGCAAATAGGTCGAGGAATAATTTGCGAATCGTGGGGGACATAGAACATAGGCGATCTCGCCTAACCTCGCTCCTACTCAAGGTTACCCGCTATTTAACTCACTACAAACTAGAATTAAAACTTCAATTATATCCATATTGAATTTCAAAACGTTTATAAGTCAAAAATATTGCGATACTTACATAATAACAATGTAGAATAATAATTCGAATCAATCAAAACGATTCAGGATCGGTGCACTTTACACAAGTAGTATTTTTGACATTTGATTTTTCACTCTTATTTTTGGGTGGCACCACAATCACGTCACTTATAAACACAAACTGAAGTATAGAGATGAGTTTAAATTGTAAACTTTGTGTGTTTTTAAAGGATTTGTGATTAATTTGTGAGGGCAAAGTCGATTATATTAGTTGACCGTTTGACACTAGTTACTAGGGTTTTGCTGGCTGAAATACTGAGTTGGAGCAGTGTTGCCAGGTGAAAAAACAGAAACTCCTTGGCAAAGACGTAAAAAATCCACAAACCTACGGAAAAACTCTCAGGATTCTATGCACACGCGCTGTATTGTTGAGTAATAATTTTTTTTTATTAAATAAAACATACAACGAAGTTGCACTCCCATGAGTTATCAAAACTCATGAAGGGATCGCCAATTGGTACCTTTGAGAAGTTAAACCCAACTCAACCCAATATGTAAACACAATATATGAATAAAAAATTTACAAAACATTTCACAGAAGTAACATACAGACACAACATATGAAGAATCACTTTACAAATATTTCAGGGAAACATGTCTTATAAGATTTTATGAATTTTAATAACCACTCATTTGATTTAAGTACTTTTGGTATATAATAATGAGATATCTACTTAGATTATTTAGGTGTTATAAAGCTATTTTTGTTAAATATCACTTTAAGGGCACCCAATATAAGAAAGCACGTATCAAAACTGTATTATGATTAAAATACATTTATATTCATGCATCGTATATTTATAACCATGCATCATTTTCATTCATAATCTTCTATTATTCTGACTTACTTTATCGTGCCATATCTTTCTCGGGCGTCTCATGCCTTTCACTTTCACATCATATTAATATATTATGGAGTCAGGAGAATTCCTGACTACATAATGGGCATGATGGTTAATGAGCGTAATACACGAGCCCGATTTTCAGCCCGATTCCAATTGGAGACAAAAGTCAACATTTTTTGCTTTACGCGATCGCTGTTTTCATCTCTATTTTCATATCTACGATTTCAGTAGGCATCTCAACAACAGTATGGTTCGTGTGTTGTTTGCAGTGATGACAATTGAAATCCTAGATATGAAAATAGAGGTGAAAATAGCGATCGCGCAAATCGAAAAATGTTGACTTTTGTCTCCAATTGGAAACGGGCTCAAAATCGGGCTCGTGTATAACGGTACGAACAATCTATATCGATCATTAGGTCTCAAGTGTTATTCAACTTAGGTAGTAAATCAAATTGTTAGTTGGAAGAATTGGGACTCTCCCCTACTGTTCTGGAACTCTCCTTTTTTCCCTAGGTTTAGGGATTTCTCCCATGACACCGACTGCGGTTGGTAACGTTGGTACTGAGGTAGCAGCGCTCCTTCTTGACATTTTGGTAGCCCCCTAGCGATCAATTACAAAACTAGAAATGATTTATTGGTTGTCCCTCTCGCCGCGCTAATTTCAAAACTGAATTATCAAACCAAAAACGTAAAAGACCTCTTGGTTCATGAAATTTCCCTATGCGTAACAATTTTGGTAGACAAAATTGAAGTAGACTGAGATTAATTTTAATAGAAATCATTTGATTGCGTTGCAATCTTTAAAAGATTTAATTGGCTGCCCTCATAGGAAAATTTGACGGAACGGCCACACTGCGGCCAACTTTGGACGATTGTGTGGAGAGGTAGATCGTGCGTTGGAAGTTCGAGTTGGAAAGTTGGAGTTTGAGTTGGCCCGAGATCGCCTCCGAGGCGATCGGCGATGGCTGGTTCGTGCAAGTGGACCCAACACATCTGTCTGCGCAATATTATTATGGAAGAGTGGTATGAAAATTGTTTGAATTTTTTTTTTAGCTTTGAGAATCAAAATTAATATTATGGAAACCGAAGCATCGCCTATGAGTCGCCTGTACAATTGTAAGCAACTGATAAGATAAAACGCCCAATCAGCTGTTCGACGTCCGCCATGTTGGAGTTCGAAGTTCGGAGTTGGAGGGTTGGCCGCAGCCACCACGATCAGCCAACCTTCCAACTCTGAACGATGTTCGGAGTTGAAAGGTTGGTTTCGATGTGGAAGTAGCATCAAGGTTCGTAGAAAATGCGCAAGGTTAGCTCACAGGACCTTTTTCGAAAAAAAACGTCGTTAGGCCGCTTTAGAATTTTCAAACGCGTGACGTAGCTTGAAGTAAAACATTGCCACTTGTATTGCAGTTAATTCGAATCTCCCAGTGGAATATGGACTTCAAGCTACGTCACGATTTTTTAGCCAATCACCGCTCTACACCCTCGATGAGCTATCCTTGTTACGCATTTTCTATAAGGATCTAACTTGGTCTACCTTGGGTCGAAGTGCATATTTAATAATTTAATTGAAATAACAAATTTTAATAACTTTTGAAAGTTATACTGGGTTTGATTCCCAGTTGCGACCGTTAACTTTTAAAGTAAAAACTTCTTTAACACCGTTGTTATTTGAAACTCGATGAAACGTAGTAAACAGCGACACCAAAAAAGAGAAAAAAAAATACATCTATAGGATTTAGCCTGCGAGAGAGAGAGATAGTATAATCGGTCTCCTCTTTATGTGGTGATTTGTAGCCTCCCCACTTGTCTACTTTAGTTTTCTAAAGGTTTTACTTTTAATGTGTGTGAATTGCATACACTATTTTTTATTTTTCTGTGTCTTCATGATTCTTCTGTTTTTCTGATCTGTTTCATATTTCATTTAGATTTATTAATATTTTCTTATTCTTCGATGACATATATTTTACTTTAATCAAACTGTGTTCAGAAGTTAGTGATACTTTCCGAAAAGAGATGATTACACTTCATATTCTAACACCATTTTATGAACTTTTTAAAATTATAATACGCTTTACTAGAAAGATGACACGTCGTTACACGGAAGGGCGATTATTTGTAATAAACGTGAATTTTACCATTACTGTATTGTAAATGGTTGTTTATCAGTTGTGTAAAATGTAAAACACGTTTATTAGTATGAGAGAATTTCGCGGACTATGAAAAGTTTCTTATTTTCTAATAATTTATTTAACGCATTTCTCTCCTTGCGAATTTACCAGGAAATTAGACGACGAATGTTAGTGGGTAGGACGTATTTAGTACCTACCCAAGGGTATAATATTATCGGAAGCTCAACATGACCCCAACTCTTCCATTAACCATAGATAGAATAAAGACTAGTTTATTTTTCCTGTTTTGTCTTCTTTCTTCTTTGACGTTTACGAAATTGGCGCAAGCAAGCCGGTTCGTCCGTTGCCGCTGAATTCTGAAATTACTTTTGATTAAAATAGTATTGTAGAGTTGTTCGTAATTAATATCTTTAAAATTTGTTCGAGTGTTACGTAAAGTGATAATCATGGGAGACTTAAAGTCGTTTTTGCACACTTGGTGTGCGAAGAAAAAACTGAATCCCAACTTTGAAGTCAGGGCCACAGGTCAGTGAATTTTATTAGTGCATTGCTTGATTTTTGTCAAAAAACGAACATTAAAATGGAAAGTAAACAGTTTGTTAAGTATTGATTAATACTTTCGGTGTCCATCGATTTGCATCATCACGACGTCAGTACTGAACGTTGCAGAAGAAAAGAGAAGATTGGTTATTGAGGCAACGCGGTTGTCGGTTGCGGTCTATTGTTTCGATTCACAGTTGTCGGTTCCGTTGCAGTGGTTGCACCGAACTAGGTCCAGTGCACATAGATGAGATAAATCAAATCACTTATAATTTTACTGTTTTAGTGCTATGCTTATTTTGCCACGATGAAAAACCACGGTGTTCAATAAAAATGCAACAACTTAGACAAATATTAACAAATTTGTTAAATATGCATTTAGTCCACCTCACGGATAATACGGAACGTTCGTGTTATAGTGTTATCGAAGTTTGATGCACGGATAATGCGGAATATTCCTTTTTTAGGTTGAGGTTACTACGAAAGCTATAGCTACTTACTATGTCATCATAATCTTAAAAAACATCTCAGGTTTTGAATGGTTTGTTTGGCAAAGCAGGGTATGTCTAGCGGGTTTGTGTAATTATGATTGATTGTCTATGAATTAAAAACGGTGCATATAAAATGGCGTTACCGCATAAGCGAATTAATTTAAACAAAATAAAAATGTTAAATGCATATTTTTTTGCATTTTTTTTGTCTCCCGCGACTTAAATACTTACTTTTCGTGATAATAAAGCTAAATATAACTGTTTGAATAAAAAATATTCCGTATAAACCAGTAAGCAGTAAAGCATAAATAATATCAATTTTAACGATTCTTTCTGCAATTATTCTAGTAAGGAATGATATTTTATGCTTCTAATAAAAAAAACTATACATTTATAACTTTAAAACATATTAAAAAACATAAAAATGTAAGATAATGTCACTTCACAACTGTGTTTACCCGCGCAAAGTACGTGCAATCACTTTTTACAGCGAGTACATATGCGGTTGAAACTGATGCATTGCGATGTGCAATAATGTCACTTCCGTCGTCACTGCCTCCATTTATCGGAACTAAGGTTTCGTCCTCTGTAGTGTAGCTGTAATTTGATAGATCCCGATTGTTCGCAATAGAACTAACTTCCGACGTGGTGAAAAATATGAATTCCCTTTAGGGGGTATTAATTTAACAGGATAAATAATAAATAAATACAGTTTTCAAGACACGCGCCAACTACAAAATACTGCGCTGAAATTCAACACGTGCTTTCCCGAGGACCGAAAACTCTTGCTGAATATTGCAGTGATTTTTCGCTGGGTAGCACTATAATGGTTATTTTGTTTTATTATTATTTTTTTTAATTTGCGGGGACGGTTTACAATTAGCTCCCGTGAGTACTTAGGCCATAGGCCCATTGTACTATCTTCCATTTTACCTCAATCCTTTAACAATAACCCAGTCCCTTTAATGAAGTTCACCAGAGTTGTCATTGGATGTGTGGCTAAGTCTTCTGGTTCCAAAAATAAGCAGTGTCCCATTTATTGGCGAGCACGTTCGCGTCGAGCAGTCCAAGCATGACGTCACACGGACATGTCTGCACGTGAGGATTGATTTATTCAATGGACATTCATACAAAATGCTCGTCGCTCGCCTGTGACATGCTCGCTGCGGAAATGCTCGCCTGTAATTGGACTGCCGTAGCAAGGGGGCTGTTAATACAGCTATTTCATCTGTACGCACACATTCTATGAATTGCTATCCTTTTCATATGCATTTCGTTTTAGCCATGAAAAATAAAACAATAATGTGCTACATTTTTTTATTCGATTAATACATCTAAACCCGCGCCAACAAAATGCTTGGATTTGTTCTTCGTAATGCGAGATCATTTACTAATGGAATTGCAATACGGAGAACATATGAAGCACTTGTCCGCAGCATCCTGGAATATAGCTCCATTATTTGGGCCCCTTCTGAACAAAACTATATCCTATAAATAGAAAAAGTGCAAAAAAGATTTATGCGTTACCTGTATTTGAGGGAATATACATACTACCCATTCCTGTATCCGTCATTTTTCTTAACGGGAATGCTCGATTTTAAGCCCGGCGAAAATTATTTTTAGGCAAACATTTTTTTAAGTTAATCTACGGTATCATACTAAATCCGCCAATATTGAAAGAGATTAACTTATATGTCCCTAATGCGTATACTCGTGGGAGATCCCACGCACTTTTTGATGCTCCGAAAGCGAGAACTTCTGCCCATCAGAATGCACCATTGAGCAGGGCGACTCAACTGCTTAACGACTCTGCATTGAGCATCGACATCTTCAATGTCACCTACAGAGAATTCAGTAACTATCTCTTGACATATTTCACAATATGTTAAACTGTCCCATGCACTTTTTAAAAAATATATTGTAATCTTCTACATAACTTTTTAGTGTATAACTGTTTTATGGAGAACCTGAATAAAATAAATAAACTATAAGCTGTCTTTATATTTATTTAAGTCTATGCTGAAAGTATACATTTTTTTTAATAACATATGTCTACTTCGTTTTGATTTCTTCCTGTTTTGGTAAAGTTTCCCTACTCCGCTCCGGGACCTCCTGACAATGCATTTTAAATAATCATTACATAGTATAAAATTAAGTCGCTCAAAATGTTTGTGCGCTTAGATCTTTTAAACTATGCAACGGATTTTCATGCGGTTTTCAACAATAGAGAGAGTGATTTAAGAGGAAGGTTTATATGTATAATACATGCTTTTAATAAGAGAAAAGCCGAGAAATTAAAATATTCAATTCAGGCAGCTGGCAAGCGGGTGGTGTGGATTTTAGAAAGTTTGGGTAATGGCATTGTGTTTCGTTAGCCACAGCAACGTGTGGCCGGGTCTACTAGTATGTTATAAAACAAAATGGATTATTATGAAGTACTTACGGAAGTGAAAACTTCTTTAGCGCATTGTGATTTGAAACTCGATAAAATGAAAAATAGCGACACTAAAAAGAGACAAACACTTACAAAAAACTATTCTTTGACCACGACCACATTCTCTTGTTTCTCTCCGACGGCTCCATACCTTCAGTACCATCGCATCGAGCCACTCACAACATCTATAGGATTTAGCCTGCGAGAGAATGAGATAGTATAATCAGTCTCCTCTTTGTGTGGTGATTCGTAGTCTCTCCATTCTTGTCTACTTTAGTTTTCTGAAGGTTTCACTTCAACGGCGTGTGAATTGCACACTCTGATTTTATTATCTATAAAGATACCTACTGCACTAGCAACAGAAAGGCTTGCCATTTAAAAGCAGCCTCACTGATGCTAAATATGTTGATTATATTCAAACTGATTCTGTTCAACAGCAAGATTGTCCTCCCCCTCGGCATGACCACTGGAAAGTTTATAACTGTGAAACAATGGAAACAATATTGTTAAAATAATATGCTATAATACAGCATGATATAGCAGCAGAACTCCATTAATGCAAACTAAAAGATCTGCATCTGTTAAGGATAGGTTTTGCATTCGGAAAGACACGGTATTAGAAAATGCAAGATTTATGCATTAAAAAAATAACATCCCAATAATACTGTCTGGCAAATGGCTTGCTAAGTAAATAGGGTTATGGTGTGACTGTTTGATTTCGTAGCCATTAATCAAGTCGTACTCCATTTCATGCAGGAACAGCGACAGCTCTCTCCAAAAAATAATCTTTCATCGAGAGGTTGAGTGGCTTTATCAACAGTATGTCCATACCAAAAACCATATCCGGATGCGGGATGAGCAGATGTCTTTCGATTATATTTGAAATCTCCAAGAATCCAGTCTCCAGGTGATTTGTCATTCAGCCAATCCTGAGGTGGACCGAAGCTCCCGACTGCTGTACAAGAAATGCAAACTTCCTCTCATTTGAATCCTCAGGTTTTTGTGTGCTGCCTGCAGTTCAGATGCAAAAATTCCAGGTCTGACAATTTGACCAATGCACTGTCCATGTCCATGATTAAATACTGAAGGTACCACACATCGAGAACAAAGATACAGTGTATGTAAACACCATGTTACAAATCCTTTATCTAACAGGCTGGGAGATAGAACTGTTGGCAAACACAGAAATGAATATGAATAATAATATGAATCATCATTTACCTACCTATCTAATATGTACGAAACCTGTCAATTTGACTGTCCTAGAAAGGGAGACCTTCCTAGTTGGACAGTCAAAGCTTCCTTAAACTGTAAATGTATTTTATGTAACAAATAAATGCTCTCCGCGATAGCTGAGTATTGAAAGCATCCACGAGTCAGTTTGAAGAAATTTGTAGCAATGTTATTTGTTCCAGGGCCGAAGCACCGTCAGCGCTTCCTGTGCGAGGTCCGAGTGGACACGTTAGCGTACACAGGCGTGGGCAATTCAACCAACAAGAAGGACGCGCAGGTGAATGCTGCGAGAGACTTCATCAGCTACCTGGTGCGTGCTGGACACGTGGCGGCCAACGAGGTGCCTGACGCGGGCTTTGCCGCTCCGGCAGCCGAACCGGTCAGGGAGGAGCAGCAGGATACAAAGCCAATGAGACCTGTCTTTCAGGTATGTTGATAATTGTGATGATTGCTCTTTTTAGAATATAGCGATCAAGCACCAAGTAAATTTCTTGTTGGAAGAAGGTAATAAATCTTGTCCGCGACTTTTCGTCCCGTTACAAAATATCCCTCGACAAAATATCCCCGACAAAATATCCGATGGACAAAATTTGAAATATTACTTTGGTAATTTTAGCTTTTCTAACTAAAATTACTAAAGTAATAAGTAGAAAAAACATAAAATGAGTCATTTTTAAAACTTTTTTACGTTTGCAAAATTTTTTTTTTCGAAAATTATATGTTTAATTCGATTTATAAAATTTGAATGCGTATTTTATCACCTTTAAAAAACAGTTTTTATTTTTCGTATATGTTTATTTATTTATTTATATATTCACGCCTTAAAGTTATTATAGATACATAAGTTATTCAGGAGTACAATTATAAGCATATAATAATAATAATATTTGGGCGATTTACGCCGTTTTTGTGAAAAATCACCTCAAGGGCGCTATATAACATAATACACTGAACATTAAGGATATAAGCAGAATTAAAAAGAAATAACAACAAAAACAATATTAGAAGAATAATAATAAAATTTACATAAGAATTTTACAAATTTCTGATATAAATTTTGGTGAAGAATAAATGAAAATATCAACCGAACTGAATTTATTTCAAAGCCTTTGGATTGGGCAGTTATTGAAATACATAGTTAATTTTAGACGGATAAACAAAGATTGGCTCTGGAAGTCTCGTGTCACGATTTGGTACTCAGAATGTTATTAGTTTTGTTAAATCAGGTTTATTTATTTTTATTTATTTATTTATTGGTCTATATAAGGGATGTTTACATTATATTATTCGATGCCTATTTCAATAGGGTATACCTGTGTTGAGACAGGTGCGTCAAGTGATCCATTAACTAATTTGAATAATAGAACCAAATCGCTCTTGGTTCTTCTACACGATAGCAGGGTGGCCACAGGACCTGGAAAATCTGGAAAACCTGGAATTATCAGGGAATTTTACCGAACCTGGAATTATCAGGGAACTGTCAGGGAATTAAAAAAAAAAATATATATCAGGGAATTCCAAAAATAAAAGTAAATTTGTTATTTTGCGATTTGTGAAACCCCAAAGTTGTGTTTTATTACTTTTACTTGCGACGCACAGTGGACGGAATGAAGAAAAAACACGAATTAATTCCTTGCTGACTAAATATAAATGCAATTTTTATTTTTTTGATCTTATTAATGAATTATAACTATTTTGAAGTAACAATTATTAAATTACTTTTTTTTTTTTTTTTTAATTTTTTTTTTAACTTTAATAGTAAAAACTCAAATTATAATATTTAATTAAATGAAGACAATATTAGCGAAACTCAATCGGAAGATTAAATTTAGAACAAAAAATAATACATTGTGAAAATATACAAATATCTAGGCAAATAAAACATATTAATTTTAAATTTTACATATTATATTTCATATATATAAACAAAAAAAGACAAGCAATAATTAGGTACACACATATTTTAATCGAAAAATGGTAGAAAATCTAAGTGCTAAAGGTGTTTGCGTTGTCGTTGGAGTCAAAATCATCACACAAATTTCCAGAACCATTGAACGAATTTTTAGTAGACTTAAAACTTCAGTAGGTAAATAGAACCCTTTTTTTTAGGAAATGGTCGAAAAAATGCAAATTCATTTCTTATTATCTCGGGAGTTTCTTTTTTAAATTGTAATCTTATTGGTCTGAAGTTCCTTGTAGATGAAGACCGTGGATTTAGCTATATAAGTCTTGCTTCTTGAGTTTCCTTCGCTGTAGAGCTGAAGTGGCACCTACGACGTTGTAGGGAGATTCGAGTCGTCGTGATATTCTCCATCACTATACCTTTGCTTGAAGTGACTGTGACTACCATAACCATCGCAGCCCCATTTGTACATTTGTGCAATCTCATTTCTGCTGCTAACTGGAGTTCATCAAGAGTGCGAGACTCTAACTATAACATATCATGCACTTTTTTTCTTCCTTGATCTAGAACCACTTTCTTGAAATATGTACTTCTATTGGTCTACCCAAAGATTTGGAGAGAACTGTCATTTCTGACAACCACTCCAAATTATGTTTTTCAAACCTCACAATAATAACTGCGGGTTTTTCTCCATTTCTTCACCGATTGCAGTGAAAAATATTGTTTCATGTGATATTTTTTTAGTATATCTTCTAATGTTAATGTTTTTTTTTGTCTATTTTTGTCTGGTCTTTTCATTGTTTTTGTTTTCAAATTGTCTTCAGGCGAAATATCATAAATTTGTAACAAGTGTATTTTGTTTTTAATGGATTATTGGGATGCAAAGAAATAATAAATGCTATATATGAGGGAATTCCCTTAATTATTTATCTAACGAACGATATCCCCTTATATCAAATTAAACCTATCAGGGAAAAATGTAGAAATTGCCCTGGAAAACCTGGAATTATCAGGGAATTTTGAAATCCTTTTTTTGTGGCCACTCTGGATAGGTCAGTTAAATTAAGTATTTTCATTAAGTTAACATAATTAATTTTTAGTACAATGGGTATGGAGAGTTTGAAATTAATGAACCTTAAAATTTTTTTTGAACTTTCTCAATTTTTATTTTGTGTTCTTTATAGTATGGGGACCAAATAGTGGAATGGTATTCTAAATTACTTCTTACTAAAGCAGTGAAGAGAATTTTAAATGAATAAAGTGAAGAAAAATCTTTTACTGTTCTTAAAATAAATCCCAAACATTTCATAGCCTTATTAGTAACTTCATCAATGTGTGGAACAAAAGTTAATTTTTCATCAAAAAGGATACCCAGACCCTCGATATGAGACATTTTTTAAAGAGAAATATTGTTAACACTATAATGAGACATAATAGGATGTTTGTTTCTACAGAAAGATATAAATTGACGTTTATCAATATTTAAAAATAGTTCATTATAATTACACCAATCCTGTAAGCGATCAAGATTAGCTTGAAGGATATTACAATCATTGATGGAGGTAATCATTTTGTAAATTTTTAGGTAATCAGCAAACAAGAGTATGTTTACTCCTTTAAAATTTTTTACAATATCATTAATAAATATTAAAAATAAAACAGGCCTTAATGTGAACCTTGAGGAACTCCACTGGAAGCCACAAATTGTTTTGAAATGCAATCTAAAATTTTTACAGAAAGTTTTCTACATGACAAGTAACTTATGAACCAGTTTAACATACTACCAGAGACACAAGAGCTTTTAGTTTTTGGATTAAAATTTCATGAGATACCTTATTGAATGCCTTGCTAAAGTCTGTGTACACTGTATCAATTTGGAATCATTTATTCAACATTATATTATGTTCACAAATATTCCATTTATTTAGATTTTATTGCAAAGCAAAAGTATTTTGACCCTCTGACAAAATATGGTCGAGGCCTGAGGAGATAATCTGTATCTCCCGCAATTGGACGAATGTAAATGTTAGGTTGAAAGAAGGAAAGGTAATCACTTTGTAGGTTGTAGCATCCAACAACGGTATGTTGATTTTTTTATTGCAGGACGAAAAAACAAATCATCTCGCCAACTTAAGAAAACTTCCGATCCCATCGCCGCCTGAAATATGGAAGCTATGTTCCAGACGGAAGACAAATACCTGGCCTTGGCCAAGGGGTACGCTGAGAAGCTGCGGAACTTGGAGCCAATCCAGCTGCTTTTTGCTGACCATCTAATTCACCAGGTCCTTTTAGAAGGCCAGCTAAAAAACTTGAATAAGAATTCTGCTATCAGCGTTTATGCTGTAGTTTCAGATTGGAGGATAAACAATTTAAATAGTAGTAATAAGTTAAATGTTTCAAAAAGTGTTGATGTGTGTTCATTTTGTAATGTTTCTTCAGGACCATTGACTTTAACGAATATCAGTGATGCTGAACATGCGTTTCCAAATAATGTTGAAGATTTTAGAAATCTGACGTTTCCCGAACCCATGGAAGTCGAATAGATTAGTTAGGTATTTTTCAACTTTTCTCTTCCCCATCTCCTTCTGCTCCCCATTCCCTAAGCCTCATAAGCAACTAATTCACCAATTAACCGTGCTCTTCATATGTTAAATAATGTTTGTCTAAATTCTAATATCGACATTTTCTCCGATTCACTTCCCAAATTTAAAAAGAGCATCATGTCAGTAATGTAAATTGTTCAAGGCGCATACATACATACATCACCACTTCTCACATCCACAAACATACTCACACACACACACCCTCCCACAACGCACATCACCCGGTAAAAATTTAATATAAACAAGATACTTCAATGAAACATATCATAGGTACCTAACTTGAAATTTACTTATTAACTGTAAACTTTTTTCACCAATGTAAATAATGTACTGTTTGTTTCTGTTAATAAATAAATAAATAAAAATAAATAATAATAATACTTGGTTAATTTATATAGCGCTGTTTTTGTGAAAAATCACCTTAAGGGCGCTATACAAGTAAAAATTGGTATAATTACAACACTAGTTACTTTCATCTAAGTCTTACAGCTAGTGGTTTATATCTAAGACTTATAGTTAGTGACTTATGTCTAAGACTTATAATAGTTGACTTAAAACTAGTGACTTAATGACAAACATATTTACAACTGTGACTTAAAGTTAGAGAGTTAAAAACTAACATAAGTACCTACATTTCAAAATATGTACTTGATTTAGGTTTTGTCCGGGTTGTCAGTGTTAACAAAAAATCAAACAACAAACAAGCTCTGTAGGTATATGTACAAACACGTAACATAGTTAAGTTATTTCTGTGAGTCGAAGCAGTATAACTCACAACATACTCAATTTGGTGATGCCATAGTCTTACTTGCTGCGGGCTTTTGGGACTCCTGTGTGGTATTAACATATTGCGGGCTGGAAGAATGGTTAAGTGCTTATTGTGTATGATGCGGAGATGAAGTGCTTTTATTTATTAATCAAAAGTTTAACTTTGTTGAATACCCAAAATTTCACAAGGCGATTTTATCAGAACGGGAAGGAACGAAAAATGTAAGAAATACATGCAACGGAAGACACTCGAAACAGAATAAAGATGGCTTCCGGCTGCGCAGGCTGTTTGGTGTAAAGTAGTCGTGCATACATGCGTCGTCCCAGTGTGGCGATTGAATAAATATTGCCAACACCAAAAATATTATTATGAATAATAATATTTTTAATGTTCCTACACACATTTTTGTTTTTCAAGTAACTTCTATTCACGTATATCCCCTTACATAAACAACCGAGAGTGTCTTTGAAAAAATTCTGATAGAAAATAAATCTGTTTTTGCGAATGGAACCGGAATGTTTCATAGTTCATAGGTGTCGATCGAACGTCCTTAAACTGCTTATGTGGGGTACCTTCATGCGAACGTTTTTCAACCAGTAAGTTGTCCAGCATTATGCGATCATAACTAAGAGCTTTACTAGTATGAACCATCCCTATTTGGAAATATTTTTTTTTGTTGCAAAAGTTTGTCTGTCTGTTCTCAGTTTAACCTCCAGGCGGCGGGAACAATCTTTAGTTATTTCAGCGAACTTGCCTCTCACGCGGGAGCCAACTATAGTTATTTCGAGGTTTGAATCCTTGCTGTATCGTGTACATGCAAGGTAGAGGGCCAAATTCTACATGTAAAAAATCTCCAATCATATCTCTAGCGACATCTGTCTAAATTTATCCCGAAATATTATTTGTTTATTCTTGGGAACCATTTAAAGCCAAGGAGACAGAATTTCCCCGTCAGTCGATTTGAATCTCGCGCGTCGGTACCAACCATTACTAATCTCGCGCAGTCGCAGTAGAACAAACAAAGGCGCTTCAATAGAACACTGCGCCGATTGTTTTATTTGTACACTTTTTCATTCTGTTACGTATATCGATTTGATTGTTATAATTTGTGAAATTAAAAACACTTTTTTTCGCATTTAGGTATTTTATGGTGTACCTTTTAGTTTTCGTGGCTCTTTATATTTGTCTTGTTTAACTCAACAAAACTTTTATTCGTTATTATTTATATTATAATATTCAAAATGTCACGGGGTCTTAGTGATAAAGAAATTTTTGAGAGCGTGTTAGATTTAGAATCCGACTTAGAGTTGGATAGTGACGCTGAATCAATTTTATTTGATATCGGTGACGGTGATGATGAAGTTCAAAGTGAACACAGTGTAACTCTTCCCGGTAACAGCGTGCCCGGTACCAGTGCATCCGGCACCAGTGTGCCCGTTACCAGTGCATCCGGTACGAGTGTGCCCGGTAACAGTGCATCCGATACCAGTGAACCCGGCACTTCAAGCATCCGTGAAAACACATCTTCGATAAACAGTGATATTTTTTCCTCATGGGTGTCGGGTCCATTTATTCCAGTCTTGAATTTGTATTTGTATATGAATTTGATGACTTTTCATCAGGAATCACAAACATGACATTGACAAAAGAAAACACTTTTTGAATCTAGAAATAATGGAGAAAATAGTTCTAGAATCCAACAGATACTATAGAGCTACAGTTAACCAAATTACAATAGCTCCCAAATCTCGACTCCATCAATGGAAAGATACGTCAGTGCCTGAAATGTACATATTTTTTGCTATAACTATGCTGATGACTAGGGTTTCGCACATATCGATTGAGGAATATTGGACAACGGATCCTATTTTAGCGTCTCCTCAACTTGGAAAGATTATGCCGAGAGATCGATATCAGATTCTTCTTCGAATGCTTCATTTTTCTGACCCTGCCACACAAACCCCCGGAAACAGACTTCATAAAATAAAACTTTTGGTTGACCATTGCAGAGAAATATTTAAAAAAACCTTTATCCCTTACAAAAACTTGTGCATTGACGAAAGCATAATCGTGTTTAAAGGGCGTCTGAAATTTAAGCAGTATATCCCTAGTAAACGTCATAGGTTCGGAATAAAATTATTTGTACTGTGCGATGTTACCACGGGATTTGTTTTAGATTTCATTATATACTGTGGAGAAGGAACTGACATCCAAGACGGCCAATGTTTAGGTGTTTCTGGAGCAGTGGTAACCACATTACTCACTGATTATTTTGGAAAAAATCACACACTATGGACTGATAATTGGTATACAAGTCCAAAATTACTTAAATTCTTGCATGATCAAAAAACAAACGGTTGTGGAACTGTAAAAGCAAGTCGAAAGGGAATGCCTAAATTTAATAAGTTATCATCAAGGTGACCATGAATCCAAACATACAGGCCCTTTGTTAGCCCTCAAGTGGCATGATAAACCATTTGTTAACAACTGTGCACGATGCTTCTTTTGCAGAGACTGGAAAGTGTGATAGAAACACAGGCCTACCAATTAAAAAACCCAAGTGTGTACTAGATTACAATAAATGTATGGGTTCGGTTGATAAGGCTGACATGATGTTGAGTAATCTAAGTTGTATGAGAAAATCAATAAAATGGTACAAGAAGGTTGTTTTCCATATTGTTGATTTATTCCTACTAAATGCACACATTCTTCACAAAACAGTTTCCGAAAAGCAGATGACCTTGACTCAATTTCAATACGCAATCATAAAACAACTTTTGGAGAAATATCACATACCATCAACAAGAAATCAACAATCATCCGATAGCCCATTACGTTTGGCTGCCAAAGAATTGGCGAATCATATGCCCGGTTTTGTCCCCCCTACAATCCTTGTCGTCAATGCCATGTTTGTGCAAATACAACACTTAGAGTTAAGACGAAAAAATTTACACGTTACATGTGCTTAGAATGTAATGTTGCACTGTGTGTAGTTTCGTGTTTTAAAGATTACCATCATAAAAATAATTATTAACAAAAAAATTATGTGCATGTGAATAAAAAATAGTTTAAAATATGTTTATATAATTAATGTTAAAAACGAGAAATTGAGAAATTAGATAGTTGTGTGTAGTACCTAAGTGTGATGTGGTTAATACATTTTAAAGTGCGCATAAAATATGCCCATTCGTGTAAAAATACTTTGTATTATTATGACAGCAAAACAGTTTCTATGGTCCGACATTTCGGCGCATTGATCGGTCCTTTGTAACATGAGACCCGCGGCAGAATCAGGCAGACGTAAGTACCACGCACCATAAAGATAATTCTGTAATGTTTACGTCTGACTCTTGTTAAATAATTTTTGTTTATATTAACATCATTCTAAAACGACATTCGGGATTATTTATGGATAGCTAAAGCATGGACGAGTTTATTGACCTGAATTCAAACAAAGAACAATCATTTAAAATATATCTAATGACATTTTTAAAATGTGATGTTGTTCGGCTCGATAAAAATATTAAACGTGCCGCGTAGTAGTGTCGGCACACGCACATTTTGACGCAGCCTAGAGGTTAAAGTATATTTTACAGTGATTCTTTTGGCCTATTTTATTTAGCTCCTATTTGTTTATTTTACATAGTAAAATTGATTATTATTTTTAATTGATAAACTAATGTTTAAACAAGATTTTTATGCATAGCACAAAGGGTAGATAACAAATATTATAATCAGTAATTATCAGCCTGAAACACTCATTTACATTGAAAAAATCTTCAGCAAAAAATGCACACATAATTAGTCTCGACGCCACCTAGCGGGAGATTTAGTATTAACAATACCTCTCTCACAAAAATAAAGTTGGTTGTTTTCAGTTAGAAAAATGTAATAATAGGTTATTGTCGAATGAAACACTAGTATATATTGAATTATTTGGCGGGTATTAGATAAGCCGCCATAGCTCAGTGGTCAGAGCAGCTGACCGGCAATCAGAGGGACACGGGTTCAATTCCCGTTGGCGGCCAGTATCTTTTCTCGGAAGATTTTTTCAATGTAGATGAGTGTTTCAGTCTGATAATTACTGATTATAATATTTGTTATCTATAGTAAAATTGGTTTATGTTAATTACTATTTGTTTATTTAAATTCCTTGCCTTTTCGTTTGTATGAATTAATAAAATATTTAAACCTGTAGAATATTATGCTATTGTATGATGAATAATTTAAATAAAAAACTAAATAACGTGATGGCATTTCTTATTTTTACAACCATTTCCTCAATACAAAGCATTTTCCACATACTGCGTGGCGGGCCGGATCGGGAGAGACTTGTTGAGGGAGACCTAACCTAGATCTCTCCAGCCGGACTCTCTCCATCGGCTTGCACCGCAATGGGAAGTATGGATTCATAGGTCCATCACTTCTAGACACATTGACACCAATTCCTATCCACCCCTCATACCTTTTTCCTTCCCAGAACTTCCTCTCCACAAAGACCCTCCACATAGCATCCCCAAAGATGACATACGCCTGAGGGAAATTGTTTTTCTTTGGGCCTCCTGTTTGGAGCTAATGTTAAGAGACCGATTAAGGCAGACCCTTTGACCTTTCCAGATGGACTCTCTCAACCCATCGTCCTGCCCCGCAATGGGAGGGATGGATTCACACATTGACCACATTGACCATTGGACACATTGACCCTCAGATTCCTACCCACCTCTCATATCTTTTTCCTTCCCAGAACATTCTCTCTTTTATTTCCGTAAAAGACCCTCCATACATAATATGACATAGATCCTTAGGGAAATCATTTTTCTCAGAGCCTCCTGTGTAGAGAGTTAATGTAAAAACAAATAAAGTTATGTAGAAATAAGATCTCTGAGCCATATATGATCATGTTGAAAAAACATAACCTAATTCGTTTATAAGACATTCGCAGTACATTGTAAAAAACATAACCTAATTCGTTTATTAAGACATTCGCAGTACATTGTAAAAAACATAACCTAATTCGTTTATTAAGACATTCGCAGTACATTGTAAAAAACATAACCTAATTCGTTTATTAAGACATTCGCAGTACATTGTAAAAAACATAACCTAATTCGTTTATTAAGACATTCGCAGTACATTGTAAAAAACATAACCTAATTCGTTTATAAGACATTTGCAGTACATTGTAAAAAACATAACCTAATTCGTTTATAAGACATTCGCAGTACATTGTAAAAAACATAACCTAATTCGTTTATAAGACATTCGCAGTACATTGTAAAAAACATAACCTAATTCATTTATTAAGACATTCGCAGTACATAGACCGGTCAGTGGTTGACTGGGCATAGTGCTTGGGTCACACCCGGGCGTCGCATGTTCGATTCCTCGACTGGCTAAGTCCTCCATCACAACACAAGCAACATTTTCGGCTTTCTGTGGTAGTAGTAGGAGATTTTAAAACATTGTTGCTATATACGTAACCCGGGAATGTTTGTCTTTCTTTAAAAAAAATAAAAAATTGTGGTACAAGTGTGATACAAATTATTAAAGATAAAATATCTTTGGTATTTAGGATTATATATGTAGTTTCAATATTCTTCAACAAATGTCGTTAGTATAGATAGTTATATGTAGTTGAGAGACATCTCAACAGATGTCAGTTAAGTAGTACCTTAGAACAATCGTTGTTTGTGTCTAATGCAAGAACGGTTACGGAAATAATAGCCGGTGATACACGATAAGACAGCTGGGCAGAATTACTTAGAGCAGTGGTTGTCAACCTTTTTTAACCCTGGATCTTCAACGGAGATTCCCGAACACATTTTAAGTAATCTCAATCACTGGGATTGAAAAACATTATTGTATCGATTACATTTATGTCCATACAATATCAGTAATTTTGTCTGGGATGAGAATTGTTATTAAAATAAGTATTTGTGTATTGCAGGAGGGCATGGGCCCGAGTGAGATGGGCGAGGCGTACCGCGCTTACGATGGCGGCAACAACCAATCCGGCGGTGGCGGGCACACCTTCACGTACATGGACCGTCTGCAGCAGGCGGCGCGCGTAGAGGACGCGGAGGACCTGGACGTGAACGCCGCCATCCACGGCAACTGGACCATCGAGAGCGCCAAGAGCAAACTGCACCAGTTCATGCAGTTCAACAAGATCAACGCAGACTATTCCTACAAGGCCGTCGGACCTGATCATACACGGTTACTTCACTAACTAATGCTAAATATATCATTCTTTTCCCAAATTGCAGATGAAATTATCTCTTACTCTTGAATTTATTAGTTACAGACAAAATACCTCATTAAATTATCTCTTGTTCATGAATTTATCACTTGTGAACCAAATACCCCATTAAATTATCTCTTGCTCATAAATTTTTCACTTACGGACAAAATATCTCATGAAATTATTGCTTGCTCGTGAATTTATCTCTTATATCGTCGGCCTACTGGCAGAGTCCACTAAGTCACGTTTTTTCATGAAATGACTTAAGTATGAGGTCTTATGTAAAAAATCGTCCTCTTTCGACTGGCATACTCCATTAAGTCGTATATTTAATCGTTTTCGATTTAAACGTGTTTTTAAATTCACACTAAGTCATAAATCCAATATTATTGGCAAGCAAAACACATTAAGTCAAACGTTTTACTCTACATGTCGATAATACATCGATTTAGATCGTTAAAATACAAGCAAAATCCACTAAGTAGTAGGCTTTGATTGACTTAGTGGATATTACTTGTCTATGGGTCTCATTTTTGAACACACTTCAAGCAATTTTTTGATAGAAATACAGAGAAAATTCGAGTGTGACAAATGTTTTTTTGCAAAACTCTCTGCATATTAAAAGTTTCTGTTATAACGGCTTTTAAAGTATGCAATGAATATGGAAATTTTATTAATAACGATATTCGAGGGCGAAAGGCTCCATCTAACAAAACTGACGATGAAAAGTGAAGCAACACATTCAAAGATTGAAAGCTTTCTTTCAGTAGAGAGCCACTGTTCACGGACATCCACAAAGAGGCAATATGTAGATTCCAAACTAAGCATTGCAAAAATGCATTTACTGTATGAATTTAAGTGTACAGAAGATGGTGATGACAATCCTGTTAGTCTTATAACTTACCGAAGAATATTCTGCCAGAACTATAACTTGTCCTCCTTCAAGCCGAAGAAAGATCAATGCGTCACCTGTACAGTATACAACAAGGCAGGTGTCCCAGAAAAGAAAACCCTTGAAGATAACTATCAACAACATCAAAACCGAAAAACTGCATCCACGAAAGCCAAAGACGAAGATAAGAAAAGAGCTATTGAGGATTCTACTTTCACGTCTATAACATGTGACTTGCAAAGTGTTTTTCAATTACCTTGCTCCCAAGTGAGCTTACTTTATTATTTGCGGAAGTTAAATTTGTATAATTTTACAATCTATGAAGCGGCACCTCCAAATAAGGGTCTCTAAGGTTACCTTTGGACAGAAAATAACGGGAAAACGGATAGTTGTGAAATTATAACCTGCATGGCCCTTAATTTAAAACAACTCCCACCGCAAATCACTGAAGTATCCATATTTTCAGATACTTGCGGTGGACAAAATAGAAATATACAAATTTCCGCACTTTTCCTGCATTTCGTCCAAAACACTTCCATGTGTGTTATTGAACAAAAAATTCTTGAAAGCGGTCATTCATTTATGGGAGTAGACTCAATGCAATTCAAAACAAAACAAAACATTTGGATATATTTAGTGTGCACGAATGGATCAACGTTTTTAAAATGGCTCGATCTTACAAACCAAAAAATTAAAAGCCTCCATATGAAACTAAAGAAGTTTTATTTACAGATTTTTTAGATCTGAAAAAGTTGGTTGAAATGACAATAAAAAATAAGAAGATTGATGAGGATTCCAACATTGTCAAATGGCTAAAAGTTAAATGCTTTCGATATCAGAAAAAAATACCAAACGTTATAGAATATCTATTCCAGTGATTACAAGAGGATTTCCGTTGCCTCCCTTTCACGATCAATTAGAAATAAAATAACACGTGTATAGATTGAAGAGCAAAGCAATGTTATAATATCAAAGCTTTACACAAAGCCCATTCCAATATCAGTCGCAAAAAAAATAACCTGTTAAAACTATGTAAGACCAATATTATTCCACAAGCCTTACATAACTGGTATGAAAATATACCATGTTTAAGTAGCACCAAAAATGTATCTCCCGAGCCCAGCTTTTCTGATTCGGATGCTGAAGACGAGTGTACGAGTTACCTACACGTATACGCACCCCTTAAAAGCCGTTATAGCCGTTTCTTATTATTATAAAATATTGTGAATGTGTCTTTCAGTAAACACCAATAATGATTGGTAATTATTATTATTTATTTGTAATAAAACATATTAATTTTTTTTATTGCTTTCTTGGTTTACATATTTGTTTATTTCAACTAAATATTATAAACATTGCTTATTTTCACGTTGATTAATATTTTTATAATCTTTTTTATTTCATCTAAACACACACATTGTTTATTTTTACAGATATTTGTCATAATATCTTTTATGTGATTATTATTATCATAAATATTTATTTTGTAGCTTTGAATATCTGTATTTCAGTAGGTACCAACAATAATTTGTAATTATTATTATTTTATTTAAAAAAATACCTAAAAATAAACTTTTGTGTTA
Organism: Limnephilus lunatus; assembly: GCA_917563855.2. Lineage (NCBI taxonomy): Eukaryota > Metazoa > Arthropoda > Insecta > Trichoptera > Limnephilidae > Limnephilus > Limnephilus lunatus. The sequence continues at coordinate 44,466,933 of OU830603.1, read as the reverse complement.
TTTAGAAATTATTATAAGAAATAATAATTGGTATTTAATAATTAAATATTATAATTAAAATAATCTTAAAGCTATTTTGCAGCATTACAGTCATCAATTTGACAGTCATCTTAACAAGCAAAGCACACTAAGTCATTATTGACCGGTAAAAACCACTAAGTCCAGCTCATTTTTTTGTAAATCTTTGATTAGAGGTTGCTGTTATAGCTAACAACTAATATTGTGTATTGATAAGGTTCTCAAGGGTTCATTTTAAATTATAAAGTATTAAAAAAAAAACATTTTGGAGATATTCATCCACTTACAGCCTTTCCAAAATCGCTAAATATTAAAATGCGATTATCTCAGGATTGTGTTTTAGTGACTTAGTGGACTTTGCCAGTAGGCCGACGATATATAAAATACCCCACAAATTTATCACTTACAGATAAAATACCTCACCTCTTATTCATGAATTTATCACTTACTAATTCCTCGTGAAATTATCCCTTGCTCATAAAATTATCTCTTGCTCATGAATTTGTCACTTATGGACAAAATACTCCCCGAATTTATCACTTACATTGCCTTATTAAATTATTGCTGCCGTTGATCATTTCACCTCATGAAATTATCGCTTACATGCAAATTACCCTATCAAATTATCGCTGCCGTTGATCATATCACCTCATGAAATTATCGCTTTCATACAAGTTACCCTATCAAATTATCACTGCTGTTGATCATTTCACCTCATGAAATTATCGCTTACATGCAAATTACCCTATCAAATTATTACTGCCGTTGATCATTTCACCTCATGAAATTATCGCTTAATACAGATTACCCTATCAAATTATTACTGCCGTTGATCATCACCTCATGAAATTATCGCTTACATGCAAATTACCCTATCAAATTATTACTGCCGTTGATCATTTCACCTCATGAAATTATCGCTTAATACAGATTACCCTATCAAATTATTACTGCCGTTGATCATCACCTCATGAAATTATCGCTTACATACAAATTACCCTATCAAATTATCACTGCCGTTGATCATTTCACCTTATGAAATTATCGCTTACATTTAAATTACCCTATCAAATTATCGCTGCCGTTGATCATTTCACCTCATGAAAGTATCGCTTACATACAAATTACACTATCAAATTATCGCTGTCGTTGATCATTTCACCTCATGAAATTATCGCTTACATTCAAATTACCCTATCAAATTATCGCTGCCGTTGATCATCGAACCATATTTTTTCCAAAACTTCAGTTCAGTTATAATCTGAACCGTATTTTTGGGTTATTTTTATCATTACTGAGTTTACAATAATATTGTAGCATATTGTTCATTCAGTGCCGTGTATATCACGCCAATTTCATGGGGAAAGAGGAACGAAATCTTTTCAGTCAAATGTGAATTCAGCTTACTCATTCATTCAACAAGCAATTATGTTTTCTGTCATTGTAGAAAACACTAATGCTGAAAAAAACTGTAAAATATTTTCCCACAATTGTTTTGAGTCATTTCTTGCCATGTGTTATTAATTTAAAACAGTCGATTCACATTAAAAAAAAAATCAAAGATAAGTGCTATTTAGAATAAAAAAAAAAATAAATAATAATAAATCAAATATAATTGCTATTTAAAATTTGAATGGTTGCTGTTGCACTCAAATTCTCGGCCCGTTTCAGCGTTTCATCAAATTTTGATCAGTCGACAGTCGTGTCATTGTGCTCGATGGCTAATTACAATTTTATCAAAAGTTGAACCGGGCTAAAAACCGGTGTTGTACACCATATTGTCAATTTGATTTGACGGACTTCGAAACAACATAAACTAAGACTGTTATATAATAATTAATAAAGCACATGGAAATAAATTAAATAATGCAACATTAAAAATAACTTCAATGGAGTAGTTATTCAATGAAGTTATTTGACAAAGATGTTCTGTTTTGGTTGAAGCTGAATTTTCATGTTGACTTAATGTGATTTTGTTTTTCTTTCCCATCAGGCAGTGAAACCAGTTTGCCTAACTGACAAAAGCAGTATCAAGTGCGGTTAGTACCTGCCGTCTATTATATTGCACTTATTTATATTAATATACGCCTATAAGTGCTTTTATAAACATGTGATATATTACCTTGATCAAAAAGTTTTAGGAATTTATTCATAAAATCGAAAATACAAGTTAATTCATCAAAATCAATATGGTCTCCTTTAAAGTACTCCCCATCGACTGTAACGCACTTACGCCAGCGCTTGACCCAATCCTCGAAACACCGCTGGTATTCAGTTTTCGGTGTGTCTATCACAGCTGTTTTCGATTTTTTATGACATCCTCTCAGGTGCTGCGAAGCAGTTTTTAAGTCAGATGAACAGGAAAAAGTCGCAGAGAGCCAGATCAGGTGAATTCGAAGACTGCTGGATAGTATTCGTGTTGTTTTTGGTCAAAAACTCACAGATAAGAATCGCATTGTGCGACGGTGTGTTATCGTGGTGCAAAATCCACGAGTTGTAAAAAATCAAAAACATGCACAAAAGTAGATGTACTCCGTACAGCGTAACTTTTACAAATGTGAAGCTACGATGCTGAAATTTGGAGGGAAGTGTCAATGACAGATGTGATAACCTAACAAAAACAAGAATTCCAATTGGGTGACTGACAGAGCCACACGGTGGCTGGTTCCAAAACTTTTTGATCAAGGTGGTAACATAATAATTTTGTGGAAAGTAAAATATTCTATTTAAATTATATAGATCCCAACATTGATTATTATTATTGGAAGTATATTATTATAATAGCCTTCTTTTGACTTAATTCCGTGAAGTTGAGCATATCTTAGTAAGTTCTGGGAAAGTATTGCCAACTGCATACAATCTAGGTACCAGTGAGTATCGACTCGATCCTGATATTGTTGTTGCAATTAAAAATAATTTTTGATTGAGTAGTTCTTGTTGGTGTATGGTAATGGTATAATTAATCTTAATAAATAAGGACTGTCTATAATACCATTAACAATTTTAAAAATAAAAGTGAAGTCGGAAATAAGTCTTCTATCTGAGAGTTTTAATAATTTTAGTTCTTTCATCAAGTGGTTGTGATTTATTGTTTCTATACACTAGTGGACTTAAGTATGGACACTTTTCGAGATTTATTGTATCTTGTCGTTTGCCTTGTAAAAAAATGACTTATTTTGTTACGGAACCCTTCTAAGTTTTTTTTTTCGTGTTCCTTGTGCTATTGTCGATTAAAAAACATACCATACGATATGCCATATGGTGATTCAAAATTCCTATCACTCTTTATGAGAAATGGGAGCAAATAGCTTTAAAACAACCAATTTTTGAGAATAACGTTTTTGAGTTTTGGCAACTCTACAATGTCTTGTGTTCTATCTTAACCAACCACAAAGTGCAGAGGATCGTAGTGGGCTCCAATCAGAACACTTTAAGATGCAACACGAATAAGTTTTACACCCGTGTTAGTCAATCATCCATTGAAGAAAAGTTATATATATATTTTTTAATAAATATTATTAAAATGGCTCCTTAGGTGCCAAAACGTGCCAATTGGTCACTTAAGAGAAGCAGAGGTGTTGCACTTTGTGTAGAAGGCTACACATACAAAGAAATTGCAAAAATATTGGGTGGAGGAGCTACCAAGTCTGGAGTAAGAAAGGTTGGCCAACGCTGCAAGGAGACTAAAACCACAAAAACAGACCAAAAATCGTCCAAAACCCAAAGGTTATGCCACAAAATGAAAGAAGCATATGTTGCCTTACCCTGCAGAACCATCGTCAAACATCAAAAGATATTAACAAGGTCATTAAAGCTGCTGGACTCGATATTACAGATATAAAATTTAGGAAGAAATTAAGCAAGAATAATAAAAGTCTAACCATAACATGAAACAGAGGTATAAACAACTGAAATGGGCTTTAACACATAAGGAATGGACTTCAGAAGACTGGGCAAAGGTGATATGGAGTGATGAGACCAAAATTTTCACTTTTGAGAGTGATGGAATCAGATTTGTTCGTTGCAATCAAGTTGAAGATTTGATACCAGAATGCACTACTGCGACAATGAAACTTCCTCTGAGTGTTATGGTGCAGGCTTGCATGATGAGGGACAGTTTTGGATGTCTGGAAGTGGTAGAAGGCACAATTAAGGCTAACAGACATCAATATGTGATTCTGGAGCCATCATTATTGCCCAGCACAACGATTTGTTCGAGTGTAACCGTGGTAAATGCAATTTCCAGAAGCATGGACCCCCATGCCACATAGCAAAAGGAACATGAAATGGTTACAGAACCACCATATTGTTGTTCTACCTTGGCCAGGGAACCACCTGGACTCGAATCCTATTGAAAATCTCTGGTCTAGATTGAAAAAACTGGTTTCTCGTCACAAACCCAGAAATAAAAGAGAAATAATTGAAGTGATTATTCAAGCATGGTTCCATGTCATCAAAACTGAAAACTAGTGACGTTTGGTGGACTCCATGTGTAGAAGAATTGAGGAAGTTATTAAACTTAAAGGATTTCCAACGAAATAGTAACATTAAAATGTTAATTTGAAATATTATGCAAAATCTTCGAAATTAATAAATAATTTGTGTTTTGCCATGACGTTGTTCTATTCAGCATTTTTATTATTTTTCCAAACAAAACTTTTAAATCTATTCAAAATATAACAGTATAATATGTGGTTGAATTAATTAGCTAACAAAATTACTGTTAAACACCAACGTGATTTAAAAAGGAGCAAATGAACATCAAATACAAGAAATTTATAAAAAGTGTCCATACATAAGTCCACTAGTGTAGGTAGACCGAGTTTATAGTTTTAGGAATTTATGCTGAATTTTTTCAATGCAATCAGAGTGGATTTTAAAGTCAGGGGACCAAATAGATGAATTATATTCAATTTGACTTCTAACTAAAGAAGAATGTAAGAAAGTTGAAATATTTTTAAAGTCTTCGATTTAGGAGATTGAAGCCAAGCATTTTAAATCCTTTAAACTGTATGTGTGAAAGAAAATTAAATTTGGAATTGAAAATAATGCCAAGATCATTAATTTCATTGACAAAGGTGAGGGAAACATTGTTAATTTTGATTTATTCTGAAAAATCTTATTATGTGGCATTTACAAAGCATGACAAAGTTTGTGCAGTTTACACCAATCTTTAAATTTATTTGTAAGTGAATACCATCATCTCTAAATTTTAATAGTTTAAATAGTTTTAGATCATCTTATTATTATCAAAAACAGTGACAGTATCATTTATAAAAAGTAAGAACAGTACCGGTCCTAAATTCGACCCTTGAGGTACACCGCTAGTAGCCGTGAATTTGTGTGGCAGATTAGAATTGTCTAGGGGAAATGGAAAAGGCTGAAAGTGTAAAAAAATAAAAAATCAATTTTTTGCGTGGGATGTGTTGTAAGCGACATTGCCAATAACCTAGAGAATGTTAAAAGTGCCAGAAAAATTCCTACTAGTTCCTAGAGCAGTCGCAAGGAGCAGCACTGTGAAGAATACAGTATAAGTTTTATGAAGTTTTTATTGAATACTGAAAATTTTACTTTGTGGCACTTTCAGCCTTTTCCATTCCATTACACAATTAGTTTTTACTTATTTGTTAAGTAGCTATCTTTCCAATTTACTAAGTTTATTGAGAAGAATTTTGTGGTTAACTTTGTCAAACACTTTTACAAAGTCTGTATAAATTGAGTTGACTTGGGTTTTATTTTCAAGTGAACATGATATAAATAATTGTTCATTTGAGAGATTTGTTAGAATGGGTCTGTCCGGCATAATGCCTTTTTGATTTGGTATAATGATGTTATTAATTTATATGGAGATTCTATCAAGTTTTTCAAACAAACTGCCTCGTCTGTACGGTGGTGCTGGAATGAGAAGGAGTGCGTATCACGTGACCCGCAAGGCTGTACCTAGTAATGACGAGTAAATTTTAAAATGTCATCAGACATAAAATATCTCATAAAATAGAACAGTGAAGAAACAGTAAGAATAAAATAATTGATCAAGATAGTTTTGTTTTTACTTTTCTTCGATACTCTGTTTTGTCATGGAACTATAAATATTCTAATCTAATCCTTACCGCCAATAGGAGTTTCTGCGCTGAGATGTCTCTCTACATCAAAAAACTCGGCCGCACAATCACGGGGCGCGAGACGGCCTCCAACAAGCAGACCGCCTCCAAGTTCTGCGCCCTGTCGCTGGTGCGCCAGCTATTCCACCTCGGCGTCATCGAGCCCTTCAGTGGCACGCTCAAGAAGGAGCGCACCGGCGACCAGATGAAAGCGTACCCCGTCAGGATCGCGCCGCAGTTGGAGAATGAAGTGCTTGACGCGCTGCAAGGTGAGATTGTTATTTCATAAAGTTGTGTAAACATCTTTCAATGGACAGTGTTTCTGCTATTATGATGAAATGCAGGAAAACATTTTATTTTCTTCAAAACCCAACTTTTGGGTTCGACGATCACATGCATATTGTGTGGATCAGGGCCAGCCTTGAGCCAAACGGCGCTAGTAAAACCTCAACCTGATTGCAACAATAACATCAGTTTTGACAGCACATTTTCGAGATTTGCTCCCATCTAATTTACAGTTTATTTGTGTTTATATGTGTTTATACGTGTTAATTATTGTAAAATAAAGGATAGAACAGGACCAGACGGCGCTGGTTCCATTATTAAAATGGCGTACCCACTATCGCCCAAAATAGTGATAAATGAAGAAATGGAAATAGCAAGTGCTCCAAATGATGAGTCTGCTGGGGTGTGGCAAACCGTTACACGATCCGGTAAAAGATCAAGGATGAACTCGGAGACAAGTGAAACAAAAAATGAAGAAATTAAAGAAAAGAAAGGAATTGTTATAATTCAAGGAGAAAACTTACCTGGTAAATTGGGTATGGCTAAAATTCTTTTTAAACCCGGAATGAAAATTGAAAAAATTAAAGTAATATCCGGAACTAAAATTGAAATTACGTTCCCAAATAATTTGGAAGCTGAAAAGGCCATAAAAAATTCGATTTTTATTCTAAAGAAATGGGAAGTGACAATAAAAAAGAACATTGAATATACTTTTGGTGTCATCAGACGTTTAGATCTTGATGTCACTAATGAGGAGATCATGGAAGTGATTAAAAGTGATAACAATGTGGTTAGCATAAAGCGGCTCTCTAAAAAAGGAAAAGAAGGACAACTCACGCTTACGACAACTGTGAGTCTAAAATTTGTTGGGAAAGAGATCCCATTGTATGTCTCTATACATGGGGTCAAATTTGGAGTAGAACCCTATATATTTAGAGTTATGCAATGTTATAGTTGTTGGAGATATGGGCATATTGCTCAAAACTGTGGTAAAAAAGAAAAAAAGTTGTGCCCTAAGTGTGATGAACAACATGAGACCTGTGACAAGGCAGCTAAGTGTGTCAACTGCGGAGGAGATCATCCGGCTAACGATATTAATTGTCCAAAGTGGAAGAACGAGAAAGAGATAACCCAAAAAATGGCAAAAAAAAAGTTACATATAAACAAGCGAAAATACTTGTAGATAAGAAAAAACCTAACTTAAAAGAAAAAGAAAATGTAAAAACAGGAAAGAAGACTAATTCAGATAAAGAAAATGTGTCGAAATCAAGTAGAGAAAGCAGTTATGCTGAAAAACTTAAAGGAAATAAGACTAGCACTGGTGAAACTCAGATTAATCCTAAAGACAACATTAATGTTAACATTGCTCGAGAAATATTAACAACATTTATGAACGGAGAAAATTGGGAAAGTCTTGTGAAATTAGCAGTTAATAGACTTATAGACACCATCATGGGAATTATTAAGGAAGGCGGCTTAAATGAAATTTTAAAATCAATCTTTACGACGAACAATGGATAAGAATAATATTAATATATTACAATGGAATGCTCGGAGTTTGCACTTTAAAAAACCCGATTTAGAAATATATTTACAAAAGCAACATATCAAAATTGCACTTATCTCCGAAACGTGGCTTCAATTTCCTTACATTTTAAGATTTAAAGACTATACAACATATAGACGAGACAGAGCCGATGGATATGGAGGAGTTGCAATCTTAATCCATAAAAGTTTACAATCAATTGAACGAACCCTAGACATCACCACGACCTGTGAATTAGAATTGTGCAGTGTTAAACTATTAAATGCCGGAAATCTGAAATCTGTCAATGTGATATATTGTCCTAGTAATATAAATATCACAATTCAAACATGGAGGAAAGTTTTTGACCAGATGGGACCAGGAGCCCTACTAGGCGGTGATTTCAATGCCCATAATCCACTATGGGATAGAGCTATACGAGATTTGAGGGGAGATCTTATTGCAGAAGCCTGCCAAGATTCAAACCTTATTATTGTCAATAACGGTGACGTAACAAGAATAGGACATCCCGGACAAAGGAGTTCGAGCCCGGATATTACCCTGGTATCTTCTGAGCTTGTACTAACTTGTAATTGGAGGATAGACACAGATACGATGGGTAGTGATTATTTACCAATTATTATCACTTTAGAAAAAACCGATTGTAATTATGAACCAATTATGAAAAGAAATTTCAAAAAAGCTGACTGGAACAAATACAAATCCACTGTAGATAAATTCATACAAAATTTTCCTGAAGAAAAATTGTCAGTTCAAGAATATTATAACAAATTAGAAGATGTTCTGAACAAAAGTGCAGATGAAAGTATTCCATTCTTTAAGAAATCTAAAAATAAAGCATTCAAACCAAAACCATGGTGGAATCAAGAAGTCTCTAAAGCTATAGCTGAAAGAAGATTAGCGCTGACTCATTTACGGAAAAATGTTAATATTGACAATTATATAGAATTAAAGCGCAAGGAATCCAGTACCAGACGAATAGTAAGAAAGGCAAAAAGGGAAGGATGGCAAAAATTTTGTGATTCTGTCGATACTAATACAACCTATTCTGATATGTGGAAGAAAATGAAATGGTATAAGGGAATAGGATCTTCTCGTCCAAATATCTTTGAGAACAGCGAATCGGCGCTACAATATCTACAATATCTAGCTCCAAACGAAAATTTAATCGAACATGTGTGGACCGAAGAAGAAACCTCGGAGACTACTGGTATTCACAAACCGATAACAGCTTCTGAATTAAAATCAGTATTAAAATCCAAAGATACCTCTCCAGGAATAGATCTTCTTGCCAATTAATTATTGTAGATATATTTAATCTAATTTGGCGAACTTCCACTATACCAATACAATGGAAACAAGTACAAATTATTCCTATAATTAAACCCGGAAGAGATCCAAAGCTCATGACCTCTATAAGACCAATTTCATTAATTTCATGTCTTTGCAAAACTTTCAACACTATAATTACAAGGCGATTGGAGTGGTATTTAGAAAATAATTTCTTATTTGATAAGTCTACAATAGGATCTAGAAGAAAACTGTCAACAATGGATAATCTGGGAAGAATGGTTACAGAGATCCAAGTTGCCCAAACAACCAACGCCGTTACCCTTGCTGCTTTTGTAGACATTAAAGATGCATACAATAATATAAAGATCGAAGAGGTCATTAAAGTTCTTATTTACAAAGGTATCAAAGGGAAAGTTATAAAATATATCTGGGAATATTTGAAACAAAGAATGATTATTATTAAGGAACCTAACATATTCGCTGAACAAATGTGCACGAGAGGACTACCACAAGGAGATCCCATGTCTGCCCTCTTATTCAATATTGGAACTTCCGGTATAGGAAACTATCCCCAAGTGAAACGCGTACAGTACATTGACGATTTTGGTATTTATTATTCAAGCTCAAAAGTAAAAACATGCGAAAACATTATTCAAAAAGCTCTGTTGGAATTACAGAACGCTCTTAAAATAAAAGGTCTTGAAATATCGGAAAATAAGACAAAAATATGTATACAGTGAAACCCTCTTAAAAAGTTCTCTCTTAAGACGTTTCGTGGCTTAAGAAGTTTGGTTTTTTCGGTCCCTCGACCCAAAATTGGTCCAATTTTTCCCACATATAAGGTTTTCCTGCTTAAGAAGTTTGTTTTTTCCGGTCCCTTGGAAAACTTCTTAAGAGGGTTTCACTGTATTTGCAAAAGGAAAGCGACGAAATATCCTGAATATAAAAATAAATTATGTACTTATAGAACGAGTAGATGAACATAAGTTCCTCGGGGTATGGTTGGATTACAGACTCGCTTGGAATAAACATATAAATAACACCTGTTTAAAAATGAATCAGCCAATGAATATTTTGAAAGTGTTGTCAGGAAAAAGCTGGGGAATTCATCCTCTTCACATGAGAAGATTGTATACTTCTCTTATAAGAAATCGATTAGACTATGGCAGTATACTTTTTTACAACTCTGCCAAAAGCAATCTCGAAAAATTAGAAAGAATACAATCACGAGCTCTAAGAATATGTGGAGGTTTCCTGAACTCAACTCCAGTGCATGTTTTACAAAGTGAAATGAGTGCCCCTCCTTTGCATATAAGAACTTGGAAACTAGCTGCAAGATTTTGGCTTAGAGCTGTATCCATTGAAAATAATCCACTAGTTTTAGAGGTTCTCAAACTTAAATCCTTGATACAAAACAGATTCTGGAACAATAAAAAATTACCAATGTTGAGTAAAATTTGTTCGGAAACAATGGATACAGCTCTAAGCAAGATTTTGGCTTAGAGCTGTATCCATTGAAAATAATCCACTAGTTTTAGAGGTTCTCAAACTTAAATCCTTGATACAAAACAGATTCTGGAACAATAAAAAATTACCAATGTTGAGTAAAATTTGTTCGGAAACAATTGATTGGAAAATAAATAAAAATAAATGTCTAGATATGTACTCCTTTGAAACCTGGGTAGGAGCCCTTAATATGGAATGTATTTCAGTTGAGATTGACAATTTTAATTCCCCCAAAAGACTACTCTTACCAAATGAAATTAGTAATATGGTAAACGATATGCTAACTAAAAAATATTCTGGATTCAGCCAGATCTTCACTGATGGATCAAAAAAATCAGACCAAGTTGGAGCAGCTTTCATTTCAATGCCAAACAATTTTTCCCATCAAATAAAATTGAATACAAATTGCACTATTATGAATGCAGAATTGATAGCAATCAAAGAAGCAGTAGAATATGCAATTAAAAATAAGTGGAAACAAGTTGTAATATTAAGCGATTCTAAAAGTGCACTTCAACATATTAAAAGTATTCCGAAAGGAGTTCCCTGTAGGAAAATAGGCTACAATATTGTTGAAAAAATAAGGCGGCTACAGCAGAAAGATGTGTCCATATGTTTGCAATGGATTCCATCTCATGTAGGAATACATGGGAATGAAGAGGCGGATTTGTTGGCAAACGAAGCATGTGTGAATGGAAGCATCTACGACTGGACGCCAGACGCTGAAGATTACTCCCAAAAGATAAATTCCATATATAATAATATGTGGAATAATCATTTTGAAACATTGTCTACCAATAAGGGAATATGGTACAGAAAGCTCCAAAATGAACCGTTTAAAAGACCATGGTTCACTGAGGTTAATCTGAAAAGATCAGAAATGAGAATCATTTTTAGATTAAGATCCGGACATGCACTAATGGGAAGAATATTGTGTTTGATAGGCCTCTCTGATTCTCCAATGTGCTCGATATGTGAACAAATTGAAGATGTGGAGCACACATAATCAAAGTGCATTAAATATGAACGACAGAGAGTGACAATATTAATGACCTCGAACCCATCGGAAGTTCAGAATTTAATAGCCTCAACCGAGTTTCATGCCATATCGAGAATAATGAAATTTATTAGATCATGTAAACTGGAAAATATTTGAAAGTGAATTTTTATACAAAATGAATATAAAAGGACTAAGCACCTTTTAAAGATCATTAGAGATTATAGATAATATTATAATTTAAAAACAGATGAGGCAAAAAATGACAACATTGTGTGAATCAGAAGCCTCGATAATATACATGATTTAAAAAAAAAAAAAAATACCTCAACCTGTGTTAGGTGTTATTTTTTTGGCATGATTCCTTGGCCCTTTGGCAAGTTGGTGCCTGGAGATGTATGAAGGAAGCTAATTGTTGTATCCAAAACTGTTTCCAAATTACAGCTTCAGATGCACTTGGAAATAGACTGTAAATACTAGACAAAATAACAAAATGAAATGTTATTTGCTGGAATTGGGTGAAAATATTGGATTAGAAGGAAGAAGGAAACCGATCACTTACCTCTGCGAATGCGCACACAACACAATTACAAATATGGTTTATTTAGTTCCACCGCAGTACCTCGAGGTAATTATCGCCACAGCACAAATAAGTATAAAACAATCTCGATAAGATCAAAAACCTTTTTTTAGCTCATAAACAATATTATGAACACTAACAACAAACAAAATGCTTCAATATAGTCCAAAAATCTTCTTCTGTTTTTCAGAAACAAAAGCACTTAAATTCACTCTTGTCATTGTTCCAAATTCAAATGCTTTTCCAGCAAGTATATCGTTAGTGAGGTACTGGATAAACGACATCTCAGTAGGAACCATGCACATTTCAAAACCAAACACAAATAAAAAAAAAATAAAAAAGAGGGGTCCAAGGTTACATCCCTGGGAAATGTAGTTGGTTTTGTATTTGAGAGAAAGTTCTCATTTTAAACATAAAATTATCATGGTCGACTTGTCAAAGGCTTTCTTCGAAATCTGTATACAAAAGTCACATCAATATTTTACTGAATTTTTAAACATTTAATTGAAGTAGGTGGTAATGACATAAAAGGTGGTGATTCGGTGAAGGTGACACAATAGGTCAAAATCCGTGTTGATTCTCGATGAGTGCATAAAGCATACTTGAAAAAACTGTTACCTGGCAATACCTTCCTTACCTACCCACCTTTATACTACCATACTTATTTAATAAATTAAACCGAAACCAAAATTTCCCCCAAAATCACAAGATTTGTAATTAGATATTCAAATACCTACCTACGTAATTTTATTTTTATTTCGATTAAAGAATCATACAATTTAACCACTCGGAACATTAGAGCGTCAAAAGACGCAAATATAATAATAGCGGTCAAGACATTAGAGCGTCTTTTGACATCAACACGCGAGATTTTACAAAAATTGATTTATTTCCATCACTAGTATACGGATTACCATGAAATAAAAAACGGAATATTGATAATGAACAACGCTACGCGTCTGTATTAAAAAATATCTATGGAACATAGAGATTAATTATCTGAGCTGAATGGAACTTCCATCTTGTTTGATTGTCATTTGTTCAAGACATTGTTAGTTTTTTATTAAAATATTTTTGTATGAAATGGTAAAAAAGTGAGGTGACAAAATTGTTTATTATACATTTGTACGATAGAATAAGTTTTTTTTTTTTACATAATCTGTGATTTTAGTTCCATTTTCACATAAAACATCACGTGGGTCATTTTTACAATTTTTTTATGTTTGCATTCTAAATTTTAATATTTACAAATGTTATTATTTATTTGTAATAATACAATTTGAAAGTTTATTTCATAACCTATTCAAAATAGTTTTTAGAATGAGGCTACGTTTCCCAAAACGTGATTTATGAAGCTTTTAGTAAAAATCGTAAATAACACAAATATTATCACGTTTTGACAGTTTTCTAAGGGACACATAATAAACAAAAGTCTATTTCTGAGAGGTTAATATATAATTGAAGAAGATAAATAATTTAATATATCATTGATGGGAATAACCAAAGAAATGTCAAATCTCAATGACAATACTTTTTAAAAGTTTCTTCAGGTGTGTAGGTACCATAATATTGAAAAAAAAAAACTCAAATAAGAAAGTCTAAGTGCCAGATTCACAGAATTTGAACAATTCATCAAATTTCAAGGTTAATTTTCAAGTTCTGTAAAGTTATATTCAAGTTCTGTTATTATGTATATCATTTTTGGCAAGTTGTATAGAACTTGAAAATTTATTTTGAAATTTGATGAATTGGTGAATTTTACTGACACCTTAGTCTAGGACGTGCTTGGGTATTAGTAGAGGCAGCAGAATTTAAAAATCGGAAACGGATCACACAAAAAAATCCGCGATGCCGTCAATAATAAAATTTTCCTTTTTAACCTCTACGCAAAAACGATGCGTGTTATAATTTTGACTTGTCTGTCTGTGGCATCGTAGAATGGACCGATTATGAAGCGATTTTTTTTGTTTGGAAGCTGACGTGATCGAGATGGTTCTTAGCTACAATTCATGAAAATCTGGTCAGGTGTTTCAAGGTATTCAGTTTTTTTTTTGTGTCGGGGGTTACTTAAAATTTTACTAATTAATTTTACTTAATCCCTTCAATAAATAAAAATATTTTTTGCTTAATCCGACCCATGGACAACAGCTTTCTTGATAAAATGACATTTTTATTTTTGTCTTTAACTAACCTAGTAAATCTGAAGGCAAAATGAATATTTAATGTCGGCACTGCATTTGCAGTGCTTCTTACTGTGCCGAGTCACCATTCTTCAACACTGCTATTGGAGTCCTCTGACTCTTAACAACTCCCTTGCCAGCACGCGAGGAACAAATTTTAGTTTTTTCTTTGTTTTTTATGTGCGATTTTAACCCTTTTGTATAAAGAAACTGTATGAAGGACAAGGTCAGAATCGCTTGAGCCATTCTAATTCTTGACGTAACTGATATCCCCATTCCGCCTAGCTACTCGGAATAATTTATAATAAATTATTTATCTATGACATTGGAGCGTGACTTTTCCCCTCTACACGAACTGTCAAAGTCCGCACGTAGCAGGTAACAAAAAACCACGAAAAACCTATCAATTTATCAAATAAACGCAAGTAATGTTGCTTTTATACATAGTTTATTGTTCATGGAATGTGTTTCGGTAAATATAATTTACGATAGCTCAAAATAAACCCACAAAATATTACGTCAAAGTACGTAATTTCCGCAGTTTCGTTTGAAATATGGCTGGGCATTTGAAAGGTTAAGGGTTAAATATTTCCTCAGAATTAGTAAGTGCTTCTGGCTGTTAACCTGTCAAGTATCGGGTCCTAATAAGAAATTCCCTAACAAAGCACCACTTTGAATTTTGAATTGAATGTTTTGTGGATTAATTTTGAGCTATCATATATTTTATTGACGGAAACACATTCCTAGAACAATAAACTATGTACCAAAACAACATTACTTGCGTTAATTTGATAAATTGATCGGTTTTACAATGTTTTCGTCAAGTATCACGCATCGGAATTAATCGCGGCAAATTTAACATTTCGATTCCAAAGATAAAATCATTTTAAAATATTCTGGTGTTTTCAGGTGAATGAAACTAGTGGCTATATCATCTATGATGTTGGCGCAAGCGATTCTGACCTTGTCCTTCATACAAATTCTGTACACAGAAGGGTCAAAATCGCATTCAAAAATATTTTTTTCGAAATTTTTAAATAACAGGTTAAGGGTTTCTTCAGAATTAGTAAGTGCTTCTGGCAGTAAATCAGAAATGTGCAGAGTATTCCCTGTGACTAACTGACCCAATCTCCCTCTCAGCCCTCGGCGTGGAACCCGTGCACGTGAACGGGGACGCCCCCGCAGGCTCGCCCGCCCAGCCGCTGGTGAAGCCGGTGGTGGTGGAGCAGATGCTGAACGCGCGCCCCGAGCCGGCGGGCGTGGTGCCCTGGTCACCCCCGCAGCCCAACTGGCACCCCTGGGCCGGCTGCAACATCGATGAGGGTCCGCTGGCCACCGCCACGCTCGAGGAGCTGTCCGATAAGCTGCTGGAGCAACACAGGGATAAGATCCAGAACAGCACCCTGATGGCTGTAAGTATTAACCTGTTGAAAGCCGGGCGTATTTCGAAAAACTGCGTGGATTTTACCTTGTTGCTTTCTGGTCAAATATCTATATAAAAACAAAGGAATTACTTTTTTTTGCTATTTTTTTCTATTTACCAGATAATATAGCTTATTATTCATGTATATTAATTGAGGTGTGTAGATGCAAAGGCAGCAATCTCCCACTTTTGTGTTTTTGAGAAAAAGGCAAAAAACTTGTACATATTAAATGGGATTTCACAGAACGCTGAAAAAATTACATTAAATAGCAGTTTGATATCATAGATTATTTGCATCATCCGATTTTGTTCAATGCACGCCTATAAAAAAATAAATAACTTTTTAATCCGGAGATGGCTGCTTTTGCTACCAAGTGTTGGAGATTGCTGCTTTTGCTTCATACAACATTGGAGATTGCTGTGTTTGCTACAAACCTTCCCAAAAAACCGCCATCTTTGTTTTGTGTTGACTGGCTTCAAGGAATACTTTATAACTCAATAAGGGGTAATTGAAAAAAAAAACTTTTTGAAGATATTATTGAATATTTTTTTTCTAGAAAACAGGTGTTATTATGCGTGGAGCAAAAAATATGAGAAAAGATGATACATAATATTCTGAATAATTAAAATTCAGAAAGTGAAGCAAAAATATGAGAAAAAAAAAAAAAAAAAATGAGGAAAATAAAAACTAGCCTGAAAAACTATTTTAATATTATTGTGTCAAAATATATATTTTTAATTTTTTTATATGAATACCGCACAAGAGTCACTAACTGCTCCCGTCTGGAGCCAGTGAGACTATGGCATCCCCAATTGGGGTATGTTGTGAGGCTGAAGCTAGTGGAGAGTGGAAGGAGATGGGAGAAGGAAGATGGGGAAGTATCTGGCTATTGGTCACCAAACACGGCTAAAGTCATTTGAAGCAACGTTTCCATTCTGAATGGTGATCTTACACCAGGGCGATAGTGAGGGTATCTTCCAGTCTTGAGCGTGCCGCAAATATTTAGGGAGGCGAGAATGGGCACCGCCGCCCCGGAAACCTTTATTGGATAACCAACACCTCTGTCATGGGTCACCCCAAGTGGTTCGCTACGTTTGGTGATTTAGCAGGTTCACGGGGTGAGATTTGTCTAAGTCGTGGAGGCCGAAGACGAAGACACATGAACCCCAGATTCCTACCCAACCCTTAAACCCTTTTTCTTCCCAGAACTCCCTTTTCTTCCTTTCCTTAAAAAAACCCTCCACACACCATCTCCAAAGATGGTATAGGCCCTGAGGAAAAGGCCTCCTGTGTGGAGCTCATATAAAAAATATATACACACTACATATTATTAAAAAGTGAATTAATTATTTAAATACCACAAATTAATCAAATAAAATTTATTTGCGCACGCCGGGTTCGAACCCGCGACCTTCAGATTATGAGTGTTACCTCGGGACCATGGAGGTCGTTAAAACATCAAACATGGCATGAAGAAAAGATGTCAAATTGTCTGATTTTTAATGAAATAGCTACTAAAATACATTATTTTCCATTTCTGGAAACAAAAATACTTACTTCTCATTATTATCTAACTGATACTAGGTATTTTTGAAATAAAAAGTGAAAAATAAATAGATTATCTTAAATATTTTTGTGAGTTATAATGCTTTCCTCCAAGCCAAAATGAAATGTGACAGCAACATTTCTTGATATTTTTGTAACATTTCGTTTCTAATTTTCAGACTTAATAATAGGTTTGCGGGCGTCTTTTGATAATGCTGGGGTCGGGTGACAATCCACCTTTAATAATTATCGTAAATATTTATTCCAAACACACTTTTACATACTTCAAAACATCAAAAACTCACATAGAAAAATCAGCACCAAATGATACTTTAGTATGGAGCGGCCATCTTGTCACGTGACACTTCCTATGAATTTGATTGGCCGAAATGGAGAATGCTATGTTTGCTTTGAAAGGAACGTGGAGATTGCTGCCTTTGCTTTTAATACGTATTTTCAAACTCGGATTTTGATGGGAATAAGTTGAGTTTGTAACTAACCAATGAACTTATTAGATGCACAATTTGAATCTCTATGGAACTGCATTCATAACTTTTTTTTCGATATTTTGGAGATTGCTGCCTTTGCATCTACACACCTCAAGTGATAATACTGTAATAAGTTTTTCCAGAATAGCTAAATAACTAAAAAACAGATTAAAAAATCTCCCGTTTTGGAAATAATTGTCAAAAATATAATCACAAAAATATAAACTGATTTTATTATTTCTACACAAATCTGAATACATACATACCCAACATGAAGAAACACAATTAAATAAATATATAAAGACATTTAAACACATTTGAAAACTTAAAACTTTGATTTTTCGCCTTTGACAATAGAGAACTCCAGTCCAATTTTTTATTTATTTTTTTATGAATAATGACCTTCTAGCTTAAATAACTGCATACTTATTTTTATTTTTAGAGTTAGTTTTAATATTTAAAATAATTTTCAAAGTTTTGATTTTTCAAGATCCCTTGAAAAACACCATATCTATGGTGCATTGTGTGACGTCATCACGTCATCGATAGTTTTATTCACTTTCAACAGGTGCTGTCATTTTACTCATTGTATATTGAAAAATCGATGGCCGAATGACTTTAGGTGTGACAAGTCGAGGCGTTTTTTCTTCACGATTAACTGCTTTTAATATAGAAAAACATTAGGTAAAATGTCGACATCTCATCGCTACTGTTATTGTATTGAACGAAAGTGCAATACAATAACAATTAATCATCTTTTTCATTTCAAATACAAATGACATTGTAAGCCGTAGAATTTTGTGTTCAGGTGCGACTTTTGCTTTAACATAATACATTGTATTATGTATAACACATACAGAAACATTGGTATTTATAATACACTGATCATGACTTGTATAAAAAGCCCTTGATAATAAACCAATTCGAAAATACGATCGATGTTATGGTAGATAAACAAAATGTCAAAATTGACACGACTTTAACCTCAAA
Source organism: Limnephilus lunatus (assembly GCA_917563855.2). Lineage (NCBI taxonomy): Eukaryota > Metazoa > Arthropoda > Insecta > Trichoptera > Limnephilidae > Limnephilus > Limnephilus lunatus. The sequence goes on along the minus strand of OU830603.1, from coordinate 44,447,980 downwards.
CAGGCCATATTTACTGAAGATTATCAAAAATCTTTTTTTACACTTTACTACGACTTTCAAAAACAACTAATAAGATGATTTATTTACTTACCAACTTTTATCCCACGAAATTCAGCTCTTAGGTACATAGTCCGTATTATATTTGAAAAACATTATCCTGGAAATATCAGATTGTCCGCAAATATAGTCCTTTTCCGTCATAATTTTAATTGTGAAGGCCTAAATAATGTTTCAATAAACACAACAACTATTATATGTCTAAATCTCTACTAACAGTATGTAAATAAACCAAATAAAAAACACGAAATGTTGTGTTTGAACGGCTTGCCTCATACATTTCAAAATGCCATCACCAGGTGAATCTTCCATCGTGACGTCACCATACAGCATTACACAGCATACCAACCTGATGCTGTGCTTTAACGAGAATATTAAAAATGCACTTTTTAATATTTTTTTTAAAACTGTACGTTTAATATTATCAAATAAAAGTTATATATTCAGAATCAGCATTTATTGGTCTATATGAACATTTTTTAAAGCCATAATATTTTTCACTGGAGTTCCTTATTGAAAAAAATGACCTGTTATGGCAAGGGGGCGGTGTGGATTTGATTTGTATGAAAATCTACAGTTTTATGCCGAGGTTGATGAAATTTTGCACATGTGGCCTTCAAAAAAAGAGAAAGGTCATACATTTGATTTCGAAAACTCTGTGCATCGCCGGGGACTTCAGCTAGTATGTTTTGTACTTTGTTATTCGGCATACATTCTCTGCATATTTTGTGTAATTAGGTATACCATATTTTCCCTCAACCGACTGGACATTGTATATTAGTACGCCGGGGGGCCAATTGTCGGCTGATCAACTGTCATGGAACCTGGAAATGTACCACATTGTCAGATTGTACGCATTTATATTTGCTTACATGTTTTTATTTATTTGTTATTGCCAGGAGAGCATCAAAAGTCGTGAAGAGCTGCCGGTCTTCAGCATGAGGAACACCATCATGGAAGCCATCAATGAAAACCCAGTCATCATCATCCGCGGAAATACTGGATGCGGAAAAACCACTCAGGTAACAATACTACTCTCCTGAATGTTAACAATCCCAGGGTGGAATTTAGAGTTTCTCCAAACTTGAAACGAACTGATATTGACATTATTTTTGCGGTGAAAGATGTTTTTAGTTTATGTAACTCTATTAGTAACTTGAAATGAAATCAATTGCAATAAGAGAATTGATGATTTTGAAAAGCAAAATGACGTAAGAAACCAATCTTCTGTTGGACAACTTTATTAATTTTAGAATCTCTGATGGTAAATTGGTAAAGGCGAAAGGCAAAGTGGACACGTCTTACAATGTCTCATGCGTTTGTTCCTGTGCAGGTTTGCCAGTTCATCCTGGATGACTACATAGCCAGCGGACAGGGGGCGTGGTGCAACATCTGTGTGACGCAGCCGCGAAGGATTTCCGCCGTCTCCGTTGCCGAGAGGGTGGCCAACGAGCGCTGCGAAGAACTCGCTCAGTCTATTGGGTAAATAAAAATATTGTGAAGAGTTGTATTAGATCAACGATACTCAATCTTTTTTCTATTCGGGCCGCATACATGTATTTGTAAAGTTACGCGGGCCGCAACACTATACTGGTATGACGAAAAGAATCAGCAACGCCCCACCCCCCCCCAAAAAGAAATATTTTTCTTCCCATTTGTCTTGAAGCACTCTCTTTTTGTCGGACATTCGATTGCATTTTGAAGACACTTCCGCGATCATGCGTATTTAAATTATAACAGAACAATACTATACACGACAGCAAGAGATGCTGTTAAAATTTGCAAGTAGGTACCTGACTAACCAGTGAGTTACATTAACCAGTTTTTATGTATTACAATTGATGCAGTGGTTTCTAGAAGTGGCACTTTTTATTAATAAATTATTTATTATATATTTATTATTTTATTTTATTAATAAATTATTTGCGCACTTGTGTGTCAAATATTTGTTTTTTGGGAATAAATTTCCCTGATGATGGACACTGCAGCGCTATCGAAAACTGAAACGTTGGCTAAAGAAGGAGGTAGCGCAACACAGCATAACAATAACAAATAACGAAAATAGTTTGCCGTGAAAATCTAAAAAAACGTATCTCACTCTTATACCAAATCATGTGGACCATTATGACAATCCTTTTCGGGTGTCACTATCTGTGCGTCAAAGTCGAAACGAATCTCAAGATATATGAAATTTAGAATGATAGATTTTTTAAAAATCAAGTTCCTGATAATAAAGTGTTTAGAGCCGCACACAAAAGCTTGCAGGGCCGCAGGTTGAGTATGGTTGTATTAGATGGTGCTGTGTGTGTGCTCGTGAAACGTATCTAGTCATATAAAAATTAATTGAACCCATATGGGGAAAAAAGGAAAACCACTGTTATTCCGCATTAGGGAAATTGTTCTAAATATTTTCTGATAAACATTTTATTTGAGTGTTGTGAGTATATATATACCTTTGACCAAGTTTATCTAGACAAGGCGTGAAGTTCTTGAAAATGGCACCGGAACAAAATAAATTGACTCTACTAAATCACTGACTAAATTACTCTACTAAATTCAGGGTGTTCGGACAGTTTTAGTTAATAAATTACTCGCTACTCAACTAAACTCAACGGCCCAGTTGTAACTTGAAATGGTTGAAAAAAGTGACAGGCCAATAATTTGAGGATTTGACAAGAATTGATTCATTAAATCCTAAGCCCTCCGGAACTTTCAATGTTGGTGTAAGACCACCATTCAGAATTGAAACGTTGCTTGAAATAGCATTAGCCGTGTTTGGTGACCCGATCTGAATAGCCAGGTACTTCCCCACCTTCCTCTTCCTATCTCCTTCCCCTCCCCACTACTCTCAGCCTCACAAACATACCCCAATTGGGGATGCCATAGTCTCACTGGCTTCAGACAGGAGCAGTTGGGACTCTTGTGCGGTATTCATATAAATTTTTTTTTTTGTTTTTTTTGTCGGTCAGTGGTCGAGTTGGCATTGCGTTTGAGTCCCACCCAGGTGTCGTAAGTTCAATTACTTGGCTGGCTAAGTCCTCCGTCACGACACAACCAACATTTTCAGTTTACTGTGGTGGTAGTAGAAGATTTTCAAATATTGTCAGGTTATTCGTAACATCGTAACACAGGAATGTTTGTCTTACTTTCTTTTAAAAAAAATGGTTGTTGTATTCTTTGGTCGTCTATTTATATCCTCAATATTTTCATTGTGTGATTACATAGTTAAGTAACCTATTTATCACTGTTGTTAAAAAATGAGACAGCCAAGAATGAGTTTTTTTTTTTTTTAATTTTATTTTATTTAATTTGTTTTATTCTATGACTGTCTCACTAGGAGAACCTGTGTTGAGAGCAGGCGTTTAGCATGAGTAGTTTATAATAATAATACATTCAACATACAAATATTAACACAGTATTATAAGTAACAGTCAATCATCAACGTACCATTGAAAAAAAAAAACTTATTAGTTAGTTTTGAAAAAATCTTTGATATTGGATCTGTTTTGGCTGGTAATCCCGGACTTGGTATCAAATTTATATTTAATATACATTGTGTTTTGACTAATTGCCAGTGGAAGTGTATTATATAATTTTTTTGCAAAGTATCTAAAATTTGTTTGGCCAAAGGTTGTTTTAGCAAAAGGGATTAGTAGGAGATTATGCCCTTTGGTTCTAGTATCTCGAGCAGTTTGGACATTTTTCAAAGGTAGTTCTGTGTTTGAAGAGGTATGCTAATATGTTTTTGGCATAAATTTGTCTAATGTCTAAGACACAGATTCTCCTAAAGATTTCATCCAAACTGCTTGTGATCGGTAGTTTTAATATAATCTTAATAATTAGTTTCTGAGCTCTAAATATCAGATCAATGGCGGCAGCGTTTGCTCCTCCCCAGGCTATAATACCGTATTCGATTAGATTACTCGGTTTGCAAACCGAGCTGCTATCTTGAGCGCTGTGACATATTTGTTGGGCTGGAGTGGTGGCATATCTAGAGTGGCCCACAGTTTTTGCTAAATACCATATTATCCGTGATGAATTCTTAAAGTTAACTTTAGTTGCGTTTGTTGTTTGCAGATACTCCGTTCGCTTTGAGTCGGCTTTACCGCGCCCGTACGCCTCGGTCATGTTCTGCACGGTGGGCGTGCTGCTGCGCAAGCTGGAGGGCGGTCTGCGTGGCGTGTCTCACGTGCTGGTGGACGAGATCCACGAGCGCGACGTCAACACGGACTTTGTGCTGGTGTTGCTGCGTGACATGGTTCACACCTACCCCGACCTGAAGGTCATCCTGATGAGCGCCACCGTGGACACCACGCTGTTCGCCAGCTACTTTGGAAACTGTCCCATCATCGAAGGTAACTAACTACTTGAAACTTCATACATTAATCATTAAACCCTTAGGCTAATTTAATTTGTTGGCTTTTCGGAACAACTCAAAGTCGCATAGAAATCATTGTCTCCCTTACTATCATGGTTAGATATGATAGATCTAAATGGTGTTAGAAAGAGAAAACACCGCGCTCTATATTCAAAACTAAAAGTTAACTTCAACATGATTAAAATGAACAACAAAAACAATTTGAAAATAAATTGTGAAAGTTTGGGAATTTTTTATAAAGTTTTTCACACGAAACGACAAAAAAGTGGGGTGACGATAATGTTTATAATAAAATACCTTTGTCTAATAAAATACTTAACTGCTTTTATTTTTTTTTTATTATCAGTGAACTTAGTTAATAAAATTTTAGGCGAGCTTTTTTTACATTTCCATTCATATTGAAAAATGTATGTTTGTTTCGAATCATAAATTTGAAAATGTATTTCATCTCCCAAAAACAGTTTCGTTTTCGGATATATTCAGAAATATTGCATTTATTTGGATTTTATTGCAAAGCGGAAATATTTTGACTCTCTGACAAAATAAGGATAATATGTAAGGAGTTTTATTTTTTCATTTATTTATATATTTTGTTTTACAGTTTTTTAGAGAAAAGTGTGTCCTTACTGGGGTTTATTGTGATCGAGATTTCATATTTCAGATCTCATACAATGATTTCTTAAGAGCGCGCAGGAGCGCCGAGAAATTTTAACGATAGGTATTTGTAAAAATTATTTCTATTTCGTTCATCTCAGCGGGGACAGCAAAAGCGCTATCGGTGTATTGGTGAACCCCAATGCGTGTGTGTGCGTGGCTGCAGGTGTTGGAAGCACGAATCGCCGCGCCGCGCCCGCCAGCGACTTCGCGTTCTTATTATTTCATTTACTGTTATTCATTTATTCCAAAAATTAAGTAGGTGCCTAGGTACATATTCGTAATAAAATAGCGAGGTCTACATTATTTAATATTGTATTGTACTTAACTTTATTATTATTATTACTTACTACAAATACATGTGACTGCCTGCTCCGAGCTCATCTTCTGCACACGCACAAGTCAATGAGACTTGTGGGTGCGTGTATACAGGTTGCTGCCTGCTGCAACAGATAAGTCAATACGCGTCGCGACTTGAGCGTGCGTATTCCTATATAATAGATATCTTCTGCGCTCATAGTTCATTCATCTTGTTACTATTACGGCCGCTGTTCCCAACTTTTTAATCGTTATCTAAGTTTTAATCTTAGTTTTTGCTCAGCCAAGCGATTTTTAAGCATTTTGTAGGGAACGTTCGATTCACGTTGTTCCCAATCATTTTATCTTTGAAAATCTTAAGTGGTCCCACACACTACCGCACAATACCATCGACAATAAAATGACATCAAATTAAAAACTTTCTATGTTAAATTAATATTAAAGAGTTAATTATTGTAGCTCTTATTAACAGACACTATTTCTTTTAAATATCGTTATTCGTAAACGGGTGTTTTATATTTTTTAAACAAACGTAGATAATATATTAAAAATAAAGTGACATCTTGAACGTGATGCACAATCGGGACTTCCCATTTGATTTGACAGATCGGCGTAAGTTTTTCTCCGTACGTCGGCAAGTAAACTACTGTAAACAATCTCTTAAAAATGGAAAATAAAGCAAAGCGTGCGAAGAATTTCACACAGAATGATAAAATGAGGCTTGTAGAGCTCATCATAGCATCTCCGATAATCTTGTCAAAATCAACAACGGGCGGTCCGAATTATTTGTTAAATACAAGATTGAAGGATGCTGCCTGGAACCAAATATTATCCCAGTTTAACAGCGGCAGCTCATCTCAACGGTATGTGGTTTATATTTTATAATATTGTGTCATGTTTCGTACTTATCTCGTGTTTTCGTAGCTCAATTCTGTTTCGTATTAGAGCGAATGAGAATATATTATGACGCGAATGTGAATGGTTGAATGGTAGAAGTTGGGGATGACCGAAGAAGACATGGCACGATCAAGTGAACCAGATACTTGAGTCGGGCCATGTCAAGAGTCAGAATAACCAAAGTTTGTATGAGAAGATGCTAGAATGTCAATGAGGTCAAATTGCTTCATCTAATCTTTTAAATCATTGCAGATCCCTCGTGGCTCTCAAGAAGGCTTGGGATAATTTAAAAAGAGAAGCCAGAACACAGAGGGCAACCATCCGTTGCCACATATTTGGTACTGGGGGGGGGCCCAGCCAAGATGTTGAAGACCCTGTACTTTTAAAGGTCGAAGCAGCAATCGGAATAAGTTCTTCCGGCCTGGAAAACCAGTAAGTATAATTTTTTTTTTTTTAACGCTCTTTTATTGGCCATTACATAAAAATACAATAATAGAAGAGTATGAGACGATGTATGAATGTGGATGGACAAAGAGTGCGTGCCAAGACCGAGTTGTTTGGCGGTCTGTCCTCTCTGCCTACCCCTGCGGATAACGGCGTGACGGTTAGTTAGTTTTGTAGTTTTATGTAGTGGAATCTGAAAGTTTATCATGCATAAAATAGCTGGATTGTGTATGTTACTTCTTGCTTGGTTAATATTATACGAGTCCTTCTATTGTATTTTTAAAGGTTGGATTCAGATGCTCCTGCTGTGAGAGAGCCAACTGCCAACGCAGCCAACTCTTCAACAGGAGAACATCAACCGGAATCAGTAGAGACTGATTACTGGTCATTGGTAATTTTTATTTATTTTATACTGACTTCTCAATCACATTCAAGGATAAGATATATAATACTATATATACATAGATAGCATAGAACATATTTAAACAAATTTATAAAATATCTTACCTTCAAATTCAACAATAACTTTGAATGTGCATTTCAAACTTTGCAACAAAGGCGAGCAATAGCTGATTTATCATATACACAGAATTTTAAATAATAACGTCGACTGTACTGAACTTCTTTCATTAATTAATCTTAACATACCCTTAAGACGTAAGAGCCACACATAACTATTACACACGCTGAATTACAAAACGTTAAATAATATTTGCCTAAACTCTAACATCTCCGATTCACTACCCAAATTTAAAAAGAGCACCATGTCAATAATATAACAGCTCAATACGCATCCATATCCCTTCCCACATCATCACCTCTCACATCTACAAACATACTCACACATACAATACACACCCATTACGCACATCACCCGATAATTTATAAATATACATACCATAAATAAGACACTACAGAGAAACATATCATAGGTACCAACCATGAAATATTATTAATATCTGTAAATTTTCTCACCACTGTAATCAATGTACTGTTTGTTTCTTTATAAATAAATATGTCAGTTGTATTTGAATTTTTTATTATCTTTTGTTTAGGAGGAAAACCCGATTTTCACAATTCCCGAGATTTCATTTCAAGCTGTCCCCCCATTAACCCTTCAGAGTCACGCCACTCAAAGTCCCGTGATGTCAGCACCGGCTGTCCCCCCACTGCCATCTGAGAGTCCTGATACTCCAGTGACGTCCGCACTGACTGTCCATCCTTCAGTTCCTAGGAAGGCGTTCAAGAGGCGGCTGTGTTTGACGAAAACAGTGAAGGATTCTCTCTTCACTGATTTACAAAAAATTGCAGCCGCCAAGCTTGAAAAGGAAGAAAAAAGAGTAAAGGACATGCAAGACATGGAGGCAAAGGCAAAGGCCCAGGCAGATGTGGCAACGGAAATACTCACGACGCAAGCCGCCCATTCCAAAGTTGTTTTGGAAATGGTAGAAGAGGAGAGGCTCGCAAAGAAAGAGGAGAGGCTCGCAAAGGCAGCTGAATCGGCAATTCGGCAACAGATACTAAAAGAGCAACTGGCTATTATAAGGTTGGAGAGGGAAGCCAAGGAGATCAGCCTAAAGAAACTACGAAGTGGTAATTGTTTTGTTTACTTATTCTTTTTATTTAAATATTCATCAATCTTAATATTATATCCATTACACCATTAATTTAAAACAATACTTATATTTCATAAAAAGAGAAAACAAGTAACACACATATTGGATCGCAGGGTCAAAAACATACCCATCAGTGCTCATCCATTGTACATATTATTTGCAATAATGTCTCTTTTTAAATTTGCAATGTTCCCCGCATTGTTCAATTCTGCGACATTGTTTGGAACATCGTCAACGCCATTGATCCAATCTTGTGGATGTTCCTCCCCACGATTAATGCATATGTTGTGAAGAACTCCACATGCGACAATAACTGCCATTGTGGTGTTGAGGTTTAGTCGCAGGCCGTTCGATAAGACGGGAAATCTCCTTTTCCATAATCCGTATTGTCTTTCCACAACGTTTCTGGTTTTTATGTGAATTTCATTGTAGTTTTGTTGGACAGCTGTTTCTGGATTCCTGTATGGTGTCATGAGATACGTCTGAAATAAAACATTAATATGTTAGTAATAATATTGTACTGTTTTCTTTTTCAGAATGTCCTTAAAATCGAGGAACTGGAGCACCTGCAAACGGTGCGCGTTGAAATGTGCATTCTTTATTTAATCATTTTATATAACTTATGTTTTTAAACTTTTTCTTACTTTCCACATTACCCAATAACGTTTTTGTAATAATTAAATTAGCGCCATCTGTGAACGCAGAGATTATAACATACGTTCCTTACTGATTTTTTAAGTTATTAGGAAAAATTTTTTGAAAGTCATTTAAACTATGTAAACACTGAATACAGTATTTTAAAAGTTATGTTATGCAAATGTTTTGTTTAGAAGTCATTAATTAATTTTCTTACATTCCACGTTGCCAAATAACATTTTTGTAATAGTTAAGTTAGCGCCATCTATTAACGCAGATTATTATAACATACGTTACTTACTGATTTTTCAAATTATTAGGAAAATCTTGTTTGAAAGTCATTAAAACTATGTAAACACTGAACACAGTATTTTGAAAGTTATTTTATGCAAATGTCTTGTTTAAAAGTCATTAATTAATTTTTTCTTACATTCCACATTGCCAAATAACTTTTTTGTAATAGTTAAATTATGAAAAGAGATTATAACGTACGTTCCTTACTGATTTTTCAAGTTATGTTATGAAAATGTCTTCTTTGAAAGTCATTAATTAACTTTTTCTTACATTCCACGTTGCCAAATAACATTTTTGTAATAATTAAATTAGCGCCATCTATGAACGCAGATTATTATAACGTACATTTCTTACTGATTTTTTCAAATTATTAAGAAAATCTTGTTTTAAAGTCATTAAAACTATGTAAACCCAGAACACAGTATTAAAAGTTATGTTATGCAAATGTCTTGTTTAAAAGTCATTAATTAAATGTTTCTTACATTCCACATTGCCAAATAACTTTTTGTAATAGTTAAATTATGAAAAGAGATTATAACGTACGTTCCTTGCTGATTTTTCAAGTTATGTTATGAAAATGTCTTCTTTGAAAGTCAAAAACTATGTAGACACTGAACACAGTATTTTTAATGTTATTTTATGCAAATGTCTTGTTTAAAAGTCATTAAAACTATATAAACACTGAAACAAGTATTTTTTAATTATTTTTTTCAATTATTTCTGGCTTTACCCTCCAAGGATCTTATAGGCTATCATTTAAAATTACAGAGAAAGGAAAGGAGAATTTAAGTTTATTAATTTTATTTAAATGTGCATAATTCAGAATTGTGTGGAAGATTGGATTCGAGTTCAGACTTTAGATAAACTATAGAATTTACAATCTGGGTAGTCAAGGATGTGAATTTTAAAAAGGTGAGAAGGAACGGAACAATTTACTGATGTTATACAAATATCTTATTTGATTAAAACATTAAAGTTGTGTGTTTAATACCTTCAATGGATATCCGCTGTCTCCTACGAGTACTCCATTTGGGTATTGGTCTGTCTCAAAGACCGCTTTGGCGCGGCAACCTTGGAAAATGAGCGAGTCATGCGTAGCTCCTGGCCATCTGGCTACTATGTCCCTGATTCTCATTTTGGCGTCTGATATGGTCTGGACATTTAAGGAGAAGTACCCCTTCCGATTTCTGAAAGTTTCAGCTTCTGGCCCACCTGTTGGAGAAAGTAGATGGTTAACACAATACATAGGTACTTATTTACTGTACAGAAAACAATGCAGGCACAACCAACACATGTATTGGTTTATTTATGTGTAACATGTTTGGCACTTACCAACGGATTGGATTTTGATATGAGTGCAATCAATCGCACCTATCACGTTAGGGAATCCTGCAACTTCATAAAAGTCCCTCTTCACAATTTCCACCTCCTGTCCTACTGGCAATTGAATGTGAAGTGGTCTCAAGCTTGCCAAGGCATAGGATACTTTTTTTACAATCTTGCTGGTGGCAGATGGACTTATTTTGAAGAAGTCTCCATTCGTGATGTGGAAACTTCCCGTCGCATAAAAGCGTAATGCTATCAATAATTGAGTGCACGGTAAAATTGGACAGTTTCTAAAAAGAAATAAGGTATAATAACATTAATTCATAGAATAGAAAGGTTTTCAGATCTGACAAGAGGTAAGGGCAAAATATTTCGCATATTGATCGCAAAAATGACACTTGCGTAAATAAAAACTTACCTTTCGCTTGCATAAGTTAGCTTCTCCTCAATTTGGTTCAAAATATACAAAAAGCATGTTTTTGTCATACGAAAACGGTCAAAAAAATCATTGTCGTTTAATAATTCAATATAATTAATATCCACATCCTGTCGCCGCCTATATAACCCGATGTTTTCGTCGAGTACCTCGGCCCACTCCGCAATATCTATTATTTCTATAATGTCTAACACTTCTCTATCCATTTTAAAACGATAATTTGACAAATGCAACACAAAAAGACTGAAAAGAGCGCGAACCCGACTGTCGATTGTCAGAGTGACATTTGATCATTCGCGGTATTTTTTCACTCTGTGGACACTTTTTATAACTAGTAATTTCCTTAGATATATGCTTAAACAGCTAATCCAGTAATCGGCTGGCTTAGACTGAGTGGCTTGCTTAAGCGAAGCTTTTGTGTTGGAGAATGTTTTTAGCAGTGATGAACCTAAGTTTCAGCTTAGAAGTTGATTAGTAGGATTGGGAACAGCGGCCGTTAGTAAAGTAAGATGCACGCTGTTTTGGTTTAGTAATATCGGGAGATTCATACCATCTTTTTTTATAAAACGGCAGCATAGGCGCAGTAGGTACATCACGTACTTTGTGATTGTATAGTGTTTTTATTTTTCGCTGGCTGCATCACTCTACTGTTTTTGACTAGCCTTTTTACTGGAAACTATTCTACGTCAAATACAGACCTTCGAATTTTGACCCTGAAACCCCCTTGAATATTGAAATCTGTTTGGTCATTTCTCACGATTTACACATATAGGACATATGGTGAGTAGATACCTACTAAACTATTCATAAATTATTCATAAACTATTATTATAAACATAAACTATTCATTCATAAAAACTCAATATTACAACACAATTTCCTTTTTTAATTAAACATATAAATATCGCTAAAAATGTTGTTGTTTTTTGGCTCTCCCTGAATAACGTAAATTCATCAGTTTTGACTGTATGCATAAAGTGCATTAGTGCAAGTCGGTACATTTGTTAACATATCTAGTAACCTATAATAAATATTATTCTACGTCTTAGGCTGCGTATACACACGCCAGCCGAACAACGGATTATGGGAAAGGAACGAAGCAAACGCAAACTGCCTGAAACGCTGCGCCGCTTGCGGTTGCTTCGTACCTTTACCATAATTCGTGGTTCGGCTCGCGTCTCTGTCCGCAAAGAGTGGCGTGCACTGATTTTTCAGTGGGCTAGAATCCTAAGATTGAAAATACGATATTAATGATGTTGTCGAAGCTGAAAATTATTTTTTTTCCGAAATTTCAATTTTCAAATTCTGTGCACGCCACTATTCGCAAATATATACGTAGCATAAGATATGTGTATTTAGAAATTGAGTTACATAAAATCGACTACTATATTACCTACCTTCAACTCAAAAAAAATTTTCTTACAGATAAATAATGGGTAAAAGAAATGGAAACAAAGCGCGTTTGTTTTTATCTACTAGACGAAAAAAACCGATTATTAGTATCAAACGACAGATTCATGTTGCACCACGTTCGACATCTAGGTAAGTCGAAATATCGCTTTCCTGTCACTCTTACTACTGAACCTTCCTAAGGTTACCTTTACGTACGTAAAGTTTTTTTTCCCGTAAGTTGCTCACATAAGAGAGTTATGGCAAAATTACCAATGGGTATCGTTTACATTGATAATTTTGCCATAACTCTCTTACGTGAGCGACTTACGAGAAAAACCTAAAGATTTATGCTATGAGAGCCGTGTATTATGTAGCATGTATAACGGGAAAATGGGATGGACAAATTTAAATAAATAAATCATTTGCATTTACAGGGATATGGATGTCATCGATACTACTTTTGGAAACTTAACTACATCTTCACTAATGCATGAAACTTCCATGGATGAATCATTTGCTCCAAATATAGACGAAAACGCAAGTTCATCATCATCAACAACGCTTGATGATTTGGTGATAGAACCAGACCATATTGATGAAACCGATAATTTCGAAGGTCGCAGAATTGTGGATATAAAATATTTGTTTTCGGAGATATCAAATATAAAGCACGAACACACCAACTGCACATTTTCCGATTTAAAATTTATGAAGGAACGACGAAATGGTCTTCTAAGCCAGTATGTTTTCGAGTGCAAAATGTGCAAGAAAATAGAATACATTCACTCCGAAGACCCGAAACGGAAAATGTCTATAAATACTGCTGTCGTCGAAGGAGTGATGTGTACAGGAAATGGGTATTCACAATGGAATGAAATTTGTGGGGTTTTAAATATGCCAAATATGGATTGTAAGACTTACACGAACATAGAACAATGTTTAGCGCCAACAATTGAAGAATGTGCCTTAGAAGAAATGATCGCAGCTGGTGAAGAAGAAAAAAGGCTAGCCATTTTAAACGGTGACGTAGACGAGGGTGGCTATCCTTTGGTAACGGTGGTTGCAGATGGCTCCTGGGCAAAGAGGTCGTACAAAAGTGGATTTAGCTCCTCATCTGGCGCAGGGTGCATAGTTGGACTACGAACTAAAAAGGTTTTATTTCTGGGAGTGCGAAACTCATACTGCTGCATATGTGCTAGAGCTACTAAACTACACATAGTTGCTTCTGAGCACAGGTGCTTCATAAACTGGCGTGACAGTGCTAATGCCATGGAAGCCCACATTATAGCAGAAGGGTTCTCGAGAAGCATGGAAATGCATGGATTGAAATTTAACAAACTAGTTGGTGATGGCGACTCCAGCATCATGAAAAAAATAATGCAACAAATGCCATATGGTCCTAACCTTATAGTACAAAAAATAGAGTGCAAAAATCACTTACTCCGCAATTTTTGCAACAAAATGAAAGCACTTGGAAAAAAAACCAACAACGCTAAAGGCTTTGTACCAGTTCATATAAGGAAAAAGGTTGAAGCAAACGTTTTACGCATGAGAAGAGCTGTAGTTGGAGCAATAAATTACAGGAAAGAGCAAGAAAACACAGTACAAAGTGATAAAATAAAAAATTTGAAAATGGACATAAAAAATACCACAAATCATGTGTTTGGTGATCATAAAAATTGTGCATCGTACTATTGCAAGCCGGAGAAGTATACTGATGATCCAAATTTAGTAAGCGATCTTCGAGATTGTGGAATATGGACTGATATCCAACAATTCTTATTGTCTCTAATAGCAAATGCAGAAAGTCTTATTATTGACGTGACAAATAACACTGTGGAGCAATTCAACAACGTTATCGCCAAATTTATAGGTGGAAAAAGGGTAAATTTTACTACAAGAGGATCTTACCAAGCAAGATGTTTTGGAGCAGTAACTTCGTGGAATAGTGAATTGGCAACCCATTCAAGAATACAAAAGAAAATCCAAGGCCACAGTCCCGGCAAATACACGAAGCACTTTATAGAGAGAAAACGACGTTCGAAGGAGAATAAACAAATGTGTCGAAAAAAAAAACTAAAGTATAATGAAAATACGACAGAAAAAAGAAAAAAAGTTACAGGGCCCGATGAAAATTATGGTCAATTGGAATTAGAACCAGATATGCCACCTGAAATATTTGAAACGAAAAAAGAGGAATTTCTCAAAGAATTATCTTCAACCAATAAGGAAGAGCTCGAACGGAATACGGTAGGCCAAAGCAATAACAATCTGTGGGCAATTGAAAGACGTAAGCGGATAACGGCGTCTAACTTTGGAAAAATATATAAGCTTCGGCAAAAAACTTCAGTTACGGGAGTACTAAACTCTTTACTGTACTCACAATTCAAAGGAACTATGGCCACAAATTATGGAAAAGAAAATGAAAGCCTAGCAATAGAGCAATTTTCAAAAAAAACAAGTTTTCAGGTATCCGCTTGTGGGCTATTTATCGATAAAACCAAAAACTTTTTAGCGGCAAGTCCGGATGGCCTTATCGGTGAGGATTCTATAATTGAAATTAAATGCCCTTATAGTATAGCAAATATGTCACCAGAAGAGGGAATTGCACAAAAGATAATTGATTACTGTAAATTGGAAGACCATTCTTTAACATTAAAACGGAATCATAATTACTTCTACCAAGTACAAGGCCAGTTACATATTACTCGTCGTAATTATTGTTATTTTGTTGTGTGGAGTCCAAAAGGTTTGCTGTATGAAAAAATTGAGAGGGACGATGAAATCTGGCAAAAAATCGTTCCACTGTTAGAAAATTTCTACCACCAATGCCTTTTACCAGAAATAATTGACGGTCGCATACCAAGAAATTTACCGGCGAGGGAAAGGTCTGGACCATAAATTGTTTTAATTTCATTGTGTAGATGTTAAACAGTAATTTTTTTTACAATAAAGCGTTTAAAAACAAAAAATATTAGATCATTGAAGAAGATTGAAAATGTCAAGTGATGTAGGAGGTATTCCCAAAAGTGCATTTTTCTGTAATAATATAACGTATTAAAAAAGTTAAATAAAAACTAAACTAGTTATGTGTATGTACCTAATATGTAGCACAATAAACAATAATAATAATAATAATAATAATAATGTTTATTTCAGCCGAACAGAGCGGTGGGTGCAATACTCTGTCAGCCATAAAAAAGTATACATTAAATAAAACGGATTTACCAGATAAAAAATCAAATAACATAAAAAAGATTAAAAAAAAAATATATACATCTACATATTTAGTACGTAATCGTATATCTACTACGGGGGCTTCAGATGTATTCTCCATGTTTGGTGAAGAGGCGCGCCCTGCCACTGGGCCACGGCCTGGACGAGAGTGTTCTCCGATCTTTGGTAGCGCTGACTTACCCCGGCTATTCTGTGGCGCATCAAGGCGGCGAACCCATGTACCCTTCCTTCTGCGAACATCTGCGAGGCACTGCATCGCCAAGGTAGGCCGAATAGCGCCCTATATGCGTTGTTGTATTGTACTCGAAGTGAGTTCATGACGCCTTGTGAGTATCTTGTCCAAAGTTCGCTGGTGTAAAAGCTCATGCAGTAGCTCTGGAATATTTGCTTCTTCACAGGAGAACTGCACCTGTTGAATCTCCTGGCGAGCATGTTGGCTCGAACGCTGAGTACTCTTCTTTGGCGTTCTATGTCATTTTTATCATTTAGGTCATCAGTGACGACATGCCCCAAATATTTTATTTCCCTGCAGATTTTGACAGTGTCTCCGCCGAGGAGAATAGGTGGAATGACAGTAGGACCAGTATTTGCTTTAAACACCAGCAATGATGATTTTTTGGCATTGTACATCAAACCATGACTATCGACGTATGCTTGGCATATGGCAAGAAGTTTTCTCATTGCCCTTACTGATGGGGCTAGTATGACCATGTCATCTGCATAACTTATGTTATTCATACATACTCCGGCAACGTGGCATCCGATTCTTGTTTTGTTCAGTATTTTACTAAGTTCGTCCATATATACATTGAACAGCACTGGGGACATTGAGCCTCCTTGCCTAACGCCGCACTTTAATTTTGCTGCTTCTGACAGGCTGTCATTCCATCTGACGAAGTTTTCCTGTTGCTTGTACCATATACTCAATATATTTACAATTTGTGGTGGTAATTGTCGGTCCGTCAGTTTTTTCCATAATTTATCATGACAAACCATGTCAAAAGCTTTGCTTAGGTCTAGGAAGCATGCATATACCGATGTTTTTCTGGCTTTGTAATATTCTATTGATAGTTTCATGCTATATATGGCTGTATCAGTAGAGCACCCAGCTTTGAAGCCCATTTGGGAATCCTCTGTAATGAGCTTGTCTTCCGTTAAATTTAAAATCACCTTTTCAAATATTCTTGCTATTATGGTGGCAAGAGATATGGGCCTGTAATTAACGGAGGATGTCAGGTTTAGTTGGCGACTTTTTGGGATCGGTACTATAATGGTTTTGGTCAGTTCTTTCGGAATGTGTCCAAACCCAACCATGGCAGTGAAGAGAGAGGCGAGCAGTGTTGTCAAATATCCCCCCGCATGCTTCACATGTTCTATGACAAGTCCATCGTGACCATATGGTGCCTCTTATACATAGATTTCAATATTCATTTGTATAATATGATATTATAATAACATAATCGATTCAACAACATGTGGTAGATGCACGTACCACTGAACATACGCTGTACCAGCATTCCATCAAACGATCAGTGGTGTATGTACTTACCATCACACATTTTCTTGTAAAATATAATTTTTTTGAAAAAAAAATCTAGAACAATATATTTAGTCAAATATAAAAGTTTTTTTTTGGTTCGGTAGTTGTATCTTAAAAAAAGTGTCCTATAAAGGGATAATATTATGTTGAGTACAACCTTCAAAAGTTATCAAAAAATATTTTAATTAATTTTTGTGTTCCATATCCAACTCGGCAATACGGAACGGAATCATCTCGGGGTCTGTCTGTAACAGGTGTTTTTTTTTCAATTTTTTTCCATTAATTTATTTGACGTAAACAAATTAAATTTGTCACAATAACTTTAGTAAATAAGCTCGGTAAGTATTGGCACACTCAAAATAAGTCACCAAACAGAAAAATAATTTTAAAAAAACATCGATAACTCGGGACATGACAACACTAGTGGACTAGTGTATCGATATAATTATTGAGAATGTCACATCACTTCGTTGACTGTATACGTATTCAACAAAACCCTCTCCGCCCCCCCTCACCCCCGAATACTGAGAGAAAGGGACACATGCACCTCAGCCTGATAATACCTAAATAAAATTGTCAAAATCGAGGTTTTGTAGTCCTCATTTTTCTACTCCAAAACTGAACCAATTTCCAAGATTTTTTTTACCAAATGTATTGGAAGAAAACATTCTATGTCTGTACCTTTTGCTTTTTTTAAAAATACATCGTCTAATTTGTATACTGAACGTTTGTTGATGGCGTTAAAAAAAGGCAATTTTAACAATTTTTGAAGGGTTATAACTCCTATAAAAAGTAACTTATCAAAAAAATCAAAACGTACCGACACGCTTGCGGTCAATATTCATATTATGTAAAAAAAATATTTTCTCTAGTGTCAAAATTCAGAGAGGGAAATGAGGAATACGTTTGTATGGAAAAAACACCACCCGGTTTCCTCTTAAAGGCCTTTGACACCGTAAATCATGACATCATAAATTGTCAATGATAGGTTTTTCTTTCCAGTTTCTTATATTCTTTGCCATCCATTTTAGTGAAAGAAAACAATTTGTATCACATGGACTATTCTTATCAAAATTATTTTTTGTTTTCTCAGGTGTACCTCAGGGCTCTAATTTAGGACCACTCCTCTTTTTGATTTTTATTAATGACGTAACGGAAATTATTCTGCATTCCAAGTTACTTCTTTTCGCTGATGATCTAAAACTTTTCTTGGAAATATGTACAAACTTTAGAGGACTGCATTCGACTCCAATCGGACATCGATAGAATTGTTGACTGGAGTAAACGTAATCAGATTGAATTCAATATCTATAAATGTTTCATTCTTTCTTTCACTAGAGCGTATCATACCTGGTTTTATCGGTATACTAAGAGGGCTCTACATTTAAAACTTGTCTCCACTATGAAAGATCTTGGTATTTTGTTTAATAGTAGGTTAACTTTTCATGCTTATATCGTAATGACGTGTAGTAACTTCACTGAGAATGTTGGGTTTTGTCCTACGTACTGCGAGAAACTTCAGAGATACCCGGGTTCTCACAGCACTATACAATGCTTTGGTTAGGAGTAGACTTGAGAGTGGGTCGGTGGTTTGGAGCCCACACCAAGTGAAGTATTCCCTCATGTTGGAGAGGGTTCAGAAGAAATTTCTGAGATTTCTTTACCTGAGGAAGTATGGTTACTATCCGTGGCTCTACCCTACCGACTTTCTCTTGGGCATGCTTGGTATGAACCATCTAAGAGTCAGAAGGGATATGCTCATTGTAACATATTTCTTCAGACTGATTCGTGGAAGGTTCGAAAATGTTGGTTGAAGGTTGGACAAAGAAATATGCAGTACTTCTCTATAAAATCATTTAATTTACTCCCTCTTACAATAAAAACAATTAAAAAAATAACCGACTTCAAAAGAAACATAAAAATATGGATTATGGACATGGGAAGGAAGAAGATAGATACAATTTTGCAACCGAACAAATATTAATGTATATTACTTTCTTTTAGATTCAACTTTATAATTTTCATCTGTAATATAATAATAGGTATTTACTTATATTCAAAAAAAAAACTTGTACAATGTGTCCTTAGAACGGGGTACCCCAGTAAGGACACATTTTTCTCTGAAAAAAATGTAAAACAAAAAACAAATAAATAAATAAAATTGATAAACATAAAAAAAAAGAAAACTCGGCTATCATGGAGACCATTAGTTTCTATGTTCCCGATGGTTATCTCCGTCACCCGCAGCATGGACTGTTTTATCTCCCGGCTTGCAGAACTAACTTACCAATGGTTAGACAGTCGGGAGAGCTGTCTTGTTGTTAAATTGAATTACTTCGAATATCGATATGTTTAACATCAATGAAGCACAATTCAGACGACAAGCTTTATTGCTGTTAGTATGATTGTGCTTCTTGATGTATAAATTGCTTAAATCTGTTTGAATCTTAATTTTTTTATCTCGTTTAAAACGCTTGAAATTTTAATTTTGTAATGTTTTAAAAATGAATAAATTGAATTGTTTTAAATATAGGTAAATACCTATGTTAAAATATTACAGAGGAAAATCATAAAGTTAAATCTAAAAGAAAGTACAATACAAGCATTAATCTTTGTTAGGTTACAAAATTGTATCTGTATTCTTCCTATGTCCATAATCCATATCTTTATGCTTCTTTTGAAGTCAGTTATTTTTTTAATTGTTTTTATTGCAAGAGGGAGTATATTAAATAATTTTATAGACATGCATATTTATTTGTCCAAAAGTCGTTTTAGTTGTAGGTTGGTGGAATGTATGTTGTAGTGTAGATCTTGTGAATCGGCTCGAGTTTGTGTGTGTAAAGTTATCCTGGATTTTGAATGAGAACATTAAAATATCTTTTGTATATAATTGTTTCAGTGATATAAAATTCAGCGCTTTAAAAACATAGTCTGTAGGGTTTCTGATGGGGACTCTTTAAGTATAATTTTCAAAATTAAATTAATGTGAAATCAACTGTATTTTTTCATTTTCATAGGGTGGTCGTTGACTATTTGACCCGAGGGACGGGCTGCCTCTGAGTACCTCTTAATCCTTTTATTCTATATTCCAGTTCCTGGACGCATGTACCCTGTGGAGCAAAACTTCCTGGAGGACTGTGTTCAGATCTGCAGGTTCGTGCCCCCGACCGACAGCCGCAAGCGCAAGGGCGGAGGGGGAGGCAGGGGTGGCGACGACGACGATGACGAGAGGGGGGGCGGGGGAGAGGAGGAGGAGCAGGACCTGAACAAGGCGCCGCTGGGGAACCATTACGACGAGTGCACTAGGAACGCAATGGCCAGGATCAGCGAGAAGGATGTAAGTACAATGAGTTTTCAAAATATAAAACTTTATTAAAAAAATATTTTATTTAAACTTTAAAAAAATATCTGAATACTCCACTGCCCATATGTTGGGCAGTGGAGTGGGGTGGAGTAGAGTATTAGCATGGCAACAATAGGTTGAGATTTGTCCAGGTCTTGATGGCCGATGCATCTGCCTACCTGCTACGTGGCGGGCCGGAGTGAGAGAGACTGGTTGAGGTAGGTCTTTTGACCTCTCCAGTCATACACCCTCGACTCAACGCCTTGCACTGCAGTTGGACAGATAGATTCATACGTCCGTCACTGCTGAACACACTGACCCCCAGATCCTACCCATCCTTCGTACCTATTTCTTTCCCAGAACTTCATCTCCTTTCTTTTTAAAAAAAAAAAACCCCACACAGCATCCGCTAAGGTGACATAGGCCCCAAGGGAAATAATTTTCCTCAGGGCCTCCTGTGTGGAGCTAATGTAAAAAAGCCGCTGTGTAGCCAACATTTCATTCAGGGCAATAAGCAGAAATATGTGCCACTGAGCTCATCAAGTTTACTTAAAATTTACTATGTTAATGTGTGATATAACTAAATATATGGAATATATAACATAATAACTATATGGGACATGTGGCAATGTACTATCCTCCCCACATCCCGGAATTAAACATTATTATTATTAACCACTCAGCAACGTAAGCAGATATACACGTTAATATGACAATAGCAGTCAAGTACAATTAGCGTGTTTTCACATCAACTTGTATGTTTCCACAGGAATCGTTATAACTCCGTTATTGTTCTAGTGAGATTACTAAAACAAAAAGTAGAAGCTCCATAATAAATCAAGCTACCCATCACTATTCAAGTTGTCCATAGAAATACAAAAAAATACCTATTCTGTCAAATACATGGTAGACCGACAAATCGCCTCCCGCCGTTAGACATTGCTATTTTTTTTATTAAATATTCTTGTATGAAATGATAAATAAGCGGGGCGACTAAATTGTTTATTATACATTTATACAATAGAATAAGTATTGTTTTTTTTTACATAATCCGTGATTTTAGTACCGATTTTACATAAAAACATCATGTGAGTCATTTTTACATTTTTTTAATGTTTGCATTAAAATTTTAATATTTACAAATGTTAATATTTATTTGTAATATAACAATTTGAAAGCTTATTTTGTAACCTTTCAAAAACAGTTTTTAGTATTCGGCTACGTTCAGAAATGTTTCATTTATAGAGCTTTAATTGTGAAGCGGAAATATCACAAAATTTTCATAAATCTGTCATTTCGTTTAAGACGTAAAAAGTGCATATTTGCGATAGATCGAAGTGGTTAATGTAAAATCAACTTACGAAAAAACAAAAAACCGTAATAAAACGCCGTGCAAGCCACCAACGAACACTAGTGAACTACTTATAAATTAAGTCCTTTATGTGCTTGGCAAGAGACGTGCCATGTATGTCAATAACAATGTTTATTTTAAGGTGAGCTTTGAGCTGATCGAAGCCCTGCTGAAGCACATCAAGTCCACCAACATCCCCGGAGCCGTGCTGGTGTTCCTGCCCGGCTGGAACCTGATCTTCGCCCTCATGAAGCACCTGCAGAACCACCCGGTATTCGGAGCCGCGGACTATCAGATCCTGCCGCTTCACTCGCAGCTGCCCCGCGAGGACCAAAAGAGGGTGTTCTACGTGCCGGCGCCGCACATCACCAAGGTACTGAATGAATGCCAATAATTCATTTACAATTTACACAATATACTCAATAAAAATGATCTGTATAAAGTATATTATGCTCTTTGCCAATCACGCATAGAATATGGGATTATAGGTTGGGGATCTGCCTCAAACATCCAAATGAAGCAGCTAGTTAAAATGCAAAAGGCAATAATAAAAATAATCCTGAAAGTACCCATAAGAACTCTATCAAAATAATTTTTTTTAAATTTGAATGTGTTCAGCATTACTAAACTATACTAAAAAAATGCTCTTCTCAAATTTAAATAAAATGAGTACCTTGCTGACCAACACACCTACACTACAAGGACGAAATCCTCAAAACTACTGAACATCCCGAAATTAAATACATCTTTTGGCTAGAGAAACCATAATTTCCATGCTACTAAACTATATAATGCCCTTCCAATTGACATTAAGAACCCCATGGAGACACAAAATTAAAAAAAAGACATCAAATTATGGCTAAGTGAAGATGAGGAAATAATTAAAATTATGCAGTAACCCAAACGCAACCTACAGACAACAAACATAAATACTTTTTATTTTATTTATTGTTTATTTTGTGAAAATCAACAAAAGATGAAGCAATCATGATCAGCACCCTTACAACAACATACAGTCCGCCTCGGAACAGGATACCTAGTGAGGAGGACTGTGAACAAACGGCTTTACCTTGTATTTTTATATTGTCATTAAATAAAAAAAATTTGGGATGGGTATAAGAGATGACTCTGAGACTGTTTGTGTTGCATCCGAAATCGTTTACAAATTACAGCTTCAAATGCAACAGTAAAATGGACTGTAAATTAAATTAAACAAAACGAAATGAAAACGACAAGGTGTTTGTTGGAATTGGGTGATAATATCTGTACCTCAGAAGAAAAAGGTCGGTTGTCACATTTTTGAAATTGTTCAGGAGAGAGGAAATAGTAAAATAATTAGTCTTTATTGGCTATCTCTTGATGGTTAAATTTATGTAATTTTTTTCCTGTTTTATTTAATTTGTCTTAAGCTAACTCTTGTCTTGTCTTAAGCTAACTCCTAAACACTGAATGCACCCGAAAGGTAAAAAGTCGTTTCTGGACAACAGACGTTTTTCCTTTGAACCATTGTGGGGATACCAGACCTTTTATGTTGACCTAACTTTGTTTTCCGTTGTCGTAGGACAACATTCTTTATACCTGTGTGTAGATACTGAAAAAACTAAAAAGGCCTCATACATAACTCATTTTCACAAAAAACTGGACAACCGACCTTTTTCTTCTGAGGTACAGATATGTGTATTGAAAAATTACAAAGGAAACAAGGAATAACCAATCACTTACCTCTATATATATTAGTTCACCGCTTTACCTCAAGGTATTAAGGTCAATCTTTTATTGTCACAAAACGAAAATATTTCATAAAATGAATGACACCAACCAGTTGCTTAAATTGTTTCAATTCTTTAGGTTTTTTTACAAACAAATGCACTTGGAATCAGTCTTGCAATGTTTTATTTTCAAATGCTTTCTTCAGCAGGGTGATATGGTTAGGAAGGGTAGGTACTGGATAAATGACATCCCAGTACAGTTTGGCAATTAAGTGTAGAAAATAAATTATGGTTCTGGGATCGTTTTCTAGATTTTAAATGACAACACCAAGATGGCTCATAAGACAATGGATGTATATTTTAAACAACACTTTTCTATGAGTTTAAAGAAGTTGCATATTATTTTTATTTTTTTTGTTAATTGAGTTATGTATTCCCTTTTTCTTGTGGCCTCGTATGAACTGTCAAATGGAAGTGTCAAATTCGGATTTTTAAGCATAACCTCAAATCAGGTTGTAATGGTTATAATCGCTCAAAAATTGGCATAAATCTTGTAATACTAATGAAATTCATTAAAAAACTATAGTACTTACCAGTCATTTCTGTAGTTCGTTTGTAAACATCTTCCAAATTACATAGGAGCTTCTTTGCGCGATAATCGGCTAGGCAGCGTTGAAAAACGCAGTATATAACTTCTCTTGCACCACTACATATTGGTTTGTTCATTTTTATTCAATTCAAACAATGCACAGGCAAACAATGAAAAAAATAATTATTAAATCAGTGATCTTCAGTGTGTTCTACACGATTTAAGACAGTAAATCAGATGAAAGCCAACAGCCATGCGAAACGTCATTGACAAAGCGAGTAATTCGGTGTTGCCATAGTAATGAAAAATTTAAATTTAAATTTAATAAATTTCTAGACTGAATTGCCACACTATAGGAACTATGCATATTATGGTTTCAAAACCAAACTTGAGCTTGAGTTCCTTAATTAAATAATAAAGGGGTGGGTTTGTGAGATTCCAGGTCATCCTGTCGACCAACCTAGCGGAGACGTCCATCACCATCAACGACGTGGTGTTTGTGATAGACTCGTGCAAGGCGCGCACGAAGCTCTTCACCTCGCACAACAACATGACCAGCTACGCCACCGTCTGGGCCAGCAGGACTAACTTGGAACAGGTGGGACTATTCATCATCATTTACCTTACTTTTACTATAAATTAACTATTTATTCCTTTTTATTAAATACCTTAAAAATACATAAACTTGAGGACCGGTGAAGGATAAGCGAGCTTTGTTTCTTTTTTTAAATTGTAAATTTGGAGCTCGACTGTTGCAAACTCCCGAGTGTTGTCAATTTAAGGGTGCCTATTCGACTCACTAGGTATAAGGACCTATTTCAATATCTTCACTATACTACAAACAAATTCCTCACTTACATAATTTAGTAGACAAGTATGCAAAAGATATCGACATTTTTAATGTAACAATTTTTAATGTAAACATATTTAAACAATTTTTTATGACATATTATTATGTTATTATATAATGAAACATTATTTTTGATAATTTCAGTTTATTTTTTTACTTTTCCCATTTTACATTTTATATATACACTAGCTGGTTCCCGGTATGCCTTGCTATGCCATTTAATAAAGAAATTGTTTCTCCCTGCGTGTCCTTTCCCATTCGTCCTGTTCCCCTTCCGCCTCCCCTTCCTCTCCTGCGTCCCCTTCCCCTCTCGCGTTCCCACTCCACCTTCTCTACCTTCCCTCTTCCCACTCCATTTCCCCCTTTCCCTGTCCCGGGAACCCCCCTTCCCGAGGTCCCCTCCCCCCTCCCGAGTTCCCCTCCCCCCTCCCGAGTTCCCCTCCCCCTCCTGAGTTCCCCTCCCGCCTAACAAGTTCCCCTCCGCCCTCCTGTGTTCACCTCCCCCCTCCCTGGTTCCCCTCCCCCCTACCGCGAATCCCCTACCCGAGTTCCCCTCCCATTCGCTTGCCACCTATTGCAATTTTTTATACAAATTTCATAATGCCAGAGCTCACCAGTAGTTTTATACAAACCTTGTCCCGACAATAACGAACACAAAAAAAAGAATTATCCAATTTGGTGCAGTTGTTCGGAAGTTATGCGCGTACATTTATTTCGACGATTCATTTTTATTTATATATATGTAGATAGATAGATATTTTGAACATCATAAGAATAATGGGAACCCACTAAGGCGAAGCCTGTGCGCAGGTAATATAGTTGAATATACTTTAGTTTTGTACCTAGAAAAATGTGGGCATATAAAGCAAAAAAATATTATTTTTTACTGTAATGAAAGAAATTATTTATTATATCATTGTTTATTACTAACCACTGTGTAAAAAAAATGTAAACATTATAAATCAATTTACCTTGATTCACAATCGATGCTACTTTAAACCTTAAAAAATACTCCTAGCATATTGAAATCAATCTTATTCGCTCGGCAAGGAAATAATCTTACTATTATTCTAGCTTGTCGTTTCGTCACTTGCAAACATTGATTTTATTTGTGAAAAAGCGCGTCGCAAATTTGGTGTCACATGTCATAATTTTTCATTTTCAAAAGTCTTAGTACTGTATTTATTTACAGGAAAGTGTCATATCGTCTATGTAAATTCAATACCGGTCAGTGGTTGAGTGGGCATAGCGCTTGGGTCCCACCCGGGCGTCGCATATTCGATTCCTCGGCTGGCTAAGTCCTCCATCACAACACAAGCAACATTTTCGGCTTTCTGTGGTGGTAGTAGGAGATTTTCAAACATTTTTGGGTTATTCGTAACCCGGGAATGTTTGTCTTTCTTTTAAAAAAAAAAAAATGGTATATCGTATATCACTTCTACGACTCGTACTTAAGTTCAACAGCTCGGCCGTGGAATGATTTGGCAGCCTCTCTGTGTAGAGAAATTATTTTCCTCAGGGCCTCCTGTGTGGAGTTAACCTCTCAGGCGAATTTGTTTGGTATTTGGAACAACTCTTATAGATCTCAGAGAAATCTGATATTAAATCTTCACATGTAGCAAACACTTTGTGGGAATACATAATTATATTAAATAACTTAGTTTCAATTCCACTTTATTTTATCTTAATCCAACCGGTTTCGGTTCATCCTGAACCTTCCTCAGGGGTGATCAGGGGATTAAGATAAAATAAAGTGGAATTGAAACTAAGTTATTTAATTTTATTTAATATAAATCTGATATTACAAAAATAGTGTCGAGAAAAAACATTCGGCTTTTTCAATGGCACACTAAGGGTCAACCTAACCTGGAATGATGGGCTATTTCGTGATCCCTTTTGCCTACCTACCGTTAATATGAAGAAAAACTTATGATTGATTGATGTCTCCAGCGCAAAGGGCGAGCTGGACGAGTGCGTCCGGGCTACTGTTTCACCCTCTGTTCCAAGGCTCGCTTCCAACGCCTCGACGAGCACCAGACTCCAGAGATGTTCCGGACTCCGTTGCACGAACTGGCTCTGAGGTAAGACTAATGATTGATTCATGTCTCCAGCACAAAGGGCGAGTTGGTTGAGTGCGTCCGGGCTACTGTTTCACCCTCTGCTCCAAGGCTCGCTTCCAACGCCTTGATGAGCACCAGACTCCAGATATGTTCCGGACTCCGTTGGCTCTAAGAAAGCACCTCACATTTTAAATTACTCTTAGGATCTGGAGGCCTATTCCGATAGTCCTGATGAACCAGGCTACTTCATTCCTCATGGTCTTGTGCGGTATAGAACCGCGGACACCGACATTACTAGGGTTTGCAAATCCTGCACCTTTTTCGAATAGAATTTTAAAATCTTGCAGAATTTTTATTAATCGGTATTGAAATTGAAATAATATCAACATTTCTTGAGGTGTGGGTATTAATTTCAATTTGGGAGTGTTTATTACATTTGGTGACTTAAATCCTGGTTCACGGGATGAGGTTTGTCTGGTGGGTTTTGGCAGCGGATGTGTTTGCCGAGACTGGTTGAGGGAGACCTTTTGACCTCTCCAGCCGGACTCTCTGTATAGGAGAGGTCGTATATATGTTTTGTATATTTTAACCATCATGCTCAGTTTAGATGAAGGAAGGATTTTAGAAGAATTCCTAACTTTCCCAGAATGAATAGATTAGTGCACACATGATATGCTCATGAGTCCTCTGTTTCCAGCATCAAGCTGCTCCGCCTGGGTGCCGTGGGCCAGTTCCTCAGCAAGGCTCCGGAGCCGCCACCGCTGGATGCCGTCATCGAGGCGGAAGCCGTCCTGCGAGACCTGCGCTGCCTGGACTCTGCCGACCAGCTCACTCCGCTGGGAAGGATTCTTGCCAAACTGCCTATTGGTTTGTTAACATTATCTTTAGTTTTTTTCTTGCTTAAGACCCCGACATTGCCCAAACCTTTTGCAGAGTTTGTTGAAATCGGTTTCTGCACATAGTTTAGGGTTTTTTCAGTTATTTTGGGGCTCCAGACAAGACTTGGCTGCCAAATTCAACCGTAGGGCGCACTTGCGACTTGTGCAGGGTTAACAGTTGTGTACTATCTGCAGTATCTGCGGACCCTTTACAGTACGTCCAGCTTCTGAGAGGCTAACTTAACCACTGGAGCGGATTTCGACACGTTTATTTTTCTGCTATTGATTTCGGTCCAAAAGCAGATCACATTTTCCTAACATTCGTAAAACATTTATTGTAATTATTTAAAACATTTTCTTGGCCAGCCGTTTATTTTAACACGAAGCTATTGAAATGTTTTATCTATTATTACCATAGATGTCGCAAATCTGAACTTCGTGGACTATTTTAGAACAATTTCAAAAATTTATTTTTATAATATTTTTTTTCTGCCGAATTTTTAACAGCTGTTTACGGATAAAATTATCTATTATGACCATAGATGTCGCAAATCTGAACTTCGTGGACTATTTTAGAACAATTTTAAAAATAAATTTTTCATAATATTTTTTTCCCGCTGAATTTTTAACAGCTGTTTACGGATAAAATTAAGTCCTTTTTCCATAGATATGCACCTTTCATTATCAAGTATACCACAGACAACATATTATAAACACTGAAAATATTCTATGTTGACCCGAATAAGTATCCCTCACGGCAGTTTCAAGTAAAAACACCCAGAATTCGCGCGTTTATAAACTTTACGATTTTTTAATATTTTTTTATAAATCCTACAAATATGAAATAAACGGTAAAATACAGGTTAATTCATTGGCTATATAGCACTATAATATTAATAAGTTTTTATGTCTATATGTTATAATTCGAAGATATGTTTTTTTTAATGTTGGCGAAAAATTTTAAAAATGACCTTTTGAGAAATCTCAAGCAATCGAGGTAAAAACTCACAAATTTATTTATCTCGTGTGATCGCTCCAGTGCAGTGGGGTAGCGTGGGGGGGCGGGGGGGCGGCCCGCCCCGGGCGGCACTTTTGGGGGGGCGGCAAAATTTCACAATCAATAATCATCTTGTAAAAATTTGGATTGGGGAAGTCGCGGGTTCGATTCTCGCGTCAGGACTTAAAAGTTTTTTCTAGTTTATAGTTTCTTAACATCTTTCTAAAGTTTTGTATACTGTTAAAATCAAAATATTAATGACAGACGTTTTGTTTTTATTTCTAACACATACATTATTTTTAAATAAAAATGTAAATAGCAACAGTATCATTTTAGCTCTAATTGATAGTCGATTTGTGTTTTATATTCGCGAAACTTTGTGCGCCCTGCTGAAAGCGCACAAAAAATTACACTTATACGGTTTTCTTCCACGTATATATCACGGTGTACATATATATTTTAAATTTATTATCACAGAAAAGTTAAATAGCTGACAGGTTTGTGCATACTTATTCGAAGTGCAGTCTATGTGCTGCCAAAATCAAAGAAAAACCATTTTTATGATCTGAGTGTAGTTTTAATTCACCGCATACATATTTAATTAAAAGCAATTTTGTGTTCAAAATGTATAATTCCAGTTGTGGATTCATCTGACGACACATTTCGAAGGAAAACATTATATTATTTGAAGTGCTTTATAAAATTCTTGCAGAAAATTTATGTGCCACCAGAATTAAATAAAAACCTTTTTAAAGTTCTGAGTGTAGTTTAAATTCACCGCATACAGATTTAATTAAAAGTAGTTTTGTGTTCAGAATGTAAAATTCCAGTTGTGGATTCATCTGACGACACATTTCGAAGGAAAACATATTATTTGAAGTGCTTTATAAAATTCTTGCAGACAATTTATGTGCCGCCAGAATCAAAGAAAAAACATTTTCATGTTCCGAGTGTAGTTTTAATTCACCGCTTACAGATTTAATTAAAACCACTTTTGTGTTCAGAATGTAAAATTCCAGTTGTGAATTCATCCGACGACACATTTCAAAGGAAAAACTTATTTGAAGTGCTTAATAAAATTCTTGCAGATAAGTTATGTGCCGCTAGAGTCAAATAAAAACCTTTTTCATGTTCTGAGTGTAGTTTTAATTCACCGCATACAGATAAAATTTAAGCCAGTTTATTGTTCAGAATGTAAAATTCCAATTGTGTATTCATCTGCTGGCATATTTCGAAGGAAAACATAACTTTTTTCGAAATGCAAATATAAAATTCTATTTGCAGACAATTTATGTGCTGCCAGAACCAAAGAAAAACCGTTTTCATGTTCTGAGTGTAGTTTTACTTCACCGCATACAGATTTAATTAATAAAAATCGGCAAATAAATATTACAAAAAAAAAAAAAAGGATCACTACCCCCCCCCCTCCCTGAAGAAGTACCTATATAGGGGGGGGGGGGGGGGGGGGGGGGGCAAATTTTCCTCCGCCCCGGGCGGCTGTTACCCACGCTACGCCACTGCTCCAGTGGTTAACTCTGGCTTCGATGGAGCCCCCGTACCTGAGCTGGTTACTTGTTGCACCTAGCGTATTATTTAATTTATAAGGTCTCATACAATGAAAAGCACTCTGGTTCAAAATAAAAAAAATTATTTAAACAGTTCTTTTTAACATGATTTGCACTTTTTTAGCGCTACACCGAATATTATCTACACGGCTCGGTCCCTGGTAGTCTAAGACACTTCTTAGTTCATTGGCTGAATTAGGGGTAAAGAGGAAAAGTTGAGGCTCCACATTGTTTTTATAAACATGGTAAAAACTCACACTATGTAAACAAAAAACATACAGCTGTCAAGTTAACACGACAGTGTAGGTTAGAAATCTATATTACCATAAGATGATTAGTTCATAAAAACAATACCAGGGGGTTCAGCTAAGTGTCGAACCAGTCTCATACATTTTATTCCACAGAGGGCAATGACAGCTAGTTATTGATTTCAATACAAATCAATGGAAGGCCTTGCCTTGTTGGGAAGATTGCTTATTGAAGGAGACTAGATTTTCGTTTCGATCCCTTTTATACATAATTAGACATGATTTTAATTTAATTTTTATTTAATTTAATTCAACGAGGTTATTCTTACCCCAAGAAATATTCTCGAGGTAACCGCCCATACTCTGCTTCAAAGCCCTCCTAGCCATGGAGTTGGTGGCTGGGCAAACAAAATGTCATCTTAATCATGTTTGATAATGTCTAAAAGGGATCGAAATGATAATCTAGTCTCCTTCAACGGAAGCATTCTTCCGAACAGGACCTCCATTGATATGCTTGGTGTAACTCTAAGTGACCAGCTCAGGTATGGGGGCTCCATCGAAACCAGAGTTAAGTTAGCCTCTCAGAAACTGGGCGTACTGTACAGGGCCCGCAGATACTTTAATAGTACACAACTGCTAACCCTGTACAAATCGCAAGTGCGCCCCACGGTTGAATTTGGCAGTCACCTCTGGTCTGGAGCTCTGGGAAACGGGCAGTCCGTTTGATAGATTCTCCCATCTTAACAGACGGATTGCAATCTTTAGAGCACAAGCGTCAGGTGGGAATGCTGTTCTTGTTCTGCCGGTATTACAATGGAAGATGCTCCAACGAACTAGCGTCATTGATCCTCTCGGCACCGGTGCATAGTCGGGAAACACGCCAAACACGCGCCCAACATTTGTACACGGTTGACATTAGTCACATGAGAACTGGTCATTTTTATGACTTTTTCTTGAGTTCAACAGCTCGGCTGTGGAACGATTTACCGGCCTCTGTGTTTCCTCCCTCCTACAACATGGGTCTCTTCAAGACCCATGTTCACTCCTTCCTTTCCTCAAAAAGACCCTCCACACAGCATCCTCAAAGGTGACACAGGCCCTGTTGGAAATTATTTTCCTCAGGGCCTCCTGTGTGGAGTTAATGTAAAAAAAAAAGCACAATTCCCCCATTCGTTGAGCACCGGCGAATCCATATGGTAATCTGAAAACAAAACTTCCTGTTTATAGGATTTTTATCCTCAATAATCACTATACACAGTTTCGCAGAATTAGCGCAGAACATGGTGTATAGATTGATTTATACATTTTTAAAGAATGATAATATAGCGTAGGGAGTGTGGTGAACCCATCGCTCAGGGAGTGGAAACACAAACCTGCAATAGCCACCCCAAGCCAAGGTGTGAGCTACTGTGCTCAGGCTGAATGTCCTGGGGAACAGTGTCACCAACGGTGCCTCTGAGAAACAAGGTCGCATCTCGGGTGTTTAGACCTTACTCCAGCACTCGGGGCTCTGCTGGAGTGGACCTTCTATTTCCCTGGTAACTCGTGGGATAAAAAATTGGACCACTCGAAAACTAGGGGCTTAGGAGTGCTGAGGCCACCTCCGTGGACTTTCTTCCTGGGGCCTGTATGAGGAACCAAGAGCAGAAGCCGTGGAGATGAGAGCTTAGGCCACCTCCATGAACTCTTCCCTTGTGAGACCTTCAGGAAACCAAGGGGAAGGGCACTCTTCCAGCGTGAGGCTTTTGAGGGACCAAGGAAGAGTGAGGTGGAGAGATGATGTCCTGTTCCCATGTGGGGCCTTCAGGGAACCATGTAGGAGTGAAGAGAAGAAATGAGACCATCTCTGTGAACTCTTCCCTAGTGGGGCCTTTAGGGAACCACAGAGGAGTGAGGAGGAGAGACAAAGTCCTCTTCCCTCCTGGGACCCTCGGGGAACCAAGGTGGGGTGGACTATTCCCTTGTGGGGCCTTTAGGGAACCGAAGGGTGGTGAACTCTCCGTTGTGGAGCCTTCGGGGAACTAGGGAGTGGAGAGGAGAGATGAAGCCCTCTTCCCTCGTGGGGCCTTCAGGGAACCAAGGACGAGTAAAAAGGGGAAACGAGTCCTGGGAAGACACATTGTCAAACCAGAAGATATAGCTTCATTTCCAATAACAACTCTGGTGAGCTTTATTAAAGGGACTGGGTTGTTGTTAAAGGATTGAGGTAAAATGGGAGTTAGCAAATGGGCCTATGGCCTAAGTGCTCACAGGAACTAATCGTAAACCATCTCCGCAAAGAATAAAAAGAAAAAAAAAAGAAAAACAGAATGACAAACATTCCCAGATTACAAATACATAACCTGAAGGTATTAAAATTCTTCTTACTACCATTATTACAGTAGGAAGATGTTGCTCAAGCGATGTCAAAGGACTAAAGCTAGCTGATCATTGAACCCGCAACGTTAGAACTCAAAGCTGTGGACCACTCAACTAACTAACTACATTATCTGTTTTGTGTGCAGAGCCCCGCCTCGGCAAGATGATGGTGATGGGTGCCATCCTGAGCTGCGGAGATGCGCTGGCCACCATGGCGGCCAACAGCAGCACCTTCCCGGAGATCTTCACGCTGCAGCCTGGACACCGTCGCCTCTCCTACCACCAGAGGGCCCTCGCTGGGGACAGGTGCTCTGACTATGTGGCTATGCTGGTGGCTTACCAGGTATACTACCATCTCTGCCATGTTCCACTTTTGGATTACCTTTGTTTTCCTTAACACTTATTTAAGTTCAATCAGACCATTACATTTCTCGTTTTATTTCACGTTGCCCAAGCTTTACGCAAAGTTTTTCGAAATCAGATTCAGACAGTGATTTTCCTCTTATTTTGAATGCTAAGTGGCAGATGCATCTGCCCACCTGCTGCGTGGCGGGCCGGATCGAGAGAGACTTTCCAGCCGGACTCTCTCGACCCATCGCCTATCACCGCAGTTGGAGAGATGGATTCATACGTCCGCCACTCTTGGACACACTGACCCCCAGATTCCTACCCACCCCTCATACCTTTTACCTTCTCAGAACTTCCTATCCTTCCCTTCCTCAAAAAGACCCTCCACACAGCATTCCCTAAGATGACATAGGCTCTGAGGAAAATTATTTTCTTTAGGGATTCCTGTGTTGATCTTATGTAAAAAAAGTCTGTAATTTTCCTTTTATTTTGAATGTCAAGTGTGCAAAATTTCATCAAAAATTATTAACCACTCTGATACGTAAGCGGATATATGCGATAACATAACGATAGCAGTCGAGTACAATAACCGTGTTTTCACGTCAACGCGTGTGTTCCCACGGAAATCGTTATAACTCCGTTATTGTTCTAGTGACATCCCTAAAACAAAAAGTAGAAGGTCCATAATAAATCAAGCTGCACATCCCTATTCAAGTTATCCATAGAAATACATAAAAAGACCTATTCTGTCAGATACATGGTAGGTACAGATTTTACCCGCCAAATCGCCTACGTTAGACAATGTTATTTTTTATTAAATATTCTTGTATGAAATAATAAAAAAAGTGAGGTTACCAAATTGTTTGTTATACATTTATACAATAGAATAAGTATTGTTTTTTTTTTGCATTATTCGTGATTTTCACATAAATACATCACGTGATTTTTTTAACCTTTTTTTTTTTGTTTTCATTCTAAATTTTAATATTTACAAATGTTAATGTTTATTTGTAATTTAACAATTTGAAAGCTTATTTCAACCTTTCACAAACAGTTTTTGGTATTTGGCTACGTTCAGAAATGTTTCATTTATAGAGTTTTCATTGTGAAGCGGAAATAAAACAAAGTTTTTGTAAATCTGACATTTCGTTTAAGGCTCCGTTACCGGCCCCAAAAAGAAGAAGATGGAGAGATACGAAATTACAAATGTTAGAGGAGAGCGTTAACATTTACAGCGCCAAAATCGATGCGAAAACTGCGAAAATCTTTAATAAAACACAACTCGTTTAAAATAGAGCAAAAATCTCTTGGGGGCTGTCTAAAACAGTATTTAATGAAAACGCTGTGAATTTTTTCATACATATAACTTGTAAAATAACGGAAACAGACTTGAAAATAAAAAAAATTGGAGCATGCTTTGCAATTTTTTTCTATGGAGGGAATTTCATATAATTTGCATTTCGGCGTGGGGAATGTATAGATATTATCTTCAAACATAACATATATATTTTTAAGAGCTTAAAAACTTCAAATGTTTAAGGCAGGTTTGCAAGAAATCGGTAGAAATTCGGAGAACGGCCTCTTAAGACGAAAAACTTGCATAATCGCAATATATCGGAGTGGTTAAGTGTAGCAGTAGCTGATCTGGCTTATCGCACCCCATAATTGTTTTCTTCGACTATTTCTAGATGTGGGAGCGCGAGCACGAGAAGGGGGAGGACGCAGAGACTCGCTTCTGCGAGTGGAAGGGCTTGCAGCAGACCACGATGCGCATCACGGCCGAGGCCAAGTACCAGCTGCGCTCCATCCTGACCGCGGCCGGCTTCCCCGACGAGTGCTTTGCGCAGCAGCACTGGGAGGCACGCGGCCCCGAGCCCCGTCTGGACTGTGTTATGGCGCTCATGTGCATGGGGCTGTATCCCAATGTGTGCTACCACCAGGGAAAGAGGAAGGTGAGTGAAATCTGTCTGTCATCATTCATTTACCATCCTTCTGCGAGTCGAAGACCACGATATAAATTGGTCTTCTCATGCTACCTTTTTAATATGGCCATCTTCTGTTGTGATGATTTTGGTTGTAATAAAGCTCCTTGGTGGCATGGTGTCTTTTTATTAAACTGAAAAATTAAACTTTTGAAATACTCATAATGGTGACGAGCGTATTGGACTGCCAGGAGGCTCCATTCTCAAAGTCCATTCTCAAAGTAATATTTAACGACTCTTGTTAACCTTTTAACCGCTAAAAAATATACCTAAGCAATCGCCCCCACGCGGCATATTTTTTTTTGAATATTTTTTTTAGCTAGACCGTTCTAGAAAACCAAATCATTGACTGGATTAAACCAAAAATCATTAATAAATTATCGTAACATGATCCTCCAAGATCAAAGTATCAATAAACATTCACTTGAGACATCCTGTGTGCTTGGCGCTCTCGAAGCTTGCCGGTTGCATTTCTATCGTTCTTAGCTTTATTTTGAAAATATTAAGGAAGTCCTTATTTTTTCGCCGTGAAAATATCATAAAATAAGTGAAATAATATTTTATGTTAAGTGTATAAAATTAAAATAATTTTAAAAGTCGTAGTTTACCTCTTAATTTAGTTTTTAACAAAATAACACATATTTTATTTTCAAGTTCGTACGCTGTTTCGTAAAATGCACCACGGTTGCATCGAATGGTCAAAGGGACACACAAAATCAACACATGTGCATAGTACTGCATAGCGCATGTGGCTGGACCTTCAGGCCCAAAAGCTAGTTCCGAATGTCTAGCTTCAGTGCAGTGATTTATGATGTTTGTTTTGTGATGCAATGCATCTTGTAAACACTAATATTGTTTACAATCGGGCAGCATTTTTTTTTTTTTTTTTTTTTTTTTTTTATTTATTTATATATGTATATATTTTTTTTTTTATCACAAACAAGTCCTGCTAAGCCAATTCAATTGGCTTGTCAGCAGGTGCTTATAATTAAGTTACATATATATTTTAAATGTTATAATTTTACATCTTATATCTACAAATTCAACATTATTCATACAAATCAATCTAAGTATAAATATTTTTTTTCCGATAGCCAATTTTTCAGCATATATTTAACCTTATTCATAGAATTACATTGCTTTATAGTATCAGGTAATAAATTAAATATTTTCGGTATGTTGTATTCAAACGTTCTCTGTCCGTACTTATTATTAAATTTCGGAACTATTAACCCGTCGTTGCGCGTGAATCTAGTGCTGTATTTATGTTCTAATTTCTCTTTATGCTGCTGGGTAAATATATACTGAATTATAATTTTGTGCCATAGTATTGCCTTAACAGGTAAAATTTTAGCACTCTGATACAGTAATGGTGTATCATGTCTCTGTTTGAAAATATTCGGAACAACTAATAATTTTGCAATTGCGTTTTGTACAACTTGGACTTGTTTCAGATTTGTTACAGAAGTATTTCCCCATATTGTTAATCCATATCTTATAATGGATTCTGCCAGTGACATATAAATTATTTTTAGTGTTTCAATGGGTAAGAAAAATTTCAATGTGTACATTCTGCCAGCAATTGATCTGAGTCTTTTACAGGTTTTTTTAATATGTTTATCCCATTTAAAAAAACAATCTACGGTAACACCAAGATACACATATTCCGTAACTAATTCTAAACTTTCACATTTACAATTAGTTGGAATATTTTTATGGATGCAATTAAAATTATGAGAAATAATATTAGGATTAAATTGGAATTTGGCATTAGGTGATCTTATATGCATTACTTTGGTTTTTTTGGCATTAATTAATAATCCTGCATCATGAGACCATTTACAAAGTTGATTAAAGTCAATTTGCATGAGTTCAATTGCAGTTTTTAGATCTTTATGTGATATGACCAATGCTGTATCATCTGCAAATACAAAATGTTTAACAAAAGAGAAAAGTTTTTTCATTATAGTTACATAGATTATATACAGTGTAGGTCCCAATATAGAACCTTGTGGAACTCCTGCAGATACATTTTTTGTTTTACTAAAAGTATTATTTATTTTGGTACATATTTTTCTATTTCTAAGATAATCTTTAAATAAATTTAACACATTTCCTCTTATTCCAATTTTTTCTAGAGTTTTTAGCAGTTTTTTTGAGTTAATTGTGTCAAAAGCTTTAGAGTTATCGATAAATAAAACAATGACATGTAATTTATTACTATTATTATGTTAAGTTTTAAAAATAAAAGTGTATTGTTGGACCCTTTCATTGCCGCAAAAGTAACTTTATATAACCTTGTGCGTGACCCGAATGTAAAAACTACCGGGTACCGAGGTTGCCGTGGTGGACAAAAAAATAAAAAATATGTGCGTACGGAGGTACAACACCCGCAAACTAATACGGATTGTGATAATAGTAACACACTGTCAGAACAGGGAATTCAAGTGGTCAAACCTACTGATGAACGAAGCAGCCTAGCTTCTGAAGCCCTTCGTGATAATTGCACCAACTTGAAAGTGATACGAACAGAACGACATGCCAATTTTAGAAGTAGGCGGCTTGCGGTGGGTTCCTGGAATGCACGATCTCTTAACAACAAGTTAGAGGATGTGGATGAGGTTTTCAAAGATCGTAAGCTCCACATACTCACCGTGACTGAAAGCTGGCACGAAAACAGCGAGTCGTATGCGATAGAAACTACAAGCCCTAGGGTACACTGTTCTGGAGAAGGCTCGACCTAGAGCTGCGGAACATTCTAAAAATGTGAATCATGGGGGTGTTGTGATTATAGCCCGACAAGGACTGCGGCTTACCAAGGTGGCAAACGGTACATTCAGTACATTTGAGTACATTGGGTGCCGTGTTTCTTCTGCGGGATCATCATTTACGCTGCTAACGCTGTACCGTCCTGGTTCTAAACC
Source organism: Limnephilus lunatus (assembly GCA_917563855.2). Taxonomy (NCBI): domain Eukaryota; kingdom Metazoa; phylum Arthropoda; class Insecta; order Trichoptera; family Limnephilidae; genus Limnephilus; species Limnephilus lunatus. The sequence goes on along the minus strand of OU830603.1, from coordinate 44,409,553 downwards.
GATCTGTGTGGATTTTTTTTTAGGGAGTTTTCGTGTTTTTTGGAATGGGCAGTGGGACTATCCGAAACTCTTATCATCACAGGTGATATTAATATTCACCTTGAGCGTGAGACGTCACCCAATGCTGTCAAATTCATTGACTTATTGGATAGCTTTGGATGCCATCAATGGGTCGATGTACCCACTCACGACGCTGGTGGAATATTAGACATTTTTTTATCAAGGGCCCAAAACTAATAGCCAAAGTTCATGATATAGGTTTATCGGATCATCGACTTGTCCGCACTGAAATTGATTTCAACCCGCCTAAAGTTCCATATAGGACAATAGAATCGAGGGAATGGCGTAAATTCGATTTCGACAAATTCATTGAAGAACTTAAAAATTCTACTTTATGCATAGAAAGTCACTGGGGAATTAAGACACCGACCGAACTCGTCGAGGAGTATAATAAAATTTTGTCAGCTTTACTAAATAAATATGCTCCAACCACCTCGAAAATACGGAAGGTTCGAAAATCTGACGGCTGGTTCGATGAAGAGTGTCGGAGTCAAAAGAGGCTTATGCGGAAACTGGAGAGGTTATACCGAAAAAACCCCGATGTTACTCCACGAGACGAGTGGATTAATGCTCAAATAGAGTACAGGACGAGAATAAGTGAAAAAAGATCTGAATACTGGATCAATAAAATTGACTCTGAGCGGAAAAATCCACGACGTCTCTGGAACTCCGTTAAAACTGTCCTTGCTAACAATACCGTGCAAACCTCTACAGACATTACACCGCAGGCCTTTTCTAAGTTTTTCTATGAAAAAATTGAATCCATTCGCGCCTCCACATCTTCTGCCTCCCCACCAATATTTACACCCAATCCCAAATGTTCCCTGTCATCATTTAAACCTACAACGCTAGAAGAAGTAGGAAAGTTAATTTTAAGTTCACCTAATAAACAATGTGTTCTTGACCCTATCCCAACTTGACTTCTTAAGAAATGTAGCAACGTGTTGGCTCCCTTCCTGGTTCACGTTTTTAATAAGTCCTTAAGTACAGGTGACTTTCCAGAGCCACTTAAGTCTGCAGTAGTCACCCCAATCATTAAAAAACCGCAGCTTGATGCCGACAATTTGAGTAACTACCTACCTGTGTCAAATCTGCCTTTCGTAGCAAAACTACTTGAAAAAATTGTTGCGTCTCAAATAACTTCCCACTTAAACGTGAACAAATTATTTACTGATCATCAATCCGCATATAGAAAGTTCCACTCAACAGAAACCGGATTACTTCGTGTCCTCTCAGATATAACCCTTGCCATAGAATCAGGTAAGTTAGCCCTTCTTTCACTTTTAGATATGAGCGCCGCATTTGACACCATTGACCACGACTTCCTTATTATGAGACTAGAAGTAACATTTGGTTTACACTCTAACATAAAAAAATGGCTACAATCTTATCTATCCAATCGCTCTCAAGCAGTGAAAGTTGGAAACAAACAGTCCAACTTCACAAAACTCTCTTCAGGGGTACCTCAGGGATCCGTTTTGGGTCAACTTCTTTTCATTATCTTCACAAATGATGTCGCAAAAATTATCGAGTCATTTGGTCTATTATCTCACTGTTATGCTGACGATCAGCAAGTATATTTTTACTGCACACCAAATGAGATCAACGGCCTTAAAATTCGCACAACTGAGTGTCTAGAAGCGATCAGTCTTTGGATGTCCTCGAACAAACTTAAGTTAAATCCCACAAAGACCGAGTTTCTCTGGGCAGCCACGAATAGACGCCAACATTTAATAGACAACTCACCAATTTCTATTTCCGGTAGCGACGTAATTGCAAAAACAACCGTCAAACTTCTAGGTGTTTATCTGGATTCAGACCTTTCGCTAAAAAGTCAAGTAAATAGGACCGTCAGTACTGGGTTTTTCTATCTAAGACAACTTAAATCAGTTCGTAGGAACCTCTCAACGGAGGCAACTAAGCTTCTTGTGAACTCATACATAGTTTCACGTCTTGATTATTGTAATGGCATTTATGCAAAACTTCCTAAATGCCAAACTGATAAACTACAATCAGTGTTCAACGCCGCAGCACGGCTAATTACTGGGGTACCCAAGTTTTCGCACATTTCGGAACACCTTCGAAAGCTTCACTGGCTGAAGTGTCCTGAAAGGATCCAATACAAGTTATGCTGGATGGTGTTTAAAGCTCTCAATGAAATGGCTCCACCCTATATCTCTGAATTATGCATTCCGGAAAATATTGGTCTAAGGCAGTCAACTCTTAGATCAGCGACATCATCTGCAATCGGAAGGTTGAAAGAACTTAAGCGAAATCCGAACACTAATTTTGGTGATCGTGCATTCGGAGTATCCGGCCCTGAGGCTTGGAATAAACTTCCTATGGAATTAAGATGCATAACCAGCCCAACAGAATTTAGATCCAAACTTAAAACTCACCTATTTAAACACTCATTTCCATAAATTCGCTATTCCATTCAAATATTGCTATCCAATCTGTTGTTGAGCGATGAATTATCTTATTGCGGTTGAGATCGACGATTAGATTCATTCATTCATTTAAGATACCTATGCTTTCCTTTAAATACAGTTAACCCATTAAAATCATTTTCAAAACCGTGTTATAAAATATTGTAATATTATGTACGAACTTCCTTCTTCTTCTGGCGCTAACAATATTAATATTAAAAAAGGGTATAAAATATTTTGTAAAATGTGTAGAATAAAATATGTATGTATGTATATATAAAATCATCAAACTGCTTCGACTTGCAGCAATAACTTTCTTCTCTGTCTGTACCTATATCGGTAGAGTTTTTTTGATCACTTGGTAATATTAGACACCTTGCAAAACTAAAAAATATTTATTGTTATATGTAAACACCTACTTTAATTGTAAATCTCTAATTTTAAGTCACATTTGTAAATATATATGTATGCCACTAATTTTCAGTCAGTAGTAGTAATAAGTCTTAGTCGTAAGTCACTAGCTATGTACATAATATATAAGTCTTAAATGTAAGTACATAGTTATAATTTTGAATCTTAGTTGTAAGTCTATCGTATTAATTTTATTTTATTGTATGCTTATATGTACAGCGCCCTTGAGGTGATTTTTCACAAAAACGGTGCTTTATAAATCAGCCAAGTATTATTATTATTATCCTGAAATCAAGATAACAACACAATTGTGTTAATATAAACAAAGGCGCTCTATTTCAACAAACAAAGCAATTTCTCAAGTGGCCGCCTCTAGCGACATATGACGTAACATATGGATACTGCTACGACCCTCGGTTGAGGATGCAGGAAAATAATAATTAACTCCTTCGCAGAGAGTAGTGTCGAGAAATTCTCTCCGGTTGTCTTGATGGTTTACAGATGAGGTAATTAATATCTGTAGTTGTGATGCAGATGTAGATGATGTCTTGAGTCTTGAGGTAAGTTGGGAACAGTTCCGTGTAGGAATGATAACTTGGTAGTTTTAATATAAGAACTTTATTTAAAGATGTAAGTATTAATTAAGTATTATTAGTAACTTATAATTAAGACAATGTCAATAAGAAGTGAACAAAAGTGCAGCGTGCAACCTGCACTTGTTAGATGTAAATGTGAACGAAGTGAACTGAAGGAAGTGAACGAAGTGAACCTCGAGAAATGCTAAGTCCTCGTTTATATAGGTACTATTTTCAGTATTTCCGAATAGAGGAATGGTGGGGAGACTCATAGGTAAGTACCTACTAGGCACAAAAAATGGGTTACGCAGGAAATCAGTTTTTGGTGTTAATCCCTTCGATATTTCTTAATCGTTTTCAATTAAAAATAATGTGTTTGTTGGAAACGCATGAGTGCATAAAAGGTTGACATTAATATGTGTGATTTATAGCATAGGGCTGGAGAATATAACAATACCTACTTACATGTTGTGTAGGAAATACGAGATAAGGCGGGCCACTGCGCCGATCATCTGGTTTAAGTTTTTTTTTTTTTTCCACTAACTTCACATGGTTTTTTTTTTAGTTAACATTTTATGGACGTTTATGCTGTGTTATTATTTTATATTGTTTTCACTAGGTTAAAATACATAAAAGGTTATATTGTTTTCACTAGGTTAATTTACACTAATATGAAGGTATACTGACGACAATACCAAAAAATATATACAAGAAATACACATCAATTTAAAAGAAAGTTTTATTAGTTTTTTTTTCGTGGTATATACGGAAACATGGGTAAATACATAATGTCACATTACACTCGGGGCACATATATCTTGAATATTTTTTAACTTTGGTTTTCAGTTTAGAGTTGGTACATACACGACACAATCGACATGGGTTTTCACGTTTTGCCGTTGGCGGTATTATGTCTGGCATGTGTTTCGCTAACCCTTTGGCTGACAAACGGAGTGGACTATCAGAAAAGCGTGATGTAGATTGAGATGGTTCATTATATTTTTCTATTAATTGTCTTATAACTTTCAAATGAAAATCTGCCAATGCAGTATTTTTTCTGGTAAGCTTGTTGAAGAGCGTGTGTGAATTTAATAAAAACAGATCTATTATATGGAAAACCACTTTTTTATATCATTTTATGGACTTCCTCATGCAATGCAAACTGCTCAACATCATGTCGGATTTGTCGACAGCGCCCATATGTATATTGTAATCCAAGATACATTTTGATTTATATATTGGCTCATTTGTTTCCCTGTTGACTTTTCCCGTTGGAGATGAAGAGCTATCGTGGATAGTTGTGAGCATATGAACTTCACGCTTATCTTGCCATTTTAACTCTAAAAGTGGTCCACGATGTTTTGCCTCTATTTCTCCCTTTTTTAATTTTTTTAAACTAGGTTAGGTTAGGTTCGGGTCGGCTTGGTGGGGGCCCGCTACTACACCGAGTGAACCGGACGGGACCGGTAGACCACTTAGGGCGGTGTTTGTTTGGAGGGCTATTTTTAGCCGTGTGAGTAATTTAATCGTGAGATCGTCAAAGTCGCGGGATCGATTTAGTGGGTTAAAAAATCCGAGTGCAGATTCGGACACTAGAGCAAATTTAATATACACTTTTTTTTCTGAAATTCGTTCTAGTTTTCAAAAATATAATTTATGTTTTTAAGGAAGAAAATGAAAAACACTTTATTTATATAAACAATCAATAATACTGTAAGCATAGACAATCAATACAATTTCGATGAGGGATAAACCAAAATACAGATTTGTAACATGTATTGCAAAAATTTCTGTCGGCTCTAAATTCGAAATACTGATATCTCGACACCACACCATGTTGCTCGGCCCTGACGACCATCAGGAACGGGGCAGCGGGTGCAGAAAACGTTTCCAACGTCCGTCACGGCGTAGAGAAACTTGACACATGACACTGGAAACGCATGTATGTCGATTGAGTCGTTTCCCTCCTTCTCCAGTCGTCTGTTCCTCTCCAGATGATGATTGTCTCGAATCATGCTCCGAAGCGTCCCGTCGGATCCTTCTAGATACAGCTGCATCAGACGAACCAGCGATCCCATCCATTCCTTCGTTCCCCACACTTGGTGTTCCGCTTTCCGCCAAAAGTGTCGAATTTCCCCACGGGGCACATGTATGATTATATTTTTCGACCCCTGAACCGTCCCTGTTGTCCACTCCAAAGTGATGAGCGGCACAGATGCTAGCATCGAAATCGATTTCTTCGAGAATATCCGATAGTATTTGACGACCATTGCCGGTATAAAGGTACTGGCGAAGGCAAGCGACGCAAGCAATGCTTTCACATTTGTATTGCTGGGCGCGAATAGTTCTTCCAAGCCTTGAGGAATGACCCCACTGGTTAGAACTAGATATATAGATGAAATGCCAGTGTTTTCTTTTCGTTCCTGAATGCGAAGCGACGAGTTTCCAAGGGCCGTTATATAGCCTCGTAAAACCTTTTTCTCCCCCGCCGCCATAGACTCCAACTCCAAGTGCTGTAGAAATTTTGCAATTACTATCTGTTCCCAGTCTTTCAGTGCTGCCTCCTCCAGGAGAGAATTCACGTCGTTCTTTGTTTCCATATTCCACAACGATTCGGCCTCCAGGTCGAATTTCGGCAATAGTTGGTTCTCCTCCACCTCCATTTTCGCAAAGTCTTGGCGTTCCTTCGATAATTCGAGTAGCTCCTTCGATAACTCGTTCTCTTTCGAGTAGACGTGGGCAAAATTGAATGATTGAATTAAATGAATAAATTCAATCTTGTAACACACTTGATCTGATTCTCATTTTCAAAAGGAATTAAATCTTTATTCCTTACTCTTGGCCTTGCACCCTACAATTTTTTAACAGCAACATAATTATTTTTATTTGTATTAATTTATTTTACAGTTAAATTATTTCATGTTATATTGAGGTAAGAAAACAATAATGTACTCTTTAAATATTGTAGTGTTTCGTAGGAATTTATTTAAATATTATTCTGCAATTCTGCATATTTGTTGCGCGGATAGGTACAAGTATCTACACTACAGGCGGCGCGCCTATCACGTGTAGTTAATATCCCGCATCCCGCGCATTAAATCCACACAACAAAACCCCGTCGGCCAGAGAGTCCCTAGTCCAAGCGACATAACCGCCAACCGAATCAGCCAAGAGTCACGAGGCAAGGAGTCAAATAATTCTGAGATTCGAGTGTAGCGTGCCGGCCCCACTATTCGTCATAGTCCTACAGGTCTACGCGGACCGTAGCGTTCAATTCTCAAGTTCAATCTATGTTTCATTTTTATTCAAGGCATCAAAACATTTGTTTCTTGTTCATTTGTGACGTCGTTGTCCCAATTCCCATGTCCCACGTATCGAGTTGATTCGGCCGACAACTCAATTCCCATAAATATGTTGTCCGCGGAATGCAATTTATTCAAGTCACAGCAAGACAAAAAGCACCTATAGGTCAGAAGTTCCGTATTCATCCCTTGATATGCCCGCAGAGAATCGGTTCGTCGTTAGTCCTCGCGCGGCCAAGCCGTCATCTTAGGGCGAATCTTCTCACTCCGGAGTCCGGACTCTGAACTTCTGCTAATAAAAAGCCGAAAGTTAATCCTATATATTTTTCTCCCTCACACGTGAGTAAATTATGCAATGCGTTTAGCAACAAAACGATGTTTATGTTTATTATTGTTTTTTTATGATATTGTCTACCTAGCCTATAACAGTAAACAAATTAACAAAACAAACACCAGTCGCTGTCGTACCGTGATAAATGATAATCGTGTGATTTGTTCCTTTATTTTTGTGATAAATTGTATGACGCGTGTCGCTCAGATTTTTAATTAGTTTTATATTTGACGCATGGTTTTTACTTCACCATTGAGGTAGGTGCATTTTAAAACATATTTATTTATACTGGGTTTTACAGATGTTTGCACTTACGTGAGAACAATCCAGTTAAAAAAACTCAGTTATATATTTGAGTGGAGCTTATTCCAGCTACCTAGCCGTAAACAAAACACCAGTCGCTGTCGGACCGTGATACGTCATGATGATCGAGTGGTTTATTACTTTATTTTTGTAATAAATTGTATGACGCATGTCGTTCAGACTTTTAATTAGTTTTTATTCGGCGCATCGGTTTAACTTCACCATTGAGGTAAGTGCATTTAAAAATATATATTTGAGTGAAACTTATTCCAGGTGACCGGATCGGATGTATGAAAGCGCGATAATACTATGTTTTTTTATGTGAATACAGCAACTCCCAACTGCTCCCGTCTGGAGCTAATGAGACTATGGCATTCCCAATTGGGATATTTTGTGAGGCTGAAGGTAGTGGGAATTTTAGATCACGTGAAGTAGACCAATTTTAAGTTTAATAAATAAAATAAAATTAGTGAAACTTAAGGGTAAACCACAAAAACTGTTCCATTTTAAGATTTAATTGATAGCCTAATATAAATACATTTTTCTTGTCAAAAATTTTTTTTTTTTCAAAATAAATACACATTAAAATAAATATTTCATTAACTTCGTTTTTAGTACCTTCAATTTTTCAGAACGACATAATTCACCCTAAGAAGAGTGCTTTGCGCAGTGAAAATTTCTTTAGCACCATTGTGATTTGAAACTCGATGAAACGAAAAATAACGACAATAAAAAGAGCCAAACACATGCATCTAAAGGATGTAGTCCGCGGGAGAATGAGATAGTATTATCGGTCTCCTCTTTGTGCGGTTTTTCGTAGCCTTTCGGCCTCCTCTTTGTGCGGTGCTTCGTAGCCTCTCATGTATACTTTAGTTTTCTTAACCACATATTAGAAAATATATCTATGTATGCATATAAATAAGTTTTTTTTTTTTTTTTTTTTTTTTGGAACTAATTGAATTAAAGGACCGAATAAAAGGAATCAATTCAAAAGGCCGGGGGAATCAGACTGAATCGATTCACTCCTGGGAATGAATCTGCCCATGTCTACTTTCGAGTCTTCTGTCTTCATCTTCTTCTGCGGGGAGACGTTCTTCGGAAGCTCCTCTGCTTGTCTCTTGTTGTTTGATGACATATTCTGGGTAAGCTCCTACGGTATGTAAATAGTTTCCGACAGCAGGGTTACTAGTCACTATGTGGTACTTGTACAGTCGCCGTGCCGACATGCCAACTGACCATCTGTAAACAGTGTATTCGTATTTATACCCTTCCCCACATGTGGTCAACATGTGTTCTTTTTAAATTGTGCAAATATTCAAACAGACGCAGTTCCTACGCGATAAATTGCAAATTAAATAATCAGAGATAAATTCTGTTCCCACGGGATATATCACATGTGTCGGGATAATTAATCACAAGTCTAGACGCCACATGTGCGAATAATCGTGAGAAAGTATGTATTTCAGGATGCATTTGCGAACCCAGCAGTGCAAGTGCATTCATTTGTGTCTCTAAGCTCAACAAGTTAACATGTCTGATCACGTCTCGTCCTTCGATACTCCCACAAGGAGGGCGTTTCTGGAACCGTTCGATGAAGAGGGACGTCCAGTAGCCGTCGTCCAATGCAAGTTTATGGATAACTGTTATCCATAAACTTTTTTTATTTTTTTAAACAAATGTATAAAATATATTAAAAATAAAGTGTCAGCTTGACCTATGCCGCCGGCGCATCGGTACCTAGTGGCATTAGCGTCACTCTGTTGACACGTTTTATAACTTTGCTTTGCTCAGTCGAACTTAATCCACGTGCCCGACGTCCTCAGATTATTTAGCAATGCTTGTGTGTTGGAAAGAGCTTAGTTGTGCATTTGAGCAGTGTTGAGCCTTAGTTTCAGCTTAGCAGTTGATTAGTAGGATTGGGAACAGCGGCTGTAAGTCTCTCTGATCTTGAGATAGCCTGGTATGCATATTTCGGTGACCACACAATTCAACAATTCAGCAATTTCATCACTCTTTTGAAAAGCAATTAAAAATGACAAAAAAAAAACTTGTTTAAATAGTGTACGTTAGGTTATATGCCATTTTTTTTTCCTCACTTTTAATGCCTTTAAAGAGGTGTTGAAATATTGATATTTATATTGAGTTGTCATGGATTGCCTATTTCAACTGTTACCAGAGCCATCTATGCACAGTGACGGAAATTAAAATCGTTAATATCATATCATCTAACCTGAATGGTTTGTTTTTGTGTAGGTGCTGACAACGGAGAGTAAATCCGCCCTGCTGCACAAGACTTCGGTGAACTGCAGCAACCTGGACACCAAGTTCCCTTCGCCCTTCTTTGTGTTTGGGGAGAAGGTCCGCACGCGTGCCGTCAGCTGCAAGCAGACCAGCATGGTGGCGCCCATCCATCTGCTACTCTTTGGCAGCCGGAAGGTTGAATGGGTAAGTTCCACCACATCAACATCATTATGATATTATAACATTCTCTCCTCCACAAGCTGGCTGCGTTCCCTTCAGTCCTCTGTCCTTCTCGTCCATTTGAATCCAGTCCTTCCTGTCCTGCTCCTGTCCTTTTCTAAACAGTCAATCCACCTCTTCTCGGCTGCCTCAGCGCCACTTCCATTGGGGCATCCATAGATTTTTGGTGTTCTGCCATCCAGTAGTGTGCACAGAGTAGGCAGTAGGAAAAATAGCTGATTAATTGATATAAAAAAAGGTTTTCGCTAAGAAAGGCTAAGTTGCTGACTTTAGCCGATATTGGTTGAGATTACCTGCCACATCAAATATTCAGATAACCGCTTCATTTACGTACATTAATGAGTTTTGATAACTCATGGGAGTGAGTATTGATAACTCAAGGGAGTGCAACCCTTAATGAGTTTTGATAACTCATGGGAGTGCAACTTCGTTGTATGTTTTTAATAATAATAAAAAAAAAAAAAAAAAAAAAAAAAAAAAACATTACAAGCCAATTAGATACGAAATGTATAAAAATATTGTATTTTTTGCCATAGTGTGATAGAAAGCCAAAATAATATGATTTTTAGTTTATTAGTAAAGTTGTACTAATTAACAGATGGCATTGATGGTTACATTTGTTATTTGACTGAAAGGCACAGCCGTTTTCGACACTTACACAAGCCAGTCTTCCACTGTATGTGCATTACGCACCCATGTACTTTTTGTGTAGAATACAGCATTTAAATATGACATGTGCGTCATTTTACATGCTGTGGAGTGGCACGCCTCTGCTAACAACTATACATAATGGACTTTATTATCATCATCATCAAACAGTATTAATAGACCAGAGACTGTACGGTTGAAATTTAAGAATCCGGCTAAGATGGCAACTCTGACGCCGCGCCGTAAGTGGATTTGTATACAAATCTGCTTTTGTAATTGAACCGAATTAAAGCAATGCCAACAGGTGGCGCCACTTTCGTTAACAGATCACGTGATTAGCATCCCCTGGCAGGCATAAGTACTACTTGATTTGTAAATTAACGATAATATGATTATTATTGTGACTGGCAGTTGTGGTTTCTACGTCGCGTCTACATATTACATATGATGTCATTGCCTGTCGCGGTCATTTTGACCCGGTGACCCCAGTGGATCAGAGGAACCGGCTATTTTTGGAAGCAGTTCCTATCGGATTTATAAAATGGTCACCAACACTCAAACTGGGCGAAGCCGATCCAAGAACTGCCCGCAGGGCCTAGCAGCAAAAACTTGCGGGGTGGGTTTTTAACTGCTAGTTGTTGTTGATACAAGACGGTCCGCGTAGCTACCGTTAGCTCTTATCTCCTAACAATAGCCCAGTCTTTTTAATGTTCACCAGGGTTGTCATGTTCTGGTGTGGCTTAACATATATCTCAGCCTTATTTCCATCATCTGTAGGTGAATGGTGAGGTTATATTGTGTTCCTCATCGTTTGGTATGTGTTGTAGGTGGATGGTGTGGTGAAGTTGGACAATTGGATCAACCTGGAAATGGATCCGAAGCAGGCGGCTGCCGTGGTGGCCCTGCGCCCCGCCATCGAGACTCTGGTGGACAAGGCCGCCCACGAACCTGAACTGTGTCTCGAACCCGATCCCGTCGATGCCAAGGTAATGTTATCTCTTTAAACACTTAAGTTGAACACTGAAGTTATACAGTTGAATTTTAATTTAAAAATTCAGTGTCCAAATGAAATTCAATGTGAATGGTAAAAGAAGTCGGGCCATTTGAGGAAGACATGGAATGATCAAGTGAACCAAATAATTGAGTCGAGCCTTGTCAGAAATATGAATAACACTAGTGTATTTAGATGACGATTTATGAATGTAAATGAAGCAAGGAGTGTGTGCAAAGACAGATTTGTTTATTTGTTTGGCAGTCCGTCCTCTCTGTCTACACTTGCGAAGAAATGGCGTAATTGTTTGTTTAGTTGGTTTTATTAAAACATACTTTTTTTCCACAGGTATTGGACGTGCTGAAAAAACTGTGTCTCATGAACGCCGGTGACTTTGAAATCCCCCGAGACGTTCCGGCGATGACTCACTTCGACAACAAGCGACCGAGATTCTCCAACCGAGGCGGCTTCGGGGGCGGTGGGGGCTTCGGCGGAGGAAACTCCGGCTTTGGGGGCGACGGCGGCGGATTCCGCGGCAGCCGAGGATTTGGAGGGGGCGGCGGGTTCAGGGGAAACCGCGGCGGTGGTTTCGGCGGTAACAGGGGCGGTGGTTTCGGCGGCAATAGAGGCGGGGGCGGCTACGGAGGCGGCGGCAGTGGTTACCAAGGCAACCGCGGCGGGGGCGGGTACAATGGAGGGGGAAGCGGCAACAGAGGAGGCACAGACTACAGTGATTATTAACTCCAAATACCAAATTAGTCAATGTGATTAATTTATTACCATGTGATTATGTTAATAATGTATACAGACTATTAACCAAACTATGAGGTTCCTGTATCATATACTTTCACCTCTTCATAATTCCATCAATTAGATTATTTAATTATTATATACTATATAATATTCTGGGATAGTTTATAGTCGATATGTACCATTTTTTTGTAATATCACCACAACCGTAATTTAAAAAAAAACGGTTGCTTCATGTCATGTAATGGAAAAATATTTCTGCTTTTTATTTAATGTAATCTCAACCAAATTAAACAATGTGGGTGATGCATGTATGTACGAAACAAAATAAAAACAATGTTATTTTAAGTGTGTTAACCTGTGATTGAAATAAAAAAAAAAAATGTATATATTTTTTTAATTTATTGAAGTTCCCAATTTTATTGTGCTCTTCAGCCTACAATTCCGCGTTTAACCCCTCAAGTCTCTTGGCGTTCTGGAATTTAGTTCTCTTAGAAGGACTGTCAGAATGTGGAAAATATTTTCGCAAAAAAACATCAGCTTCTTGGCGCCTTGGTCAAATTGATTGCTCTCCATTAATATTATTCAAAGAACGTAATTTTTTTTTTTTTTTTACATTAACTCCACACAGGAGGCCCTAAAGGAAAATAATTTCTCTCAGGGCCTATATCATCTTTGAAGATGCTGTGTGGAGGGTCTTTTTGAGGAAAGGAAGGAGTGAACATGGGTCTTGAAGAGACCCATGTTGTAGGAGGGAGGAAATGCAGAGGTCGGCAAATTGTTCCACAGCCGAGCTGTTGAACTCAAGAACGAGTCGTAGAAACGACCCGTTCTCATGTGACTAATGTCAACCGTGTACGAATGTTGGGCGCGTGTTTGGCGTGTTTCCCGACCATGCACCAGTGCCGAGGGGATCAATAACGCTAGTTCCTCAGAGCATCTTCCATTCCCGTTTCTGAACAGAGTCAAGTTTTTTTTAGGTATTTTGGAACTCCAGACAAGAGGTGGCTGCCAAATTCAACTGTGGGGCGCACTTGCGATATGTACAGGGTGAGCAGTTGTGTACTATTAAAGTATCTGCGGGCCCTGTACAGTACGCCCAGTTTTTGAGAGGCTAACTTAACACTGGCTTCGATGGAGTCCCCGTACCTAAGCTGGTCACTTAGAGTTACACCAAGCATAACAATGGAGGTCCTGTTCGGAAGATTGCTTCCGTTGAATATTGTTAATTATTGTCCTAAATGCTTTGTACTTTGGTTTTACTAAGGACAAACACTCTCTAAAATAGGGGAACATAGCTGAAGGTTTGTGTGCTGATACGTATGCACCTGTGTAACTAAAAATCAGGTTGGACATAAATACATACGTGTCCAACTTCCCTTTTTAGTTTTATTTAAATTTTTTAATTATTACGTAAACGATAGGGAAATTAATATCGAAAAAAATATGTCAGTATTGATGACAATTCTATTTAGGATGGAAAAATATAATATGCTTTCTTTATATATTGTTACACTTCTGTTATAAAAAATAGTTAAATAAATATGAAATTATAAATAAATATGACTGCAAAATGTAATAAAACCATTCACGTGTTTTGAGTACAATATAATTTATCCAACTTAGTGATCCATCACTATTATTGTGTTCATAATGCAAATTCCTTTTGTGTATTCTTCTGCTCACGTAATTCAAAGGAAATCATCCGTGCCATGTGTTTCTAGTGCGAAAATCGGATTAAAACCATTTCCATGTTCTGGGTATAGTAACTGTAGTATCAATATTTAATTTACTATAATTTACATGTAAAAACATTATCATACTGGAATGTCCTAAAACGGGCAATTGCCTAGTTGAACATTTTAAGTTCACTATATTGTATTATGTAATATTTTCAAACAATAAATAAATAAATAAAAAAATAAATTAAAGCTGGGGACTCGTATATAAATTCACTCTAAAGTTAAAAATAATTTCGTAAAAAATAATAAGTTCGTGTAATTAGAGATATGGCTCTGTTCTTAGGACTAACTCAGTGTAATAGTGTTCATAATATTGGTGGTCGTACATTGAATTTGGCATTATCTAATGTGTCAGATATCCGTGTTGCGATAAGTACCGAAATACTATTAACTGTCGATGTTTACCATCCACCACTTGAATTATGCTTGTCTAACCTAAAACCTATTCCTATTGTTAAAAGGGTAGTAAAAACACGAAATTTCAAAAAAGCAGATTATGAAAAAATCTTCAACCATCTCAAACAGATTGACTGGTCATTCTTGAATAGTGAAGCCGACATTAATGTACAACTTAATATTTTTTATTCTATAATTTATTCTGCAATTGATAAATTTGTTCCTTTGACGACGTACAAGGAAACTCAGTACCCAAAATGGTTTTCAAAAGATCTGATAGACTTAGTTTACCTCAAAAAATTATCTCAAAAGAGATTCAAACAAAGTCCCCGGGCTATCGACTATATTGCATTTAAAAAAATGAGGAAAGACTGCAATAAGCTTTCTGCTGAATGTTACAAAAAATACATAAGTGATGTCGAAGGCTCTATCATGAACGACTCAAATTTCTTTTGGAAATATGTCAAATCTCAAAAAGATCACGGTACTTATATACCTACTTGTATGTCATTCGATTCTAAAGTATCTCAAAATCTCCAGGAAATGTCAATCTGTTTGCGGATTTTTTTAGCGGTGTATATGTTAATGCAAATGTAGATAGCAATATCACATGCTCTGATTTGGTTGAGACTCTTGATATATCTGACTGTACTGTAACTATTGGTGATATTATATCCAAGTTAAAGAGTCTTGATTCCCGTAAATCTGCAGGACCTGACAAAGTTCCACCCATGTTCTTAGTTAATTGTATGCATACATTGTCATATCCTATACATAAGTTATTTACAAAGTCACTCTCATCAGGTGTGTTCCCGGATCTTTGGAAGTTTAGTCTTTTGACGCCCATTTTCAAAAAAGGTAATAAGAGGGACGTAAAAACTACAGGCCAATATACACCATGTCTACATTACCCAAACTTTTTGAAAGTCTAGTACTAGACAAGTTGATATCCCGAATCAATCCCACCATCTCACCGCTTCAACATGGATTTATTAAAGGAAGATCAACCCTTTCCAATTTAATATTGTATACGAATGATATTGTTAATGCCTTGATTGCATCACATCAAACTGATTCCATATATACTGACTTCAGTAAGGCATTTGATAAAGTAAACCACAAAATCTTATTAAGAAAACTGAAATTGTTGGGATTTAGAGGGAATATTTTGGAATGGTTTAAGAGTTATCTATTGGGAAGGTACTTAGCGGTCAAGGTTGATTCGTTTACTTCTTATACATTTGCAGCCTCGAGCGGAGTACCACAGGGATCTCACTTAGGCCCGATATTATTTTGCTTATTCATTAATGATATAGTTAATATTTTTAGTAATGTTAAAGTTCTGTTATTTGCTGATGATCTGAAGATATATAGAACAATCAAAAACGATGATGATCGCGCCATTCTGCAGTTGAACATGAACAAACTATTTACGTGGTGTTCTGTCAATGATTTACAACTAAACATTGGTAAATGTCAGATTATTAGTTTTTACAAAGGTAAAAATCCTCTTAAGTTTTCCTATGATATGAATGGTGTTAATCTTCTTCGTGTATCACAGATTCGTGAACTTGGTATCATATTCCATGAGAGTCTACAGTTCAATGTTCACATCGATGAAATAACAAGTGATGCAATGAGAATTCTTGGTTTTATTTTGAGAATGGGTGCAAATTTTAAAAATGTATCAACATTAAAAAATCTGTATTGCTCGTTAGTACGAAGCAAATTAGAGTACAATTCCACCATTTGGTCACCATATTGCAAAATCCATTCTCAATTATTGGAAAAGGTACAAAACAAATTTCTTCGGTATATTAATTTTAAAATGAAAATTCCAATTGAACTTATAAATTATAATAACTTACGCGCAGAAACCAGACTCCTTAAATTATCAGATAGAAGAGTGTTAATTGATTTGTTATTTTTATTCAAAACTATCAAATCTTTAGTTGACTGCCCTAATTTATTAGAATTAATCTGTATTAATGTACCTGCCAGACTAACTCGCAATAAAGATATTTTCAATTTTAACAATACCCTCAATACTAACTATTCTATTAATTCATCAATCCCTAGAATGCATAGCCTTGCAAATAAACATTGTGAATCTATAGATATATTTGGTGTTGACAGTTTTGCAATTTTCAAGAGACAACTCATCTCTATTTTATCTGTTAATAATTAACTTTTCTTATTTTTGTTCTTTTCATAAAACCTCCTATCATTTAAAATCTTACCAGTAATTTATAACCTTATTTTATTTTATTTTGCTGTTCTATTTAGTTCTGTTTTACCATCGTACATTATTATACACATATAATTGTTTGTTTATACCTACTAACTAGCTTTTACACATTGCACTTTATTGTATTTCTGGTCTTATTACTGATTTTTTATTATTACTCATAGTATTTCATTTCTTTTATGATGTTTAATTTTTTTATGTTTTTAATTTCTGTTGTAAAAGCCCACTAGGGCGTAAATAAATATAAATAAATAAATAAATAAAAACCAGTTTCATGTTCTGAATGATCTGTCGAAATTCCAGTAGCGGATTAATCCGCTGGGGCATTTTGAAGAAAACCGTTTCGAGTGGAGTTAAAATCTTTGTTTTAAACCATAGCTGCAAAATTCGTAATTGGTAACTTTGTGTAACAACCAAATTATAGTTATGGATTCATCTGCTGATACATTTTGAAGGAAACCATTCTCTTATTCCAAGTGCAGTTATTAAATTCTAGTTGCAGACTATGTATGTGATAGCAGAATCAAAGAAAAAACATTTCCGAGTGTAGTTTTAATTCACCGCTAACAGATTAAATTTAAACCAGTTTTGTATTCAGAATATGAGGACAAATTAAATAATAGGTTGCAGATTCGTCAAAGGAAGTCATTCTCATGTACCTAGAGAAGTTGAGTTGCACACCATAAGCTGCAAAATTCTAAGAAATTGACTTCCGTGTGTAAATATTATTGAAGTGAAACTTCTCTACGCACGCTCGACTTGGGGGGTAAGCTTGTGAATGCGTTACGAAAAGTGTGATGTTACGAAAAGTGTGATTAAACCTAAAACGACACTTGCTGACTCACATTGATGAAAAACCTTTTTCATGTCCCGACTGCGACTGTTCATGCGGTACAAAACGGTATCTAAAAATTCACACGTTTACCCAAAGTGGAAAGAAACCTTTTTCATGCCCCGACTGCAATTATTCATGTTATACAAAGGAACTTCTTAGAAATCATTTGCTGACTCACAGTGACGTAAAACCTTTTACATGTTTCTATTGCGACTATTCATGTTCTACAAAGAGCACCAAAAATACACATGCTTAGCCCACAGCGGACAAAAACCATTTGCCCGTCTCGAATACAGTTACACAAGTTGTCAAAAGGAAGATTTAAAAGTTTAAGTTCTCACATAAAAGAAAAACCTTTTTCATGTCCTGACTGCAACAATTCGTGTTCTCAAAAGGGATATCTGAGAAGTCGCTTGCTAACTCATAGTGGAGAAAAACCTTTTTCATGTTCCAACTGCATCAATTCATGTAATACAAAGAGAAATCTAAGAATCACATGTTTATCCACAGTGGAAAAAACCTATTTCATTCTTTTTTTTATTGTTTACAAGATACAATCCCGTTAAACCGCAATAAAGCATTTTCGTTGTTAGTTTTTGGGGTGTTATGCCGGGTTGCGCTATCTCCTTCTATAGCCGACGTTTCGGACAGCGTTGCAGTGTCCATCATCAGGGCAGATCCGGTAGATATATAAGGAGGTAGCGCAACACGGCATAACACCCCTAAAACTAACAACGACAATGCTTTTGTCCATGAAAATCTAAAACTTACCCGCAATAAAGCAGTTTGTCAACAGGATGTCAATGTTCAATTGCAATTTAAACATACCTACATACATATTATTATTACTATAACTAAACAAATTGTCACAATTAACACACATTAATTAATATAAACAATCTCTATTTAGTAACCATTGTTTCAGCATATATCTTAATCTATTTGTAGAGTCGCAATTTTTTATATTAATTGGTAACATGTTAAATATTTTTAGCACGTTAAATTCCAGGGTTCGCCGTTCCCTGACTGCAACATTTCATTTTCTTAAAAAAATAACTAAAACGACACTTACTAACTCACAGTGATGAAAAACCTTTCCCATGTCTCGACTGCGACTATTCATGGGCTACAAAACGGTATCTAAAAATTCACATGCTTACCCACTGGCCAAAAGACTTTTTTATGTCCCGACTGCAATTATTCATTTTGTACAAAGGAACTTCTTGAAAATCATTTGCTGACTCACAATGACATAAAACCTTTTACATGTGTCTACTGCGAGTATTCACGTTCTTCAAAGAGGCACCAAGAAAATCACATGTTCATCCACAGCAGACAAAACCATTTTCATGTCCCGAATGCAGTTAAGTTCTCGACAGGGAGATTTAAAAATTCACAGCACGATTCATGGTGGAGAAAAACCTTTTTCATGTTCTGAGTGTAACTATGCATAAACGAAGAGAAATCTAAAAAAATCACATGTTTTCCCAAAGTGGATAAAAACATTTTTCGTGTCCCGGCTGCAAATATACATGTTCCACAAACCAACAAATAAAACATCACATGTCCCGATTGCCACTATTCATGTTATCGCAAGGGACATCTAAAAAATCACGTGTTAACCCACAGTGGACAAAAACCTTTTTCGTGTCCCGATTGCAACTAATCATGTTCTCAAAAGGGAAGTCCAAGAACGCACTCGCTTATTCACAGTGGAGAGTAACCTTTTTCGTGTACTGACTGCAACTATTCATGTAATACAGAGGGATATCTAAAAAATCATATATTTACCCACAGTGGAGAAAAACCTTTATCAGAAAAATTTCATTCCATCAAAATTTGAACACTGAAGAAGTTCAAAATAGTGCTAGTAAGTTTGTTGGTAAAGGCATAATTTTGGAGGTTAAGAAAAGTGATTTTTTGATGAATATATCAATCTGCAATCTTATTTAACAACGATAGCTTGAGATGGAGAACTGCCCCGAAAAAACAAAGCGATTTAACATTTTGGGTTCTAAGAAATAAAGAACTTAAAACAATTTACCCAAACATTGACATAGTCTTAAGAATGTGCATTAAGTTTCTAATTCCTTATTATTTATTTTAATACATAAAAAAACATGTTACTTAACGCGTTGTTCGTAAAAATATCGTAAATTATTATTACTCATATTTTCATTAGTTATGATTAAAAACAACCTTCCCTTTTCAGGTGAAATTACTGAGATATTGTAATCAGTTCCTTCTAAATGAGTTTGCACATGATTGTATTTCCATTTTTGTGTTATTATGTATAAAGCAATAAAATACTACATGCAGTTATGAGTTTTTCATTTTATTTTTAAAATAATTTTTAGGCTAATGATTTGGGTAGGTACTAATATTGTGTGAAGTGGTATCTTTTTTTTTTTTTTACTTTCCTCTATCCTTGTCGATGGTCTGTGACGTCATAATCGCGAAATGAGCATTATTTATGGTCAAATGGTGTTGACGCCTGTTCCATACAAAAAGCCCGAAGATATCGATCTAGGTATTAGTTCATTTATGGTGAGATGACAAAAAACTTACTAGGAGAAGGTCCGAAGATATCAATCTAGGGGTTAGTACAGGTTACAGTGTTACCGAAGCTCCCGATTTTGCGGGAGATCTCCCGATTTTTCACTTCATCTCCCGATCTACCGGAATGGCATCAAAATCTCCCGATTTTTCGAAGTTCTGAGCGAATTCGTTTCTCCTCGATTCTTTGATTATGGGTCCGCTCAACAGACAACTAATTGTGTAGGGTAAAAAAAATATATCATAAGATTCGGGTATTAACCAAAATAATTACAAAATACCGCAATCTAAGTATATCTCAATTATGCAAACCGATCATCTATGAATTATGAGGTGGAATTTATAATTTATTACATAACGCCTCTTCGAATCAGAAGGTTTTCAGTACTTTTTTCTACGAACTTAATACATATTTTTTTAAATTATGTCCACCTCAGACCCTGATTCCGATCATGCAGGTTGGCCTGCTCCTAGCAAAAAAGTTGCAACAAAGACATCAACGTTGCCTCTGGAAGAGATGCACTAACAAGGCGCTCAAACTCTTTTCATGTCCTGACTGCAACTGTTTTTCTCCTCGAAAAAATAACTAAAACGGCACTTGCTTCAGTGATGAAAAACCTTTTTCATGTAAACCTTTTACAAAACTATACCTTTCAAAAACACAGCAAATCTCAGGCAAAAATACATGTTACCAATTCCCATTTGTAAAAAAACTTTAGGCCAACAAAACTACAAATACTTGGGAACAAATTTCTTTAATAAATTACCAGAAAATATAAAATCCCATTGTGACAGTTTCAAAAATTTCAAAACACAATTAAAAAAATATACTGAAAACCTTAACTAAACAAAAAAATAATAATAATAATAAAAATTTATATATTTATATAAACATACATTTATCTTATTATTTACATAAACTAAATTTCAAAGTACTAAATATAAATAAAAACAACAATAAAAAAAAATAAAAAAATAACCAAACAAATAATACTTCCTCCCGTACACACAAGCATTTGCTTATTATGGGAGAATAATTTAAAAATATATATTATATAATTGTAATAATTATAATTGCATTAAGCTTTTATATACTTTCATTTTATTTATGTATCTATTGTATTGTACCGAAAGAAAAATTTTTCAATAAAAAAAAAAAAAATAAAAAAAAAAAATGTCCCGACTGCAATTATTCATGTTGTACAAAGCAACTTCTTAAAATCATTTGCTGACTCACAGTGACATCAAACCGTTTACATTTTCCTACTGCGACTATTCATGTTGGTTCTACAAAGAGGCACCAAAAAATTATATTTACCCACAGTGGACAAAAACCATTTTCTTGTCCCAAATGCAGTTATACAAGTTATCAAAAGGAAGATTTAAAAATCCACAGTATAATTCACGGAAGAAAAAAACCTTTTTCGTGTCCTGACTGCAACTATTCGTGTTCTCAAAAGGGATATCTAAGAAGTCACTTGCTGATTCATATAGAGAAAAACCTTTTTGATGTTCCGGCTGCAACTATTCTTGTACTACGAAGAGAAATCTAAAAATCACGTGTTTACCCACAATGAAGAAAAACCATTTCATGTC
Organism: Limnephilus lunatus; assembly: GCA_917563855.2. Taxonomy (NCBI): domain Eukaryota; kingdom Metazoa; phylum Arthropoda; class Insecta; order Trichoptera; family Limnephilidae; genus Limnephilus; species Limnephilus lunatus. Next base: position 44,387,899 of record OU830603.1, on the reverse strand, counting down.
CTAACTGCAATTATTCTTCTTCTCGAAAAAAACTAAAACGGCACTTGCTGACTCACAGTGATGAAAAACTTGTTCATGTCCCGACTGCGACTTTTCATGCGCTACAAAATGGTATCTTAAAATTCACATGTTTACCTACAGTGGACAAAAACCTTTTTCATGTCCCGACTGTAATTATTGATGTTGTACAAAAGAACTTCTTAGAAATCATTTGCCGACTCACAGTGACATAAAACCTTTTACGTGTTTCTACTGCGACTATTTATGTATTATTATATTCATGTTTTACAAAGAGGCGCCAAAAAATCGCTTGTTTATCCACAGTGGACAAAAACTATTTTCTTGTCCCGAATGCAGTTATTAAAGATCGCGAAAGGAAGTTTTTTGCAGTTATTAAAATCCACAGCGCGATTCATAGTGGAAAAAAGCCATTTTTATGTTCTGAGTGAAAATATGCATGTACTACGAAGATAAATCTAAAAAATCGCAAGTTTTCCCATAGTGGACAAAAACCTTTTTCGTGTCCCGACCGCAACTATTCATGTTCTCAAAAGGGACGTCTAAGAAAGCACTCGCTGATTCACAGTGGAGAGAAACCTTTTTCGTGTTCTGACTGCAACTCTTCATGTTCTTCCCTTTTCACGAGAGCTTTTATAGGCCAAGAACAGTTGATGATGTGAATCTTTCGCTTTTGAGGAAATAATAGTAACTAACTTTAACAACACTGACTACAGCAATTTGTGTTTATGAGTATTTCGTGTTTTAAGCACTAACGAATACTGACAACAAAAATAAAATAAAAATGACGTACAATACAGTCGAGGGATTCCCCGTAAAACATAAACGAAAAGGCTTGCCAACTTGAGCATTCCCTAGTTTTTTATTTAAATAAAAAAAAACATGTTAAGTAACGCGTTTTTCGAATCCCCCTCCCGCACAGATAACGCACAGTAACATTAAACAAGACCCCCCCCACTAAATTTCGTTACGTACTTGAACGGCCCCCAAGGTCGAAGTTTCACAAAAATTTGTGCTGAGTTTCCAAACGTAAAGTAAAGTGCGTAATACACGAGCCCGATTTTCAGCCCGTTTCCAATTGGAGACAAAAGTCAACATTTTTCGATTTGCGCGATCGCTATTTTCACCTCTATTTTTATATCTAGGATTTCAATTTTCATCGCTGCAAACAACACATGAACCATACTGTTTGTTGTGATGCCTACTGAAATCGTAGATATGAAAATAGAGATGAAAACAGCGATCGCGTTAAGCGAAAAATGTTGACTTTTGTATCCAATTGGAAACGGGCTGAAAATCGGGCTCGTGTATTACGCTCTTAAGTCTCCGTTGAACGTTAGGGAAAATTGCGTTATTCCACGGGCAATATCTACAATAATCGTATTGATGGCGCTGCTTATGGGTTTTTTCATTTGTTGTTAAGGTTCTGCTTCGGAATAATAAAAGGGATTCAGAATATTGACAAGGGATGAATTTTATTATAATAATTCTGGTCATCTCCCGATTTCTTCAAAATTCTCCCGTTTTCTCCCGAATTCTCCCGATTTTTAGGCAGAAATTCTCCCGATTTTGAAATTTTGGGTTCGGGAACACTGATGGGTTAGTAATTTAGTATATTTATGGTAGCAAGTGTGTCGGTGACATTGCTCGTAATGTATAATTTAAAAACTGTATGCTGCCCATTTTATTTAGGGAAGTGTTAGCAACAAACGGCTCCGCCAATGGTATTTGTGTTATTGAATGTAGGGCTTTAGAAGAAGTACACAACACACAATTGATTTATTCAATAAGAGAGAAAAGCAACAATGGATACTACTCTGACTGACGTCTATATTGTCAAATTTCTCGGATTAGAAGGAAGAGCGAGTACACACGCTCTTCTTTCTAATCCCAGAAATTTGACAACATAGACGTCAGTGCGTCAGTCATAGTAGTATCCATTGTTGCTTTTCTCTCTTATTGAATTAATCAGTTGTGTGTGGTGTACTTCTTCTAAAGCCCTACATCAGTACCATTGGCGGAGCCGTTTTTTGTCAACACTTCAAATGGGCAGCATACAGTTTTTAAATTATATTTATTAAAATACTCACATTATATTAACATGTATTTCCGATTTTTTTAAAAAGCGTAATGGCGGATCCAAAATAGGGTAATGCCGGTTTATCTTTAGATATAGATATTGATAACATTATATTGAGTTTTGCTACCATTGACGGCGATTCTCAACCATTTCCAAATTTCAAATACGAGCTTGAATTGTATTTTCAAACAAATTTGAAATTTAGTCACAATAATTGTTGTACCCTTGTTTCAAAATGTGAGACATCTATACGACGTCAATGTTTTGACAAAATTTTCCAAGCACAACGAAAGACTCAGAGCTCATGCGAATTAAATTTCCTTTAGGTATTTATGTTTCAGGAATTTTTGTTTTGGCTTGAACCAATTACTAAACGCTACCACAGCAGGGCCATGGATCTAATAAATCCTGAGACTGTTTCCATCAAGATGGAACCAGGACCCCAGGAAGAAGGCGGAGTTGTAATGCTGTGTACGGGTATAGATTTCGACCTCCAAGATGTAAAAAAGGAATATTTGCAATATGCGGAGACTACTCAGAGAGACAGTTAGTAGCATGGAGTATATTTAAATTATTGCTTGTTTAATTTGGAATATTTACATAATTGTAGTACCCACAATAAGTTCTCGATTCCTCAAGATTTTACCTCTTTTTATTTGAGACATGTTATAAGTTACACGTTATAAACTAAAAATGCATGAATACTGATGGAAATAAAAACCTTTCCATTGATTTCTTCACGAGCACGGTTCCTTCTAAAAGCATCGTCCCCTGAAGCGGACATCTGGGGTCATTATATTGACCCTAAACATTCTTATCCAAATTGTCGTAATTGTATGGAAAATAATTAGAATATTTAATCTTTCAATTTTACAGTTTTTATAAAAAGAAAGTTTGGTAGATTATCAATGCACAATTTACGTATATTTGTTTTGTTTTTGTAGGAAGCACTAGTGTGGAGACAGTTGCCATCAAGGCGGATCTTGGATCGTTAGAAGAAGATGTAGGGCTTTTTCCTTATGTGGAAATTGACACAGACCTATCGGATGTTAAAAAATAATGCTTAGAACGCGTTGAAAGGATGCACCAGACAGCAGGTACAACCGAGTTTCATTGTAAAATTTAACATTTAGCGGTATCCATTTTTTCCAAGTCTTAATGAGCCTTTTTTAACAGTATTCCTTTTCAACGTTGTCACCAGATCTGAAGACGCATCATGTGAATAAACGATTCTCTTGTCCTCATTTCAACTACTCCTGCTCTCATATGGATGATTTTGTAAGTCGCCTTCGCACCCACATAGATAAACCTTTTTCATGTTCCGAGTGCAACTATTCAAGTTCTCAAAAGGAATATTTGAAGAAACACGTGCTGATACATAGTGGAAAAAAACCTTTTTCTTGTTCTGAGTGCTACTATTCATGTTCCCGAAAACACAATATAAGGAGAAACATGCTGACTCACAGTGGAAAAAACAATTTTCATGTTCGAAGTGTAACTATTCATGTACCCTAAAGGGCAGTCTGACGATTCACATGATGACTCACAGCGGAGAAAAACGTTATTCTTGTTCGGAATGCAACTATTCATGTTATCAAAAGTGCAATCTGACTACCCACATGCTGACTCACAGTGGTGAAAAACCCTTTTCATGTTCTGAGTGTAACTATTCATGTACCCTAAAGGGCAGTCTGACGATTCACATGATGACTCACAGCGGAGAAAAACGTTATTCTTGTTCCGAATGCAACTATTCATGTTATCAAAAGTGCAATCTGACTACCCACATGCTGACTCACAGTGGTGAAAAACCTTTTTCATGTTCTGAGTGCAACTATTCTTGTTCTCTAAAGGGCAATCTGATGAGGCACATGCTGACTCACAGTGGAGAAAAATCTTTTTCTTGTTCTGAGTGCAACTATTCATTTTCTCAAAAAGGCAGTCTGACGATGCACATGCTGACTCACAGGGGAGAAAAACCTTTTTCTTGTTCCAAGTGCAACTATTCATGTTATCAAAAGGGCAACCTGACTAGCCACATGCTGACTCACAGTGGTGAAAAACCTTTTTCTTGTTCCAAGTGCAACTATTCATGTTCTCAAAAGAGCAGTCTGACGAGGCACATGCTGACCCACAGGGGAGTAAAACCTTACTGTGTGTAATTTGATCCAACTTAAAAGATATGGTAGCTTTTTATCTCGATTATTGACCTCTATATGTATTGTTACGAATTAAATATTCATTAATTATTAGTAATAGGAAAATGTGTAGCGACTCAAAATATGGTGAACCGACTATTTTCACAATTTTTTTTCTTTAATGCCGGCAACTCGGGCGTTTATTATTATAATAATATCTTATACAAAACAAGTAAGTAACCCGCCTCACTAGACTAAGTCTGTTCCGAGACGGGTACATATTTATATATTTACACATAAAACTTGCACATACATATATATATATATCTATACACATACATGCATACAGGTATTCGCATACATGTATATAATCATACACATAGATACGTATAAAACACAAGTACATATAATCAAACGAGAATTATTGAGAGTTGTTATAAAATTATCATGGAATTGACATATTTTCATAAAATCAAAAATTCATCATATACAACTTAAGTACTGTTAACTAAAACAAAGGAGCCCCTCGTGGAATCGCCAGTGTTTACTAAAAAGGGCTCCAGGCTATGGCAAACCTGCTTCCGGCATCTAGCTCAGTCGTTCCGGCTTTAAGCTGGCTCTCTTCACCCAGGGGGCGGGTTGGCAGCAAGAAAAGGTTAATTGGGGGAAACTCCACACATGATCTGTCTCAAATCAAAGAATGCTTCAGGGTAACAAAAGCAGTGTATTGTATTCTATAGTTGGTTACATCGTACTTGGATTATAAACAGGGTAAAATTGGCTACCTGGAACCTAACTATCTCTCCAAGTCTGGGTTTATCGCGCAGGTGTAAGGCAATTTACATGGACACAATTAAATGGGAAAATGAGGCAACTCACTCGTCGGTCGTGAGTTTGTCGGGCGGACGGCGTGTCGTCACGTGCTCCATACGCGAGGAAAAAACAATACCGAGTCCCACAGAGAGGCCCGAGAACGCAGCGTACGTTAGTTTGAAATCCACCGGCGTAGAAAACCACTGCCGGAACGGGGGACCAACACAATTCCTCCCCGTCCATAGCTTAGGCGTACGTAAATCTACATGTTTGTTAAAAAAATGGCCAACGGAGCGAGCGGGAAGCGCAGGTCAGTTTAGTTCGGCCGCTCGTTGCTTTCTGGCGCGCGGGGTCTCTCCGGGCCGAGGGCGTAAAAGGCGGGGCGGGGAAGGGGTGCCCGCCGTTGGGGTCAGGCGATCGGTACGCACCAATGGAAGTAAGCTTGCAGTGTGGCTATTCCCGAAAACAATTCTTCCCGGTAACTACTATGCACCTACCCGTGTTACATCACAGTACATATAATCAAATGAGAATTATTGGGAGTTGTTATAAAGTTATCATGGAATTGACATATTTTCATAAAACCAAAAATTCATCAGATACATATAGAAATGCTAGAATCTAAATCTAGAACTATTAAATTTCAACAAAATAATATAAGTATACATATGAGGTATTAAAAATATAAGCATTCGTAAAACGAAAGCAGTATTTATAGGTAAGAATGAATTTCTGTAAGTAACTAACACATAAGACACATAACACATAGGACAAGATGAGATTACTAGTAACTTGGTGATGCTTGCCCTATTTTTGTGTAGTAACCACGTATTGAAATGTTATCATCACAAATGTATCATTGAAATGTTATCATACAAATGTATCACACAATGGTATCATCATTTCTCCACACTCGAAGCCCTGAGAATCTCACAACGACGCCGTTTTGGAATCTGTATTCGGGTCGATAACTTCAGATTATTGTCGCGGTTGATAATTTGAAACTTGTTCCAAATATATAAAAAGTTACAAATAAAAATCAATCACTATACCCAAGTGTTATGATTAAAAAATTCCCGCGTTCTTATGGGAATGGTATGTCCCTGGTAAGTTATACTATTTTAATAACCTATATCATACTACTTGTAATTATTTATAAGTTCCGTAAGTTTCTAATGGATAGCGGTTTGGGTTAATTTATTGACACAACACTTGTTTATCTAGGTTGGATAAGCATCTAGTAGACACATCGCAGTTGTGCTTGTGAGTCTGCCTTAGCTCAAATGAAAGAACAGACGTCGACCAGATTGGCTGTCAGCCGCTACCAAATGAATAGCGTGATTAATATCAGCATTACTACTTAGTGCCTCCGTACATGACGCTATTTACAAGCTACTCGATCCTCGCGAGCGTATCATACGCGCGCGCCGATCGTAAGTACCTCCCGTACGATTTTGCTGGTGCCTGTACACGGCGCTACGCAACGTCTGTCGGTTTAAAATCACTTTCATCATGCCGCGACCTAGCTGACCCCACCAACGCTTTACCGTATACCTCCATTATGTAAGTGAATTCATTTTACGTTTTGTTCGATGAAGATTATCGCCCTGGTGTAAGACCACCATTCAGAATTGAAAGGTTGCTTTAAATGGCTTTAGCCGTGTTTGGTGACCAGATCTGAATAGCCAGGAACTTCCCCACCTTCCTCTTTCCTATCTCCTTCCCCTCTCCACTACCTTCAGCCTCACAACATACCCCAATTAGGGATGCCATAGTCCCACTGGCTCCAGACGGGAGCAGTTGGGACTCTTGTGCGGTATACATGTAAAAAAAAAAAAACATTAAACCGTCACTAAACCTTGTAACTAAAATTTCTACATACATATTTTTAGAGTTAGTTTTAATACATAGTTAGAATAATTGTCAAAATTTTAATTTTTCAAGATCCCCCGAAAACCACGGTATGTGTAGTGAATCGTGTGACGTCATCACTCACCACGTATAAGTTATTTTCAACAGGTGTTCATTTTGTGTGACAGTTATATAGAAGAAAGTATGATACTATTCTATAGGTAAAAACATTATTTATGTGGAATTATTTATTTAGGTATTGTATTTTATTTTTTATGTTATTATATTTTTCAATATTATTACGGGAGAGTGGTTTAAAAATTATTATTTTTTTTAGCTTTTAAAATCAATATTTTCGAAAACGAAGCATCAAATGCACAATAGAGAAGTCCAGTCCATTTTATTTATTTTTTTTATGAAAAATGACCTTCTAACTTAAATTACTGCATATTTTTTTTTTTTAGAGTTAGTTTTAATATTTAAAATAATTTTCAAAGTTTTAATTTTTGGAGATCCCTCGAAAACACCCATATCTATGGTGAATTTTGTGACGTCATCTACTAAAATAACGATTCACTATTTTATGATTTTTATGTTGGTTTTCTTGAATCTCACATAGATTTGCGCAGGCGCGCGGCCATCTTGTTTATTATAACGCGTTGATTGGCTAATGGCTTATTTATTGCAAATGGCGAAATCAAATTCTTTGCAAAACAATAAATGACGTTGATGAATTTTACTTGCAGTTTTATGTTTTTTATGATAATTTTCGTTTAAATGATTAATTCACTATGATATTAGTGTAATTCAGCATAAGTACCAATGCTGCCTTTACTTTTTTCAGTTTTAGTCCTTAAATAATGTTTTGTTGGTGATTTAGTTTCGTTCGGTTTTTAGGTTACTGACATTACATATTCAAAGGTTACTTCTCTATAATTTTTATGACTTTTCCGCGTGAATTTAATAAAACTTCCATAAAAGCAATATTATTTAATAATGTAAAAGCCTTATGCATGTGTAAATAAATACAAATTCGAGAAATCAACGCATTAATTGCGTAAAACCGAGTCCAAGATGTCGGATTTTTTCAGTTATTTTTTCGGAATTATTATAATATATTTTTTATCGTTTTTAATTGTATGAACGAGATAAAAAGTGAAGTGACAGTTTTATTCCAAATTCATAAAGTAAGAGGACTTTTTATTTTAAATTTTGAATTTTCCTAATTTTTTCGACCATTTAATAGAATATGTTTACAGTCGGCTGTTTTTTTTATTTTTTTCATTTTGAAACTAATACTGCATTTTTCAAACACAATCGTATATGTCAGATACAAAAATCTAAAAGGCAATTCTATCAACTTTCTATAAAGGTATATGCTTTTACGACATCTTCAAAAATAAGAAATATATAGAACATTCGCTTCTGTCATACCTAAATTCCTATATAAATGACCCAAATGAATTACAGTGAATCATCAGTGAATCTTCCATCGTGACGTCACTATGTCATCAACACAGCATACCAACTTAACGCTGTGTTTTAACGAGAATATTAAAAATGCACTTTTTAATATTTTTTTAAAAACTGTACGTTTAATATTATTAAATAAAAGTTATATATTTAGAATCAGCGTTTATTGGTTTATATGAACATATTTTTTTAAAGCCATAATATTTTTCACTGGAGTTCCTTATTGTAGGCAAATAAGATACGGCGCCGATCAGCTGTTCGATGTCGGCCATTTTGGATTTCGAAGTTCGCAGAGTTGGCCGTGGATTAGGTAGCATTTTGATATAGCATATTATACGATTTTTCGTACAGTTTAAAGTTTTTCAAATTTTTAAATAATAGAGATACCTCTATTTTTGATACTACATTATTAATTAGGCCTAAATAATGTTTCAATAAACACAACAACTAAATCTCTATAAACAATATGAAATATCGAATAACATGAAATGTTGTTAACACCGATGGATTGTGTCATACCTACATTTCAATACAATGACTGGTGAGGAGTGACGTCTGCACAAAACCTTCAATAATACCAACTTTACAGTGTGTTTTAACGACACGTTTAACACTAGAGGGCTCGCGTCGAAAATTTTACTAGAAAGCTCGCGCGGGTGACATAATATATGTCCCCCACATAGACATATGAATTTAATATTCATATGTCTATGGTCCCCCATCAAATATGGGATTTATTCTTACCACTCTAATTTTATGAAAGCAAATAAGTTTTATTATGACTAATCAACTTTATTTCTTACTAATACTTTAACAATCGCTTAAGTTGAATTGAAATATAAACAAAAATTAAACTTCTGCAAAAAATCCATATTTTTACTCATTGTGATTAATCGGTCCCTAATTTTTTTTTCAAAACCTTAATTTGGTAAGTGAATCGTGTTATTGTAAAGTTTACAAATGGGTTATTGCAATTCAGAAGCAACTTCATCACTGTTAGGGCACACTATCTTACACACTATGTTTTCCACCACAATGAAACGTTTTCTAAAAGTTCCTCGATTGCTCGCGCGGGGGACATGCCGGACATGCGTCACCTACGGACTTTATAAACGCGTTGCGCACAAGTCCACGTACCTAAAGAGATGGCGCACTGTGGCGCACTACTGACGCGTGGGATGATTCGTACTCGAGGAATACCTGCGAGGGCAGCACTGAAGCGCGTTTCGTTCATTAGTTATTAAACAAAATTATAACCTGGGTGACATATATGTCACCCATGCGAGCCCTCTAGTGTTAAAAATGCACTTTTTAATATATTTTTTAAAATCTATGCGTTGAATATTATTAAATAAAACTTATATATTCAGAATCAGCGTTTATTGGTCTCTAAGAAAATAATTTTATTAAAGCCATACTATTTTTCACTTGAGTTATAATGAGGTAGGATATTATAAGTCTTATAATATTGGATCAGCATTTCAGTGGAAAAATTAAATTGCTACTTTGAATTGAGTAGTACTAGAGTGAGACAACAACAGTCTACGGTTATTATACGATAGCATCTACTTGCTCTTCCTTTTTCCAATCCCATAAATTTGACTACATAGACGTCAGACGGAGTAATATCCTTTCTTGCTTTTCTCGCTTATTGAATAAATCAGTCGATTATTTATGCATTCAACCGCTTACTCGTTAATACGGAATATTTTTTATTCAAACAGTTAGATTTAGCTTTATTATTACGAAAAGTGAGTATTTGTGTCGGGGGAGACAAAGAAACATATTTCACATTTTAATTTTGTTACAATTAATTCGCTTCAGCGGATTCGCCATTTTTACTTTTATTGTGTTTATTTAAAATTTCATACACAATCAATCAATGCTGCCAATCATAGAAAATATATTATTGCCATATAACACAAAATTTATTCACTTAAAGTGTAGCGCCCTTTACACGCAGAGTTTGGCATGCGAGTCTCACCACACTTCGCTCCGAATCGTTGGCGAAAACGTACGTGTAAAAGCGATCGACTCGCAAGCGAAACGCTCGGGTCACTTGCCAGTTCCTCGCCAGGTCGTATCAGGGTTTGGCCCGTTGAGCCAACACACGTAAAGGCGGCGGTTCGTGCCGCGACCGCGACCGGAGACCGCGACCAGAGACACACGCAGGCGACCGCAACGGGCACTTGTCATTAAGCTTTGTATGGGGGCCAGTTCGCGCGCGCGACCGAGACACGAGACCGCGACGGGAGACCGGAGACAGCAAGACGGTCGCTGCCCCGGACTAGTGGTATCTCGCGTCGCGCTTGAAAAGCACGTGTGAATTGTTGTAAAAAATGACTGTTTTTTCTGACTAAGACTGTGAGAAGCTGATTGAACTGATCAGACAGTATCCTCGGATATACAATGCACAATTAGATTCCTACAGAGACGAAAATTTAAAGGACAATATTTGGATAAACATAGCGGAAAGCATAAATAAAACAGATGAGTTATTTTTAATTGATGTATTTTTCATTTAATTCAATATTCCGAAAGAAACACATAGGTCGAAACAACTTATTATTTTAATAGAATTGAAATTACAAAACTTTTTTCTCTTTGTTCCACTTATTTATTATTACCAGGACCGGTTTCATCCTATTACGGACATTTTCAGACTGGTAGTTTATTTTTTTATTTTATTTTATTTTTTTTTTTATGGCTTTTCACCCCAAAGCAGTGTTCTGGCCAGTGTCAAGTGAATGATTTTTGTGTGTAATTTTGTGAGTGTATTTTTGGTCAATATTTACAATTTTGGTATCAAGAACATATCTACATTATATAATAATACTCTCTCTCTGGTTTCAATCCTGGGATTGGTTTGCAGCAATTTCCTCTAATTTTCTCTTCCATTCTTCCCTGTCTTGTGCGGCTCTTTTGAATTCTGCATATGATGAGCAGCGCACGTCCACCAGCAGGTCGTCCAGGTACTCTCGGCGTGGGCGTCCCCTAGAGTTTGTCCCCTCGGTCACTCGGTCATACCCTCCATTATGGTATGCAAGAGGCCTTCTTGTCGTATAACATGTCCGATCCATCTTGCACGCCTTTCGGACAAGGTCCTGAGCAGGTGCCTTCCTCCTTCGATACTTTGGAGAACCTCCTCATTTGTAATGTGGAATCTCCAGGAAATTCCTAATAATCTTCTATAGGACCACATCTCAAAAGCCTCTAGTCTCCGTTAGGCACCATGTTTCGCAGCCGTACATCAAGATACTCCACACATAGGTCTTGATGAGGAGTATTCGCAGTTTTAGGTCTATATTATTCGATTCAATTACTTTCGACCTTTTATTGAATGCAAGCCTAGACCGACCGTCCCATGTTATTTTGTTCCCGAGGTAGACAAACTCCTTGGTGTTCTTTAGTGGAACTCCTGCCATCTCTACTCTCATCTGGTGTTGCGTTCGGCCTACAGTCAGCCTACAATAATACTATACAAATAATAATAATAATACGCAAAATTCTTACAACACGAGATGATTTTAATTATGTACATATGTATAACAAGTGGAAGTAACAGGAAAATAATAAATAGGTATGCTTATGTAATTTATTATACATAAAAAATAAACTAAAAAATGAAAAATGTGAAACTAAACTTACAATTACAAATTGATGCTGTTAATATTCAGGAAATTAGCCAATACTCTATAAACGCGTTTGTTTTGAGAAGATAACAGACATGCAATGTTGTAGGGAGGCATTATGCCCGTACTGATAAGGTGAGGGATGAAATTTATGTATGAATTATTTATAGGGCAACTGAAAAAAATATGATTGAGGTCCTCTTCACCGAGACGACATTCACACATCGCAGAATTCTTAACATGAATTTTTGTCAAGTGAACATTGTGGCAGCAATGCCCTATCCGCATGCGGCAAATCGAGGATGTTGAGAATTTGTTCAAAGAGAGTCTAGAAAACCACGGTTTTGAAGGAATTATGAAAAAGTTATATCCTTTTGTTTTACTACACTCATCCTGACTCATCCCAATGATTCTGCCATGTGGAAATCATGTTTTCTTTCAATTTAATGAAAATGTCATCGGGTTTTAAAAAATTATATAAAATATCCCCCGAAATAATGGCATCTTTCGCCAATGAATCTGCCTTTTCATTTCCAGGGATACCGCAGTGACTAGGTATCCAAGCCAACACGATTTCTTTGCCAGAGTCGGTTAATTTATAAATTAAAGTGCGGATTCCAACACAGAAATCGTCTTCTGGGTAATGGAAGGGGGAAGAGTTTAATTTTTGAAGTGCACTCAGGGACTCAGAGAGAATTAAAAAGTTTCCAATGTGATCATTGTCAATGTATTTGAGGGATACAAAAATGGCTATACATTCAGCAATGAAAACGGAAGCCTCTTTTGGAAGTTTGATTTTTCTATTGACTTGATCTGATGGGCAATGGAATGCCGATCCCACATGGTTTGATAAGGAAGACTTGGAACCATCTGTGTAAATAATTTTCCAGTTGGAGTATTTAGAATTTAAAATTTCGATAAGCTTTCTTGGAGCTTCGCGATTGTTAATTATGCCGAGAGAAAGAAGAATATTTGGTTTACGTAAATGAATACGAAAGGAGTTAGCATATAAAGGAAGTCTATCAGATGGATTTAAGATGGGTTTATACGCACTGTACGTATGGAGACTTTTAACAAGAAGAGGGATTGATTTGTTCCTCCAATAAGGAAGTGATTTCACTGAGCAGTGAGTGCAGTAATTTTGTCTATCAGTGGGTGATTAGAGAGTCTTAAGAGGAAACCGGGTGGTGTTTTTTCCATACAAACGTATTCCTCATTTCCCTCTCTGAATTTTGACACTAGAGAAAATATTTTTTTTACATAATATGAATATTGACCGCAAGCGTGTCGGTACGTTTTGATTTTTTTGATAAGTTACTTTTTATAGGAGTTATAACCCTTCAAAAATTGTTAAAATTGCCTTTTTTTAACGCCATCAACAAACGTTCAGTATACAAATTAGACGATGTATTTTTAAAAAAAGCAAAAGGTACAGACATAGAATGTTTTCTTCCAATACATTTGGTAAAAAAAATCTTGGAAATTGGTTCAGTTTTGGAGTAGAAAAATGAGGACTACAAAACCTCGATTTTGACAATTTTATTTAGGTATTATCAGGCTGAGGTGCATGTGTCCCTTTCTCTCAGTATTCGGGGGTGAGGGGGGGCGGAGAGGGTTTTGTTGAATACGTATACAGTCAACGAAGTGATGTGACATTCTCAATAATTATGTCGATACACTAGTCCACTAGTGTTGTCATGTCCCGAGTTATCGATGTTTTTTTAAAATTATTTTTCTGTTTGGTGACTTATTTTGAGTGTGCCAATACTTACCGAGCTTATTTACTAAAGTTATTGTGACAAATTTAATTTGTTTACGTCAAATAAATTAATGGAAAAAAATTTGAAAAAAAAACACCTGTTACAGACAGACCCCGAGATGATTCCGTTCCGTATTGCCGAGTTGGATATGGAACACAAAAATTAATTAAAATATTTTTTGATAACTTTTGAAGGTTGTACTCAACATAATATTATCCCTTTATAGGACACTTTTTTTAAGATACAACTACCGAACCAAAAAAAAACTTTTATATTTGACTAAATATATTGTTCTAGATTTTTTTTTCAAAAAAATTATATTTTACAAGAAAATGTGTGATGGTAAGTACATACACCACTGATCGTTTGATGGAATGCTGGTACAGCGTATGTTCAGTGGTACATGCATCTACCACATGTTGTTGAATCGATTATGTTATTATAATATCATATTATACAAATGAATATTGAAATCTATGTATAAGAGGCACCATATTGTTTATTGTGCTACATATTAGGTGCATACACATAACTAGTTTAGTTTTTATTTAACTTTTTTAATACGTTATATTATTACAGAAAAATGCACTTTTGGGAATACCTCCTACATCACTTGACATTTTCAATCTTCTTCAATGATCTAATATTTTTTGTTTTTAAACGCTTTATTGTAAAAAAAATTACTGTTTAACATCTACACAATGAAATTAAAACAATTTATGGTCCAGACCTTTCCCTCGCCGGTAAATTTCTTGGTATGCGACCGTCAATTATTTCTGGTAAAAGGCATTGGTGGTAGAAATTTTCTAACAGTGGAACGATTTTTTGCCAGATTTCATCGTCCCTCTCAATTTTTTCATACAGCAAACCTTTTGGACTCCACACAACAAAATAACAATAATTACGACGAGTAATATGTAACTGGCCTTGTACTTGGTAGAAGTAATTATGATTCCGTTTTAATGTTAAAGAATGGTCTTCCAATTTACAGTAATCAATTATCTTTTGTGCAATTCCCTCTTCTGGTGACATATTTGCTATACTATAAGGGCATTTAATTTCAATTATAGAATCCTCACCGATAAGGCCATCCGGACTTGCCGCTAAAAAGTTTTTGGTTTTATCGATAAATAGCCCACAAGCGGATACCTGAAAACTTGTTTTTTTTGAAAATTGCTCTATTGCTAGGCTTTCATTTTCTTTTCCATAATTTGTGGCCATAGTTCCTTTGAATTGTGAGTACAGTAAAGAGTTTAGTACTCCCGTAACTGAAGTTTTTTGCCGAAGCTTATATATTTTTCCAAAGTTAGACGCCGTTATCCGCTTACGTCTTTCAATTGCCCACAGATTGTTATTGCTTTGGCCTACCGTATTCCGTTCGAGCTCTTCCTTATTGGTTGAAGATAATTCTTTGAGAAATTCCTCTTTTTTCGTTTCAAATATTTCAGGTGGCATATCTGGTTCTAATTCCAATTGACCATAATTTTCATCGGGCCCTGTAACTTTTTTTCTTTTTTCTGTCGTATTTTCATTATACTTTAGTTTTTTTTTTCGACACATTTGTTTATTCTCCTTCGAACGTCGTTTTCTCTCTATAAAGTGCTTCGTGTATTTGCCGGGACTGTGGCCTTGGATTTTCTTTTGTATTCTTGAATGGGTTGCCAATTCACTATTCCACGAAGTTACTGCTCCAAAACATCTTGCTTGGTAAGATCCTCTTGTAGTAAAATTTACCCTTTTTCCACCTATAAATTTGGCGATAACGTTGTTGAATTGCTCCACAGTGTTATTTGTCACGTCAATAATAAGACTTTCTGCATTTGCTATTAGAGACAATAAGAATTGTTGGATATCAGTCCATATTCCACAATCTCGAAGATCGCTTACTAAATTTGGATCATCAGTATACTTCTCCGGCTTGCAATAGTACGATGCACAATTTTTATGATCACCAAACACATGATTTGCGGTATTTTTTATGTCCATTTTCAAATTTTTTATTTTATCACTTTGTACTGTGTTTTCTTGCTCTTTCCTGTAATTTATTGCTCCAACTACAGCTCTTCTCATGCGTAAAACGTTTGCTTCAACCTTTTTCCTTATATGAACTGGTCAGTGGCGTACCGTGGGTATCAGCCGCCCGGGGCGGAGGAAAATTTTGCCGCCCCCCCCCCTATATAGGTACTTCTTCAGGGAGGGGGGGGGGGGGGATAGTGATCCTTTTTTAAATTTTTTTTTTTTTAAATATTAATTAAATCTGTATGCGGTGAATTAAAACTACACTCAGAACGTGAAAACGGTTTTTCTTTGGTTCTGGCAGCACATAAATTGTCTGCAACTAGAATTTTATATTTGCACTTCGAAAAAAGTTATGTTTTCCTTCGAAATATGTCAGCAGATGAATACACAATTGGAATTTTACATTCTGAACAATAAAACTGGCTTAAATTTTATCTGTATGCGGTGAATTAAAACTACACTCAGAACATGAAAAAGGTTTTTATTTGACTCTGGCGGCACATAACTTGTCTGGAAGAATTTTATTAAGCACTTCAAATAAGTTTTTTCTTCGAAATGTGTCGTCGGATGAATTCACAACTGGAATTTTACATTCTGAACACAAAAGGGGTTTTAATTAAATCTCTAAGCGGTGAATTAAGACTAAACTCGGAACATGAAAATATTTTTTCTTTGATTCTGGCGGCACATAAATTGTCTGCAAGAATTTTATAAAGCACTTTAAATAATATAATGTTTTCCTTCGAAATGTGTCGTCAGATGAATCCACAACTGGAATTATACATTTTGAACACAAAACTGCTTTTAATTAAATATGTATGCGGTGAATTAAAACTTCACTCAGAACATAAAAATGGTTTTTCTTTGATTCTGGCAGCACATAGATAGTGTGCATCTAGAATTTTATAACTGCAATTCGAATAAGTATGCACACACCTGTCAGCTATTTAACTTTTCTGTGATAATAAATTTAAAATATATCACCGTGATATATACGTGGAAGAAAACCGTATAAGTGTATTTTTTTGTGCGCTTTCAGCAGGGCGCACAAAGCTTCACGAATATAAAACACAAATCGACTATCAATTAGAGCTAAAATGATACTGTTGCCATTTACATTTTTATTTAAAAATAATGTATGTGTTAGAAATAAAAAACAAAACGTCTGTCATTAATATTTTGATTTTAACAGTATATAAAACTTAAGAAAGATGTTAAGAAACTATAAACTAGAAAAAACTTTTAAGTCCTGACGCGAGAATAGAACCCCCAATCCAAATTTTTACAAGATGATTATTGATTGTGAAATTTTGCCGCCCCCCCAAAAGTGCCGCCCGGGGCGGGCCGCCCCCCCCGCCCCCCCCACGGTACGCCACTGGAACTGGTACAAAGCCTTTAGCGTTGTTGGTTTTTTTTCCAAGTGCTTTCATTTTGTTGCAAAAATTGCGGAGTAAGTGATTTTTGCACTCTATTTTTTGTACTATAAGGTTAGGACCATATGGCATTTGTTGCATTATTTTTTTCATGATGCTGGAGTCGCCATCACCAACTAGTTTGTTAAATTTCAATCCATGCATTTCCATGCTTCTCGAGAACCCTTCTGCTATAATGTGGGCTTCCATGGCATTAGCACTGTCACGCCAGTTTATGAAGCATCTGTGCTCAGAAGCAACTATGTGTAGTTTAGTAGCTCTAGCACATATGCAGCAGTATGAGTTTCGCACTCCCAGAAATAAAACCTTTTTAGTTCGTAGTCCAACTATGCACCCTGCGCCAGATGAGGAGCTAAATCCACTTTTGTACGACCTCTTTGCCCAGGAGCCATCTGCAACCACCGTTACCAAAGGATAGCCACCCTCGTCTACGTCACCGTTTAAAATGGCTAGCCTTTTTTCTTCTTCACCAGCTGCGATCATTTCTTCTAAGGCACATTCTTCAATTGTTGGCGCTAAACATTGTTCTATGTTCGTGTAAGTCTTACAATCCATATTTGGCATATTTAAAACCCCACAAATTTCATTCCATTGTGAATACCCATTTCCTGTACACATCACTCCTTCGACGACAGCAGTATTTATAGACATTTTCCGTTTCGGGTCTTCGGAGTGAATGTATTCTATTTTCTTGCACATTTTGCACTCGAAAACATACTGGCTTAGAAGACCATTTCGTCGTTCCTTCATAAATTTTAAATCGGAAAATGTGCAGTTGGTGTGTTCGTGCTTTATATTTGATATCTCCGAAAACAAATATTTTATATCCACAATTCTGCGACCTTCGAAATTATCGGTTTCATCAATATGGTCTGGTTCTATCACCAAATCATCAAGCGTTGTTGATGATGATGAACTTGCGTTTTCGTCTATATTTGGAGCAAATGATTCATTCATGGAAGTTTCATGCATTAGTGAAGATGTAGTTAAGTTTCCAAAAGTAGTATCGATGACATCCATATCCCTGTAAATGCAAATGATTTATTTATTTAAATTTGTCCATCCCATTTTCCCGTTATACATGCTACATAATACACGGCTCTCATAGCATAAATCTTTAGGTTTTTCTCGTAAGTCGCTCACGTAAGAGAGTTATGGCAAAATTATCAATGTAAACGATACCCATTGGTAATTTTGCCATAACTCTCTTATGTGAGCAACTTACGGGAAAAAAAACTTTACGTACGTAAAGGTAACCTTAGGAAGGTTCAGTAGTAAGAGTGACAGGAAAGCGATATTTCTACTTACCTAGATGTCGAACGTGGTGCAACATGAATCTGTCGTTTGATACTAATAATCGGTTTTTTTCGTCTAGTAGATAAAAACAAACGCGCTTTGTTTCCATTTCTTTTACCCATTATTTATCTGTAAGAAAAAAATTTTTGAGTTGAAGGTAGGTAATATAGTAGTCGATTTTATGTAACTCAATTTCTAAATACACATATCTTATGCTACGTATATATTTGCGAATAGTGGCGTGCACAGAATTTGAAAATTGAAATTTCGGAAAAAAAATAATTTTCAGCTTCGACAACATCATTAATGTCGTATTTTCAATCTTAGGATTCTAGCCCACTGAAAAATCAGTGCACGCCACTCTTTGCGGACAGAGACGCGAGCCGAACCACGAATTATGGTAAAGGTACGAAGCAACCGCAAGCGGCGCAGCGTTTCGGGCAGTTTGCTTTTGCTTCGTTCCTTTCCCATAATCCGTTGTTCGGCTGGCGTGTGTATACGCAGCCTAAGACGTAGAATAATATTTATTATAGGTTACTAGATATGTTAAAAAATGTACCGACTTGCACTAATGCACTTTATGCATACAGTCAAAACTGATGAATTTACGTTATTCAGGGAGAGCCAAAAAACAACAACATTTTTAGCGATATTTATATGTTTAATTAAAAAAGGAAATTGTGTTGTAATATTGAGTTTTTATGAATGAATAGTTTATGTTTATAATAATAGTTTATGAATAATTTATGAATAGTTTAGTAGGTATCTACTCACCATATGTCCTATATGTGTAAATCGTGAGAAATGACCAAACAGATTTCAATATTCAAGGGGGTTTCAGGGTCAAAATTCGAAGGTCTGTATTTGACGTAGAAAAGTTTCCAGTAAAAAGGCTAGTCAAAAACAGTAGAGTGATGCAGCCAGCGAAAAATAAAAACACTATACAATCACAAAGTACGTGATGTACCTACTGCGCCTATGCTGCCGTTTTATAAAAAAAGATGGTATGAATCTCCCGATATTACTAAACCAAAACAGCGTGCATCTTACTTTACTAATAGTAACAAGATGAATGAACTATGAGCGCAGAAGATATCTATTATATAGGAATACGCACGCTCAAGTCGCGACGCGTATTGACTTATCTGTTGCAGCAGGCAGCAACCTGTATACACGCACCCACAAGTCTCATTGACTTGTGCGTGTGCAGAAGATGAGCTCGGAGCAGGCAGTCACATGTATTTGTAGTAAGTAATAATAATAATAAAGTTAAGTACAATACAATATTAAATAATGTAGACCTCGCTATTTTATTACGAATATGTACCTAGGCACCTACTTAATTTTTGGAATAAATGAATAACAGTAAATGAAATAATAAGAACGCGAAGTCGCTGGCGGGCGCGGCGCGGCGATTCGTGCTTCCAACACCTGCAGCCACGCACACACACGCATTGGGGTTCACCAATACACCGATAGCGCTTTTGCTGTCCCCGCTGAGATGAACGAAATAGAAATAATTTTTACAAATACCTATCGTTAAAATTTCTCGGCGCTCCTGCGCGCTCTTAAGCATTTAAATAAAAACTTGTCTGCCAAGAACTGTCTTCTGAAATGAAGAGGAGCCTCCGCAGCTTCCACTTGTAAAGGGTTAATTGGGGAAGAACGCATTGCACCGATAATCAATCTTAAACTTTGAAATTGGATACGGTCCAACCTCGCGAGGTTCTTTTTAGAAGTGGGTTCGATGAGGAATGACGCATAATCCAAATGACTCCTAACATATGCGTTATAAAAAAGTTTTTGGGTGAATGGGTGACTTCCCCACCAAACCCGTGAAACGGCACGTAAAATTTTGAGACCAGCTTGACATTTTTTAATGATAAAATTAACATACGGGTTCCATGTTAACTTATAGTCTAGAATTACCCCAAGGAATCTTATCTGTACCTGCATAGGTAGAATTGAATTATTTATTTGGACTGTTATACGCGGAGGAACACGTTTTCTGGAAAAAACGATAACATTGCTTTTGGACGGAGAAATTTCTAAGCCGTGATTCGTTAATCAGGTGTCAAAGTTTTTCATGCAAATGATAATTATTTCCTCCAGAATAGTAATAATTCGTCCTGAAATGTAAATGAAAAGATCATCCGCATACTGAAGTATTTTACAAGATGGATGCAAACTCCGATGCAGGTCAAAGGTATATATATTAAAAAGGATAGGACTAAGGACGGAGCCCTGAGGCAAACCCTTGTTTACTATTCTTTCCAGTGGAGGAGAATCCAGCACCTGGATTTGAATTTTCCTGGTAAGAAGGAGGTTAATTATAAAACTGGAAAGCTTACGAGGGATGCCAATTTTTATTAATTTATTAAATAAAACATCTAATAAAAAGTTGTCAAAAGCTCCGCACACATCAAGGCAAACACCGACAAGGGATTCATTATCGGCCAGGGCCAACTGGATATCAGAAGTCAGGATGGACACACTTTCGATCGTACTTTTTCTTTTTCGATCCAAACTGAGAGCTGGGAAGAATTTTCTCATTTTCTACATACCAGTCTAAGCGTCTTTTAATCATATATTCAGCTATTTTAACTAAGGAAGATGACAGAGCTATAGGTCTGTAAGAAAGTCCAGAGTTAGGGTCTTTCTGGGGTTTCAGAATGGGAACAATTATTTGAGTTTTCCATGCTGATGGAATTTTGCCGGAGTCAAAGATCAAATTTATAACTGAAAGAAAATAGTTTAATATGGTAACGTCGCAGTTTTTAATAAAGCTATAGAATTCCATCTACACCGGGAGATGAGTCTGTGAGATCGTTTAAGACCTCCCTAAGTTCCGTCAAATTGAAGTGGGTGTCCATCCAACCCCGTGTTTTAAATGAGTATGTGAATTCTGTTTCATTAAAATTACTTGCAGTTAGAGGAGCTAGTTTATCGGCAAATCCCTTCACCCACTGTGAAGAGAGTGGTCGAGTCACCGATGGGACGTGAGAACCCTTAAACCGACGAATTGAATTCCAAACAACTGAAAGAGGAACTTCGGGAGATAATGATGAGCAAAATTTT
Source organism: Limnephilus lunatus (assembly GCA_917563855.2). Classification (NCBI taxonomy): domain Eukaryota; kingdom Metazoa; phylum Arthropoda; class Insecta; order Trichoptera; family Limnephilidae; genus Limnephilus; species Limnephilus lunatus. Next base: position 44,366,308 of record OU830603.1, on the reverse strand, counting down.
TTCCAGCCTTGACGTTTTTTGTTTTTTAGAAGACGTTTGGTCTTAGCTTCAATCTGTTTATACTGAAGGAAGTTCTCCATATTCATATTTGTTGAATAAATTTTCGCATATTTTTCCTCGTAACTACTGCGTCTGAGCATTCAATATCCCACCAAGGAGCTGGGGGAGGTTTCCCTTTGTTACGTGTCGTTTTAATGGGGATAAATTTTTCTGCGGACGTAATGACTGCAGACACCAATAAATCGTAAAATTCCGTAACATTTTCTGTAGTTGGAGAGGGTAGACTTTGCACGGAGAACTTTGTATGATTTGAATAATCATTCCAGTTTGCCCTGGCCGTTAAGAACCTCGGTTTTCGACTACTGAACTTGACAATTTTATTGGAATGATAAATATTTGAGGATTCAATGAGGATGTGGTTATGATCACTCCCATGAGGGTCATCCAAAACCTTCCATAACAGGGATGCGGCTATGCTGGAATTGCAAATAGTAAGATCAACCATGCTGGGACGCTGACCAGGCACCTGAAGACGGGTAGGAGAACCATCATTGATGATACAAAAGTCTAGTTCGTCGAGTAGATCAAAAATATCTCTGCCCATTCTGTCACAATTGTGAGCTCCCCATAATCCGTGATGGGCATTAAAATCTCCCAGAATAAGAGAAGGGGAAGTGACCTTGGAAAACATTGCTTTCAGGATTGATTTTGAAGGTTTGTTAGATGGTGATATATACAAAGAAATGATTGTAGTGTCAAAAACCTTTGCGGCCGTCACTTGAAAAGGACAACCAATTGGTTTTACATCTACTGGGGAGAATGGTAATGATTTTTGAATGAAAAGAGCGGAGCCGCCCTTTCCATATTGACGGTCGTCTCGAAGACAGTGGTATCCCCTGACTCTGAAATCAGAATCCGGTTTCAGCCATGTCTCCGAGATGGCAGCCACTGCAATTAAATTTGAGTGTAATGTGTTTAAAAATTCGTCAGACTTATTTCTAAGACTATGACAATTCCACTGAAGAATCCTCATCAGAGGAGCCATTTCTAGTTGAGTTGATAATATTAGTAATTTGTTTAGCAACGTGGGACGGTATTTGAATGTTGTTTTTATTTAAAGTTTGTAAAATATGTAAAAATGAGGTGATTAGTGTAGAGTTAAGGTCTATATTATAATTTTGTTCTTTGCTAGATGACTTTAGGTAAGTATTGAAATTTGAACTGGAAGGAAGTTGTCCATTAGGGAACCGCAGAAGGGATTCGTGATTAGTATTATTTTTTTTTGTTAGAATTTTAGGTTTCACAACCCTTTCAACAGTTTTTCTAAATGAAGAAGATGAAGGTTGAGAAGGGGTGGAATTTTTAGAATTTTTCGAAGTTACATCAGAATAAGTTAGAATGGATTTGTTAAACATTCTTGATGCTTACGCATAAGAAATGCTCTTCTCGGCCATTGTGTGTTTAATATTGCGCTGCCTTGACAGTTCAGGGCAAGTTTTGCTGATGGACATGTGAATTCCGGAGCAGTTTAAACATTTGTAATTTTCCTCAGTTTTATCGCAGGAATCGCCACCATGGGATGAACTGCACTTGAAGCAACGGGGTTCTGATCTGCAGAGGTTCTTTGTGTGTCCAAATCTGCAGCACTTGTAGCACTGCACAGTTGGGAACACATAGAGCTCTACTGGTAGAGAGACGTTAAACATAGTAACATTTTGTGGAAGGTCTTTGCTGTCAAAGGTTAAACCTGTAATTTAGACGACGCGTTTTTAAAACTTTTCCGAAACCTTGAGGAACAGTAATGTTCTCCAGGATGTCCTCTATAGATCAGTGCGGTGGGATCCCTTTTGTGACACCTAGCCTTGTAACCTGATATGTAGGTATAAAAACGTTGTACGAGTTTTTTTTGGCAACATCAGATTTTACAAAGCTATTGGCCTCAGCCGCTGTCCTGAATTCAACAGAAAGACGGTTACGGCCAACAGATTTAACTCCATTCCAGACAGGATGGATTTTATTTTTAAACATAAAATTTCCAAAGACATCATATAAATTTAAAACATATTACATATTTTATTAAACATATTGAACATAAAATGTCCAAAGACATCATATAAATTTGTTTGTTTTTCATCCTTTCACATTTTAGTCACGTGTGTTATGTAAGGAGGTCTATCCAGATTTTTTTTTTTTTTTTTACATGAATACCTCACAAGAGTCCCAACTGCTCCCGTCTGAAGCCAGTGAGACTATGGCATCCCCAATTGGGGTATGTTGTGAGGCTGAGGGTAGTGGGGAGGGGAAGGAGATAGGGTAGAGGGAGGTGGGGAAGTACCTGGCTATTCAGATCTGGTCACCAAACACGGCTAATGCCGTTTCAAGCAACGTTTCAATTCTGAATGGTGGTCTTACACCAGGGCGATACAGAGAGTATCTTCCACTCTGGAACGTGCCGCAAATATACTATTTATTATTTTTTTAAATGAATAAATTGTGAGATAAGTTTTTAGATTTTCACGGCCAAAAGCATTTTCGTTGTTAGTTTAGTTTTCGGTAGCGCAACACGGCATAACACCCCAAAAACTAACAACGAAAAAGAATAAATTGTGATATAACACAAATTAATCAAATAAAATTTATTTGCCACGCCGGGATTCGATCCCGCGACCTTCGGTGCGCGAGTCAAGCGCCTTACCGCTGCGCTACGCCGGCCGCCCAGATTATTATATAAATGTGACAAAGGAGTAGAGGGTACCAGTGGGGCGGCTGTAGTGAGTGTGGTGGAAGGGTTAGGTGGACTTGGGTTTGAGATCGAGGAAGAAGTGCACGGAATTACATCCTGTAAAACATACGAATTATTTAGACGGCCAAATGCATTTTCGTTACTTGTTTTTGGGGTGTTATGCCGTATTGGGCTATCTCCTTTTTTAGTCAACGTTTCGGACAGCGTTGCAGTGTCCATCGTCAGGGCAGATCCGCAAATCCACACATCTGCGGATGGACACTGCAACGATATCCGAAACCTTGGCTGAAGAAGGAGATAGCGTAACACGGCATAACACCCCCAAAAATTGTGTTATCATGTTTACTTACAACTGTGCGTATTATTTTCCAGTAACCTTAATTTTTTTTTTCAAAGAAAGTTTCCATTACCGAAAGTATGACATTATTTAAAAAATAAAATAAGCGGAAAATGTTGCTTGTGTCGTTGTAGACGACTTTATATGCCTGTTTGGGAACCAGAAGCAATGTCAACTCAGCCACTGACCAGTCAAAATTGTAACATTCTTACTACGCATACTTTTTTTAATGTGAATCGTAAATATTACACAAGACTCCCAAACGTTCCCTATTACTCTTAATTATTCGCGTAGTACACGTAACCTCACAAACTTATGTGATTTATGCTGCTTGCGTGCTCCGCGATGGAGCGCACCGCAAGGCGGTCGTCAAAAAATGAAATAATCCCCCCCCCATCAGAAATCCCCGACTCACTCGGTCGGAGAATGTTTTCTATCGGCCACGGAAAACGTGAACATTGCGTCTGTCGTTAAAAATGTGTAATAAGTTTTATAATGTTTGAGCTTTGATTATAGTGTTTGAGCCTTTTGTAGGAACAAAAGAAAGGTCTGTGTCTGCGGTCGCAGGAGACCGGGCTTTACGTTTCCAAATTTGTCCAGGGATTGATGGTCATTGTAAGTGCTGCAGGTGCCGATCTAGTGAGCCCAGTGGCGTAGCATGGGTGTTAGCCGCCCGGGGAGAAATGTGTCAGCATGTGCATTCTGAACACCACACTGGTTTAAATTAAATCTGTACCTGGCGAATTAAAACTACACTCAGAACAAGAAAATGGTTTTTCTTTGATTCTGGCAGCACATACACAGTCTGCAACTAGAATTTTATAACTGCATTTCGAATAAGATAATGTTTTCATTCGAAATATGTAGGCAGATGAATCCACAACTGAAAATTTATATTCTAAACACAAAATTGGTTTAAATTATGTCTGTATGCAGCGCCTTAAAAGTGGGTACATTCAGAACAAGAAAATTGTTTTTCTTTGATTCTGGCAGCGTATACAGAGTCTGCAACTAGAATTTTATTAACTGCACTTCGAATAAGATAATGTTTTCCATCAAATTGTGTTAGCAGATGAAAGCACGATTGGAATTTTACATTCCTAAAACTGGGTTAACCCTTCGAATAATAAGAAAAAAATATCTATTAACTTTTGCCCGTCAAGGTTTGCGCACAAAATTCCCGGTTCTTCCCATGCATTTTAAATGTTCCTTTTTATTGGCTTATTTATCTAATTTGCAAAAAACAAAATTGTTCTAAAATATAGATAAAACTAATTTTTCCCGGGTGGTTATTGGAATATTTATGTTTCTAAATGTTCTTTTTGAAAATGTTAATTGGCCCAAAAGAACACACCTGCGAATATTCGGATTAATGTACTTAAAATAGAATATAGTTAAACTTTTAAATACAGACACTATTTCTTAAAATAGTATATTAAAATATAAGTGGATAAACAGGTCTTTAAAACACGCGCGATTTTTCGAGCACGACGGCGTAGCCGAGTGCTCGAAATAAAGCAAGTGTTTTAAAGACCAGTTATCCACGAATACTTTACGCTTTTTTTTTAATGGTACACTTTGAAAACATAAATATTGATATTATTATTAAAAATTTGGAAATAAGAACTATTAATGAATTCGTGATGTGACATCACAATATCTTGTTGTCATGGAAATGAAAAACACAAACATTAATTTGCAATCTGTCACATAAGATTAATAGTTGACATCACAGTTTTTACTAGTTATTGTGTGTTGTAAAATGAGTTCTAACATCGATAATTTAAATACCAAAGCAGAATCGCGGTTAATACCTGAAAAATCCAAAGACGTTTATAAAAAAAGAATATGAAAGAGTTGTGCTTGCTTACCTTCAGAAAATGTCGGAACAGTACAAAGCATCGACTATGTGGGCCATACATTCGAAATTGCAATGTCTGTTGAGGATAAATAATGGGGTTGATTTAAAATCATTTGTGAAAGTGCATGCATTCATGAAGGCAATTAGCAAGGATGACGTTGCTAAGAAAGCGTATGTATTCAAAGAAGATGATTTGCGGAAGTTTTTCACGGCAGCACCGGACATTACGTACTTATTTTTGAAGGTGGTAGCCATTTGCGGAATCTTTGGCTCTTGCAGAAGATGTGAATTGTGCGATTTACGCTTATATGATATCAAAGAAGAAGGAAGTGTATTGCTTATTATCATCCGACCATCTAAAACAGTGAAGGCTCGACGTTTTACTGTTGCCGACAGTGGTGCAATTAATTATGTGCGTTTGATGAAGCAATATTTATCATTGCGACACCAAAATGTAAGTACAGACAGGGTTTTCTTACGGTATGATAAGGGTAAGTGCACCAATCAAGTGGTTGGTATTAACACATTTGGATCATGCCCCTTACAAATTGCACGCTATCTTAAATTAAACGATCCTGAGAAATATACAGGACATGCGTTTCGACGTACATCCGCTACCATTATGGCAAATAGTGGCATGACAATTGATCAAATCCAACGACAAGTAGGATGGAAATCGGCAGCTGTGGCGACTGGTTACGTGGAAGAGAGCATTAGAAATAAGAAGAATGTTTCAAACATTATTGGAACTGCCATTAATGGAAGTGCAGCCTCATTGACTTCCGAGAATACTATTAATTTGAACAGCATTTCCTCCGATTTAAAAAACGGAGGTATTAATATTTCAAATAATACGAACTGCTCTTTTCACATCCATTTAAATAATTAGAATGTAAACGATGTAAAAAAGAATGTAAACTTTGAATAAAATTTTTGAAACATTTGTAATGTTTTATTTGACGTTTAAAATATTCCTGTCAGATTTATAGTTAATAGTTGACATTTAGACTTCACATTTCGTTGATTTGTTGATGTTGCCATGGTAACTTTAAAAAACGCGCGTTCCATAAAGTGCGATTTAAACACGCTAGAGCGTACTTTAAATGAGTAAAAAAGGGCACCAATAAAAAAAAATTGTAATAAAACTTCTCTTCACTTTTTATGGCATTCATACAATTTTATTTTCAAATAAAATGTATGGGACAATTTGCGTCTCCTGTGCTTAGACGGGTTAAATATTAAAACTTAACTCAGAACATGAAAATGGTTTACATTCTGGCATAATTGCTAAATTGTATGGACGGAATTGTTAAATGACGGTCCACATTCTGGAAAAATTGCCACCCCCTTAAAAGTACCGCCCGGAGCGGGCCGCCCCCCCCCCCCGCCCCCCCCCCCACGCTACGCCACTGAGTGAGCCCCATATTACATATCTGGATATAATATAATAATTTCCGAGACGTTTTCCGCAATCTTGTATTGGAATAACAATGAGATTGTTTGTACCAAAGTGCATAATTATACCAGTTTATCTGCTTTGACCCGGCCAGCCAAGCAAGGTGATTATTTCTCGGAGAAGCCGTTAGCCATGATATGTATATATAAACATGTAAAGTTATTTCACCAGTAATAATTAAAATGTTTTTCTTAACCCTTCATCTTCCCGAGACATCTAACAGAATTTTTACCATTTTTGAAGAGGAATTAAGTATATAGATGTTAACGGAAATGTATGTAATCCGTCATTGTATACAATTCCTAGGAAATGTATGTAGTTCCTAAAATCGCCCGGAAATGTGTAAAATAAATTTTATTAGACACATTTCCTAGGAAATCTATACTTTTCCTAAATAGCAATCGGAAATGTAAAACATTTAAGATATCAATGGGTACGCGGGGATAGCAGGGCGAGGGGAACCTAACCTAACCTAACCTTACCTTAACCTAACCTAATCTTAACCTAAACTAACCTAACCTAACCTAAACTAACCTAACTTAACTCAACCTAACCTAAACTAATCTAACCTAACCTATCCTAGATTTAAAAAGTGCCTTTGCAAGAAGAACCGTATTGGTTGTAACCGTACCAAGATGTCTGTGCTATAAAAATAAACTATTGTGTACTTTCAAGTGCCATTCCAGCTTACCCTGCAAAAATAAATAGCTGAACGATTAACTTTATAAGAATAAAATAAATAAAACAACGTGTTTTATTACAGAAAGTATTCTTTTTATACATTTCCTAATACGATATTGGAATTATATATAATTCCTAGAAAATGTATACATTTCCCAGGATACGAATGCATTAAATAATTTTTAAAACAATATTTTAAACATTTCCTAAGTAGCTTCGAAATTGTATACATTTCCTACGAGTTTTATACAATTCCTAGATTTCATACATTTCCGGTAACATAGATATTATTGAATATCTATTACAAAAATGCGTTAATATTTTTTAAACATCTACCGCATCACAGTGAAAAGTTACTTTTTTATGTGAATACCGCACCAACCGCTCCCAAAAAACTGGAACCAGTGAGACTACGGCATGCCCGATTGGGGTATGTTGTAAGGCTAAAGGTAGTAAGGAGGGAAGGAGATGGGAGAGGGAAAGGATAGGAAATACCTTGCCTTTCAGATCTGGTCACCAGACACTACTTCAGCCATTTCAAGCAAGGTGGCAAACAGGGGCAATACTGAAAGTATCTTCCTTATTGTAAATGATTAAATTGTGAAATAATTAAAATTAATCAAATCTAATGTTTTTTTCTCACGCCAGGATTATATATATATACAGAAACCATCGTGGGTGTGCGCATCTAATCACCAAAGTTTCATCTTAATCGGATGACTGGTTAAGGAATGCGAAAGGTACCGTTATGATATGAAAATCGATGAAACGAAAAATAGCGACACCAAAAAGAACGACATTAAAAAGAGACAAATATGTAGGTACATCTGAAGGAGTTAGCCGGCGAGAGATACTATAATTGGTTTTCTCTCTGTGCGGTACTTTGAAGCTTTTCCACTCTTTTCTACTTTAGTTTTATGAAGGTTTTACTACTACCGCATGTAAATTGCAAACTCTGTTTTTTTTCAATTATTATTATTAACTAGTGCGTATGGGTCATGCGCGTGCTTGCTCGCACTCGCAGGTACTAGCAAAGAGGGGAGGCGTCTACTAATATCTACAGGAATTACGAAAACTGAACAAATTGGACTAATATCTGTGAGAACCAAAGTGCGGACGAATATCTACAGCTCAAACTGCTGACTAATATCTATGAGAACCAAAGTGAGGACGAATATCTACAGCTCAAACTGCTGACTAATATCTATGGAACAGGTGATGTCGACGAATATCTACAGCACTGGCAGAGGTTGGATTTGCAATTATGTATAGCATATTGGCATAACGTAATATTGCGTATGCAGTTTAAAAAACTTAATTTATGTTAAGTTAGGTTAGGTTAGGTTAGTATTACGTAATTGAAGTAATTTATGCTTTTCCGTACAACCTCTTCCTCAGCTGCCCTCTGTAGATTTTTTTTTATATGTATACCGCACAAGAGTCCCAACGGCTCCCGTCTGAAGCCAGTCAGACTATGGCATCCCCAATTGGGGTATGTTGTGAGGCTGAGGGTAGTGGGGAGGGGAAGGAGATAGGGAAAAGGAATGTGGGGAAGTACTTGGCTATTCAGATCTGGTCACCAAACACGGCTAATGCCATTTCAAGCAACGTTTCAATTCTGAATGGTGGTCTTACACCAGGGCGATACGGAGAGTATCTTCCACTCTGGACTGTGCCGCAAATATACTATATATTATTTTAAATGAATAAATTGTGGAATAACATAAATTAATCAAATAAAATTTATTTGCCACACCGGGATTCGATCCCGCGACCTTCGGTGTGCTGCGCTACGCCGGCCGTCATTATATATTTGTCCCACCTACGCTCCATAGATATTCGTCACCACTGGGACAGTCATAAATATTTATCCGACCTTAGCTCTGTAGATATTAGGCTTCACTCTGAAGTTCATAGATATTTGTCCAACATATGAGCTGTAGATATTTGTCCGACATACAGGCTGTGGGTATTGGTAGGTGATATAATGTTTTGCAGTATATATTCTTCTGTTGATCCAGATTTTCTGGGAGTGAATTTATTCTCTTACTGCGTTCAAAGGGTTAACTTCTTCGTTGCACTATGCATTTCAATCAGTTATTGGAAAATCCCAAGGAGTGATTGTGTTTTATATTTTACTATTTTAAAGAAAACTGATAAGTTCTATTTATTTCTCATTTACGACGGTCAATTGGACATCATCAGCGCATTATACACACATTCATTAGTACCTACCACCCTATAAGAGTGCAAAGGTGACGTTATCTAAAGACAAACACAAGTGAAGAGAAAATCCAACAAAGTTATAGGTGCCCTAAAACTACGTTCAAGAATAGTAAAGCAAAGATAGAGGTGGTGTCTAAAGAGGCATACAAGAATAGTGAATATCCTGTGAAGACAAAGCAAGTGGAAACATATAAATTGAAATCGAAATAGAGGTAGTGCAATTATCTCGCAAAGTCACAAAGGATATTTACTGACAAGGACGACATTAACAAATTTATAAGTTTGTTTGAGCTTACTATAAAAATATTCCGTTTGTTTCCTCTGCCAGCGATGTTCCTGCTTTTAGCAATGCTGGCCTGTGGCTTAGGTAAGGAATTAACTAACTACACATCAGATATTACCATTACTCCATTTCCTTGAAGGTGTAGGCAGAGACGTGGTACCACCACATAACTCTGTCATGGCACACATAGGTACACCCTGCTTCATTCAAAATCATGCTGTGTCCTGTTGTTCTGTCTGTTGACACATTCATTTGGACGTGACTTGTCTTCCTCGGGCGTCCCCGAGTTCTTCTATCATTAACTTTCACGTCATACATGATTGTATGTATTATCTTTACAATCCTTTCTTTGTGCATCTGGTTTGCATGTCCGAACCAGCTCAAAGTCCTTCTTAATATTATTTCTCATTGCATGCAGTACGCCTTGCATTAATTACGGCCAAACGTGATTTTACCCGGCGATCTCATTTCTGCAGGATTTCTTCTCTGCCAGTTCCATGTCTCAAGGGGTATGAATCAGCACTCCATTGTGGACTGCGATGTGAAATAATAACTAATCTGCAAGTACCAACAATTACACAAAAAATACCAAATTTCGTTATTCTAACAGACCTTAGGTACTTATAAAGTTTGTATCTTTTTGTAATCTTGTCACACAGTGGAAAAATATAATTCTATACTAGTAAATTCTAACCAAAAATATAACAAAAGTAGTGCCTGGTGCACGTGTTTCGTGATCCAATTGTAAACCAATAATTCCATACAAGACTGTGCTTTCGAAATACAGATCCAGTAGGCCACTTGGATCACATTAAAAAAAAATCCGTTTTAAGCAAATATTCTAAGACATTGTGTATTTTTTATTTTTAAATCGTATTTTTGAAACCAAGGCGATTTTTTGAAAATGAATGGTGGAATTTTACAAAATTAAGGGAACATAATCGGAGACGGGACATTTTCATATAGTGACGTCACGAGCTCAAATAATGGATTTATTTATTTAAAAATAAAAAAAACTATACATTTATAAAAAAATTTACTAATATTTTCGTAATCTTAGTAAAAAAAATCTATCCACACGATTTTTTCCAAGTCGTTATGAAATCCATGCAAGTGGCCTATAAACCTGTAATTCCATACAAAACTGTGCTTTCGAAATACAAATGGGATGGAGATCTACGATTTCAGACCAGTGTAAGCAGGGTTGCCAGGTGTTCGGTATTATACCGAACCATTTGGTATTTTAGCACCATGTTCGGTGTTTGGTAAGACAAAAATACCGAAGTATGGGCGGTTCGGTATTTTTTTCTAATTATTTTTTCTCCCTAATAAACGATTCAACTGTCAGATTTGACGCAATCGCAATCGATGTTGCGTAGCATTCCTACTTAGTTTGTGTGGTGTAGCCACTTTGTGCACGCCCTCACTGTTTTCGACCCCCCTCCCTCCCCCCGACGCGAGCTTTGATTTGCCAAGGTACCGCGGAAATCTAGGGAAATATATATTTGGAAACTCACTGTTCGGTATATATTTGGAAAAAACCTGGCAACCCTGAGTGTAAGTGAGACGGAACACTGGGGGTTGGGCGAAATGGAACATTTGTCTCCACTTAAATTTGTATGGAATTCATTTCTAGTGTTACTTTTTTAATATGTAGGTATGTTGTGAACGTGTTCGTGTGACTTTGAATAAAATTTTTCAAACTTTTCCTCAGTTTTATTTCATATCGATAAGTATCATACTTCTATCTCTGAGTGGATTCTATCACACTTCTATCTTTGGATTTATCTCTTCAGCGGCGCTAAAATAATTTTATTGCAATTAATTTAGACCCAACTGAAATGATGTGCTATTTATTTCAGCTCCAGCGCCAATGACAGCAACATCTCCGTCAAGGTTAGTTCTCTGGATTTGTTTTTAATTCATTATTGTTTTTCTCAACTTAGCGTGATAGCAGCTACTGTGTTGTGATAAGTTCAGTAATTTACCCTTGAACATACAAGGGTTGAAAAACAGACAAGGTCATATGAAAGATTCTTAGTAAATCAACGGTACATCGATACTCCTTAGTTACATCTATTTGTTAACCCTGAAATTTTCCAAATTGAACTACTGGACAAACTTGAGATTTATGTACGTTTCGCAGCTGGTCACTATTAAAGAATCTGATATCCTTATACAGACGCCCAGTTTCTTGGAAGCCGATTTTTCTACTGAATTATTACACATTTTCCTTAAAACCCTATGGGAAAATTTGACCCATTTATGGGCCAAACAACTCTTTGACTCAAAGTAAATTTGACATATTTATAGTCTCATAAAAATCGTTTTATCTGCCTTACTTTAATGACGAGAAATGTGATCTAAACAGTATTAGAAAGAGCAAACACTACACTACAATTTTAGTTCCATAGATATCCGCAAAAAAAATCGGATTTATGACGTCAAACTTCCCCCAGAACAATGTAAGGTGAAACTTGTTAATGTTAGCATTAAAAAATATAACATTTAAATATAACATGCTTACTTCTAATAATACAGTTTGAAAGTTTATTTAATCGCCTTTCAATAACAGTTTTTAGTTTTTGGATACGTTCAGAAATAATCAAATTATTTTGATTTTATTGGAATGCGGAAATACTCAAGAATTCGCCGTCCATAGACCACTACTTTTTTATTAGCGGTATCAAAAATTAATCTCCAATCTAGAGGGGTTTAAATATTTTAAATTTTAAATCTCTCATAAATATATGTTATTCCTAAAGATAATATCTATACATTCCCCACGCTGAAACGACAATTATATTAAATTCCCTCGATAGAAAAAAAAACGCAAAATATGCTCCAATAATGATTATAAACACGTTTTTTCAAGTTATTTTACACATTATATGTATGAAAAAATTCAAAGTGTTCCTTTGAATTCTATTTTAGATAACCTCCATGAGAGTTTTGCTCTATTTTAAACGAATTGTGTTTTATTAAACATTTTAAAAATTTTCGCTTAAATAATATCGTTTTTAATATTAGCGCACTCTCTCTAAAATTCGTATTTATATATCTCTCCATCTTCTTCTTTTTGAGTGGGTAAACCGCGCCTTAACTTTTCCCAAGAGTTAAGAAACTCATTGTTGAATCCAATGCAGACAATTGGCCACTTGCATGGATTTCATGACGACTTGGAAAAAATCGTGTGTTTAGATTTTTTTACTAAGATTACGAAAATGTTAATCAAATTTTTTAGAAATGCATAGTTTTTTTTATTTTTTAAATAAATAAATCCATTATTTGAGCTCGTGACGTCACTACATGAAAATGTCCCGTCTCCGATTATGTTCCCTTAATTTTGTAAAATTCCACCCTGATTAATTTTTTTTTTATATGGCAACACTTTGATTTCCGGCGAATTTTTGAATTTGCGTTTAACGTTCACTAGATTTATTGTTTGTTCCATGCGAACTTATCCTTTGGTGTGATTTTTTGATAAAGATGGCGTTGTTTTTACAGATGTTACGAAGAGAACCCCGTACAATTTATTGCTATTCGTGTGGAAAATGTTTTTTTTTTAAAATGATTTTCGGCTACGTAATTATCGTTTTTTCGCACCAATAAATTATGTCCCGTCTTTCCGGTTTATAAAAAATGGTCTGATTTTTCGGATTGAAATTTTCAAAAAATCGCCAGAGTTTCAAAAATACGATTAAAAAAATATACCTACATAATGTCTTAGAATATTTGCCTAAACCGGAATTTTTTTTTAAATGTGATACAAGTGGCTTATTAACAGACGGATTGCAATCTTTAGAGCACAGGCGTCTGTACACGGTTGACATTTGTCACATAAGAACTGATCGCTTCTTCGACTCGTTCTTGTGTTCAACAGTTCAGCTGTGGGATGATATGCCGGCCCCTGTGTTTCCTCATTCTTACAACATGGGTCTATTCAAGACCAATGTTCATTGCTTCCTATCCTCAAAAAGACCCTCCACACAGCACCCCAGATGACATAGACCCTGAGGGAAATTATTTTCCTCCTATTATATTGTTAATTGTGACGTTTAAGGATTTAAAGATTTAATAAGTGGGATAATTGCTGGATTTTTATTGACATTTGCTACCCACCAATTCCTTGCGAATACATACCTACCAATCCCATATTGCGTGAACGGTCACCATCAGTAAATCACACTCAGTTCAAAATAAGTATCACACAGTAAATCACACTCCGTTTCTGTAGGATCAGCTTATTTCGCATGTCCCTTTCATACCGCAAGACATACGTTCACCACAGTTGGAAGGATTTTAACGGTCCTCCCTAAACTAGATTGTGTTCGTTCTCCATTTGCAAGTTGTTATGACTCAAAAATGATTGATTTCTTGCTTATCCGCAGATGCATCTTACCCGCATTCCCGGTTAACGGCAGTTACACCTTTAGCAACGGTATGGGAGTACCGCGACCTGGTGACGAGCTGGGGCGCCTAGGCTTGCTCGAATACTCCTGTAGTCCTGGTTTCTTTCTGACTGAAGAGTACTCCCAGTGTTTGGGAAATAATACCTGGTCATCAAAACCTGCCTGTAAAAGTAAGTCACTTTTCTTTCAAAAAATCTTTTTGCATCTTTGCACTTTCACGTAACCCCGATCTATTCAGTAAAATTAGCAAAAATGTGCAGATTTTAATTTGAAAAAAAAAATTCTTCTTATTCTAAAACTTTCTCCGAGAATGGGAACTCTGTACTATATGTATTTATATTTTATACAACTCTGAGGAAGGTTCAGAAGTTTCTGATTCTGTCCTTAGGAAATTTACTATCCATTCAAGAATTTTTATACTAGTTTACAACACAATCGCAGTTGACAACTTAAATAATTTCACATTCAAAATAAAAGACAATCAAGATCGTACTATCGGTAGAAAGATTTGGTGTCTAATTTATATTTAGAATAACTTGTGTTCTAATCTATTCGTACTATTACACGTGTCAGTATTTCCCCTCAGTATTTACTTCAGTATATCTACTGACAATAACCGTCGGTGTTGGTATGCCATTACACAGTAACGAACCCTAATCGAACGAGCTACAGAGTCTCCAATTTCTTATCCAAAATGCCGCAAAAAATCTATTTTCCATACAATCAAATGCAAATCCTAACACGATCGGGCGAAATTCACCTGTGAGATTATATCATAGAAAAATAGTTTTTTTTCCTTAATTTTTTTATTTTTTATTTCTAAAACATGAGTGGTGGCGAAGGAGGAAAAGTCAGGAGGCCACGCCCCTAGATCGGCGATATTTACCATTTGGCAAAACATAACAGATCACTTCATCTCACAGATTAGTTGCGCCTGACGGAGGGTTAAGAAAAACAATGGTTAGACAACGGGAGTTACACCATCATTCACCATGTTCATTTTATTGTAACATTTTTGTGCTGTGTGTCCAAATCTTTGACAGTTGAAACATTGGATAAGAGGATTCAGGTCTTCTAAATAGATTCTCATAAACACTTGGTTGTTTTTTAGTGTAATGTAGTCTCTTTTCAGGATTTGTTTGGAGAATGAAGTTTTTGTTTTTAATGATGGCTTCAACTTGTAATATTTTTTTGTGTTGGTATTTTTCATATATAGTTTTGATGTCGCTGTTTTGTTCAATGATGTCTTCTAAGATTTTTTTTCGGTATAGTCTTTGTCAAGGCCTTTTTAATATGGCATATAGGCAGGGATCCGTTTTCAGAAGTACCTCTGCATTATGGTTTTGTCGATTTCATTATCTTGTCTTTTAACTTTTTTCTCTTCTTTTTCTGAGCATGTTATTTTGAGTTTTTTTTTTTGTTTTTAAATTTCGTATACCTACTCGAATTCCCAGCTGCGATATTTTAATTTTTTTGTATTTTTTAGTGTTTTCTTCTTTTGCTTTTTGTTATTATTGGAAATCGTTTTTCTTGTGTTTGTGGTTGTGATATAAGTAAAAGCTTCCGAGCTCCTCACATAGATGGCAGGGATAAGAGTTATATAATAATAAGAGATATATAATAATTCCTGAAAGTCCGCAAGATGGCGGCAGGATTGATTCCCAGTTAGTTCGCCGAAGACAGCGGGAACCAGATCATTTATAGCCAGCCCCTAGTAAGGTCGACTAGTAGTAGTCAATACTTGTAAAACGCAAAGTATCATTAAACCTCAGATTAACCAAAGAACTCTATTTCTTCCCTAAGAGAAATCTCCTTCAGAGACTTGTTGGAGATATACTGATTGTGTGAACACAACAGCTGGCGCAGCCCAAGGATCAATCTTAATGGAATTAATCCAGGAGCGAATGGAGAAGGAAAAATAAGAATGAATACTGAAAAGATATAGGATTATTTGTTTTGGAAAAATGAATTAACTGACATTTAATTATGTTCAATGCTAGTTGGTTAATAGAGCACCATTCAAAAAGATATCGCAAGTTAGTTTGAAGTGTAGTGCAGTCATTAATGTGATTGATCTCTTTTTATAGTTTCATGTCATCGATAAACAGTAGAACGTTTATTTTAAAGCACATTGTTGATATGAAAATACACTACGATATAAATTGTACAGATTACAGGCATCTCGAGCTGAACTTACAAATGGGAGGAATAACAAAAACGCAAGTGTTTACTTCTGTATTGAGGAATCCAGTATTATGGAATCCGAATAATATACGTGATATCGGAAAATAATAGCCATGCTTGCAAACGTACCTCGTCAAAATCAAGCCAAAAAACACAATTTTCTAAGGATGGCGGCAACCCTGTACCTACGCACCAAAATAAAATACCGCTACGGGAGTAGGACAAAACCAACATGATGCGAAAAAACAACACTGTTGGTCACCAAACACGGGAAGGCCCAAAAAATATTCCTTACGCCTTTTTGAACGGTGAGTTTCTGAAAACAATAGAATCCACACAATATCTAGGACAAATCATCAATAATAAATAATAAGTTAACGGATGATGAAGATATTGACAGGCAGAGGCGAGTACTGAGCATAAAATTCAACATGCTCAGTAGAAGATTTCGGCTCTGCAGTCCACGGATGAAAAGGACGCTATTCCTAGCCTTTTGCACCATCCTGTAGACATGCGAGCTCTGGGCGAACTTCAAAAAAAGAACCATGGAAAGGCTTCGGGTGCAATACAATAATGCATACCGTTTGGTGTTCGGACTTCCCAGGCACTGCAGTGCCTCCTCAATGTTTACAGAAGGGCGAATTCCAGGGTTTAAAGCTCTATAACAGGGATGGCGAACCTATGGCACGCGACACAATATTTTGGGCATTGATCGTCACTGATCAGTGATTACAAAATTTATTATGCACTACGAAAATAAGTGTGAAGACAAAGGGGAGTGTGTTTTATGTTCTGGAACAGTGGTATGTAGAACATCGTCTGTGAAACGGCATTTTGAAACAAATCACAAATCCGTTAGTCAAAAAAGCGAACTAGAACAAAAATAAGTAATTGCAAGTGCATTGAAAGACAGAAATAAACCGTCAACATCTATGATTCAATATGTTGGGAAAAATTGTCATACGAGCGCGGCTGCAAATGTCATTGCTCGGCATAGTAAATCTTTTCAAGAGGGTCAACATCGTTTCCACGACAACGATTTGTTTTGTTTTCGTCTGACGTTGGAAATTATTTGATGGCACGTCTATGACCTCATTAAACATTTCTTTATAAAAATGGCATGTTGATACGTAAAGGTTCGCCATCCCTGCTCCATAAGTACCAAGATTGCAGGACTTACGGCCGTTGTGGCCAAACTAATGATCAACGGCTGAGCCGAAATCTCAACTCAATCCAGCTAAAATGCCCAAATACACTGTGCCCAAAGCACGATGATCCCCGCTCCACCTCAAATGTAATCCACCCAGCCGGAGGATTAACTTGCCTGAGGAAGACCTACTTATAAAAACTGTCAACAGAGTTCCGCGAAAACAATCGAAGTGTCATCTGTCATCTCGCATCTGTTATCAGTTCACGCTGTTGTCTGTTTTTTATTTGGTTTTTTCAAATTGAATTATGGACATATTGAATATAGTAGATATAGTTGAATGGGCAGATATTCTTGATGATAATAACGGGCCACATAGGCAGCGACAAGATGCAGAATTTTATAACCGTTTTAGGATGACTAAAACGTGTTTTTTAATCTGTTTTGGGCCAAATACACGATAAATTAACTTACGCAAGCGAAAGGTAAAGTTCTAACTTATTCGAGTGTCATTTTTGCAATAATATGTGGAATATATTTAGAACTTCAGGTCTGAAAACCTTTTATCTAATGTTTATTACCTATGCTTTGTTTATTTCTTTTTTAGAAACTCCCCAATTTTGCCAGGCAATCAATTGCTTGTTGCATTACGTTTCTATGCTACTTGAAGTTTTCATATAACAAATGGAGACTTTTTTTAAAAAACCAGCAAAATCGTAAAAAATGTAACTCGTGCCTTCGCAAGTTTAAGACCTGTCAATCCGTGGGTAAGTGCCAGACAAGCGCTCTGTGTTGTTGCCTGCAATGTTCTGTATAGTACCAATTCAGTATTGTGTTAACCATCTGCTTTCTTCCAAAGGTGGACCAAAAGCTGAAACATTCTGAAATAGGGAGGGCTGCTTTTCTATTAACGTGCAGGCTATTTCGGATGCTAGAATGAGGATAAGGGGCATCATAGCGAGTTGGCCAGAAGCTACATATGACTCCCTTATATTTCAAGGCTGCCGAGCCAAAGCAATGTTTGAGACAGGGCAGTACCCAAATGGAGCTTTACTTGGAGATAGTGGATATCCCAAATGTTTAAATATTCAAATACCTTCTTGTATAACATAACTTTAAAAGGAATGTGTATGATTAATAGGTACTTATAATTAATAGGCAAATGAAAGTGTGTTTGGGAAGTATGTTTATGAGAATTGAGAAGGTTGTAGAGATATTGAAAGAAGTGTAAATGCAGGTAACTCGATTAATCGTGGACTGAACGTGCTTTGCGCTAACGTTCCAAACTCTTCTCCCGATAGCTCATTCGGAGTCATTTTGTCATGTTTACAGTTGGTTGTTGGTCATTAATGATCCATAAGGGTTAGGAAATGGAAGGATAGGTACATTTATAAATTAAACAATCTCTTGCTATACAAATTTCTTGTATATTGCAGTAAATGAATCCACGCTACTAGAAAAAGCTTTACTCTGTTTGTGGATGGATTTGCCAGTTAATTAAAGGCAGAAAGTTACAAGTTTTACATAAATAATAGAATAGTTTACAGTTTATTGGAACATAGTGTAATTAATCATGACAGTAAGTAGTAACACCAGTACACCGGAGTGACCAATCACAGGCATCCAGAACGTTGGTGTTGGCAGCTCTCTATGCTGTGAAGGAGCGCACATAGTTGTTGTTTCTTGTTCATCATGGATTTGGAGTTGGGGTCGTGGCCCTCGGCAACAGAGACTCAAGACAACATGAAAACAAAACAAAGAAAGATTAAAAAGTACACATAAAAGGCAGGCATTCATATTGATATTGATCTGCGAAGCTAATGAATATGACCAAAAAACAAGAATCATCATATTAAAGAAAAGAGTAATATTATTTATCGTGACATACATATATATGCAAGTTTTATATAAATATCAAGTTTTATAACCAGCAACAAGCAATTTAAAAACAAATAATGTGTAAACCTTTCAAAAAATCATGTAATAAAATAACATTTTACACAATGAGTGGGAAAATAAAGAAATTAAAATATTTTGCAGATTAGTTATTTCAAGTTATTAGTTATTGACGGCCTCTGTGGTCGAGCGGTAAGGCTCACGACTAGCAATCCGGAAGTCGCGTGTTGAAATCCCAGCGTGCGCAAGTAAATTTTATTTATATTTGTGTTTTTCCACAAACTATTCATTAAAAATAATAAATAGTATATTTACAGCACACTACAGAGTGGAAGATACTGTCAGTGTCACCCTGTTGTAACACCACCATTCAGAATTGAAACATTGAATGAAATGGTTTTAGCCATGCTTGGTGACCAGATCTGAATAGCCAAGTACTTCCCCTTCCCCTCCCTAGTACCTTCAGTCTCACATGAGATGTCGCAGTCTCACCGCACTGACTCCGGATGGTTGGGAGCAGTTGAGACACCAATGTGAGTAATAAGATTATTGAGAATTGTATAAATTAAATAAAAATTACAAATGTCCATTCTTCAGTCTCCGCTGATTCCTGTGTCAGCTGCACTACTTCCTCCCGGCTGCGGCTGGTGGATGCCTCTTGACCATCATCTTGGGCGGCAGGACCATTTGAATCAAACCTTAAAAAACCAATAAAAATATATGTATATGAACAAGACATAAGTAACGTGCACTTTATTGTTGTTGAACTATAACGACAATGCATTTACAAGCTTTTGGATTCCATTACGTAGGTAATGGTAATACTACAAGTGAGGGTTTATTTGAGTCATTGAGTGCACCAATTCTGGGACTACTGCCATATACCGTATACATAATGTATTCCTCATTGCTCCACATACCCCGGGTACTAATGCTAACTCAGTGGACATGTTCAGTCATCACCAAATACTAAATTTGTTGCTGAGGCAGTTCACTTAAGTATAATACTGTATCATTTTTTATATTCTTAAGGGCCATTAATAATAACATTCATAATTTAATTAAATACAAGATATTTTAACTTACGGATTTACCAGCCCGGAAGAACTTAATCCAAGTGCTGCTCCAATCTTTAGCAGCACTGGATAGCACATATCTTGGCTGGGCACTGGGCCCTCCACCAATTCCAAACAACTGGCACTGACTGTGTTCGGGCATCTCATGCCAGATTGTCCCATGCCCTTTTTAGAGCAGCTAGGGACCTGCAATCATATATAAAATATTACGAGAAATCAATTTGGACGAATAGAAATTCTAATTAACTAAACATCGCAACCTTCCCAGAGAGGTTATGAGAGGACAGTCTGTCAAACCACTTGCCTCACTCACAATCATATCTCATCGCACACATTCTCTTCTGTTATTCGGACTATTAACATGGCCCAACTCAAATATCAGGTTTTCTTGATCCTGCCATGTCTTCTTCGGACGTCCACATTCGCGAAATACACACCACCTTTCTTAAATCGAGCTTGTTTGGCATTTGAATTTAAAGAACACATTATTATACGAGATAATCAGTAGACAACGGTTAGTCTAGCTACTGCAGTTGAAGCCGAGGAGTGAGGAGAGGAACATTCACAAATATACCAAACCACCCATGGACCACTTTATTCCATAAATAAACCAATACAAATACAGCTTCTTTCCAATGACGTTAATATTTCTTTCGAGAACTTTCAACTAATGAACTGCAAGTGCAAACCGATCCCGTCAAACGTCAAACGAACAGTGTTGCCAACTCGAATTTTAAACTAGAGCTAGGCAAAACCCAAAAAAGAGCCAAAAAGGAGCTAAAATTTTGAAAATGACCTAATGAATGGGGGGGGGGGGGGGGTTGTTAGAGAATTTCGAAGAAGAAAATTTCCAGTTTCTGAGGGAGGGGTGGGGTGGGGGGCTGTAGTCCTTCTTGTTGGCTGATTTTAATGAACAACTCATAACAAACACTCACAATACACTTGTTTACTTTTAAATTTTTCAATACACAATTATTTTTTATGACATGGAAGTCTTCAGAATTTTTAATTTTTTTTAAAGTATTTCTTTAGTTAGACAGCGACTAGTCCTCTAAAAAATCTAAGTAGTCATCCGGTTCCAGTTCCTGTACCATCGCGCTACTAGGACCGGCTTCATCAGGATTTTTTTCGTATACAGCCATCGTTCCAATTTTTTTTTGAACTTCTAGGGGAAGTTCATAATCCTCGCAACATTTGTTGTGTCGCCTGAGCCCCGATCATTACCAACCATGTCATTACCAAGTCTATTTCTGGTTTCATTTTTGACAATATTTAACTGGCTAAAAACTCGTTCCACTTCTCCGTTTGACCACGGCAGAGCAAGTATCGAAACTGCGAAAGAGCTGATTTCGTGGAAAGGATTTTCATCAGCGGCATCACGATACTTTAGAACCTCAGCCCAAAACTAAACTTGAATGCGCATTCGAATTCGAAGGAAACTAACGCAAGAAGCAGTGCAATATGCAATACGCCATAGCCGGCCTAGGCAAATTACTTGTATCGATTTTTGGGAATTTAATTTTTTCGGGAAGTCCCTGTACCGATGTTTCCACCATAGTATTTTTAGTAACTGTTTACTTGTGCAGGAACTAAGGGAATCTCTTTTTTGGGAAGTCCTCGTCCCAATGTTGCATTTTTGAAATATTATTGCAAATATAATTTTTTTCAATATTATCTCACGTAAATAAGAGCTGAAATATCTGAAAAACGAGCTAAGAAGCTAAATGACTTTTTTTGGAGCTGACGACGTCGATTTAGAGCCAGATCTAGCTCTAAAGGAGCTGATTTGGCAACACTGCAAACGAAACTTCACATCACATAAACAAAAAAGTAAGTCAAGTGATACTTTATTTATAACATATTAAATACGTTTGTTCTAAAAATATAAAATGTCGGTTTATGTATTACACTATTTAAAATACATTATCTGTATAAATAATAAATACAATTAATGAACGCTTCGGTATTAATTTACCATGTAAAGTTCCTAATTTGACGTCATTTTTTAGTGTATGAAAATAAACGGTGCTACACACGCGAAGCTCCGATCAAAAAGTTGGGCACAGGCAAAATGGAGGGTTTCGCGTGGGCACCTAGCGCTATGCTCAGATTTCACTCGGATTATCAATTTTTATGTTGGCCACAACGGCCGTTAGGGGAAGGATTAACCACTCAGAAATATTCTCATCATAGAATCCCGTCTGACTTCAGAATCAAACATAGAAGAACATAATCTCATAATTAAAATCATCGACAAAAAAATAAACTGGATCCTTTCATATCGAGCACCTACCATTACGAGTAATTCGCATAACGAGCAAAAATATTGTGAAAAAAAGGCTCCCTTAACGAGCGACTTTTCCCATAATGAGCGACATTTCGCAAAACGCAAGGAGAAGTCCCATCTTCACGTAATTCACTTGCGAGCCGGGACTTCCGCGCAGCGTTGCCAGCTCTACGTTACAGCCCAGAACTTTACTTAACGTCCCATCCTATATCCCATTTCGCCCCGCTCGTTGGGAGAAATATATTCACCACAATATCCCATTTCGCCCCACATTGGGAGGAAAGTACTCGTATTTGCCACAGTATTTATTCAATTTATTCACTTTCACCTAACCTAAGTTCTTAATTTCATTCAGACAGGAAAAAAGTACGTAGCTCTACGTAATTTTCCAGTCCGACCTACTTCTTTTTCAAAATCCGAGTTGGCAACACTGCTTATTAAATTTCTGTTCAGACATAATTTGTGATTTTTTCGTTATTTGTGAAATTTCGCTACATGAAAACGGTGAGTCAGCATGTAAATTTTAAATTTCCACTTTTGAGAAAATGAAAAATTGTAGTCGGAACATGAAAAAGGTTTTCCATTGTGAGATGGCTTGTGGACTTTTAAAAGTTCCCTTGTTGCAGTCGGATCATGAAAAAGGTTATTTTCCACTGTTAGATGGCTTGTGGACTTTTAAAAGTTCCTTTTGAAAACATGAATAGTTGCAGTCGGATCATGAAAAAGGTTATTCTCCACTGTAAGATGGCTTGTGGACTTTTAAAAGTTCCTTTTGAGAACATGAATAGTTGCAGTCGGAACATGTAAAAATTTTTTTCTCCACTGTGAGACGGCTTGTGGACTTAGGTATTTCGTTTTCGTATATTAGTAAATTAGATCATGTAGATTTATTTGAACAAAACCATGCTGGAAGCGAGTTATAATTTTTTATGTTTGTAGATATTTTATCGGATACTATTTTTTCAAACAGTTTAGGTATCGATGATTGGATACATATTGGTCTATAATTTGTTACATCCGTTTTGTCTCCCTTTTTAAAAATAGGTATAAGAAAACTATGTTTCCGTATATTATTATTTAATTAACGCAGGTAGAATGTTGGATCCAACACTTTTTCTAGCATCTAACAAATTTACGTGCTTTTTAATATCATTGTGTATTCCAGATATGTTCGGACTAAGATTCGACGAGAATTTGAGGATTTCACTATTAGGTATTATTTTAAAGGACAGCGAATAAATTTTCAATATTTTGAACATTACATCCAAATTTTCCAATGAAATTCATGGAAGTTCGAATTCCCTAATTATAATTTTTTTTTAGAATTATTGTAGTTCCAAAATTGTTTAATATTTACATTAATATAATTTTAATTTTTTTCAATGTAATTTTAGTAACACATTTTAGAAATTTTACAACATTCCTTTCTTAAATTCATTATAATCACTTGTAATTTTTATGAGCAATTTTTTTATTGTATGTTAAAGTGAATTAAATTCAGAACTAAGCCAGTTTGGAAAATTAAAAAAATACAAATTTTGTGGGAGGGGCACAAAATTTACAATAGCATCGTTTAAAATAGCATAAAATTTATTAACATTTTTATTAAAATTTGTGTTTTCCAGAAAGGACCAATCAGTTGTATTTAAGTATTTTGGAAAATTTGCTTTAAAGAAGTTATAACATGACTTGACATTTTTATGATAATTGTCGTTAAGGGTCTTTAACCAGAAAGAAAATGTACATTTCTTCAAAAGATGTTCTTACGATCGTACAAGGGGGTTCCAATGAGAAACAATAATTATTCTCCGTACCAGCTTTTTAAAATTATAACTCAATATCAATTTTATTTCATTGCAAATTTGCTTTAATTTATACCTACATCCAAAAATGCTGAAAAAACTAATGAAATTATGTACTTTTTGAAATTATTTTTTGATCATAAGTATTTATCATTTTTCAATAATGTCTAAGCAAAATAAGAATTTAAAAAAAATTAAATATATTAATTTGTTAAGACAGTAAATAGACAGACAAAATGGAGAAATTTCCTTTATACATAAGTGTTCGGATATTTTTTTAATGATTTTATTTGAACTAAAATTAAAATTTTGAAACATGCGTTTACTAGATAACGTATTGATTTACAATAATGTATGATTACATGAAATGAAATATGTCTTGTAAAATAAGATTTTTCGTTTGAAAATTTAACAAATCTGCCAATGACCTATAGTATAACCTTATTATAATAAAAATTAACATTTTTTCTCAAAATTTAAAACATGCGTTTAGGTACTAGGACAATCTTTCGAAATCAATTCATATTTTTTTGTGGAAAAGAGTCTATATGTCTTAAATTTTATTTAAAATGACATATTTCCGGTTTTCTCTGGTTATACTTTCTTAACAATGGAAACCAATTTCTATCAAGTCGATATACGTTATAGTTAGACATGCCAAACTCAGCAGTATTTACGTCGGGGTCAAACCAACTTTCTGTCAATATTAAGATGCTATAATAGTTAATAGTAGATCTGGATAATCTGAAGTTCTGTAGTTTGGTGCGCATTCCTCCTACATTTTGGTAATATATCGGAATTTGATGTTTAGAGGAGTTGTTTGTTGGTTTTTGGTATATCTTTCGCAATTATTTTCGGAACTGAGTTTACATATTTCATTTTATTTTATTTATATTTGGGAAAGTTGATAGCAAATCATAAATTACACAATAATACATTTATAAAATGGTTAATTATGCCAATTATAAACTTTCCACAGAAAATAATAGTAAATGTGTGACATTATAAAGGTGTTTACCTACTTAATTACCTAGTTCATTTTTAGTTACATTATGTGAGGGGGGGGGGAGGAGAAATATAAGATAAGGATTAAAAGGCTAAGGACGCGAATATATAGGGGGAGGGGTAGATTGAACTTCCTGGTTTGAGTCATGTTGCTTAGTGAGATTTTGTTTTATGTCATGTAACGTCGAGTTAAAAATGTCAATGTGGTAATAATTTAAGTTGAATGAATGTGTGGATCTGTAGATAAATGAGTTATGTTTGGAGTTAGTCTTGAAAAGAGGAAGATTAAAAGTAAGCCACTGTCTACTGTTGCGATTAGGAACGTGGAATGATTAAGACTATCGATTAAGTTATGTGTAATTTTAAATCGAATCTGCTATATTTCTTCGACAAGTTAGCATCTGTATTTTGAAGAATTTTGCAGAGTCTTCATTACTAACATGGGATCGAAAAGAGCGGAAATTAAGATACCTTAAAAATCTATTTTGAACACTTTCAATTCTATTTTTGTGTACTGCATAGCCTGGGTTCCACACTTGAGATGCGTATTCAAGAAAACTATGAACATATGAGAAACATAGTGTTTTAAAAAGTAGTAAGGTCTTTGAATTGTTTACATGAGCGGATTATGAAACCAAGCATAGAAGATGCATTAGTGACTATGTGGTCGATATGTTTATTTAAATTCAGTTTACTATCAAGTATAACACAAAGTTCCTTACTTTCGAATTTGATAGATAACGGTACAAGATTATTTGAGTATTCATGGATAAATACGTTTTTATTCCTAGTAAAGCGCACAACGAAGCACTTGATATATTTATTTCCAGACAATGGGCATTCTAATACCTGCTGAAACATTGCAAATCATCTTGCAGCTTCAGACAGTCCTCTATTGATTTTATAGGTGAGTAGATTTTCATGTCATCGGCATACAGGATGGTTTGCGAGTTTAAGAAACAGTTACCAACATCATTGATATATATGTTGAATAATAATGGTCCCAACAAGCTGCCTTGAGGAACTGTCCCGATGTGACTCCCGATGTGACAGCAACAGAATCGGATTTAAATCCTGCAACCACTACTATTTGACTGCGGTTGGAGATATAAGAAGAGAGCCAACGATAAAGATTGCCGTGAATACCAATTTCCAAAAGCTTCTTAAACAGAGTCGCATGATCGACCCTGTCAAACGCCTAACTAAAGTCGGTATAGACAGTGTCCACTTGTATTCTGTTATCCAAATTATCCTGGAGGTACTCTGTGAAAGTTAAAAGATTTGTGGTTGTTGATTTAACACTAATGAAACCGTGTTGGTTCATATTCAGGCTAGATTTAAGAGTAGCATATAGTTGATGGTAGACTATTTTTTCAAAAATAATGTTAAATATGCAAAGTTTGGAGATTGGCCTGTAGTTTGTGACATCAGTTTTTTTACCATTCTTGAAGATGGGAGACACAAACGCGGATTTCCATATAACAGGGACAGTGCATTGGGTTAGAGAGCGATTGAAAATCAAAGAAAGGGGTAAGGCTAGATTGTGTGCACATCGTTTAATAAGGATAGAAGGTATTTTGTCAGGACCGGCACCTTTGCTAGTATCAATCTCTCCTTAAGGTGTTTTAAGACAATTTCTGTCACCTCAATATTGCTTATATTGGATGTATGGTTTCCGGCGTCAGTTGAAACACTGGCAAATGGATTGGAGGGTTTACTGAAAACCGAAAAATTCGGAAAATAAATTTGCAACGCCTATTCCAGTATCGGCTCTCAGTTCTCCATGATACATACATTTTAAGACACCTTGGGATTTGTTAGAGGATTTTATGTGGCTCCAGAAGTTTTTCGGGTTTGAGGATATATTATTTTCCATATTGCTTAAATAAATAGATTTGATTTTTCGACATAAATCTTTGTGCTGTTTACGAAGGAGAGAAAATGTGTTACAGTCAGCCTGGTTTTTGTATTTTTTATATTTACTAAAATATTTAGATTTTTCCTTAGTTATCTTGATAAGGGCAGCATTGTACCAGGGAGGATATTTCAAGTTCCACGAAAATTTATGAGGAATATGAAGATTGATCAGGTGTTTCAAAAACGTGTAAAAACCGTCAAGCGCTAGATCTATTTGAGAGTAAAAGAAAAGAGAATGCCCAGTCAGCTTGCTCTAGTGCAAAGTTAATTGATTCGTAATCTCCACGATTATAGAGAAAAACTTTCCTTTTCGCATTTTTCAATGAGGGGGAATCCTGAAATGGCACACCAATGGACACAGCTTTATGATGTGCGTCTTCGGGAACTAGCGGGTCGTGATTAGATTCGACGGAGATTAGTAGATTTGACAGGATCAGATCTAGGATATGGCCGCTTGAATTTAGCTCACCGTTGTATTGAGAGAGATCCAGAAAATGCATACAGTCTACGAAATGGTTACTAACGTAGGTAGAGTAATTAATAGCTGTGTAATGAGCAGATGGCGATATTTTATAGTGAGGTTCGATTTCTCATCCTTAGTGCGTGCATCAAGTTCTGATCGTAGATCCATAATTGTTTCCGCTGAATAAAAGTTTGTTCTTGGTAAATTCATATGAAGACGGGTAGTTTTTTTTGTCGTATATGCTTGAGTGTTTGGGGGTTCAGGAGCTCAATATTTATAGGTCTGGCCTTGTCGCCCTTCCTAACTCCCAATCGTTATATCTTAATATTACCCTTCAGGTTATTATCGTCGATTTTGTTAAGAATATTTCGAACATTGTTGGCGACATCTTTAATTTTATTTAATTGGGTCGTTTCAAAACTTTCCGGAAGATTGTGGATCGTGAAGTTAGAAGCCCTCATCTTCCTGTGTACCATCTCGTTTAGGGTTTCAATAATCTCGGCACTTTGCATAGGCGGAGTAGACTGAATGGTGGGCTGAGCGTATGTGCGTTAAGAAAATGAAGATAATGTTGGTAGTTCTTAGTCGAAGTATGATACAGTTAAAAGTGACCGAATTGGAAATGGATTCCATAGCTCAATCGGTAGAGCACTTGCCATGTAAACAAGGGACCTGGGTTCGAGTCCCAGTGGAACCAATATTTTTTTTCTGATTTTTCTGTCTCCAGATTTTGATTGAGTTTCGCCAATATTGTCTTCATTTAAATAAATCTTAAATTTAATTGGTTATTAATGATGTCAACCTTTGAATTCACCGTTTTTTTAAATTTATTTCCCAAGCTTCTAAATCGTTAAGTATTAAATCTATTCCATTTTTGTGTAGGACTTTAATTCCTATATCACGGTTAAAACTATGATCTTTATCAATTAAATGTTCCGCGAACCTGATAAACCTGAACTAGTTCAGCATCTTAAGTGTTATTTTGTTCTAGTTTCTACATTACGTAATGTTTATCCAATATAGAAGGCTGGACAAGCATTACAACTAAGTTTATAAATGCCAGAATGGCGGGAAAAAATGTTTTTTAATCGATGTTATAATATTTTCAGAACCATGCACACTATATGGATCCGATACAGTGGAGTATTCATGCTTCTCTAGTGAGTTCTGGCCAATAATCTGCAAGCCCACCATGCTCCATGGCTCCTACGTCAACTTCGTGTGTAAGACCAAACACATTCTACCAGATACACAGTTTCTGGACCCGATGACTTGCATCGATGGTTCCTGGAGCAGAGAAACTCCCAATTGTGAAGCAGGTGAGAATATATATATGCATATTTTTATTTTTTTATTATTTATTAATTATAAAGACAAAGTAATACAATATGAATATGAAATAAAAATATTTTACAGAACAAAGAAAAGTCCCAATAAACTACTTTTTAATAGTTGGTCAATGGGTTATTTTACTTTGAAGATATTAAAAAAAACTTATTTTACTTTATTTTGCAGTTAGACTTTTTTGTATTGGAGTCTATAATACAAATTATTTCTTTCGGCGAGCCAATTTTTCAAAATAATTTTTTTTTTACCATTTGTACATTTTTTAATTTCAGCAGGTAACATATTTAAGCAATTTGGTATCATGTAGTCCAGCATTCTTTGCCCATATTTGTTTAAGTGCTTAGGTACAATTAGTCCTTCATTTAGCGTAAAGCGAGTATTGTACATAAATGTGGTCCAGTTTATGTATGTACATAGGGCTATTCATATGCTGAAATATAATTTTATACCACAGAATTGCTCTCACTGAAAGAATTTTGAGATTTTGGTAAAAGTACGGAACATTATGCCTTTGTTCGTATAAACTTTTATGAGCTAATGGTGAATTTTATAAGCAATTGATGACCTTAGTGACATTGATGACCTTAGTTTTGATTTATTTTATCACCTATTTCTTTATGGTCATCCAGACGCGTTTTACATTTTGATCAAGATCCTCCTATTTTTTGCTATTGAAGTTAATGAGTTAATATCTATTTGGGATTAAGCTATTTATTGGATAACCAACACCGCTGTCATGGGTCACCCCAAGTGGTTCGCTACGTTTGGTGATTTAGCAGGGGCGCCTGGGTTCACGGGATGAGTTTTGTCTAGATCTTGGCGGCGAATGAGTATGCCCACTCAAGAGAAACTGCTTGTGGGAGATCATTTGACTTCTCCGGCAGGACTGTCTTGACCCATCGCCTTGCACATAGCAAGGGGGATAGTTCGTCATGATCCACTGACTCCCAGATTCCCACTCAAAGCCATTTTTCCTTTCCAGAACTTCCTCTTCTTCATTTCTTTTAAAAGATCCACCACACGGCATCCCCAAAGATGCAATAGGCTTTGAGGGATTTTTTCCCTCAGTGTCTATTGTGTGGAGCTAAAGCAAAAAAAAAATCTACACCTAGTGATAGGTAACTCACTCACGGCCCGCCCTGAGCCAAAAGGCGCTTGGCGCTTGTAAATACCCAAGAGCGCTGCGTTAGGTGTTAGATATTATTAAACGTAGAAAGGACTCTGATCTAATATGCATTTTCAAAATTATCAACAGTTTTACTGACACACCTGCTTTGTTACAACTCATCCAGTTCAATATCCCTTCCCGTAGACTCCGAAATAATGAATTATTGTTCCTCAATCGACATTTTACTAATTATGGATATCATTCTCCTTTATCCAGAATGTCGAGACTTGTCAACGCAAATTAAAGCACTGAATTTTTTGGTGTAAGTCTAACTGACTTTCGGCAGTCGATAAGCAATGTGATTTTTAGTCTTTTCAAGCTACTTATGTACTTTTATATTATTTGTATTTATATTATACACTAAGGTGGGTCATTTAAAAAAAATGATAATTTTAGATTCTGTTAGCGATAAAAGGGTGCTAAATGGGTTCAAACCGACGTGTTTAAAATTTTTTAAATTTCTGATACGATCTTCTTCCTCCGGATTCACATCAAAGTTTTGAAAATTTTCTTTTTTAGAGGTATTTTCTAGTGTGTATAAAAGTTACTACGAATCCTTTATACTATATTTTTTGTAATATTCTATGGCAAATATGATACGTATTTACGAATTCATTTACAAAAAATCCGAGTTTTGATTATTAGTGGCTCGAGGTGAGGTCGGGGGAAGCACCGATTGCACTAAGCGCAGCGACTCTGCGCAACCGACGTCAGAATTTGGAGTCAGTATCGGAATGCGTTAAAAAGTCCCATATTTGGTGAAATTTGCGACGTTAAAGACAATGTTTTACCAACTTATTGTGATGTTATGAAGTTTTTTGAGTGGACCAGGCATCAAATAAAATTAAATCAAGAGACCAAACTAGAACCCAAATTTCAGCAAATAGAGTGTACTGTGACAGCACGAATTGAAGAAATATGGAGAAAGGCTTCTATTCCCATCGTTACACACTCGCGAGTAGCACGTATGTTGAGGTCATATCATTTTAAATGCAAAAACCTTCTTAACTCACATCCTAAAATACCGGAGAAAAAAATGGAGGAATTCCGTCGCAGAAGTAAAGTGCTGTTTGATATTTCGTCTTGCAAATGCAAAGATTTCAGTAAATGTGACTGTCATAAAGATAAAAAAATACCTGTAAATGAACAGAGTTTCATTAGTGACCAACGTACTACACGAAAAATGATAATAGGAAATGTGGATACCGCTACAACAAAACGAATGAAAACTGCGTTGAAAAGAAAACTTCTGAAGCAAAAATCCTTGCGTACGTCTAAAAAGGAAAGCACAGGTAAGCCAACTACCTCTCTAATCGATATTTCTACGTCTTCTACATCAAATGAATCCGATTGCAATGATGTTTTCAAACCAAATGTTGTATCTCAAATGCCTCAGAAGCAGGCTGCGGTCACTATTGATTATTCTACACTGTCGAAAACTTGTGATAGATATGGAGTTTCGGATAGAGCAGCGGCAGCCATTGCCTTAGCAGTTCTGTATGACATCAAGTCTAATATTCCAGTTATTGACAAAAGAAAACTTCGCAGAGAACGAAAAAAAACAAGGGAAAATATTAAGGCACAACACATAGTTTTACAAATACCCGCATTATATTTTTATGGCCGGAAAGATAAAACATTAATCATCAGGGAAAAAGGGGGGAGGCATTACAGAAAACTAATCATCGAAGAGCATATTTCAATGATAAAAGAGCCAGACTAAATATATTTGGGTTATATTGCACCAAACTCTGGCACGTCGGAAGTTATAGAAAGAACAATTGTCGATTATTTTTTAAAGGAAGAAATACCATTTGAACCATTAATGGCTATTGGATGTGACGGAACGAACGTGAACGTTGGAAAATATGGAGGTATAATACGTTTGCTTGAAAAACGTTTGGATAAACCATTGCAATGGATAATTTGCTTGCTTCACATGAACGAGTTACCATTTCATCATTTGTTCACACATCTTGACGGTAAGACATCTGGACCTCAAACATATTCAGGGACAATAGGACTAGCTTTAGAAAACTGTGAAAAAAAGCCTATTGTTCATTTTCAGAAAATTGACGGAGAGTTGCCTGAATTATTAACTAAAGACCTAAGTACAGATCAGTTATATTTGTATAAAATCGTATCTGCAGTTACAGTGGGGGAATTACCTGAAGATTTAGGCCACAAATCTCCTGGAAAAATGTCTCATGCCAGATGGCTTACGCGTGCTAACCGAATTCTTCGTCTTTATGTTGCAACGGAAGCTCCTACAGAGAATCTTATTATTTTAGCAACGTACGTTGTTAAAATTTATGCTCCGACTTGGTTCAGTATTAAAACTCATCCCACCTGTAAAGATGGAGCACGTCACCTATGGCAGCTAATTTTAGCGTCTAGATACTTATCCCCTGAACTAAAAACTATAATTGATCCAGTCATAGAAAGAAACAGTTACTTCGCACACCCCGAAAATTTACTACTTGCAATATTAACTGACCCTCACAAGCATATCCGGGAATTAGCTGCGCGTCGTGTTCTAAAAGCACGCAGTAAGAAACTAAGTAAAACAAGGCTGTTCCAACTTCCAAACATAAACCTCGATGCATCATATTACTACGACCTTATTAATTGGCAGCAAAATGTAACCGAACCCCCAATACTGAAGAATATATCGGATGAAGATCTTCAATTATTTGTAGCACAGGGGGGAGAAGGTAAATTGCCTCTTCTGCGTCTGCCATGTCATACTCAAGCAGTTGAAAGAGCTGTAAAGACTGTTACTGAAGCCTCGACTACTTTATGTACGAAGTCTGCAAGAGAAAGTCTTATTAAGGCAATGTCTTGCAAAATAATGCCGAAATTTGAGAGTAAGAAGGATTTTGCTGGTATTTGAATACACTGTCTTGAGATAATGTTAATTATAATCATATATTTTTTTAATAAATAAGTCAGAATATTCTCTCTAATTTGTGTTTTATTGAAAAAAAGTTCATTTTTAATTGTTTATCTAATATTTTTTAGGGATTTAACAAGGGTGGGTTTTTCTCTATTTTGTGAAATTTCAAACTCAATCCGGAGGAAGAAGATGATATCCAAATATTATTAAAAAAATTACGTGATTTTACATCTTCATTTAACACCCTTTTATCACTAACAGACAAACCAAAATAAGTTTTTTTTTTCCCCCATACAATCGTGACCCGCCTTATTATACACACTATCTTCTATATGTACTTTCATATTATATGTATTTTGTCAATGCTCTATATATATATGTAGATACTATGTACTCTCCTTTCATTGTCATATATCTTTTTTTTCGTGGTATAATATTATATGTATTGTTAATGGACTAGGTATTTGTCCGTAAATAAATAAATAAATATTCAGCGCCTTGCTTCCTTTGCCCTTTGACGCCGGCGCACAGTGGTCCCAAAACCCAATCTAGCTAGACAAAAATATTTTTCCATGGCGTATGTTTCAAAAAGGTCACAATATATAAAAAAATATACATTTATTTTAACCACTGTTAACGAATTTTCAAATCAAAATAAAATACTAAAACAAAGCGTATAGTACAATGGTTAAAAAAGTTCAATAACATTGTGCTTATTCTAGGTAATTAGTTTAAAAATATTATTTAATAGCTGGTTCCCTGAATCACCTTTCCCGTGCATCCCCGTTCCCCTCCCGCGTCCCCTTCCTAGTTAACTTTATAAATTATATAGCCTAAGTCACCCGGGGATAGTGTAGCTTCTCAACAGTGAAAGAAATTTTCAAATCGGTTGAGTAGTTTCGGAGCCTATTGAATGCAAACAAACAAACAATCAAATCTTTCATCTTTATTATAGTGTGTTAGATAATAACAAAATAAAGGAATAAAACCGAATGGCATTTGATGACGAACTACTTGGCCGAGTCACTAACGTCAATCTTCACTATTGTTAAATGATAATATTCCTGTAGTGGCACTGTCTACAAACTTCTGCAGTTTCTAGGCTGGCTCTTCTGAAATCGACAATAATTTTAAGACATCCTTGGGTAAAACTTTGAGGTGTTTTCTTTATATTGTGGCAAATCCGGATATTATAGGATTATAGGATAGTACGAAACAAATCTTCATTTGAGTTGGAAAGCGATGCTTTTTGAGTATGAATTCCCCAGATTTTTTAAAAATCTTTGTTTCGAGATTTCGGAGCTTCTTCTGACATTAATCCTATCGGAATAATGCAAGTACTAATGACGTCTCATAATTGACTTGAGTTTTAAAGTACTTCTTTCGACTTAAATCCATTTTCTATGAAAGATTAATAGAAACGAAGTGATGTGCTTCTATAGTAAAGGTAAAGGCTCTGTAAAAGTCAAAAGAGTACCTAAGAGACAATATACATATAGAATTGTTTCATTTACAGGTTTAAATTGGTACACGATTTTGAAAGTCTAATTGAACTTTGACAAATAATCGTAAATAGTGACATTGGTTTCTCGGTTTTTTAAATTATTAATAAAAGTAATGTTGAGTGGGCAAACAATTAAATACTTAAATAAATTTGAAAGAACATACCATTCACTTCAATTTCTACCTTTGCGTAATTTCTCTCCGATTTCAAATAACACCACTAACGACCGAACAGCGTACAAGTACGTCCAAAATGTCGCTTTTAAAACGTTGCCACGTATAGTGCGTGTTGTTTTAATTTTTTTAATCAATGAGAACATACTATGGACTATTTTCTATGTTGTGGGCTTGATTTTTTACATTAATAAAAACTTCGTTGAAATATTTTTGTATAGCTAGATCGTTCTAATAAGGGAACTACCGTGCTGCGCCGCACAGTCATTAATTTGAGGTATCTAGCTCGACTTTATTATTTTAGTATGTTTTTGGGACAATATAAATTATCATTATATGAAAAAAATTGTTAAAAAATACATTTCTCGATTCAACCTGGTACGGTCATTTTTGTACTTACAACAATCTTTATATATAAAAATTTAGGTTTCGTATGTTTACGTTCGCAAATATCGGAAAGTAGTCGATAGGTTGACTCAAATTTTTTACAAAACATTGAATTTTAGCAGAAGAGTGTTTCTATATAATAGTACCTCAAATTACGAACTGTACGCCGTGGCAAGAGGGCGTCCGGAGCAGGCACCCATACAGCTCCAATTTCGTTTGTACGGGGACGGCCCTATACCACTTCTCAATCCTTATTAATTAAATCTAATATTGATAAAACTCTAAAAATATTCCAAAACAATAAATAAAAATTGAACTCTTTCTTCTTTGATGTACTTAAAAGATATTTGGTGTTTAGAATGTGGTCTGGAGAATGCAGATGCAGATGCGGAGATCTCTACTTTTATCCACAAGGCCCCCATTGCCCCCAACAATTCCCTGCCCTGGCACGTGGCAGTTTACGAGGAGAAAAATTCTGAGTTCGAATTAATTTGTGGGGGAACCATCATTAGCCATAGACTGGTCATAGGAGGTAAGATAACAACATTATTTGTATGTATCTTTTATTTATTAATTTAAATGATTCCCCCTTCGTGGTTTATAAGAACCTAGCAAATCTAAAAAAAAAGTTTCACCGAATGGTCTCAGAAATGAAAGACGATGCAGATCAACGATGTGAATACGTCGGTTACACATTCTATTACGAACTATAAAAACATGTTCAAAAATATACTCTAATTAGTACAATGGTAGTCGATTTCTTTTAACAAACGTACAAATTTCACGCGTTAATGAATTTTTTATTTTTTATATTAAACCTAGGAACGTGGGATAAACAATGAAATATAAGTAGATTCATTGGCTTTAAACAATAATAAGGAGTTATCTTTTTCCGCGTCAATATTCGGAAGGTTTGATTTTTATAAATGGGCATGAGCGATTCCAAAACAAAACGTACGGAAATCTCCACTGCCCAAAGCATGAATTTTGTAAATTTATTAATCATTTTTATTTCATAAAATTTTATTGGTTACAGATTTTTTTTGGCTACCACACTAGGCTAATGACCGTGTTGTGGTAGTCATACATTTAATATTTTAAATATGAATTAAATACCTACTATTTAATTGAAACAGATAACTAAACATACTAAATAAAAAATTAAGAAATACATAAAAGTAAGTGAAAAGTAAAGAAAAAAATCATATTTTAAAGAAAAATAGAAATAAAAATGAAAATTCCAATTTTGAAATACATAAACTAATAATAAAGATAAAGTCTTAAAAACTCATGTGTTCTATAAAAATATATAAATTAAAACATAAATAAAATTAAGTGAAAAACTAAGAGAAAAAAAATATTTTAAATAAAAATAGAAATAAAAATTTCGAAATGCAAAAATTAATAATTAAAATGTAAGTGTGTGTATCTTTGAAGTACGCTCGTCCCCTTTCGAAAATCCAATGTTGTACACGTGCTATATAAAGTGATTTAGAATTACTTGACTTTATATCAGTTCTCAGCGCATTATATATTTTAGGAGCGATGAACCAGAATTGTCGTTGAGCGAATGAGGTATTAGTTTTTGGGACCACGCAACCCAGTTTTGATGAAAAGCGGGTGTGTGCTTGATGTTGTGGAGCCATTAGTAGGTTAATTTTTCGTAAATAATAAATGTTTGTTTTAGTAAATAGCTGTCGAATATCTAAGACCCTGATTTTTGCAAAGAGTTTATTTTTTCGTATATAAAAAATGTTTGTTTTAGTAAATAGCTGTCGAATATTTAAGACCCTGATTTTGGCAATGAGTTCATTTGAGGGATGGGTAGGTTGACATTTAAATATAATTCTCAGAATTAGTTTTCGAACTATAATAATTGGTCTAATAATAGATTCAGCACAACCACCCAAAAATGTCTTAACGATTGTGTGGGTAGGTTACTCCTGAGAGTCTGGTTCTAATAATTCCACAAACACTAATACCAGTATCCTGTACCTATCATCAAGGCAGAACCTTTTAATAATATCTTTAAAAACAAACCGTCTCACCACTTTCCGAACCTGATAAGAGCTTACAAGTATACATCCTGATAAGAGCTTAGAAGTACATATCCTGACAAGAGCTTACAAGCACAGGCGTAGCTAGGTAAACAAAGGCCCTGGTGCAAAAAAAACTGGGGCACTAACTCAACGTTTTAGATTTTATCAAGTCAAAATATAAATTTATATGTATATAAATACTTTAAAGATACAAAGCTACTAATTTATCATCAGCTCTTTATCGTGCACTGAATGGCACAGCAAAACTAATTAGGGGGCATGGGTACATTAATTACGTGAGATGTTTTTTTCAATTTAGACTCCTCCCTCCCTTTGGTGAGATTAAGTGAGATTTGGTAGGACCCCCCCCCCTCCTCCCGCTCACGTGATATTTACACTACAGTCGTTAAATGACTACATTTGTTTTCATAAAAAATAAAAATAATACAACTTCCAGGTATAATATAGCACTATTCACTACAATATTCAACTTTTCACAGAGAGTTCAATAGGTAGAATTATTTTATACTAGCTGGTTCCCGACATGCGTTGCAATGCCAATTCAAAGATATGCATTGTTTCTACCCTGAATCATCTTTCCAGTGCATCGCCGTTCCCCTCCCGCGTCCCCTTCCTAGCTAGCTTTATAAATTATAGCCTATAATATAGGCTATAATTATAATATAGGCCCTATATGTTATTCTGATGTACGAGCTATATTATTGTAAAGTTTCATTAAAATCCATTCTATAGTTTTTGCGTGAAAGAGTAACAAACACACATACATCCAGACAAACTTCTGCGTTTATAATATTAGTAAGATATAGTGTATAGTAAGAAGTAACATTCCATAGACAAAATAAAAAAGACAAAAATTCAAAAATCCATTTAAAAATGCTTAGATGAATACCGATCTACCATAAATAAAAATCTGTAGATAAAGTGCTTAGATAAATACCGATCTATCTTCTAAAGCATACCATCCACGCTCGTGATCAAAGATATTCAAATACAAAGAGATATGCTACGATGTCCGCGCGACTGTCGCCGTACTACAGCCTAATGCGCGTAGTTTGCATACAAAAAGAATTTGTTCGTTTTCTTGATTTTTTGAAGGTGTGCATTATTATTGGTTAACAATAAAGTTTGAATATGGAAAGAATTTGTTCATTTAGTTTAGCGTTCGTTTAGTTTATTCGTTAATTATTAGTTCGTTTAGTTTATTCGTTAATTGGTAAACAACTCCGGTGACACCCGGAAGCGCAGTCACATCTCCGTATATTTCAATATCTTTGCTCGTGACGGTTCCACTGACCTAACATGAAAATGAACATATTCTATCGAATTCTAAACTCACACATGAGAATCTGCGACTTAAGCACGCACTCGAACAGGAACAGAAAGCTAGAGCAATGGATAGATCTACGATTAGCAGAGAACCTACACTCCCTCCTGACTCACACATAAGATCAGAATCTCAATTCAGTAGCATTCATGGGAGCCTGTTAATGGAGTCCTCAACTACTACGAGCCAATTCAGAGATGTGTGTCTATTTTAGATGTCAACCAATCCAATGTTGGGACTGCGCTAATAACCTTCTAAGTAGGCTTCTCAACCTGCACTGCAGTGGTCATATTATCTTAGTCACTATCAACAGAAATATTTGGGCCAAAACAAAAACCGTTAAACATAATGTAATACTCCTCTACAAAACATCTCTGGGGAATCCCCGAAAACGTTCTACATCGATTAACGTTTGACGCGGAATGATGACGGTAGAAAACCCATACAATAATGTACTAAACAATAGCGTTTCTCCAGTATTATTTTTCTTTTACTGGAATTCGAACATTTATTAACTAGTAAAACTAGTTGTCATGATTACAGAAGTACTGTCAATACAGCAAGAGTCAAATGTAAAAAAATACTGTCTTTTTTTACTAGCGTAGTACTTAATATAGGCACAATCACGTTGGAGGGAGAATAGAGAGAATTTTTGATAGTAATTTATCAATAGGCCACTTGCATCACATTTTTTAAAAACAAATTTCCGATTAAGGCAAATATTCTAAGACATTCTGTATTTTTTTTATTTTTAAAATCGTATTTTTGAAACCCTGGCGATTTTTTGAAAATATCAATCCAAAAAATCAGACCATTTTTTTATAAACCGGAAAGACGGGACATAATTTTATGGGTGCGAAAAAATGATAATTACGTAGCCGAAAATCATTTTAAAAAAAGGACGTTTTCCACACGAATAGCAATAAATTGTACGGGGTTCCCTTCGTAACATCTGTATAAACACCGCCATCTTTATCAAAAAAATCAAACCAAAGGATAAGTTCGCATAGAACAAACAATAAATCTAGTGAACGTTAAACGCCAATTCAAAAATTTGCCGGAAATCGAAGTGTTGCCACATAAAAAAAAAATCAGTGTAGAATTTTTACAAAATTAAGGGAACATAATCGGAGACGGGACATTTTCATGTAGTGACGTCACGAGCTCAAATAATGGATTTATTTATTTAAAAATAAAAAAAACTATACATTTCTAAAAATATTAACTAACATTTTTGTAATCTTAGTAAAAAAATCTATCCACACGATTTTTTCCAAGTCGTTATGAAATCCATGCAAGTGGCCTATTATTACTATTACATGCTCTGAAGCAGTAATTATGTGTCTAAAATGTTTTATATATTATTCTCTCACATTTTTTCAATTTTGAAAGGAATCTAAATAGTAATTTTTATAAAATGAAATAAAAACTGTGATTTCTCATAAGCCTTAATGTTAAGTGCAAAAAAATTAAGGTACAATACCTTTTAACTGGTTCTCTGTAGTTTTTTTAAAAAATTAACGAGATCATTGTCTTATCATAATCTACTACTATGGTAAATTTTAAATGGTAACTCTCTGACCGACAGTACTTCCTTAAAATCTTGCTGCAACCTATTTTATTTACGTTCCAAAGGTGGGAGAATTTTGTAGCTAGTTAAATATGAGGTTTGCTGGTCAGGGTCCGAGGGCCCCCTGAGCTTGGGGGCCCCGGTGCACAGCACCGTCTAGCACCTTGGTTGCTACGCCACTGTTTACATGTACATAACCTGGCAAGAGGTTACAAGTACACAAGTGGGTAGCTTTGTAGCATCCTGAGTTGATGTATGGGAGTTGTTTGGGAAATTAATAACCGTAACGTCCGGTGTCGTGTCAGCCGTCAAGAGTGACTAAAGGGTCCAGGTACAGGTCCAGGATGTCTTACACCCAGATCTGGGCACAGTGTCCTGTATGAATAGATTACTCCGACAATATTATACAGGGTTTTAAGGGACGTACTTGACTTACTTTAACCAGTGATTGCTAACATCATTTGGAGTAAAAAATGTGTTATGAAACAATCTGATGCTTGCTTTGTTTTTAAGTTAACGCTTATGCAAGTAAGTACCGGCAAATTAATTATCATCAATTGTCTCTGGTTTTTTTAACAACAAGATGTTCGGATGTTGGTCGAGAGGTTCGTTTTGTTTATGTTTCACTTTCCGGGCAAACTTTCTCTGGGACAGATCGTTTCGCCGGATTTTACACTACAATGTTTTTTAAAGTAGTAGTGTTTATGTGAATCCGATAAATAGGCGATTTGTCTAATGTTCTGATTAAACGCTGTACGCTAAATGCGGGATGATTTGGAATTTCTAATGGTAAATCTTTAATGCAAATCGTATTTCGCCGAGCATTCACAAAATGCCGTATTCACTATAAGGGAATAACCACTGGAGCGCTTCTTGCCACAATATGGCACTACATATTTAAAATACCTCGGATTGCTTTGCTGCCAATTTTGGCAAAATTAAATTTTTTTTTTTTACCAATTTTTTCTTAAATAAGAATTTCATTCATAAATCAATTTAAAAACATAAATCAAAAAACAGTAAACAAAATTTCCATAATAATAATATTATACAGGGTGTCTGGTGGCAGATTTATATTTTAAAACTTAAATAAAAAACGTAATAATTGACTCAAAGTTTTATTAAGAGCATTGAACGATAGAATAGAAATGCGGATTTCATTTTTTAAAGATTATGTCATCCAAATGTCTTCCGTCGAGTTGCACACACTGTTCAAAACGAAGCCTTGTGTTCTGCGCCACACGCAGCAGTAAACTTGGTTCAATTGAGCTGATTTCTCGACGAATATTTTCCTTTAAAGCCACAAGAGATTGGGGATTGTCATTATAAACCCTTTCTTTGAGGTAGCCCCATAAAAAAAAATCCATGGGAGTTAGATCGGGCGACCTCGGTGGCCATGGGATGTCCCCAAAGCGACTGATCAGTTTTTGGGGGAAATTTTCCCAAAGCAAATTCATCGAAGCTCTGGCTGTGTGTGCAGTCGCCCCATCCTGTTGAAACCACGTGTGTGAAGAGTACGATGGATGAGCTCGCAGGTTTGGCAAAAAGAAATCCGTAACCATGCGTCGATAATTTTCACCATTAACATTCGTCGCCTGACCTCGAGAATTTTCGAAAAAAAATGGTCCAATTATCCCATTCGTGGATAAGGCACACCAAACAGTTACCCTGGAGCAATGCAATGGTTTTTGATGTTTCAATCGAGGGTTGCGGGTTCTTGGAGACCAGTAACGGCAGTTTTGCTTGTTGACGTAGCCGTTTAAGTGAAAATGAGCCTCGTCGCTCCAAAAAATGGGATTTACAGTGCGAAAACGCTCCAACATCGTTTCACAAAATTTTTTGCGTAAATCAAAGACACTTTCTTTCAGTTCTTGAACGATTTGAATTTTAAAAGGATGGAACTTCAGATCCTTTCTTGAAATTTCATGAATAATCGCTCTTGGAAGTCCCAGTAAGGCTGCTCTTTTCCGTATTGAAAGTCGCGGATTTTCACGTAAACTGCTTTCAACCAGTTTAATGTTTTCGGGAGTCCTTGAAGATCGACTGGGCCCTGGCCATGGGGCATTCATAGCCGAAGCAGTTGCGCGGAATCTCTCCACCCACGAACGAATTAAATTTACACTCGGTCCATCACGTATTCGCCGAATACCGAACTTTGAACAAAATTTTCGACGGGCAATTACGTAAGAATCATTACTCTTAAAAAATGTCTCTACAGCGAACGCGCGATGCTCACTCGACCACTGCGACATCGTGACCGACAAATCCGCACGATCGGTGATTCCAACGGCGCCACCCTCCCCCCAAACCGTTTATTACTTTTTGAAATAATCATATTTAAAAATATAAATCTGCCACCAGACACCCTGTATTATTATTATGGAAATTTTGTTTACTGTTTTTTGATTTATGTTTTTAAATTGATTTATGAATGAAATTCTTATTTAAGAAAAAATTGGTAAAAAAAAAAATTTAATTT
This sequence comes from Limnephilus lunatus, assembly GCA_917563855.2. Taxonomy (NCBI): domain Eukaryota; kingdom Metazoa; phylum Arthropoda; class Insecta; order Trichoptera; family Limnephilidae; genus Limnephilus; species Limnephilus lunatus. Next base: position 44,323,624 of record OU830603.1, on the reverse strand, counting down.
TGCCAAAATTGGCAGCAAAGCAATCCGAGGTATTTTAAATATGTAGTGCCATATTGTGGCAAGAAGCGCTCCAGTGGTTATTCCCTTATAGTGAATACGGCATTTTGTGAATGCTCGGAGAAATGCGATTTGCATTAAAGATTTACCATTAGAAATTCCAAATCATCCCGCATTTAGCGTACAGCGTTTAATCAGAACATTAGACAAATCGCCTATTTATCGGATTCACATAAACACTACTACTTTAAAAAACATTGTAGTGTAAAATCCGGCGAAACGATCTGTCCCAGAGAAAGTTTGCCCGGAAAGTGAAACATAAACAAAACGAACCTCTCGACCAACATCCGAACATCTTGTTGTTAAAAAAACCAGAGACAATTGATGATAATTAATTTCCATAATAATAATATAATATTATTATTATGGATCAGTAGGATTTATCGGACCAGTTAGGATTTCATCAGAGCCGAACCCTCTGATATGAAAATATCTGGAGTCGGTGAAATATTTTCCCATTATGTTTCTGGTGGATTGACGTATTGTTCTTGTATTGTTTTGTATTTATTATCTTATATAGTGCACTTACATTGCGTGAATTTACTAGATATTCATTTGTGGAAAAGTGTGTGGAAGGGTTTAGTCTTTCATTTGGGAAAGATTCAACCCGGACATAAAATCTGGAGCACCGTAATAATAACTATCAATGTGGGTTCATTCTTCTAGTAGTTCTAATGTTCATTACTGAAAGTAGTGATTATTGATATTGGCCCTATTGACACCAGACCACAGATCTAATGCTCTACGCTGAACCAAGCCTGGTTTGTGACATATTCTGTTCAATCAGGACGTGTCGCGCAATTTACAACTGGATTAACGCCTTACCTCTGGATTTACATATTTTAAATTGAATGGTGACCCGCGGCCACATAATTAATGCAAATGAAATGTTGTTGTCCAGTTATACAAAAACATAAACAAATATGTAGTAGGTGTTGGACAGTTGGGGCAAGGTAAGACTTTGGTTGGTTACTCGACTGAGTATGAAGAGGTTTTTTTTAACTAAAAAAAAGTTATCTACAAAGTCACTAGATATACATTTTGTACTCAAAATAATGTCAGGAATCATTATAGGTAAAGTAATTTAAGTACGTCCCTTAACATCTTGTATAAAAAGTACTTTGGTCCTACTTGGATCAGTTTCATTTATTCATTTGATTGACAATTTCTTACATTTCAAAAATAAAATCAACAATGTCGGCCTCACTGGGTAGCTCACCTGTGCTGAGGCCTCCATTTTATAAAACAAAAACAAAATAAACTAAAAATTTAAATTTATAATCAAGTTAAAATTATAAGATAAAAGGAATTATTTTATTAGTAAAAAAAAAAAAAAAAATTAAATCGGTATATATTACATATATTATGTGTTGTGTGTTTGTGAGTGATGTGTATTTTATATTGGTTTTGAGTGTTACGTGTAGTTGTGTTATATTCTTATTTTGTAATGAAATTTTGGTAATATTGTCTTTTTTGTTCTTTAATCCATTTTGTTATTTTGAGTACGAAATTATTTTTGTTTTCTTCCATTTTATTTTCAAGGGTAAGACTGTTGAATGCTTTTATAGCATGATATTTATAGTGCCTTTGTCCAAAGCTTGTATTTTCCGTCGGAGTTTTTAGGTTGTTTTTGTACGATTGTCTAACTGGTCTGTTAGTGATATTTTGAGATTGTTGAAATTTGTTTTTTCTGGTCAAAAATTTAGTTTAGCAGTGTTTTAACATATAATTGGCGTATATCTAGTACGTCACAACTGTTGAATATTTGGTTTGTGTCAGTCAGTCTATGTTTTTTAAGTATTACCTTTAAGATCGTTTTCTGCGCGATTTCTAAGTGATCGATAGCTGAGTTTGTTGCTCCTCCCCAGATAATTAATCCATATTCTATTATTGACTGACAAAGTACAAAATATATTGTTTTCATTTGTTTTATATTATATATGTTTCTTATGTTTAGGAAAATGTGTATTGTTTTGAGGAGTTTATTTGTGATTTGTTTGATTTTATATGTCTATCTAAGGTTATGGTCAATTATGATTCCTAGATATTTTATTTGTTCTGTTTTTTCTAGAGAAGGGCAACTGCAGATGTTAGTATTTAAATATTTGTGTATTTTTATGGTGTTTGAGTTGTTTCTTGGTTGTCCTGTACTATTTATACTGTACGTTATAAATTTTGTTTTCGATATATTTAGTGTACGTATGTTTGAGTCTAGCCATGTTTTCACCCGCGTGATTTCTAAATTTGCTATGTTAAATTACTCCAATACTTAGATTTAAAGAGTAAAACTGTGTCATCTGCATATCTAACTATTTCACCGTTTATTTCCATGCTACAAAGTTCATTTATGTAAATAGTGAAAAGAACGGGCCCTAGTATGTTTCCTTGTGGAACTCCGTATGTAATCGGTATTGGTTTGCTAGTATGGTTATTAATTTTGACTTGTTGTGTTTTATCACTCATACAACTTTTTAATAGTAGGAATTCCTTGTCTTTGATACCCATATTTTCAAATTTTTTAAAAAGTGTATTGTGGCAGATTGAATCAAAGGTTTTAGCTAAATCTAGATATATCGCTATACATTTATATCCTTGATCTAAGTTGCTATGTATATAATCTATAGTACATGCCAAAGCTTATTTTGTACCTCTCTTTTCTCTAAATCCATATTGTTTATCTGAGATTAATTTGTTTTCTTCCAAGTATTTTATGATTTGGTTTTTTAAGACTTTTTCGAAAATCTTTGATAGCAAGGTTAATAATGTGATTGGTTTATAGTTAGTTATTTCCATTTTGTCTCCGGATTTATAAATATGGGATCACCAGTCCTGTTTTAAGAGAACTAGGAAAGCACGAGTGTGTTATACTAAGGTTGATTAAGTGTGTTATAGGTTTTATTATTTCATTTTTTATTATTTTAATGCAATCCGTTGTTATCTCATCTAATCCAGGTACAGTTTTGTTTTTTAATGTGTTTATTATTTTGTCAATTTCCTCTACTGAAGTTGTTTTAATTGTAAATCTGTGTTGTATCGATTGTGTATTGTTCGGTATGTTTGTTTGTGTTAGTGTGTTTGTGTTATGTATTTTACGGTTCGCTAAAACTTTTGCTATATTTGCAAAGAAATCATTCACATGATTTGTTATAGTTTCTGCATTTGTACTGGCATCTATTTTCTTTGAATTAATGTTAAGATGTTCGATAGTATATTTTTGTTTGTATTTTTGTGTATATGTTACTTCTTTTAATATTTTCCATATTTCCTTTGGCTTATTGTTTTCTTTTTTAAGTTTTTCTCCATAGTATAACTCCTTTGCTACTCTAATAATTTTCGTGCAGATGTTTCTATATCTTTTATAGTAATTAAATTGTTCCATGTCATACGGGGTATGTTTAATTTGTTTGTGAATTTTGTCTCGTGTACAAATACATTTTAATATTCCTTTTGTTATCCATAGTTTATTTTTTTTTGCTTTGTGTGTAAGATTAACTTGTTTTAAATTAGTGTTATTATTTATTTCTTGTATTAACACAGCTGTAAATTTATCCCAGGCTTCTTCATTGACATGTATTCAATTGCTACGAAATGAATAACAACTAATATGTTTATTATGCATGTTTTTATTTTTAGCGGCGCACTGCTTTTATGATTCGGTGAACCAATTGACTTTGCCAGCGCATCTGTACTCTATAGCGGCGAATAAACACTATCAGCAGTGGAACCACCAGGCCGAGCCAAACGCCCCCAAATCAAAGGTTTACAATCACACGTCTCTACTCTTTATACTCAAATTAATATGGTGTGTATGTTTTAGGGGTCAGTATTTTTAAAACATTCGGAAATCTATCACTTGATTTTTGACATTTTTGACATTTTCACATGAGATTTTCATAAAAATACACGTATATAATGTTATGTTGAGGTTATTTATTTATAAACAAAACAAACCAACAGTACATTATATTATCCATTGGTGAGAAAAAATTTACAATTAATAAATATAATTCATAGTGGGTACCTATTATGTGTTTTATTGTAGTGTCTTATTTATGGTGTGCATATTAAGTAATTACCGGGTAATGTGTGTAGTGGGAAGGTGAGGGTGTGTGTGAGAGAGTATGTGTGTATGTATGTTTGTAAGAATACTTTTTATACAGGGGTTATAGTCGATTATTGATTGCTGCGCTTTGAAAATTGTAATATGATATCGAGTATAATATACAGTATATTATATTAACGACTAGCTGACCAGGCGAACTTCGAACCTCAGAATCAATAACTGTTGTGTTAACTTATTAGCTGCAGTTTTTTTAAAGTTGAGAATTACACAATGAAGCAATTATCAATGCGTAACTATCCGAGTTTTGTTTTTGTCAGTACCAGAGGTGGCGTTATGTACGGGTTTATAATTTTTGTGATTTTAGTCCTTTTCCACTTACTTAACGGGAATTGCGTTTCATTTTCTTTATACGTGTGAGGGAGATTCATTAAAATTATATTTTATTTTTCTGTGGAGGGGTGCAGATACACGTTCGCCGTTTGTCCCATTTTCGACTGATGACATTTAGTGTGTAAGAAAGAGGCACAGCATTATATTTATGTTTAAGAACAAAAGCAAAACCATCAGCGCATTGACATTGGACGTTTTTCAATTTTTTGGAATTCATTCACTACTAAATACTCACTACTTATCACAATATTCCTGCAGCTCTTTCAAAAAATGAGAATTCTAGTGTTGCGAAACTGCGACTTCACTATAAATTGGCGGTTGTGCTGCAGAGCATAGCCCTAACGCAACCTTCGAAGGACCAGTCCCGAAATCTACATGGTCGCTAAGTTATACGGGACGATTAAATAGCATGCACTCCCAAAACCTGATGGATAGTCAGTCGATGGTTCAGATCTGGGCTTTTGGACAATAAGATAAGCCCAGAACGGAAAAGGAAAATAGGACTCACCAGTTGCAGATGGGGCCTCACTGATCTCCAGGTTATTGCTGTGCACTTCACTAGTTGCTTCGTAACTCGCAATATTATTTTTGCAAGAGTTATAATACGTGCTCCCTGTCTGAGATATTATTTTGTACTGAGCATAAATGAACTAATACCGTACTGAGCTTCAAATACTGTCACCTCTTCTTCTTGCAACAATTGCCTTTTTAATGGTGACATTTTGGGATGGGAATAGAAGGTAGGTGGGATAAAATCAGGATTTTGACATATGCTACCCACTAAGTCTGCGAATGCAATACCTAATCAATCCCATATAATAATGCGTGAATAAATTCGTTTCATAGAAAATGTACGAGGAAAAGAATTTTCTTCATAATTATTTTTTTCGTGAATTTTTCCGATGTTTTAATAGCTATTCTGCTGTTCGGGGCGGAGACAAATCCAACAAATCAAAGATCATAAAAATCTGTAACTAACCCGACTTTGCTTTATATACATGTAGATATTAGATAAGCAAACTTTCGGTAATATAAAATCTCAAATCAAAAATCAATTAAGACTTCTAAATTCTTTTTTCAGTTTTTTCACTATTTGTCTAAACTTGTTTGTTTTTGTTATTTGTTTTAATTTTAATTTTGTCTTGGTTAGGAAACCGGTTTCGTAACATTTTGATAATTTTTATTCAATAAGGGGTGTACATATACAAAATGATTCCTTTCTGATTTCAAGATATATTTTAGTTTTTAACCCAAACACTTTTTGCGGTGTCCAGAAACTAATGGTGCAAACGGGAATCGGGTGAATATACATCACATTTGTGAGCCTATTTTTGGAAAAAAAAAATATTTGGGTAAGTTTTTCGTTTTCGAGTACTTAAGTAACTTCTCAAGACTGGAAAGCATTCAAAAATATGAGAAATAAATACACAAAAAAATTGAAAATTTGTAAGAACGATTACTTCAAAAACAAAATTATCTCTGAAAAAGGAGACACTAAAAAAATGTGGAAAACCATAAAAGGATTACTGCAAACCGAAGGTAAAGGGATGAAGTACGACATTGAATTTCCTCATCAGATCCAGGGTACCATACAGAACTGTTTCAACAAATATTTCGTAAACAGCATAATAGAATTGCATCAGAGTATACCAATACTGAAGAAAGACAACTACGTGAGAAATGTTCGGCTAAACCGAGAAAAACTTGTGTTTAAAGAGATTGATGAAACATATCTTTTACAGATTCTTAACAGCACCAAATCAAAAGAGAGTCCAGATGGAATAAGTTTTAAAGTTTTGAGAGATGCAATGCCAGCGATAGGACATCATTTACTGGATATAATAAATGAATCATTAAGAACTGGAAAATTTCCAAACACATGGAAAACTTCTACTGTGATCCCGATTCCGAAAGTTGTTAATACCAGAAAATGTGAAGAATTTAGACCAATAAATATGTTACCAAAATACGAACAGTTACTAGAAATTGTAATAAAAAAACAACTCGTTGAGTATTTGGAAAAACATAATATATTATGTGACGAGCAATCAGGATTCCGGAACAACAACTCTTGCGAAGCGGCGATAAATATAGTGATTGATACATGGAAGAAAGAAACAGATAAAAAAAAATCACCATTGCAGCATTCTTAGATTTCAAAAGAGCATTTGAAACGATAGAAAGGAAAATACTTTTGGAAAAACTAGAAGACATAGGTCTTTCTGACGTAGCTCTGAATCTATTCAAAGAATATCTCCAGGAAAGAAAACAGGTAACGAAAGTTGAAAGCTCAGAATCAGAACCGATAGAAAACAACCTTGGTGTTCCGCAAGGGTCGGTACTAGGTCCGATTCTATTTATAATTTACATAAATGATATTATTAAAACTATTAAACATTGCAAAATTAGACTATTTGCAGACGATACCTTAATCTATATTTCGTGTGAAGATTACATAGATGCAATTAACAAAATAAACGAAGACCTACAAAATATATCAAAATGGCTGATATTAAACAAATTGAAACTGAACGTAAACAAAACAAAATATATGGAAATAGGCAATAAAAAACGTAACACAGGGTTAAATTTGACAATTAATGGTGAAAAAATTGGAAAAGTAAATGAAATCAAATACCTGGGTGTAATACTCGATTCAAAACTGACTTTCACAGCAAACTTTGAATATGTGCTTAAAAAGGTGTCAAAAAAGGTAAATTTTCTTAGAAGACTAAGACATAAATTAAATAGAAACACTACGGAGCTCATTTATAAAACTATTGTTGCTCCACATTTGGATTACTGCTCTACAATGTTATATTTGGCCAATGAAGGAAATTTAAACAAAATAGAAGTTATACAGAACAGAGCTATGAGATGTATACTGGGAAAAGGCAAATACGCAAGGATTAATAAAATGAGAGAGGAGCTAAATTGGATTCCAATAAAAAAAAGACTACTATTTAATGTATTAATTTTTGTGCATAAAATTATGAAAAACCAAATGCCAAAATACTTTAAGGATGAAATTGTTTTTAATAGAGACGTACATAATTATGAAACAAGAAATATAAACAGAGTTCGATTGCCACAAATGAAGAAATCAAAATCACAGAACTGCCTAATGTACAGAGGACTAAAGATGTATGATGAAATGCCTGAAAGTATGAAGAATGAAGAAAGAATGAATGTATTTAAAAAGAAATGTTATGCTTACTGTAAAAATATTTAAATTTATCAAATGAAATGTTACATTGTGCTTATTAGTTTATACTCATGTAGTATAAACTAACTCAATAAATAATAAAAAAAAAAAAAAAAAGTACAGTTCGGAGTTGGAATTTTTTAGGTCAAATTCGGTTAAAAGTTTGTAGGGGTTACTATCAGCTGTTTATTGTATTTTAAAATGCACCGAAGCGACCCGGCTCCAACATTTTTTTAAAACTTTTATTTGAAGACAAAATAAATTTAAAAAAATTATTTTTTTTGGGGTTCCCTTATTTTTAAGTTGCTCCACACTGGAGGCTCTGAGGTAAATCATTTCCCTTAGGGCCTATGTCGTTTTTGGGAATGTGTGGAGGGTTTCTTCTAGTGAAAGGAAGGGGTAGAAGATCTGGAAATCAAAAAGATTTGAGGGGTGGGTAGGAATCTGGGGTTGGTGTGTCCAGGAGTGACGGATTAATTCATCCCACCTACTGCGGTTCAAAGCGAGTTGAGAGTCCAGCTGGAGAGGTAAAAAGGTCTCCCTCAACCAATCACGCCATGAACTCGGGCACCCCTGCTAAGGAGGCGGTACCCATACCCACCTCTCAAACTGAGATGTGATGTATATTCACTAGTTTTCCGCTAATACCACCAAGGCTCTTCCTTCATCAATTACTATTATGTCATTCAAGGGTTTTCACAATTCTTCTAAGCAAGGATGAGACTCACCAACATGTATTATAGACAAACCTGTATTCTGTCTTTATTCCAGGTACGGCAGATCCGAGTCCATGAGTGGTATAGGGGAAGTCAGAACCAGTATCAAAATGATGTGGCTCTAATCATTTTGGAAACTCCTTTTGAGTTTTCAAACAAAATAGTCCCCATTTGTTACAACTTGGGAATTCGATGGTTTGATAACAATCAGCTATCTGTCGGAAGCAAAGGAAAGGTAAGGCAATCTATATCTGTATTAGCTCCACATACATATTTATTTATTTATTGACACCCTATTGGGATTTTATATATAAAAAAACAAATTTCATTTATAACAACAGTATAACATAAATAAAAAGATTTCAAAATATTCAAATAAAGCATAAACTCAATACAGTCGACTCTCGATAATTCGAAACTCGAGGGACTCTTAAAATATTACGAATTATCGAGTGTTTGAAATATCAAATGGTTCGAAATTTGTGAGAGTAAATAAATAAAACTTCGAATTCTTAAGTGTTGATCAATTATTATTTATTAACTCCTATTCTATAACAATGACAAAAGTTTATAGGTACATTCGTGTACATACATGTAATCATAATGTGAATTACACAACAATACACGTTTGAACTTGTTGCAAAATTGAATTTGTACTAACGTGTGTGTAACAATCTTTCCGCCTCTTTCTCTCTGCAACTTTGAATTATCGAATGTTGAACGCCGATGAGTTCGAATTAACGCGTCGTTTTGTTATATAGCAATGATTTTTTCGTTTGAATTACCAAGTGTACAAAAATGTATGGATTTAGTTCGAAATATAAAGAGATTTCGTAGGGAACTCGTGATAACTTTGAATTATAGAGAGGTTCGAATTATCGCAGGTTTGAATTAACGAGAGTCGACTGTATAATAAATAAGAATATATCTAATGCTAATTCCACATGGATGACATTAGAGAACTCGTAGGTTCAATTCATAGTACAGGGCTTCCCAAACTGTGAGTCGCGACGCCCCGGGGCGCCGCGGGATCATCCCAGGGGCGTCGTGAGGCAATCTTTATAGCGTCTTCCACACGCACACTTCGGAGCGACTGAGTCCCGCGCCACTTCAGGCCGCCGCGCAGAAAAGTCTCACAGTGAACTGCGCTGTAAACCTATAGGTCTTTACTTTTCTGCGCCTGAAGTGGCGCGGGACTCGGTCGCTCTGAAGTGTGCGTGTGGGAGACGCTAATAGGTTGGCTGTCAATGTTGACGCGACTGCGGACCGACTCAAGTGAGCGCCACGCACATTGTGATGATGATGCGGCTGCCAGTGGGAGCGGGGGCTAGTGCTAAACCTCGTTTTGAGAAACTATGCTCAGAAAAGCAAGCATATCCTTCTCATTAATACCAAAGAAAAAATTGCTTTGTCTTTTTTGTTTGCTTCCATTTTTGTTTTTCTAATAAAAAATTTAGATACTATTTGGAGTTTTTCTGACAAATTGTTATTATGTAACGTACTCATACTACGTGACCCGTTCAGGGGGGGAGGCTTCAAAATACTACGCTTGGTACAAATGAGCGGCGGGGGGCTTAGATTTTTAGTCACCGGGGGGGGGGGGGGGGGGGCGTCGCCAAAATATGGCAACTTCCCAAGGGCGTCACAGTTGAAAAAAGTTTGGGAAGCCCTGTCATAGTATATATACATCAATGCCTAGGCGCAACAAAAATATTTAAAAAAAATCAAAACGCATTACTTTTTACTTAATTACTCGTTGTATGCAATTAGAATGCGAACAATAAAAATAAAAACAACATGGTGGACTAATTTGGCTTTAAATATATCAAAGTTTAAAATGAATATGTCAGAAACATCAGTTAGTTCATTGCCCAATCTATGTATTCATTCTAACACAGAATTCACAATGAAGTTATTGTTATTAATTGTTTTTGTGTTTAATTCGTAGAACTCCATTTTAATTTTAAGAAATTTAATTAAAATTAAATTTGATAATGTTATTATCAAGTTCTGCAAGTATTTTAGTTACAGCTGTTTCGACTTGTAAGGTCATTTTCAAACTGTGGTGAAGCCACGTACGGACGACTTATTTATAATATTTTAAATTTCAATTTATGAAGGTGTATAAATTGATTTATTGCGGGTTAATCCAATTTGCAGAGACACTAATTGAGAGAGTGATTATGTGGGATTCCGAATCTTTCCCTTATGGTTTCCCTTGCACTTAATGCAAGGGTTGTTTAACCTGTGGGTTAGTTTTTATTTATTTATTTTATTTTAGGGAAATCAACAGTTTACAATAATGATTAATTTATACATGTATAATTTACCTAACTGAGAAACCAATTATAGATTTCCTCATTATACTATTACATTGTGTATCTAGAAATTAAACAGTAATCTTACAACAATCAAAAGATACCTAGTACATTAAAATATATTACATAGGTATAACAGGTGGAAGGTAGTACATAATATATCATAACATTTATGCAGTTTTGTACTCATTTAATACATTTTAATATACTTTTAATAGAATTTTTATATTTACTTTCGTTACAATTGAAGATATCTATATCAGAGAAAATGTTATTATATGTTGAACACGGTCTTATAAGGCAAGCATTTTGGTTTGAATTTGTTTTACAGTGTTTTTCCTTAAAAATATTAGACGATCGTGTGTGCCGTGTAGGTACTTTAAAATCTATTCTGTTCATTAATTCAGGACAGTCGGTTACGTTATTTACGATTTTATATAGCAACATCGCATCTGAGAATTGTCTGCGTACACTCAATGCATCGATTTTGAAGAAATTTATTGCATTAAGGGCCAGCCTTCCATCAAAAGAATTGAGATTCGGTTACCACCCACAAAATTAACAATATTTAGTTTAAAAAGAATTCGACAGAGGTGTCACTGTCTAAATTCGCGTTGAAATAGTTTTAATTCAAAAGACTGAATTACATTAGCGACATCTGTTGCAATTATAGAAAAACAAAATCCTTTTTAGTAACATAGGCTGAATACCGGCAGTTAGAGCACGAACGTTAAAACGACGGTGATTGTCAAAGTGTGGGGATAGGTTAGATTTAATTAATTAAATATATTTTTGAATTTGGAATTCCAAACAAGTATTTTTTTTTTCTTTTTTACTTGTACTATATGGTGAATCACCTCCCGAAGTTTATGCACTTTACTCCCGATATCTTGTATAATATGCTTAAAATAATATTTATACACATATAATATCTAATTTTGTACATTTATATAAATTATATACACGTATACATTTTTATGCTTATAAAATATTTTATATTATAAAGATAGATAGAAATACCCTATGTGCCTCCTAAGGACTTACAAATCAGAAGACTTTTTTTGTATTTATTTATTTATTCATTTAAACAATTCAATAATTAAAAAAGAGTAATAAAACATGCAGGCAAAATAAAATAATATTCAAAAATCTTTTTTTTTTTAATAATTAAAAAGCAGTGTCTGTATGTTTGTGCGAAAGGGGCTTTATTTATTTTTCTTTTTAAGAAATTTTTGCTACTACTCCTTTTAATAGTTTATAATAGCTAATAGCTTTCAATGAACTTTAATTTTTTTTAACTTCTGTAAATATTATTTATTTAAATTGTCAAATATAATTTCATCACTAACATATTACAAGATTCACTCAAAATGAAGAGATAGGTGGTTCCGAAATGTCCCAATAAATACGGTGAAAGAACCCTAAACTATAAACTTATTGCCCTAAACATGTTTCGAGCGAAACATTATTGTCAATCTGAGCAAAGAGTTGGCTTAATGTCAAAAATACTGTTGGAGTGTGGACATGTGTAGCGTCAAATTTACAGAAACTGAGACCGAAAATCTAAATGGACGTCAATATAGCAACAGTATCGGGGATGACTGAAGGAATTGGGCTTGTTCAACTGTCCAAGCTTTTGATGGCTGTCAACATATCCCATATGTACCAAAAATGTATAATAAGTCAAATGTATTAGTTTCAAGTGAGTGGGAGAAATGCGCATTACTCACAGTGGAAGTTACAGCGTAACGAGAGTGTCAAACTGCTATTGAAGAAGGTCGCTGCAGGATGGAGTGGAAGTGATAGACGTGATCGCAAAGTGATCATACATATAGATTAAATTATATAGCAATTTTTAACAGACAATTTTGAGAATTTTTATACCTCGGCGTTAAAAATAAATATTGTTGAATTTGTGCAAGAACTGAGAACCAAGGTACATTACCTAAAGAACATGCTTTGTACAAAAATTATACAGGAAGGGTCCAAAACTTCCGTTTAATCGCATAACTTGATACATGCAACTTATATTGGTCAGCGACAGCATTACTTATCGTAAGATAATCCAAACGAGACCATATCCGAATTAAATCATCTAGAAATTTGAGTGTCGCAATCATTTACTTCAAAAGTTTGTGCAACAAATTATTCACTCCAAAAGATTATTCGCTAATGTGAAAGACAAAATAGCCTTTTACATCAGCGAAAGATGATCACCACATAATGGATATTGACCATCGGAAAGGTGATTTGTAACGTATTTGAGAGCATAAACAAGATATTGAGGAGTACATGTCAAACAGAACTAATACACTATATATATGTAGATATAGACGTCAGCAACAGTTACAATCAAGTGCTCAGTCAACATCAAGAAGCAAAAACCATTATTGTCGGAGTGATATAAAAGTGATAACCTCGCCAAAAGACTTGTTCCTTCTGCCTTATGGCGTAGAATGAAGGTATGCATAATATTTGGATCTTTGCATCAAACGCAAGAGGTTTGATGATGTTTGAAAATGTATGAAAACCTTTAATCGTATAATAGCAATATTTACTAGGATAGAAACGGCGAATTATGCACTTCGGCAAACTTACGAGAGCCGTTGTTCTGCCGTATATAGTTTCATTCAATGCCGAGAGACCCGTTTACAGTCTCAAAAAAGCAATACTGGGGCACAACCCTAGAAGCAAAGCTAAATGATTGGAATACAGAAAGACAAAAGCACCCCATTGTCAAAAATGTCTTCGACGTAAATGATTAAATAAAACTTGATTTATTCAGGAAGGCAAGCATTACGGTGATCGATGTTAAAAACCTAACATGGGCCCAGAATAACTCCAGTGTCTTTAAGAAACGTTTCTCTAAAACCTTTGAAAAAAACTGAAAATGACAGTTAGATATACCATTCTACAACAAGGAAGTGTGAAGTCTTACAACATGGCTGGAAGTGTGAAACCACTTCATAACGGCCTAAAACTTTGGAAATATTGTAAAAACAAAAATAAACAACTGGACTTTCAAAAAACTTTATAACACAAACAAGACATCTTTAAATGTACAATCCATCAGGCTTGGTGTTAATAAAGAAATGAAAGCTCTTAATCAGTTGTTATCGCAACTTAGTATTACCAAACCAAGTGGCTTATGTATATATAATATTTATTATATTATATACAATATTTATTTTTAACTCCGAGGTATAAAACTTCTCCAAATCTTCTGCCGATAATTGCTGCCGCACCGGAGAGGGCGGTATAATTTTTTCTATATGATCGCTTTGACCAACAGCCATCCGCGATCACGTCTATCACTGCCACTCCGTCCTGCAGAGAACCTTCTTCGATAGCTGCTTGACGCTCTCGTTCCGCTGCGACTTCCATGGCGACTAACGCGCATTTCTCCCACTCCCTTGACACTAACACATTTTTCTTGTTGAACAATTTTTGGGACATCGGGGGTATGTTAACAGCCGTCAAAAGCTCGGACAGTTGAGCAAGCCCAATTCCTGCAGGAGTCATCCCCGATACTGCTGCTACATTGACGTCCATGGTATGTTTAGGTTTTGGGTCGCATGTGTTGACTGTAAATTTGGTGCGACACATGTTACATTCAAACAGTATTTTGGACATAAGGCCAAATCTTTTCTCAGATATGACAATAAGGTTTCCAAATCCGCATCCAAAAGGAGGATGGTCCGATATGGATTTTAGCTGCTCAATAAAATAAAAAATATCGACGATACGTCTTTCTTGTCCTCCTTCGGCTGTATCATTTTTATCCAACCTAGAAAAGCAAAATCAGCGTTAAAAATGGACATCGATTTATGAAAGAATACATTGATTTGAATGCCTATATAAAAATATTATAAATTTTTGTATGTTTGTATTACTTAAGATTGTTCTTTTCGTATGAAGCAGCTATTTTTTCCCATGAAACAGATAGCTTGTAGATTAATAATTCATCTCTCCGGAATAGTCAAATAAATCACTACAACATACCTATTGTCAGTACATTGCGAAAGACCACTTCGATCGATAAGTTTCTTGTTTATGGCCTTGTTTTTGTTCTTATTTATGTAGACACGTACATCAGATAAACTGTAAAGAAAAAATAAGTAATAAATAATAAAAAAAATAATTCACAACACAATAATTTCAATGAAAATCTTAAATCCGTTTTACCTTTCTACATTTTCTATATTCTGTTTACGAGTAAAATCCTTAGGTATTGGCTTTTCAGATTGTTCGTGGAAGCTAGACAAAAATAAAATCATTGATTGTAACTGCACTTCAAGAAATGACATTTTAAAAAAACAGTAAAGGGCTCAAATGATTGTATTATTACCTCGGTGCTTTAACATCTTTACAAGATTCAGGCAAAACATTCTGCAGCGGAGTATAGATTTCACATCTGAAATATAATGAAAGAGTTTATTGAAAATAGAACACCTAGGTACGGTTAATCAAAAGATTTACAATAAAGTTAATTCTAGGTAGAATTTGTAGTTGACATTTGTTCCATAAGAACAGGTCGTTTTACGGCTCGTTCAGGACCGGTTCAGGACAGGTTCACTCCCTCCTCCTAAAAAAGACCCCTCTACACAGCATTCTCAAAGATGACATAGGCTCTGAGGGAAATTATTTTCTTCAGGACCTCCTTCCGACATAAAAAATAACATCACTAAATTAAATTAAATTCCCCACAGTTTCAGAACTTTCAAAGCTGTTGGCTTCGTTCCTCCTTTGGGTAGCTCGTACGATATTATTATCTTTATTCAGCCAACATTTCGGACATCGTTGCAGAGTCCATCATTAGAGAAAAAGTGAAGTGACGTGTGTGTTTTTTTACGTAGAAAGTTAATTAAAAAATAAATCACGATCGTATAGGTATTCCTCAACAGAAAAACTAAATAAATTAAAACTTACCCCGTAATTTCTAATGCATTGGAATTAGTTTTATTTCCCAAAATATGTTTTCTGAAAAAAACAAAAGAATAACTAATTTGTACTACATAATACATAAAAAATATTAATTACTTATTTTAATAATAAATTATCGTTTCAAATAAATATAAGCTTATAAATCAAATATTGTATATTTTTTTTCTCACCTATTAGCTTGCATCATGCGTTGAACTTTTTGGAGATTTAATGTTTTCTTTGAAACACGAGATGTCTTTCGATTATTTCCCATCTTTGAAAAAACTATATTTATAAACTGATATACTTTACACGAGTAAAATTATCTTTATAAATTAAAATATTTGCTCGTAATCGCACGTCTGTAGATCGTAGAACGTTGAACGACACGTCTGCTTACGGAGCCCTCGAGTTGGCGAATGAAGGTTTTCAAAGAAAGATATACAAATCTTCTAGTGGGAGCGAGCGCGATGTATTTAATATGATTTATAATTAATTGGCGTAAGCGACAGTTGTGAAAATATTTAATAAAACACGACTTATTTACAATAGAGCAAAAATTTCTCTAGTAACACTTTAAGTAGCTTTTAAAGAAGCAATATGATTTTTTTCATACATATAACTTGTAATATAACAGAAACAAACGTGTTAATAATAATTTTTGGAGCATACTTTGCAATTTTTTTCTATCGAGGGAATTTTATATAATTAACGTTTCGGCCCTAGCAATCTTCAGATATTATCTTGAAAAATAACATATATTTTTTTAAGAACTTAGAAACTTAAAGTGTTCAAGGGAAATATGTTATAAATCGGTAGAAAATTGGAATTCCGCCTCTTAAGATAATTATTAAATCGATTGTACGATTTGTATGAAAGGTATTTTATGTCTTTTTTCTGAATTGATTCAATTTTGTTTATATGTACTGCATAAAATGGAGACCGCACAGTCAACGCAAACTCTAAATGGCTTCGTACATACGCAAAGTATGGTTGTTTGATAATTACAGTGTTTGTGAATTCTTTTGTATTTCTTACGATGAAACCAAGCATTTTAGCTGCTTTATTTATGTATTATTTGATTGATATGGCATTGATATTGTAACTTACTGTCGAGTATCACACCTAAATCGCGAATATTGGAGCAGGTTTCAATTTTGTTTTCATTTAACAGATTTTGATGTACAATTTTTTTGTTCTTCCGGGTATATGTTAAATAGCACTGGGAACATGCATCCTCCATGTCTGATCCCGCTTTTCAGGAAATAAGGTTCTGAAAATCCATCCTTCCACTTTACGAGGTTTTCCTGTTGATGGTGTCATGTTTCGAGAATTTTACCACTTTCCACGGTAGACTTCCTTCCTCTATTTTTTCCGACAATAAGGAGTGGGGAACTGGGAGTGGGAAAACTTTACTAAGGTCCAGAAAGCACGCATAAGTTGTTGTCTTTTCTTCCTGTAATATTCTAACCTCCGTTTTACGCAGAATATATCAGAGTCTATTGCGTAGAGCAATCTCTCTTGATGCCCATCTGATTGTCTTTCGTTTTCATGTGGGATCCGACTTGATCTTCCAAATTTTACTTTTAAATTTTACAATACACTTGTCAAAAATGTACATTTTTCACGTTGACATATGTAATTTTTAGCTTATCTTATGAAGTATTAAATTATATTTATTTCTTTGGAATGAATCACTAATATTAAAAAAACCGTACAGATTACGATATAACACTAGGGACATATTACAAGAGGTGTTATAATACCCCTTAACTATCAATATAATATTAACAATGTTTCCCTCACCTCTGTCAGTGAGATTAATGATCTTGGCATTATTTTCGATTCCAAATTTAACTTTCTTTCACATATAAATACAGTAACCAATAAAGGATTAAAAATGCTAGGCTTCATTCTGCGAAATGGCAGAGACTTTCAAAACATTTCAACATTAAAAATCCTATATTCCTCTCTAGTTCGAAGTCAAGTTGAATATAATTCTTCTATATGGTCACCTCACTTCAAAATCCACTCCGATTCCATTGAAAAAATTCAGCATAGATTCTTAAGATTCATTAACTATAAACTTGGTCTACCAATAGAATCAATAAATTACAATCACTTGATGAAAGAATTAAACTTACTCAAACTTTCAGATAGAAGACTTGTTTTTGACTTGACTTTTATTTTTAAAATTGTTAATGGTATAATAGACAGTCCTGATTTATTAAACCTAATTACCTTTCACATACCTACTAGAACTACTCGATCCAAAATTCTTTTTAATTGCAACAAAAATATCAGGACTGAGTCATTTAGATACTCGCTTATACCTAGATTGCATGCAGTTGTCAATGCTTTCTCAGAAGTAGTAGATGTGTTCAACTGCACCGAATATAGTTATAAGAAGGCTATAATATCATACCTCAATCACAATAATCAATGTTAGGTAAAATAGTGTTCATCTGCACGGCGTCTATATCATACTCTACTATAGATTCCAAACTACGCACTTACTTCATTTATATTAACTATCAAGCAGACTAGTTAAGTGTTAGCTAATAAATGTATAATTTTTTTTTCAAAATTATTATTTTTTAAACAAAGTTATTATTGAATCTGTAACTGACAGCCCTAAAAAGCAGAACTAATTAGCAGTACCTGTATTCATTTCAAACTGCAGTCATTTCAAACTGAAGGTAACAATAATATCATGTACTACATTTTAGCCAATTCCTGGAATCCAACGATATGTTCAAATAGAATTAAATTATATTATACTTGATGTTAACAATTTTTCTAAGAAGTCACCTTTATTTACTTATTTTTATTCTGCATAAAATGAGTATTCTCTATACGAGCTCATATTCTTTTTTTTTTGTTGTAATACATAATTGTATCCTATAACTAAATACTAGTTGTTATCACACGTATATATGTACTTGGTTTAATGTACATTCTTATTTTGTTATCATTATAATTACCCTCCTGTGTACCACTGTGTATCATGTATTATGTATCACCGGATTGTAAAAGCCATTTTATGGCGTTGAAATAAATAAATAAATAATAATAAAACACATGGCGCTCAGAAAACTGAAATTTTTCTGACAGCTAAAAACAAAACTACACTTTCGCAGCTTATTTTTAACTCCAGGGGGCCTAGTCTATATCTTTTTTTAACCTCAGTTAGCGCGTTAATTACGTCACAAACACGTATTTTGACAGAACCAAAATTAGCGTAACTGTCAAAATACGTGTTTATGACGTAATTAACGCGCTAACTGAGGTTAATAAAAGATAGAGACTAGGCCCACAGGACTTAAAAATAACTTTAAATAAGCAGTGAATTTAATAAAGAACACATTTATACTTAATATACGAGTATAATAGAATTTATCTAAAATAAACACATTGTTTCATAACGCTGATGGGTTTCGTTCTTATTTGTGTTTCGACCGGCCTTTAGGATCGGAAGGAATCCAGATTTTGGTATTCTGCACAATTAGGGTACCTAAGCAACGGCATAGACAGTAGTCAAGTACCGCCTTATCGTGAGTCGTCCGTCTGTCAACCAACATCGGAACATATCGTAATGTGACATTTCGCTCTACGTCGAAGTGTTATTATCGCAACATAAAGTATAATCCTATCGTATTTCTATCGTATACTTTGTGTAAACTCCCTACGTGAATCGTGACGTGACTCAGATTTCTATCGTGGATTATGAACTAACCCAAATAAACAATATAGCACGCTTATGGATAACCCGTGACTGTTGCCGAATAACAACCAGCCAGAAAACACCACAGTGAGTATTACTTAATTGTGTATACCGATCTTATTTGGTGGTCGGGCATAACTATCGAAGTCCAAAAGCGTTTATAGCAAGAGTGGCCGCAAAGTCATTCTAACCCACGTAAGGTAGTTCATCAATGGGCTATCTAACACACATATTAACAGGATTTTTATACGCTACCATCTCACCGCCACGAAAAAAAAATCTGTTGAAATTGCTATCGTTGATACTTCTACGATGATTTTCATTGAAGACGAATGAGTGCCATCTATTGAATAGCGGTAAAAGCATTATGTCAACTGACCATCAGCGGGCCGCGGGTAGGTTAAAATATATTCTTATTAATTTTGAATTGTAGGCGCCCATATTGTGGACGCCTGGCGTTCAAGTGTGAAAGATATCTTCCCACATGGTTGGCACCAAGCGCTTCAGTGGTTATATTGTCAATAATAATATGTCGTTTTATATGACCGGTCAGTGGTTGAGTGGGCATAGCGCTTGAGTCCCACCCGGGCGTCGCGTGTTCGATTCCTCGGCTGGCTAAGTCCTCCATATCACAACACAAGCAACATTTTCTGCTTTCTGTGGTGGTAGTAGGAGATTTTCAAACATTATTTGGTAATTCGTAATTCGTTATTCGTACAATATACATTGTAAAGTGATTCCAGTTCGCCGGTTGGGGAGTGACGGAAGAAGGAAGGACGTCCGATGAGCTGCGCGTGCTGAGAGTCCCCATCATCGACAATCAAGCGTGCGTCAACGAATACAAGAAATACCACACCGAGGAATATATCACGGCTGACAAGATATGTGCTGGTTTCTTAAACGGTTAGTAAATATACATAATATATTAAAATGGTCAATTTCCCGTTCTGACCACAGGAAAATACCGATCGACGTGATACAGTGGATTGCCATATTAATAGGGACACCTATGAAAAATGTGTTTTTTTACTTTTGTATTAATAAAACAAATGTTTTCATGAGTTTAGGTGCAGATATTATTTTTACGGTGCTCCAGATTTTATGTCCGGGTTAAATCTTTCCCAAATGAAAGACTAAACCCTTCCACACACTTTTCCACAAATGAATATCTAGTAAATTCACGCAATGTAAGTGCACTATATAAGTATAATAAATACAAAACAATACAAGAACAATGCGTCAATCTACCAGAGACCAAATGGGAAAAATATATTCACCGACTCCAGATATTTTCATATCAGAGGGTTCGCCTCGATGGAACTCCAAACTGGACCGATAAATCCTACTGATTCCTCAATATAAATATTTAAAAAATCTTTCACAAACCTACATGTATTTTAAATGACTGACTTTTGCATTTTTATACTATATAAATTCTTTGACAAATCTAATACTAATTTTGAATGAGAGAGCTAGGTATAATGCCAGTAGCCGAAATAACAAATTGTTATATTTTCATATTCCGAGAATGCCAAATTCTTTTAATCTCATTTCCTAAATCTGTATATTTTCTTATTTTTTTGGAAACTGTTTTCTGAATATTACAGGAATTTGGAATAGCGACATCAATGATATATTACTATTATTTATTATTTCTAGTCAACTCTTTTTTCTAGAATTTGAATTACAATTGTACGAGTGGATATATATGTTTAGATTCTCAGGTATAGCATTTTTATTCAGAGTGAATGGTGTAACAAAAGTTTTATCTGTATTTAGCGATAGTAGGTATATTTTGATTGAACCTTTTTACATTCAAAATATCTATGTATACCATTTGTATATTTGTTTGCTAAACTGTGTAAGCGAAGAATTGGCAAGTTTACAACACATATTTTTTTGGCAATGGTGATATTTAATTTTTTCCTTCCTTTTGCCTTATGCCTAATGAGTTGAGTAGGTACTCTTAAATTGACTACACTCAGGAGTTCGCAACAACAGTCGAACTAAGAACTAAAAAAAAGAATCATAGGTCGCTTATCCTCAAGTGTATTATTTACTAAAAAAATCGGAGTGTGAAACCTTCAGAAAACTAAAGTAGAAAAGAGTGGGGAGACTACGAAGCACCCCATTGTACTGATTGTACTTTATCATCTCGCAGGCTAAATCCTATCTATGTGTTTGTCTCTTTTTAGTATCTCTTTCATCGAGTTTGATCACAACAGTGCTAAATAAATTTTTACTCTGAAAAGTGTGTTTAATTTGTTCTAAGGGTATATTTAACCTAAAATATTAATTATTAATTATATTTCATTAATTTTCGATAATATTCACATTCTTCTATTCGCCGACGATCTAAAGATCGAAAGGGTTTTTTTAATTACAATTAAGAAATCAGCTCAAGACAAAAATTTTAAATTCGTATGGTTTAAAACTGGCAAACTGCTAGTCCGAAAAGGACCAGGGGAAAAAATTATTCAAATTAGACATGAAAATGATCTAAAAAAAATGATGTAACTAATAAAGGTCACTCAGACCTCATAAAATATTACCCTTATTTACATAACATCATGGCTGATCTACTCTCAATAAACTTAAATAGTTCTCACCAACATTATACAACCAATGACACAAAACTCTGTGATTCTATTTTTAACAATCCAGATTCTCTTACACTACTTAACCAAAATATAAGATCACTTAATCATAACTATGACGAACTTGACATACTCTTATACAACTTTAAAACAGATTTCAAAATTATAATCCTAACGGAATGTTGGATATCAACATCTTTTACAAAAAAACATAAGAATAATTATAATGCATATCACACATTAAAAAATAAAACTCAAAATGATGGGATTGTTCTGTACTTACATGATAGTCTTAACGCCTCTGTTTCAGAAATCGACTTGATTAATAATAACTGCCTTCAAATAATCATCGACTCAGATACGTGTGTTCTTGCCATATACAGATCACCATCCACACATAACATTACACCATTTATAATAGCTCTGGATTCTCACCTAAAAAAACTCACTTCATACAAAAACATCATCATTGCTGGTGATCTAAACATAAACAAACTTCCTAATGGCCACCCTCAAAATATTGATTACCAACTGATGCTTCTAGAACATGGCATTATAAGCACCATTAACACTCCTACCAGAGTAACTAAAGACTCGGAATCGTGCATAGATCACTTTATGGTTAAAACAAAAAGTCAAATATGTAGTGCAGTATACGAATCCACAATTACAGATCACTACACAACTATGATAGGCCTGACTTCACCAACGAGAAACACAATTTTCCAAAATAGCACCACAAAAAAAATAATTGATTACGTTAACATAAATCATTGTTTAGAAAATAAAACATGGGAACATCTTACAAAATTTAACTCGGCGGAAGAGGCCTGGAATTTCTTCTTTACATATCTACAAACTCTCATTACCCAAAATACCAAAACTATACACATATCTATCCCACACCGCAAAGTTAGGCTTAAAAAATGGATCACCCAAAGCATCATAAATTGCATTAAAAAAAGGGACAAACTTCACAAACAAGTCAAACTGAGCCCATATGATACTTCACTTTATTTCTTCTACAAAAGGTACAGAAACATCTGTTCTCTAATAATACGTAAAGCCAAAGAATTGTACTATCGCAACCAACTGATAACATCAAACTATGACCCTAAAAGCGTATGGTCAATTTTGAGGGAAAGTTAATATTCACAGAAGAAAAAAGATGATACCATAAAAAATCTACTCATTGATGATAAAGAACTCCACTTTCACGACAATCCTACAAGTATCCTCAATTATATCAACAAACACTACACAAATATTGGAGTTAGCCTAGCTGAAAATATCCAAATTACACAGCCTCTACGAGATATTCAGGAACCCCAAAACAATACATCTATAATCAACAATGCAAATTGTAACAGACACTTCAAATTACGAAAAATTACACTAGACGATACCAATAAAATAATTCAATCACTAAAGAATAACAATACTACGGGACCTGATGGTATAGATTCTAAAACTATCATAACTTTAAGTCAACAACTACTTGAACCGCTCACATATTTAATTAATCGTAGTTTAAAAGAAGGAATTTTCCCGAGCTTACTAAAAAAAGGCCTTATTATTCCAATTTTCAAATCAGGACAAAAAAACAATGTTAACAACTACAGACCCATTACTTTACTAATTCCTTTTCAAAAATTCTGGAAAAAACTATTAAAAAACAGCTTCAACACTATCTGGAAACAAAACAAATACTGTCGTTGAACCAACACGGTTTCAGGAAAAACATGAGCACAGAACATGCAATAGCTTCTGTTACAGACTTCATAACACATAATCTTGACGCTAAGAAAAAAGTTATTTCAATTTATTTAGACCTATGTAAAGCCTTCGACACAATCTCACACGAAAAACTTTTCAAGAAGTTAAAAAACATTGGTATTAATGGAGTAGAATTCGACTTAATTAAAAGCTTCATGTCTGACCGAACTCAACAAGTTAAAATTGACAACAAGACAAGTGAACCACTTCTAATTACATACGGAGTCCCACAGGGGAGTGTACTTGGCCCTTTATTATTCCTCATCTACACAAACGAGTTGTGTAACATTGATATTGAAGGTAAAATCGTGACCTTCGCTGACGATACAGTTCTTCTCTGTCAAGCTGCCACATGGAAAGAGGTATTTAAAATAGCAGAAAAAAGTTTGTCAATTGTTAAAAAATGGCTAAACAGTAATACTCTTACCATTAATACAATCAAAACAAAATACATCACACATAGTATTACACAAAGAGGTCAACCTCCATCAAACATAGACCTGTTTCTGCATGACTGTGAACAAACTGTATCCAATTGTCAATGCGAGCATATTGAAAGGGTCAAACAAACAAAGTACCTAGGGGTTATTATTGATACACACTTACGCTGGACTGACCACATAAACTTCATCACGAATAAACTAAAACGAGTCATGCACCTAATAAAATCCATTAAAAACATTTTCCCACTAACAATACTCAGATCCATATACTTCGCACTTTGTCAATCCATTGCCACATATGGAATACTGGCTTGGGGAAGTGCTACAAATATAGCAATTGACCCAATTCAAAAGATACAAAAAGCGATAATAAAACTAATCCTGCAAGTGCCATTCTACACAGATTCAAGCGAAATTTACAAAACATTAGAAGTCATGTCAATAAAACAACTTTAAGCCAAATCTGCTCTGCTACACCTCCTCCAAAACAAACTCTATATTCCAATGCAACCGAAAACAATAAAAAAAACAAGATCCTTAACAAATGTAACCCTGAACATACCGATAACACACACCACACACGGACAAAGACATTTTCAGTATTACGCAACCAAACTTTTTAATTATATGCCCATAACTCTAAAACAACTACTAACTACACATACATACACAAACATACACAAAAAACATATCACATCCTGGATCAAAAATCAAGATATTCACTTTATACAAAATCTCCTAATCCCTAACCAAACATAACAAAACTATAAAAAAAGTAAAATAAATAAACATATTTGCAAGAATTTAACTATTCATATATACATATATATTTATATATACTTTATAGATATTTTTTTTTCTTCTAAATTATCCATTACCATTAAAATGTAAAAAAAAAAAAAAAAAACCAACACATAAATACCTGTACTTGTCACACTGAATCATAAACACGTAAACACCTCAGCACAGGTTCTCCTAGTGAGGTGTTCACGAAACATACAACATTATAAACCAACAGTTTCACCTTCTCAAACCTACCTTACACCCAACATAATAAAATGTTATTTTAATCTATATGTAAAAATGTTTTCTAAAATATATTATGTTAAAATATTAAGTATATAAGGTAAAAACTGTAATATATAGAAATAAATAAATAAATAAATAAATAAAAAAAAAATTTTATGAATTTATTTATTACAATCATAAAGGTACTTAAATTAAAATGATAAAATATATATTTCAAATTATAAACTAGACATGTTTACCTTTACGAGAGTTAAAAACTCGTGTGTAAAAGGGAAAAAATAAATATTTATAATAACTAAAAATTATAACTCAACATACAGTGCGAAGAAAAAAAAATTGTTGTATATATAAAAGTGAAAAGAACTTTTTGTATATAATAATATAAAGTTAAATATTCTAAACAAATTATTTAAAATAAAAAAAGTACTAGATACACTAAAAAGTAATAGAATAATAAGATGTCAATTGATTTTAATTAGCTAAATTATTTATGATAGAATAGTTTATTTTATTTTTAAATTTATTATGATCAAGTTCTAACCTCAACTCTGTCGCTAGTTGATTGAACCACATCACTCCAGTGTAAGTGTAGTAATGTTGTGCAAAACATATTAAGTGACCCATTATGTTTTGTCTACTGCTTTCAACACGTAACATGGCATGGTGCGATTTCTTTGTAATATCTTTGTGTATCTGAAGGAGTATATTTTTAATATATGTATTTTTAGCGGTGGAACTTGAAAATCTTGGAGAAGTTGTGAGGTTGAATAATCTGGTGGTTTTTTAATAATAGTATTGATTAATCATTTGCCTTTGAGTAATCTCCAGCGGTAAAATTGAGGTTTTATATGCTCCCCCCATGCACCGATACCATATTGTATTATTGAATGCGCTAGAGCGTAATATATATATTTTAACAATTTTTAAGTTAAGTATGTTTCTTAGATTAATAAAAATGTAAATGAGCTTTCTTAATCTATTTATTAGAATATAAAAATATTACCATTTGTTATTTCGGTTACTGGCATTATACCTAGCTCTCTCATTCAAAATTTAGGAGTATTAGATTTGTCAAAGAATTTATATATAAAAATGCAAAAGTCGGTCATTTTAAATACATGTAGGATTACGAAAGATTTTTTAAATATTTATATTGAGGGATCAGTAGGATTTATCGGTCGAGTTAGGATTTTATCACAGCCGAACCCTCTGATATGAAAAGTATCTTGTATTGTTTTGTATTTATTATAAGTCTTTCATTTGGGAAAGATTTAACCCGGACATAAAATCTGGAGCACCGTAATAGTATTAGTAATGTGAGTTTTCCACTTAAGGTTACTATCTATTATCCCGCAATGGGGTAAATGAGGAGAAGTACAAAAAAAGTAAATGTACAAAAATAACAAACACGAGAATCGGGTAGGTTCGCAACATTTGGTGACTAGCAGGGGTGCCTGGGTTCATGGGGTGAGGTTTGTTCAGGTCTTGGCGGCGCTATGGGGCGGTAGTTGGCCGGGATGGAGCGGTCACCCTTCTTTGGAATATGATGGATAACCGCTTTTTTCCAACCAGAGGGCACAGAGCCAGACTTCAGGGACATATTAAAAAGCGTCGTCAAAATTGGAGCTAT
Organism: Limnephilus lunatus; assembly: GCA_917563855.2. NCBI lineage: Eukaryota > Metazoa > Arthropoda > Insecta > Trichoptera > Limnephilidae > Limnephilus > Limnephilus lunatus. The sequence goes on along the minus strand of OU830603.1, from coordinate 44,296,753 downwards.
TTCTGCAGCGCACCTCTGCAGTATCAGGGCAGATATTCCGTCAGGCCCACTAGCTTTATTAACACCAAGCCCTCGTAAAACATGGAGTACTGAGTACTTCCCAATGCTGGATCCTCAGCTTTTTCATATGAAAACCGCAGTGAAGAACCGACGTCGGGACAGTACCTTGGTCATAGAGGGTTGATCTTAACGCAAAATTTTTCCCTAATAAGTTAGCTTTTTCGGTGGCGGTGTTTGCTAGCTTTTGTTGCTCATAGGTATATGAACAGTAACTGCGAGTTCTCTAAGTCATCCATGTGGAATTAGCATTAGATATATTCTTATTTATTATATTGAGTTTATGCTTTATTTATATATTTTGTAATCTTTTTTATTTATGTTATACTTTTGTTATATATGAAAATTTGTTGTTATAAATGAAATTTATATATGTAAAAGCCCAATAGGGCATCAATAAATAAATACAAATTAACAAATCGTTCAAAATATTATTATCATATAAGAAATATGATAAAATTGCTTTGTCATTCGTATTCGAGTAATTGGGGAAAAAATCCTGAGGCAATTTCCCCGCTGTCATTCTGTATTAAGTAGCAAATACTTCCAGGGTCGACTGGGTGCCATGGCGATAGTGGTGCTGGACTCGTCTTCCCCGCTAACATGACTGGAAAGGAGAGATGGTGGTTGCGTGGTATCTTAAGTATAGGCCCCTTTGACAAAACGAGTCGTCAATGCAGGAACAACACATATACCGCCTATACAAGGCTTTTTGCCTTAAGTGATTGGCTGAAGAAGCAACTTAACCTGCTTTCGTTAGAACGGGAGCTGCACCAAGGTAAGTCACTTTCTTTCTCAATAAAATCTTCGACTATGTTTTAATTAAGGCATTACAAAACTGTCTGTGTGCCCGCATGGCAGCAGAGTGTTCTCGTCGCTAGCTCCATAAGTCGAAGTTTTTGATTTTTATTTTCTAGATTTGGTTTTTAACTAGCAAGTACCCGGCATGCATTGAAAAGCCATTCAAAGAAATGGATTGTTTCTCCCTGCATGTCCTTTCCCATTTTCAAACCACTCGCGCAACACCTGTAATAATTTTTTATAAAAAAATCATAACGGCAGAGCTTACCATTATATATAGCCTCAGAGCTTACCATTATAATCTTAACGGGTGTACGCACAACAAATAACCAAATTCGCAATCGGATGAACGGTATGGCAGCGCATTATATACGAATAAAGTCGCGACTCAACAGGCGATTACGAATACAGCGGCCAATTCGAATACCTTCTTGCGTATTTATTGCGGCCATCGAGAAGTTACTAATCTAGACATTCAGTAACAGCTCCTCAACAGTGCAACACAGTGATAACGCTCCAGTGCATTAATGAGCCAACTGGCCAGACCCGCGGCGACCCACAGCCAGATTCTGTGCCCGTTGCACTGACAACCTTCTAGACCATAGGTTCTCAACGTGGGCGATAACGCCCCCTTGGGGGCGTTTGAGACTTTAAGGGGGGCGGTAGAAGATCCAGAGACAATTGGGGGGCGTTGAGATGGCACAGGGGGGCGTTGGTAAGTAAAAAAATATGGTCTAAAAAAGACAAACAAAACACGCTAATCACATACTTACTAATAAAGCAAAGAAAACTTTAATGGGCAATTTTTGTTATTGTGTGTATTTAATCATTTTTATCACGTTTGCGAAAATTCATTCTAGAATTCAGGAAGTGAATGAAAATTGAACTGATAGATTCCATTAAATTCAGATCTATATTAAATTTTATGAATGAAAATTTTAGTTTTTTCGATTAGAATAATTTATTTTTTTTAAAATTTAAATCTTCCAATTTCAGGTGAAATATCTCATACATACATAAAGACAGGCGAAGTTAATAAAAGCCTGTTAATAAATAAAAAGTTTGTAGCTATTAAATTATAACGTTTTTTGTTAAATAACGGGATTTTTGCAATCCTGCAAGAATTGACAGTATTATCTGTGTATTGATCTAACTTGCTCAGTGTCGTCAATGCATTCGGGAGTCAACGAGTGAGCTTACATGCGTCGACAAGACAGCTCCTTAGCCCCCGATCCATTCTGTTCCCGCGTCGCCTTTGTCTCCGCAACAAGTCTCTTCTGCGCCGGGTGGCGTATTTACAAAACCTATACCGGTTCAGTCACGGCGGCGACTGAAATGGGATAGGTTTTGTTGTGCAAAATCATCAACAAACCTAATACCATTTCAGTCGCCAATGCGCTTCGTTGCTCTATCTATCTGTTTCAGAGACTGTGGGGACCGTAATTATAGAGTAGCTTCTGTTGGTGTTGGTGCTGGTGCATTTCCATGGTTATATATTTATTTCGTAAATTGATAAAAATGTGTACAATTTATAGCTTGCATTATATTCTCAAAAGGTATGAAACTCATGGGTGAACTCAAACTATGTTGGATCATAAGTGCAGTTGCAGTACATTTTGACACATAATTAAAACTAGCAATGCATATTTTGTCATTTACTGCATACTCATACTCATTGCTTCAATGACATTCCTACATCGTTAAATTTACATACAAGTCCAAACCTACCAGTTCAGCCATCTCAACGGACTATAATACCGTCAGATAGTTTAACCGCAGGGGTAGGCAGAGATGGTGGATAGCCAAATAACTCGGTCACACTGCTTGCTTCAACCACATTTGAAGGATATTTTAAACATGGACATACCAGATTGGGTTTTGGATCCTTTTTCAAATGTCAACACAGGAGGATCATTCCAGTTAGAAGAAGAACTAATAGAACTGACGACAAATGAGGAATTAAAAATTAAATTTAAGAATGGCTACCAAGAGTTTTGGCTGCAGAAGCCGATTTAGAAACTGTACCCAGGATTATGGTCGATAGTTCAAAGATTTTTAATAGCATTCCCATCGTCCTATTTAGCTGAACGTGGATTCAGTGCTGTAGCAACGTCGGTAACCAAAAAGAGAAATAGGCTCCATATTACTGAACGCGGCAACTTACGTTTGTTTTTAAGTAAAATCGAGCCTAATATAAACAAACTTCTTAAAACGCATCAAATTCAACTATCAAACAAGTTATAAATTCAACACCTTTTCTATGTTAATAAAAATACTTCTCTATTTAATTAAGTTCGCGTTTTAATTAACAATCTTCTTCTCAGAAATAGGATAGGAGCCATAACCCATCGCCCTCCCCCCCCCCCCAAGATGGTATGTAAAAGCAGTTGGGGGGTGCCAGATAAAAAAATATTGTCAAAGGGGGCGGTGGGCAAAAAAAGGTTGAGAATCTATGTTCTAGACATTCAGTAACAGCTCGTCAACAGTGCAACACAGTGATAACGTTCCAGTGCATTAATGAGCCAACTTGCTAGACCCACGGCGACCCACAGCCAGATTCTGTACCCGTTGCACTAACAACCTTCGACGACTCATCCCTTCAGCTCAATGGTCCACCGTGCCAGCAGCTACAACCACTACTGCTACTATAAGGTCCCCCGCATCTTCAGTCCTGGACGATCAGGTCTTCTCCACCACCACGGTGCAGAGCTACATACTGACGTTATTGAAGACCCGTAGTCTTCTCCGCCTCAACATCACCAAACTCATCACACATTACCGAACTCATCACACATCACGTCTCAGCATCACTGCCAATTCTGCACTCTGTTACTCCACTCCAAAATGACCATCACTACCAAGGGCGGCTGGTTGCACAGTGCGTTCGTGTGCAGCACTGGCAAATTATATCGGCTAATATTACTTTATAATATCTTACTGAAAAATATAAAATCTATGAATCTCATTAAAAACATCACCTACCAATATAATGCCTAATATAGTATGAATCAGGGAGAGCGGATTCTCTAAGTTCCGCGCGAAGCTGCCTTGTTCCCCGCGTGCAGGCCGATTGCACGCGGAACGAATTATGTTTTTGTACCGAATATCTCAAACATCGCCAGCGCGCAACGCCAGCAATATGTATGAAAAATTAAGCTATATTCGTGTGCCACCGGGCGGCCTTTATCATCAAACTTAAATTTGGATTTGCGGCAAAAATACTTAACCAAACTGAATAATTCTTTTTTTAATCAAAAGGTACAGTCAATACCTAAATTTTACAAATATATGCTTTTTTTATTGATTTGTGTTTTAAATTATAAAACGCAGATCATTAAGGGATATAATTTTTATAGGTAACTTTGACAATTTTGCCCACGTACTGTTTATATATTGTATATAAATACTATTTTTATGTGTAAGTAAGTTTTGTGTGTAAATATATAAATATGTACCCGTCTCAGAACAGACTTAGTCTAGTGAGGCGGGTTACTTAATTGTTTTGTATAAAATATTATTATTTCAATAAACGCCCGGGTTGCCGGCATTAAAAAAAAAATGTATACTGTTTATAATGAAATATAAAACTAACTAACTAACCATCACGCCGTTTCCCCGCAGAGGCAGGCAGAGAGGACGGACCGCCAAACAACTCGGTCTTGGCACACACTCTTTGTCTCACTCACATTCATACATCGTCTCATACATTCTCTACTATTATTCTGACTTTTGACATGACCCGACTCAAGTATCTGATTCACTTGATCGTACCATGTCTTCCTTGGGCGTCCCCGACTTCTTCTACCATTTACATTTGCGTCCTATATTCTTCTTACACTACTTTCAGATTTATTTTATTTTATGAAATACAAAATAAAATAAATTAAACATTGTAAAAAAAAAGAGTTTTTTGGGTTGAAATTCAAGATTTATTTACGAAAAATTTGTGTTGTTTCTATTTTCTTAGTACAGTAAAAAGATCTGTACAAATTTTTTTATTTTTTTATTTAAAAGTTATATGTAGAAGTTTTCGCCCTTCGAAAACAGCTTAGAATAGACCTTCTCTCCAAATAAGATAAGTGGAATCATTTTTACCTATTGTTGCTTAGTAGGCGTTATCTCATAGGTACGGATTATCAGTGAACCACCACATTTTCAGGGCAGCGGCCGCCACTGATCACTACCTATCATCAATAAAAGACTTCGACTCACTACACCAACTGCTCACCTTTTATTTCTTCTCCCATCTCTGCCGCAACCGGAGTCCGCTCCCTCATATATAATAAAAAGACGAAGTGGTGAATCATTTAAATTTACCGAGTTTAAGTTAATGTTCTTTATAGAAATAGAACGCCGTCTAATACGCGCTAATAAAATTCCAAGTGTCACCACCAGCCCGCCCAAGCAAGTGTCATCATCATCATCAGCGACAGCCTACTGCGTCCATATACAGGGCGTAACAGCATGTACTCCTTCCCACCACCAACATAACACAAACAAAAATGTAATAAGCAGTAATTGTTGAATGAAACACTAGTACCTATATATTGAATTATTTAGTGGGTAGGAGATAAGCCGAAGTAGCTCAGTGGACAGAAATCAGAAGAAAGTGGGTTCGAGTCCCGTCGGCGTATATTTTCTTGGGAGATTTTTTCAATGTAGATGAGTGTTTCAGGCTAACAATTATCACTTAAAATAATTAACTGTGAAGATATTGAAATATGCTCAAAGTACTTTGAAAACATTTTATTCAAGCACGTAGAAAACTCAAAAACAGAAATTCCATATCGTAATCTAGATAAAAAATAAATTCTAAAAACCGTGGATCACTCCGGGTCTATTAAATTTAATCAAAGAAAAAAGTAAGCTATTCAAAAAAACAATTAACAACCCAAATGACCAAAAAATTTATTCTACCTGATTATAAAAAACATAAAAATAATTAGCACGCTTAATAAAAATTTGTAAAGATGAATATTACAAACAAAAAATAATAAGTTTCGAAAACAATCCAAAAATAATCTGGCAAACAATTAACTGTGCAATAGATAACAATAAACAAAAACAAACAATAAACATCAATCAAGGCAATTGTAGACGACCGTTCCTTCCTCAGGGCAAACATATACTGATTTGACGGTTACAAAATAGTGGGCGGGTACAATATATTATTACAAAGTGTTGTGCAAATTATTACAAAGGTGGAGGTGTGGCTAGGGATTATTTAAGAGTGGGGGTGGGGGAACATATCCATGATTGGTCTTTAAGATTAAAAAAAATTATTTGTTTATAATGGATTCATTATTTTTAAGGGATTTTTTTTATTTCCAAGGCTTCTAAGTTATCTAAGCGTTTTCCTTTATGGTTGATATGAAGAATATTTATCCCCATACTTTTTCAAAACTATGGTTATTTTCAATGATATGGTCAGCGAACTCGGAAAAATTATTATTATTAAGACACCTTAATTGTTCTTTGATTCTAATTACAACTCGTAATTTTGAACACACTAGTACTTTGATACATTAGTAGTTGTTCAAATATGGAAATGAGCACCTGAAAAATCTGCTACTTAATTTAATAACAATAATATGGAAATTGGAAAAAATCCCAGAGGAATGACAAATAAGCATAATATGCCCAATTCACAAAAAAGGTGACAAATTAAAATGCGAAAATCATAGAGGCATATCACTTCTATGCACAGCATATAAAATCTACACCATGATACTGAAACAAAGAATTGATAAGTACACAGAAAACCTACTGGGAGAGTATCAAGTAGGCTTCCGCACAGGTAGATCCACCACAGACCAATTTTTCACCGTCAGACAGATCTTGGCAAAGTGCTGGGTGTTTGATATAGATATACACCAACTATTCATAGATTTCAAGCAAGCATATGAGAGCATAGATCGGGAGTGTCTATATGATATACTACTTCAATTCCAAATCCCACCTAAATTGGTTAGGCTTATCAAAGCCACAATGTCAGACTCAAGATGTCAGGTCAAAATAGACGGAGAACTGTCGGAAGAATTCACAGTATCGCAGGGACTAAAACAGGGGGACGGTCTGGCTCCCACTCTCTTCAACATTGTGCTCGAACATGTAATAAGGAGAAGAAAACACTAATAGACACTGGCTCCAATATTTTTTTCAAGAGCAGTCAAGTTGTCGGATATGCGGATGACATTAACATTATCGGAAGATCAATCTCAGCCATTAAGGAGGTCTTCGACCCTTTAGAAACAGCGACACGAGAAGTAGGACTGCGGGTTAATGTTGACAAAACGAAAATGATGGTACAGAGCAGGAACCCTTCACACAGAAGAAGAAGTAGTGCACAATTTAAAGACAACTACTCATACGAAGTGGTCGATCAATTCACCTACCTGGGCTCCAGCCTGACAGAGAACAACGAGGATCCAGCAGAAATCAGAAGGAGAATCACAGCAGCCAACAAAACATACTTTTCTTTGCTGCCAGTGTTTAAGTCACGTAGTGTCCACAGAAAAACCAAAATAACCATATATAAGACCATTGTTAGAACGGTATTATGGATGTGAGGCGCTGACACTGACGGTAAAGATGGCTGAAATGCTGGATACTGGATGGATGCTGGTGTCAGTCAAGATCTCCACATCTCACCTATAACTACTACCCTTGTATGTAGTTACTTTGGCTGACACCGACTCCAAAAATAACGATCGTATGAAATTATTTTTTTACTTTTTAGTGCATTTTTTGAAGTCGTTTTTTGTTTTGTTAAAATTTTTGTTTTTAATTATAATTTTAATTATGTGAACATCTATTATTGTATATTATGTGTATTATTATCAGAGGCGGCTCTAGGGCTCCAGGTATGGGAGGTCATTTGAAAAAAAAAAGTGAAATTACCTTTTTTTGATATTGTGAAAAATGCCGACATATTAGTATCTATATCAATTTGAAGATAGGTAGGGCCATGAATCCGCAACTCAAATTACATGGGTATTATTTTATAAATTGCAAAATCACTAAATAATTCATGTACCTACTTGCTGGCACATCATTTTAAAGAGGGTACTTTTCAATATAGTTATGCACACCGATAGTATGTACCTAAGTATCCAAAATTTAAAAACAAAATTAGGTAGATTAGAAAAAATAGAAACCGGTAATATCAAAAATTTAAAAACAAAAATTGACTTTGAAACACACGTCCGCAGTTCCCCTTTACCCCTAAAATGCCCAAAGATATTGGGTGAGAAAAGACATTTATCAATTTTATTTAAATTTAGACTTGCGTTTCAATTTGACGATGTTTTTTTTTGCATTTTTCAGCTACCTAACAAAAACAGATTTTTATTAAATTATATTAGATAGTTTTTATCTATCTAATACTCCACTACACAAGCAAAGGTCCCTTTCAAATGATTTACCTGTAATAGTACGGGAGGAAATAACGCTAAATGGGTAGTTACTCGAGCGTTGTGGGGACCTATTGGATTGCAAATATTAGATGCTAAAAAGAAAAAAAGTTTATGTGATGTATACCCTTTCAGTGGTGGGGGGAGCTAGTATAAATGTTCAAAAATGTTTAAAAAAATCGTCACAATGACTTACTCGAGCGCGTCAGATATTAATAGCGTATACTATACGCCCTACGTGTTTCTGATAACGGAGAAATATTAATCTGACGAGTTGAGTGGTGGGGGTGGCCGTATGAAGAGGTAGAAAATTGAAAAAAAAATGGATTTATTCGAGCGTGTCAGATTAAGGTAATGTGAGTTAATTAGATGCAGAAATGTTTACATTTCAATAATCTGACGATTTGGACGTAACCTAAACTCGTGGCAGATTTTTGAAAATGTAAAAAAAAAATCGTGACCTTGACATACTCGAGCGCGTCAGATTTTTATACAGACGGTTCAGTTTGATATCTTTGTTGTGCTGACCTATAATCTGACAATTATGTGGAGGGGTTTTCTTAATCTGACAGTTTTAAGTTTTTTGATTTTATTTTTTATTACTGAATAGAATTACAATGAACAAAAAATAATATATACCTATTATAATGATAAAAATAAAATCGCTTAATTAAACTTCTTAAAAATTTCACTTATTAAATTTTTTTACACAATGAATAAACCAAAGCGTTGTACACGAACGCGCGGCCTAAGGGCCTCCGGCTCTGCGACAGAATATAAAACAAGCAAGCACGTACGACTCGACCATAGACATATGAATATTACTAGACCTGCCCTAAGTGATAAAAGCGGTCTGCCTATATATATAAAGAGGAATGATTTGATTGTTTGTTTGTTTTCAATTGAATAGGCTCCGAAACTACTGAACCGATTCGAAAAATTCTTTCACTGTTAGAAAGCTACACTATCCCCGTATGACAGGGGCTATATTATATTTTCAAAAAATTAGGTCTCCTTACTAAAACTCCAATAACGTTACCCTAGGTGTAAAAAAATTACCTAAAATATTCTTTACATCGCGTGCGCTGCGAAAACTATTGATGATTGAATTAAATATTGTACTACGACTTTGCAGAACACATCATTATTTACAAAAGTGTCGCGACAGCATATGTCTAACTATTATAGTTATGCCACAATAAGTGTTATTTTATTTTTAAAATTTAATTAAAATGTCGCCGCAATTAAAAAGTCGTAGTAATTTTTTAAATCGGTTCAGTAGTTTTGGAGTCTATTCAATGCAAACAAACAAACAACCAAATCTTTCCTCTTTAAGTATAGGCAGACCACTTTTATCACTTAGGACAGGTCTAGTAATATTCCTATGTCTATGGACTCGACAATTAGTAGGCAGTTCTCAGCGCCGTCAGCCGCTGTACGCTCCACACTCAGTGATGATTTTTGCTTCTTCGGCATGTTGAAATCGTCAGATTATATTATTTCTGTGATCCTTACATTATTTCCTTCAAAATAAAAAAAAAAATAACCGCGTTCGAGTAAATCCACGTGAGGTTTTTTTTTTGCAACTTTGTGACTCGCTAATTTTCTTACGTCACGTTCAAATCGTCAGATTATTAAAATGTTAACTTTTCTGCATGTAATTAACTCACAATACCTTAATCTGACACGCTCGAGTAACTACAGGGATCGATTTTTTTTTACTAATCTGATCGGTTGCCCTAGCCGCACCCACCAATATTATTGGTTCATAAATGGTGGTAGTCCATAACAGGGTCGGGAGGTATCTCCCCTTAGTTAATCTGACGCGCTTGAGTAAATCCCAAAATCCCTGCTTCGCCTCCCCTACTATAACTAGATAATTAAATGTATAGAATTTGCTGTCACTTAGGTTAGGAACCTAAAAAACAAACATTGTTTTAAATCAGCTGTTTTCTATGTCCGTTGAAAAGTGATCATAATATAATAATTAATAATCTTTAAAAAGATCTACTTCTCGATGTGCCACCAAACTAAATTTGAAACGTCGCCGATAACAACGTAAAACGTAAATAATTATTATTCCAAATCTTTCCCGAAATGTCCAAATACAATGGACGAGGCGTGCGTGCAAAATACAAAACCGACCTATGTTGTATCGCCATCTCTTTCAACAACGCATAAGATTCATAATGCTCTCTCCCTTCCACGACATTCGGTCATGTCCAAAACGTCGCTAGGGTTTCTATGGTACCTATACGCGGGAATTTTTACTCCAGAATAAAAACATAGTGCCATCGCGTTTATTGTATGGCGCGCATAGAGACAGAAGATTTCTTATGCGGGGCAAGTCAAAAATTGACCCAGGGATCTAAATATTGTGAGAATTGGAGCTTCCATTTGACACGATAGATGTCACTGCTCGTCACCCGGCGAGTCGTCGCCGCTAACTGCTATTATTTTGCGGTTCATTTCAAGTTTCAATAAAGAATTCGATGCGTTGGGCCGTTTATTCCGTAAAAAAATATTATTATTATGTCTTATAATTTTTGGGGGTCAAACTCCCACTGTCCTAAGGGGAGAGCCGCCACTGATTATTATTGTCATTATTATAAATGAAAAACATCTGTTGATTTTCCAATAAATAAAATAAATAAATTAAATGATGAAAATTGTTTCCAATTACATGCAACCTTCGGCCATACAACGCTATTCACATTATGTAGACATTCCCTCTTCGATCGTAAGAGAAGCTTGTCCTGTTTGTTAATACATTATTTCAACCTTCAGCCATCCAACATTGTTCTCTTTATAAAGACATTCTCTCGTCGGTCGTAAAATAATCTTGTCCAGTCTAGCGTGGTCGATCGATATAGGTTTTATCAAAAATGTTGGTAACTTGTCACCGCTCCTGAGCACAACTGCAGGCCGCTAAAGAACAAAAAACAGTTCAAGTTAAATAAATTAGTAACTCTTGGTCTTTGTTAACTATTTTTTGTTTGTTAGTGGCCTGCAGTCCTGCTCGGGAGAGATGACAAGTTACCGACATTTTCGATCAAATCTATATCGATCGACCATGCTTGTTCGTTAATACATTATTTGTTTCCAGTAACATGCAACCTTCAGCCATCCAACACTGTGAACTTCGCTTGCTTCGATTCCGATAACTTACAAACCACCTGCTCAACGAAGATCGTCGTTGGGACATGGATTTATCCTTCGTGCAAGGAAGGACATGTCGCTGTAGGAAATTTAGTAGCGATGTCCTGCCAACACGAGGGGTGGGATAAACCCATTCCTACTTGCATCCCGTGTGAGTCGAGTGTTCAACTAAATACCAACTGAAATTAAACAATAACTTTGTTTGTAACCACGATTTATTTATTTAATTTTTCGCTTAACACAAGCAACTGAAACTCAAGCAACTCAAACCTGAAATATAGTATTGTTATCCCCATATATAAAACAGGTATCAAGACAGACATAAACAATTACAGACCAATAACTCTAATGACCAGTCTATCTAAAGTATTTGAAAAAATTGTCAATGCTCAGTTGGTTAAATTTCTTGTTAGCCATAAACTATTATCAGAAAACCAATACGGGTTTCAAGAAAACAAGAGTACCGCAGACGCTATTGCCGCCGTAACTGATTTCATTGTCAAAAACCTCGATAAAAGCAAAAAATGTATTTCAATCTTTCTAGACCTCTCCAAAGCCTTTGATACAATATCACACAGTAAATTAATAAACAAACTTATAAAAATCGGTATTACAGGTAACGAACTTAACTTTTTTAAAAGCTACCTTAACAATCGCAAGCAACAAGTTCAAGTAAATAAAACACTTAGCGATCAGTTCTCCTCTAACTATGGGATTCCTCAGGGTAGCGTATTAGGACCATCTTTGTTCCTTTTGTACATTAACGAATTATGCAAAATTAATATTCAGGGGAAAATTGTTAGTTTTGCCGATGACACTGTCATACTCTTTGAAGCTGACACTTGGCAAGCTGTCTACGAAAAAGCTGAAATGTATATAAGCATTATAAAAAAGTGGTTAGATACGAATACACTCACACTGAACACCGAGAAAACTAAATACGTCACATCAAGCATAAATATTACAGGACAACCTCACGATGATGCCTCTATTAGAATACACACATGTTTAAATTCCAATGAATATTGCCAGTGTCCTTACATTGAGCGCACTACACAGATGAAATACCTCGGCCTCACCATTGATCCATATCTCAAATGGAATCTCCACTCTCAAATAGTTGCAAACAAAATAAGAAAAACAATGCATTTTTTCAGAAAAATACGAAATTTTCTCGACTTAAAACACTTGAAAATGATTTATTTTGCAGTTTGTCAATTGAGTATGGCATCATAGCATGGGGAGGTGGCACTGCATCTACACTAGACCCAATCATTAAGGCACAGAAAACCATTATAAAAATAATTCTTAGACTACCTCTAATTACAGACTCGAATTTTATCTTTAATATTATGAATGTGTTTGACGTTCGGCAGATATACGCAAAAACAATCCTCAATCATCTGTTCACAAATATACATAAATACTATGAAAAAAGATTAAATACACGCTATACACGAAACAATAACAGAGACTTACTTCAAATTCCCATAACGCATACTACTTTTGGTCAATGAAGCTTCAGATTCCTTGCATCAAGACTTTATAACATTCTTCCATATAGAGTAAAACAAATGTGATTCACAAAAATATTTCAAAAATAACATAAAAATTTGGATAAAAAATAATGATAGGGCCTTTACCGGCGCGCTCACCCAAATTCGTAACTAAACCAATGTACTGATTGTTATTATGCAAAATTTATTGTTAATGCAACCAATCGTTTGTATTATTATATTTTAATATAGGTGTAGGTATGTTAATAAGAAATATAAATTGACTTAAAAATTACTGCCTCAACACAGGCTAGCCTAGTGAGGTGGATTACGAAAAACCATAATTTATAACTATTTTCTATTTTTCAAGTAGGTACCTTCTGTTCATATTTATATTATTTATCTTCTGTTGCTAATCTTTTGTACTTACATAAACCATTGTAAATATTAACGCTGAATATGTACGTTTCTTTTTTTTTGTTATAAATCTTGCAAATTTTGTTGAATAAAGATATATATTATTATTATTATTATAACTTCAGGGTATAAAATTAAACTGACCAAATTCTCATCGGCCTAATTTTATACCCTGAAGATGCTTGTGTTAAGTGTATCCGGTCGGTATAAAAAAATCCTGGTAACAAACATAGTTATTGTTTTATTTTAGTTAATATGTCAAACCACAAAGTGGAGGCTTTCTACTAAAATATAAATACTTACAATTTATTTCTGTACCCGAGAAGCATACAGATGCAAGTCCAAAATTTGAAAAAACGAGTTTTTGATGCAGACTTGAATAAATTCTCATGTTTATCAGTGGCAGAAAGATACAAGTCATATCGAGAAGAAAAATACGATTAACAAAAATGTATACGGATGCAACTACCTTTGATGCAAAAACTATCTTAGAAGCAGAAAGATGTACATGGACTTACATCTGTTTGATTTAGTTACACTTTGAGTATTATGACTCAAATCCATTTGCATCATCCTGCCTCTTACATTACTACGCTTTCTATGGAAGTAAACATTGATCCTTTCATAATACACCACATGTCATAAAAAAATATTCCATTTCATTTTGAAGCAGAAGGACTCAGTGCTTTTTGTAGCATTTTTTAAAGAACATTTTTGAAGGACTTACATGTAAAATGTTTCGTTTTTAAAACAAAACTAATTAATTTAATAATTACTTTTTTCATTATGTATCAGCATGGATATCCGAAGAAGTTATGAGACTTTTTTTTATTTTTTTTATTTATTTTTTTTATTTTATTTATTTTTTTATTTATTGTTATTAAGTTTATTTTGTAGAACTCCATTTTAATTTTTATTTATTTTATAAATTTACGGTGCTCCAGATTTTATGTCCGGGTTGAATCTTTCCCAAATAAAAGACTAAACCCTTCCACACACTTTTCCACAAATGAATATCTAGTAAATGAACGCAATGTAAGTGCACTATATAAGAATAAAACAATACAAGAACAATACGTCAATCCACCAGAAACATAATGGGAAAATATTTCACCGACTCCAGATATTTTCATATCAGAGGGTTCGGCTCTGATGAAATCCTAACTGGTCCGATAAATCCTACTGATCCCTCAATATAAATATTTAAAAAATCTTTCGTAATCCTACATGTATTTAAAATGACCGACTTTTGCATTTTTATGTACAAATTTTTTGACAAATCTAATACGCCTAAATTTTGAATGAGAGAGCTAGGTATAATGCCAGTAGCCGAAATAACAAATGGTAATATTTTTATAGTCTGAGAATGCCAAATTCTTTTAATTTCATTTCCTAAATCTGTATATTTTCTTATTTTTTCAGAAACAGTTTTCTGAATATTACAAGAATTTGGAATAGCGACATCAATGATATAAGTTATTTTCTTAATTTTGTCATGTAAAACTATATCGGGTCTATTATGACTAATTGTTCTGTCTGTCAGAATAGTTTTATCATAATAAATTTTATAAAATTCATTTTCTAAAAATGAATTTGGTTCATATTCATAATATGGTACATTACGGCAGTCAATCAAGTTATGTTTAGTTACCAAACTTTGGTGAATTATTTTTAAAACTTGATTGTGCCTAAATGTATACTCGGACGGCGCTAATACAGAACATCCCGATATAATATGTTCTATAGTTTCCGGAAAAGCCAAACATTTTCTACATAAATCATCAATTTGATTTGCATCTTTGATGATATGCTTCCTATAATTTTTAGTATTAATGACTCTATCTTGTATAGCAAGCATAAAGCCTTCTATTTCTGCGCTCAACTCTCCAATACTCAACCATTTGTTTGACGAAAATTTGTCAACATATGTTTGGTTGAGATAATTGAAGTGTTTTGCGTGAAGAATTTTATTTGACCAGGAATCTAATAATTCCTGGTTGGTATTTATAAGAATGCTGGCATTCTCGTCGTATAAATTTAATGGTGAAATATTTCTATCTGCCTTGCAAATAATTTTGTGCATTTCTGAACTATCAGCTTTCCTATGGAAAAAATTTCTTAGCATTTCAACCTGATTATGTTTTAAAGATGTTATTTTGACTATACCTCTACCTCCTAAATTTCTGGGTAAATTAATTCGTTCTACAGCTGAATTTGGATGATGGCAATGAAATTTAGTTAATGTAGTTCTAATCAATCGTTCTAAGCTATCTAAATCTGTATTAGACCATTTAATTATGCCAAATGAGTAAGTTAATAGAGGTATTGCCCAAGTATTTATCGCTTTTACTAAATTTTTAGCAGATAGATTGCATTTCAAAATTTTTCTGATCCTAGTTTTAAATTTAATCCTAATATCATTTTTAATACTAGTATGATCTAATCTATTTGATTGCGGATATCCTAAATATTTATAAACCTCACCCCCTTTCATACTTTCAATTTTGAAATTTCTAAATATACCCTCGTCTCCATCTACAATTTTACCTTTCTCTATATGGATCGTTCTACATTTATCTAAACCAAAAGTCATTTTAATATCATCTGAAAAATTTTTAACTACTTTAATCATTTTCTCTAAATTTGGTTCAGAATTCGAATATAATTTTAAATCATCCATAAATAATAAATGAGAAATTATATTTCTCTCTCTAGTATTACCTTTAATTTTTATTCCAAACTTGCTTTTAATTAACATTTTAGATAGAGGATTTAATGCTAAGCAAAACCAAAGAGGACTCAATGAGTCTCCTTGAAAAATCCCTCTTTTTATTGAAATGCCCGGTACTATAATTTTCTTATCTTTCAAATTCAAAAGCAAATCGGTATTCCAAAATGCCATAATTTTTTCCAAAAAGCTAATAATAATTGGGTTAATTTTGTATATATTTAAAACTTTTATCAGCCACGAGTGCGGGACACTATCATAAGCCTTTTGGTAATCTATATAACAAATATGTAAATTACGTTTTTGGGTTTGAATCTGTTTTAGAATTACAGAATCAATAACTAATTGTTCTTTACATCCCATATGTTTTCTGCGACAACCTTTTTGTTGTTCAGATAAAACATTTTTTTCATCTAAATGAGTGTATATTAAATCTGTCAAGCAAGAGGTTAAAATTTTATATATTGTCGGTAAACATGTAATGGGTCTATACTGAGAGGGATTATTAATATGTTCGCTTTTAGGCAACATATAAGTAATGCCCTTAGTTAGAAAATTTGGAAAATTTTGAGGTTCTCTGACAAATTTTGAAAGATTTTTTGCCAAAAGGGGATGTAAAGTAGTCAGACGTTTATACCAAAAATTATGTATCCAATCGCAACCCGTGGCTTTCCAATTATGAGTACTTTTTATAATTTTGGCTAACAATTCAACCGATATATCAGAAAAACTCATTTGTTCAATGTCTGAACAATTGAGTTCTTCATTTTCTATCCACGGACCTGACTCGTTATGTTTTATATCTTTACTCCAAATATTTGTCCAAAAATCGCGCATATCTGATTCAGATGGCAACGGATTATTATTATTCGAAATAATATTTTGTTTATCGTCAAGTTTGGAATAAAATATTTTCTCATTTTTCTGAAATAATCTATTATTATTTTTTTTTTATTATACGTATAATTATATCTTTTTAATCTACTAGCTTTTACACCTAATTTTTGTTTTAACAAATCTAATAAATCATTGATTATATTTTCATTATTATTACTACCAATGCTATAACCAAATTTTCTCCCAATTACATCTACATGTCTCAAAATATTCCTACTTCTATTTCCGTTTTTATACTCTATTATTCTAGCTATGCTACTTCTTAAAAATACTACATCATTTTCTAATCTACTCTGCCATTCTGGTTTTCTATAATTATATGATCTATCATCAGAAGACGTTAATTTAACTCCTAACTTATTACATATAGTGATAGCACTAGCGTACACTATTGTATGAAGATCTAAAAAACTAATGTCATCAAATATAATTTTTGGTAAAATTATATTATTTAATTCAGAAATTAATTTAGATAATTTCTTTGACGTATGTAATTTTGGTAATTTTGGTCTAACTGTGGGCTCTATATCTATATATCTATTTATATTATTGTGAAGTAAGTTAGCTAATTCTATAATATTTTCATCTAGTAAGTTTAAATTTGCAATGTTGATTTCCCTAAGATTATAAATAACGTCTAAGTTATTTGAGTCTACTGTAATATCATTGGATTCTTCGACTAGAATATTATCTGAATTATCTACGTTCAATGTATCTGATATAACATTACTACTCGTATTAACTTGTTCTAAATTATTTTCTAATTGCAATCTATCTGCTACTTCCTTTTTTATCTGATCTAATGTTACTACAGGAATTAAATTATTTTTGAAAATTGCCCTCTTTTGGTCTGCTAATCTTTGTTCGTTTACTTGGGCAATCGGATAATTTTGTGAGAAAATTAAATGTAATTTTTTCCTATACAATAACATATCTGTTTCTAATTTAGTTACATAAAAATATGAACGAACGATGAACATATTGACATCGTTCGTCCATTTCATACGCTGCCTAGGAATACCTGCTTTTGTTTTTGGTGGTCTCAGACTATCATTGTTCATCTGTGTAGATGACATAACAGACCTCTCTTCATTTCGGTTGGTTGTAAATGACATATTATCAATTTACAAAACAACACGAAAATGATTATTATTATTAGTTCCTACATTCCAGTAACCAAGCAACTATCGTTACCTAGTAATATCATTTGTTAATTGTCAATTGTCAACAAATAATTTTCAAAATTATTATTATTATTTTATGTATAAAAACAGTTTATTATAAACGAGTTCTGCTTCGTAATTATTATTATGTGTTACAGCTGTTTCGCCCTCTAAAGGCATTATCAAACTGTGGTTGTTACCACCTACAGACGATGTATTTATAACATTTCTAGACAGGTAGGTACTTATGACGAAAAAATGAAATGCTTTTATTTTTTATTACCTGTCTCCCTTTTAACTTCCCAGTAAAATGATTGAAAATATTAATGGTTAAGTTTCCCAATTAGTGCATTGTTTAATTTTGACTGAAGGGTCTGGTCGATAATTATGCCATTAAATAAACCCGTGATGATTCATCGGCTTACTTTATAACATAACACAATTAAAATTTGAAATTTGAACTGATTCTCTAGAATGAATCCACGATGACTCACGGATTTAATTTGGTATTTGAACTTGATTTGAATATATCTAAAAGTGGCGATCGAATTATATTTGTTTGTTCGTTTATTAAAATAGATTTATGATTATTAGAATTTTTATTAATTTCTAACTGCTCTAGCAGATTGAGTTTACGTCCTTTATTTTGTAAATGTAACGGATATGGTTTATTATTATTTATTATCACTCAGTGAATGATTATTTTCTAGAAGATGTTTGGCAAATTGTGATTCTAATTTATTATTATTTTTATACGATCGCATGTGTTCTTTGAATCTAGTGTTAAAGGACCGGCCAGTTTGTCCAACATAAACAGCGTTACATTCATCACACTGGAGTTTATAAATGCCGCTATTTTGTAGTTTGGGTATTTTATTTTTTGAGTTTTTAAGAGATGACCCTAAATTATTATTTGTTCGGAAGGCAACATCTAGACCACAATTTTTAAGGACTTGAGCTATTTTATCAGATGTCGGTCCGACAAATTCCAAACATCCGTATTTATTATTTGTTTTATTATTAGTCGCTGGGAAGTTAAGGTTATTTTTATGTTTTTTGTGACTAATTATTTTTTCAATGTCTCTACTCTTGAAACCGTTATTTTTAGCTATTGTTAAAATTGTATTTTTTTCCATCTCGTAAGCTTTATTATCAAGCGGGATGTTAGTAAGCCTATGTATCATTGAGTGGTAAGCAGATAATTTATGTGACCATGGGTGCAAAGATTTATAATTAATGATCGTGTCTGTAAACGTGGGCTTACGGAAAATTTCAAAAGTGTGTTTATTTTTTTCCCTACCGATTGTTAAATCCAAAAAGTTAATCTTCTTATTACACTCTCTTTCAACCGTAAAGCAGATTTTACGGTTGATGGTGTTAGCTAAAGTAACAAAAAGATCTAATTGTCTGTTAGTTCCTTTCCAACAGATCAGAATATCATCAACATAACGAACATAGTAAATTATGTACTTGCTAAAGAATGAATTTAAAATTTGTTTTTCAATGTAGTCCATGAATATTTCGGCAAGAAGTGGACTAAGTGGCGACCCCATTGGCAAGCCGTCGTTTTGTTTGTAGAATTTACTGTTAAATATGAAGTAGTTGGTTTCTACACATATTTTAAAGAGATCGAATAAGTCTTTTTTTATGACGGGATTTATGTTGGATTTATCTAGTATATCTTCTATGATTTTAAGGCACTCTTGAATAGGGACATTGCTAAAAAGGCTAACTACGTCTAAAGATAAGAATTGACAGTTGTGTGGGAGATCTAAGTTTTGAATTTTATTTATAAGTTCAAGAGAATTTTTTACGCTATGTATTGGAGAGAATTTAGTATATTTTTTAAAGAGAAAATTAAGTTTCGATCTCTTTAAAATATGTGTAGAAACCAACTACTTCATATTTAACAGTAAATTCTACAAACAAAACGACGGCTTGCCAATGGGGTCGCCACTTAGTCCACTTCTTGCCGAAATATTCATGGACTACATTGAAAAACAAATTTTAAATTCAGTCTTTAGCAAGTACATAATTTACTATGTTCGTTATGTTGATGATATTCTGATCTGTTGGAAAGGAACTAACAGACAATTAGATCTTTTTGTTACTTTAGCTAACACCATCAACCGTAAAATCTGCTTTACGGTTGAAAGAGAGTGTAATAAGAAGATTAACTTTTTGGATTTAACAATCGGTAGGGAAAAAAATAAACACACTTTTGAAATTTTCCGTAAGCCCACGTTTACAGACACGACCATTAATTATAAATCTTTGCACCCATGGTCACATAAATTATCTGCTTACCACTCAATGGTACATAGGCTTACTAACATCCCGCTTGATAATAAAGCTTACGAGATGGAAAAAAATACAATTTTAACAATAGCTAAAAATAACGGTTTCAAGAGTAGAGACATTGAAAAAATAATTAGTCACAAAAAACATAAAAAATAACCTTAACTTAATTTACCCAGCGACTAATAATAAAACAAATAATAAATACGGATGTTTGGAATTTGTCGGACCGACATCTGATAAAATAGCTAAAGTCCTTAAAAATTATGGTCTAGATGTTGCCTTCCGAACAAATAATAATTTAGGGTCATCTCTTAAAAACTCAAAAAATAAAATACCCAAACTACAAAATAGCGGCATTTATAAACTCCAGTGTGATGAATGTAACGCTGTTTATGTTGGACAAACTGGCCGGTCCTTTAACACTAGATTCAAAGAACACATGCGATCGTATAAAAATAATAATAAATTAGAATCACAATTTGCCAAACATCTTCTAGAAAATAATCATTCACTGAGTGATAATAAATAATAATAAACCATATCCGTTACATTTACAAAATAAAGGACGTAAACTCAATCTGCTAGAGCAGTTAGAAATTAATAAAAATTCTAATAATCATAAATCTATTTTAATAAACGAACAAACAAATATAATTCGATCGCCACTTTTAGATATATTCAAATCAAGTTCAAATACCAAATTAAATCCGTGAGTCATCGTGGATTCATTCTAGAGAATCAGTTCAAATTTCAAATTTTAATTGTGTTATGTTATAAAGTAAGCCGATGAATCATCACGGGTTTATTTAATGGCATAATTATCGACCAGACCCTTCAGTCAAAATTAAACAATGCACTAATTGGGAAACTTAACCATTAATATTTTCAATCATTTTACTGGGAAGTTAAAAGGGAGACAGGTAATAAAAAATAAAAGCATTTCATTTTTTCGTCATAAGTACCTACCTGTCTAGAAATGTTATAAATACATCGTCTGTAGGTGGTAACAACCACAGTTTGATAATGCCTTTAGAGGGCGAAACAGCTGTAACACATAATAATAATTACGAAGCAGAACTCGTTTATAATAAACTGTTTTTATACATAAAATAATAATTGGACGTAAGTCCGTAAATAAATAAATAAATAAATAAATAAATAAATAAATAAATAAATAAATAAATAATATTATTAAATTTATAAAATAAATAAAAAAATAAAAAAAAAGTTATGAGACCATAGATACAGAAAAAGTTTTTTTGTCTTTTCTGAACATTTACCTTTTTGGACTTGTATCCATATGCTTCCCGGGTACAGATTTATTCTTAGAAAGGTGAATAATATGTTATCAGCACGTACCCGAAGAATTTTAACCAGCGATTCCTGAGCCATTCCAGTAAAAAAATGAGACGGATTGCGTAACACGCTTGACTGTACCCAATAGCGAATCGTGGTGGACATATTAATTTTTTATTATGTTATTAACAAAATATCACCGGACATCAAAATGACATTCATGTTTATCTTCAAATATGCTCAGAAATATCTGGTTAAAATCATTCGGATACGTGCAGATATGGCCTGTATTCGTGGGCACTTTTTCTTCCAACGATCAACCCTTAATTATCCGTGTGGGGTGCCAAACATCTCAGACATGTTTGAAAGCCAATAACTTTTCTAATTTGAATTTACCGCTCTAGTTAACTTAGTAGATTCGGGTAAGAGCGTGACCTTCGTAAATCAGTCGCGAGTGGTGCTCGATTGTGTGGTTGAGTTTGGAGAGGGCGTCTGGGGTATATAACATCCCGCCCGATCGTTTACGTTTACATTAGATTCATAATACCAAGTGCTGAGCGACCAAGAAATTACAAACCAATTAGATGAAGAAGTAGAATAGGCTATTGACAGCACTTATGAAGGTGAACAAGAGCACGAGGTCATAGTGAGTGACCATAACAGTGATTCTGAGCAAATTGAAAACGATTATCGGAACGAAGAAGATGAAATCCCGCTGCAGTCGATGTGTGGAGCTTCACGGTCACATATTACTTTAAAAAAGAGTTTAAAAATTCATTAGTAAAAGTATAACTTTTTGTATATATATTGTTTTATTTCTATAAACTAAAGCGTGGTGTAAGACACCCCACCGGCCACCAACGTAACTTTTTAGGCGCGAGTAACTAATGGTTAATCGAATCATTTCCAAAGCTTTTTGCTGATTTCATTCATACAAATTTTTTTATTTACAGCTCCTAGGAACACCTCTACAGATCCTGGCTTAGACGGGTAAGAACGTATGTTAATTATTTTTTATGAGTTACAAGGCTGCAAAGTGGTTTTATTAGATTGTGCGAGCTTCATACGTCCACCTACCTGGCTGCGTACCTGATAACATTAGGTTGCTTCCTGCATTATTTTATTATGTATTTACTACATCGATATGAGATCGAGAAGACTCTTGTCTAGGCATTGATATTCTTCAGATTTGTATATGATGTGGACACTTAGAGCCAGCGAAAGAAATCAGATAGATGACTTCGAAATTTGGAGCTGGAGAAAAATGCTCAGGACTATAAATATAGATAGCCAGATGCACAAATATGTCAATTCTTGAAGAGCAGAGTTAAGCATTCACAATTGGCTTTCAACTATCTACCTATAACCTATTCTAAGATACATTTTACACATTGCTGGCCAAACTGAGGACTTGGAGAAACTCATAGTCACTGTCAAAGTGGAAGGCAAGAGAAGCAGAAGAATCACTTTTACGTCGGTGTCTACAGTCCTTGTCCACCATGGAAATTGAAGTTGGCTTCACGATTCATAACAGTAGTATAGTACACATGCCTAGATAATAGGTCTAGGAGATAATACGGGTTCGGTGATTCAGTCCTTTTTAGGGGATTTTACATAGGAATAGTGAAAATCATACAACAGGTTACGGTACATAATTGAACAGCTCCAGTAGCAATCTTTTACATTTATTTAGTGATAAATTAAAGATGTCTGTTGACTCGGCGTAATTATTTATATCCATTTGTATTATAGGCAATGAGGAATACATTTGGTTTTTAGTTAGTCCCAGTCTTTAATTCAATCTTCTGCCTTCAAATAAATCCCGCCTTAGTATTTAGTTATTGTTAAGTTCTGAAACAGCATATAAACTATAAACTAAAGCACATTTTCTAAACTCCCTGTTCCCCTTTGGACAAATACACTTTAAATACATAGATTAAATTAAATACCCAATTAAAGAACAATTAAAAAATGAATTAATAGACCTGAAAACATCAATTGATTTTTGCTGTTCAAAAATTGAAGATTACGAGGCTAAGGTTAAATCCCTCGATTCTGAAATTACAACCTTAAAGGAACGGGTGAAGATATTAGAATCGAATAACGATCAAAGGGAGCAATGGCAAAGATCCTCGAACATTGATATCAGTGGAGTCCCGACCTCAGGAAAAGAGAACCTGCACGAAATTATTAGCAATATATCTCAGAAAGTGGGATTCCAAATTCAAAAAGAAGACATGATTTTATCCATCGTCAACGGCCCTCTGTGACTACCACCGGTACCACCAAAACCAACAACTCATCCAATATCATAGTGCGCCTTCTCTGGCGAAATCTCAAGGACGAATTGCTGACAGCTGCACGTCGCTACAGGACATTGACGTTGGAAGATATCGGTATTCCGGGCGAAGCAAAACGGATCTTTTTAAACGACCACCTCACGCCGTTCAACAAATTACTTTTGAAGAAAACTAGAGATGCAAACGTCGAGAAAAAATACTGATACCTATGGACCAAGAATTGCAATATTTTTGTAAGGAAATGTGATGGTTCCCCCGTCGTACGGATTTCTTCCGAGGAAGATCTTAATTAAGAAAATCTCATGACTCATATTATGTTTTTTCTACTGTATTTCGTTACTATCTACCTTCCATTTCTACCTGAACTTTCATCTTTCACTATTTATTTATCAAGATTTGATATTTATTAAGTCAGGAATGTATCGTTTTTGCAACAACTTACATTGGTTACTAATAGTAGGGGAGGCGAAGCAGGGATTTTGGGATTTACTCAAGCGCGTCAGATTAACTAAGGGGAGATACCTCCCGACCCTGTTATGGACTACCACCATTTATGAACCAATAATATTGGTGGGTGCGGCTAGGGCAACCGATCAGATTAGTAAAAAAAATCGATCCCTGTAGTTACTCGGGCTTGTCAGATTAAGGTATTGTGAGTTAATTACATGCAGAAAAGTTTACATTTCAATAATCTGACGATTTGAACGTGACCTAAGAAAATTAGCGAGTCACAAAGTTGCAAAAAAAAAACGTCACGTGGATTTACTCGAGCGCGGTTAATTTTTTTTTTATTTTGAAGGAAATAATGTAAGGATCACAGAAATAATATAATCTGACGATTTCAACATGCCGAAGAAGCTAAAATCATCACTGAGTGTGGAGCGTACAGCGACTAACGGCGCTGAGAACTGCCTACTAATTGTCGAGACCATAGACATAGGAATATTACTAGACCTGCCCTAAGTGATAAAAGTGGTCTGCCTATATTTAAAGAGGAAAGATTTGATTGTTTGTTTGTTTGCATTGAATAGGCTCCGAAACTACTGAACCGATTTGAAAAATTACTACGACTCAAGCGGCGACATTTTAATTGAATTTTAAAAATAAAATAACACTTATTGTGGCATAACTATAATAGTTAGACATATGCGGTCGCGACACTTTTTATAAATAATGATGTGTTCTGCAAAGTCGTAGTACAATATTTAATTCAATCATCAATAGTTTTCGCGGCGCAAGCGACGTAAAGAATATTTTAGGTATTTTTTTTACACCTAGGGTAACGTTATTGGAGTTTTAGTAAGGAGACCTAATTTTTTGAAAATATAATTTAGCCCTTGTCACACGGGGATAGTGTAGCTTCCTAACAGTGAAAGAATTTTTCAAATCGGTTCAGTAGTTTCGGAGCCTATTCAATGCAAACAAACAAATCTTTCCTCTTTATATATAGGCAGACCGCTTTTATCACTTAGGGCAGGTCTAGTAATATTCAAATGTCTATGGTCGAGTCGTACGTTGATAGGCGCTTGCTTGTTTTATATTCTGTCGCAGAGCCGGATGCCCTTAGGCCGCGCGTTCGTGTACAACGCTTTGGTTTATTCATTGTGTAAAGAAATTTAATAAGTGATATTTTTAAGTAGTTTAATTAAGCGATTTTCTTTTTATCATTATAATAGGTATATATTATTTTTTGTTCATTGTAATTCTATTCAGTAATAAAAAAATAAAATAAAACAACTTAAAACTGTCAGATTAAGAAAACCCCCCCACATAATTGTTAGATTATAGGTCAGCACAACAAGGACATCAAACTGAACCGTCTGTATAAAAATCTGACGCGCTCGAGTATGTCAAGGTCACGATTTTTTTTTACATTTTCAAAAATCTGCCACGAGTTTAGGTTACGTCCAAATCGTCAGATTATTGAAATGTAAACTTTTCTGCATCTAATTAACTCGCATTACCTTAATCTGACACGCTCGAATAAATCCATTTTTTTTCAATTTTCTACCTCTTCATACGGCCACCCCCACCACTCAACTCGTCAGATTAATATCTCTCCGTTACCAGAAACACGTAGGGCGTATACGCTATTAATATCTGACACGCTCGAGTAAGTCATTGTGACGATTTTTTTTTACATTTTTGAACATTTATACTAGCTCCCCCCACCACTGAAAGGGCATACACCACATAAACTTTTTTTCTTTTTCTAATCTTTGCAATCCAATAGGTCCCCACAACGCTCGAGTAACTACCCATTTAGCGTTATTTCCTCCCCTACTATAAGGTTCGATCTGGTTTTGTGTTTACCTCATTTTAAATATTATTATACATTTATTATATTTTCATCACAGATTAATGGCGTCCTTTAACATATATTATCAAAATGTACGAGATTTGCGTACAGAGACACGATTTCTTAAGGTCCGTTATGAATAATGATTTTGACATAATATGTATTTCAGAGACATGGCTTCTTAACGATATCAGTAATTAAGAGATTTTTGAGACAGATATAATGTTTTAGACTGAATAGAAACTATAGTCTTACAGGCCAAATCATGGGAGGCGGGGTTCTTATTGCCGTTCAATCTACATATAATGTCATTCAACAGACGACTTGGTCAACACAAGAAACTGATGATATATGGGTAAGCATCATTTCGACTGCCACTAAAAAAAATAATAAATATCTGTTGTTCTTACCACCCACACGTACCAAACAAACTAGCAGTCTTTTAAATCATTTTGAATCTCCGACAGAATAATCCTGTTCTTACTTATAAGAGACTATTTACAATATCTCAAAACTTGTCTGGATCTTAATGGAAGTCTTAATTCAAATCAAATGATTACACAAATAGCCACTGATGAAGCCAGCACTCACGTGATAGTTTTTCTATCACTCTGTGACTTTCATCAATATAACAACATACTTAACACTTAACGTAAACAAACGTGTTCTCGATCTAGTAATAAGCAATTTGAACTGTGTATTATTGCCCTGCTATCACGGACGTATATATAGCTTTGATAAGGGGGGGGTCCGCAAATTAAAAAAAAATATATAAGGTCATGTTTTCGTGAAAAAAATAGTCAGTCTTAATCAATCAGCCTTTATTTTTAAATATTATATATATAAATCATTCAGTCTCTGATATTTGAACTAAAAATAAACATAACATAATTATCGCTCCTTATTTAAATAAAATCGCTGGTGCAATGGGGGGGGTCCGGACCCCCAAGACCCCCCCCTTATATACGTCCGTGCCTGCTATCCTCCTTTTCTTACCAAAGATTTACATCACAAATCTTTACATATCGAGATAACACTTCAAAAAGACTCCAGTTTAAAACAATTACCACGGCCAGTGTTTTTGTTTAACTCAGCTGACTATACTCAAATTAATAAATTTCTAAAACAATTTAACTGGATGCATGTTTTCAGTAAAATGCGCATGGAATGATCTACTAATAAATTCTACCAAATTATCTATAAAGCTATCAACCATTACGAACCATATAGACGTATAGTATACGTCTTGCTAAAAATCATCAAAGAAAAACTAAAATTTCACCGTAAATTAAAAAAATATTCCCTACTTTCTGTATCATACATTCTCGTTACTTAGAACTCACCAAAAGACCCTCGAAAAAGAATGTTACACAAACTATATAAATAATGCTGAGTTAAACATAAAGAATAATGTGAAATATTTTTGGACCTTCGTCAAATCAAAAAAACCTCCTCTGATATACCTCATAACATACTCCACGGAAACATTTCTTCAAGTGATGGGCAACAAATTTGCAATCTTTTTAACGATTATTTTTAATCTGTCTTTGTCCCCTCTCAAACTAAAAAAAATCCACAAATAGCAAAGATGTAATCAATAATAATAATATGAAATTCGATTAATATCGATAAATCTTTTGTATTAAAATACTTTAAAAATTTCAACACGAAAAAAGTGCTGGATGTGATAAATTACATCCAATTTTTATTTTTAATTGTGCTGAAAAACTTGTTACTCCCGTGACGCTACTGTTCCCACTCTCTATCAAAGAAGGCGTATTTCCCACCATTTGGAAAAGAGCTTTTTTTACAGCTATTTTTAAAAAGGGGGACTAACACAATTTTGAAAATTACAGGCCTACCTCAAAGCTATGCATTTTAAGTAAAATCATGGAAAAAATCGTTTATGACCAACTCTTTAATTTATGTAAAAACACAATTATCAATCCCCAAAAATACGTTTTTTTTTTCAAGGCAGATCTGTTGAGTCGAACTTGGGGCAGTTCACCGATTTTGTTCTTCATGTTATGGACAAAAAGAAATGACTCTATCTATACTGATTTTTCTAAGGCTTTGGACAAAGTGAATCATGATATACTCCTAAAGAAACTCGAAAAATTGGGATAAGTGGAAATCTTCTGCATTAAAAATAGAAGTCAAGCTGTTGCTCTCAAAGGGTACATGTCACAGGAAATAACCATTCCTTCGGGTGTACCTCAAGGTTCCCATTTAGGGCCCCTGCTCTTTACTTTGTATCTAACTGTAACTCTGATTTTATTCTTTACACTGACAATCCACTTAAACATTTTGATAACATTTTCACGTAAAAGTCACCCAGTCGTCCATATTTACCATCTGAACAACGTTTCTCTTGAAGGAGTGGATAAAATTAGAGATGTTGGAGACTTGACTCCAAATTACTATTCAAAGATCAGATTGAATACATCTTATAAAAAGCCTACAAACAAATGGGTTTTATCATACGCATCACAAAACCGTTCAATAAACCTTTTATACTTGAACTACTATAGACGGCGTATGTAAGATTTCATCTCGTATTTTCATCTGTCATTTGGAATCCACAATACCAAACTTATATTAACCGAATTGAAAACATTCAAACAAAATTTTTGAAACACTTTTCGTATCGTTTCGAAAATCACCTAATCCTAACCTATTGCTCTTTACAAACGGAGAAAAAATTCTGACGTACTATTTCTATAGAAGATCGTGAACTGCCTTATTGACTTACCAGATCTATTAGAAAGGATTGCATTTCGTTGCCCCGAACGCAATACCAGATCGAATACCTTATTTTTTATACAACATTTTAAATCAAAATACCTATGAACAAAATTCTTTGCTCGGATGTATATTTTAAAATCTTACAACGCCCTAAGTGCACCACTACCGAGTGTTCCACTGTACCCTTGAAACGTTTAAAATTAAATTAACCTTAAAATGTTCTTAAACCAAAACTATTACTTCTTTATTATTTATTTATTGTTTACTTTTACTTTTTACTCACTTTTCACTAAAACTATATAATATTATAACTATCAATATCTACTTGCTTCCTAATCTGTAACCATTTCTTTTTAAATCATAAATGGAACTTCACTGGTTTATGTTATACTAGCTTTTACCCACGGCTTCGCTCGCATAGTAGGTATAAGTGGGAAATTACTGGCATAATTGTTATTAATCTTGCTATTTTGTCTAATAGAAAATAATTATTGTTGAATAGAAAATTTCAAAATTTGAGAATGACATTTCGCAAATAAAAATTCTATTTTAGAAAATATTTGAATTATAGAAATAGAAATTTATTTTAAGTACCTACTCCCTTTATTAGTATTTTATTCATATTTGAATCCAGAGTAACCTAAAAAAATAAGAAAATGACAGTCTACTTCAAACGCTATGCTTTATAGCAACGTTATGCTTTTTGTTCGGAGAATAAACATTTTTAGAGATATATGTAGATATTAACTACGATGCCAAAAAAGTACTATTTTTAATCACAACAAAGCACTCATTTAAAAAAAAAACATTGTTTCCAAGGTAACAATTTGTTTGACGTTTGTAATAACTCGATTTTGTTAGGGACAGAAAACGTATGATACATAATTTCATAACGCCACAGCTCATTCATAACGCCAGAGCTTACCAATATATAAAGCCGTTGTTACTCGAAAATAATGTAGCTTTCGATTAGTGAAAGAATTTTTAAATTCCATTCTATATTTATTGCGTGAAAGAGTAAGGACCATCCAACCAACCATTCAACCATCCATACAAACTTTCGCATTTATAATATTAGTAAGATTATAACTATCAATATCTACTTGCTTCCTAATCTGTAACCATTTCTTTTTAAATCATAAATGGAACTTCACTGGTTTATGTTATAGGTATTCACTATTTACAGAAAAATGAATGTATATTTACAACTGTAGTATGTTTCCTAAATAAACTTGAATAAAAATAAAATAAAAAAAACTTGGAAACTATACAATACACTACCAGCTTCGTTTATACAAACTGAATCCTTGACAAAATTTAAACAATATCTGTAAAATAGAATATAACACATAGATAGAAATAACAATTTACAAACGACCTAACCCATATAAAATAAATTAAAATAATAGAATCCTGTTCAAATTTAACTCCATAAAAAGATTTGACATGATTTACTACTTTACATCATCTCTTCCTATATTTTTTAATTTATTTATTTAGTACAAGATTATACATTTATTTATATGCCTACATAATTTATGAAATGTTTTGAGTGCCCAACTAGAAGGATTCCCGTTTTAGGACAGTCAATTTATAGGATTACTCTCTTTGAGGGATTTACCCACACTTCTCACCACCTTTCTGTTTTAATTGTTTTCAAATTAATATCTTAGTAACCTTAAATATTCTTATTACTACGATATTAATTTATGTACCTCTTCGTCTGCTTCGACACAGGTATATCCTAGTGAGACAGCCATCGAAAAACCTAATGTAAATATACTTTATATACATAGATAAATAAAATAAAATAAAAAAAATCTTAGCAAAAATATGAAAGAGATCAAGAAACAAAAAAATTAAAAGATAACCGTCACAACTGGGACTCGAACCCAGAACCTCTCGTCTTACCGGGATGAGAACCTTATCAATTAGCCACTGCCACCTCTTATCAAACCGTCATATTTGTCAATCTCGTATTGAAAATTTTAGAATTAACAATAATATATTCTTTTTTTTAAAAATTAAATGAAGACAATATAAGCGAAACTCAATCGAAAATCTGGAGACAGAAAAATCAGATAAAGATGTTGGCACCTCTGGGACTCTTGTCTTCATTTAATTAAAAATTAAGTTTAAAAAAATATGTATATTATTTTCGGCAAAAAAATTATTCCATATTAAGTGCATTGACCTAATTGGT
Organism: Limnephilus lunatus; assembly: GCA_917563855.2. Lineage (NCBI taxonomy): Eukaryota > Metazoa > Arthropoda > Insecta > Trichoptera > Limnephilidae > Limnephilus > Limnephilus lunatus. The sequence goes on along the minus strand of OU830603.1, from coordinate 44,265,479 downwards.
AAGGCGCTCATCCCAGTAAGACGAGAGGTTCTGGGTTCGAGTCCCAGTTGGGACCATTATTTTTTTATTTTTCTGTTTCATTTTCTCTTTCATATTTTTGTTTAGATTATTAGTGTTATCTTCTTCTTCAATGATATATTAAATAATTAAGATTTTACAATAAAAACACATATAAATTTGTTGTAGACCACTTTTATTTTATAAACACTCTACCGGTTTAGGAAGCACCCTTCCTTCGTCAGGAGAATATTATAACTAACCTATTATACAGAATATTGACAGATATACAAAATTTAGGTGTTTAAGTGGGGGGTAAGCAACGGGTGGGGGTAATTGCGGGATTTCCGGGGACAGCAGAGCGGTTTATTGGAAAAATATTTAGAATGGGACTAAAAGATAAATTAATTTGGTCATTTAAAATACTAGCATTATTATATCCATAATCTAGGTCTAATCATATCCATCCGGAAAAAGGAAAAACTCTTCATTCAAACAAAAAAAAAACCAAACAATAATCACATTAAAAATGAATATAAAATATTTCGAAATAAACTCACAAAAATTATTAAAGATACGAAAGAAAAATATTACAAAGAAAAAATAACCCTTACAAAGGAAAACACTAAAAAAACATGGAACACCATAAACGAAATTATCAATAAAAATAATAAAAATAAATCAATTATAAATAATATAAACAACAATGGAACCACATTAAATGCTATCCACGAATCAAAGAAGTGTGCAAATATTTTCAATAATTTTTTCGTAAACGTCGGACAAAAACTTGCTTACAAAATTGATCAAAATTATCAACCAGATGATATACATGAAGATACACTAAGTGAAAACAATCTATCAGTTTTTAAATCGATTACGGAGGAAACTATTGAAAACATAATAAAATCACTAAAAAATGGTGCTGCACCTGGATATGATGGTGTAACTACAGAAATCCTAAAAAAATGTTCTAACTCACTAACTAAACCAATTACTCATATAATTAATGTAAGCATTGAAAATGGAATATTCCCATCAAATTACAAAAAAGCCATTGTAACACCTGTGTATAAATCCGGAGATTCGAAAGAAATAAACAATTACCGCCCAATATCGTTAATATCCAATATAGCTAAAATATACGAAAGAGTAATAAAGAAACAAATTGTAGGTTATGTGGAAAATAAAAAATGTATTAATCCTAGTCAATACGGTTTTAGAGAAAAAATGAGCACCCAAGACGCAATAGCGGAATTAACTAGAGTTATTTATAAAGCATTGGATAAAGGGAAAAAATGCTTAAGTATATTCATTGACCTCCGTAAAGCTTTTGACAGTGTTTCACACTCAAAATTAATCAACAAACTAAATAATATAGGAATAACCGACAAAGCTAAATCGTGGATAAATAGTTATTTATATCAAAGAACACAGCAAGTGAAAATAAATAACGAGTTAAGTGATATAGAAAAAATTAATTTTGGAATCCCACAAGGAACTGTACTGGGCCCAATACTATTTCTATTATATGTAAATGAACTTTTTGAACTCCCAATCGTCGGAAAGATTATATCTTATGCGGATGATACAGTATTAACAATTGAAGAAAACTCTTGGAAAGAAGCCGAAATATCGGCAAATAATGCAATAAATATCATTAAACAATGGTTTGACAAAAACTTACTTTCTTTAAATGTTGAAAAAACTCATTTTCTACCTCTGAGCCTAACAGAACATATTTCAAATATAAATGTAAACATTAAAGTTCACGACAGAAACTGTCTACTTAAAATCACACCCTGTAACTCAAATTGTATACATATTAGTAGTAAAGAACAAATAAAATATCTTGGAATAATTATCGACAATAACATTAAATGAAAAAATCAAATAAACTCCACAATAGACAGAATGAGAAAACTAATATATATATTTTTCAGACTTAGAAATACTATCACATTAAAAATATTAAAAGAAATTTACTTTGCACTTGCGCACTCGGTATTACAATATGGAATCATAGCTTGGGGGGGTGCATATAAATCATCCCTTCTCCCACTCGAAACAATTCAAAAAATTCTTATAAAAATTATCCTAAAAAAACCGTATTACTACCCAACAATAAACGTATTCCAAGAATTCCCTCTTCCCCCACTTACAAAAATTTACGAAAAAATAGCACTACTTCAGCTACACAAAGATATATTTAAAAAAAATATTACCCCACTGCTAAATATTAGCATAAGGAATACTTCTATTGGTGGACTAACTATACCCCCCATACGAACCACAACAGCACAGAATCACTATGTATATAAAGGAATAAAATTATTTAATCAATTACCCGCCGATATGCGAACAGAAAAAAATTACGACAAATATAAAAAAAAAATTAAATCATATTTTGGTAGTCCCACCATATAATTTAAACTTTTATTATATATGTTTTTGACTGTTTGTTATTCCAAAGGTTTTATGTACATCCTATATATATTTTGTTTAATTACCCTTAAAATCTTATATGTTATTAAGTCTAAATCTATTCATAAGTTAAGTTCTTAAGTTTGTTATAAGGTTTTGAAAAAAAAAAAGAAAGTTATTATCAAGTTGTCCTCTCCTAAACACAAGCACTAGCTTTATTAGGAGAGTATATAAAATATGTAATATTGTATTAAAATAAACTTATTGTAAAAAATTTACTCAATAAAAAAAAAAATAAAAAAAAAAAATTATTTAGGGATTTTCTGATTTCAAGTGCTTCTAAGTTATCTAATTTTTTGCTTTTATTTTTACGGTGAAGAATTTTAACCCCTGTGTCCTTATTAAAAGTGTGATCTGTGGAAATTAGGTGATTAGCAAACTCTGAAAAATTATTATTATTTAAGCATCTTAAATGTTCTGTGACTCTAATATTTATATTTCTAGATGTCTTACCTATGTAGAACGAAATACATTTTTATTTGGTACACCTGAAAATAATAATAAAAAAATTATAAATCCCGTTTAATAGCGCAGAATCTTATATATATCCAACTTTTCCTCACTTAGTACAAAAAACTTGCCTGCCCACATCAAACCCGCGTTCTGTACAATTTAGGTAAATTATTAAAAAAACACTAAAGATAGAGATCATAAATTTAGCCACTCAGGCATTTACCAACTATGTTGCAATGTTTGTCCTTCGTTCTACATAGGTAAGACATCTAGAAATATAAATATTAGAGTCACAGAACGTTTAAGTTTTTTTTTATTTAGAAAATAATAAAAAAATGATATTCACAATAAATAATAATATATTACATTTCATATCAGACATCACTTATTTTGGTTACCCAATTAGTAGAGAAATATTCTCGGGTCTAACTGGGGAGCTAGTTTATGTAATTATATATATATATATAGATAATAATATGTATAGTTACAAAAATGGAAAAATAATATTTTCAAAAATACTGCAAAATATTGTTCAATAAGAAAATTACATATAAGTAATTATAGAAACAGAATATCAACAAAAATAATAGCAACAGAATATATCTGAAAATCATCGATAAAAGTAAGTCAATCTTCTCTGTAAAAATACAACGAAAGTTTTTTTTTAAATTTAGAATAGTTTTAAATTTTGGAATAGTTGTGTTTTTATTATAAATTATGGCGAGCAACAAAGTTAATGCTTTTTACAAATATGAAATTAAGATCTTCATTTGATTATGTAAATCGTAATTTATGATGGTTGACATAGCCTAAATTGTATGTATTTCCTTTCTTCCTCAGCTATAAATGTGTCTTGCCAAGCTACCCAGCCCACGGCAAGTACAAAGTAGAGGGTCGTTACAAGAATTTGTCGCCTGGAACCATCGTTGGACAGTATAAAATCATCACCTACTCTTGCGACACGGACAATGACACTTCCATAACAAATGCACAATCCACTTGCGTGAGGGGCAATTGGAACAGTCCGCCTCCGGTGTGCAGAAGTAAGATATGTTTTTATCTCTAGTTTTCTGAAAAATTCTAGTTTCTTGTTAAAAACAAAAAGTAAATTAAATTATTAGATGAACTTTAGCAACTGTTAGAAGTCCGTCTCACTCTTGTGCCATTAAAAGATTTATTTTCTTCACGCGGGATACTGTACAAAGGTAGAGATAGACAAAGGGATTTAATGCGGATCTTGAAGAAGGCCCGGATTAAACGAAGGAGGAAAACTCGACAGCTGTAGCTCATTTCACATTTGATCCGAATTACACCAAAACGAGTCGAATAAATGACCCATTCTCATGAAGCCAACTGTACCGGACGTGAATTTGAATTAAAAATAATTGTTTTTAAATGAATGAACCATGGATTGAATCACGGGGTAAAGCAGTTCCCACAATTTTATCACATTTTCAAAACAGTTTTTGGAATTAAATGTAAAGCAAAAAAATCTATCCAAATATGCTCGAGGCCCGAGGAGTTAAGTGGTACTTCAGATGTCTCAATTTTACTGTTTAGTATGCTCTCTTCCAATAATTTCATTTTCCCTTAAAGTTCCAGGCAGTACTTGCCTACCGCTGCCAACAGATGCAGTCACCGCTCAGAAGACTGGACAGAAAGCTTGGGATAGTAAGTCTTTCTATATATTATAACACACTGCCGGCATAAGCAAAAAGACAGCTCAGAATTTGCAAAAGTCACATTCTGATATACTTTTAATTATAATAAATAGGTTAAATGTCTCGTGTATTAAAAGTGAATTTTGCAAGTTTTAGCTGCCTTTTTGCTAAGATGGCAGTATATCGTACTGATACTATGGATAACTCTTTTACCTCTCCCCTATTAATGTGTGAATTGATGCTATGCATTAACAATCTTATGGGTTTCCGAGTCGATCAAGTGTCTTGATGGCAAGCACGTAATTTTATTGTCAATTGTTATCTATGCTAAAGTAGCTTGACGATAGCTTGACGTGTACATCAAACGGCTTGATCATAGACAACAAGATGCATTTAGTCATCTGTCAGTGCAGGAGTTCAAACTCAGAGCTCTTGGCTGATTGCAGTAACTTGTGAATTCTGGACGTGTAAATAGCCCAGAACTCTTTGAGTGTAATACTCAAGAAAGAAAAAACGACCGTGAATTTTATCTTGCGTTAACCTAAAATTACAAAGCTGATGGATCTAGTAGGAACTCAATGGCAATAAAAGACATCTTGGTTAACTTTGTTTGTTTTGCAAGGGCGGATCCACCGTTGTGGGCACGGTGGGCATGCCCACAACCCTAATAGACTTGTAAAGTCACACTTTAAGGGTAGATATTCTCAAAATATTTTTAGAAACTTTACGCCGATAGATGGTGCTATTTTCAATATCGTCTAATAAAACACTTTTGACACGTTATGCTTTTTAATATTGAGATGAATTATTGGTTCGCGAACGTATATTAGTAATGTTAATCTATATAAAAAAAAAAATTGGTACCTATAATTACATAATCGTAGAGAACGGGTGAAAAATACACAATTTCATTGCAAAAAATATGCACAAAAGACATTTTCCACAGCTCCGCGCGCGTTGGTAAAGAACATTTTAGACGAGAATCGGACAGAATGTAGGTACCCAGCTCGACCTATGCATTTTATTGTTTAGCTAGTTTCAATAACAAAATAACTAGGCGGGCGTCTAGTGATAGTTGGAGATTTAAGAAAGTTCTAAATAATTACAGTCGTTCTCACTATAATTATATAGTTAATTTGTTTTTTTTTTACTGCGTGCCAAAACCGCAAATGTTCCTTGCGCCGAGTAATACTGGAACATTCCTAAAAAAGCAAAACGAACATTCTATCAGAATAACAAATCGCGCCACGCAAATGACATTTTTACTACAAATATACTGACCACTTTAACACCATAGGGATGGGTTGAAAGCGTGCACGTGAAACGTATTGCTCGCACATAGGTTTGTCTCCTTCTAACGCAGATTAGGGTATTTTGGCTAGCAGTTTCTGCACAAAATAATTAATTTTGTTAATTTAATTACTAGGTTATTATAAGTGATAGAACTGTGAAATTTTCGTTTGCGAATATTTCATTATGAGTATTATTTTTTGACATTAAAATAAATAAAATATTATCTGTAGTTTTCAAATGCGGTTAAAAAATAGATTGTATGGGAATGGTCACATCTGTTTCACCTTAAGATGAAGCCATACTAAATAATGCAAAATCATACAAAATCGTATGTTTTAGTTTTGAAAATTTGACCGCTTAGAAGTATTATAGATGCTTCAATTAAATACTGCGTGTAGAACATACTTTGGCCCTTAAAAATATCGGTTATTTTTTTTAATAAGTCTTTTAATAAGCTTAGAAAAAAATAAAGTATTAGGTCTATAAAAAACATTTTTAACTGAAAACTCTCCTACTTATAAACACTTTTTCGGATATGGTTTTATTGCATAATGTGGCAAATTCAGTTTCTTATATAATTATCGGGAAACAAAATTATATTTACGCCCGAACCTCACAAAATAAAATATAATATCCATTTTCGCGTTGGTATTTTTGACATCACGGCGACAATACGGCAGTCGACGAATTTGTTATATCAAAGTGAACCTTATACCGTCCACCGAAGAACGACTGGCAGCCGCCCCCCTGTCTTCCGTCATTACTCCTCCGAACGGAGCGGAGAGCAGTCGTGTTATGCTCCGCGCCGCTTATTTTCGTGAAATCAATTTAAAAATTCCGTTTTATTGCAATAAACAATGCATAAAAAAGGAATTAATGTTTTTTACAGGCCTTTACGAAATCAACATGTAAAAAAAAATTCTCAAATATCTTTTCCAACCTTTCCAAAAGCTTTTTCTCAAGTATTTTTAAACTCCTCCCATAAAAGGGCGTGAATTCTGATTTCGATTTTTTCCTGTACTAGTGGATCGCCTTAACGGTCTATTGAGATCGATAGGCCGATGATAATAACCGCTATGCCTTAATAAAATTTAAAAAAAAACACAATCAATTACTAATCGTGCGTAATTCGGAACGCAGCAAAGAGTTGTAGACGATTTTCTCACACCTTATGTCACATTTTTTACAACCAATTATCTGTTTCTTTTTGCCGCATGAATACTTGAATTGGAAAAAAAGAGATGACTGTTGGCCGGGTGCATACTTTATTTGTACTGTCAAACATAGGTAACCTGACCTAATCTAAAAAAGTTTACTTTATAAAGTTTTTTGTTAATGCTAATCAGGATAAATTGCTTAGATTAGATTTTTCGACATAATATTTATTATTGTATCATGGTAAGTTATTTTAATGAAATTATTTCTATTTTACCGCTTATTAGAGCCATATGCTATGTATAATCATTTGTGACTTTGTTTTATAATAAAACGAAGTTATATATGATGCAATAAAACACTTATTGTATTTAAAATAAAACAATAACTCCGTAAACACCACTTTTATTTGTTATGTTTTATGCCGATCGGGTTTCGTAGCTTCTTCAGGGTAGTACAATGCTCTACTGCTATATCATATCACAAAGTAACTGCTTCATATGAAAACAAAACTTTTTGAATTGATTTATTGCTTGTTTGTGTGGTGTGGGTACCAAAAAGTTTGTTTTCTTGGAGACGTTTTTGTGGCATCTACTAATAGATAAGGGGGCGTTCAAGTATTACGTAACGCAATTTTGAAGATTTTTGACCCTCCCTCCCCTCATGTAACGCGCCGTAACGTTTTTCTGCAACTCCCTCTCCCCCTCCCTAAGCGTTACGAAACACCCAATTGACGATTTTTACCTAAAAGTCACAATTAAGTTGCGCAAAGTACTGGAAAGTCGCTTAAATGGTTCGTTTGTTCTTGTTTTATCGTGTTTGCGGTAATAAATAACACAACAGATTTCTAACTCGCAATACATGCGTTTAATGTGTAATTTTTTTTTAGATTTTCACGGCAAAAATTATTTTCGTTATTTGTTTTTGGGGTGTTATACCGTGTTGCGCTACCTCCTTCTTTAGCCAACCTTTCGGACAGCGTTGCAGTGTCCATCATCAGGGCAGATCCGGCAGATGTGTGTATTGCATTACAGACATGCGTTTAGTGTGTTTTTTTTTTAAATTTATTCATGTTGTTATTTATAAAAAATTGTAAATTACTATTATTTTTATCGGCCTTGCATTCCTACCGGATCTCCACAATTTCACACTGTCTTACCTTTAGTATAACTCATAGCTTAGTAAAACCTTTTCTTGTTCCGAATGCAGTTACATAAGATCTAAAAAGGAATATTTAAGAGTTTATTAGTGGGAAACAACCTTGTTCATGTCCTTTGTTCAACCTTATTCATGTGCTACAAAGGGATATCTAAAAAGTCATAAATTTACTTACAGTGGAGAAAAACCTTTATCCTTTATCGGAATTTTTTTATGGTAAATTTACGTTTTTAAGGAATTTGCCCAGTTTGAACACTGTTAAAAATAGGAATTCAAAATAGAAATTCAAAAAAGAAATTCAAAATAGTGCTTTTGGCCTTGCTTTCAATAGTGTTACTGGCATGCTTGATGTTTTCATAGGTAGCTAAAAATATAATACAATGCCTACTTATGACCAGTTTTTTTTATGAAAAGTATAGTTTAGTTTATACTTTGTATACTGCATGTAGGTAATATTATTACATTTTAGCAGTAAACTTACTTGAATGTAATAACAAAAAAGCGTTGTTGCTTTCTACTTGGTGGCCGTCACCTTGATCTCTCGTATAACATCATTAAATTTATATTCGTGTGTTCCATAAATTTTTCTTCATTTTTTTCTTTTGCTGTTTTCCAAATTTCGCTGGTATTTTTTTGGCAAAGCTTGCGCTGTCAAGTCATCATGAGAGCCTTTATAGGCCAAAAAAGCTGACGATATAAATCTCCCACTTTTGAGGACATTATAGTACCTACAAACTCACTTATACAACACTGACTACAGCAATTTGAGTTTATGCGTATTTCGTGTTTAAATCACTAACAAATACTGACAACGAAAATAAAATAAAAATGACGTACAATACAGTCGAGGGATTCCCCGTAAAACATAAGCCAAAAGGGTTGCCAACTTGGAAGATTTTAATTCCCTAGTTTTTTATTTAAATTAGAAAACACAAGTTATGTAACACGTTGTTCGACCCCCCCCCCCCCCCCCCTTCCGCCCCGGTAACGCACAGTAACGTTTTAAAAGACCCCCCCCCCCTCCACCCAAATTGCGTTACTTAATACTTGAACGGCCCCAACTCGGTACCCATTAATTAATTTATTAGGAACGTATTTATGGGGCAATTTATGCTATCTCGACTGAACATTTCGATTTTCATTTCATTTTTAATTGGATCGAATTTTATTGTCTCTATTCTGTGATATATGTAATACCTCATACCTATCCTTTGAAGTAAAAATATCAAGATTGGTTTAGTAGTTGTAATGGTATTGGAAGCCTTATTAAGTCTCGCCTGGTGTATCTTACTTGCTGGTCATACTTACGACTCAGAGTAAAGATACCTATTTACCAGTCTAGTGACCCTATATTGGCTTTATTACTGGCTACTAGAAAAAAAGAAAAAATATTAATTTTTTGATTTTTTTTTTTTTTTTTTTTTACAGTGAATACCGCACAAGAATCTCAACTGCTCCCGTCTGGAGCCAGTGAGACTATGGCATCCCCAATTGGGGTATGTTGTGAGGCTGAAGGTAGTGGGGAGGGGAAGGAGGTGGGGAAGAGGAAGGTTGGAAAGTACCTGGCTATTCAGATCTGGTCACCAAACACGGCTAAAGCCATTTTCAAGCAACGTTTCGATTCTGAATGGTGGTCTTACACCAGGGCGATACTGATAGTATCTTCCACTCTGGAACGTGCCGCAAATATACTATATATTATTTTAAATGAATGAATTGTGAAATAACACAAATTAATCAAATAAAATTTATTTGCGCACGCCGGATTCGAACCCGCGACCTCCGGATTGTGAGTCAAGAGTCTTAGCCACTGGACTACGGAGGTCGTCAACGTCGATTGGAATTGGTTTGGAATTTAATTGAAACTGTTTGATTATTTAACTGGAAGAAATCGGGTTTGACTTCCTCCAATGATTATTTCTATTCCTAAGGCAAAAATCTTGATGCGCGGAAGAAAGGAAATAATCAATTTCAAAAGTCGTTCATGAGTGAAGATTGTTCATGAGCGAGCTCGTATTCCGACTCGTACTTGGCCGATTTTCGGGTGGCTGTGCCCACAACCTTTTTCGAGGGCTGGATCCGCGCCTGTTGTTTTGTGTTGATTTATAGAAGTTTTTAATATACGCATAAATATATTAATTACCTATTTTATAAAATGGTATAAACCATAATAAAATTAATAAGGAATCACCACTGTGATCACATCTGTAGGTATTTGATAGTCTGTACTAGTTTGTCTATTCATAAAAAATATAAAATTGCATCAAGCTTAAGGGCAAGAACACACAAGCTTTAAGCGAACCTTGTCAACGAACAAAACGCTTGGTTCAAGCAAAATACTACGTGCTTGCCCTCAAGCCACTTGATCATCTCGGAAGTTCATATGCAACAAAAATACAATGGAAAAGATTGAAACCGCACAAAAAACTTTAACAAATACCGGTATAAGAAGATGGGTATAAAGAAAAAAAAGATTAATTTATATTAGTGTTGTGATACTTGACACACGTCAAACGTGTTTAATATTGGCAATGTACTTGACACACGTCAAAAATTCATAATATTGGCTATGTACTTGACACGTCAAACATGTATAATATTGGCGATATACTTGACACACGTCAAACATTTGTAATATTGGCGATGTACTTGACACACGTCAAACATGTTTAATATTGGCGATATATCTATTTGACAGTGTTTCTCGTTTTCAAGTTTCGAGGGTTCGATTCTTCCATGACGATCATAAAGACAGGAAAAAAAGTTAAAGATTTTGATGATTTAATAAATACAATGTAAAATCGGGAGTTTACGAGTTTGATTCTCGAAACTTGCTTTTGCATTTCTGATTGTTTTTGTTTAAATATTATTAAATGGTTTCAAATGCTAATGTGTTCCCATTCCTTTGCAGAGGATGATAACTCGTGATGTTCGTTCACAAATATTTGAATCGTTTCAGAATGCATTGAGCTGGCAGAGTCGGTGTTTCCTTGCGACCAGTCCACTGGGCGGCGCAGCTATTCTTGTGCCCACGTGGCCACTCCCCTCATCAGAGGAGGGAGAGAGGCTGTTCCTGGGGAGTTTCCGCACATGGTTTGTCTCCACTCACCTATAAGTTATTAGGTTTTTTTTTATCTTTACATTCTTGTTTCTCATTCGCTTTTGCGTATTTAGCTAATTATTTTTGTTACTATTTTTGTTATAATTTCTGTTATACACTGTAATCATATACATTTTTGGGCAGCATGCTTGTTTTATGTACTTAAATAAAAATAAATAAATAAAGATAAACAATAAGTTTCGTAAAACCGAGTGATGACTGTATGAATATCGATGTCCCTGTGTGAAGATATCGATTTGAAGATAACATGTGTAGGTCAGTGCAATTAGCGCAAAGACGGGAGCGGACGGGAGTCACCGTCGGATTTGTTCCGGTAGTCCCAATTTTTTTGTTTGTTTTATAAAGTCATCTCCTTGTTTTATTATATACTAGCTGACCCGACGAACTTCGTACCGCCTCAGAATCAATAACTGTTAAATTAAATTAAGTTTTTTTATTAAGTTAAAAATTACACAATGAAGCAATCATCAATGCGCAACTGTCCGTGTTTTGTTTTTGTCAGTATCAGACTCAAGAGATGACATTGTGTACGGATTTATATTTTTTGTGATTTTCTTATTTTTCCACTTACCTACTTACGGGACTTTGGGAGGCAGGTATGGGTGCCGCCGCCCCGGTAACCATTTATTGGATAACCAACACCTCTGTCATACGTCACCCATAGGTCACCCCAAGTGGTTCGCTACGTTTGATGATTTAGCAGGGGTGCCCGGGTTCATGGGGTAACGTTTTTCCGGGTCTTGGCGGCGGATGCGTCTGCCCACCCGCTGCGTAGCGGGCCGGATCGAGAGAGAATGGTTGAAGGAGGCCTTTTGACCTTTCCTGCTGGACTCTCTCGACCCATCGCCTTGCACCGCAGTTGGAGGTATGGATTCTTACGTCTGTCACTCCCGAACACCCTGACCCCAGATTCCTACCCACCCCTTATACCTTTTTCCTTCCCAGAACTTCCTATCCTTCCCTTCCTCAAAAAGACTCTCCACATAGCATCCCCTAAGATGACATAGGTCCTGAGTCCTAAGAATAATAATTTTCTTCGGGGCCTCATGTGTGAGCTGATGTAAAAAAAAAAGCTTTTTATTTTCTTTATACGTGTGAGGGATTTTTATTATAATTATTGTATCTTTCCTTTGGATGGGTGGAGACATACGTTCACCGTTTATCTCATTTTTGACTATTGACATTTAGTGTGTAAGAAAGAGAAGCAGCATTATATGTTTAAGAATAAAATAAAACAATCAGCGCATTGACATTTGACGTTTTTGAATTTTTGGAACTCGCTCACTACTCAATATTATAGGTACTTATCATAAAATGCCCGCAGCTCTTTCAAATATGAGAATTCGTTACATACAATATGTATGGGGAAAAGAATTTTCTTAATAACTATATTTTTCGCTTTGATTATATAATGTCTATATAATCAAACATTTTTCGTTAATTTTTGTGATGTTTTAATCATAATAAAGATCATCAAAATCGGTGGGGCCGTTCTCGAGTTATAAATAGTGTAACTAACCCGACTTTGTTTTATATATTAAGATTTTATATGGATGAAAACACTGTTATTAAAAATTAAGACTTTTATTAATTAGGCATTAACACCATTGACATTATTTTTTAGAGTGACCATAGATGACAAATATTTTATTTTTTTTTGAAGAAAGACAAACCTTCCCGGGTTACGAATAACCCAATAATGTTTGAAAATCTCCTACTACCACCACAGAAAGCCGAAAATGTTGCTTGTGTTGTGATGGAGGACTTAGCCAGCCGAGGAATCGAACATGCGACGCCCGGGTGGGACCCAAGCGCTCTGCCCACTCAACCACTGACCGGTCAATATTATACAGGTAGTTCATCACTAGTGATGTGCAATACATAACAATAGTGATGCGACACTCCTGATGTAAAATCTGAGTTTTCGACCTTGGGTCACCTGAGCTTTCACCGCCACAGAAAAAACCAGCCGAAATCGCGCCAAAATCTAGTTTTTTCAAATATCTCTTCCCAATGACAATTTTGGCTAAAGTGGAATTACAAGTTTAGTAGAACATAAAATTACCTACAACTTTTATACATACAATTTACTTCTATCTCTAGTAAGTATTAAGATATAGAGCCGTAAAATGTCTAATAAAAACAGGTAAATTGCACGACTTGGTTTGGTTTTTTGTACGTACCTTTTTTCCAGTACAATTTTGTGAAAAAATTACTGACACTAATTTTGTAGAGAATAAAATTTCTAAAAAGAGTTATGATTTTTTGTTTTGTTCATCACATTGAGACTCAAAGGTATGACGTACGAGTATATAGATTGGCCTTTGCGGAGCCAATTTAACCCCTGCGAGGTATTGATCAATAATTACCTCACAGACACGCTAACTTAAAATTACACGAACAAATTAAGCGGTTTGATTGCTTTCCTCCAGTATATGTATTAAATTTTAATCATTACACCTACATTTTTAAAAAACGTCACAAAAAGCCACTCGTTGCGAATGTTGAACTTCTGTGAATATTGTTGGTTATGATAATCATGACGACATTGTTTGTGGGATGCCTAATAAAAACAATTTAAAATTCTAACAGTTGTATAATAAATACGAAAAACTTTTACTGGAAAAACTTATTTTTCATCATGATTATCTTGATTTTTTTAATATCTTTATCCGCTCCGTATTCCTACTAATTTTTACATGAGTTGTATTTATTGGAAACATTTTACCAGATAAACATTTAAAAAGTCTATCAACCCTTTCTCAACCAGAGTCATTTTAAAATCACGTGAAATTAGAATTTTTTTTACTAAGTAACTACGTAACCATTTTATTTGCGGTTTTTCACAAATAATTTAGTGAATCCTTCCTAGCCAAATTGATTTTTTTCATTGCGTTGGCAGCATTGCGTACACACTTCATATCGCAAACGCAAACAAGAATCGTTGATCCATAAATATACCTAAGCCCCGTTGATCACACCTTTTGAAAATATATGATTCGAAGGAATTGCAGTATTAAAAAGGACAAGGTATTTATGTTTTTTTCATATATTGTTTGTATTTACACTAAAACGTACATTATTTCATATTATAATGAAAATACAACAAAAACATTGATATAATATTTGTTTTTAGCATCCTAAAGTATCGTGTCATTTCAAAACGACACTGGTCGTGTGAGGTTATACTATTTGACTATTTTGTATGAAAACTGAAATCTGTATTATCTGAAAACATATATATTTATTGACTAGCTGGGTTACCCGGCTTCGCTCAGGACAACATTCGAGAGTGTTCTGGAATGTTGCACAATGATGTTCCCGATTCCCTATTCTTGATCATTCCACGACAACTCCGCTACTCCTTCCAGAACTTTCTACAGCTCTATGGAACCTTCTAGAATTTTCCGGAAGATTGTTCTAAAAATTTCAAGAGGGCGAAACTTTCAGCCCTTATATCTTCAAAAGCACGCCCTTTAGGTAAAAACGGATACCCTTATTCCCTAGGGGGGATAACGATCTACCACACCATATAACTCCCTTGATCGAATCGGGACTCGTTTCTGAGTTTTTGCGAGCTGCATGTTTTTTTGGACTTTCTTTTATAATATATCCCATATTCAAATAAATAAAATGTTACTCCTTACATGTCCTTTCCCGTGCTTTCCCCTCCAGCGTTCCACTTCCACCTTCCCTGCCACCGCTCTCCCGCTCCCCTGTCCCGCCAACCCCCCTGGCACTTTATTTCTTGACTCCTCTCCCACCCGGCCCGTAGCCGAAACTTTTTTCTAATACTAACAATTTTAAACTCGTGATATCTTTCTAATTAAATATCCGAATTGAAAAATTCTAAAAGTTAAATAAAGGTATTGAAGCTGTCTTGAATACGAAGTAATTTATTTTGATAAGGATTAAAACCAAGATACAAATAAAGAGCCTATTCAAGCGGCGACATTTTAATTAAATTTTTTAAATTTTTATTTTTTATTTTTTATTTATTTCCATATATTACAGTTTTTACCTTATATATTTAATATTTTAACATAATATATTTTGGAAAACATTTTTACATATTAATTAAAATAACATTTTATTATGTTGGGTGTAAGGTAGGTTTGAGAAGGTGAAACTGTTGGTTTATAATGTTGTATGTTTCGTGAACACCTCACTAGGAGAACCTGTGCTGAGGTGTTTACGTGTTTATGATTCAGTGTGACAAGTACAGGTATTTATGTGTTGGTTTTTTTTTTTTTTTTTACATTTTACTGGTAATGGATAATTTAGAAGAAAAAAAAAATATCTATAAAGTATATATAAATATATATGTATATATGAATAGTTGTTAAATTCTTGCAAGATATGTTTATTTATTTTACAATTTTTTATAGTTTTGTTATGTTTGGTTAGGGATTAGGAAATTTTGTATAAAGTGAATATCTTGATTTTTGATCCAGGATGTGATATGTTTTTTGTGAATTTTTGTATATGTATGTGTAGTTAGTAGTTGTTTTAGAGTAATGGGCATATAATTAAAAAGTTTGGTTGCGTAATACTGAAAATGTCTTTGTCCGTGTGTGGTGTGTGTTATCGGTATGTTCAGGGTTACATTTGTTCAGGATCTTGTTTTTTTTTATTGTTTTCGGTTGCATTGGAATATGGAGTTTGTTTTGGAGGAGGTGTAGCAGAGCAGATTTGGCATAAAGTTGTTTTATTGACATGACTTCTAATGTTTTGTAAATTTCGCTTGAATCTGTGTAGAATGGCACTTGCAGGATTAGTTTTATTATGGCTCTTAGGTATCTTTTGAATTGGGTCGATTGCTATATTTGTAGCACTTCCCCAAGCCAGTATTCCATATGTGGCAATGGATTGACAAAGTGCGAAGTATATGGATCTGAGTATTGTTAGTGGGAAAATGGTTTTAATGGATTTTATTAGGTGCATGACTCGTTTTAGTTTATTCGTGATGAAGTTTATGTGGTCAGTCCAGCGTAAGTGTGTATCAATAATAACCCCTAGGTACTTTGTTTGTTTGACCCTTTCAATATGCTCGCATTGACAATTGGATACAGTTTGTTCACAGTCATGCAGAAACAGGTCTATGTTTGATGGAGGTTGACCTCTTTGTGTAATACTATGTGTGATGTATTTTGTTTTGATTGTATTAATGGTAAGAGTATTACTGTTTAGCCATTTTTTAACAATTGACAAACTTTTTTCTGCTATTTTAAATACCTCTTTCCATGTGGCAGCTTGACAGAGAAGAACTGTATCGTCAGCGAAGGTCACGATTTTACCCTCAATATCAATGTTACACAACTCGTTTATGTAGATGAGGAATAATAAAGGGCCAAGTACACTCCCCTGTGGGACTCCGTATGTAATTAGAAGTGGTTCACTTGTCTTGTTGTCAATTTTAACTTGTTGAGTTCGGTCAGACATGAAGCTTTTAATTAAGTCGAATTCTACTCCATTAATACCAATGTTTTTTAACTTCTTGAAAAGTTTTTCGTGTGAGATTGTGTCGAAGGCTTTACATAGGTCTAAATAAGTTGAAATAACTTTTTTCTTAGCGTCAAGATTATGTGTTATGAAGTCTGTAACAGTAGCTATTGCATGTTCTGTGCTCATGTTTTTCCTGAAACCGTGTTGGTTCAACGACAGTATTTGTTTTGTTTCCAGATAGTGTTGAAGCTGTTTTTTAATAGTTTTTTCCAGAATTTTTGAAAAGGTATTTAGTAATGTAATGGGTCTGTAGTTGTTAACATTGTTTTTTTGTCCTGATTTGAAAATTGGAATAATAAGGCCTTTTTTTAATAAGCTTGGGAAAATTCCTTCTTTTAAACTACGATTAATTAAATATGTGAGCGGTTCAAGTAGTTGTTGACTTAAAGTTATGATAGTTTTAGAATCTTTACCATCAGGTCCTGTAGTATTGTTATTCTTTAGTGATTGAATTATTTTATTGGTATCGTCTAGTGTAATTTTTCGTAATTTGAAGTGTCTGTTACAATTTTCATTGTTGATGATAGATGTATTGTTTTGGGGTTCCTGAATATCTCGTAGAGGCTGTGTAATTTGGATATTTTCAGCTAGGCTAACTCCAATATTTGTGTAGTGTTTGTTGATATAATTGAGGATACTTGTAGGATTGTCGTGAAAGTGGAGTTCTTTATCATCAATGAGTAGATTTTTTATGGTTTCATCTTTTTTCTTCTGTGAATATGAACTTTCCCTCAAAATTGACCATACGCTTTTAGGGTCATAGTTTGATGTTATCAGTTGGTTGCGATAGTACAATTCTTTGGCTTTGCGTATTATTAGAGAACAGATGTTTCTGTACCTTTTGTAAAAGAAATAAAGTGAAGTATCATATGGGCTCAGTTTGACTTGTTTGTGTAGTTTGTCCCTTTTTTTAATGCAATTTATGATGCTTTGGGTAATCCATTTTTTAAGCCTAACTTTGCAGTGTGGGATAGATATGTGTATAGTTTTGGTGTTTTGGGTAATGAGAGTTTGTAGATATGTTAAGAAGAAATTCCAGGCCTCTTCCGCCGAGTTAAATTTTGTAAGATGTTCCCATGTTTGATTTTCTAAACAATGATTTATGTTAACGTAATCAATTATTTTTTTTGTGGTGCTATTTTGGAAAATTGTGTTTCTCGTTGGTGAAGTCAGGCCTATCATAGTTGTGTAGTGATCTGTAATTGTGGATTCGTATACTGCACTACATATTTGACTTTTTGTTTTAACCATAAAGTGATCTATGCACGATTCCGAGTCTTTGGTTACTCTGGTAGGAGTGTTAATGGTGCTTATAATTCCATGTTCTAGAAGCATCAGTTGGTAATCAATATTTTGAGGGTGGCCATTAGGAAGTATGTTTATGTTTAGATCACCAGCAATGATGATGTTTTTGTATGAAGTGAGTTTTTTTAGGTGAGAATCCAGAGCTATTATAAATGGTGTAATGTTATGTGTGGATGGTGATCTGTATATGGCGAGAACACACGTATCTGAGTCGATGATTATTTGTAGGCAGTTATTATTTATCAAGTCGATTTCTGAAACAGAGGCGTTAAGACTATCATGTAAGTACAGAACAATCCCATCATTTTGAGTTTTATTTTTTAATGTGTGATATGCATTATAATTATTCTTATGTTTTTTTTTGTAAAAGATGTTGATATCCAACATTCCGTTAGGATTATAATTTTGAAATCTGTTTTAAAGTTGTATAAGAGTATGTCAAGTTCGTCATAGTTATGATTAAGTGATCTTATATTTTGGTTAAGTAGTGTAAGAGAATCTGGATTGTTAAAAATAGAATCACAGAGTTTTGTGTCATTGGTTGTATAATGTTGGTGAGAACTATTTAAGTTTAGGAAATGACGGCCGGCGTAGCGCAGCGGTAAGACGCTTGACTCGCGCACCGAAGGTCGCGGGATCGAATCCCGGCGTGGCAAATAAATTTTATTTGATTAATTTGTGTTATTTCACAATTTATTCATTTAAAATAATAAATAGTATATTTGCGGCACGTTCCAGAGTGGAAGATACTCTCTGTATCGCCCTGGTGTAAGACCACCATTCAGAATTGAAACGTTGCTTGAAACGGCATTAGCCGTGTTTGGTGACCAGATCTGAATAGCCAGGTACTTCCCCACCTTCCTCTTCCCTATCTCCTTCCACTTCCCACTACCTTCAGCCACACAACATACCCCAATTGGGGATGCCATAGTCTCACTGGCTTCAGATGGGAGCAGTTGGGACTCTTGTGAGGTATTCATGTAAAAAAAAAAAAAAAAATATTGAGAGTAGATCAGCCATGATGTTATGTAAATAAGGGTAGTATTTTATGAGGTCTGAGTAACCTTTATTAGTTATATCATTTTTTTTAGATCATTTTCATGTCTAATTTGAATAATTTTTTCCCCTGGTCCTTTTTGGACTAGCAGTTTGCCAGTTTTAAACCATACGAATTTAAAATTTTTGTCTTGAGCTGATTTCTTCGTTTTCCATAGTAGTTCTTTGTAGTATGGTGTCAGCACTTCACTAATATATATGGGGGAGTTAGAATTTAGTGACTTAGCCGTGTTTTTTAACGTTAAAAAAGAGTCCCTAGTTTTTAGGCTGTGGAATGCAACACGGAGTTTGTCCGGGGTGTTGTTTCTCCGGTCCTGTGTTGTGATCACCATTTGTAGGTCCTGCGGTAGTAGGGGCATTCCCAGGGAGCTGGCTACCCGAAGTATCGCTTCTACAGGTGGTTCTCCCGGCTGCAACTTAACACCCGCTATCTCTAAGCTATTAGAGAGCTTTTCCTGTTCTATTTCTGCTATACGACATTCCAGAGAAGAGATTCTTATGTTTTTATTTTCATTCTCCTCGCGTAAGAATTTTGTTTCCTTGTGAAGGTCCTCCATTTTTTTGAATCTTGAAATCAGATCTTCGTATTGGTTACATATGAAATCACTGCTTCTCTTCAGCTCATTAATTTCATCCGTAAACATTTTTTTTATTTCAGTGATTTTTGTATCGAAGTGTTTTGTAAGGCGCTCGTAGAGGAAATTACTTTCTTCATTAGTTTTAGTTACGTCACTTGGAATTGTATTTTGTTGTGTGTCCTTGGTCTTTTGTTTGGAAATCTTACATATTTAAAGGTGCGTCATTTTCCTCTGCGTCGCAAGATGTCGCTGGTTTCCTGTGTCTGCTCATTTTTGTAATATTTAGTTTAGAAATGTGATTAGTTTTGTGGATAGATGGTGCTATTGTTATTTCTAATTATATTAATAAAATGATTAATTCCAAATTATAATAATAAAAGAAGAAAATAACAAAAATTGTTTGGATTCACTGAGTTTCGAACTGAGGTTGACAGAACCAGAGTCGAATACGATGACCACTGGACCACCAATCTAAGTATCTGTATCGCCTTTTATTTACAATATAAACTGTAGTGATCTGCAGTATGAAATGTGATTGTGAATTATGCTGTACCGATCTTAATGTCACCGAAAAAGAATGTTTTTTTCACTTTTTAGATTGTTTTTTTTTTGCACAATAAGTCTAGAATCACTGTACTGAGTTTGGAATTCACTTAGTTATTGTATATGATTAAGATTTACACCGCCACAAGTATAATAGTGTTTTGTTGTTTGTTATTTTTTATTAATCACTGAATTCACTTGAGATTATCAACTATGGATTATGGATTTTGGCAACGGAATCACTTTTTTATACAAAAATATGCATAGGCAAATGTGGTGGTAGTACGCTAAATATTTTCTGCACTTTTTACTATTTGATTATGGCTTCTATTTAGATTATTTTGGTTTTTTTATCTCTGCTCTGAGATTTCGCCTGACTGTCACTGAGTGTGTTGTTGTAATGAAATATGGTTATGCCACAATAAAATAAAATAATACTTATTGTGGCATAACCATAATAGTTAGAAATATGCTGTTGTGACCTTTTTTGTAAATAATGATGTGTTCTATAAAGTCGTAGTACATTATTTTACTTTATCATCAATAGTTTTCGCAGCGCACGCGATTTAAAGAATATTTTAGGTAATTTTTTTACACCCTGGGTTACATTATTGAAGTTTTAGTAAGGATGCCTATTTTTTTAAAATATAATATAGCCTATGTCACCCAGGGATAGTGTAGCTTCCCAACAGCGAAAGAATTTTTCAAATCGGTTCAGTAGTTTCGGAGCCTATTCGATGCAAACAAACAAATAAACAAACAAATCTTACCTCTTTATATAGTGTAGTAGAGTAGTAGATGAGAAGAACACATCAATAATACTTTCAAGTGATAATTAGACATGATGTTGTCTTTAATTGATGTATTTTTTTCTTAGAACATGGTCCATTTTTATACTAATAAGACGTTTACCTCTCAGAACCACTGTCGTTTTAAAATGACGTTGAATATTTCCTAAACTATTAAAACTAAAAATAAAAATATACTTGAAAAAAATTCTAATATTTCAAGTACACATAATCATATTTTATTTATTTTTTATATCTGTAGGAATTAATTCGGATGAGAAAGGGTTAATTATCCCCTCCAAACAGCATCCCAGATGACATAGTCCCTGACGGAAACTATTTTCCTCATGGCCACTTGAGTGGAGCTAATGTAAAAAATAATAATATATATTTACGCGCAAGATCAACATAGTACGATATATATATATTCAGGCATAGTTTGTTTTCATGGTCGCACTAACAACAGAGCAACAATTTAATTATATTTTGATGCAAGTGTTACTGTCCGAAGAACAACGTCGGAACTGACCAACCGACGGTGTCCATGTGTTTTTGGTGGCAGGTTTGTGTCGATGTTTGGTCAATGTCGGTTGTACTTTTATGATAGCATTCTGCGAACATTTTGTCACATTCGACTTTGTTCGTTTAATTATAACAATTTTCCGAAAATACAAACTTTTAAATTATCGAAAAGAATTTAAAATAAGCAAAAAAAACGATTTTAAATTTTTTGCAGATTCAACGTTGTTCTTCGGGACCTTCGAATGTAATGTACACAATATTATGTATGTAACAATACGTTAAACTTTAACAGATTTAACGGTTAAAGGAATGGTTTGCCAAAAAAATATTAACATTGAACATTGAAAAAACCTATTCATTTATTTTTTTAATGTAAGCATAAAAATACCTCCAGTCACCTTAAGTATTAGAATTCATACGAAAAATGTAATATTAAAATATTAACAAATGATGAATGTTTATGCAAAACGAATAAAAATTAAATGAAAAACCAATGGAACTTGGATATACGAGTATAACGATGCTATGTATTGCTTTTCTTCACGGGCTGTTATAACGAGAATGATTCACTGACATACATAGGTACACAGTGCAAATAATTTGTCATCACCGTTTTTAAATACGTAAATGGATCGTTGGGTCCATGGACGTACAAAATATATGGACTTGCCCTTACGTGATAAAAGGCGTGTTATTTCCCCCTCCCATTGGAACCATTTTTCGGAACCGGCTGGGCTTGCGAGGGCCCCGCGTTAATCTAAAAAATGTGACGTCATCATTCTTGTCCTGACCAGTGTCGAGCTCTTATCGTACATTTTACGCACGGACGTTGTATGTCTATGGAAAACATACTATGACATCGAGATACATGGCAACGCGAAACACAAAGCCGCTGTTTACTGGGGTAAGTAAATCATGAAACATTTGTAAAAGTGTCTACGGAAACAAAATATTCGACTATGAAAATACTCAGAACCTTACTTTGCGAATTTGGACTTGACATATCTGTTCATAACGTGGCATGCAATTCGCGCTCCCATATAAAAAGGTCTATTCATTCAAAAGCAGATTTTATTTTCAAGAACTAAATGGTGATATTATACTGCGAGGTGCCTATATACTGTTAGATTGATTTATTGGCGAATCACAAGTTTCTTTCCTCTCTTCGTCCCGCCATAGTTGGTTTTTACCCCTCATCTCTAAGTTCTCGTCTAGCTATTTGTATGTCTATGGTTGGGTCTAAAAAAAACCGGCTAATTTTGAATTATTTTCGAATAATAATTATTGGATAAATTATAGATCGCCGTTTTTGTGAAAAGATTTCGCCTCAAGATCGCTGTACAATGCATTATGAACTAGCTTTTACCCACGGCTTCGCTCGCATAGTATTAGTGGGAAATTACTGGCATAATAATTGGCATAATTGTTATTATTCTTGCTATTTTGTCTAATAGAAAATAATTATTGTTTAATAGAAAATTTCAAAATTTGAGAATGACATTTCGCAAATAAAAATTCTATTTTAGAAAATATTTAAATTATAGAAATAGAAATTTATTTTAAGTACCTACTCCCTTTATTAGTATTTTATTCATATTTGAATCCAGAGTAACCTAAAAAAATAAGAAAATGACAGTCCACTTCAAACGCTATGCTTTATAGCAACGTTATGCTTTTTGTTCGGAGAATAAACATTTTGAGATATGTAGATATTAACTACGACGCCAAAAAAGTACTCTTTTCAATCACAACGAAGCACTCTTTTTAAGCCTAAAATTAAAAAAAAAAACATTGTTTCCAAGGTAACAATTAGTTTGACGTTTGCAATAACTCGATTTTGTTAGGGACAGAAAACGTATGATACATAATTTCATAACCCCACAGCTCATTCATAACGCCAGAACTTACCAATATATAAAGCCGTTGTTACTGGCAAATAATGTAGCTTTCGATTAGTAAAAGAATTTTTAAATTCCATTCTATATTTATTGCGTGAAAGAGTAAGGACTATCCAACCATTCATACAAACTTTCGCATTTATAATATTAGTAAGATTCTTAGGCTCTATTTAATTGTAATATTTACAAGTTGATACAGAAAAAAAAAGATTTTACATTTGCTATCCCTATCACCGTTAGTAATATGTACATTTATGAGAAGATTAGTGGCAAAAGTAGAGTTGATATTTATATTAAAAGAATAGTGAATTGTCATGAAATGGCCCATACAAACGCTTACAAATAAAAAATTTTTGCATTTTTTAAAAATTAGTTATTTACAAAGTGAAAACTGAAGATGAAAGTTTTTTTACTTTATGAATACGTCTGTCTGAAAAGGTGAGTTTTAAGTTTAACTCTAAATTCCGCTGAGTCTGTGACCATTCTTAAATCGTGTGGCAGTCTATTCCAGGCTTTAGGTCCTGACACTCCGAAAGCATGCTCACCCAATTTAAGTATCTGGTGTGCGCTTTGGTTGCTTTAACCTTCCGATAGCTGATGACGCTGCTGACCTGAGGGTTGACAGTCGAGGATTGGATTTTTCTGGAATACCGGGATTTTTCTGGATAAGTAAACCGGAGCCATTCAATTAAGGGACTTAAATACCATCCAGCAGAGCTTATACTGGATTCTTTCGGGACATTTCAGCCAGGGAAGATTTTAGAGATACTCTGAAATATGGAAATATTTAGAAACGCCGCGGCCGGCGATAAGTCTTGCCGCAGCGCTGAAAACGGATTGTAATTTGTCGATTCGATATTTTGGGAGACTTACAGACACAAATATATACCACGAGCAGATATCTGTTGAACCACGAGCGCTTATGTTTCGTACCGTTCACACGACGTTATCAAACATTTCTTCCTTCATATGGTAGAAGAGGGTCAGATGAATTAATGAGCGGCCACGGAGTGCATATTTTTTGTACTGAATCTGTCAACTTGACATCTGTCATCCACCGGTCTAGGCAGCTCCGTAATTAAAATGACCCCCTTTCCTGTTTTCTTCGTAGTGGGGGGTGCTTAACTGTTGGCATATCGCCTCAGGAGCGGTTACGGCGTAAGATGTTCATTGTATATGGTTGATGTGCGCATAAAACGCTTAGGTGTGAACGGTCTGAAGGGATTGTATGGAGAGCGATATTTGGCGTGCTATGATATTTTATATTTGATAGATCTGTCTGAACAGGCCATTAGACGTGAAACAAGAGACGAGTTGACTAGTAATTTAGTCGCCTCTGTTGGCAGGTTTTTCCTTACTGCTTTAGTTTGCCTTAATTGAAAGAACCCCGTGCTTACAGTTCTGTTCACTTGAGTTTTAAGGGAAAAATCAGCGTCCAGATTGTCGAATAAAATGAAATATTGAAGTATTATATAATATGTTTTATTTATAATTGGAAACACTATTCAATTCTGTTAACGTATAAACTTATCTTTTATTTATTGAAAATGTATAAATAAATTAAAATATATTAAAAATTGCATACTTTGTTTCTTACCCGAAAGGCAGCTAATATTTATTTATTAAAAATAATTATTAGAATAAGTTAACCATAATAATCTAAACGAAAATATGAAAGAGAACAAGACACAGAAAAACAGAAAAAAGACAATGGTCGCAACTGGGACTCGAACCCAGACCTCTCCGTCTAACCGGGATGAGCGCTGTACTAGACGTTTGTACATAAATTGCAAAATAGGGAGCTGGACACAACTTGGCACGCCAATGTCTTTTACTTCTGGATTAATGACTCTAAGTTAAATTAGCAAAACTGAATCTATTACTGTTGTAAAACACTTAAAAAGACTTGCAGACTTTTGGAGACTTTGAAACTTTGGGAATAGCAGGAGACTGGGAATATGGTACGCCCATGGATCTTGGTACGCCAATGGTCTTTTTAGTGAATTTATTACTTGAAAATTGATTCTAGTTATAATGGCCAAAACTGAATTTAGTTACTTAATTTAATATTGATTTGCACTTTGGAGACTTTTGGAGACTGTTGGGGTCAGGATAATGGGATACTGGGAGAAAGGTAGAACAGAATTTAATACTGATTAAAAACACTTTTTAAGTAGGTTAGAACTTGGAGACTTCAGTTTCTTGGAGACTTGTTACTTCTTGGCTGGTAGTTTTTGAACTGATTTCCTACCGGTTTGCCGTTTGTTTTATAGGGCAAATCCGGGTTGGACTTTTGGAACACAGAACCTCCCTGTTTCTGAAGGGTGCTTGCGTTTACGTATTTTTCCCAATCGCTATGATTTTCGAGCAGATGTGTTAAAAATCTGTGTGATAACCTTTGCCAAGACAGTCCTGTTCCAATAAACCGAAGTCTCACATATTTTTTATTGTTTCAACAAGAAAAGGTACAAGTTTACAAATGTGATACAAGATACAATATCTAGAAGTAAATATTTTCTTAAAGTGCAATAATCACTGGTAGACGACAGTTTTTTGAGGTTTTATTGTAGTATATACCTATTTTTAGGTGATGATATATATTTCTTGATTCAAATTATTCCCGATTTCCCGAAATTTAGCTCCGAGTTTTTCGGAATGTAAATTGGCTGTCGTAAATATTTACGATTCAAACATTTCCTTTGTTCAGCATTGACCAATGGCGCCGCGTCTGGTAGCAGGGTGGGGATAACGTAAATACTCAATCATTTCCTTGATTTTGATCATTGCTGTCTGGGGTCCCTGGTGGAAGTATTACGTGGTTATTCAGATGTGTTTTCGAGTCCAATGATGCTGCAGCATGTATTTATTATCAATTGCGTTTATGTTTTCAATTGATAAGTTAATTGTAGAATGTAATAGCATTGTAGACATCATTCCAAATGCACAGTGTTTCGTTGGCCAATGAGAGCACTCCCTTTGTTTCGTAGGTTATTGGAAGGGGTAACGCGCAGCGGCACGGTATTATGTGGAAGCGTAAATTCCATTCTTGAATTCTCAGGGTTGTCATACGCTTTCGTCGACACGTTCGATACACTCCCCCCAGTGCAGTCTCGACTGTGCTCAGCTACTTCGTCGGGCGTGTCCTTTTCCGATGTCTGAGTTCTGAATCGGGTGTCTTCGCAACTGGTACAGTTTCGTTAGTTGTTGGTGTGGCAGGCAGGATGACGGCGATTTTGACTGCCGGCCTTACGTATATCCCAGTACTGGTTTGGATCCGAGCAGTTCTGACCTGTCCATCAGCTGCAGGTGTTGCTTCGAGGATACGGCCACGTGGCCAACTGTTTCGAGGCAGTGCTGGGTCCATGATGATCACTAGGTCATCCTTCTTAATTGGTGTAGTTGGATGGTGCCATTTTTGTCGGGCAGCCATGGTAGGTAGGTATTCGCGCAGCCATCGCCTCCAGAAGGTGTCTGCAAGTTGTTGTCCGATGCGCCACTGGCGGCGTAGGCATACTTCCTCTTCTTTTTTGTCGTAGAAGGATAATTGGGGGCGCTTCCCAGCCGATCCCAGCAAAAAGTGGTTGGGTGTTAGAGGTTCTTCATCACGCGGGTCGACTGAAATATGGGTGAGTGGTCGGTTATTTACCACAAACTCGGCTTCTGCAAGTGCTGTGCGTAGAGTTTCTTCTTTTGGTGCTCTTTCTTTGAGTGTTGCGCTTAGGGCTTTCTTTACTGATCGTACTAGTCTCTCCCAAGCTCCCCCCATGTGGGGACTCAGCGGTGGTATAAAGTGCCACTCGATGCCCTGGGTAGCTATTGCGTCAATCATTCTGGCGTCTTGACTTATTGACAGCAGGGCGTCCCTCATCTCGGTGTCAGCTCCGTGAAAATTTGTTCCGTTATCCGAGTACATGGCTGTGGGTTGTCCTCTGCGGGCGGTCATTCTTTGAAGGGCCATGATGGCCGAGTCGGCAGTCAGTGAAGCGGCTAGTTCTAGGTGAATGGCGCGCGTTGAGAGGCAGGTGAAGATGGCTCCGTATCGTTTTTCTCGATGCCTACCGACCGTGATAGCCATAGGGCCGAAATAGTCAAGCCCGCAGTGTGTGAATGGACGGACGTGATGCATCAGGCGGGGTGGTGGTAATGCGCCCATCAGAGGTGGAGTCGGTTTGCTGCGTCGTATGAAGCAAGTGGGGCAGACGTGCGTTATTTTCCTGATTGTTGTGCGTATTCGTATTATGAAGAAATGATTGCGTATTTCTGCAATTGTTTTCTCAGTACTAGGATGATCCGCCTTTTTGTGGTAGTGGCTGATTAGGAGCCGAGTGTAGGGTTCGTCGCCGTCCAGTATTATGGGGGTTCGGGCCACACTCTTTGTTCTTTCCAAGGCTCGTAGTCGGGTCCCCATTCGTAGAAGGTCGTCTGGTCCAAAGAAGGGGTTCAGCGAGTTGAGGCGACTGCCAGTAGGTAGTTTTTGACCTTGTCGGATGGTGTGTAGATCAGTTGTGAAAGCGTTTTCCTGGGACCTTTTGATCCATTTTTGTTCTGCTGCTTTTATCTCCTCGGCTAGTAGTGGGCCTTCTACTGGTTTGTTGGGCCCCATCTTGCATCGTCTGATAAAACGGAGGATCCAAGCTGTGGAGCGGATTAGCCGGTGCCATGAGGAGAACCGCTCTACTGATGGGAGTGCTTCGCCCTTGGTGGACACAAGGCCAACGTAGTGAGGTTTGACTTCTAGTGTTAGGTCGTCAGGCCTGTGGGCGGGTGCCCGTTCTTTCGGCCATGCACCCTCCGGGGAAGTGAGAAAGGCTGGGCCGGTAAACCACCTTCCTTCTGGTGTTAGGTCTGGCACCTCTATGTCTCGTGTTCCTATATCAGCTGGATTGAGTTTTGTGGGTACCCATTTCCAGTCGGGTATGTTGGTTAGTTCGTCTATTTCGCCCAATCGGTTTGCCACAAAGGTTGAGTAGGCGCGTGGGTCGGTGCGTAACCAGCATAGTACAGTTGTGGAGTCTGTCCAGAAGCAGGTGCGGGATATCAGGGCTTTGCTTTCCTTTTGGATCGTCTGGGCTAGTCTCGCTGCTATGAGGGCGGCTTGAAGCTCGAGGCGTGGAATGGAGAGAGGCTTCAGTGGTGCTACCTTGCATTTACTTGCAAGGAATGTTACTCGTAAGGATCCATTTATTTCTTCGGTGAAGTAGGCCACGGCACAGCAAGCTTGCTCCGATGCGTCGCAGAAGAGGTGTAGAGTTACGTTGTTCTGTTTGTTTGAGAGGCAACGTCTCGGGATTGAGATGCTGTTTGTGTGCAGCAGGCTCAGCCAGTCTGTCCATCTCTGGGCGTGTTCGGGGGTAATGGGTTCGTCCCAGCCAACGCTTGAGCGCCACACTGCTTGCAGTAGCATCTTAGATCTGATGGTAAGGCAGGCAACGAAGCCGACTGGGTCAAAGATCTTCATTACTATGGATAATAGTTGCCGCTTGGTAGGTTGTGTGGCCGTGTCGGGGGAGATCGCCTCGCGAAATGAGTACAGGAAGCGGTCTGTGGTGGGGTCCCAGATCAAACCAAGCACTCGTTCTGTCTCTGGACCTCCACTGCTGATCTGTATCGCGGAGCTGGCACGGTCTTCTATGGGTACGCCAGCTAGGGCCACCGGGCTATTAGACGCCCAATTTGTCAAGTGGAACCCTCCTTTCGCGAGGAGGGCACTTACACTTTGGGCTAGTGTAGCAGCTTCATTGGGTGTGTCTGTTGCATCTAGGTAGTCGTCCATGTAGAACTTGGTGCGTACGGCTTTTGCGGCGGCCGGGTACTCGTGCTCGAATGTTTCGGCCACTTTATTTCGGACGAATTGGGCACTGCTTGGGGAGCAGGTGGCTCCGAACATCATTGATGACATTTGATAGGTGTCTGGTTCATGATGGGGTGATGTCCTCCACAGGAAAAGCTGGGACGGCTGGTCTTCTCGCCTTATTTTTATTTGCAGGAACATTTCTTTGATGTCTGCAGCAATGGCGATGTTTCCTTCCCGGAAGCGTATTATATTCCCCAGGAGGGAGGACAGCAGGTCAGGACCAGTAAGCAGCTGATCATTGAGGGAGGTTCCTCGGCATCGGCTTGCAGCATCGAATACCACTCTGATTTTTCCTGGCTTATTTGGGTTGATTACTGCGAAGTGAGGCAGGTACCATTTGCGAGGTGTAGTGGTGGAAGCTTCATGGCCTGATAGCTTCTTGGCATAGCCTTTGTTGAGAAGTTGACTTATTTTGTCATTGTAGGCCACTGCTAGATTTTTGTCTTTTGCTAGCTTTTTCTCCAGAGACAGAAGTCGCTTCAGCGCACACTGCCGATTGTCAGGTAGCGAGACTTCTGGATTGCGCCATAGTAGACCAGTTTCCCACTTCCCTGTAGGAAGAGGACGGGTAGTTGCATTCATAAGTGCAATGGCCTGTTGTTCGCTTGCATTGACTCTGGTGGCTGATGTTACTCCGAGCGAGTCGATGGCGAAGTTGGTTTTTACTAGCTCCCTCAATTGTATGTCTGCGGCCGTTTCTGATTGTAGTGCCAAAGTGGTAGTCGTGTTATTATCTCTGGGGTTGACTCCCCCATGAGCGATCCATCCTAGTGCGGTGCGTGATGCTATTCGCGTAGTATCATTGCATTCACGAACTTCCCTTGACACAATTAGGTGAGCGTTGTCTTGGCCTATTAGCAGCTTCGGGACGACAGACCTTCCTTGGATCTGTTGCTCCGGTAGGTTGAGGTTGCTTATTGTGCTGGCAGAGATGTGGTATGTATTACTGTTGCCCGCACCTCGTATTCTTAGTCTCACTCGTTGGGAGAGATTGTCAGAGGTGCACATTCCTTTGGCACCGTGGATTCGCAGTCCGTGAACTGGGCCGTTTGCTCCGACTTGTATTGCGGTGTCAGTGTCAACAAGTGTTACTGTGGATCCTTCGTCCAGGAGAGCAAACACTGACACTTCTTCTTTGTTGGGAGCGCTTAATATTACTGGCGCAATTTTTAACAGTACTCTCTGTCCGGAGTCCTGGCGTCACAAGTTGACATTTTCCACGGTGCTTTTTCGTACGAACTCGGGATTATGTAGCAGGGGGTGGTGTGGGGATCGGCAATCCCCTACTTTGCACCATTGGTTTATTTTGCAGCTTCGTGAGTGGTGTTTTTCTAAGCACTTGCGGCATAACCTTCCCATGCGTACAGTTTCCCATCGAAGTTCAACATCTTTGGCTGCGAATTCTTTGCATTCGCGGGTTTTATGATCGCCGCCACATTGGGCGCAGCTTTCGTCGGCTGTTTTTCTTTTTCGGCTTGGTCCAGGGTAAGTATGTGCCTCATTCATTTTGCGTTTCATCGGGGCGATCTTTTCTTTTGGGCCGTCCCCGATTTCTTCTTGGTGTCCGGCATGTATTTGCTCATGGCTCGGTAGAAGTCGCATGCGATCACTATCTTCTTCCTCCTGGTACCCGGCATGTATTTGTTCACGACGTGGTCGGGATCGTATGTGGTCCACCATCCCGCTGTTTGGAATTGCGTTTGATACCTCTTTCAGAAAGGCAGCGAGCTGGGTTATGGTGGCCGGGGCATGTTGTTTGCGGATCTCGATTAGCCATGCCAGCCGCAGGGAACTCGGCATTTTGTCAGTGACGTCGTTCAGTAATGCAGGATTGGTGAGATAACCTTCGGTTTTTAAGATCCGGAGGGATGCCACCAGGTTTTGCACCGTCCCGGAGAAATCTGCCAGGTCCTCGAGTGATACCTCGGTCGTGAGGTAAGGTAGCTTTTTAACCTTGTCTAGCATAAATTTTGCTATGGAGTTAGCGCTGCCGTATCGCTGCTCGAGGACGCTGATGATCTCTGGGACTTGCGCAGGATCCATTAGTAGGGGACCCACGGTATCTCGCGCCTTGCCTTTGAGGGCACGCTGCAGCCGGATGAGATTTTCGCTCGGAGTCAATTGGCAGGTGGCGGTGGATTGAGCGTACTGTGCCTTCCAGGTAGGCCACTCGAGGGGGTCTCCGGAGAAGGTAGGCAAATCTTTTGCTGTGGATTGCCTGGCGATTAGGGCTGCCATTCTTGAGTCATCTTCTAATGTGCGAGGGCTATCTTGCATTCTGGAGGAGCGGAGCGCCTCTGCCATCACAGAGGCGATCTGGGCCAGTGGGTCGTTGCCGTGCTGCAACCATTCTCGGGTGTGCCGTGCTGTCTCGTTGGCTGTATGCGGTGGTGTAAACAATGGGGAATCCTGGCCGGAGGAGGCTGGCTGTTGCTGGTACCCCGTTGTATTGTAAAGTGGGCGCTCGGGTCCGAGATGGCTGTATTCGGCCGTAGGGATGTTCTTTGCAGGGCCCGTCAGTAGTGTGTAGCCTTGGGTGGCGGCATATCCAGTTGGATCGGTTACTGTAAATTCATTGGTAGGCTGACCGACTGGTGTGTGCATTTGAGTAGTTGCATATCTCGTTGCAAACTCTCCGGCTGGCCTTTTTACTTGAGTGGCATATCTCGTTGCGAACTCATTAGTAGAAGGGCCGGTCGGTGCGTGCACTTGAGTTGTTGCATATCTCGTTGCAAACTCTCCGGCTGGCTTGTTTACTTGAGTGGCATATCTCGTTGCGAACTCATTAGCAGAAGGGCCGGTTGGTGCGGGCACTTGAGTTGTTGCATATCTAGTTGCAAACTCTCCGGTTGACGGGCCGTCTGACGTGTGTACTTGAGTGGCATATCTCGTTGCGAACTCATTAGCAGAAGGGCCGGTTGGTGCGGGCACTTGAGTTGTTGCATATCTAGTTGCAAACTCTCCGGTTGACGGGCCGTCTGACGTGTGTACTTGAGTGGCATATCTCGTTGCGAACTCGTTAGTAAACGGGCCGGTTGGTGCCTGGACTTGAATTACTGCCTGACTGAGGTTGGCTCGCAGGGTCGGGCTGGTTGGTGCTGGCTCCTGGGCAGGTTGGCTGACTGCTTGGCGTGTTGCAGCGTTCAGGGCTGCGAGCAGATTGGCTGTCTGCTTGGCGTGACGTCTGTCCCGAATGCGCATCTCTCGGCGCAGTAATCGCAGGGAGTCTTCAGTTGATTCAGAAGTTGTTTCGCTGCTTTTACTGTTGGATTCGTGGAGGCTCTCGGAGACAGATTCTGGAGCAGGTCGGTCAAGCGTGATGAGATCAGAGTTCCTGGCTGGGCTCGCACTAGATAGATCGTGGACCTGGCGGGGTCCTCTAGATGGCGTCTCATCGGTGTCTATGGTGTGTGGGCCCGGGGTCCGTCGGGGCGCCACTGGCATATTTCGGCTTGTCCCCGGGGCGTCAGGTTTAGATTTAGACAGCGATGTATCAGAAGATGTCGGGGTCTTACGGCCACTGCGAAGAGACGGCATTTCCACTGGGTAAGACTGAAGGCGTGTTATGTGTAGATCCGGCTCGAAGGACCAAATGTACTAGACGTTTGTACATAAATTGCAAAATAGGGAGCTGGACACAACTTGGCACGCCAATGTCTTTTACTTCTGGATTAATGACTCTAAGTTAAATTAGCAAAACTGAATCTATTACTGTTGTAAAACACTTAAAAAGACTTGCAGACTTTTGGAGACTTTGAAACTTTGGGAATAGCAGGAGACTGGGAATATGGTACGCCCATGGATCTTGGTACGCCAATGGTCTTTTTAGTGAATTTATTACTTGAAAATTGATTCTAGTTATAATGGCCAAAACTGAATTTAGTTACTTAATTTAATATTGATTTGCACTTTGGAGACTTTTGGAGACTGTTGGGGTCAGGATAATGGGATACTGGGAGAAAGGTAGAACAGAATTTAATACTGATTAAAAACACTTTTTAAGTAGGTTAGAACTTGGAGACTTCAGTTTCTTGGAGACTTGTTACTTCTTGGCTGGTAGTTTTTGAACTGATTTCCTACCGGTTTGCCGTTTGTTTTATAGGGCAAATCCGGGTTGGACTTTTGGAACACAGAACCTCCCTGTTTCTGAAGGGTGCTTGCGTTTACGTATTTTTCCCAATCGCTATGATTTTCGAGCAGATGTGTTAAAAATCTGTGTGATAACCTTTGCCAAGACAGTCCTGTTCCAATAAACCGAAGTCTCACATATTTTTTATTGTTTCAACAAGAAAAGGTACAAGTTTACAAATGTGATACAAGATACAATATCTAGAAGTAAATATTTTCTTAAAGTGCAATAATCACTGGTAGACGACAGTTTTTTGAGGTTTTATTGTAGTATATACCTATTTTTAGGTGATGATATATATTTCTTGATTCAAATTATTCCCGATTTCCCGAAATTTAGCTCCGAGTTTTTCGGAATGTAAATTGGCTGTCGTAAATATTTACGATTCAAACATTTCCTTTGTTCAGCATTGACCAATGGCGCCGCGTCTGGTAGCAGGGTGGGGATAACGTAAATACTCAATCATTTCCTTGATTTTGATCATTGCTGTCTGGGGTCCCTGGTGGAAGTATTACGTGGTTATTCAGATGTGTTTTCGAGTCCAATGATGCTGCAGCATGTATTTATTATCAATTGCGTTTATGTTTTCAATTGATAAGTTAATTGTAGAATGTAATAGCATTGTAGACATCATTCCAAATGCACAGTGTTTCGTTGGCCAATGAGAGCACTCCCTTTGTTTCGTAGGTTATTGGAAGGGGTAACGCGCAGCGGCACGGTATTATGTGGAAGCGTAAATTCCATTCTTGAATTCTCAGGGTTGTCATACGCTTTCGTCGACACGTTCGATACAAGCGCGTTAACCAATTTCGCTATTGCCACCTTCTGTCAAACCATCATATTTGTCAATCTCATATTTTCAAATTTTAGAATTAACATTATTATCAACTAATTATTTTTCTCCATATTACGGGCAACTACCCTTTTCATTTGAAACAATCATTCTAAGAATTGGTTTGTAACCTGGATAGCGTCTCGGATAGATATATCCGAATTTATTTATATGGAACAATTGACTTTTTATAAAAGTCTAAATGAATATTCAATTTTTATAAGAAAAACTTTCTTTTTATTACTTTTTTGAAGGTTATTCCCAACAGTGAAATATATCATATTAGAATAAGTTAACAATAAATATTTCACTGATGGGAATAACCTTAAAAAAAGTAATAAAAAGAAGGTTTTTCTTAAAAAAATTGAAAAAAATAATTAATCATACGTGTTTTTCTTTCAGGCTCATATCGGTTTTAATATAGGTCTGAATAGTTCAATCATGTGGTATTGCGGAGGAAGTTTGGTCAGTGAAAGCTGGGTTCTCAGTGTGGCACACTGCTTCAATCGTAGAGAGTAAGTTTTTAATATTTCACTAACTAACTAACCATCACGCCGTTCCCCCTCAGGGGTAGGGAGAGAGGACGGACCGCCAAATAACCCTATCTTGGCACACACTCCTTGCCTCATTCATACATCGTCTCATACAATATGCTCTTCTATTATTTTGACTCTTCACATGGCCCGACTCAAGTATCTGATTCACTTGGTCTTGCCATGTCTTTCTCGGGCGCCCCCCGACTTCTTCTACCATGCTCAAACCATCTGAGCGTCCCTTTATTAATTTTACTCATCACACTTACATCAGCCGTGCATTATTTGCGGATCTCTGCGTTTCTCACACGATCTTACATGGTTTTATCACACATACGCCTCAGGGATTTATTTATATAATTATTTATTTATTTTACTTTATTTATTTTATTTTATTTATTTTATTTTATTTATTTTATTTTATTTATTTTATTTTATTTATTTTTTATATAAATATTTTATTTATTTATTTATTTTATATTTATTTAATATCAACGGTATACAAATACCATTAACACAGATTACGTGTCACAAAATCATAGTTACGTAAGTAATAATAAATAAAAGAGTAGGTATAACAGTTGATTGTGGCATTTGGTTGAGAAATGACATAAATAGATACATTTACATACAATATTATATAGTATGAATAAAATTAATATTGATTGAAAATATTTGATAGTATAGCCTTCTTGTACCTAGCTTCCGTGCAGTTAAATAGATCCACCACATCTGCGTATCTATTACTAACTTCATGTAACCTAGGTATAAGCGAGTGTTTCGTGTACTCAGTTCTGTACTCGGATTTGTGTTCTCGGATCTCATATCTACAGCATTCAGTCTACTTTCATCCTTTCTCTGCCAGTTCCAAGCCTCACTGCCATACATCACCATCAGGGTAGGTACTAACACTCCATTATGGACGGCTAACTTAGCTTCTTTGGACAGCCTTTTATTGGCGCAAACGACGTTCAGTGGAGTTACCTGCCTTTAACCCTCCTTTAAATATTTATTTCAGCCTTCCAATTATCCATATACAGATTAAATAACCACGGTGACATTAAGCAGCCTTGCTTAATACCTTTTGTGATTTCAAACCACCTCGTCAAATCGTCGTTCACCCTTGTTTGGAATATATCTGTTCCTTTCCAAAAATTCTTACCCACCTAAATACTTCCTTTATTCCTACACTGAGTCTCCTACCTACGAATGACATTGCAACTTGTGCGCGGTGACAACTTCCAAACAAGCAAGCAGTGTATTACCAGTGTCTATGCATTATTCGTATCAAATGCTAAATTACATGTTTATTAAAAGTTTTAAAATTCTAACTCTTGGTGAACAAACAATATGTACAATATGTATGTAGAACATTTATTGGAATGTGAATTTATTATGTGGACACCATCGAACCAGCCTGTTACATTATCCTACAGTGAGTTACGTTTCCTTAATTTCCCACCTTCTAAGAAAGATTCTAACAACCCTAATGCATGAAACGCTTCCCTCATACAGAGAGGCAATTGCCTGTATGAGATTCGTATTCACTCCATACTTGGACAACACCTTCCACAGCTTTTTCCTGTCAACTCGGTCGTATGATTTTTGTAGATGTATAAAGGCACAGAAGAGTTTATGGTTTTTTTGCAAGAAACTTCTCAGTAAGCATACGCAGTGAGCAAATCTGGTCCATGCACCCCCTTCTTTATAAAAGCACCTTGCACATTCCATGTTTCATCTTTTATTTCCATTCGTACCCTTTCAATCAATACTCTACCATACAACTTGTCAACTGAACTAAGCAGGCTAATAGCCCTATTATTTCTACAATACATACGTGATCCTTTAGCTTTGTGTAACGTTGGGAAACATTGTCATTTAGAATCCGGCTGAGATAATATTCCTGATACTGACCCAAAATCTCTAGTATCTTTTGTTGTTTGTTATTAAAACACACGTAGGTACTTAATACATAGTAAGGTTTATTGCAAGTAATACTTGAATCAACGTTAACTAGATGTGGTTCGAGAGCCTGTAATATGAGAAGTGAGCTCCTTACTCCTGCCGGAGTGGAGTATATTGCAAACGTTCGGGTCGTTCCGCCTGAGACCGGCGAAACCCCATAAAAGCCATACATTGCACTTTTTTTTACACACTTTACAAATATAAGACAAAAAAGTCCCGATAAACTACTTTTTGGCAGTTTGTCTAGCGGGTTAATTACAAGATCTTATTATAGTGAGTTAATGGTTACATTTTTACAATTATACTAAATAAAATTTAAAATTTTACAGGAATATAGAGAAAAGAAAATTTTTGAAAACTTAATTAAAGTCTTTAGAATAATACAGGGTGGCCCTTAACTGTGTTCGCGGTTTGTTTCATTATTTTAAATTAACAACAACAACAACAACATTCTAAATAAAATTATTCTATTCAACATTCTTAATAAAAAAAAATAAAAAAATATCTCATTATCTAATTAATTCTTATACAACAGTCCACCTCATAATAATAATAATATACCAAGTAATAATAACCAACCTTATCAATGGCGTAGAATCTTGTACATCAATATTTTTTCTCAAAAAAGCGTTAAAAATCTCAGATATCAAACAATATAATAGTATAGGTAAGCTTTTAATGAACGGTAAGGACAAAGAAGATAGTCTATCTCACTCGGGAATTTATTCACTTCAATGCAGCGACTGCCCCTTTTTTTACATAGGCAAAACAGCACGCAACATAAACACCCGTGTCAAAGAACATCTTAGATGTTTACACAGCTCTGGATTTTCGGAATTTGCAAACCACTTGATCGAAACAGACCATAAATTTGATAGAAACTCAGGCGCCACCCTAATTCATAAAAACAATATAGGTATAAAGTTAGACAATTTGGAGGCACTTGAACTAAGGAAAGCCATAAACACTA
The DNA here is from genome assembly GCA_917563855.2 of Limnephilus lunatus. NCBI lineage: Eukaryota > Metazoa > Arthropoda > Insecta > Trichoptera > Limnephilidae > Limnephilus > Limnephilus lunatus. The sequence goes on along the minus strand of OU830603.1, from coordinate 44,227,679 downwards.
AATAGTAAGGTAGTTAATAACTTAATAACCAACTAAATTTAAATAAAAGTCCCATACAAAGATATTGAAATATAAGGAGATGTGCTATCCACCGTTTTTACTAGGTGAGACTGCGCTTCAGGGTGTCGCCGGTGTTGTTTACCAATTAACAAATAAACTAAACGAACGAATAATTAATGAATAAACTAAACCAACGCTAAACTAAATGAACAAATTCTTTCCGTATTCAAATTATATTGTTAACCAATAATAATGCACACCTTCAAAAAATCAAGAAAATGAACAAATTATTTTTGTATACAAACTGCGCGCATTAGGCCGTAGTTCGGCGACAGTCGCGCGGACATCATAGCATATCTCTTCGTATTTGAATATCTTTGGTCCCATACTAAGATTGTTCCCTATTGACAAAGAACACCCCCGTTCCCTTCCCAATTCTCCATCTACACCACGGAGGAAGGAATGGAGCTACACCTATACCTCCTTCCTCCGTCACTTGAGGAGTCCAGCCCATTTTGTTAAATAATGTATTATCCATAACACACATGTAAATTAATGTTAGTAGAGTAATAATTAATTTTAAACTTAAGTACATAATATTATAATTAATACTTGATCAATTACTACTAATAGGTACAATGTAATAGGTACATTGCAATGTAATAGCTGATAGCTGAGTGGCTAGAGTGGCTGCCTATAGATCTGAAGGTCCATGGTTCGAATCCTAGTGATACCAAAGTTATTTTTTTTAACATTATTTAAATCACCATGAGATGAGTGAGAATTTTTTTTTTTAAAGACTAACATTCCCAGCGAAATTGACATTTTATAATCACTATAAATATACATGTGCAAAGACAATCTATACTACACCTTGTCAATAGATGGCAGTAAGCAATAATAATATTCAAATTAAAAATCAATGATTTTTGCTAATGAACAACAGATGGCAATGCACGGATAAATTATTAAAGATAAATAAACTGTGCTGATTTTAAAAGATAATAATAAACTGTGCTGTGAAGTCAAATATAATAATAAATAATACCGTTAATTATAAAATCTACGTGTTTATTCTATACGCAGTGATAGCTCACCAATAACTCTCGTCCTGCTCTAATCAGTGGAAAACGACCGTGTCATTACATTCTCCCTCGCACTTATTGAATTACTTTCTAAGTAATAGGGTGACCACTGGCTATAATAATAATTTATCTTTAAATTTATACTTTAAAAAAAAAAATGAAAAGCAATACAAGATCAGGGAGGCAGAATACGGATGGCAATGATAGGATCAGTTTTTCATCTGATGACTTCATGTCCCTAATGGAAAGAAAGTTTGATTAATTAAAAAAAGACGTTTTTAAGAAAATAGAAAATGAAATGAGCGAACTTAAAAAGAATGCAGATTTTATTAGATCGCAATACGAAGAACTTTTAAAAACTATAAAAAATGTACTAGGCTTAAAAAAGGAAATAGACCAGCTAAAGAAGGAAAACTCTCTAAAAGATAAAAAAATCAAGTCCATTGAAATTAGATTGGCTGAAAGTGAACAGGAATCGATACGTGATTTTGTTGAAATTACTGGTGCCGACGAACGACCCGGTGAACAACCAGCTGATGCGGCAATTCGAGTGGTGGGCACCCTCGGACTAAACCTTTCCCCAACTGACATCCAACGTGTATTACGCTCTTACGATCCCAGACCAGGCGCGCCAAAAAGAATTTCAATTGAAGTACAGGATTCGACTAAGCGTCAAGCTCTATTAGCTCTGAGAACTAAGGCTAAAATTTATAATGTCGAAAACAAAAATAAAAATTTTATTGGCGAAAAATTGACCCCATACCTAAAAGAGCTCATGTGGAAAGCGAAGTTGAAAGCAAAAAGTTATAATTTTTCTTACGTATGGTTCAAAAATGGTAAGATCCTGATTAAAAAGAATGAAGAAACAGGAGTATTCAACATCAAGCACGAGGATGACCTTTTGAAGCTCTCTGACCCAAAAAATTCAAACGAAACCGATTAATAATTGAGAACTTTTAATTTGTTATGTATCTTATTAGCCCTATATTATGGATTTTTTTTTGGATCAAGAACTAAGTGACAAGGAAATCAATATCAACATTGATGACCCATCAATATGCAACGAATTCTTGAACCATTCTGCTCTCTCTATATACTGTATGAACATAAGATGCCTAAAAAAATTTTTTGATGAGACTGTAGCTGTTCTCGACTCTATTCAACACAGATTCAGTATTATTGTTTTTAGTGAAGCTTGATTGAAAGATACAATCAATATCCCAAGTATTACTGGATATTCCTCACACAGCACCAAAAAAAACTATTTACAAAACGATGGTGTTGTTGTTTACACCCGGAATGATGTTATTGTTTCTGTTGAAGAAATAGCTATTCCACATGCTAATTGTCTTAAATTACAACTATCAGATAATACATGTGTTTTGGCGGTTTATAGATCTCCTTCATAAACACATCTTGATAACTTTTTTGACCACCTGAACAATTTACTCCATTCTGTATCAGCACTTAACCACAAAGTGATTTTATTTGGTGATATAAATATAAATATTTTGGAAATGAGCTGCACAAAAAGTGAACAATACCTTTCACTATTGATTTACCACGGTTTAAAACCATTAATTATTTCACCAACTAGAGTTACTTCAAAAACTAAGACTTGTATTGATCACATTATGGTCAAGTCAAAAGATAATCCTCAAAGTGCTGTATTCAGGACCAGCATCACATACCATTTCGCTACAATATTGAGATATCCTAAATCTATAATAACCAAATAAAAAAAAATAGACGTAAAGCTTAAACTAACTGTGGATAATGGACCTGCTAAATTCAAGACTGTAAGAAGAAACATGGAATACCGTTTTATCTGAAAATGATGTCAATACAGCAGCTGATAATTTCATAAAATGTCTAAAATTACACATTGAAAATTGCTCATCTACAAAGAGAATCCATAGTAATAAAAATTACTTGAAACCATGGATAACTTCTGGAATTGTGGACTGCCTCATAAAACGTGACAAATTACATAAGAGTTGTCGCAAAGAACCAAATAATATTGAACTATTTGCATATTATAAAAGATATAAAAATTGATGTTCTAAAATTGTAAAAACGACCAAACAGTCATATTATAAAAAGAAGCTTCATGAAGTTAAAGGAAACATAAAGCAAGAATGGAAAATAATAAAACAAGCATTGGATATGCAAAAGGAATCGGTGTCGATAAATAAATTGAAAATAAATAATAACATTGTTTCTATAAATGATAATCCAACGCTCATCACTAACCATGTCAATGGTTTTTTTAGTGATATAGGTCAAAATTTTGCTAATCTGTTGTGCAGTGTAAATAAAACCAGTGAAGAATGTTTAATCAATAATTGCAATCCAACACAATCTATGCAAAATGCCTGTTTTGAATTCAATCCAACAAATTGTAATGAAGTTCTAAAGGTGATTAATGAGCTAAAATCAGGTTTTTCGAGTGGAAATGACAGTATAAGTGCAATGGTCTACAAACAAAATGCTTCTGAGCTAGTTATACCTATTACACACATTATAATTGTTTTCTTTCAGAATGGCTTGTTCCCCAATCACTGCAAAAATGCCAAAATTATTCCTTTATTTAAAGGAGGATATAACATAGATGTCAATAACTATCGACCTATATCCCTGCTAAACACCTCGATTATAGAGAATTATAGAGAAGTTAGCTAAAATTAGGTTGATGTTTTATGTAAAAAGATATGAAATTCTCTCAGATAATCAGTTTGGCTTCCGAGAGAACATGGGAACTAGTGATGCTGCATTAAAAATGATCACCACAGTCATAGAAGCTCTCGATACTGGCAATAAAGCAATGGCTGTCTTCTTGGACTTGTCTAAGGCATTTGATACCGTATCCCACGATTTACTATTGAAAAAACTCAGTTCAATGGGTATTGTTAATAAAGCTTTAGATTGGTTCAGAACTTTTCTTGAAAATATAACACAAAGAGTCATGATTAATGATCATTTTAGTTCAAACAAATCAATTGTATATGGTGTTCCTCAGGGCAGTGCTCTGGGTCCAATTTTATTTTTGTTATACATATATATATATATTTTTTTTTTAATTGAGTAAATTTTTTTTACAATAAGTTTATTTCATTCTAATATTACATATTTTATATACTCTCCTAATAAAGCAAGTGCTTGTGTTCAGGAGAGGACAACTTGATAATAATTTTTTTTTTCTTTTTTTTTTCAAATCCTTATAACAAACTTAAGAACTTAACTTATGATAGATTTAGACTTAATAACATATCTTTTAAAGATTATAAGGGTAATTAAACAAAATATATATATAGGATGTACATAAAACCTTTGGAATAACAGTCAAAAACATATCTAATAAAAGTTAAAATTATATGGTGGGACTACCAAAATATGATTTAATTTTTTTTTATGTTTGTCGTAATTTTTTTCTGTTCGCATATCGGCGGGTAATTGATCAAATAATTTTATTCCTTTATATACATAGTGATTCTGTTTATTATTATTATTGTTTATTTTATTTAGATATAAACTTTGACATCTTATATCTAATGTTTTCTTATCTATGACTACTACAATATTATTTACTACTTACTGACTAAAATTTGGACTTTACAACATTAAGACATAATCCACGAAAAACTGCAAGACTTTTAGCCTCCTTAACATTTACAGGGAGTTCATTGAACATTTTAAAACCTTTATGATAAATATTATTTTGTGTTCCCGATAAATTTGTTTTAGGAAGCCTAAAATCGTTGCAGTTTCTCGTAGGATAACAATGAACTGTACTGTTGATTCTAACATTATTCGAAATATAATCTGGTAACATTTTATTTTTTAACTTATAAATAAAAACTAGGGTATTGAAAACTAATCTTTGCCACACACTTAATATATTGAGTTGGCGTTGCATGGTTTTTATCCTGGTATATCTGCTACAGCACAATATAGACCTCATGCCTCTGTTCTGAATTATTTCCATTCTTTTAATTTGTGTTTTATTGCTCAGAAAGATTACACTTGAGCAATAATTCAGATGGGATGCTACAGTTGTGTTATAGACCAATTTCCTAGTTTTAATGTCTAATTTTCCCTTTATTCTACTTAAGAAATTAATCTTTTTGGCAATTTTTTTAGTTAGCATTTCAAAGTTAGAGTTAAGTTTTAACTTATTATCGATAATGATTCCCAAATATTTAATTTCTTCTACCTCTTCAATATTTTGATTGTCTATATTTAGGGTAATAAGTTCATTTTGTTTTTTCCCCAATACCATGAATTTACTTTTAGTTACATTTAATTTGAGTTAATTTTTTTTTTAATTTTCTGTGCTGTTGTGGTTCGTATGAGTGGTATAGTTAGTCCACCAATAGAAGTATTCCTTATGCTAATATTTAGCAGTGGGGTAATATTTTTTTAAATATATCTTTGTGTAGCTGAAGTAGTGCTATTTTTTCGTAAATTTTTGTAAGTGGGGGAACAGGAAATTCTTGGAATACGTTTATTGTTGGGTAGTGTAATACGGTTTTTTTAGGATAATTTTTATAAGAATTTTTTGAATTGTTTCGAGTGGGAGAAGGGATGATTTATATGCACCCCCCCAAGCGATGATTCCATATTGTAATACCGAGTGCGCAAGTGCAAAGTAAATTTCTTTTAATATTTTTAATGTGATAGTATTTCTAAGTCTGAAAAATATATATATTAGTTTTCTCATTCTGTCTATTGTGGAGTTTATTTGATTTTTCCATTTAATGTTATTGTCGATAATTATTCCAAGATATTTTATTTGTTCTTTACTACTAATATGTATACAATTTGAGTTACAGGGTGTGATTTTAAGTAGACAATTTCTGTCGTGAACTTTAATGTTTACATTTATATTTGAAATATGTTCTGTTAGGTAAAAAATGAGTTTTTTCAACATTTAAAGAAAGTAAGTTTTTGTCAAACCATTGTTTAATGATATTTATTGCATTATTTGCCGATATTTCGGCTTCTTTCCAAGAGTTTTCTTCAATTGTTAATACTGTATCATCCGCATAAGATATAATCTTTCCGACGATTGGGAGTTCAAAAAGTTCATTTACATATAAAAGAAATGGTATTGGGCCCAATACAGTTCATTGTGGGATTCCAAAATTATTTTTTTCCATATCACTTAACTCGTTGTTTATTTTCACTTGCTGTGTTCTTTGATATAAATAACTATTTATCCACGATTTAGCTTTGTCGGTTAACTAACTAACTAACTAACTAACCATCACGCCGTTTCCCCGCAGGGGTAGGCAGAGAGGACGGACCGCCAAACAACTCGGTCTTGGCACACACTCTTTGCCTCACTCACATTCATACATCGTCTCATACATTCTCTTCTATTATTCTGACTTTTGACATGGCCCGACTCAAGTATCTGATTTACTTGATAGTGCCATGTCTTCCTCGGACGTCCACGACTTCTTCTACCATTCACATTTGCGTCGTATATTCTTCTTACACTGCTTTCTTCGTTCATTCGCTCTACATGCCCAAACCATCTGAGGGTCCCTTTCTTAATCTTACTCATTATGCATACATCAGCCTTACATTCTTTGCGGATATCCACATTTCTCACACGATCATACATTGTTTTACCACACATACGCCTCAAGGATCTCATTTCAACAGCATTCAGTTTACTTTCATCCTTCCTCTGCCAGTTCCATGCCTCACTGCCATACATCAGGGTAGGTACCAGGACTCCATTGTGGACTGCTAGCTTCGCTTCTTTTGACAGTTTTTTATTAGCGCCAACGGCATTCAGTCCTCCATTAATGGAGTTACCAGCATTCACCCTTCTTTCAATATCCCTATCAGCCTTCCCATCTCTCGTAAACATACTACCCAGATACACAAACTCATCCACCTGCTTCAAGTATTCATCATTCACAACTATATTGCATACTGTTTTCGTACTCTCTCTTTCAAACACCATGACTTTAGACTTACTTACATTCATCATTAACTCATTCTTCATACATACTTCGTTCATCCTAGATACGAGAGACTGTAGATCTTCCATAGTGTTAGAAATCAGCACCGCATCATCAGCATACAACAGGCAACATACTTTCAGATTACTCAATTTCGCGCCCAATCCCACTTCTTTCAATTCTTGCATACAATTATCCATGTACAGATTGAATAACCATGGTGACATTACACAGCCTTGCTTAACACCTTTTGTGATGTCAAACCACCCCGTAAAACAACCGTTCACCCTAACACATGCAACGCTTCCCTCGTACAGAGACGCAATTGCCTGTATGAGATTTGTATTCACTCCATACTTGGACAACACCTTCCAAAGCTTTTTCCTATCGACTCGGTCGTATGCTTTTTGTAGATCTACAAAGGCGCAGAAAAGTTTCTGGTTTTTCGCCAGAAACTTCTCAGTGAGCATACGCAAGGAGAAAATCTGGTCCATGCATCCCCTTCCACTCATAAAGGCACCTTGCACATCCCATATTTTATCCTTTGTTTCCATTCTTACCCTTTCAATCAATATTCTTCCGTACAGCTTACCGACTGAACTTAGCAGGCTAATAGCCCTATGATTCCCACATTCCATACGCGACCCTTTACCTTTGTATAACGGCATGATTACAGCCCTTCTCCAATCTAATGGCGTGCATGTAATCTAGACACTGGTTAAAAAGTTTGCACAACCATGTGAGAATAATATGGCTATCTCCTTTAAAGTATTCGGCAGCAATATTGTCGAAACCAACAGCCTTACCATTCTTCATGCATTTTATCGATTTTTTAATTTCATCCACGCTGATTTTAGTAACATTCACTCCGTCATCGTTCATACCCGATTCACCGCTGGCCTCACTGTCACCCGGGTTGCTTTCGAAGACTTCCTCAAAATATTTCATCCATCTCTCTTTTATTTCTTCCTCATTCGTCAACATTCTTCCATCTTTCGATTTTATCACTTTCACACTTCCGTTCTCTGAACCACTTCGGGACCTTTTGACCTCCTTCCAAAACAGTTTAATGTTTTCTTGGAAGTGTTTTGTCATTTTTATTCCCTCTTCCTCTTCGAGACGTTTCTTTCGTTCTTTCACTCCAACACTTACTCTTTTCTTGCATCCCTTATATACTTCTTTCGCTCTATCTCTCTCTTCGCTAGAAGCGGTGCCAGCCGCTATCAGACATAACCATGCTTTCTTCTTCTCTGAAACCAACGCTTTGATCTCGTCATCCCACCATGCGTCACCTTTCTTCCTACCTTGCGTACTTATTCCACATACATCTCTAGCAGATTCACAAAGACTCACCTTTATGTGGTTCCATGTTTCATCAATGCTTAGACCGTCCATTTCCTTCTCATTCAATCTCATCTCTGCACAATTCTCATACTCACTTCTGACATTTGCGTTTTGCAATTTTTCTACTTTGACTCTTGTTGGAGTCGATATCGTTTTCACTTTAGAGCGCCAGCCGCGAAAGAGGTTTACTCTCGACACCACCAGAAAATGGTCAGTTTCAACCTCCGCCCCTCTGAAAACTCTTTTGTCCTCGGTAACGGCTCTCAACCTAGAGTCAATTACCACAAAGTCAATATTATTTAGTTTGTTGATTAATTTTGAGTGTGAAACACTGTCAAAAGCTTTACGGAGGTCAATGAATATACTTAAGCATTTTTTCCCTTTATCCAATGCTTTATAAATAACTCTAGTTAATTCCGCTATTGCGTCTTGGGTGCTCATTTTTTCTCTAAAACCGTATTGACTAGGATTAATACATTTTTTATTTTCCACATAATCTACAATTTGTTTCTTTATTACTCTTTCGTATATTTTAGCTACATTGGATATTAACGATATTGGGCGGTAATTGTTTATTTCTTTCGAATCTCCGGATTTATACACAGGTGTTACAATGGCTTTTTTGTAATTTGATGGGAATATTCCATTTTCAATGCTTACATTAATTATATGAGTAATTGGTTTAGTTAGTGAGTTAGAACATTTTTTAGGATTTCTGTAGTTACACCATCATATCCAGGTGCAGCACCATTTTTTAGTGATTTTATTATGTTTTCAATAGTTTCCTCCGTAATCGATTTAAAAACTGATAGATTGTTTTCACTTAGTTTATCTTCATGTATATCATCTGGTTGATAATTTTGATCGATTTTGTAAGCAAGTTTTTGTCCGACGTTTACGAAAAAATTATTGAAAATATTTGCACACTTCTTTGATTCGTGGATAGCATAATGTGGTTCCATTGTTGTTTATAAGATTTATAATTGATTTATTTTTATTCATAATTTCTTTTATGGTTTTCCATGTTTTTTTTAGTGTTTTCCTTTGTAAGGGTTATTTTTTCTTTGTAATATTTTTCTTTCGTATCTTTAATAATTTTTTGAGTTTATTTCGAAATATTTTATATTCAGTTTTAATGAAATTAAAACTGAATATAAAATATTTAAAATAAACTCTTTAAAAAAATAAAAATTATTTTAAAAGAGTTTATTTTAAATATTTTAAATATAAAATATTTAAAATAAACTCTTTTAAAATAAACTCTTTAAAAAAACTCTTCATTCAAACAAAAAAAAAAACAAAAAAATTTTTTTTTGGTTTTTTTTTTGTTTGAATGAAGAGTTTTTCCTTTTTCCGGATGGATATGATTAGACCTTGCGTAATCCATGGTTTAATTTTCCTTAATTTAGCATTAGTTTGGAGATTAATATAGGTGGTACAGTCAGCGATATTAGTTGTTAATGTTTCTTCAAAATAATTTGCACATATATCAGGGTTTTGGCAATTTAATATTGATGTCCATGATTCATAGCGTAATTTATTATTTAATTTATGATAGTTCAGTTTAGAAATGATTTTAATATTTTTTCCAGGATCATAAATTTCTGAGTTTTTACATAAATCATAAACAAATATGTTCGTATGATGATCTGTTATATCGTTTTTCCATATGATAGATTTAATTTTATCTGTGTTTTTAATATTGGTCCAAATATGATCTAGGCACGATGGTGCTTGTTTTGCAATTTCTCTTGTGAACTTATTTATACATGACATAAAATTCATTTCATTCATCGTGTTTATATATTCAATTTTATTTTTACAGTGATTATTTGGGCCAATATTAATATTCATGTCACCTATTAATATACAATTTAAAGTATTCTTATTACAGAGAATTTTTTTTAACTCTTCTATAAATAGTTGTACATTTGAACTGTGTGTGCGATACATAGCGATTATATTAAAGGGCCTATTGTTTACATTAAAATTGATTGACAGACAGTTTACGTTACATATGGGTATTTCGATAACGTTGATATCGGTAAATTTGTCATACTACAATTCCACTATTTTTATTAATCTGATAATTTGTAACATATTGCTTGTAGTTTGGAATAGTTGGTATGTTTATGTTCGAATGTATATGGGCTTCAGATAATATTATAAAATCTGGTTGTGAGCAGAGTGTATTTAGTGATACAAGAAATTCATCCATATTTTTATTTACACTTCTTATATTTAGGTGTAAGATTGTTAATCAATTTTTTATATTTTTATAATATTTTACTGCATTCTATTGCTGTTTCACATACATATTCTTCTATGTTAAGGTTTTTATAGATTTCGTTTAAGTTAATATTATTCATTGCATGTGTTACAATAGGTATTAATAGCAGTATAACCATCATAATTTGTGCTGCAATATTCTTGCTTGAATAGAATAGTACATAGTACATACATACATATATCAATAGTACAAGTGAACATATACTGTAGAGATTTATTGCATATAGAATATTGGCAGCGTGATACATGGGTTAGTAATGTATATAATAATAATTTTGAAATAATATATCTATAATTAGACTTTAGTAGTCTATAATTTACTAGCCTTCGGTAAACGCAACTGTGTATTGGTATTGTATTATCTATTTTCTGGTAGAAATATAGAAATGTTGAATGTAGACGTAATGTAATGGAAAAAGAAACATAAAAATGTAGTATGTAGAAATGTTTTATCATGAAGAAAATATTCAGGTTTTTTATCATCAATATATAAAATGATTTAATTTTTTTAGTTTTAAATATATATATATACTGATTTTATAGTATGTAGAATGATGAAAAATATGACGTTTTTTTAATGTGTAGACTATAGAATTATTATTTTTTATATCTTGTGGATATTTCGAAGTATATACGTAAATGTAAGACGTTGAGAACAGACATGAGATATTTTTAAAGAGATCTTTAAAATTTATAACAATATTCCAAAATTTGCTGCGTAAGATCAAGTATTTTTTTGTAATTTTGACAGTTAGTTTGATTATGGACATTTCAAAAAAAAAAAATTTAGTATCATTTTTTAATATATCTTAGGATTTTCAGTTTTAATAGTAAGTACCTATACTTGTTTTATAAAATGCAGATTGATAAGAAACATCATGTTTTTTTAAAGCATATGTCATAGCATTACTAATTTTGTTAGCTATTAAATTTTTGATTGTGCAAGTACATACATAATATATTAACAATAATAAACATGAGTCACTATGAAAACTATATCTTGAATCCAAATTAGTATTCAATTTTCTGTTGTGCGAATGCCAGCATTTTTTTATAATACATACAGTTGGTTTTATCAGTCGCATTATGATTAGTCGGAAATGACAGTTGAAATCTGTCATTTTGAAAAGTGCAGTTTGCACACTTCGGTTGATTTGTTGTAGCTGGACATTCTTTGTAGAGGTGTGCAGCTCCACAGTGCGAGCAGACAGGCAAGTTGTTTTTCTCTTTCTGGTTGCAATTTCTTGATGTATGTCCGTAGCGTAGACAGAAGTAGCATTGTACCACTGGGATGGCGTCGTCAACCGTAACTCGCTGGTAGCCAATGTTTATTTTTTCTTTATTTAATAGGATATTCCTGGTTGTGCTATCTACTTCTACTATATAGTTAGCGGTGTCATTGTATTTGTTTTTAATTATTGCTTTTATGTTAAATATAGATTTTTTTTTTTCTGTTTTTTGCGTTACAATTTTGATGTCCTCATTTTTGTCTAAGATATCGTCAGTGAAATCTTCTTTGATATAGTCGTTGAAAATTCCCTTGATTATCATTGTTGGTTTTTTTTTGTTAATTCTTTGCAATCAATATCATTAAGATCATTAGAAATTAAAGTTTGTAGTTTTTTAGCATCTTCTTTTTTAACACAATCGATTACAATTCTATTTTGGGAGATTTTTTTTATGCCTTCTATGCATATTCCTAATTGGCTGGTTTGAAATTAATGACCTTTGTAAACTGCCATTTTCTGGTTCTTCAATCGTATTTGCAGATGAGACTGTTTTAGTGTTTTCTAGTGATAATTGGGATGAAACGTATGCTAAGTGCGAGACAGGATTAAGGGCAGTCAAAAATTGGCTTGATCAAAACTTGTTAACCTTAAACATGAACAAAACTAAATATATTACCTTTAGTATTTCTTCTGTAAATCAACCATCTTTGGACCGCTCTTTAAAAATACATTGTTGCGTGCATAAGTGTAATTGTCAATCTTTGGAAAGAGTGGACAGTATCAAATATCTTGGTTTAGTTATTGATAAACATTTAAAATGGAACAATCATATTACTATATTAACAAACAAAATAAGAAAGCTAGCCTATATCTTCAAGACTCTAAGAAATATATTGGACAAAGTTACACTAAAAACTGTATATTATGCTCTTGTTCAATCAATACTTTCATATAACGTTATTTATTGGGGTTCTTGTCACAAGACTACTCTAGAGCCTTTAAATATTGCACAAAAATTAATTTTAAAAATAATGTTCAAGAAAAGTTTTATGTATTCATCACAGTTATTATATAGCGAAAGCAAAATTATGACAATAAGGCACTTGTACGTAATACATGCTCTCTGTAAATTTTTCAACAACATTATCACTGCTAAAAGATCTCAAAAAGTACGCAACACTAGATTGGGCTCTTCTTTAATGTATCAGCCAGTATATACCAAAACATCCTTTGGACAAAGAAGTTTTTCATATAAAGCTCCGTTGCTTTATAATATGCTCAATTAAAAAATAAAAACTATTGGTACATTACATTTATTCAAGAAAATGGTCAAAATATGTATACTAACTAAGAGTGATGGTTTTGGATTACCCATGTTGTCGCTTATATCATAAATCACTATTATTAATTATTGGAATTAAACTATATTTGATACAATCCATATTTAATTACTCTGTATGTACTTAACTTATTTATTGTTATGTACTTTTTAATTTGATTATTGTTATAAGTATTTACTTACTATTATCTACTTCTTTCGTATCATAATTTACTTACTATACACTATTATAATTGTTTATTAGTATTTACTCATAATTATTATGTACTTTATTTACTTATGTTTATTTACTTATTATTATTAAATTGTCCATTATTGTTTACTCATAATTATATTATATTATATTATTTGTTTAATTTATTAATATCTACATATTTACTTAATATATTATATTTATTTCATAAACTATAAATATAATATATTAAGTAAATATGTAGATATTAATAAATTAATTTACTTAATATATTATATTTATAGTTTATGAAATAAATATAATATATTAAGTAAATATGTAGATACTATATAAATTTATTAGATAATTGTTTATTATTATTTATTTTTTGTTAATAATTTAATGCTACTGTGGTATGATCACCCTATTATTGCATCTGGTAAGCCACAACCGGTACCTTGTATTTACATATTTTAATATTTAGTTTACAGTATAATGTTATTTTTGTCAACAATGAGCATACTGCCCAGTTGTAATAATTATTAATTAGTAATGTTTAAATAACTGTACTCAGTGCTTCTTTTGTAGGTTTATTATTATATTTCTTTTAAGTTTAGGTATATGTATGTTTCTTTTTTCTTTTTTTTTTTAAATTACTTTATTGTAAAACTGCATATCTCGATACAGGAATGCCCTAGTGAGATGTGCAGCTTATGTTTTCACGTATTTCTTATTTTTTTCAATAAATAAATAAAATAAAAAATAAACGTAGAAATTCATTCTGTGAAACTAAAATTTATAATTAGTGTTGGGTTAATCTAGTAGTAGGTAGTTTGATTTGTGATTTAAAGGCTTTATAATTTTCTTCAGATTTGATTTTATATGAGAGAGCATTAAAAAATGTTATACCTTGATAAGTATAGTGGTGTTGAGAAGCACTTGTTTTATATTTTGGAATTTCTAAGTTGCCACGTGATCTTGATCAGTTACTTATTTTTGTGATTGTTCTTATAGTATTGTAACAGTGAGTTCTTTTTGAAAATTTTATTTAGGCAAAGAACCCTAAAGGAGTTAAATAACTGTGTGGTTGGAAATATAGATGGTTTTCGTAGAATTACTTTTAGAATCAACCTCTGTGTCCTTTCTACCGGTAAGGGCGGTAAGAGATTAGTTTTGAAAGTCCCCCCCCACCTGATTATACCATATTGTAGAATAGATTGGGCAAGAGAGAAATAAATAGTTTTAAACATACTAGGTGATAGGATGTTTCTTAATCTAATAAATATGTAGATACGTTTTCTTACTCTGGTTACCATATTTTGGACTTGTTCGTTCCATTTTAGGTGTCTATCTACTATGTACCCAGATACTTTATACTATTTTGGCATGTTAATTGTAAACAATTTGCATTGTGGCTTTCCTTTTTATTTTCACACTGCGATAAATGGATTAATAGTAATATTGTTTTCGAAATATCTTTCTTTCAAAGAGAATGAATAATGGATAAAGTATGTTTTCTCAGTATTCAATGAGAGACAATTTAGGTCGAACCATGTTTTGAGTGTATTTATGTTGATATTAGCTATTCTCGTTGTTTCCTCCCTTGATTTCCTTTTAGTGATAACTACAATGTCATCTGCGTAAGATATAGGTAATATCACCAACTAATGGAAGAGTGAACATTTGATTGACGTATATACTAAAAAGGATTGGGCCGATGACAGTTCCTTGTGGTATACCAAAAGATGAGGTTTTGGGATCACTTAGTGTATTATTTATTTTTACATATTGAAGTTTATCTTTTAGATAACTTTGGAACCGAACCGTTATGCGAATGATGATCGATGCGAACGGTGATCGGGCGAGTGGAATGGTCGGGCCTGTACGCACGCTTGAAGTTGAGAGGGAGATATAAGTTAGTGAAGAAATCAAGGTAGATTTATTGGCTTTAAACTGCAGTAAACAGTTCATATTTTTCCGAATTAATATTTGTAGGTATGATATTTATTAAATTAAATGGCCGAAAATCGAATCCCTTTCTCTCGAGTTGTTTGAAGTAAAATTTCTTTACGCTCTCTTGACTTAGGGAGTAAGCTGGAAAACGAGAGCGTTACGAAAAATGTGATCGGGCGAGGCGAACGGAAGTTGAGAGGGAGATATAAGTTAGTGAAGATAGAAAGAGAGAGATTTACGTTTCGTATATTACTGTAGGGGCAAGAGAGAGAGGTGCGAGCACAAGGAATCATTTATTGAATAACCATCTCAAGGTCGTAGGTCACCCCAAGGTCATAGGTAAACCCACGGTCGTAGGTTACCCCATAGTCGTAGGTCACTCCAATGAAATATGTCACCCCAATGTCAATGTCAATTTCAATGTCAACGTCAAGGTCAATGTCATATGTCACCCCAATGTCAAAAGTTCTTTTATAAGTTAGTGAAGTTTTACTTCAGTCGTGTGGTCTAAAGCACAGTCGTTATTTAAAAAAAAAAACCTAAAAATCAAAGAAAAACATCTTCCGCATCTCATCGCTTGTTACTCAGCCGAGTATCCAACCAATCCCTTACCCCGCCTTCAACTGTCCAACGCCTATCATTTTTTTATGTTTTTATAGAAATAAAAAAAAAACATCAATTAACTAAAACATCAAGAGACCGAAAGTTCATTTACATTTTTTACTCTAAATAATGTCAAGAATCACTGGTAAAAGTAAATCTAGTACGTCCCTTAACATCCTGTATACATGTGTTCACGTACTGTGTACATATATATGTGCATTCAAGAGATAACTCACGACGTTTGTGTTTGTGTCTAAATAGGTAGAGCTTTTCAGAACAATTGCGACGGCAAAATTTCAAATTTCTATTAGTTAGTACCTACCCACACTTTTACTAACGAAATAATGATTTTTTTATTTACCAACTCATTGGCTAGTAATATGCATAGATGAAACAGTGCCCTTGGGATGATTTGTCACTAAAACGGCGTAATCCAAATTATTCTATTGTTATGAATGATTTGACTTATTATAAATCCCAAACAAATTATTGCAGCCCGCAGCTTAGTCATTTTATAGCAAAAACTTACACTGTATTTGTTTGTGGTAAGTTTTTTTTTCTGTTTTTGTTTTCAATGAATTCGATGTTTTCCCTTGTGTCTACTCTGATTCAAAACTCTGTGCCTGGCAATGCATGTATCCAACATGATTTATAAACACTCCACTCCCTGACCACCAAGTCGTTACTTTGCAGAACTAAAGAAATTTATGTGAGACTAGGTGGAAGTGACGTCAGTCGGGGCAAACCAGAAGAAACCTATAGAATTATCCAGATGGTTCAGCATCCTGATTACTCCCGCTTAAAAAAATCCAACAATATTGCTTTGGTGAAGTTAGACCGAGAGTAAGTACATTGAATTCATTAACCCTTTTAAAAATTAAAGACTGATTTGTAAATCCCACGGACGTACAAAATATATGGACATGCCCTTACGTGTTAAAAAATGTGTTATTTCCCCCTCCCATTGGAACCATTTTTTGGAACCGGCTGGGCGTGTCCGGACCAGTGTCGTGCTCTCATCGTTCATTTTACGCACGGACGCTGTAAGTCTATGAAACACATACTTAGACATCGAGATACATAGCGGCAAGAAATACAAAGCCGCTGTTTACTGGGTTAAGTAAATCATGAAACATTTGTAAAAGTGTCTACGGCAACAAAATATTCCACTATGAAAATACTCAGAACCTTACTTTGTGAATTTGGATTTTACACATCTGTTCATACCGCGGCATGCAATTCGCGCTCCCATATAAAAAGGTCTATTCATTCAAAAGCAGATTTTACTATCAAGAAATAAATAGTGATATTATAGTGCGAGGTGCCTATATACTGTTAGATTGATTTATTGGCGAATCACAAGTCTCTTTCCTCTCTTCGCCCCGCCATAGTTGGTTTTTACCCCTCATCTGTAAGTTCTCGTCTAGTTATTTGTATGTCTATGGTAAATCTCCAGTATTGCTGAATGTCCACTTTACCTATTGCCGATGCTGAGCTCCTGCAAACAAATACAATGTATTTGTTCGCAGGAGCTCAGCGTCGCAAATATTGTAATATGTCATATTGGTAATTTATTTCGGTTATGTGTTTGTCCCGCGTGACTTCGTTTCAATGAACTCATATTTGTCTTAAATTCGATGTAGTTTTAAAAATTGGAAAATTTTGTAAAGAATTCAGACTACAGCGTGATTTTTGTTATGTGAATGATCATCTAATATATTTTCTGGTGGGAGAGCGCAAAAGGTTCGATAGGGCACATAGACTCGAGGGTTTGTGTGCGAGGTGACCACGGGTATTAACCTGATTTTCTGGCGGCTTGGCGATCTTTGGTGACCCTGGCCTCGAGATAATCAGGCCAAATAAAAAGGAAGCGCTGTATGGTGGCTGACTGAAGCTTTCAAGTGCCCTAGGGCGCTCGGAGCCGGCAGTCGCCCTCCATTCAGTTCGGCCAACGGAGCCTCAAAAAGTGCCTTTGTTAAGGCAAAACCTGCCTTTTTCAAGGCAAAACAGTCGAACACTCTCCTTTCTGAACAACTGCCTTTCTCAAGGCAAAATTTTGAGCTCAACAATAAGTTCGAGTAAACTCGCCTACGTCATGGCCGCACCATCCGACGCGTCGAGGAAGTCCAAGGGCTCCCTCGAGTTCGTGGACTTCCCCGTTCCATTCGGGGCCATCACGTCCAGGGTCCACGTCAAGACCGGAACCGTGGAGTACATCTTCGCGGCTCCAATCGAGGCTCCCATCCCTCCCCCTCCTACCACTACCGCACCCCTTCCCACCCCGGGGACCAGCTACACTCCCATGGAGGCTGAATGGCAGAGAGCGCCAACATCAAAGCGCTGCCACTCCCCAACCCAACCCACATCCACCCCATTCCTGTCCCAGAACAGGTATGATAACCTCCCTGAGGTCGGAGACGGAGACGTCTCCGCATACTCTGCTCCTCCTCCCAAGAGACGCCCGACGACGACTAACGTGACTGACAACCACCGACAGGTCACAGCCACCCATGCACCAGGCAGAAAGGGCACACGAGTGCCGCCTGTTATCATGACGATCGGCAGCATGACGCATGGCCAGATCACGACAGAAATTAAGAAACATATCGGAAATGCCACCTTCAATTTCCGATATAACAAGGGCGGCACCATCAGCGTCCTCGTGAGCTCTGTTGAAGCTCACAGCCAACTCACGATCGCCCTGCGACAGGAAGCCAAGTCCTTCCACACCTTCACGACTGAGACCGAGAAGGTAAAGAAGACCGTCATCAGAGGCCTTCCAAAGTTGACAACGGAAGAGATCAGCAATGATCTGAGGGACCAGGGCTTCCCTGCTAAAGCCATCATAGAGATGACGACCCCAGGGTCAGAATACCCGCTCTACCTGGCCCACTTCGGCCGAGAAACCAACATGGGGCAGCTGCGAGAGGCTGTGCGCTTCATCTGCTTCTGCAGAATATCCATGCGCAAGTACCGAAGCGGACATCTGCAGCACGGCACACAGTGCCACAGATGCCAAAAGTTCGGCCATGGGTCGAGAAATTGCGCCCACCCTGCCCGCTGTGTGAAGTGTGAAGGGACACACGCAACCGGCGATTGCGCCAAGGTCACACGAGAGCTACCGGCCGCCTGCTGCAACTGCGGAGGCCCTCACCCCGCCAACTACAGCGGATGCCCGAAAAGGGTAGAATATGTGGCAGCCCTACAGCAAAGAGCTAGGGAAAACACCACACAGAGGGCCGCAGAGCCGCGCCAGAGGGCCTCAGAAACACGCCAGCCCCAAACATCGGGCTTCGCAAGCGGCCGGATGAGCTACTCTCAGGCAGCGGGTGGCCAATCCAGGGCTGCGCAAACCCAAGAAGAGCCCCGCAGGGCTGCCCAAAACGACGAGCGTCGTGGGCCAGGGCCTAACACTCAAAGGTCCCAACCTAACATCGCCTCTGATGACGAGGACATCATGTCTCTCCTACGCGGACTCATCAAAATCCGTGGAAGGCTGGCAGCCTGCACAAGCAGGGATGAGAAAATGTGCATTCTCATGGAATTTTTAATGAACACCATCGATGGCTAGCTCGGCCCCAGAGGTTAAGCTCCTTATGTGGAATGCTTGTAGCATTCGACAGAAAGTCGAAGAATTACTTGACCTGGTCAATAGACAACAAATTGACATTATTCTTCTCAGCGAGACGCAGCTTAATGAACAAACCAGACTGAGAGTGCCAGGATTTGACATACATAGGAATGATAGACCACCCGCAGGGGATAGAAGATCACGAACCTCGGGTGGCACGGCGATTCTAACCCGCCAGGGCCTTCTGACAACGAGACTCCCTACGCCTGTACTACAAAATATGGAAGCCACTGTCATCAGGATGGAGATAAAAAACGAAATGCACACCATCATCGCTGCATATTGCCCATCAAACGCAAATAATATCGTGAGAGGCGATCTTGACAAGCTGTTCGCGCTCGGTACAAAAGTACTCATAGCTGGAGACCTAAATTCCAAACACAGGTATTGGAATAACTACAGAGCCAATAAAAACGGAAATATCCTGTTTAAACACCTGGAAAGCCATGACTATCAAGTACTTGCACCGGACAAGCCGACATATTACAGACAGCGAATGAAATATCCAAGCACTCTTGATATTGCGTTGGTAAAAAACATAACAACGACATCTCCCCTGATGACACTGGACGAACTTCCATCCGACCATCTGCCTGTTAGCTTCACAGTGGGCGGCAAAATCACGAGAATAACGAGGACTCAACTTGATTTTAAAAAAGCCGACTGGAAAAGATTCAAAGAGGAGATCAACGCTCAAATATATCTGACATCCGAGACTCTAACCACGACAGCCGAAATCGACGAAGCCGTCGAATCGCTGACCGATATCATACAAAGAGCACGAGACGATTGTATCCCAAAGAAAAAAATCCAGCCCTTTACTGTGAAGCTAACACCGCACATAAAATTCCTGATCACAGAAAAAAACAGACTTCGCCGAATCCATCACAACACCCATGAGAGGTGCTTCAAGACGGCAGTAAACTCTCTGGGAAGGGAAATAAAAGACGAAATAGCGACCCTGAAAAATACTCTGTGGTCAGAGAAAGTAACATCCCTAAGTACGCAGGATAACTCGATATGGAAAATGTCAAAGGCCCTGCGCTATCAGGATAACAGCATCCCGCCTCTCAAGTGGCCCAACTCGACAACCCTGGCACTCTCGGACGAAGAAAAGGCAAACGCCCTGGCCGACGGATTCGAGAAAGCATATCAAACCACCGATGGGATGGAGGACCCGGTTGTAAATGAAACGGTGAACAGAGCACTTGAAGAACTTGAACTCCTCAATCAAACGGATACGGAGGATGTACATCTTTGCACTCCGAAGGAGGTGGCCAGCATTATAAAGCGCCTCAAACAGAAAAAGGCCCCAGGCGAAGACCAAATTACCAATGCCCTGCTAAAACACCTACCGCAGAGAGCGATTATTTTCATAACGAAAATATTCAACGCCTGCCTATTGCTGGGCCACTTCCCGTCATCCTGGAAAAATGCGTGCGTTCTACCGTTTCACAAAGCAAAAAAAGACCGCTCGAATCCGTCATGTTACCGCCCTATCAGCCTGCTGCCCACAATGAGCAAAGTTTTGGAACAAATCATCCTCAATCGATACCTCCCACATCATAACGAAAACAAGACCCTGCCGAACGAGCAATTCGGTTTCAGATGTAACCACTCGACGGTCCACCAACTGACACGTGTCACAGAAGACATTTCGAGAGCTTTCAACACCAAGAGATACGTTGCCATGGCACTACTCGATCTCGAAAAAGCTTTCGACACAGTATGGATGGACGGGCTCATATACAAAATGTATATCACCAACACGCCCTTATACATTATAAGAATAATACGTCAATACCTGAAAAACCGAACGTTCACCGTTAAGGTGGGAGATGCGAAATCATCATCCAGGGGTGTGCCAAAGGGCGTGCCACAAGGAAGTTTACTCGGTCCGCACCTTTTCAACTTATACACCTACGACATCCCTCCACTCGTGAAATGCGAAAAGGCAACCTACGCCGATGACATGAGCCTGTATGCCACATCTGCCAAGGCCGCAATTGCCATTAAAAACCTACAAAAAGGCCTCGACGAAACATCAGCCTATTATAAAAAATGGCGCCTGAAGCTGAATGAGGCCAAAACAGAAGCCATCATGTTCACGCGACGGATTAAAAACAGAATACCGCCAAAGAAAATAATCATGAGTGGAGTTGCGCTCGAGTGGAAACCAGAAGTAAAGTACCTTGGCCTAACCCTGGACACCCGACTAAACTGGAAATCACACCTGCAGAACGCAAAAACCAAAATGCTACAAGCAGCAGGCTCGGTAGGGCCGATCTTCAACAGAAAAAGCCCTCTCGCTGAGAAGAAAAAACTACTTCTGTACCTGACACAAATTCGCCCAGCCCTGACTTACGCACTCCCCGTGTGGAGCAATATAGCAAATTCAACCTACAGGAGACTTCAAGTCCTCCAGAATAAATGTATTAAAATCATTTATAATACCCCGAGGTACACCAATCTACAAAAACTGCACGATAGAAAAGAAATCCCGACTCTTCAAGAATATGCATTCCAACTAACTACGCAATTCTATAGAACTCTGAACAAGAATAATCCACTCATCAAAGGGCTGGGCAATTACAAGTCACCAGATGATCTTCCTTTCCGCTACAAACATAGGATGCCAAAACACCTCATACTAAAAATTCCTGAGAGCGAAGACAGCGATGACGAGACAGATGACAACTGACAAGACGCCATTTATACGCAAATACCTACCGACATACTGACCTATACCAACAATACCCGACCTACCACAACATTCCACACTCCCGCTCGAACAAGCCTTGCACGGTACTGCCGGCCGACCAAAACACGCGCACACCATCTGCGCATCCAGTGGCGTAGAGTGGGCGAGTTCACTCGGATTTTTTGTGCTCGATGGGCGTTGGCGTAAAAACCAACGCAGATCGAGCCGAAATTAATGATGTTTTTCTTCCCTCTTTCCTCCACTAGACATAGGCACCAGTACCAGCTCCAAGGACGAGACGCAGACCTGAAGAAATAAAATACTTACATTCAGTAAAAATAAATGTAAAACTCCTTGAATAAAGTTCAGAACTTTTGTTCCATTTTTCCTTTGAAACTTGAGTGAGGTTTTTTATCCAGTAAAGACTTTTTCCTCACGATGACATTAATGTATAATTTAAACTCAGTCAATTAAATACTACCTTCAGAAGGTAATAGTAAAAAGGCCAAATGAGCCGTAATACTAGTTAGCTAGACATGAAAGGGTATTGCAAAGCCCTAGTTAGTTAGAGGATTACGAAAGAATCCGTAGAATCAAAAAAAAAAAAATATTTTCTGGTGGAGATGAACAGTATGTTATTCTTTCAGCGTGAAATTTACAGCGTTCATTCGACCGGCTTGTCTCCATACCGGTGGTTCTGTGGATGATGACACGGCCACCGCCACTGGTTGGGGAATTACTGAGTCTAAGGAAGGTATATCTGACCAGCTATTAAAGGTGACAAATTAATTTATTTTTTGAAATCCATCAAAGCAATGGCCGAGGTGATTTTGACAGTTTATTGATTAGAGATGTTTTTAAATCATCTGACATTTCACTGATGCATTATAATTTGTGAGCCTGGGGCGTGTAAATAGCCCTGGAAACTCTACGAGCGTAATACTCAAAGGTACGATTATGATTCTACCTCGCGCGTACAAAATTTCATAAAGAACCTTATTAAATTTTGTTCTCCTAAACCTTTAATATTGTTCTCTGCAGCGGGGGAGGCCTCCTAAATTTCATCAATCCAAAGCAAGCTTTTCAAATCACAAAGTGATGTGACAGTCACCCTCAAATGTTACAATAATATTTAGAAAAAAAACACATATTTTAAAATTGCATTATCTCTTCAAATGGACAAATGGGCGACATCTTTGGTTCATTTGGTCAAACACGATGATTTAGTAGTTTTTCAAACAATATATTTTAGTGTCTCTGAAAAATCCAAAGAGAATCACCATTATTGCATTTTAAATATATTAATTATTTTTCAGACTTCAAAACGGACGAGCATCTCAATAAGGAAGTTGAGTCCATTTTTTTTATTTTTTTTTATCAATGTTTGCATTCAAACTTAAATACTGGTATTTTTTTTTTTTTTTTAAAGTTCGTTTTCATAGTAAAATTGATTCTCAAAGTTTAAATTTTATTAAGCCCGCCAAAACGAGCGGATCCGAGCGGTACGAAGCGGGGTGTGGGTGTGACGTCATTTAAACTGAGAAAACTGCGTCGCTTGGGCATTTTGTATGGAGATTTTTTAAATTCTTCAATAAGGAATTCCAGTAATTTTTTTAATCAATGTTAACCGTCTATCAGAATTGATGTTATTTTAAAAAAAGAAAATTGATCAAGTTTTCATAGTTAAATTAATATTTAAAGGTAGAATTTTTGTTTCTCGCGCCAAAACTCTTCACAAACACGGTATTGCCTTCGCTGGCCGATCGCCGTTGGTTGAAGTGTCACCCGCCAATGCAGGCCGCCACGCAAAAAAGTAAAGACCGAAAGTAAGATAACGGTTTACAGCGCAGTTCACTGTGAGACTTTTCTGCGCAATCAATAAATTTAATATACTTGCACAAAACTAGTGAGGTTTACGGCGAAATATCAGATGTCAGATGGGTAGAGAATACGTAATGATTATTATTTAATACTGAAAAAATGTATTATACTTATCGTAACATGCAAATGAACACAATTAATAATTTGATGTATTTACTTGGAAGCTTTAACTCCACAAATTTCAGCACTAATGTGGTCAGTATTATCTATTTTAAATATAAAATCAACATGTCAGAATCAACGATTTGTAGGTAGTCGGACTGGCCTTGAATATATCCGATTTCTGACATGGTATGTGGTTTTTTAAACAGATTTTGCATTACATAAACTTTGTTTACTAAACCATTAAATATACCAAACCACCCATTACTAAACTTAAAAAGACTTTTAGGGGATAGAATGCAAAACCGTTTGGCCCATAAGTAAACGACGTTTGGCCTATACACCTCTCTCATCATACACAAACCATCTCTCGTGTAATAGAAAGAGATGCACCGTAGACATTTCGGTGATCCGCTCTTTATACAAACTGAGGTTCCAATGACGTCAGAATTCTTTCGACCATTCATGAAGCGTTTGTAGTTCGTAGCTTTTTGATGGATTTTTAAGAAGGTTTAATTAATTCTAAGAATAACAATATAGAAATATATTTATATATTTAGAATCGATATTTTTTGATCTACATGAACATATTTTTTATAAGTCAAAATATTTTTCACTCAACTTCCTTATTCGAAATTATTATTATTATTTTTTTTTATGTTCGTTACCTCAGAACTTTCAATTGGGTGAATCGATATTGATGATTATTTTTTAGTTGAAAGCTGGTGCTTTCCGTGTGGTTCCATTTCAATTTGGTCCAGTTCTAACAATGGCATCCACGAGAAAACCATACAAGTCTTAAATTTGCATTAAGAATGTGCGCGACAAATGGACGAATAAATCAATATCACGCCAACCGATTTCGATGATTCTTTTTTGAGGTAAATCTTCTTTACGCACGCTCAACACTTGGGGGGTAAGCTGGTGAATGCGTTACGAAAAGTGGTGATTGTTACGAAAAATGTCTTGCAAACGTTAATCGATGCGAACGGTAATCGAGGCGAACGGTGATCGATTGCTAGGCGGGTCGGGCCTTTACGCACGCTTGTTATTCGTGTTATTGTTATATTGTTAATGGACCATTTGTCCGTGAATAAATAAATAAATAATATTCAGCGGGAACCCAGCATGCGTTGCAAGGCCACTGTAACCTCGGGGTAAACTAAACTGTAATGGTTCCATCCCAAGTCCCGGGAAACTACATTATAATGCAAGCGCCTGCACTATATAACTAAAAACTATCGATAAAAAATTGAGTCAGAAGTTAATTTTTTTTTTTTGGTCAAATTCTTGTAAATTATTACTGACGATCATAGTACCTAACAAATAAAAACTAGTTAAAAGAAAACCAAACAAAGAAATCCATATTTAAAGCATTATTTTGAAATTGCCCATCAATTAATTCAATATAAAAATAAAATGTTCGCTCGTTCCACGGTTAAACGCAGCTGTTCCTACATATTCGCAGCTTCTGTTAAAAGAACAATGCAAAATAACTCTATCTCTTTCTGCGCTCGGTACAATCAACAAGTGAAAGAGAGGCGAGCTAGCGTTTTCGATATTTCGTAAATAGGTAGTATGGGACTGACGAATATAATAAGGGCTCTGCTCACGGCACTGCATGCAGGGACTCTGCCGCAGAGTCAGAGGGTCCGCCTCCAACTTGCTACCAATCTGCCAGAATGGACATGTTACGACACGTCATTTCTTCATTTCTCATCGGAGAGCGTTCCGTGCGGTCGTTGACAGTGACTTGTACCAGTACAGCGATTACGATATAAATATTATTTTATTCATCATGCTTGAAAAGGAAAAAGAAGTTTGGGTAGAATTTTTTGATTTATACAACGACCTTCGATGCTTGTGTAATATTTCCGACAAAAATTATTTGCGGCGCGATTCGTAATAAAGCCATGGAGTTGTTGATAATAAATCCTCAGGCTAATTTGTTTGGCTTTTGAAACAACTCATGTAGGTCTCATAGAAATCGTTGTGTCTCCCTTACTATCATGATTAGACATATTATCTAAACCATAGATTCTCAACATGGGCGATACGCCCCCTCCGTTGCGGCAAATGTAGCCCCGTCGTGATATCCTGTTACGCCCCCTTCGTCATGGTGGTGGTGGTGTACCGTTACGCCCCCTCCGTTGTGGCAAATGTAACCCTGTCGTGGTATCCCCTTACGCCTCCTATTGCTGTTTCGGATAGGGGGCGCTAGAAATAAAATTTTGTGTGCGGCCCTAAACACTTTATATCAGGAACTTTATTTTTAAAAAATCTATCATTCTAAATTTCGTATATCTTGAGATTCGTTTCGTCTTTGACGCACAGATAGTGATACTTGAAAAGGATTGTCATTATGGTTCACATAATCTGGTATGAGTACGTGGGTGGGATACGCTTTTTTAGATTTTCACGGCCAAAAGTATTTTCGTTATTTGTTTTTGTTATGCTGTGTTTTTTCGCTACTTCCTTCTCTAGCCAACGTTTCAGTTTTCGACAGCGTTGCAGTGCCCATCATCAGGGCAGATGTGTAAGAGTGTTGCTATTGCAAACGCTAGATTTATTCCCAAAAAACAAATATTTGACACACAAGTACGCGCGCAAATAATTTATAAATAAAAAAGTGCCACTTCTAGAAACCATCGCATCAATTATAAATAAAAACTGGTTTATGTCATTGGTTAGGTTAGTCAGGTACCTAATTGCAAATTTTAACCCCATTTCTTGCTGTCGTATAAAGTATTGTTCGGTTATAATTTAAATAATGTTATGTGGCCCGAAGAGAAAAAAGGTTGAGTATCGTTGATCTAAATTTCTAAATGGTGCGGTGTTAGAAAGATACAACAACACTTTTTTATATTCGAAACTAAAAGTTAACCTCAAAATAATAAAAAATGTAGACCTTTAAGAAACTTGAATTTCCGACCACAATCTGAAAAAAATTTGTGAACGTTTTTTATTTAAATTGTTCCATATTGTGCTTACCTTTTCTCATGTCTGTTATTTTTCCATTGACACCATATTCTATGTCTAATTATTTAAAAATTAGTATTATTAAAACCCTGAAGAAGTAAGCGTTACTTACGAAACATGTCGGTTTTTTTAAACAATAAAAGTGGTAAAAACTAAGTAATTGATTAATTTGGATTTTTTTTATTTTGCGTGCCAAATTTTTATATTTTAAAAATTATGCAGGGTGTAACAGCAGGTACCCGAGAGATTTTAACCAGCGATACCCGAGATTATTTCGAGTAAAAAAAAAAAAAGTTTTTTTTGAAATTTAAAGTCATGAAAGTCAGCGAGCGTCCGAACACGTGCTCACAGCGCAAAAACTAAGACCTCTTTGCAAATTGGGTGGTGTAGTGGAAACCGCCAATTTGCTGCCCTGCCTGCAGGAGTGACTAGAAATCGGGTTGTGAGGAGAGCACTTACAACCTGGCCGCTCTTTCTAAAGTAGTTCGTTGTTGTTTACACATGCAAAGCAGTTTAGTTCACTTCACGCGTTTGGTTCAGTTCGTTGACATATTTTCTATCAACAACCCTTTTGAAATAAACATTAAAACAAAGTGTGTTTGTGAATTATTTTGTGTTATTTTCATCTTTTAACGTGATTAATTATTGTGTATTATAATGGAATATACCAATGCAGAATATTATGACATGTTAATGTGTTTTTTGTGATGTTCATAGTGTTTTTGGATTACCTTTCTTCGGAACATTTCATATTATGACATGTTAATGTGTTTTTTGTGATGTTCATAGTGTTTTTGGATTACCTTTCTTCGGAACATTTCCTCATAATGTAAGTAGGTACACACCTATGCTAATAATTTCTCTCACAAGGCTTGTTAGAATTGGTCCAGTACTAAGTCAAGAAGCGTGTATACTTGATTTGCTGAAAACCGTTCGTATTACTTTCAAGTAGAGTACATTATTGCCCGCCGCCCGTTTCAAGATGACGGGCTACTACAAAACAAAGTAAATACGCTAATTAATCATATTGTAATGCTTAGAACAAGTGAACTTTTAGAAGAGGTGGAAGAATAAATTATTAAGACGAAAATAATTAAACTATGGACACGAAAAGAGATTAATAGTAGTTTATAAATAATTTTAGAGTAGCATCTTTGCTCTATCTACCACCACGACATTTCCACGTGTCGGAAAATTTTTTAACCCTAAAGTAGCCGAAATTTTTTATTTATTATTATTTTTTTAAATTTTAAATGTAAAAATGCTTAAATAGAAAATCTTTATGTTTATTTGGGTTCTCTATGTGATGTAGGTTCACCAGTTTTTCGCTTGTACTGCGAGTTTCCGGACACCGTGTATATCATTATATACAGCGGGTACCCGGCATGCGTTGCAATGCCACTGTAACCTCGGGGTCAACTAAACTGTTATGGTTCCATCCCAAGTCCCGGGAAACTACATTATAATGGCAAGCGCCTGCACTATATAACATTATATACAGCAGGTACCTGGCATAAGTTAGTGAAGTTGTACTTCAGTCGTGTGGTCTAAAGCAGTGGTCCCCAACCTTTTTGTCGCCGTGGATCGGTTAATGTTTGATAATTTTACCGCGGCCCACTGCATGGGGGGGGGGGGGGGGAGGGACACATTGAATGCAGTTTTTTTTAATAACTAAATATATTTTTTTTTTAATACTTTACACAATATTTTATAATAATAAAAATTACGATTGTGGTACATAAGTTGTAATGACAAATAATAGTAGAGAAAACACAAGATAACAATGAAGGATTATTCAGATCATTTTTTAATTATCTTTTGGATTCATGGGTATTTTCTATATTTTTAAGGTTAAACGGAATGTTGAAAGTATGTTTTCCAAAGACAGAGTATTTTGAGAATGCTTATCGGGATTTTAATGTTATTCTGATATCTTGCAGATATATCGGGATTTTAAGGTTATTCTGATATCTTGCAGATATATATTACCTTGTAAGTTATTTATCTATTTTCTTTAAGTGTTTTGATGTTGAAGTTTTATGTGTTTTAATTTAATAATTTTAATTGAATCTTGTTTAAACGTGCCTTCAAAATAATATACTGTTTATTTAAAAAAATATATTTATTAACCAAGATAATATGACAATATATACAAAATACATTAAAAAAATGGTACATACCACCTCTTTAGGCAGAGCCTGTCCCGAGGTGGCAGGACCGTATTTCCCCTTAAAAATAAATATAAGCAGATTTAATATTTTAACTTAATGCTAAATCAATGAAAACCCTGAGCTTGCTTCATTGTGACGAGGTGGTTCCATCGGGGGGTTATAGGAGATAGTGACACCCGAAGTGTCTTGCTAATGTCCAGTTTATTTCTTTGTTTTATTTTGGTTGCGGTCTCTGCAGAAAACCCCGCTTCACACAGATGTCGGAAATAGCAATAGGGATTTTAGTGCTATGGTGGCAATCTCAGGGTATTCCGCCATGACTAATCCAGAACACCATCAGAGTTGTTGTTTCGAACATAGTTTTATGGCTGCCGTCATTTGCAATATCCAGCAGTTGATCTTCTTCTTTCGTAGGCATGCTAGATTCGCGTGGTTTATTGACAAATGGGTCCCGGATCGATTCCTTGCCAGTTCGTGGGTCTTTTGTGGTTGGGAAGTAGCGCTCAAACTCTTTTAAAAGTAAAGACAGGTGATCTTGCACCATCTGGGAGAACAAATGCTCTGGCTCAGTCTCGCCTAAAATCCCCGCCAATGTCTGAAATATGTCCAAAATGCCTCTGTTCACGCGCCGTTCCCACAACTCCAG
Source organism: Limnephilus lunatus (assembly GCA_917563855.2). Taxonomy (NCBI): domain Eukaryota; kingdom Metazoa; phylum Arthropoda; class Insecta; order Trichoptera; family Limnephilidae; genus Limnephilus; species Limnephilus lunatus. The sequence goes on along the minus strand of OU830603.1, from coordinate 44,197,579 downwards.
TTTGGCTTTAAATGCAGCTACTTTGTCTGCCAACTTGAAAACAGATCATCAACAGTCATTTTACCCTGAAGGGACAGATTAAGTTCATTGAGCAGGCTGAATATGTCACACAGGTAGGCCAGTTTTGCAACCCATACCTTGTCACTAAAATGTGCTACCAGCGGTGACTTCTTTTCTGAGAGAAATCTTTGCAATGGCTTTCGTAATTCAAATACTCTGGTTAGTGATTTCCCTCTGGATAACCATCTTATTTCTGTGTGTAAAAGAAGGCATTTGTGCTCTGCGTTCATCTCCTGATAAAAAAAGCTGCTGAAACATGCGCGAGTTAAGGGCTTGTACTTTGAGGAGGTTAATAACTTTAACGACATCATTCAATACGCTGTTGAAGTCCGGTGACATTTTTCGGCTTGCAAGCATTTCCCTGTGAATGATAAAATGCGTAGATTCACTCTCAGGTGCAACCTCCTTAATCCGAGCAGTTAAACCAGACAGTCGTCCGGACATAGCAGCAGCTCCGTCCGTGCATGCCGACACAAAAAGACCATTTTAGTTTTCCTGATATATAACCATCCAGTGACTTGAACAGTTCTGCTCCTATGGTTTTGGTTGGCAAAGAGCAGTTAAACCAGACAGTCGTCCGGACATAGCAGCAGCTCCGTCCGTGCATGCCGACACAAAAAGACCATTTTAGTTTTCCTGATATATAACCATCCAGTGACTTGAACAGTTCTGCTCCTATGGTTTTGGTTGGCAAAGATAGTGCACATAACACATCCTCATGCACATCTTCCTGATATAGATATCGCACATAAACAAGTAGTATTGCCTTGTTGTCGATATCAGTAGATTCGTCGACCTGGAGTGCGTACCACGGTGATGTGTTAATCCTTTCCAACAATTGTGTCTCAATATCTTCGGATATTTCCTCAATGCACCTAGTCACAGTGCTAGCCGATAAAGGCACATGCGCTATCTTTTCCACAGCAGCCTCTCCTAAAAGTTCACGGCAAATATCTTTAGTGGAGGGCAAGATCAATTCTTCACCGATATTGAACGGCTTTTTAGCCTTGGCAATACGGTTTGCCACCAAATATGATGCTCTCAATGCATTCTCATTTATTGATATGGTAGCCCTCATAAATTTCTTCTGTCCTTCGTTTTCCCGTTTTGTTCTTTCAAAATACTCCTGAAGCTTGTTTTTTAATCCAGGGTGCTTGGTGTTCAAGTGGTAAAGCAGTTTTGAAGGTTTCATTGCCTCATCGGAGAGCTGGTCGCCGCAAACTAAGCAGAGCGGGATTGGTGTGTGGGTATCATCTGTCTCGATAAATCAATATTTCAAGAAAGACTCCTGGTATTTTTTCTTAAATATAATATATTTCTTTGATGTTGAAGGTGCTTTTTCAGACTCTTCACTGGGCCTTTTCCTTTTTCCAAGGAATCTTTCTAACGATGTCTGTTTCGTATTCATTTTGGAGAGGTTGCCGGTCCAAAAAATCAGCGGTGATAAATGTGATTTGCTCTGATTGTTATGAAGGGGTAGATATCTTGGCCGGGTGGCTTCGATAGATTTCCTCTAAGTTCGTCTCGTTTCCTTGTGAATGCGGTGGTCTTCAAATCGATCCTGTATCCAAAGAGCTAGTGGTGAGGTCCAGGTAAAGGGCGAAGTCGAGAAATGCAGCACAGGAATCAATTGTAATCAAGGCGAGGTCCGGGCAGAGAGAAGAGGCAGTGGTGGTTGGTGACGTCTGTAGTCTTAGGAGCTTCGATGAGTTTTGACTAACACCGAACTCGGGGCTGATATTTATATTATTTAGTTTCCTTTGACTTGTAAATCTTTTTCCTAGCAAACCCACTAATGAGTGTCAATATCTAATTTTAAACATATTAAATAATTCCCATTTGGATAAACCAATTATAGAGTCGTCCACGCTTCCTGGAAACTCAAAATTACTTATCATTTAACAATACTTAACAAGATTTTATGGGTAATCCCGCTTCACCTTTGTTTGCTGATATGTTTATGGATTCTATTGAAAACAAACTTGTCGACTGTGGACTTTCCTTATTATCTAATGTTTTTGTTTTAATTAGATAGTTTAAATACTATTTTTTAAATACTGACATCTGCAGTTGCCCTTCTCTAGAAAAAACAGAACAAATAAAATATCTAGGAATCATAATTGACCATAACCTTAGATGGACACATCATATCAAACAAATCACAAATAAACTCCTCAAAACAATACACATTTTCCTAAACATAAGAAACATATATAATATAAAACAAATGAAAACAATATATTTAGCACTTTGTCAGTCAATAATAGAATATGGATTAATTATCTGGGGAGGAGCAACAAACTCAGCTATCGATCATTTAGAAATCGCGCAGAAAACGATCTTAAAGATAATACTTAAAAAACATAGACTGACTGACACAAACCAAATATTTAACAGTTATGACGTACTAGATATACGCCAATTATATGTTAAAACACTGCTAAACTACATTTTTGACCAGAAAAACAAATTTCAACAATCTCAAAATATCACTAACAGACCAGTTAGACAATCGTACAAAAATAACTTAAAAACTCCGACGGTAAATACAAGCTTTGGACAAAGGCACTATAAATATCATGCTATAAAAGCATTCAACAATCTTACCCTTGAAATTAAAATGGAAGAAAACAAAAATAATTTCGTACTCAAAATTACAAAATGGATTAAAGAACAAAAAAGACAATATTACCAAAATTTCTTTACAAAATAAAAATAAAACACAACTACACGAAATACTCAAAACCAATATAAAATACACATCACTCACAAACACACAACACATAATATATATATATAATATAAACCGATTTTAATTTATTTTTTTAGTAATAAAATAATTCATTTTATCCTATAATTTTAGCTTAATTATAAATTTTAATTTTTAGTTTATTTTGTTTTTGTTTTATAAAATGGAGGCCTCAGCACAGGTGAGCTACCCAGTGAGGCCGACATTGTTTAATTTTATTTTTGAAATGTAAAATATTATGAAAAAATAACAAATGAATAAATAAATATATAGTTGAAAATATTTTCGTTATTTGGTTAGTTAGCAACAGACAATTAAAGAATTTTCTTATATTCATTCTTCGTCGGAATTTTAAATTTACATAAGTACAACGATAATAACAGCTTAAACCTTTTTTTTTTCAAAATTATTTTTATTTTAAGCAAGTCCTTGCGCGGCCCATTACCATTTGGTCCAAGGCCCAGTACTGGGCCGCGACCCATGGGTTGGGGACCACTTGGGAAAGAATGTACTTCAAGTTTAGTTTGATGAGAGTTTGGTTAGGTTCTGATTATGGGATCCATGACAAAGTAACGGAACTCTTCAATTCTTAGGAGCAAATTAACGATACTCGGCCGAATCTTTTATAGGCTATCCAGATCTTTGAGTCACCTACCGTAACGCCGTTATGGTCAAGTAATGTCTGTCTCATATGAGCAGCACGTTTAGTAGGTCTACCCATATTCAGAATACAGTCGGTGTTAGCCAAGGTAGGTTTGTCGCACGTGCGACACAAGCACATCTCACCTATAACTATGTATGTAGTTACAAACCTAACTTGGCTGACACCGATTCCAAAAATAACAATCGTACCTACATATTGATGAGTAGAAAAATTAAGTTGATTATTAAGTTGTAGAAGAATACAAAATTATTTTTTTACTTTTTAGTGCATTTTTTAAGTCGTTTTTTTGTTTTGTTAAAATTTTTGTTTATTCGAATAAACAAAAACCAAAACATATGCCTGACCAACTGATGTTTTAAAAATATTGTAACCAACCTGATATTATAAAACAAAGCATACCTTCGAATATGGAGACGTATAACTGCTTGTAGTGTCAGAGAGCCATTGTACGCCCCTATGTTGTACCTTCTCTCCAATATTTTTAGGATTCGTAAAAAAAATATTAAAAAATGTTAAATTTGTATATTTACTTTAAGGTGAAGTTATACGTGAAATCCTACTTTGATACTATTTTGATTAATCTTTACATCGAATTGGCTTACAGTATGAACATCAAAAAATATGCTACGGATAAATTGAAGCTTTTACTAGGTTTTCTATGTAACCGAATTACAATAAAATTATTATTTACATTACAAAAAAAAAATAAGCGTAAACCACTAAAAAAAATGTTTTTTCATGACTTAACTATGAAGTAATACAAAAAACATTTTTATAAAAATACCCCTTTATGGCTCAGACCATTTTTGAGGTTTTCTACATTCTAACTTTTTTTCACTCTTATAAAATTATGGACAAAATAAATAAAAACCACTGTTTCGCTTACTTGCCTCGCGCAAATAAGACGCTCGATTGCAAATTTTGCAGGCACGAGAATCGAAATATTTCTAACGTTTACATTCCTCTCAAGTGTGACGTGTCTTTTTACATACTTGGACATAAAATTAAATTAGAGCATGCGTTTTAAATACCTAAACACATTAACAATGAGACAATTTTTTTCATTAATTTCTATTCGCAGATGTTAATAACAAATAATTCATTCAGACAAAAAAATTTTTTAAAAGAAGATAAACAATGACTTTGATTATTAAAATAAAGGATTGAAACTAATTGCATTTTGAAACTCATAAAATACCAATCACAAAGTTCATGATGTATATTCACAAGGCGATGAATTTCTAGGAATAGTAGTAAAAAACAAAGTACTAGTATCTTTTTTTCAAGTTTATTCGGCAGGTATATTTTAAAATTATTTAAAACATATTTATAGTGGAAAGTAATAAAATAAAACTAATTTCAGGTGAACTTGGAGAAATTCTCATTCGAGGAATGTTCGAGGCAGTATTCTAAAATTATTATAGATAATTCAACTCTACTGTGTTTTGGTGATCACACTGAGGAAAAAAACACTTGCCAGGTATGTTATAAAATTAATAGTGGTACCATCAATATATTTGTTTTTTTAGCCTCATTTTTTTACATTAACTCCACACAGGAGGCCCTTAGGAAAATAATTTCCCTCAGGACCTATGTTATCTTTAAAGATGCTGTGTGGAGGGTCTTTTTGGGGAAAAGAAGAGGTGAACATGGGTCTTAAAGAGACCCATGTTGTAGGAGGGAGGAAACACAGAGGCCGGCAAATCGATCCACAGCCAAGTTATTGAACTCAAGAACGACGAGAGGATCAATGACGCTAATTCCTCAGAGCATCTTCCATTGTAATAACGGTAGAAAAATGACAGCATTCCCACCTGACGCCTGTGCTCTAAAGATTGAAATCCGTTTGTTAAGTTAGGAGAATCCATCAAACGGACTGCCCGTTTCTGCACAGAGTCAAGGCTTTTTTTTATGTATTTTGGGGCTTCAACTTCAACTCAACGAGATTATTTTTACCCCAAGAGAAAACACTTTCGAGGTAAGCCTCTATTCTTTGCTTCAAAGCCCTCTGAGCTATTGGGGTTTGTGTGTGCTTTGGGGGCTTGTCAAACTAAAAACTATCATGGACTGTACTGTCATCTGCGTAACAATGAATCGGTGCACATGACAAGGGGTCATTGATGTGCAACAAAAACAAAGTTGGAGACGGAACCGATCCCTGTGGGACGTCAGCATTTATCGAATGCGAGGAAGAGGTGAAACCGTTAGCAACCGCCTGAATCGACCTCTCCCTCGAAAAGTCGGCAATCCACGTACACTAGGATGCGGGAAGTCCGTAAGAAGGCAGTTTGTTGACAAGCCCTCGGTGCCAAACCCGGTCAAAGGCCTTGGAAATGTCCAGTGCAACCGTTTGGGTCTTACCAAAGCTTATCTTATCTTAAATTGTCTTACCAAGTCTTATCCAGGCACCGCCCCCAAACATGCGTCACATATGCAAGAAGATCACCGCACAAGCGGTTCCGCCGGAATCCGTGTTGACGATCGTTAATAATTTTGTTCTTCTATGTGAGCAGTTTGTAATTAATCACACTGTAACAGACGTGTGCTACAAGACTGTAGAAAAGGGCACCGGTGGCTGTGCACGTGGATGTCGACTATTGTAATATTGTTTTGAAATGTAGTACTGGCTGGCCTTCCTTGAAGGTGACAGCCCTGCTGTACTGGAGGGTGGTAACCCTTGATCTGCCTCCCTGCACCCAGAGCTGGTGAGTGGTAGCCCTGGATGTCCTTGGTCTCTGCCTGAGCCTGGCGCCTTGCGGTGTCCAGAAGTTGGGCCGGCTAGTCTTGAGGAGGTAGGCACCAGACTTGTGTTCAGGCAGAGCTTCAGCAGGAGGCAGGTCGGAGAGAGGTTTCTTCCAGAGGATGGAGTAAAACACGAAGATTTAAAGAAAACGTTGAACTGATTTATTATTGAAAAATTTGTCGTATTTATACCAATTGGTAGGTGGCTCACGGAAAGTGGAGGGGGAAAACGGAACCCAGGCACTTTCCTTTATAAGGGGCAAGAAACTGCTCAGTATCTATTTTGCCGGCTTAATCCGTAAAAGTGCTCGTCTAAATTTGGCAACTTTTACGGATTTTGTAGCCTTTATTAACAATCAAAATACATATTAAATAGAAAAAACATATAAATAAAGCCAAGATTTATGACAAGAATTTTAGTTTGGTGAATTTACTGTGATTTTAAGAATTTTTGATTTTTAAGGAAATGTTTTATGATTTATCAAGTTATAATTATTTTTCCTAGGTTCCCTGTGAGATAAGTTAACGAAATCTGTTTATTTCACCATCTCACAGGGACCCCAGAATTTTGTAGAGGTAAAAATGTCATGACCGAAATTTTCTAAGTCTTTTTGACATGGCAAATTGAGCTCTAATTTTGGCTCTAAGTATTTTGAGAGCAAAGTCTCAGTTTGACTGGAGGCCTTGTAGGATCAATAATGAAAACTGATTATTTCATTGTCCTACAAGGCCCGCAGGTTTTGTTATTTGGAAAAACATAAAATTTACACCTTCGAAATTTTTTTAAGTGTTTTTTGGTAGGCAAAAATGACTTTATTTTTGCCTCCCAATATGTTGTGTGATAAATCTTGGCTTTACTCGAGACCTTGTAGGATTTCAAATGAAAACTGATTATTTCATTTGTCCTACAAGGCCCGTGTGTATAAAAATTAAGACATAAACATTTACAAATAGGTACAAAAATAAAACATATTTAAATGAGTTTACAACCTCCCCAGTAGCGATTTCTCAAAGTATTATTTATTGATCGCACCGGGGAGATGTACATAAGAAATAAAAAACTTAAATATTTGAAATCCAATAAGAAAATAATAAGTAATTGATAAAAATGACATTTTCTAACTAGAACAAATATTTTCCATCAAAGCGTCGCCGGCGGCACGGTACTCCAGTATTGTGAGGGCAGGCCATTTTTTCCTGATTCCCAAAATGATCACAAAACTGTAGAGGACCGAGCCAAGCGATGAACTTTGATGAAAAATATTTCGAGGGTGTGAACACGTCGGTTACACTCCCCCCGTGTGGCGATGTCACACTAATCATCTCGACGTGTTTTCGAAGGACGAGTAGGTGAAGCTGCATCCGTAGGCGGGGTGGCAGGATCACAGCGAGCTGCACGGCAGGTCTCATGTAAACTCTGGTTCTCGGCAGGTCGAATGTAGACTCTGGTTCTCGTCTGGGTCCTGGAGGTCCACACTTGGCCGTCTTCAGCAGGAGTGGCGTCAAGGACTCGGTCGCGTGTCCGGCTGATGTGGGGCATCACGAGGTCCATGACAACCAGCAGATTGTCATTTTTTATGGGGTTCACTGACTCCCCCCGTGTGAGAAGCGCCACTTCTTTGAGAGTGGTACTGCTGAGGCAGGGCGGGCTCGTCTTCACTGCGCCGTTGAGGAGCACCACGTCTTTGACGGTGGTACTGCTGGGGCAGGGCGGGCTCGTCTTTACTGCGCCGATGAGGAGCACCACGTCCTTGACTATGGTACTGCTGGGGCAGGGCGGGCTCGTCTTCACTGCGCCGTTGAGGAGCGCCACGTCTTTGACAGTGGCACTGCTGGGGCAGGGCGGGCTCGTCTTCACTGCGCCGTTGAGGAGCACCACGTCTTTGACGGTGGTACTGCTGAAGCAGGACGGGCTCGTCTTCACTGCGCCGTTGAGGAGCACCACGTCTTTGACGGTGGCACTGCTGAAGCAGGACGGGCTCGTCTTCACTGCGCCGTTGAGGAGCACCACGTCTTTGACAGTGGCACTACTGGGGCAGGGCGGGCTCGTCTTCACTGCGCCGTTGAGGAGCACCACGTCTTTGATAGTGGCACTGCTGGGGCAGGGCGGGCTCGTCTTCACTGCGCCGTTGAGGAGCACCACGTCTTTGACAGTGGTACTGCTGGGGCAGGGCGGGCTCGTCTTCACTGCGCCGTTGAGGAGCACCACGTCTTTGATAGTGGCACTGCTGGGGCAGGGCGGGCTCGTCTTCACTGCGCCGTTGAGGAGCACCACGTCTTTGACAGTGGTACTGCTGGGGCAGGGCGGGCTCGTCTTCACTGCGCCGTTGAGGAGCACCACGTCTTTGATAGTGGCACTGCTGGGGCAGGGCGGGCTCGTCTTCACTGCGCCGTTGAGGAGCACCACGTCTTTGACAGTGGTACTGCTGGGGCAGGGCGGGCTCATCTTTGCTGCGGGATGTGATTGGCCATCCATCTGTGCTGGCGCTTGGTACCTATGTCCCAGCAGTGGAGCGGATCCGGCAGCTATTCTCTGCTGATCGGCTGGCTGCCTTTGATGGAGCAGAGGTGAGGGCGGCCCGGGACCAGAAGGTCCAGGCGGCAGTGAGGACCACTGCTCTGGCAGCGGAGCGGATCCGGCAGCTGTTTTCTGCAGGTCGGCTAGCTGCTTCTGGTGGAGCAGAGGTAAGGGCGGTACGGGACCAGAAGGTCCAGGCGGCGTCGTGGTTGGGTCCCTCTTGTAGTAAGGGGCTGGTGGCGCAGGGCCTCCTGGCCCTTTCTGCGCTGGTGATGCGTACCTCTGGTCCATCAGAGGTACAGGTCCAACAAGCTCATCGCATACGGCTTCTCGTTGCCTCAGGTTGAACAGAGGTACGGGCGGCACGAGGCTGTAAGGTTCAGGCTGCATACATCCTCCCTGGAGTCGCCAAGCTTCTTCTTGGCCCGGATCTGTGTGGCCAGTTGACTCCAATATTGCATCAGGTTTGGAAGGCGCTGTAGTTGCGGCTTCTGGTGATGCGTACTTCTGGTTTTCCAGAGGTACAGGTCCAACAGGCATCTCACGTACGGCCTCTGGTTGCCTTGTAATATACAGAGGCAAGGGCGGTACGGGGCCGGAAGGTCCAGGCTGCATCCATCCAGGGCCCCCATCAGAGTGAGGGGGCTGCGGTGCGGGGCCTCCAGGCCCTGGCCGCGCCGGTGATGCGTACCTCTGGTTTATCAGAGGCACAGGTTCAGCAGGCATCTCACGTACGGCCTCTGGTTGCCTTGTAATATACAGAGGCAAGGGCGGTACGGGGCCGGAAGGTCCAGGCTGCATCCATCCAGGGCCCCCATCAGAGTGAGGGGGCTGCGGCGCGGGGCCTCCAGGCCCTGGCTGCGCCGGTGATGCGTACCTCTGGTTTATCAGAGGCACAGGTCCAACAGGCATCTCGCGTACGGCTTCTGGTTGCCTTGTAATATACAGAGGCAAGGGCGGTACGGGGCCGGAAGGTCCAGGTTGTATCCATGCGGGGCCCCCATCAGAGTGAGGAGGCTGCGCCGGTGATGCGTACCTCTGGTTCTCCAGAGGTACAGGTCCAACAGGCATCTCGCGTACGGCTTCTGGTTGCCTTGTAATATACAGAGGCAAGGGCGGTACGGGGCCGGAAGGTCCAGGTTGTATCCATGCGGGGCCCCCATCAGAGTGAGGAGGCTGCGCCGGTGATGCGTACCTCTGGTTCTCCAGAGGTACAGGTCCAACAGGCATCTCGCGTACGGCTTCTGGTTGCCTTGTAATATACAGAGGCAAGGGCGGTACGGGGCCAGATGGTCCAGGCTGCATCCAGGTTGGGCCCCCATGGTAGTGTGAGGGCAGTGGCGCCCCTTGACCCCTTGGTCCAGGTTGCGCCGATGATGCTTGCTGAGGCTCGGGTCCCGCAGAAGGACCAGGCTGCATCCAGGTTTGGCCCCCATGGTAGTGAGAGGGCAGTGGCACCCCTTGACCCCTTGGTCCAGGTTGCGCCGATGAGGCATGCTGAGGCTCGGGTCCCGCAGAAGGACCAGGCTGCATCCAGGTTTGGCCCCCATGGTAGGAGGGCAGTGGCACCCCTTGACCCCTTGGTCCAGGTTGCGCCGATGATGCTTGCTGAGGCTCGGGTCCCGCAGAAGGACCAGGCTGCATCCAGGTTTGGCCCCCATGGTAGGAGGGCAGTGGCACCCCTTGACCCCTTGGTCCAGGTTGCGCCGATGAGGCATGCTGAGGCTCGGGTCCCGCAGAAGGACCAGGCTGCATCCAGGTTTGGCCCCCATGGTAGTGAGAGGGCAGTGGCACCCCTTGACCCCTTGGTCCAGGTTGCGCCGATGAGGCATGCTGAGGCTCGGGTCCCGCAGAAGGACCAGGCTGCATCCAGGTTTGGCCCTCATGGTAGTGAGAGGGCAGTGGCACCCCTTGACCCCTTGGTCCAGGTTGCGCCGATGATGCTTGCTGAGGCTCGGGTCCCGCAGAAGGACCAGGCTGCATCCAGGTTTGGCCCCCATGGTAGTGAGAGGGCAGTGGCACCCCTTGACCCCTTGGTCCAGGTTGCGCCGATGATGCATGCTGAGGCTCGGGTCCCGCAGAAGGACCAGGCTGCATCCAGGTTTGGCCCCCATGGTAGTGAGAGGGCAGTGGCACCCCTTGACCCCTTGGTCCAGGTTGCGCCGATGATGCTTGCTGAGGCTCGGGTCCCGCAGAAGGACCAGGCTGCATCCAAGTTTGGCCCCCATGGTAGTGAGAGGGCAGTGGCACCCCTTGACCCCTTGGTCCAGGTTGCGCCGATGAGGCATGCTGAGGCTCGGGTCCCGCAGAAGGACCAGGCTGCATCCAGGTTTGGCCCCCATGGTAGTGAGAGGGCAGTGGCACCCCTTGACCCCTTGGTCCAGGTTGCGCCGATGATGCTTGCTGAGGCTCGGGTCCCGCTGAAGGACCAGGCTGCATCCAGGTTTGGCCCCCATGGTAGTGAGAGGGCAGTGGCACCCCTTGACCCCTTGGTCCAGGTTGCGCCGATGATGCTTGCTGAGGCTCGGGTCCCGCTGAAGGACCAGGCTGCATCCAGGTTTGGCCCCCATGGTAGTGAGAGGGCAGTGGCACCCCTTGACCCCTTGGTCCAGGTTGCGCCGATGGTGCATGCAGAGGCTCAGGTTCAGCTGAAGGACCAGGCTGCATCCAAGTTTGGCCCCCATGGTAGTGAGAGGGCAGTGGCACCCCTTGACCCCTTGGTCCAGGTTGCGCCGATGGTGCATGCAGAGGCTCAGGTTCAGCTGAAGGACCAGGCTGCATCCAAGTTTGGCCCCCATGGTAGTGAGAGGGCAGTGGCACCCCTTGACCCCTTGGTCCAGGTTGCGCCGATGGTGCATGCAGAGGCTCAGGTTCAGCTGAAGGACCAGGCTGCATCCAAGTTGGGCCCCCATGGTGGTAGAGGGGCGGTGGCGTCGGACCCCTTGGTCCTGGTTGCGCCGCTGATGCATGCCACTGTGCAGGCCCTGCCCCGCTGGGTTGTGCAGGCCCTGTTGCGTTGTGTGGTGCAGGCCCTGTCCCACTGGGTTGTGCAGGCCCTGTCGCATCGGGTTGTGCCGGCCCTGTTCCATTGAGGTGTGCAGGCCCTGTCGCACTGGTAGTTGGTGCCAGCCCTGCTCCGTTGAGGTGTGCAGGCCCTGTCGCACCGGGTTGCACTTCACGGGCTGCCATCAGCTGTTCAATTTGTTTCTTCTGACTGCGCAGTTGTCGGCGCAGCAGGCGCACCGTGTCCTCAGTAGATGTAGAGGCCGGTGATTCTTCGCTTTCGTCTGCAGAGCCTGCCGGTGTGGAGCTGGGCGTTGGTAGGGGCGTGACGTCATGTGTGGCCACGGCCCTAGGCTCGGCTTCCTGGGCAGTTGGTAGCTCAGCAGGCGGGGGTGGAGGCGACTCATCGTCCTGAGCCGTCCTCTTCGATCTTAGAGTTGGTGGTGACATCCTGGTGCAGCTGATCCGGCTCGAAGGACCACTTGTAACAGACGTGTGCTACAAGACTGTAGAAAAGGGCACCGGTGGCTGTGCACGTGGATGTCGACTATTGTAATATTGTTTTGAAATGTAGTACTGGCTGGCCTTCCTTGAAGGTGACAGCCCTGCTGTACTGGAGGGTGGTAACCCTTGATCTGCCTCCCTGCACCCAGAGCTGGTGAGTGGTAGCCCTGGATGTCCTTGGTCTCTGCCTGAGCCTGGCGCCTTGCGGTGTCCAGAAGTTGGGCCGGCTAGTCTTGAGGAGGTAGGCACCAGACTTGTGTTCAGGCAGAGCTTCAGCAGGAGGCAGGTCGGAGAGAGGTTTCTTCCAGAGGATGGAGTAAAACACGAAGATTTAAAGAAAACGTTGAACTGATTTATTATTGAAAAATTTGTCGTATTTATACCAATTGGTAGGTGGCTCACGGAAAGTGGAGGGGGAAAACGGAACCCAGGCACTTTCCTTTATAAGGGGCAAGAAACTGCTCAGTATCTATTTTGCCGGCTTAATCCGTAAAAGTGCTCGTCTAAATTTGGCAACTTTTACGGATTTTGTAGCCTTTATTAACAATCAAAATACATATTAAATAGAAAAAACATATAAATAAAGCCAAGATTTATGACAAGAATTTTAGTTTGGTGAATTTACTGTGATTTTAAGAATTTTTGATTTTTAAGGAAATGTTTTATGATTTATCAAGTTATAATTATTTTTCCTAGGTTCCCTGTGAGATAAGTTAACGAAATCTGTTTATTTCACCATCTCACAGGGACCCCAGAATTTTGTAGAGGTAAAAATGTCATGACCGAAATTTTCTAAGTCTTTTTGACATGGCAAATTGAGCTCTAATTTTGGCTCTAAGTATTTTGAGAGCAAAGTCTCAGTTTGACTGGAGGCCTTGTAGGATCAATAATGAAAACTGATTATTTCATTGTCCTACAAGGCCCGCAGGTTTTGTTATTTGGAAAAACATAAAATTTACACCTTCGAAATTTTTTTAAGTGTTTTTTGGTAGGCAAAAATGACTTTATTTTTGCCTCCCAATATGTTGTGTGATAAATCTTGGCTTTACTCGAGACCTTGTAGGATTTCAAATGAAAACTGATTATTTCATTTGTCCTACAAGGCCCGTGTGTATAAAAATTAAGACATAAACATTTACAAATAGGTACAAAAATAAAACATATTTAAATGAGTTTACAACCTCCCCAGTAGCGATTTCTCAAAGTATTATTTATTGATCGCACCGGGGAGATGTACATAAGAAATAAAAAACTTAAATATTTGAAATCCAATAAGAAAATAATAAGTAATTGATAAAAATGACATTTTCTAACTAGAACAAATATTTTCCATCAAAGCGTCGCCGGCGGCACGGTACTCCAGTATTGTGAGGGCAGGCCATTTTTTCCTGATTCCCAAAATGATCACAAAACTGTAGAGGACCGAGCCAAGCGATGAACTTTGATGAAAAATATTTCGAGGGTGTGAACACGTCGGTTACACACACGTTCCATCACTTTGGATAGAACAGATGTGATCGCTATAGGGCAGTAGTTGGCCGGGTTGGAGCGATCACCCTTCTTTGGAATAGGGTGAATGATCGCTTTTTTCCAATCAAAGGGCAGAGAGCCAGACTTCAGGGACATTGTGAAAAGCTTCGTCAAAATTGGAGCTATTTCTGCAGCGCACGTCTGCAATACCAGGGCAGGTATTCCGTCAGGCTCGCTAGCTTTATTAACATCAAGCCCTCGTAAGACTTGCAGTACATCCCGATGTCTTAGCTTTTTCATATGAGAACCGCAATGAGGAACCAACAGCGGGACAGCACCTTAAATATCGAGGGTCAAGTTTTCCGCGAAAATTTTGCTTATTAAGTTAGGCTTTTCAGCGGCGGTATTTTCTAGAGAGCCGTCAGGTCTGGTGGGAGGTGGCAGACTGGGTTTGCGGAAATTGCGACCTATTGAGCCCGCAGGCGAACAGAACGCTCTGTTGCCATGCGGGTAGGCAGCCAGCTTTTTGCTGATCTGCAGGTCGTACTCGAATTTTGACCTATTTATATACCTCTCACTTTCCTTTGCCATTTTGTCATATATTATTCCGTTTTCTGACGTTCGAGATGTGATGTAGACTCGGCTAAGTTTCCTTAACTGTGTATTAGATGAAGCCATCTATCGCAGATGTGATGATTTCACCAATTTCGTCAGCTCGGCTGAAGAGACATACACCTCCCTTGGGTCTGAATTTGCCTACGAGGGTGAAGCCTGGACATTCGAGATAGGAGGTGTCTGGAGACTCTCCTATCTGCGTTTCAGAGAGAAAGAAGGTTGGGATGTTAGGTGAGAAGGTGGTGATGAACGGAATTTAAGTTTTTGTGCAGGCCGCGAATGTTGGTGAAATTCACCAACAGTTTTTGCCTGCACCTGCAAGGAGTTCCCCTTCTCGCCGCTGGCTGTAGGGATGTTACTTTTATTTGGATGTGAGTTCATGATTTATATTTTTTTTTGTGTTTTTTTATAGGAATGAAGAATGAAGGAAAAAAAAAGTGTTTAAAAAAAATTTAACACGCTTACTGTAAAAATATAACATTATATATAATGAAATGTAACCATGGGCATTGTACATATTAGTTTACATATGTAATATTTTATATAAAATAACTCAATGAATATGTATTTTTTTAAATTAACGATAAAGATAAAGCAGGAGTTTGCTACGCTCTGTCAACGAAGGAAAAAACATCAGGTATATCAAAGGTACAAAGACATCCGCTTCTCATGCGTAAATGTTATCCATGTTAAGAATGTGGTAATGTATTTTTCACCATTTTCTGAACAAGTAACAGTTCTCAAGACGACTGCACTCCTGACTCGACCTATTTAATAGGTGGGTAGAAGAATCATCAGCCAGGACCTCATAAAATATTGTGCAACTTTGTTTATCGATATGTGTTTGTTGGCAGGGAGACAGCGGAGGTCCATTGCAAATATATAATGGCAAGGAAGTAGACTGCACCTACCTTGTCATTGGTTTGAACTCCTTTGGAAAATCATGTAGTGTTATTGGCTATCCAGGATTCTACACAAGAGTGTCTGCATACATCCCGTGGATCGAGTCCATAGTGTGGCCGGATACTGATAATAAAAATTAATGTATCTCCCACGATGTCAACACATTAGTAGCCCTAATATCTCCCATGATGTCAACACATTAGTAGCCCTAATATCTCCCATGATGTCAACACATTAGTGGCCCACGAAGTCAGCATATTATTGGCCCTAGCATCTCCCATGACGTCAACACATTAGTAGCCCTAATATCTCCCATGATGTCAGCACATTAGTAGCCCTAATATCTCCCATGATGTCAGCACATTGGTGGCTCTAGTATCTCCCATGAAGTCAGCACATTATTGGCCCTAGTATCTTCCATGATGTTAGCACATTAGTGGCCCTAATATTTCCCATGATGTCAGCACAGTATTGGCCCTAGAATCTCCCATGATGTCAGCACATTATTGGCCCTAGTATCTCCCATGAAGTCAACATATTGGTGGCTCTAGTATCTCTCTTAACGTCAACACATTAGTGGCTCTAGTATCTCCCATAATGTCAGCACATTAGTGGCCTTAGTATCTTCGATGACGTCAACACATTAGTGGCCCTAGTATCTCCCATGACGTTAGCACATTAGTGGCCCTAGTATCTCCCATGATCTCAACACATTAATGGCCCTAGTAACTCCCATGACGTCAGCACATAGTCGCCCTTACTTCTTCTACGATGTCTATATATTTGTGGCCCTAGGATATCACCCATGATTTTACACATTAGTGGCCCTAAGCACCCCTTTTTGTAATGTTTTAAATAAATAACTTATAAAAAAATAATCTGACTGCCTATTTCATTTTTCTTACCTTATGTACCTACTATTATTGAAAGCATTTTATTTATTAAAATAATAATTAACAATATGTAGTTTATTATACTTTTGCGTGATAGCCTGGTAGCAATTTCTATAAACCAAAGCAATAATTTTGCAAAAAAAAAGTTCTACAGTTCCACAAATATACAGTAAACTAGGGATTTCTCCCTAGACAGATAATGTTAAGCCGCATTAGCCCCACAGCATAATAATAATAATAACGTAATATTTGTATATCGCAGTTTTGTGTCATTTCACTTCAAGTGCGCTTAACTATAATATATTTAAAAATAATCCTACAGTGTTCCTTACGAGTTCAATACCCCATGTTATTGAGATATGCTATAAATGAAGAGAGGAAGGAAATGAGGAAGATGAATATGGGAAAATACCTGGATATTCAGATTTGGTCATCAAACATGTCTATGAAATAATGATTTATTTATTAAAAAAATATATGAATATAATTCAAATTATCTCAAGGCAGTGAATTCAAATACCAGCAAAATCCTTATTACTCTCAAATTTCGGCATTATTTTGCGAGACTCAATCTTTGTCTTAATAAGTCCTTCTCTTGCATATTTCGTACATAAAGTAGTCGAGGCTTCAGTAGCAGTCTTTGCAGCTCTTTCAACTGCTTGAGTATGACATGACAGAAGAGGCAATTTACCTTCTCCACCTTGTGCTGCAAATAATTGAAGATTTTCATCCGCTATATTCTTCAGTATTGGGAGTTCGGTTACATTTTGCTGCCAATTAATAAGATCGTTGTAATATGATGCATCGAAGTTTATGTTTGGAAGTTGGAACAGCCTTGTTTTACTTAGTTTCTTACTGCATGCTTATAGAACACGACGCGCAACTAATTCTTGGATATGCTTGTGAGGGTCATTGGAAGTTATCTGCCACTACCCGCCTTGGTATAAGAAACGGATGGTTACTCCTTCAAGGCTCTCGCAAGATTCTAATTATTTTTGTAAAATGAAGCTATATGTATTTATTTTGAATGAATATAGACCTCCAGTTTCCCTGCATACGTTGTTAGAAAGCAGTACCTATGCAAGTACTTAACATAAAAAACATAATACAACAAATCAGGTTAGTAAATCAAGCAAAAATAATAGTTAAAACAAAAAAAAACTCGTTCAAGAAGCTCAAGAGGCAGCATTGCATCACGTGAAAAACCCTGTAAGCACCTGTATAAATAGATAGAGAACATACGATAAATGATTAAGTCTCAAATCATTTGGCAAGTACCAATAAAAATGTAAATTGCATTCAACAACCGTGTTCTTTAGCCAACCACCCAGTGAAGCCTCAAAGAATGTTAGTTGAATAATAGTGGTAAAATACCTGAAGACTTAAAGAAAAAATTCAGCGTTAAGTAGTCAGAGGCTGGATAAAGGAAAGTTAAGGCCATTGAAGCAAGCTTCAAGCCATCACATGTTATTGAGGGTGGCGCAAATAAATTTGAGATAGATCTGCAAGAAAAACTGTTACTAAATCCTTAGATACTCTTCTTCCTGTGGACAATTACCACCCATCATTAGATATAACCATAAACAACACCATAAGTGAAAATCCAAAAATTAAACAAATGTCTTTAAACTTTCATAAAGCCAATTACACAGCAATATGTGACTCCCTCCTCAAGGTTGATTGGTCATTTCTAAACGATGGTGAATTAAATGACAATATTGAACAATTCTACTGTATCTTAAAAGAAAATATTACAAGTCATGTACCTGTTGCGTCATATAATATATCAACTTTTCCTAAATGGTTTAATAATGATCTCATTAACTTAGTTTTTAAAAAGAAGAATGCACACCACAAATTCAAAACAACGAGATCACTTCATGATTATACTGAATTTCATAAGTTGCGTAAGCAATGCGCCGAAATTTCAGATAAATGTTACAAAAATTATATAAAAGAGGTTGAAAACTCTATCAAATGTAATGTTAAATCTTTCTTTAATTATTCTAAATCATTACAAAACAGTTATTCTTCTATTCCTAATATTATGAACTATGATGGCAAGACCTGTGCCAAAACTGAAGATATTGCCAATCTATTTGCAGACTTTTTCAAAAGTGTATATGAGGATGATGTCCCTGTGGATAGTGTTCCTGAATTTGTCACTGATATTAACTTGCAATTATCTGAATTAGTAATTGAACGTAACGAAATCATTGCCTCCATTAAACTCTTGGAACCAAAAACAAGTTCTGGTCCTGATAATGTCCCACCCATATTTTTGAAAAATTGTGTTAATAGTCTTTCCTATCCATTGTACAAAATTTTTAACAAATCTCTTAAAAAAGGTCAATTCCCCAATAGCTGGAAATCCTGTTATCTCACCCCCGTATTCAAGAAGGGTTCAAAAAATGATGTATGCAATTACAGACCTATTTGTATTCTGTCTAGTATTCCTAAGCTTTTTGAAAAAATCATTCTTAGTAAAATATCCTCTAATATTAAACATGTTATTACCAATTGCCAACATGGGTTTGTCTCATCTAGATCTACTCTCACAAACCTTACAGTATATGAAAACTACATAAACACAGCATTGACTAACAGGCAACAGGTTGACTCCATCTATACTGATTTTTCCAAGGCTTTTGATAAGGTCTGCATCAAAATACTAATAAATAAACTAAAAAAATTAGGGATAAGTGGCAATTTTTTGGCATGGTTGATCAGCTACTTATCTGATAGATTACTCTTTGTAAAGATCAACGACTGTCTATCCTACGAATTTATTGCTACCAGCGGTGTCCCGCAAGGTTCGCACCTGGGACCTTTATTATTTATCCTATTCATCAATGACGTTACTAGCGTTTTCCACAGTGTCGAAGTTTTACTCTTTGCCGACGATATGAAGCTGTTTAAAGTCATTAATGATGTGCATGATTGCACAATCTTGCAAGAGAATCTTAACAACTTTTTCAAATGGTGTTCAAGTAATAAACTTCAGCTAAATATTAACAAATGCCAAGTTATGAGGTTCTACAAAATTAAACATCCAATAATATATAATTATGCACTCTCTAATGTTGACTTAATCTCTGTAGACGAAATACTTGACCTAGGCATCATTTTTGACCAGAAACTCTGTTTTGTATCTCATGTAACTTCTATAGCAAATAGGGCTATGAAAATGTTAGGTTTTATATTAAGGATTTCCAAAGATTTTAAAAATATTCACACATTAAAAATTCTGTTCACATCTCTCGTTAGAAGCATTCTAGAATATAATTCTACAATTTGGTCACCTGTCTTTAATAATCACATCAATATAATTGAAAGAGTCCAACGCAAATTTTTGAGGTGTATTAATTTTAGACTTGGAATTCCTTCAGAATAAATAAATTATGATTTTTTATTAAATTCATTGAAATTGTTGAAGTTAAGCGACAGAAGAAAAATTTTTGATCTAATATTTTTATATAAAATTGTAAACTATCAGTTGGATAGCCCTGATATAATAAAGTTGATTCACTTTCATGTACCTACCATTAGATCAAGGTTCCCTAGTATGTATTATTGTGACAATTATAAGTCGGTCTCAGGCTACAATTCTGTAATAAATAGATTACATACAATTGGTAATTTTTATGCCAATGTGGCTGATATTTTTAATATTTCCCAACTGAAATACAAGGCTGTACTGATCAAACATTTCAGCCAAACATATTTTAATGAGGTCACTACATGACATTTTTTGTTTATTTTATTGTGTTTCTATTTGCTTTCATCAAGTTGTTCTATTAATATCCTTCTTTTTCTATTGTTATGTGTAATTTAAAAAAAAAAAAAAATATGTACTACGACTGTTAAAAAATATTTAATAAAAACATATTTGTAAATGGCACTTTGTGCCGTAAATTTTAAATAAATAAATAAATAAAATAAATAAAACATATGTAACTAAAAATGAAGGAGGGACGAGGTCCAGCACACCCCCATATGGGGATAAATAAAAAAGTTTGAGTTCAGTTCAACCAAACATTCAATGAAAAACAGTTGAAAATAAACAAAACAGAATGAAAATGACATAAATACATAGGTTATATCATTAAGGTTATATCTTTTTTTTAATTATCTTTTTTTTAAATTATAGGTTATATCTTTTTTTAAATTTTATTTATTTATTTATTATAAGGTAATATGTAATAGGTAATATGTAATTACCTTATAATATGTACAACTGTTTGTTTCCCTAATAAACAAAAACAAAACAAATTAACAAAACAATTCGCGAGGCAAATTTGTAAAGTTTGAAAATATAGATAACAAAATAAATATAAATAAAATATTTCATAATATTCAATAAACGCAATAGACACAAATATACGATAAACATAAATATACAATAAACACAAATATACAATAAACATAAAACGCATAATAAATAATCCAAGCAATAAAAGTAAAGCAGTCATAAATAGAGTGTCCGAGGGTTCAGAAGCAAAATACATTTGTTACCTACTTGATTTTATAGCTAATCTGCGACTTTAAGAGGCGGTTCTCCGAATTTCAACCGATTTCTTGCAAACCTCCCTTAAACATTTGAAGTTTTTAAGCTCTTAAAAAAATATATGTTATTCTTGAAGATAATATCTAGACATTTATCGCGCCGAAAAGCAAATTATTTAAAATTCCCTCGATAGAAAAAAATCGCAAAGTATTCTCCAAAAATGATTATAAACACGTTTGTTTCGGTTATTTTACGAATTATATGTATGAAAAAATTCACAGCGTTTCTTTAAATAAAATTAAAGAAAACTATCACGAGATTTTTGTTCTATTTTTAACGAGTCGTGTTTTATTAAAGATTTTCATGATTTTTGCATCAATTTTATCGCTGTAAATGTTAGCGCGCTCTTCTAACATTCGTAATTTCATATCTCTCCATCTTCTTCTTTTTGGGGCCGGGAACTGAGCCTTAAGAACAGGCCATCTCTCAACCCAGACTTTCGTGAATTTCCTCAGGCACTCAAAGTTCACCTTATTCGAAACGAGATCTGTGTTCCAAACAGACCTGCAAACCATCAATCATTTTATTTCGATCATCCATAACGTATAACGACCGAATGTTACACTATAAACTACACGCTCTTACTGCCAGACGTAAATTTTCCAATTTATTGCATCAGTTGATACACCAAACATTCTATCTCAAATTAACATCAACACACCATCAAAAAATTCAACAAGGAGGATGCAAGATATTTCCAATATTAAAACCTACCACACAAATACAGGACATTTCTCCCCTTTACCACTAACATTGAGACATTAAAACACTATACACTGCTCTAATAATGAAATTGACATTTTTAATGACCATTTAAACACTTTTTCATGTACTAAAATAAAAATAAATAATAAATCGGTCAAAATCTCTCAGTGCCACAAAAATTTCTGCTCGGCTCTTTGGCCAGTATCATCACAAGCGCAATTGAGATTGGATGATAGAGTCAGTCTGTGAAGTCTACCTCTAAACTCTCCATGCTCAGAAAGCAATGGATAATATGATGGTCCATTAAAAGATATGCCCCTTCCATTCTGATTTTAACTGATGGAAAGAAGGAGAAGTTCCATCTTCCCAAATCTATCCCATCTCATCTGCCTTCACTCAGCGTTCTTTTTCTCATGATCTTTAGAGGTTCAGGGAGAGGCACTGCTCCACCAGGTATTAATTCAATACCAAGGTGGTTTAAAAGTCTCTCTTTTCAGACACTTCCCTAATTTTTAAATCAATTGGCAAAATGCTGGCCAAAATTGGCAAAGCATCCGATGATACTGTTCTGTAGGCTCCTGAAAGTGCCAGTAAGGGGATTCGCTGGTTCCTCTAAAGCGCTGAATGAATGAGTGAATTACTTAGTCGGTGTTCCCATACACAGGTACAATATGAAACTTGTGCCGTATATATGCATCTGTATAATAGACAGAGCGCAGGGAAACGTAAACCTCATTCAGCAGTTGAGATTCTTCTCAGTTTTAAGTTGAGAGCCTGGGCCTTACTAGAAACGCTTTTAACATGAGTCAAGAACGAGGACGATCTGTCTAATGTAACGCCTAGATATTTTGTACTCTCAACAAAACGAATTGCGGTATCACCCATTTTTATGAAAGGGTTTCTACCTCTACTGAGGAAGCTTTTAATAAGGAGACCCACGGTCTTGTGGGGAGCAAAAGTCAGTCTATTTTCCTTTCCCCAGTTAAGAATCATATTCAAACCTTCTTCAGCTTTATTTTGCAACTTCTTATCTCCAGTGTCTCCAGAGACCAAATACAATTTATCGTCCGCGCAATCAATCGCAATAGTGCCTTCAGGTAAGGGTAACCTGGAGGAGTCATTGAATAAAATATTCAAGAAGTCTGGTCCAAGAACCGAACCCTGGGGACAACCCATGTCCATATCTTTTTCGATGATGCAATTACCAAAAGAAATTATATTTTTTCTATCTTTGAAATAATCACAAGATATTTGAAAAAATTTTCTTGGACAATCACGATTTTTTAATTTAGTCAAAATCATATCATACCATGCATTATCGAAGGCACCAGTTATATCTAAGAAGATACCGATAACGTACTTCTTTGTGCAGACTTTCACCCAGTCAAGCGCAGTCATAATGGCGTGCTACGTGGACTTACCTGGGACGAATCCATATTGATGTACATATGATGGTGTTAATGTATCTCGTAGACGTTTTTCAATATTTTTTTTCCAATATTTTCCCCAATACAGGAAGAAGCGTTATTGGTCGATAAGCTTTAACATCAGTTCTTTCTTTGTCGTTCCCTTTAGGTATGATCCTGAGCACACCTTTCTTCCATACAGAAGGGAAAACTCCCCTTCTCATACACTTTCTTTGTTATTATTTTTAATTGATAAACTAACGTTTAAACAAGATTTTTATGCATAGCACAAAGGGTAGATAACAAATATTATAATCAATAATTATCAGCCTGAAACACTCATCTACACTGAAAAAATCTTCCGAGAAAAGATACTGGCCGCCAACGGGAAATGAACCCGTGACCATCTGATTGCCGGTCAGCAGCTCTGACCACTGAGCTATGGCGGCTTATCTAATACCCGCCAAATAATTCAATATATTCCCGTTGGCGGCCAGTATCTTTTCTCGGAAGATTTCCGGAAGTCCTTCACATAAATACATGAAACGTCAAACGTATTTTGAAAACCTCTACAATAATAAACCTAAAAGTGTGATAAAAAGTGAAGTAGGCAATTACAATCAGTGCAGTCCTGCGCAGTTTTGAACGCGCTATCGACGGGTGTTAATTGCCTTCTAATCTTTCCACACGGAAGTATAAAAATATGTGTTTAATTAAACAAGTTACAAAAACATAAAGGATTCTAGTGCGACAATAAAGACATTATAAGTAACTCGACGCGCTGTCCGCGGGAACCGTCACACAAATAAATACGAGTGTTCTTACCGGGACGTGGAATAAGGCCCGTAGCCTTGTGGACTAACGCGTCGGAACTGCTTTTTTGCCCGATTTAAGTAAATAGCTGTGGCACTCGGTTCGAAACTCACTCCGGCGAAAATTTTATTTTTTATTTTTATTAATGATTTTTTGTTTTTGTTTTTAATAAGCCATGTAAATTCAATAACCACACATCCCGAAGGAGTGAACAAATCTAAATATGGAGGAAATCATAGAAGACATAAGAACTGATGTTAATAAAATAACAACTGTTAAAGACTCTAAAATAAAACAAAGTTTAGAAAACAATATTAAAAAGCTGGAAGAAGCAATAAAATGTGAACATTTGAAACTACAAAATAAAATAATTCAATTGCAAGACCAAATAATTCAAAATAATGAAAATTACTGCCAAAAATTAGAAAAAATAATTTCAACAAATCAAATTGTTAAAACATACGCTGAAGTTAGCGCGCAACACAAATCCCCGGTTTTATATCCTATCATTATAAGCTCAAAAAACGAAAAAGAAGATATCAAGGAAATAATAACTAAGAACGTAAAGATTTCTAAAACTGGCGTTGGTATTGCTAGCATCAGAAAAACATCGAAAAACCAACTTATTATCAATCTTAACAAAGAAGAAGACAGGATCAAGACAAAAAATGAAATTGAAAAAATGAACCTTGAAGGAATAAACGTGGGCGAATTAAAAAAGAAAAGTCCGTGTATGATCTTCAAAGGAATCGACGAGAATTATGATAAAGAAGAATTTTTGAATGACTTAATCCTACAAAACGAAGACATAAAAACATTAAATGTAGAAGAAAAAATCAAAATAAGAGGAACAATCAACATTAAAAAATATAAACAAATAAACATTATCGTCGAATGCACTGGAGATATTAGAAACTTACTTATTAAAAAAAAAAAGTAAACCTGGGTTTCTCCCAAATAAAAGTGGAAGACTGTAACCCTTTAATGCAATGTTACCACTGCCAGAAATATGGCCATACAGCCACGCGTTGTCTAAGAATAAACGAAAAACCTATATGCCCTCACTGCGCTGGAGATCACGGACTAAAAGACTGTCAAAACAAAAATGAAGTGCCAAAGTGCATAAACTGCACAACTAACAACCTGATAAAAAAGAGTTCTTATCCAACAAATCATAAAGCCAACAACGAAGAATGCAAACAACGCATAAAAATGTTACAATATGCAAAGGAACGAATCGACTACAATTAAACATGGATGATTACATTACTAAAAAAATCGACGAAAACTACAATATATCAGAAGAAATATGCGTAAACGTTACCGAAATTAACAAATGGTGCCATAATACTGATACAGCTTTTATAGTGTTAAACATGAACATAAGAAGCCTTTCAAGAAATCTAGATGAATTATTAATAAACATAAATAATTTAAACATATCACCGGTATGCATAGGGTTAACTGAAACACACTCCAACAGCGATCAATACATAAGTGCGCTACCCAACTACCGAGGAATTGCAACCAAAATATCTATAAACAAAAATAGTGGAATAATTATGTTCGTACGCGACGATTGTGAAGTGATAAACACAGAAGAAGTTAATATTGAATTTGTCAACTGCTTAAAAATAGATATTAAATTTAAAAATTCTATTTATAGAATCATAACAATATATCGTACACACAAATCAAACATAACGAATTTTACAAATGAACTTTATCTATACCTGAATAAATTAACAAAGATTTTTACGATTATATGTGGAGACTTTAACATAAACATTTCAAATACTAATAATTCATTAGAAAAAAATAACTTCTTGAACATGATGACTCATCACAACTTCAAACCATGCATTAATAACTATACCCGAGAGGTACCAAATCAAACGCCATCTTGTCTAGACCATATATGTCTAGTCTCAATATCTCATCTACTCGTATATAAAACTGTTTATCTCCTGTCTGTGTCAAAACATAAGCATTTTATATTATTTTCATTTCATAATATGTATATCTCTCAGTCTACAAAAAATAAAATCAGTATAAATTTTATAATAATTAACAACTTAAAGACATCATATTTATTGAGGATAAAAAACTATAACCAGAAAATAGATAAAATAATGACAACATCCCAGTATGAAAGACTGAAAAATATTAAGATTCTATGCTTTATTTATACATTTATTATATGTAGTAAAATTATTATTATTTACGTTACTGGCGCATATCTTGCCCTATCACTTCTATAAATTTTGTGTGCTAAAAAATGAAAATATATTTTTATTGTTCCAACTAATTGTAAATATTACAAAAAATTACTTGCATCTACACAACAGAAGAATGAATATTAATATTAATTTAAGAGTTGTTTATAAAAGTATCCTATGTTTATTCTCAATGTCTTATATATTTACATCTGAATATCCAAAAGATATAAATAAGAATAACTCTATGTCACACTCTACTTTGAAAATACTCTATATATTTAAAAGAAATCAATATCACATTAATATTTTTACTAAATGGATGACTTCATAGCTAATGAATTAGAAAATAATTTTAAAATACAAGAATATGAGTGTGTATACACCGAATCATGTAATGACATAATCTCAAAGAATCTCAATAATATTTTCATTTTTCATATAAACATACGAAGTATGGAACGAAATTGGGATGAATTAATTCTAAAATTAAACAATCTAAATAAAAAACCGGACATCATAATATTATCAGAAACATTTACTAATGACGAATCACCTACTTATCATTTACCAGAATATAATTATCTTACAACCAAAATTAACATCAATAAAAATAGTGGTCTCGTCATATTCATTCACGATAAATTTAGTATTGTCAAAATAACTGAACATCCAATACATCTAGTAAATTGTATTGAAATACAATTAAAACTCGACAAAACAAACTACCACTTAATAGCTGTTTACAGAACACACGGCTCGAATATCTCGACATTTATAAATGAATTTAAACACATACTGTTAAAATTCAGTAATAAACTCTGCTTTATTGCAGGAGACTTCAATATAAACATTAATGAAAACGTAGAAAATAATTTCAAAAATGAATATATTAATTGTATGACTGAATTTAACTTCATATCGTGCATTAATAAAAATACGAGAGAAATAAAAAATCACACACCATCTTGTTTAGACCATATATGGACTAATATAAATATTAAAGATATCGACAAAATGAAATCAATTATTTGGAAAACTAATATAACTGACCACCATGCATGCATTCTTCTGTATGATAACAAAATTAAACATAAAAAATTTAATCTAACAAAGACAAAAACCTACACAAATATGACAATTTTATCCAAAAAACTAAAAAATGAACAATGGAACAACGTGTTAAATAGTTATGATACCGAGACTTGCTCAAAAAACTTAGAAAATATATTATCTCAACACATAAAAAATTCAACTACTGAAAGTACAGTCCGCATTAAACCTAATCTAAGAATTTTAAAGCCTTGGATTTCACAAGGACTTATAATATCAATTAGAAACAAAGAAAAACTTTATAAAATAGCATTGAAAAATCCTCTAAATGAAAAAGCATACACTTTTTACAAAACATTTAAAAATAAATTAACAAACTGTATCAAAAAAAATAAAGAAGACTATTTCAAAAATAAAATACTTTCTACAGACAATAACAGTAAACAAATATGGAAAACAGTCAACTTAGCCATGGATAACACTAAAAAAACACAAAAAATAAAATACATTGAACATGAAAATAAAATCATAGATGCTAATATTCAACCTAAACAATGTGCAAACATTTTTAATTCTTTTTTTGCTAATGTAGGAAAAAATCTTGCGAAAAATATCAATAAATCTTTTAACCCGAAAACACAAACGATTGAAAATGTACAAAATCAAAATAATTTATCAACATTTGAAACAACCTCAGAAGGTGAAATTTTAAAAATAATAGAAGGCATGAAAGGAGGTTCGTCTCCCGGATTTGACCATATTACAGTACATTTTCTAAAATCCATGAAAATTTATTTGATAAAACCAATTACTCATTTGATAAACTTAAGTTTAACAGAGGGAATATTTCCGACAAACTATAAAAATACAATTATTTCACCTATTTATAAATCTGGAGATCCACAACAAGTAACTAACTACCGCCCAAT
The DNA here is from genome assembly GCA_917563855.2 of Limnephilus lunatus. Lineage (NCBI taxonomy): Eukaryota > Metazoa > Arthropoda > Insecta > Trichoptera > Limnephilidae > Limnephilus > Limnephilus lunatus. The sequence goes on along the minus strand of OU830603.1, from coordinate 44,169,769 downwards.
TTGTCTAATTTCAAACATTGGAAAGATTTTTGAAAAAATTGTTAAAAACCAATTGATCAGTTTCCTAGAAAGTAATAAAATTCTTCATAAAAACCAGTTTGGTTTTATAAAGTCACTTAGCACACAAGATGCTATTGCTAATGTAACCTCATACATCAACGAATCATTGGATAAAGGTGAAAAATGTGCCGGTATATTTATCGATCTCAGAAAAGCTTTTGATAGTATATCCCATGAGATTCTCCTAAAAAAACTGAACAATATAGGTATAAAAGACAATGCGATTAAATGGATTTCGAACTACCTAAAAAATCGACCGCAAGTCGTAAAAATAAATCAGATTAATAGCGATAAAGAAATATCAGACTTTGGAATCCCGCAAGGTACAGTAATCGGACCAATCCTCTTTACCATATATGTTAATGACATTTTTTTTCAACCACTACATGGCCAAATAACTTCATATGCCGATGATACGGTACTAATAATTAGCGATAAAACTTGGGAAAAAGTAACATTTAAAGCCACCGAAGACATAAATATTTTAAAGAATTTCTTCGACGTAAATTTACTATCACTAAATGGTGATAAAACATTTGTAATTCCATTTGCAATACACAAAAATGATACCCCTAAAAACATTGATATCATCATCCATGATAATTCTACAACACATAGTAAAAATTATTGCATCCAAAACTGCACAATATTAAAAACAACAAACACAATAAAATATTTAGGAGTTATTATCGATAAAAATTTAAAATGGAAGGAACAAATTTGTCAAGTTGTAAAAAAAATTAGAAAATTGATTTACATATTTTTAAGAATCAGAAATTTTTTATCTGTAAAAAATTTATATCTAATATATTACGCTTTGGTTCAATCAACTTTACAATATGCTATCATTAGCTGGGGATCCGCATACAAAACTAATCTTTCCCCAATTGAAGTTGTGCAGAGGCTAATTATTAAAATCATATTAAAAAAAACCATCTGACTACCCAACGGATAAATTATTTAAGGAATTCCAAGTACCTTCTTTCAAAGATCTGTACAATAGAAATACATGGATTCAAATTATAAAAGAAAAAGAGAAGTATCAATTTATAACTGAAAAACGTACTAGACATAAATATATTTTTTCATGCCCAAAATTAAACACTTCCTTCGCACAAAATTATTATACTTATCAAGGAAGACTTATTTTCAACCGATTACCGGATGAAATTAGAAAAATTAATGATAAAATCCAATTAACAAACTCTGTTAAAAAATTTTTTAAAGATAATCTCAAAAAAAAAAAAGTTTCCGACTAATCTAATCTCAAGAACAACTTATAACTCAGTTTCCAAGTGATACCCCGTTTTTCAAATAAGGTAAATTTTGTTTTGTTTTTAACAACTAATTACAATAACTCAAGATACTTTACTCTAATAGTAAAATTGTTTATTAGTAGAAAAATACTTTTAATTACATATCACCGAACTTACAACTTATTGTTTTTTACATTCACATAGTAATTTAAGAACTCATAACATAATATAGCATTAAAAAATGTACACTACTCTTCCAGACACAAGCTAATGCTTCTATGGAAGAGTGGTATTAACATTCGAACATGAACATGTATGCTAATTATAACATTATATAAATGTATACTATAATTTAATTTATATGCTAAAAATAAAATGTAATGTTTTTGAAAGAATAAAATAGATTGAATTGAAAAAAAAAAAAAAAAATTTTTTTTTCAGTGTAGATGAGTGTTTCAGGCTGATAATTATTGATTATAATATTTGTTATCTACTTTCTTTGTTCTTCCTTGGCATGGATGCATACATACCTCACGATTATACTTTTCAATTTTTCATGTCCTAGTGCCTTCTTAGGACCCAAACCCTTAATTATCACTTCTAATTCAGCTCTAGTTACTTTAGAAATTCTTTCCTCCTGGGAGAGGATTGAAGAAATCCGTGATTGATTTCTGATTTGTTAGTGGTGGTCGCTTTCCCCAATGACTGAATCTAAGGGAACTAACTTTCCCAGAAGTGTATTGAGAGTAATCGCCACGTTAATACCCTCAGCGTTCCCATTATCATTGTCGATAACACTAGATAAAAACCGATCAGAACCTTTACCCGTTTTTTTCAATGGCGCTATGAATATCCCATGGGTTAGAGTTACTTAACCCAATTATTCCAAGCAGCTCGTTTTGCCAAAAGTCAGTGGCGGGTTTGCCCTAAGGCCCATGTAGGCCCGGGCCTAGGGCGGCCAGATATTAGGGGCGGCCAATCGTGACCATAAAGTCAACGATGATAACAAGAAATAACTCCATAAGTACCTAAATCTTCTACGTACGAGAACTTCATTGCTCGCCGCAAGAGTCTCGCGCTCGTGCTTGGGAGTTTCGTGAACGTCATCACGCTGTATGTTTTTTTCTACAGTGAGTCAGCATGTGGATTTTAAATTGTCACTTTCGAGAACACAAATAGTCGCTGTCGGAACATGATAAAGTTTATTCATCACTGTGAGACGGCTTGTGGACTTGAAATGTTCCTTTTGAGAACATAAATAGTTGCAACCGGAACATGAAAATGGTTTTTCTGCATTTGAATAGGTAAACTTGTGGGTTTTCAAAGTTTCCTTTCTAGCTAAGGAAGTTGAGTGAAAAATATTTCTACTTATAAAAAATATGTTCATGTAGATCAAAAAAATATCGATACTATATTTATAAATATATTTCTATATTATTATTCTTAGAATTAATTAAACCTTCTTAAAAATATATCAAAAAGCTATGAACTACAAACACTTCATGAATGGTCAAAAGAATTCTGACGTCATCGGAACCTCGGTTTGTATGAAGAACTGAAATGTCTATGGTGCATCTCTTTCTATTAAGCTGGTGCCAGACATGTGTTCAAATAAGTGTTCACATGTGTGGCACAGGCATTTGATACTGTGTTCACTTATTTGAGCACTTAAGTGCGCTTTGCCGTTCCATGTCGGTTTCTTTGGCGCGCATCAAAGGAATCAAAGTACAAATGTTTGTATGCCTGCTACACTGCACGAAGCCCAGTAGCGCGAGCGTCGCCGTGGAGAGAAGACATTCTGCAAAAATTACTGAAGTAACCCACTGGTCTAGGCATCATTCATCAACAACAGTATTTAAATAAAAACGACTTCAGGGAAAACATGTCTGGGAATTCTGGTTATTCTTGTATTTCCTGTTTTTAACTAACTAACTAACCATCACGCCGTTTCTCCGCAGGGGTGGGCAGATAGGACGGACTGCCAAACAACTCGGTCTTGGCACACACTCTTTGCCTCATTCACAAATCGACTCATACATACTATTTTGACTCTTGACGTGGCCCGAGGCAATATCTGATTCACTTGATCGTGTCAGGTCTTCCTCTGGCATCCCTGAGTTCATCTACCACTCACATCTGCGTCATATTACTTACATTCCATGCTTTGTTCATTCGCTCTACATACCCAAACCATCTGAGGGTCCCTTTCTTAATCTTACTCATTACGATTAGCCTTGCATTCTTTGCGGATCTCCACATTTCTCACATGATCATAAATAATATTTTAATGATCTGTATAGCGCCAGTTTTGTAAAAAAAATCACCTCAAAGGCGCTCTGCACAAACTTATAAATAAAGTAGACAAACCACTTCATCACTTCAAAAAATTTCATCCACCGGTTCAGCGATCACTGATATGAAACTATACTCGTACATTCGATTTGACCAATAAACGCTTTGCTGCGTAAAATATACATATACTGCTTTAATTATACTCTGTACAGGCAGAAAGGGAGTATACATGATTTTACCACACATACGCCTCGGGGATCTCATTTCTACAGCATTCAGTCTACTTTCATCTTTCCTCTGCCAGTTCCTCACTGCCATACATCAGGTACAGTACTCCATTGTGGGCTGCTATCTTCACTTCATTAGACTTTTCAGGTTTTTTGTTAGCGCCGACGCCATTTAATCCTCCATTAATAGAGTTACCTGCATTTACCCTTCTTTCAATATCTCTATCAACTTTCCCATCTCTTGTAAACATACTTCCCACGATATACAAACTCATTCACCTGCTCAAGCATTCATCATTCACAACTGTATTACACACTGTTTTTGTACTCTCTCTACTGACAAAAATATAAAGTACAGAATAGAAAAGGCGTACTGAGAATGTGTCGTTCTTGTCGAGTTCTAGTGGAGACTCTTCCTTCTTGTGTTCTCTCAAGGACAGCGGTGCCAGGAAGTGGTGGAATAAGTCAGCCCCCAATCTCCCGGTATGACACCACAACGTTACTGAAGGAAATGAGTGTACTCCAGCATTTGTAGTCTCCGCCAGCCTGCCAGCTGTAGGGGTAGAAAGTAGGCAGCCTGACACTATATCCGTCACTTTGGTGTTTCGAGCTGAAAGTATTAGAAAAACTCGTGAGATACATAAAGACAGACAGATCAAAACAAAACATTATAAATACGTGAAAACAAGATTAAATCAATGTACCTTTGACACTATGAAGTGATTGTAATTATTCGCTAAAATAGCCGTACGAAATGAGCTTAAAATTCCATATAAATAATCAACATAAATATTTGTACCTGGAGGTTATGAATTCACGACGATTATGCATTCAATCGCAATGTGCCATTTCACGATAGTATTATTCAAAAACACATGCACTCTCACCATGTGTGTTACTGAAAGTAAAAATACTACCAGATTCATCTATTAAAGAAAAACCCTGCCCTGCAATAAGGTCTTCGACGGCATCTGAGCGTTCCATTTTCACATTTTTTTATCAAGAATGTTGTAAAGTCTAGATAATGGCAGGATATTTTGAGTAGTTCACAAATCGACACCAGTTGGCGCTAGTGTAAATGTAGACCTAAATACGAAAAGAGACCTGTCAAAAGTTTGTTTCGTAAATTTTTGTCTGTTTTCTGTAGGTTCGAAGCGATTATTTTTATGAATTCTGACATTCATAACAATGCACCAAACAATTTTTTTCATTAATAGAAACAACTAAAGCTACCAAAAATATTCCTTCATCATATTGTATCCTTTCCTGTGAACTGCTGCATACATTGTTATTCCTTCCTGCCCTTTGTAAACTTGAAGAAAGTATTGGTTTATATGAACTATATCTATTTGTGGCAATACAGGCGAATCCTGTATGCTGTAAAATGATTCATCTGGGGGCCAACATATACCCACTATCTCACTTTCATACTCAAAATCATTTATTTCCATAAATTATTATTCCAGTCATAGGCAGCCAATCTGGAATTAATAATTATGATTATTGGGTACATTATAAATAAGCAATGTTAGCTAAAGTACCTATAATTATTACAAATAATACACAATTAATGTGTTTTAGAAGTACAAAAAGAGGTTATGTTCCAACCACTTAGCTTATATATCGATTAGAACTTCTTTCTTGCCAACACATTTTGCCTTTCTATTATTTAATTCTTTTTTTAGCTCCTTCACAGTCCAGCTACCGTATTTATCCACCATTTTTTAATATTACTTCCAAAATGCACACGCAAGCCAGATACAAAGCTATATTAGTTATCAATGACAGGTCTACAACTACACCGGCGCCGCCAAGCGGGAGAAGTTTAGCACAGCATTCTGCCATTCTACTCAAATCTGTTTTGGTAGCACTGAAGAAGCAGACACTTGCCAGGTATGTTATGAGAATAATGGAGATACCATTCATTTTTTTATTGTTATTTCCCATATTAGAGAATTATCAAATATAGCTAGAGCACAAGAATAAGCCATATCTGAGATTTTGTTCAGGTCGGGCTCGTTTAATATTTACTTTATTATGGCGGGGAAAATATATTCTTCGGATTGCAATGGATTGCAATCTTTAAAGCACAGATATCAGTTATGCTGTCCTTGTTTTACAGGTATTACAATGGAAGATTCTGTGAGGAACTAGCGTCATTGATCTCGTTGGCACCGGTGCATAGATTCAACGCAAATATAAAAAACGATACCTTACTCGACCTTGTTTGTAAACACGTATTTTCGTATAATTCTCAGTCTCTGCTCTAACTAAAGGGGTTTTTTTAGGACTGCAGATCTTCATTTACACTGCCAAGATTAATGGATCAGAATATTTCAATAGTTTAAAGACCCTTCATGTCAAATCATTTATTAAAAATAACCCCTTTACAAGTTCACAAAGACTAAGAAAATTAGTACTTTTGAAAAGTTAAACCCAACCCAACCCAATATGCAGACAGAATATATGAAAATGAAAAAAAAATACAAAACATTTCACAGAAACAACATAAAGACACAACATATGAAAAATCACTTTACAAATATTTCACAGAAAAATGTCTAATAAGACTTTATGAATTATTATAACCACTCATTTGATTTATGTGCTGTTGGTGTCAAAAAGTAAAAATAAAGTATCCTCCATGATGGACATAAAATTATTAGAAATGCATAAAAAAAACAAAATCAGGAAAATACAATAGATGGTACGGGCTCAAAAATATACCGACCTAATACAAGATGTTTACATACAACTACATGACAAGATTTAAAAAAGATATATACTGCGCCCATCGTATCTAGATGTACAAAGTTTAGTACTTGGCGATAATCAGGACAGCTTTCAGAACAAAGTTTGTACCTACTTATGACTCGTTTTCCAAATAACATTTTTTTTAATAGGATTTCAATTATTTATCGTTTCGATATTCTTTACTAGTTGTTATAGTTAGTGTAGGCAATGTATTCTAATGATTTCAGTCCGAACTTTGTTGAGTGTATTTTTGATATATGTAATTTGTTGTGTTGTCATGTATTATATTGGTGAACGTCATTGTTACAGTTCAGTTTTATATGTGTGCGAGTGTTGCACAGAATAATATTTAGAATGGTGTTTGTTATCTCAAAGCTAGGAACAATCTTAAATGGCAATACAAGTGCGTGACGGTAAATATCTTTGACAGGTGTATCCCATGGCAAGCCAAAAATGTTACGTAGGGCTCTATTTTGGATTATTTGCACCTCAATATCATTTTCATGAAAGTATAACACTTTTTCAAACTACAATAGACCAAGTGTACTTGGCTCTATAACTATCCTGTGCTGGAACACCATCACAGCCAAAGATATTAGAAACCCTTCTCTTATCTGTGATCACAGCCCAAAAATTGAAATGGTTTAACCAATTATCTGCTAACATAAGATTGGAAAAAAATATTACAATTAAATAAAAGAATTACTTTGTTTGTAAACACGATTTATTAATTTATTTTTTTATTACCGACTGATTTGCTTAACACAAGCATCTTCAGGGTATAAAATTAAACTGATGAAAAATACATTTTGTGAGCTTATTCAGAAAAAGACAAAACATGATATAAAGGAACAGTGAGAAAGTGAATGATGAGAACATGGCGATTGTACAGTTCTTCTAAATACTCGATATCTATTCGTTGAAAAACGAATTAGAAAGATTATCTACCAATAATGAATTATCTACAATTAGTACTTTGTTCACATGTCTGCTTATAATTATTACGAAAAGTGGCCTATCCAAAGACTGCACAGACTTGGAAATAAGTATAGTTCAATTGATATTTATCGTCTTCAATCAGTGTCCAAACTTAAATTCAGCCAATTAGAATATTTACAATAGAACTATAAATCACCAGCCTGTGCACCTTTTATCGTAACATCAACTTAACTATGTTCTGCAAAACACCTACCAAAAAGGGTGTAATAAAGATTAGCAATTATAAACAAACTTTACAACAAACCACTCGTTTTTATTTTTGTAACTAGCGAGTTCCCTGCATGCGTTGCAATGCCACTTGATAAAGAAACTGTTTCACCCTGTGAGTCCTTTCATATTTATCCTGTTGGCCTTCTGCCGCCCCTTCATCTCCCATAACCGCTTTCTCTTACACGATCCCCATCCACCTTCCGCGCCTTCCCTCTCCCCTCTTCCGCTCCACCATCCCGCCAATTCCCTCCCGCATTCCTTATATTCAGTCCCAGTACATTCAGTTTTCAAACAGCAGTTTGGGTGGGATTTGTGGGACGTTAGAAAGCGAGAGAGGGGAGGAAGAAAGGCGGGGAAATGGAGGGGAACGCAGGAGGGGAAGGGGACGAGGGAGGGGAATGAGAGGTGGAAGGGGAAAGGAGACGAATGGAAAAGATTTTATTTATTTTAGTGGCACTAGAACGCATGCCAGGAACCTGCTAGTATATATATATATATTACATTACATCCACACAGGAGGCCCTGAGGAAAAAAATTCCCTCAGGGCCTATGTCATCTGAGATGCTGTGTGGAGGGTCTTTTTGAGGAGAGGAAGGAATGAACATTGGTGTTGAAGAGACCCATGTTGTAGGAAGGAGGAAACACAGATGCCGGCAAATCGTTCAACAGCCGGACTGTTGAACACAAGAATGTGTCGGAGAAATGACCTGTTCTCATGTGACAAATGTCAACCGTGTACATATGTTGGGCACACGTTTGGCGTGTTTCCCTGCTATGCACCGGTGCCAAAGGGATCAATGATGCTAGTTCCTCGGAGCATCTTCCATTGAATACCAGTAGAATAAAGATAGCATCCCCATCCGACCCCTGTGCTCTAAAGATTGCAATCCGTCTGTTAAGATGGGAGAATCTATAAGACGGACCGCCCGTGTTTGCACAGAGTCGAGGGTATTTTTCAGGTATTTTGGAGCTCCAGACTAGAGGTGGCTGCCAAATTCAACCGTGGGGCGCACTTGTGATTTGTACAGGGTTAGCAGTTGTGTACTGTTAGGCCGGTTACAGTGCATGACCGACGGTCGGTGCGTACGGTCGGTCCTGACGATACGCATGCGTACGGTCGGTCCTGACGATCGCATACCACCGAACGACCGTTGGTGCGTACCGTCAGTTCACGCTTGACGTATTAGGAACAGAAACGACGATGATACAGACATCCATACGTTCTCGTACAGACTGCGTAGCGATATACACATGCGTACGGTCGGTCCTGCACTGAACGGTTTATGAATTTTCATACAAATGACAAGGGCGACTGACGTACGCACCGACCGTCGGTCGTGCACTGTAACCGGCCTTAAAGTATCTGCGGGCCCTGTACAGAGCGCCCAGTTTTTGGGGGATAACTTTACTCTGGCTTCGATGGAGCCCCCATATTATAATAATAAAAATTATTGTTTCAGTTTATTCCCTTGTTTGACTGCAACTTTTGAGAGAGAATTCTTTTTTTGCTATAATGCTTTACCTCGGTCAGTTCTACCTCGGCATCAACTTAATTTAGTAATTTGAGATTTCTCAGAATTTGAATCATTCAGTCTCTATGCTTGTAGACTTCGGTAAATGCGGAATAGGTGTCGAAGCGGCAGGTGGTTTTGTTGTTTAGGTTGGTCTGCACCGGAGACACTGAGACCACCGCGCGGAGGTGCCATTTCTCCACGCCTCCCCTGGTCTCCGAGAACACCAGACCACCGCCGCTGTCACCCTGGCATACGGCGGCCCCTGAAAAAAATGATAAAGTTACCATAAATGTGTCACAACTCAAAATTAGGGTGAAAGGAACGAACCACCTCAAGCGGATTGAGGAGGGACATCAAAATCGATAGACAAAATTGCACCAACACAGCTTCTGGGTATTATTTCGACGAGCTGGAGGCAAACTATGTAACTATTTTTTGACACCAGATGCGTTCGAGAAAGTTTTTGAAGAAACTACGACATACGTTGACCGCTAAAGAGCCCACATTGAAATAATCAGATCCTGCACATAAAGTAAAGTTCGTTAAAGTAAGGCATCGGATTGCAGTGCAGTTCATTGTGGAACTTTTTTGCGCAGGGTCTGAGTGTTCATTTTCCTAAATGTTCGATTCTTATTCCTGGACCTGAGAAAACGACTTTTATAAATTGACCTCAAGGTTTACATCATGCCAGTAAAAATTATGATTTTTTAATAAATGCTACTTTTTCCATAGTTTTGCATAGTTTTTGGGAAGAATCCAAAACTTCAATCGGTTTGGCGGCATAGGGCATGTGCAACCTATCCATCTAAACATTGGGATGTGTAGTGACACAAAAATGAATGTGGTGGGAACATTATAGCACATATGTAAAATAATATAACAAAATATATTCGATTTTGGAGACTAGCCTATTTGCTTACCCAATTTTTCGTTTGTAGTTAAGTTTATTACGCCATTGGAAAAAAAGACTAGAAATTCGTAAGAAGATTTTATTTTCAAGAACTAAATAGTGATATCACAATGCGAGTTGCCTGCCTGCTGTCAAGATTCATTTATTGACAAATCAGAGAGAGAGAAGGCTTTCAACTTGGTTTGTTCCCTTTTCCCTGATGGGCTGGTCTGTTAATTTGGACGTCCATGAGGGACGGACTGTGACTTAAATGATCAATGTTTTGCGAATAAGTGAATCCAAGAGTCTAAAGATGCTTTGTAGGGAAATTTAAGAATTTTTTCTTTGAAAATGAAATCTCTATTACACCTACACGAGTAATATCAATTGTATTGAAATTTCACGCATTATTTTCGGATATCTGTGTGTAGTCCAGGCAACGAAGACCAAAAAAGACCAAATTCCAGAAATAATTCGTGTAGAAGCGGGTATTTTTCAGGTATTTTGGAGCTCCAGACCAGAGGTGGCTGAATTCAACCGTGGGGTGCACTTGTGATTTGTACAGGGTTAGCAGTTGTGTACTATTAAAATATCTGCGGGCCCTGTACAGTACATCCAGTTTTTGGGAGGCCAACTTTACTCTGGCTTCGATGGATCCCCCATATCTGAGCTGGTCAGTTAGAGTTACATCAAGCATATCAATGGGGAGTCTGTTCGGAAGATTGCTTCTATTGAAGGCTGTGGAATAATTTGCCGGCCGTTGTGTTTTCTCTTTCCTACAACATGGGTGTACGGCCTTGACGGCCGGTGTAGCACAGCGGTAAGGCGCTTGACTCGCACACCGAAGGTCACGGGATCGAATCCCGACGTGGAAAATAAAATTTATTTGATTATATTATTTTAAATGAATAAATTGAGAAATAGAACACCCAGCTTTAAATATTTATATAGTATATTTTCTGCACGTTCCAGAGTGGAAGATACTCCCAGTATCGCCCTGGTGTAAGACCACACTTATATTCGGAATTGAAACGTTGCTTGAAATGGCATTAGCCGTGTTTAGTGACCAGATCTGAATAGCCAGGCACTTCCCCATCTTCCACTTCACTATCTCCTTCCCCTCCTCACTACCCTCAGCCTCACAACATACCTCAATTGGGGATGTCTCACTGGCTTCTGACGGGAGCGGTTGGGACTCTTGTGCGGTATTCATATAAAAAAAAAATTTAAAAAATAAAAATAAAAATGGGTCTCATCAAGACGAATGTTCGTTCCTTCATCTTCTCAAAAAGAGTCTCCACACAGCATCTCAGATGACATAGGCCCCGAGGGAAATTATTTTCCTCTGGGCCTCCTGTGTGGAGTTAATGTAATTAACTCCACACAGTAAAGTAATAAAAAAAATATACGGGTTTATTTCTAATACAATTTGAAAGCGTATTTCATCACCTTTTAAAAATAATTTTTGGTTTTCGAATACGTTCAGAATTTTCTCATATATATGGATTTTACTGCAATGCGGAAATACCCTGAAATAATATACCAGTGGCCCGAGGAGTTCAAAAAATTAACATTAAAAATCGCTGCAGGGGGTAAACAATCAAGTATAAAAACTTCACAGTTCAGTTCACAATTTGTTGCTGAAACTGGCAGGTGCAGGATTAAGAATGAGTGCTGTCAAAGTCACGGACGTCCGAGAAAGTAATGGCACTACCAAGGGAATCAAATACTCGAGTAAACCTACCAGTGGTGTATCCAGCGCACAGTTTGTCGCTGGACAGGAAGCCGAGGAAACTGTATTTGGCTACTTCCTCTCCACACTGTAAGATGTCGATGACCGGCATCCTCAAGACGCGCAGCTCTTCCGAAGTAGTGCCGTTCTCCGTCAGGCCCCAGCCAGCCACCTGACGGGAAAAACTTCTTTATTATACAACTTTTTTATTTATTTATTTGTCTTAAAAGTGCTACACATTATAATATTACTGGTCTTCCATTAAAAGCATTTGCTTGTGGATGGAAGAAGAGTTTACATTTTATATATTTACAAAAACAGTCACGTGTACAGTAAATACATTTCTTAAAGATATGTACAATTACTATAGTCATGTATTTCAATATATAGGTGCAACTAATACAAACACATCCCAATCAGACCCTTTAACTAAAATATACAAACATGCATGAATTCAGTAAGAAGAAAAAGAAGTATAACTTTTACTGTGACATTCTCTAAAATACTTTTTGATAGAGTTCAACAATTATACTCTGTCTCTAATGCTTTTGATTTCTACTGGTAGGTTATTGAAGAAGTGTTTTCCTTGGTGAGTATAATGGTGTCGGGCAAAAGAAGTGTTTAATTTTAATTTTAATTTTAAACCAGCAATGTGGCTAGGAAAGTTATGGTACCGACGGACATGCTCATTAGTAGCACGAGAGCATGCTACTTATGATCAGATGCTAGAATGCTACTTAGTGGCATGTGTGTCAGTATTGAGCATGCAACTGGATTCGTGGATGGAAAGGGAAGTGCTCTAAGCAACATGCTTGCTTATGAGCATGCTCTTTTCTATCCAATCTCAGTTCGCCGAGGCTGTGCGTTCTCATTCTTTGCAAAATCTTTTATATTTAATTTTTTTTTTTTTCATTTTTGATTTTTTCATTTTTTGGGTCGGGAAAGGAGATAGAAAGAGGGAGGTGGGGAAGTACCTGTATTTTCAGATCTGGTCACCAAACACGGCTAAAAGGATTTCAAGCAATTTTGAATGGTGGTCTTACACCAAGGTGATACTGAGAGTTTGTTCCACTCTAGAACGTGCCATAAATATACTATATATTAATTTAAAATGAATTAATTACTAAATAATAACCCGTTGAGAAAAATTTTCTTTTCGTGATTTACTATCGGGTGACGAATTTCTCTAGAGTATAGGGTCACCTCTATATAATAATAACATTGCACGAAATAACACTTATGAAACTTCATTAAATAATATAAGTGACCCAAGTTTAACAGATAAAATGATTCTGTTATGTCGTTGTAAATGTATAACCGTTGACATCTTGAACCCAAATCAATCATTTGATGTCCTTTCGTTAAAAGATTCTTAAATAATTACGTTGCCAGCAATAAGATTATTTTATTTAGTTCTGGGCGAATGGACCTGTATAACTCATAAAAAGTATATATAGGGTTTAGTTGGTCATCCTCGCTAGACCTCCTGATAAAGGATCATTGTTACCTTTCCGATGTTGCCCGCTCTCAGTTGGAAAGTGTTCAGGCCTGGGTCGTTCAGATCGAAGCAGATTGGTCGCACAAACCCACTAAATTCAAGAGGGATCTTTAACTCCACCAGCGCTATGTCACTCTGATGAAGGGACTCTCTACCTCTGTAGGACACTGGCAAGTGGATTTGATCCACCTGAAATGCAGAAAGGGTACTAATTTAATGAGGTAGTGAGTACATATAACTGTCTTTAAATGTAGACAAAACAACGCACATGGAAATTTATTTATAAGACATACACAGTACATTATAATACAAGTTATAATATGTTAAATTTTTTCATGGTTATGTAGTTATGTACCTATTACGTAAGTCATAGAATGTCATTTGGTAGTTACGCCTGACATGTGTAATAACGGGTTTTAAAACTTAATTAGAGAATGAACAAGTAATAGTAATAAAAAGAAAGAAAAAGGAGGGGGGAGGGGAGGGGGGGGGAGATAAAGAGACATTTTTAAAAGCAAGAATTGTATGCTCACTAAATTGTAATTTACCGTTTGGTGAAAGGTTAAGTGTAAGCAGTTTTAAAGTTTATAATATGTATTTACATCACGCCAAGTAATTTAATAAATTGGTTTTGATTGTTTGCAAGGAATCATGGAAAATGTCTAAATGTATTAATTTTTTGTAGTGGGTAAAGGTTGTAATTACGCTAGTAATTGGTGAGTTACTAGCTGCATTAGTGTTGTTAGCTTCAATGTAAAATGGCATGTTATAGTCGCCAATGATTAGAAACTTGTCATTGGGAAAACGGATCGTTAAGTCAGAAATAGCATTGGTAGGACTAGTAAATAACGCTAAACTTTCTGAAGATGTTAATTTTGGACCGACACTAGGTAAGTACACACAGCCTACATGGATGTTATAACAATGATGATTAGATTTTGATGTATTGAAAGTTATCCAAATATTTTCAGCGTCTGAATTCCAAGAGCGGGGGGTAACAAAAAAATCTTTTTTAATACCTATGATTACGCCTCCGCCTGTTGATTTACCAGTTCGATGGATATCCCTATCATTTCTGTAAACGGAATAGCGGTTATCAAATAATTCCTCATCTAGGATGCTATCAACCAATCAACTTTCAGTAATGAAAATGAAGTCATAATTATTGAGCATTATTATTTTTTATTAATTTATTATTTATTATTAACATATTAAATAATTACATTAATTATTTCGGTTTTTACAAAATATAATAGAATATTATGTTCAAGAGTTATGTTCATAGTCATAAGTCCACTGGGAATAACAAAGCAGAACAATTATCAATTAAAATGCGTGAGTAAATTATAGAATGTATAAGTGAGCAGTGAATACAATTATCAGCAAGTAAAAAGGGTAATATTCATCAAATTAAGAAAAAAATCAGAAGAAAAATAGTAGTTACATGATAGGTGAATTAACATTGTGATTATATGAGGTTTTTTAGCTGCGATTCACATGAGACATGCATGGGAGGTGAAGTATAGTTCTTCCGTATGTAGATTTTTCCGCTTCTTACCCATAAAAACTAAAACATGCATTCATTTTTAAAGCCTTTGACGGACCTCAGTATAGATTTATTTTTTCGTGTGAGATGATCGTTAACGAAAACCCTCTGACCAGCTCCAGCCATTCCGATGCCCTTGGTAGTGATACCTTTTTTCTTAATGGCTGCTATAAATTCGTCCTTCTTCTTGCGAGAGGTGAATTTGGCGATGATATTTCCCGGACGTCCATCAGTCGTGTCTTGAGTACGATTCCGCTTACTGACTCTGCTAAGGTGATACCCTAGTACTGGACCCATTCGGAATCGGGGAGAGTTAACGACTTTAGGGCGTTGACGATGTTGACCAATAAAAACCATAATCAGTAGCCAACAACGGTCCGCAAGTATATTTTTACAGAACGAAGAGACGCGGAGAACAAAGCAACGACTTTTTGGCCCGAAATCCGGGTGGCAGCTGACTGTGAATATACTACGCGTTATCAGTCCTTCTGCAGATGGCATAGGTATTATATTCACAGTTAGGTAACGCCTCTTTTAATGCACACGGGAAAAAAAACATTGCCAAATTATATGTTTTATTTAATTTTGTGAAGTTTGTGCGTAAATATCAAATTTTATTGTGATTATTATAAAAGAAACTGAATTTGCCACATAAAACAACAAAACCATATCCGAACAGAGGTTTGTAAATAGGAGAGTTTGGACTTGAAAGTTTTTTTATAGAACTTATACTTTATTTTTTATCTAGGCTTATTAAAACATTTATAAAAAAATGACCGATATTTTTAAGGGCCAAGATATGGTCTACACGCAGTATTTAATTGGAGCATCTATAATAGGTACTTCTAAGCGATCAAATTTTCGAATCAAAAACACGTGACTCAATGATGATGATCATCTTAACGTAGTGTTATGAAAATAAACCGGTGCTTTTGTATATTCAAACAAATGCAAGTAAGTACCGGGATTATTTTTTAATGTTAATTGTCTACGGTCGATATTTCGGTCGACAAGGGAGAGGAAATAGTTTTACTGCACTTCCCGGGGGAAGAGTCGCGAAGGCGGTGGGTTGCCGTTGGTAGTTATTTTTCTGCCATGTTTGAATTTTAAAAACAGTGTACGGTGCGGTAGTAATTTTTCTGCCATGTTTGATTTTTAAAAACAGTGTATGGTACCTAGGGTAGTAATTTTGATGCCATGTTTGATTTTTAAAAACAGTGTTCGGTGCGGTAGTAATTTTTCTGCCATGTTTGAATTTTAAAAACAGTGTACGGTACTGTAGTCATTTTTCTGCCATGTTTGAATTTTAAAAACAGTGTACGGTACTGTAGTATTTTTTCTGCCATGTTTGAATTTTAAAAATAGTGTACGGTACTGTAGTCATTTTTCTACCATGTTTGAATTTTAAAAACCTTGAGGACAGTGTCATCAATGGCTCGGCCCTCTCCAAGGATCACCATCTCGGCATACTTTTGTTAGATAGATAGTTTCAGCATTTAATGATTTGGTGGGCAGACGCAGCCATCACCAAGACCCGGAAAAATCTCAGCCCATGAACCCGAGCACCCCTCCTAAGTCTCCAAACGTAGCGAACCACTTGGGGTGACCTATGGCAGAGGTGTTAGTTATCCAAAAAATGGCTCCCGGGGCAACGTAACCCATACCCGCCCCCCTTTTTAAACACCATGCTCTTTTATTTTGATTTCAAAACTCCTCTGAGTTTTACCTATATAATATCCTCCGAGTAACTTCTAGGAAAAGCCTAAAGAAGAATTTAAATACATATTATCAATAAATTTTTATGTCAGTGGTTGAATGGGCATCGCGTTTGGGTCCCACCCGAGCATCCCGTGTTCGATTCCTCGGCTGGTTAAGTCCTCCATCACAACACAAGCAACATTTTGGGTTTTGTGTGGTGGTAGTAGGAGATTTTAAAACATTGTTGGGTTATTCTGGTTATTCGTAACCCGGGAATGTTTGTCTTTCTTTTAAAATAAAAAAAATGTTCTTCTGATCAATTTGTTACATTTGTAAACGATACTTACCTATCCATTCCTCCCAACAACCTTCGCCCACTAAGTCTATATATGTATATCAGTTTTATGTAAATCCTGAAGAGGTGAACATTGCTCACTTAACATCTCGGTTGTACCAAAAAAGTTCTTTTGTGTTTGTAAAATGTTTTTTTTAACTAAAATTTAGACACAAAATAAGTTCGCTGTGTTTGAAGAAACAAAATTTTGTTCATACCTCCCTCTTCTGCACCCAACGCTTGGCATCATCCACTGCATTGTCATACGATCGATAGATTTTTCCGGCGGCAATCCTGAAATAGTTGGCCTCGATTTGTCCATTACCATCGTAGAAGCAATGAGCAGCTGGAACAAAGGAAACAATTATTTAAGTAATTCATTCAGGATAGCAGAGAAGAGAACAATTATTTAATTCATTCAAGATTGCAGAGAAGGGTACAAAAATTCAATTCATTCTAGATAGCTGAAAAAAGTAAAATCGTATAATCCATTCAAGATTGCAGAGAATCAGTGGCGGTTTTTAAATTTCATTTTGTGATTGATGCACTTGTTAAGAATGCTCTCACCAAATTTAAAAAAAATAAATTCGAAAAATTGACGGAGATACTACATTTTATGTGAAACCGTTTGAAAAAGTTTGTATGTTGAATTATCCTTTAGCAAAACTTTGAATGCGTTTTATTTTTTAAATAATTTTATTTTCTATTTCTTATGGTAAATTTGCATCGTACAAAAAAAAATTGAAGGGGGCCATTTATAAAACAATCCATACGAAGGGTCATAGTCAGGGCCGGATTAAACATGTCGTGGTACCTAGGCAATGCACGTCTCGGGGCCCCTACCCGAAGCGGGGCCCCTAGGTAGTTGCCTACACTTCCTTATGGACAATAGGGTCCTGTCAGGGCCGGCTTAAACATGTCGTGGCCCCTAGGCAATGCACGTCTTGGGCCCCCCTGTACCCCAGGGGCCCCTACCCAATGCAGGGGCCCTATGCAGTGGCCTACACTGCCTTATGGACAATAGCGCCCTTCCAGGGCCGGCTTAAACATGTCGGGGCCTCTAGGAAATGCACGTCTTAGGGCCCTTTTAACCTAGGCGCCCCTACCCAATTCGGGGCCCCTAGGCAGTTGCGTTGCGTAATACGGAATATGATGAATTTTATTTTCGATTTTTATTGTAAATTTTCATCGTTCATAAAAAAAATTGAAGGGGGGCATTTATGAAACAATCCCTACGTAGGGTCATAGTCAGGGCCGGCTTAAACATGTCGGAGCCCCTAGGTAATGCACGTCTCGGGGCCCCTACTCGATGCGGGGCCTCTAGGTAGTGACCTACACTGCCTTATGGACAATAGGGCCCTGCCAGGGCCGGCTTAAACATGTTAGGCCCCTAGACAATGCACGTCTTAAGGCCCTTTTACTCAAGGGGCTCCTACCCAATGCGGGGCCCCCTAGGCAGTTGCCTATACGTCTTATGGATAATACGGCCCCGGCTATAGTGACTGGATTTTCGAACAGTTTAAGACTTGGTGCATGGTACAGGCAAATCAGATGTATAGTTTTTCTAATGTGTTGTCAACCAGTATGAAAAACGTAGTTTTGTGAAAAACGCGTTCAAAGTTTTTCTGAAGGATAATTCAACAAACAAACTGTTTAAAACGGTTTCATATAATATGCTCTATCTCTGTCAATTTTACGAATTTTCTTACAATATTTAGTGAAAGCAGTATTAACAGTTGCATATTTTAGAAAATGAAACAAAAAAGTGACAATTTTTTATTGTGAGCTGGTGCCTTTAAAATATGCTTAGTACCTAGGTATCTAAGAAGTGTTTGGAGTTGGGAGGTCCCAAACAAACATCATCCCATACAGATAAAATAGGAATAAAAAATGCAGCCTGAACTAGTAATTTACAATTTTTAAAAATAAATGTCCTCAGGGGCCTCCAAACGCGCGCCTCCATGTTTCCTTGATCAAATTCTCAACAAGCCGTGCGCCGCAATCATTTGAAGTTTTTAAGCTCTTAAAAAAAATACTTTTTTTTTGAAGATAATATCTATACATTCCCCACGCCGAAACGCAAATTATATGAAATTCCCTTGACAGAAAAAATCGCAAAGTATGCTCCGAAAATTATTATAAACACGTCTGATTCAGTTATTTTATAAGTTATATGTATGGAACAATTCACGGGGTTTCTAAAAGGCTGTTTTAGATAGCCCCCCAAGAGATTTTTTCTCTATTTTAAACGAATCGTGTTTTATTAACAAAATTTTCGCTTCAATTTTTACCATTTTAAATATTAGCGAACTCTCTCCAATATTCGTAATTGTAATTACATATCTCTCAACTCAATCTTCTTCTTTATGAGCGGGGATACGGCGCCTTAAGGCACCAGGACACTGTAAATTTTTTTTAATATTTTTTTTTTATTTCAATTTCCGAAGTTAACAATGCTCTCACCAAATGTTTTTTACGGCATTTTATGTGAAACCGTTTGAAACTGTGTGTGTTAAATTATCCTTAAGCAAAACTTTGATTTCGTTTTTCTCGAAACTTTTTTTACGCGTTTTTCAACCTGGTTGACAACATATTAATTTATTTTTATTTTCTTATTTTTATTTATTTTATAAATAAAAATTAAAATGGAGTTCTACAAAATAAACTTAATAACAATAAATAAAAACATACATATTATAAAAAACTATACATCTGCCTGAATGTATTTTTATTGCATTTGCATTTTCATTTGCATGTACCAACTATTAAACTGTTCAAAAATCCAGTGTCTATGGCACCTTATATATTATTTTGAGTAGGGCTAATACAAAAAAACCTGTGCGTGAATATTAATGATAAAAAAGTAACACAAAATGTACATGAAGTCAATTTCAAATCAAAACCAGGACAAGCTTTTAATAAAGTCCAAGGATTGAGAGAGAATTTAAAATGAAGTTAACAAAACAATAAGTTTAATTATAATTGAAGATTAAGATTAATTGAAGCAATTCAGGACAGTCAATTTCGTAATGCAATATTTCATGTAATAGTATTATATCTGTGCTTATTCTTCTTTCTGAAAGTTTCAAAGGGGGACATATGGTCCAGGAGGTAATTATAATCAATGATTTGTACAGGAATATGCAATCGTTTATTTATCTAAGGACCTTATTATGATGCCACTAAGTTAATTAATAATTATTATTGAAGAAGAAAGAAGTGTCTGAACTTACCACTGACTATGAGGTTAGGGTATAGTATGGTGCCACCGCAGTTGTGCTCAAACCTCCCTTGGTACGCCTGGTACACACCAACGTGCCACGGGAAGGCGTGATTGGTCACAATGGTTCCGTTTGCTACCAGTTCTACTCCGATTGGATGTTCTAGTCCGCAAACTGAAATAAAAGAAAAAAATAATACTAATAAATCTTAACCTAGAAGTTGCTTGGAAAATATTTATTGTACGTTTGCAATTAAAAATACAAAACCACACTTCAATAAAAACTTACACGTATTCACACAATAAAATTATCAAAAAAGCTTGGATCACACCTGGCCTTCTTAAATGTATAAGAAAAAGAGACAAGATTCATCAGCAAGTAAAAAACAATCCTTATGACCTTTCCCTAAAACTATTTTACAAAAACTATAGAAACATCTGCTCCAATCTTACTAAATCAGGTAAACAAAATTACTACAGATCTAAAATAGATCAATCCAACAATAATCCAAAACTTATTTGGCAAATAATTAAAGAAATCACCTACACAGATCAAAACAAAACAAACCCATTGGAAGAAATCAACCCAGATAACGGTACACTCTCGCTCAATAAAAACGTACATAAACTAATTAACTACACAAACAAATTTTTTGCAAACATAGGCTCGAATTTAGCGAACAAAATAATCAAACCTCAACAATTTAACCCGAACATAAACAAACACCCAAATCCACAACGGATTAAATTTGCTCTAAAACTAATTACTAAACAGACACTAATGTTATCTAAATTCAAATCAACATCTTCATCTGGAAGTGATGAAATCACAATGAGAACAATAAAATTCTTACAAGACGAAATTACTGAACCGATACTCTTTTTAATAAACAAATCTATCACGGAAAGCAGGCTTCCATCTCAACTCAAAATAGGGACTATTACACCAATCTTCAAATCAGGAAATCGTAAAGATATCAATAACTACAGACCAATCACAATTCTAAACACATTATCTAAAATCTTTGAAATAACAGTTAAGACTCAACTCGCCGACTACCTAGAATCAAATAAACTATTATCATCAAAACAATTTGGTTTCAGAAAAAATCTAGGAACATCCATCGCCATAGCCTTAGTAATTGAATATATTAAAGTTCTCTAAACTCAAATAAAAAATGCATTGGCATATTTCTCGACCTTTCTAAAGCCTTCGACACAATAAATCATTCACATCTTTTTGAAAAACTAGAGAATATAGGGATTACTGATAATGAACTGTTATTTTTTAAAGGTTACATGGGAAATAGAAAGCAAACTGTGAAACTTAACAACATAACCAGTGAGTGTATTGGTTGTCAAATTCGGGATGCCTCAAGGAAGTATTCTGGGTTCGATTCTGTTCCTTATTTACATTAATGACCTATGCCACATAGATTGTGAAGGAGAAATCATCAGTTTTGCAAATGATACTGTTCACCTAATAAATGGGAAAAATTGGACAGAAAAATTTAAGAAAGCAGAAGACACACTTAACAGGATTAAAAAATGGCTAGACTACCATTCACTTACACTTAATGCTAATAAAACCAAATTCATCACTTTAAAAAAAAAAAAAATAAGAAAAACTCTGAAGAAAACCTGAATTTGAAAATTTATAGCCCGCATCACTTAAATGAGCATTGTAATTGTCCCTCATTAGAAAATGTTGACCATTTAACGTATCTGGATCTAAAATGGACCGAAAACATTACCTATTTAAATACTAAAATTAAAAAACTAAGTTATTTTTTCAAAACTTTCAGGATTGTGCTTATTAAATAAGGCTTAATCAGATTTACATGGCTCTCTGCCAATTACTGTTAGAATACGGTATTATCGGATGGGGCAGTGCAAATAAAAACATACTAAATCACACAGTAACTTTGGAAACACAACTTTCATTTTATATACTTTATGCCGACCGGGTTTCGCTACAACCGTTGGTTCTTCAGGGTTTTACGGTTCTACGGTTGTAGCGAAACCTGGTCAGCATAAAGTATATAAAATAAAAGTGGTGTTTACAAAGTTACCGTTTTATTTTAAATTATAATGTCACATCACAAAGTATCTGCTTCATATGAACAAATAAAATATTTTTATTGTCATATCCGTAACTGATTTGGTTTCCTGGACATGTTTGAATAACCGTAACTCTGATTTGGATTCCTGGACATGTTGGCATTGTGGGTACCGATATTGTGGATTTCTTGGCATAACAAGGAGGATCCCACCATATTGCTACTCTCATAAACTACATTCCTCAAAAAAATATATCCCGTAATGTTTTGGCGAAGTATAGATAAGGCTATTTAATCAAAAAATAAATTTCCTTATTTGAATGAGAATTGGACATTGCTCGACTCCCTATCACCTTTTTAAAAATCACATGCTTGATTTCCCCAGATGGTGCTTTCTTTGATCTAGAACTTTGGATCAGACATTGTACCTCTTTAAATAAATATCCTCTCTTCTACCAAGCTTTATCTAACATTGCCTCCCCTCCATTCAACTTTTTGTCTCTTTTAAGACTGAAGTCCACCTTAATATTTTACATAATAATTATGAAATTTGCCCATTTAAATTAAATTAATACATACGTTCACCTTCTCTCTCTTCATAATTTAAAATGATGGCCTGGTACCAACTTTTGAAGGGTGAAGCCAAAAATATATATTTTTTTAAATGTGATTTATGGTTATTTCCCTACTTGCTCTACACGACGGTGGAAGTTCATTCCAGAGGCCATCCTGGCATTTGATAGGGTGCAGGTCGTTCAGCGGGTCAAACTCTCGTTTGCATGTC
This sequence comes from Limnephilus lunatus, assembly GCA_917563855.2. NCBI lineage: Eukaryota > Metazoa > Arthropoda > Insecta > Trichoptera > Limnephilidae > Limnephilus > Limnephilus lunatus. Next base: position 44,146,696 of record OU830603.1, on the reverse strand, counting down.
GACTGAATCTCTGTTCCGTGCGGGACGTGGGGTTTACAGATGATTACTATCGAAGCAGATCTGCACGTAAAGTTCACCGAGTACGATGTCGGCATACGGCACTTTTCTGAAAACATTTATTTATTTATTTAGAATTAATAGCACAAGTGTCATTTACATACACGATAGTTATTGACAGTCACAGCATAAAAAGAAAGAAGAAACAAACAAAATATTGATTACGAAAGTAAACACAACAAAAGAAAAAAAAAATTGTACAAAGTAAATGGAGGTACTTTTTTAGATTTTCACGGCCAAAAGTATTTTCGTTATTTGTTTTTGGGGTGTTATGCCGTGTTGCGTTACCTCCTTCTTTAACTAACGCTGTCTGAAACGTTGGCTAACGAAGGAGATAGCGCAACAAGGCATAACACCCCAAAAACAAATAACAAAAGAGAAATAAATGAAGTTGAAAAACTAAAAAGCTATTATGCAGTGACCTCGTCAAAATATGTTAATATGCGCTGCTAAAACGTTAAGAACAGCTTTATAATTATAGGCATATTAAAATATCAGCAAAAGAGTTACCAATGTTATGTGATGGGTCGAGTCCTGCTGGAGAGGTTGAAAGGTCACCCTCAACCAGTCCCTTCTGGTCCGGACTGCCACGTAGTAGGTGAGCAGACGCATCTGCCACCAAGACCTAGATAAATCTCACCCCATGAGCCCGGGCACCCCTGCTCAGTCAGTAACCGTAACTTTCCACTTGGGATGACCCATCACAGAGGTATTGGTAATCCAATAAATGGTAATAAAAATTATAATAATTATCACGACATGTTTGTAAGAGGTCATGTTTTACAATTGCGAGAAACAACACTATTTTGACACAAGGTTGTCATTATCATATTTAAAATTAAAGGTTTTCCTTTGATTATCGTCAGTCATTTATGTTCCAAGCTCAATAATATCATTCTTGAATTTGCGAACAATGAACATCTAAATTTACAAAAAATGCGACTGTTATCGTTAAAAGATAGAAGAATACTTAATGATCTAATTTTCTTATTTAAAATAAACAATAACTGGTTTGACTCCCCTGAACTAGTTTCATTAATAAATTATCATGTTCCTAGTAGAATAACTCGACTCAAAACACCTTATTATTGCAACAATACTCTCAGTAATGCAGAACAAAATTCAATAATACATCGTTTACACACTTTAGGTAATGAATTTGCTCATATTGATCATGCCGGAAGTCTGTCATCATATAAAAGACGCATTAAACAAAAATTTTCTACTAGTACTACCACATAATCATAAAATAATCATGTAACCATAATGTGTCCTACCAGTACGCACTCTAATATCTATAGATTAGAAACATATCACAGGTACTTTAAAACTCTTTTATGTTTTTAAAACTTTATATTATTATTTTATTTTTTATTTTGTCTCCTAAGAGCATTTCTTACTCTTTACTTTTTCATACTTATAACTTTTGTGTTTTTTATTAATTTTAAAAATATTTCGTAGTCTATACATTTTTCTTTTTACTATATTATTTCCTGCATTTAAACTTTATATTCAAACTTTTTACTTTTACATTATATGTACTTCAGATTTTATGCTTTATATTATAATTTCATTTTATACATCTTACTTTTTTACTACCTATTACCTTTTATTATTATTAACTCCTTTTTTTTACCTTTTGTTTTTAGATTTAACTCTACATTTATATGTTACTTTCTCTGTTATTGTATTATAATATATATATATATAAATATTATTATGTTAATGGTACATGTTGTGCCGTAAGGTTTTTGAAATAAATAAATAAAATAAATCAGTAAAGCATAAATTGACATTGTCATTGTGGTTGTTGACTTACTGTGGCAGGAGGGGATAGGGGACCACTGATTCGTCTCTCCGCACTCCACGAAGGCAGACCCTGAGATGTCGTATTTCTTGTTGCAAGAGTACTTCATGTATAAGAATTGTTCCAACACCATGCCGGGCCTAATGTCTGGCAATCTTTCGACTATGTATTTTCCATTCCTTGGATACGGTGGTAGCACACATCCAATCCTGCGAAAGGTGATATTATTAATCCGATTGGCAGAAAGATGTTCTGAGTGGTTCCTGTAACTATACAAGCTGTAGGTAGCCAAGTTCCTCAACCCTTACGAATCTAAGAATGGAGTGTTTCTCAGAAATGCAAATGTAAAATTGTCATCAAATGACCATTCAGCGCCATTTTTTTAAAGTTTAATTTTTTTACAGTTGAAAGGTCCCCGTTTAATGCTGATTCTAAGTTCGTTTCAGGTTTTGAACAAATTTTGATTAACAGAAGAGGACAATTATCATGTTGTTAACGTAGAGATATACTTTATATATATCAATGGTTGTTAAGCTTTAGCTTAATACAATTCACAATTACACAATAACAGTCAGAAGGATGCGGGTTCGGATCCCATCGGCAGCATGTATCTTTTCTCGGGAGATTTTTGAAGTAAAACTTCTTTTCGCACGCTTGATTTGGGGGGTAAGCTGGCGAAGGCATGACGAGAGCGTTACGAAAAACGAGACGAACGGTAGTTGTGAGGGAGATTTTATTCCGCAAGATGCGTTTTATTCCACTAAAGCCGGCAGTTGTAAGCAAGAATTGGAGGAGATCGCACGTTTATTTTGTTTTGATTTCGTAAGCAGCCACGAAAATATTATCGGATGTATTTTGCAGAACAAACTAAAGGGGATATAGGTGTAATACAATCAACTAGCCAAAGGAAATTAAATATTTTTTTTAGATAAAGTATAAATTAAATTATAATATTGTTAAAAAAAAAAATAATATCGATAAAAAATAAAATTAATAGATAAATTATAATATTATTACAAAATTGTTAAAATTGTTGGAATATATGCACGTATGTAAATACCTATTGAAATAAAAACTTATTTTATTTTATTTGTAGAGGTTCGCCATTACAAATAATTGGTGACATCATGATTGAACATGACAATAATCATATGGAAATTGATGATGAAAATCCCACTATAGTTGATCATGTACAAAAACCGAGACAAATTATTGGAGTCGGGTAAATAAATTTTTATTTTATTGAAGGAAAACTTCTTTAAGCACGCTTGACTTGAGAGCGTTACGAATAGTGGGATCGGGCGAGGCGAACGGAAGTTGAGAGGGAGATATAAGTTAGTGAAGATAGAAAGAGAGAGAGTTACGTTTCGTATTCTGTAGGGGCAAGAGAGAGAGTCTGTCTCTCATAGCTAGTTACGTTTCGTATATCGACCCAGTGCAGTAATCACTGTAGGAGCAAGAGAGAGATGTGCGTGCGCACATTTTCTTTCTCTCTTCTTTTATAAGTTAGTGAAGTTTTACTTCGTCGTATGGTGTAAAGCACGCTCGTTTTTTTTCAATGTAAATGAGTGTTTCAAGTTAATTATTATTATTTATAATATTTGTTACCCTTTGTGCTATGCATAAAAATCTTGTCTTAAGCATTAGTTTATCAATTTAAAAAAATAATAAATATTCGACGAGTTAAAGTATTTCACCAAAAAATGTAGACATAATTTGTCTCGACGCCACCTAGTGGGAGATTTAGCACTTACAATGCCTTTCTCTCGTATAAATATTATAAAGTTAGTGGAAAAAATGTAATAAACAGTAATTGTTGAATGAAACAATAATATATATTGAATTATTTGGCGGGCAGGAGATAAGCCGACGTAGCTCAGTGGATAAGAGCAGTTGACCGGAAATCAGAATGACGCGGGTTAGAGTCCCGCCGGCGGCATGTATCTTTTCTCGGGAGATTTTTCAATGTAGATGAGTGTTTCAGGCTAATAATTATTACAGTTAACAATTCAATTAAGCTGAAACGCACCTAGAATCGTCATTTGACGTATTGGAAATGCTTGAAAACAATATTGGGGTTTGAAAGAAATAATGAAAAACAGTGAAACTAGGGTAACTATCAAACGGAAACTTTTTAATACCTGTATACTTCCTGTACTTACTTATGTTTGCCAAACTTTGTCACTCACAAAAATTCATAATAAGAAACACGAAACTTGCCAAAACTCCATGGAAAGAAGTATGATAGGGAAAAGACTGTCTGATAGAATAAAAATTGAAACCATTAAGAAACAAACAAGAACAAAAGATGACATAAAAATAATAAAAAAGAAGTGGAAGTGGTCAGGCCACACAATCAGATGACGTGAAAAATGGTCAAAATTAGTCATGAATTGGTTCACAAGTGACAAGAAGAGAAAACGAGGTAGACCATTTAGACGGTGGGTTGAAGTCATCAAAGCCATAGCAGGTTATACATGGACAATAGTAGCTAATGATAGAGAGAAATGGCGACAGTTGGAGCAGGCCTTTGTCAACTTGTGACATACAGACAGGGAGTCGATGCATGATAAGTGTTATAAATAATGTAATTTAATTTGCTGTGTAAATAAAGGCCATTATTATTATTATTATTATAGCCTTTATAAAGACAGTAAATTGCATTACCTTATTTATAACACTTATATTAGTCGATGCATGATAAGTGTTATAAATATTATAAATAATATAATGTAATTTTCGGTCTGAATAAAGCTATTACTATTACTATATAATAGCCTTTATTCAGACAGTAAATTACATTACATTATTTATAATATTTATAACACTTGTAGCAACCAGCATTGCTATCCCACGCATTGGAATTGCCCCGAAACTTATCGATGTTTCGAGAGACCGGCGCCTTGTTCAAATCAATGCAAGCGAAAATACTAGAGTGTTCCCGTCAGCCGTCGGCCACGGACGGTACGTGACTGAGCGGTAGCTGCCTAGTTCATTGGAACAAAAGCCGCGAACCTACTTTCTACGCGCGTTCCAGAAAAGGTTCGAATTATTGTACGCTTACAATGCACAGTTCCGGCTCTTTCTAGAAACCAGGCGAGTGTTGATTTACTGTCAACACTCCACTCGTCGGGCTATATAAGAGCGCCCAGCAACAGCCGACAGAGTAGTGAGCTCTTGTTGGAGAGGCTGCATCAACCGCTCCATCTGTGTAACCAATGTGTGGTTGCCGGTCACTGGTTGCTGATTGCCCTCAGATGCTCCGCTCGTGAGAGACATGATGATGATTGCTGTGCGAAAATCACCAAAGAGTTTATTTCGTGCGCGACGTGCTCGCTGTGGTCGTATTTGCACGCGTCGTGCTCACTGTAGAATTGTCCGTGCACGTCGAAAGTCACTGATGTAGGTGTGGTGTTTGTAGATCACGTCGGGGTCACCAATGTAGGTACTCAGTATAGGCTTGTAGTCGAGTGAAGAAAAACAAGGTTTTTCATCACGCAACCTCGTTTTTGGTTTGGAACGCGCGTAGAAAGTAGGTTCGCGGCTTTTGTTCCAATGAACTAGGCAGCTACCGCTCAGTCACGTACCGTCCGTGGCCGACGGCTGACGGGAACACTCTAGTATTTTCGCTTGCATTGATTTGAACAAGGCGCCGGTCTCTCGAAACATCGATAAGTTTCGGGGCAATTCCAATGCGTGGGATAGCAATGCTGGTTGCTACACACTTTTCATGCATCGACTACCTGTCTATATGTCACTATTATTATTAGTTAGTATTCAGCAATAAGTATAAAAATATACAAACACTCCGGCGTTTCCAGTTCCTTGTGCTGTTGTCCCGGAATCCACTGCAAGATTAAAATAAAACTGTTAAAAAATGGGATGGGTAGCAGTGGCGGTCTTTCTCCAGGTCAATTAGTCAATGACATCCCCAAAATAAGATGGTTATAAAACTTAATATTATTTATTTATTTATTTCAACGCCATAAAACGTCTTTTACAATCCGGTGACAAATGATACACAGTGGTAGACAAGAGGGTAATTATAATATTAACAAAATAATAATGTACATTAAACAAAATACACACCTATGTATGTAGTATTTTGTGATAGAATACAATTATGTTTTACAACCAAAAAAAGGAACATGAGCTCGAATAGAGTATACACATTTTATGCAGAATAAAAATAAGTAAATAAAGGTGACTGTTTGCACCATTTAATGTTTTTTGGTTTATATTTATGATTGAGCTGAAATAACTGCTTATTCAATTACCCAATTCCTACCTACCTACCTTCAATTCCTTGTTCCTACCTATAATCCAACCAACGCCAAGATGAAACAAAATAGCTTCGTTCTTTTTTGCTGTGTTTTTGTTTCTTAAAAAAACGCTACCCGTTATGACGGTTCTAATAGTTGCAATATTGCCGAGAATTATTGGTTTGTTTGGTCCGCATCACGATAATTGCCAAAGTTCCGTGAAGTGAATTACCGCCGCAGCATTGCTTGCATATCGCATTAATTTTGATTGTATTATGTACCTGCTAATAGGTCAATGTGTGCCCTATTTTGATTGTTCGCCCATCGTAGATCAAACGAATTTGATCGCCAGTGTGTGTGTGTTAAATTGTTGGACTAAAATGAACCATTAAAACTGTTCCGAAGACTAAACAACCAGCGGTAAAATTACCAGAGAAGGTGGACTTGGTGAGTTTTGGCTTCCCTTTAACCCTTCCTTATTTCCTTGGGCATTTTTTCAGTGAAATCGTTGTTACCCGCTGTGAACGGGTTTTAAATTAATTCGCCCCACCAGTGACTTCTTAGAAAAATTGTCAACATAAAGTATAATAAACTTTACATCTATTTGTACATATCGTTAGAGTCTAGGAATTGGCTAAAATAGAGTAACTTAATAATGATATACCTTCAGTTTGAAATGACTGCAGGTACTGCTAATTAGTTCTGCTTTTCAGGGCTGCCAGTTAGAGTTTCAATAATAACTTTGGTTTAAAAATATTATGCATTTGGATTTGGATATTATTTATGTTCAGAGTTCCTAAACATGAGTTCACTGACTCTAAAGTAATGACTAAATGGGTTATCTAAAGATACTTTACATGGAAAAGTGGTTTTTGGGAAAATGAAATAATAAACTATACGAATATATCCGAATAACTAAACGGTACTACCGAAGGCCGAGACAAAATTGTATGGAGGTCTATCCTCACTGCCTACCCGTATATAAAGTTATAAAAATCTTTATGCGTAAAAAAAATAAAACGCGCTTAAAGTGCAAAAAACAGATTTTTTCTTTAATATGAATACTTCAAAAGAGTCCCAGCTGCTCCCGTCTGGAGCCAGTGAGACTAGGATCCCCAATTGGGGTACGTTGTAAGTACTTTATTCCACCTACCTAATCTTTCCATCCTAAATGTCACCATGAAAAAGGGCAATTATTGCAAGAAGAAGTACCCAACTTTGGAGAGGTGACAGTGTGCTTTGCAGCTCAGTGTAAATTAACATCTCAGACATCGTGCATGTATCATAATATCTTTCTATAAGATTATTACGATTTGTTGTCTTTTACATGGCAATGTAATAACATACTGTTGGTATCACTGTAAATTTATAGGCAGTAGTGTTAAAACTGTCAGCATTATTTTTGTATTATCAGTTTAATAAAGTGGTATTTGGCCAGGACAATACAGAGAGTATTATTTGTTATCACTTCATTATCCCTTGTTGCCTGCGATAAAAAATCATTTGGAAACAGAAGTCGAAGATATGCCAAACTAGGGGTTATCCGTCCCTCACGCTCTCCGTGGACGAGTCCGGTATTGATTGTTACGAAGAAGGACAGAACAGGTCGTTATTGCTTAGACTCACTCAAGATTAATAACGCCACGATCAGCGACGCGCATCCTTTGTTGTATATATATATGTATATCTCGGATTCTGAATAAGCTAGGTGGAGCTAGGCACGTCTCTTCTATAGACCTATTTAAAAAATGCCCCTAGTGAGTTGCGAAGATTAGCAGATGCACTTTTCGGTCCAGAATTTGACGAAAATGGTTTTTGCTATTTGGATGATTTGATCATAATATCCGAAAACTTAGATTCACATTTCAATATTCGTAGAATGCGTAACCACCAAATGTCAAATTTCACAGGAGGCACAAAAAACCTCATAGTGAAAAGATATGAAAGACGGGTCTTTGTTTTTTATTTATGTTCCGAACATATACGGCGACCGGTCAGTGGTTAAGTGGGCATAGCATTTGATTCTCATCCGGGCGTCGCATGTTCGATTCCTCGACTGGCTAGTCGTCCTCCATCACAACACAAGCAAAATTTTCGGCTTTCTGTGGTGGCAGTAGGAGATTTTCAAACATTGTTGGGTTATTCGTAACCTGGGAATGTTTGTCTTTCTTTAAAAATATATATATATATCTAAATGTATGTAAAGGCAATATATTCCATTTAAATTTGAATCCTGTAGTGTCAGTTGGAATGTAATTATCAATTGTCACTTGTTTTATTTACTATTATTTTATTATAAATTAACATAAATGTCGTTTCTTTGTTAAACTTTGCAATACAAGTGTTTTATTTATTAAGGTGAGCGTCCATCTGACCGCACGCACGGCACGCGACGGATTGAACGGATTAGCCGATGGCATGCGTCCACTGTAAACGGATTTTAAATTTAGTTTGAGTACTTTTGTAGTAGACGACGGTCGTCTGTCATGGAGATTGACGAAGATATTATCATTATCAGTTGCTTGTTGGTAGAAGAAGAAGAACGTAAAACTAAACGTAGAATGTGGGTTCATAAAATAAACTTGAAGCGAGCAATATTTAGAGAATATCATTTGTTATTTGTTCCTGATTTACTTCATGATGAAGATTAATTTAATTTTTGTGGGTTTTCAATTTTAATTCAATTTTCTAAAACAAACAACCAAGTCTCCAAAGAGCACACAAATCCCAATAGCTCGGAGGGCTTTGAAGCAAAGAATGGAAGGTTACCTCGAGAGTGTTTTCTCTTGGGGTAAGAATAACCTCGTCGAATTTAATGTTTCAAAGACCCAATCATGTTTTATAACGTCTAAAAGGGATCGAAATGATAATCTAGTCTCCTTCAACGGAAGCATTCTTCCGAACAGGACCTCCATTGATGTGCTTCGTGTAACTCTAAGTGACCAGCTAAGGTATGGGGGCTCCATCGAAACCAGAGTTAAGTTAGCCTCTCAGAAACTGGGCGTACTGTACAGGGCCCGCAGATACTTTAATAGTATACAACTGCTAACCCTGCACAAATCGCAAGTGCGCCCCACGGTTGAATTTGGCAGCCACCTCTGGTCTGGAGCTCCAAATACCTAAAAAAACCCTTGACTCTGTGCAGAAACGGGCAGTCCGTTTGACAGATTCTCCCATCTTAAAAGACGGATTGCAATCTTTAGAGCACACGCGTCAGGTGGGAATGATGTCCTTGTTCTACCGGTATTACAATGGAAGATGCCACGAGGAACTAGCGTCATTGATCCCCTCGGCACCGGCGCACAGTCGGGAAAGACGCCAAACACGCGCCCAAAATTTGTACACGGTTGACATTAGTCACATGAGAACGGGTCGTTTTTACGACTCGTTCTTGAGTTCAACAGCTCGGCTGTGGAACGATTTACCGGCCTCTATGTTTCCTCCCTCTTACAACAAGGGTCTCTTCAATACCCATGTTCATTCCTTCCTTTCCTCAAAAAGACCCTCCACACAGCATCCTCAAAGATGACATAGGGCCTGAGGGAAATTATTTTCCTCAGGGCCTCCTGTGTGGAGTTAATGTAAAAAAAAAACCATACATTCTTTCTTTAACATTACATATGACATTTTTTCAAACATTGAATTTTTGAAAAAAAAAACCAAACAACACTTGCGGCAGTGAGCGATGCAAGCTGCGAACTGAAGTCAACTAATCCGTGTGACGTCACCGGCACGCAACGCATTTTTTTGCTCAGTCAGCTAATCCGTGTGACGTCTTAGGCACGCAACGCATTTTTTGCTCAGTCAGCTAATCCGTGTTACGTCACCGGCACGCAACGCATTTTTTGCTCAAAAATACCGGCGGGCGGGCCGGTATTTGCCGGTAGTGGACGCAGTACTGTACTAATTCATATAAAGATATAAAAAAATCCGTTGCGTGCGTTGCGTGCGTGCGGACAGATGGACGCTCACCTTAAATTAATAGAAAAGAATTAAATCTTATTATAAAACGACATTTTTCGTAACCAAAAATGGAGAAACTTCAATTTGAATTTACGCTACTACCTGGAGGCGATGGCAAGTCAAATATTATTAGCATTACAAAAATAGTCACAAGTGATGAAAAAGTGTTTACAATACCAGAAATGTTACAATCCGCCAGCCATCACAAGGAGATTATGAAAAGTGGTGCTTTTGGCAAAGTAAAAAATAGTTTTAAAAAAAGATACCAGGTTAGAAGAGTCTGGGTAACAATGACAGAAGAACTAAAAAAAACATATGTAGACGAAGGTGGAAACCTACAGTTCGGAGACCAATACCTCGAAGAATTGGAAGAAGAAAGTTTACAAGTACATCAAAAAGAAGATAAAATGGGAAGATTGATGGTAAAATTAATGGAAGATAAGCAACAGAGCTTAAAAAACATTGCTGAGAAGTTTGTTATAGAAAAATTCTGTAGTAAAAATACAAAAATGCAAGCCAGTGGATAAAATTGTTTGAAAAATAATGTTTACGATTTGATGTGACCATGGATGAAAAAAAAATAGAAATACTAAGATTGTTCATGGATAAAACTTGTGTAGATTGGTATAGTTCCATGATTATTAAACTAACAATGAACTCAAGAGTGGTCAACATGGAAAAACAAATTCTGTGAATCATTCGCAAACAAAGGATGGAACCCTGTCACCTACGCACTATTATTTAGATACAAAGATGGTTCTCTGTTGGATTATGCTATGAGAAAAGAAAAACTTCTATTGGATATGAGAAGATCAATCGACACCGGTACTTTGTTAGATCTTGTTGCTTCCGGACTACCAGAATTCATACTTAACAAGATCGATAGAGAAGGATTACAAGATACTGTGGATTTATTTAATGAAATAAACAAGTATGAACATATGGTCAACAAAAAAAGATTCACGAATAGGAGAACATTTGGGAATGCAGAATATAATAAAAATGAGGATAAAAAGCCATGTAAAATTTGTGAAAAATTGAATAAGGGCACTCGTTACCACCCTGAAGCCACATGCTGGTTCAAAACAAAAGAGGATGAAAAATTTAAGAGAAATGCCATTAAACATGTAAACAATTCAGTGATAGAGACCGAGATAAATGAAAATGATCAAAAAAACTAATAGTTACACCATTAATCAAAGTCAAACTATTACTAAATGATAAATTAAAAATATACGGAATTTATGATTCGGGTTCAAATGTTTCTCTAATAAATTTTAAGTTTTTGAAAATAAAAAGAAAAGGAAACAATTTGAATGAAGCAAATTTAGTAACGATTAATGGTGTTAAAAAAACTAGTGGTTTGACAACGTTAAAGATTAAAATTTTTGAATTGGAGAAAAATGTTGATGTGTACATTATTGATGAACACAATTTTAAGTATGATTTTTTTTTATTGGATTAGACATGATAAAAGACTTCAAACTCATCCAAAGTGAAGACTTAAAAATATCACAGAAAATCTGCCTGAATAATACAAATAAAAAAGAAGAAAATTCTACAAATATGAAAACAAATACATACTGAATTTAAACATTCTGAAAATGAGAACATTATAGAAAAACAACAAATTAATTTTAATGAACATGTTAAAGAAGAAGATTTTAAAATAACAATAAATCATTTAAATAATGGTAAAAAAAAACAGAAATAAATGAACTAATAGGCAAATACATATCAGTGTTTGCGAAAAGTAAATACGATGTTGGTACTGTTAATGGATATGAAGCGAAGATAGACTTATTGGTGGATAAATATTGTAGTAAGAGGTTTTACAGATGCAGCGTAGAAGATAAAAAGGAAATAGAAGAGCATACAGCAAAATTATTAGACAATAAACTGATAGAAGAGTCGTACAGCCCATTTGCTGCACCTGTCACTCTAGCATTTAAAAAAGAAGAAAACAAAAGATCCAGATTATGCATAGACTTCAGAGACTTAAAATAGACCTCAAGCTCAACCATTTCCATTGATTGAAGACCTAATGACAAAGACCAGAAATTGCAAATTTTTTTCAACGCTGGATATAAACTCAGCTTTTTGGTCTATTCCGTTGCGGATTGAAGACAAAAAAAACAGGATTTGTAACACAGGAGGGGCATTATCAGTGGACCTGCCTACCTTTTGGATTAAAGACCTCTCCGGCAATTTTTCAGAGGATATTAAGCAATATATTGAGAAAATATAAACTAACGGATTTTGCTGTCAATTACATAGATGACATACTTATATTTTCAAAAACTTTTGCTGAACACATCGATTTTAACAAAGTTGCTGAATGCAATCAAAACTGAAGGTTTTAGATTAAAATTTACAAAATGCACATTTGCATCAGACATGGTAAAATATCTGGGTCATATAATTCAGAATAATTCAGTCAAGCCAGTAAAGGATAATTTGATTTCAATAAAGAATTTTCCTATTCCAAAAACACAGAAGAATGTGAGACAATTTCTAGGAAAAATCAACTTTTATCATGAGTACATTCCGAAGAGTGCAATAATACTAGATCCTTTGCATAACTTACTAAGGAAAAACCAAAAGTTTATTTGGACTGATAAATGTCAAAATGCTTTTGAAACGATGAAAAACCTACTATGCTCACAACCAATCCTGGAAATTTTTGATCAAGATTTACCAATTAATATATGTACAGATGCTTCTCTAGAAGGCCTTGGAGCTATTTTAAAACAAACACAGTCTGATGGAAAAGAAAAACCTGTAGCTTACTTTTCGAAAAAACTAAATGGCGCCCAGAAAAAGAAAAAAGCAATTTACTTAGAATGCTTAGCTATAAAAGAAGCAGTGAGATACTGGCAATACTGGTTGATAAGTAAACTATTTACAGTTTATTTAGATCACAAACTACGGGAAAACATGAATCTCAAATCTAGAACCGATGAAGAGCTAGGTGATTTAAGATATTATCTTTCTCAATATGACTTTAACATAAAATATGCTCTAGGAAAACAAAATTTGGAAACTGACTGTCTAAGCAGAAACCCAGCTACCCAGTGCTGGAATCAAATGAAAATACAGATGAGCAATTAAAAATTGTCAACTTAATAAAATTAGAAGATATCTTAAAAGATCAGGTCAAAAATTAGAAGATACAGTGCAGAAGAGATAAATTGATATCGAAAAATAATGTTTATTACAAGAAAGTAAAAAAAAGAGAAAAAATAATTCTATCAGAAAAATTCAGCATATACTATCAGAAATGTTCATACAGAACTAGGTCACATAGGAATTACACAAATGCAAAAAATGATAAGCTCATGGTACACAGCAGAAAACATGACAAATAATATAAAGAGAACCTGCGAAAGTTGTGCAGTATGTTTAAAGAACAAATCAAGAGGTGAAAATAAATATGGATTGATGTCCCACTTGGGTCCCGCAACAAAACCTTTTGAAATATGTTCCATTGATAGAATAGGCGGTTTTGGGGGTTCACGATCAACAAAGAGATACTTGCACCTGTTATCAGATCATTTCACGAGGTTTGCATATATTTTGACGTCAAGAACTCAAAATACCAATGATTTCATCAAACTCTTAAACTCCACAGAAACTAATGACATTGGCCTGATACTCTCAGACTTCAAATTCAAAAAAATTTTGGATGAAAAAAATATTCCAATAATTTTTACTGCAGTGAACTCACCTTTCTCAAATGTATTAAATGAAAGATTGAACCAAACGCTGGTCAATAAAATTAGATGCAAAATCAACGAAAATGACTCAAAGGTAGCTTGGACAACTATAGCGCATAATTGTGTAAAAAACTATAATGAAACGGAGCACACTGTTACTAGATATGCGCCACAATACCTACTTGACGGCACAGATGTTACGATTTTGTTCGAGTCCCAGAGGTGCCAATATCTTTTTCTGATTTATCTGTTTCCAGATTTTTGATTGAGTTTCGCTTACATTGTCTTCATTTAATTAAATGTTACAATTTGAGGTTTTACTCGTAAAGTTAAAATAAAAATTAAAATATTCATCCTAGACTTGCAGAGAGGTCAATAGATGTCGCATATCAAATAAAATGGATAAAGATTTATCCAGACACTATCTAGAGAGCATTTAGTTCGGGTTTGAATCTTGCAATCATACATAAAGATAGCAGCCAATAATACATGCGTTAAGAAAATGAAGATAATGTGGGTGGTTCTTAGTCGAAGTATGATCAGTGGCGGCTGGTGTTCATAAAAATAGGTGGTGCGCTAAAATAATAATAATAATGGTCTTTATTTCAAAATGTGGGAAGGTGAGTGCAATCCCACACATACCATAGAGATATCCCATAAATCTTGGACCTACCTACTCTAATTAAAATAAATTCAATTATGAAAAAAATCCTACCTCTTTGTAAATTAGGTCGATCCTCCATTATCTCTGGGTGCATGCAACACATTGAGTCTAAATTAATTATATTTATTAAGATAGATTAAATTCTTTTAAAGTTTAACAACATCGTTCAATCTAAACAGATATCATAAGGATTGTGAGGAACAACTCACTGAAAAAGCATTCCATATTCCATTATTTTAAAAGAGTTCTAGAAAAATAAATATTGATCCATCACCATTTGTAAAGTCGCCGCGATTGTAAATTCAAATTCAATAACAGTTGACTCCTATCCAGAAAATTGTATTTAGATACTTATTGGCACGAAAATCGAGTTAAAAAAATGTTCAGTTTATCACACATCCGAAAGTCTTCCTTACGCTCCGTAACTCCAATGAAATATATACTGTCATAACTCATAACAAATAATGTCCGCAATGTTTGTTGTTATGCTGTCGTTGGTCGATGCTGAGTGAAACATAGCATGAAAAAGAGTAGATATTAAAATAAAGACACGATATGGATAATAATATGACACAAACGTGTCCCCGTTTAACATGCTACATAACGAACCATTCCTTTTGATGTGGTGGAAATTTTTGGATCGTCACCTGCGATTTCGTAAAATTTGCAAAGCATTCAACCTACCTACGATTTTGGCTCATTATAGAATTATAGAAGAACTCCTGTGATCGCTTTGCAAAATGAACCACCACTCTGAATATAGGCACACAACGATCTGCTTTGTTACGCGGGCAGTCCAGTAGGCACCTATATTACGCATGCATTATAACCGAGTGTATATTGTGAACTGTGATGAGGCGTGTCGGAAATAAATATGTTTTTTGGCGCTCGGAAATTTTTAGATTTAAATTAATTAATTAGATTAGATTTAAATTAATAGATATATTTTGGGAGTGCGGCGCTCCTCCGCACCTTAGAGCTGGCCGCCACTGAGTATGATACAGTTAAAAGTGACCGAATTTGATATCGACACCTTGGCGCAGTGGTTAGCGCGTTCGCCCGGAAAGCGAGAGGTCCTGGGTTCGAGTCCCAGAGGTGCCTATATCTTTTTCTGATTTATCTGTTTCCAGATTTTTGATTGAGTTTCGCTTACATTGTCTTCATTTAATTAAATGTTACAATTTGAGGTTTTACTCATAAAGTTAAAATAAAAATTAAAAAAGCAATATATTCCATTTAAATTTGAATCCTGTAGTGTCAGTTGGAATTTAATTATCAATTGTCACTTGTTTTATTTTCTATTATTTTATTATAAATAAACATAAATGTCGTTTCTTTGTTAAACTTTGCAACACAAGTGTTTTATTTATAAATCAATAGAAAATAATTAAATCTTATTATATGTATAATATATTTCGAAATTTATTTTCATTCACTTAACTTTTATAAGTTAAGGCTTTCTGTTTTACATCGGAGTTAGGAATTTTACATAAAAAACGAGAATGGAGATACCTATTTTACAAAGACACCACCTACCTACTTTTCTGCGAACAGTTTTATAAACAACTAGCTGAAGACTTGGGAGATAGGAAGTTTACGTTAAAAAAATAAAACACAACAATACAGAACTGCGATATTTATTTTATGAATTACTCAGTAACATCCTAATTGACTTTTATATTTAGTCTCAGTATGTAAGAATAACAGGATAAATATAATAGTACTTAGTACACAAAGCATAACAGCACAATATAAGGCGGCCCCTAGACGATCAATTATATTGAGCAATATTACGAATTATCCAATATTATTGACCGTTTGGGGTTAATATTGGAGATTGCGCAATAATTGAACAAAATTTGTGCTAGTTTAATTTTTATTTAATCATTGCGAAATCTTCAATATTCACCCCAAACGGTCAATAATATTACACAATTCGTAATATTGCTCAATATAATTGTGTCGTTTAGGGGCCGCCTAAAATACGAAAGACCTGGGTAAATGTAGTGAACGTATGTCTTGTGGTATAAAAGAGACATGTGTGTATGAGTGAGACAACATGAGGAATGTATAAAAGGGTGTGGTTGTTGTCCATTCGTCCTCTTACCATCAGACTTCCTCAGAAGAACCACTGTACATAATCCCGGAATAAACATCAACAGACTACCTACGTCTTCTTATTGCAATACAACCTGTACTGAGATCATCATATTCAGAGGAATCTGAATCCATATATTGGGAGTCCAGATTATCATGGGATAACCGGCTACGGTCATCACAGTAAATAAAATAATGTATGTGGAGTTAAGGAGATTCGAAGTATTCGCGAGTAAAAATGGCAGCAAGGTGTTACGCAGTTTCCTAATTTGGTTGATGGCATTAAAAACGTATTTCAGAAAAAAATGGAGTTACGCAGTCTATGAATGTGACGATATTAAATCGTGTATATAAACGTTTGCGGGACGCAGGTCTCACCATTAAGGGGAACTTATGCGCAACCCATTTCGGCGCGTTTCATACAAATCTTAGTTTTGGATTTGAGATCAAAATACCCAACCAAATTGAAAAATTATTTTTGTAATAAAAAACTATATCAAATATCTAGTACGGATGTGAGCTACTTTATTTATGTTTGCTTTAAATTATAAGATGTAGGTCATTAAAGATTTTAGTGTTTCATGATTTTGGAGGCAACTTATGCAATTATTTGTAAGTAAATGAAAAACATAAAAAAAATAATTTAACCATATTTATTTTAAAAATACAATGAAAAATAAAATTAAAAATTCTTAAAAATGCATATGTTTGGTAGTAATTTTAATATATAAACAACTATTTTTTATTCCACCGTAAATAGGTCATTTGTATTTTTAATTTACACCCATCATGATTTTTTTATAAATTTAAATTTTTTATTTTATATTTCATCATATTTATATGATAAATAAAGTAAAATATGTTTTTTTATTGTTTTTCATTTACTCACAAATAATTGCCTAAGTTGCCTACAAAATTAAGAAACATTAAAATCTTTAATGGCCTATATCTTATAATTTAAAGCAAAAATAAATAAAGTAGCTCACATCCGTACTAGATATTAGATTTACCCTTTGATTACAAAAATAATTTTTCAGTTTGGTTGGGTATTTTGATCTCAAATCCAAAACTAAGATTTGTATGAAACTCACCGAAATGGACGGGCATACGTTCCCCTTAACCTGAAAAAATTCGAGTTCTGCCTACCCGAACTT
This sequence comes from Limnephilus lunatus, assembly GCA_917563855.2. Taxonomy (NCBI): domain Eukaryota; kingdom Metazoa; phylum Arthropoda; class Insecta; order Trichoptera; family Limnephilidae; genus Limnephilus; species Limnephilus lunatus. The sequence goes on along the minus strand of OU830603.1, from coordinate 44,128,976 downwards.
AAATACTTAGGATATTTGGTAGGTTCGTCAGGTCTTCTTACGGATCCCGTAAAAATTGAAAGCATTAAAAACTTTCCAGTCCCGAAAAATATGAAACAAATTCGGGCTTTATAGGTTAATGCGGTTACTTTAGGAGATTTACTAAAGGATTTTCAGGCATTACTCTCTTACTCTCAGGCATTGCCCTCTTACTAAACTCAGTGGTTCCAAAGAAGGAATCAGCCATTTCCAGTGGTCTCCAGAGGCTGAAACTGCTTTTAATGATTTAAAATGCACGTTGACAACGGCTCCAGTTTTATGTTGCCCGGATTTCTCTATTTATTGAGACGCGAGCTCTATAGGTATCGGAGGAGTTTTAGTTCAAAACGTAGACGGACAGGAGCATCCTATCGCATATTATTCACGATGCTTAAACATGCATGAATGTAATTACGGCATTACTGAACGGGAACTCCTAGCTGTACTAGACTTGGTAACTCACTTAAGATCATAGAAGGAGCACATTTTACGGTTGTTACAGATCACTTGAGTTCAAAGTGGCTGGGGTCTTTGTCTAACCCTAGTAGTCGTCTTGCTCAATGGAGATCTTGTCTCTCGCAATTTTCTTTTGACGTTGTTCATCGTAAAGGGACACAACATGTTGTACCGGACGTTCTCTCATGAATGGACCTTGCCGTATTATCGGGTGTAGATTCTGACCATATAACGGATACATGGTATTTGAATGCTTGGAAAGGGTGCCAAAAATTCCCACAACGATTCCAAAATACGAAATAATGAATTGTTCCATCATACAAAGACTCATTTCGCTCTGTACGAAGACACTGGTAAGGACAAGGTAGTTCCTCAGAAAAGTATGCGGGTTATTTTAGCAACGGCTGACGAACCAAGGTTGCCGGACGGATGGACCTTAGATGGAGGTTCTAACACCATCTCGACGCGTGAAGTTAGTTTAGCCAGATATCATTAATACAAGTCGGTCTAGGGTGAGTACATTTATAACTTACAATACGAATCCCTGTACATGTCATGCTGTAATTTAAATATACCTTTCATCGCAATGAACTAAACAAAGTATTTTTATTAATGAACGAACCGGACAGGAGGCCAAGTTGTCCCCATGATCTATCAAGATCCCTTGATCCAAGTAGCTGAGCATGTGAGGCCAGATTTCTCTTGGAATACGGCATTTCGTGTGTGATCACCCGCACATGAATTGGCGTGTTGAAATTATAGAATCTTTTAACAAAGCCTATTTGAAGAGGGTTAGGTTTCGCATATTTCAAACAAACACAACCGTACACAAATGTCACAGGAAAGAACCCCGCATCAATATTAAACATATCAATTTACAGCGCTGGCATTATATAAATAAAAGATTTTTAGAAATATCTTCAAACATAATATACCCATATGTTTTTTTTTAATTTTTTTGACTTGCACTGTAGCATCTTGTGTTATCACCCTCCTTAAAAGAGTACTTTATAGTTTTTGCCTAAAATAACGCTTATTGTCGAGCGGTTTATGACTAGACCCTGAAATTTCTTTCGAATGTTCCATTTATGCCTCGGAAAAAAAAATATTAGGCATTTCAACGAGCAAGGCAAATTAAACAAAAATACTCCACCTGGTTTACAATCTGGAATAGATTTATCCCAACTCCCGCCATGTCCGCAAGTCAGTTCTTCAAGATCATCGCTGGGATTGTGGTACCCGGACTTGCAAGTCGAAGTAATCACGGACCCGTAAGGTAGATGCTTGGGACAGTCCATCTCGGTTCCCAAATTAAAGCACCTGAAGTCAACAGTGAGGGATCCGACCATAGGACATCTTTCTGAAATTATTTTTTTTTTACTATAGCTATCGAGATCAATGAACTACCCAAACTGTTGATGAAAAAAACATTACGATTCTGACCCAGTTGCGGTGGTGGGAACAATAGATTGCACCATGTAAAAAACGCGATCTTGCTCTTATATTAACATACTATTTGCCAAACAGAACAGTTCAAATTACAGTTTATGTTATTCGGCTTGCGCAATATGGCACAAACGTTTCAACGCTTCACAGATGAAGTATTGCGAGGCTTAGATTTTATGCATACATCGATGATATCCTCATTGCGTCAACATCTGAAGAAGAGCATCACCAACATCTTAAGCTGCCATTTAACTGACTACAAAAATATAGAGTAGAGTTTAATTTGTGAGGTAAACGACAATAATATACCACCTGCAATAACCACGGAAGAACATTAACGAGATCACACACATACGAGATATAATTAGTATGATAGTAAATATAGGTTTCATTCAAACAATTCAAAACTCTTTGACTAAGCTCTTGGTAAACAAAAGTATTTATGCACAAAGAAGAGACATAAAATTATTATATGAGTCAGTAGTAGCAGTCAGAGGGATATTATGGTTTAAAATTGTATGCCAAAATCTATTGTCGGATCCAATATACAAAGAAAAGATAGATCATGCATATGGCACTAGATTTAGTAAAAATGAGGGATTTTCCGTTCCAAAAATTATAAATAAATACGGGCAATGGACATTCGCTTTTCTAGTCCCTACCATATTTAATAAGATGCCACTGAACATAAAAATCGAATCAAATTGCACCACCGATCTCAAAAAAAAAGTTAAAAAATGGCAAATGGATCAATACTTTTTATATTGATATTGTTATCAATCTTATTTATAAATATGACTTCGAGTAATTTGCCTGTGTTATATCTGTCTGTGAATATTTTATGCCCTTGTACTGTAGTTACTTAAAAATTATTCTTCCATGTCTATTTTGTATATTGTGGTTTTTTGTTTTATTTGTGCTTAAGTATTATATTAATATTGTTAAATTGACCTGCCGACAAACTGCTTTGGCAGTTTAGTGGGTGCTTAGAATAAAGAATAATAAAAAATAAGGAATAAATTGTTTTTCAACCATCAATGTAGACATTTATGAAATATTTATAAACATGTTATCGAGGAGACAGCAGCCTTTCCTGTATCGTGACTTCGTCACTGGGCTCCAAGCTGGTAAATACTCAGCCCCCTACCCACTGGTCGGCTGCTGCTCCAGGTAATTCAAATATTAAAATATTTACAGGTCCTTTTGTTTTTTTTGATAAGAACATCTTTTACTTGACTAGCCTCTGGGTTTGGTGAAAAAAGGTCAGATCACAGTTCCTTTATTATAATAAAAATTCGTAATGATTATAAATTTGTACCGCCGCCACGGGAACCATTTATTGGATAACCAACACCTCTACCATAGGTCACCCCAAGTGGTTCGCTACGTTTGGTGACTTAGCAGGGGTGCCCGGGTTCATGGGGTGAGGTTTGTCCAGGTCTTGGCAGCGGTTGCGTCTGCCCACCTGCTGCATGGCGAGCCGGATCGAGAGAGACTGTTTGAGCTTTTGACCTTTACATCTCTCAACCCATCGCCTTGCACCGTAGTTGGAGGGATGGATTCATACGTCTGAAACTCCTGGGCACACTGACCCTTCTACCCACCCCTCATACCCTTTTCCTTCCCACGACTTTCTCTCCTTCTTTTCCCTTAAAAGATCCTCCACACAGCATCCCGAAAGATGACATAGGACCTGAGGGGAATTATTTTCCTCAGGGCCTCATGTGTGGTGCTAGTGTAAAAAAAAATAAAAAAAGACTGTGGAATAAATAGTGTTATTTTATTATATTTACAAAATTCCCCAAAGATATAAAAAGATACATTTTCTAAGAAGAATAAGAAATGAATTAAATAGAAAGACTACGGAGCTCATTTATAAAACTATAGTTGCTCCACATTTGGATTACTGCTCCTAGATGTTATATTTGGCCAATGAAGGAAATTTGAATAAGCTAGAATTTATACAGAAAAGAGCTATGAGATGTATACTGGGGAAAGGCAAATATTCAAGGGTTAATCAAATGAGTTATGCAGAACAGAGCTATGAAATGTATACTAGGGTTACAAAAATGCAAGGGTTAATCAAATGAGTTATACAGAACAGAGCTATAAGATGTAAACTAGGAAAAGGCAAATATACAAGGGTAAATCAAATGAGAGAGGAGCTAAATTGGATTCCACTAAAAAAGAGACTGCTATTTAACGAGATAATTTTTGTGCTTAAAGTTATGATAAATCAAATGCCAAAATACTTTAAGGATGAAATTGTTTTTAATAGAGACGTAAATAATTATAAAACCGGAAATATAAATGGAGTTCGATTGCCACAAATGAAGGAACCAAAATCACAAATATGTATAATGTATAGAGGACTAAGGATGTCTGATGAAATGCCTGAAAGTATGAAGAATGAAAAAAAAAATGTTTGTAAAAATATTAAAAAATTTCAAATCAATGTAACTTTATGCTGATTAGTTTATATTCATGTAGTATAAACTAGCCCAATAAATAATAATAAAATTAAAATAAACCGACCTTATGGGCATGTGTCTGCGTGGTTGAATGGTGGATGGATTGTATTCTCCGGTCGGAAACAGACCTGAATCCATGCGGGCTTGTGTGTATGCCAGAATAGCGTCCAACTTCTCATAATTCGTCCTTCCAGTTAAACTGATCAAAAAAATTATATCTTCAATAATTTGTAAATTAAATAACATAAAAACAAATGAAATAATAGAGAATATTTATATACTTACTTATTCAGAAAATCACCGAAGTTTGGTATCTCTGCAACAATAAAATAAAAATTAGAACAGAAACACCTGAACACGTATGTACACATTAAAATTTTATTACAGGACTGGATTATAATTGTAAAAATGTTGACCACCTCTTGTAGGAAACTATAAACTTGAAAAATTTTAGTAAAATGAAATTAAACATTTAAGATTAGACTAGTTACGTACATATATATTTGTATGTACTATGGTTCTTCTAGGAATTCTATAAGTGAAGAGGACAAATGGGCAACAATCTCTCCTTTTGTACATTAATCATGCTGTCTCACTCATATACGCATGTCTCTTTCATACCGTAAGACATACGTTCACCACAATGAGGAAAGCAATATTCTAATGCTCACCATAAATCAAATATTATTTAAACAATCTTTTACATGTTATTTATATTGTTTGTTTGTTTGACAAGCCTCTTTGAATAGCTCGGAGGGCTTTGAAGCAAAGAATGGACGGTTACCTCGAGAGTGTTTTCTCTTGGGGTAAGAATAACCTCGTCGAATTTAATGTTTCAAAGACCCAATCATGTTTGATAACGTCTAAAAAGGATCGAAATGATAATCTAGTCTCCTTCAACGGAAGCATTCTTCCGAACAGGACCTCCATTGATATGCTTGGTGTAACTCTGTGACCAGCTCAGGTATGGGGGCTCCATCGAAACCAGAGTTAAGTTAGCCTCTCAGAAACTGGGCATACTGTACAGGGCCCGCAAATAATTTAATAGTACACAACTGCTAATCCTGTACAAATCGCAAGTGCGCCCCACGGTTGAATTTGGTAGCCACCTCTGGTCTGGAGCTCCAAAATACATTTAAAAAACCCTTGACTCTGTGCATAAATGGCCGGTCCGTTTGATATATTCTCCCATCTTAACAGACGGATTGCAATCTTTAGAGCACAGGCGTCAGGTGGGAATGCTGTCCTTGTTCTACCTGTATTACAATGGAAGATGCTCCGAGGAACTAGCGTCATTGATCCCCTCGGCACCGGTGCATAGTCGGGAAACACGCCAAACACGCGCCCAACATTTGTACACGGTTGACATTAGTCACATGAGAACGTGTCGTTTTTACGATTCGTTCTTGAGTTCAACAGCTCGGCTGTGGAACGATTTACCGGCCTCTGTGTTTCCTCCCTCCTACAGCATGGGTCTCTTCAAGACCCATGTTCACTCCTTCCTTTCCTCAAAAAGACCCTCCACACAGCATCCGCAAAGATGACATAGGCCCTGAGGGAAATTATTTTCCTCAGGGCCTCCTGCGTGGAGTTAATGTAAAAAAAAAAATTAAATGGCTCAATCCAGAGTGGAAGATCTCCAGCTTTACCCTCAGTATCATCCTGGGATAAGATCACCATTCAGAATTGAAACATTGCTTGATATGGCTGTAGTCTGTGTTTGGTAACCAGATCTGAAAATAGCCCTTTCTTTCATTCCTCATCTCCTTACCCTCCTCATTACCTTCAACCTCACAACATTACATGCCGATTGAGGATACCATAGTTTTACTGGCTCCAGACGGGAGCAGCTGAGACTCTTGTGAGGTATTCACATAAATATATTTTTTTAATAAAACCAATTTTTTAAAATTATATTTCTTTAGATGTCATTTTTTTTTTACTTTAGTTTCACGCAGGAGACCCCTAGGAAAATAATTCTCCTCAAGGCCTATGTCTTCTTTGGGGATGCTGTGTGTAATATTTTTCCCTCAATCGACTATTGTATATAGTTCACTGTACATAGGTATGCTTGGGACCAACTTTTTTTATTACATTAGTTTTAAGGGAAATAATTTCCACCATGGCCTATGTCATCTTAGGAGATGCTGTATGGAGGGTGTTTTTAAGGAATGGAAAGAGAGGAAGTTCTGGGAAGGTAAAAGGGGTGCGAGGGTAGGAATATATCTGGGGTCAGTGGTTCAGGAATGACGGACGATGGGTCGAGAGAGTCTGGTTGGAGAGATTTAGATTAGGTCTCCTACAACCAGTCTCTCCCGATCCGGCCCGCCACGCAGTAGGTTGGCAAACGCATTCGCCACCAAGACCTAGAGAAAACTCACCCCATAAACCCGGGCACCAGTGGCGTAGCTACCAAGCTCTAAAGCCCCCAAGCTCTAGGGGCCCTCAGACCCTGACCAGCAAACATATTGAACTAGCTACAAATTCTCCCACATTTGGAATGTTAAAAAATAGGTTGCAACATTACTTTAAGGTAGTACTGTCAGTCAGGGAGTTACCGTTTAAAATTTTCTAAAATTTGGCATATTAGTAGATAATCCGATTTATTGCTTCTGCACAAAATTATACATGCATCAGTTGATACACCAAACATTTTATCCCAAATTAACATCAACACACCATCAAGAAATTCAACAAGGAGGTTGCAAGATATTTTCTATATATCTACCTACCACACAAATACAGGATATTTCTCCCATTTACCACGAACATTAAGACATTATAACACTATACACCGCTCTAATAATGAAATTGACATTTTTAATAACCCATTCAAACACTTCAAAAAACATATTTTACCATCAATCGTATAAAGCTGATATTGTGATGAAGCCCTTTATTCAAAGACGTGAAATATTGTACCTACTAAATCCAGGTGCCAATAATAAATTGTTGGTGATTCTTTTGTATTCTACATTTAACTATTATTGTTTGTCATTCAGTTTTGCATATTCAAGAGTAACAAATTATATTTAATACTACTTTTGTTGTAATTTAAATCATCCATGCATGTAATTTTTTGGGCATAATTGCCTGTTTTATGTACTTAAATAAAAAAATAAAAAATAAGATGATCTGGTTAAATTTTTGAAAAACTGCAGAAAAACGAGTAAAAAGATATTGAACTTTGAATCTTTTTACGTTTAATATTGATGCTTATGAGAAATCACAGTTTTTATTTCATTTTATTAAATGTACCTACCATTTAGATTTCATTCAACATTGAGAAAACAAGAGAAAATAATAAATAAAACATTTTAGACACACAATTACTGCTTCAGAGAATGTGGTAGTAATAATTGATAAATAACTGTCAAAAATGCTCTCTGTTCTCCCTCCAACGCGATTTCGCCTATACGAAGTGCTACGCTAGTCAAATAAGACGCTGTTTTTACATTTGACTCTTGCCGTATCGACAGTTCACTTTAAGAGCTTATAACCAGAGAAAACCAGAAATATGTAATTTTTAAATCAGTGGTTATGCGTCGATGACACAGGGCGAGTTTACAAGCTACTATCTCGGAAATTCACTATCTGTTAGTAAACTCGCCCAGTGTCATCGTGTTACTTGCTAACTAGCAGATTGTTGACAATCCACGGAAAAAGTTGAAAGGTCCTCAACTTTACACGCTACAAGCCGACTCGTGATTGGTTTATTTGTGTTTCCAATATGGCTGCCAAAAACCAGCTGATTTTGACTGTCAACTGTCTGAAGGATTAGTTCACGTTATTTCCGCTATTGGCGCTAGCAGCTACGTGCGAGTCCAGTTTCCTACAAAAATGTCGCGAGCTACTGAGCGAGTGGACAGTTTTGTGTGTCATCGTGACAATCTCACTCGCCGATTCACCCGCTTTTAAATTTAGTAGATAGTAGCTTGTAAACTCGCCCTGTGTCATCGACGCTTTATAGACGTTTTGACTCTTTTCCACAAACAAAATTATAAATTGTTTCGAAAGATTGTTCTTTTATCTAGTAAACATATGTTTTAAATTTTGAGAAAAAATGTTTATTTTTAGTATAATAAGGTTGTACCATAGGTCGTTGGCAGATTTGTTAAATTTTCAAACAAGATTTTGTATTATACAACACCCATTTCAAATCATATAATCATGCAGTAAAATAAATCAATACAAAATCTGGGAAACGTATGTTTCAGAATTAAAATTTTATATTAAATAAAATGTGTTTCTTGACTAAAATTGGTCAGTTTGTGTATTTATTTACGCACTTACAAACTAATATATTTCCGATTTTTTTACATACCTACTTACTTATTTTGCTAAGACATTATTGACAAATCATAAATAATTTTGATCGAAAAATAATTTTAGGAACTATTTAATATTAATTAATTTACACCTTCGCATTTTACCATTTTTCTCATAGCACGAAGTACAAAATTCAGAGCGCTCATTCCGCCCATCAATTTTTCAGACCATCAATGAAGAAATCTATTTTGAAACGAAAAATGGCTGGATATCCGCCGCCAAGCTCGGCCTGGTAAAGACGTGTCCGCGACACTCTTGTTCATAACATTTTGAAATGATGTTTGGAAACAAAACTTTAAATAAATTCGATTTCCTTGTGTCATGTTTGTAAAATCTACAGGGTTGCGATCCAAGTGTCGAGCGTGCGTAAAGAAGTTTTACTTGATGAGGAAGTTCTCATTACGAGAATTCCGATGATCCCAACCGATATGCCATTCGCGTTTAAATTAACACAATTTCCGATTCTTGTCTTGCATTCGCTATGACGATCAACAAATCACAATGCCAATCCTTGAATGTTTGTGGCCTGAATCTAGAAAATGAATGTTTCTCTCACGGTCAATTATGCGTAGCATGTTCACGTGTCGGCAAACCATCAGCTTTCTCGCACCTGACAACCAAACGAAAAATATCGTATATCACAAGGTGGTTCAATGAAGGGAATCGACCCAAGTGCAACCTATCCAGCAAATAGTTTAACAGAAAGTAGTACAACAATGCCAAGCGAATCATTTCGATTCGCTTCAATAAAGCAAATGCCTTGCTCCCACGTGAATTATCTACATTAATTTCAACAAAATTCTCTTTGATTTTTGCAAATTTATTGAACTTAATTCATTTTGAGTATTCATTTTAACTTTTAAAAAAAATCAGCTAACACAACAGTTAATTGATTCTAAGGCGGTACGAAGTTCGCCGGGTCAGCTAGAATACAATAAACAAAAGTGTAATTATCAATGCGAGACTTGACAATAAAAACCTTGTGGTTCTGGTTTCTTTTGTTGTTCTTGTTGTTGCTGCTGCTGTTGTTGCGGCTGCTGTTGCTGATGTCGTTCCTGTTGTAATTTCTGGGCATGCTGTGGAGGTGCCATACCTGAGAAATCAATATATTTATTTATTGTAAAAATAAAAATAAAACTGACTTTTTCCTGACTTAAACCTGAAATATTTAGAAAAATAATTATTCATTTGACAATAAAATATTATTTGCAAATGGCTCAGCGACTTATATGTCGACTATCTGTCTTCACTTGTGGTACATATCGACGCGACGCGACGCGCGACGGTGCCGATGAATAAAAATAAAACTGCTTTTTTTCATTAAAAAATGGTGTTGCATTCAAAGACCAATTATGGAAAAAAACGCCAGTTAGGATCTTGTCCAACTGAGGTGACGATATTTCATATTAATTCACATTAACTTTCCACATAATTTTCATTTTATGTTTTAATTAGGTATAACCTACCTAATATGTAATAACTTTTTTTTCTTTTATGTTGTTTATGTAATATAGCAGACTGGGATTGCACCACCCTCCCAGTCCCGCTGGTTTAAAAACTTAAATAAATAAATATTTGTTTAACGACGAAGGACAAAACGAGACAAGAGAGTTTTAAGACATAATATAGAATTGGTATCAGATCTAGGCACGGACAATTTTTTAAACGCGTTTAAGCGTTTTCTATCCAGACGCGGATCAGTTTCGTCTATGTACAGTGACAATGCGACAAACTTCATAGGCGCAAAATTTGTCCGGATGACCTATATAATTTTTTGAAGCCATATTCAACTAACGAAGTCCTTCGCAATAAAAATTATAAAAATGCATTTAAAATGTTTAAATATTTAAAATTTCACTTTAAAATTCCATCGCCAAAAATAACAATGCGAAGAGGCATATTTAATTTTATTTTGTGAAGTTCAGGCATAAATATCAATTTCTTTTGCGATTTTATTTTATTTATGTAATGAACGACGTAGTATTATTATTACATACTGATGACAAAATTTAGTGTTAAGATTGGCCTTGTATTGCTTAAGGATAATCGCATAGAATTTTCGAGATTTTCATCTGTTATCTTTTCCAATTTTTGATTTGGTGTGTTTCATCCTCGATAAAAAAACGGCTCACATGAATATGTGCTGCTAAAAAGACAAATGAATTTTCTTGCAAATGCTTGCAAACTTGTATATTTTTTCCCACCAAATATTATTTATAAAAATCCGAAAAGCAATGTTGTTAAATTGTGATTTTAGCACTGAATTCCCCTGAAGCTAAGTTCCATCAGGATTTTTTTTTTTTGGTTTTAGGCAATTCACCCTGAAAAGAGTGCTTTGTGCCGGTAATAGTTAAAGTGGATAGAAAAATTCGGTTAATCTATTGGGAAAATAATAAAACAAATTAAATATTGGACTCATTTAGATCACCAGAACAATTTAAATATTGAATTCATTCAGGTTAATAAACTTACATAAAGCTGTATGAACACGAGAATTGTTTAGAGATAAAAGGTATGAAATGTTAAGGGGGGACTGGTGTGTGATTTTAATAAGCCGGCGGTATATGTTTTTGAAAGATGAATGGTTTTTACAGTTAAAGAAAACGTGGTCGAGGGTTTCCTCTTCCACACCGCACTGGCAGACCGGATCATCTAATACTCTAATTCTAGACAAGTGAGATGCAATTGAACAGTGACCAATTCTCATTCTCGAAATGCATGAAATGAATCGTTTTGAAAGTTTTTTACCGTGAAACCATGGCTTAGCAGGGATATGGTTTTGAATTCCAGCATAGAAAGATCCAGTTCTTATTTTGGAGACTGCCCAATTTTCTTCCCAGGCACGAGTCATGTTGGATTTAAGAATCGGGAAGACATCGGAGATAGGAATTCTAAAATTTATTGGGATAGTTCCGGAATCTGAACCAGATTTGGCGAGAAAATCGGCCATCTCATTATCCTCGATACCCAAATGGGCAGGGACCCAGGCCAATATCGTCTCAAACCCAGATTCACTTAGAGAATTGAGAAGATTTTTTATTTTACATATAATATTGTCTTCCGGATAACATAGAATATTTGACCTAATTTTAGTTAGAGCACTTAGCGAATCAGTACATAGTAAGGCTCTATGAATTTTGAGAACCTGGATTTGATTTAGCGCTTGTTCAATTGCAAAGCATTCAGCCGTAAATATGGAAGCTTCTTTCGGTAATTTATAAGTGAGATTGATGTTGAATTCTGGACTATATATCGATGCTCCACATCTTTTATTTTCAAATTTGGAACCATCAGTGAAAAGGATGGAAAATCCAGGGAATTTTGAAGCCACAATGCTTTTAAAACAATCATCCACATTTTGAAATTTATTTGGGGAAGATAAAATATTCTTCCGAAAGACTGATCGTCGCCTCAGTTCTTAATTGTCCAAACGACCATTTTAGTTTTTGTTCAATCTCGAATTTAAAACTAAAAATAAAGCATAAGAAATGATAGTTTATCACTTAACTAAAAATTATTCAAAATAATGAGACTTTTACCTTTACGGAAATAGGTTTATCTTAAACACCTCTCATAATGTTTTATTGAAATAATGAGAGAAAGCCTTCTCCTCCTGAATAATTTTCAAATGGTCGTTTGGACAATTAAGAACTGAGGCGACGTGATGTTATTGTGTTCGGCATAAAAGTGATTGCCTTAAATGGAATATTGTATATAGTGTTATGTAACACGGGTAGGTGCATAGTAGTTACCGGGAGGAATTGTTTTCGGGAATAGCCACACTGCAAGCTTGCTTCCATTGGTGCTTACTAATCGCCTGATCCCAACGGCGGGCACCCCTTCCCCGCCCCGCCTTTCCGCCCTCGGCCCGGAGAGACCCCGCGCGCCAGAAAGCATCAAGCGGCCGAACTAAGCTGACCTGCGCTTCCCGCTCGCTCCGTTGGCCATTTTTTTTTAACAAACATGTAGATTTACGTACGCCTAATCTATGGACGGGGAGGAATTGTGTTGGTCCCCCGTTCCGGCAGTGGTTTTCTACGTCGGTGGATTTCAAACTAACGTACGCTGCGTTCTCGGGCCTCTCTGTGGGACTCGGTATTGTTTTTTCCTCGCTTATGGAGCACGTGACGGCTGAGAAGACACGCCGTCCTCCCGACAAACACAGTGAGTTGCCTCATTTTCCCATTTAATTGTGTCCATGTAAATTGCCTTGCACCTCCGCGATAAACCCAGACTTGGAGAGAGAGTTAGATTCAAGTTAGCCAATTTTACCCTGTTTATAATCCATGTACGATGTAACCAACTATAGAATACAATACACTGCTTTTGTTACCCTGAAGCATTCTTTGATTTGAGACAGATCATGTGTGGAGTTTCCCCCAATTAACCTTTTCTTGCTGCCAACCCGCCCCCTGGGTGAAAAGAGCCTGCTTAACGCCGGAACGACTGAGCTAGATACCGGAAGCAGGTTTGCCATAGCCTGGAGCCCCTTTTTAGTAAATACTGGCGATTCCACGAGGGGCTCCTTTGTTTTAGTTAACAATAGGGAAATTGGGAACTTCTTGGAGATATTGGAAGGAAGATGATAGAGAATTATAGAGATGAAAACTTTTGATTAGGAGAGGAAAACATTGTTTTACTCTCAATCTTTTGTTAGAATTCAAATTAACACTTAACCGATTAAGACTTTGTTTAATAGGATGATGTGATAACGATAAAGCCTTGAAAATATATTTATTGGCAAGGAATTGCCTTCTGAAATATAATGGAGGCTCCCAACATTCCACCTGAAGCGCATTAATTGGAGAAGACTTCATAGCTCCAATAATCATTCTGAGGGCTTTTGATTGAATTCTTTCCATTTTCTTATCTAAATATTTAGGGAGTGGGTCAAAAAGGAATGAGCCATAATCCAAGTGGCTCCGAACTAGGGAATTATACATTAATGTAAGAGTGGTAGGATGAGATCCCCACCATACTCTGGAAACTGCTTGCATCATATTAAGTCCCTTTTCACACTTTGTAGAAATTATCTGAATGTGTGGAAGCCAGAAAAGTTTATGATTCAAAAGAAGACCAAGGAATTTGATTTGAGTAGAGGTTTGTAGAGGCACATTATCAAAAGAGATTGAGAAGTGGGGAATTTTTCTTTTGCGCGTGAAAGCCACGACTCTTGTTTTAGATACCGCCAGATTCATCCCATTTATTGACAACCAGCTTTTAATATATTGTAAAGCCAAATTCATTTCCTTAGCTGCAAGAATAATATTTTTATGTAACAAATATATAAGTATATCATCCGCAAAGTAAAGTCGCTTGATAGAAAAAGGAATTACTGAGTCTAGGTCGCTTATGTAAATATTAAACAACAGAGGACTAATAACAGAACCCTGGGGCAAACCTCTCCATAGTTTGCGCCTTAAGCATTTAGAGGAAGACTCAATAATAATGGACCTATCGGAGAGCAAATTAATAATAAATTGGACTAATTTCGGGAGGATTTGTTTATTAATTAGCTTTTCTTTCAAAACGTTCAGTAAAACATCATCGTAAGCTGATGAAAGGTCAAGGAATGTGGCCAATGTATAAGAATTTAGGGATTGAGAAACTCGGATATCAGTTGTGAACAAACTTAAATTATCCATTGTAGATTTCTTTTTCCGAAAACCATACTGATTTGGTGAGATAATATCTTGACTTTCAACAAACCACTCTAATCTGTTTTTTTATCAAACGCTCCGCTACTCTCATCAAACATGATGAAAGAGCAATAGGCCGATAAGACGAAATTTCAGATGGATTTTTTCCAGGTTTTAAAATGGGAATGATTTTTTGAGTTTTCCAATCATCCGGAATTAGTCCTGTTTCAAACATATTATTAATAAGAGATAAGAAATATTCAACCGCCATATCAGAAAATGATTTAATGAAACTATTCAATATTCCATCGGGACCCGGAGCAGAGTCAGAAAGGGCTCTTATTACTCGTTTCATCTCATCAATGGAGAAAGGAGCATCTAGCCAGTTAGAATGAGATGGATATGGCTTAATAGAAGGCATTTCTTCACATCCGGCCACTGATGGGGGGGCTATTTTATCCGCAAATCCTATAAGAATTTCTTCTGATATATGTATGATTCTCGGCGGAGAATACGATGATCCGAATTTTTTTAAGCCAGACCAAACTGAAGACTGGGGAGTTTCCGGAGACAGGTTCTCACAGAACTTCCGCCATCTAGCGCGTTTTTTATTTTTCAAAATTCGTTTGGTTTCTGCCTGGGCTTTTTTAACTGATAAAAATTTTTCTAGTGACATACACTTACGAAAAGAGGAAATTGCTTTTTTACGAGAGTTGACGGAGCGAGTGCATTCTTCGTCCCACCATGGAGTAGAGTGTTTCATATTAATGTTCGCATTGCGTTTCGGGATGGATTTTTCTGCTGTATTTATAACCATAGAGGGAAACGTCTCACATTGTATTCTGATGTCTCCCGGGGACGATTTTGATAAATTAATAAGGTTATCTAGTTCAGAAGAGAAAGTGCTCCAATTCGCATCTTTTGTTCTAAATTTGAGATTATTTTTAACTGGGGGGGATAAGTGTTAGATTGATGGTGGAAGCGGATTATAATTGGGAAATGCTTACTAGAGAGGGGATCGTTTAGGATGTCCCAAGAGCATTTAGATGCTAACGAATACGAACAAAGAGATAAATCAACAGCACTTTTCCGTTGATGAGGGGGGGTGAATCTGGTTGGAGATCCGTCATTTAAAAAACATAGGTTATGGGTATCAATAAAATCTAAAAGATTGCGGCCAGAACGATTTGTTATTTTGCTACCCCAAGAAGGGGAATGTGCATTAAAATCTCCAAGGATCATATAAGGGGAATAAATCTGGGTTAAAATTGGTGACCATTCATTTTCAATAAAAGTCGTAGAGGGAGGAATATATATTGATAATATTGTGATATCAGATAAGACAGCTGCTATTATCTGGATATCGTCGGAGGGAGTATGAATATTAATTTGTTTAAGATAGAATTATGGATTATCAGAGCCGTGCCGCCTTTACCATCCGGTCTGTCGTGTCGGAGACAATAATAACCTGGAATTCTTAAGTGAAAGGAGGGTTTTAACCACGTTTCAGAAATGGCGGCTACTGAAACGTCATGTTCGTCGAGTAATTGAATTAGGTCAGATTTGTTAGCGAAGAGGCTTCTACTGTTCCACTGAAGAATTTTGTACAGTTTCGAAGTCATTGGGGAGGCAAGATAATAAAGATTTAATGTAATCGGCAGCGTTGGACGGTACAGTATTGTTGTTTGTAAGGATAGAAATTAAAGGGGTGATTAAAGTTTGTATAAAATAATTATTATTCATTATTTCGGGGAGAGCAGGAGGGGAAGTATTACCGTTAATGGCACACCCATTGGGCGTCTGGGATTTGGCATTCCCATTCGGGCTGGCCAAAATGTTATTCAATTGTTTTTTATCAAGGTAAGGAGTATATTTTGGGTTGGGTTTGACTGGCTTGAGAATGGTTTTTCTGTGAGAAGATGACGTTGAATTTAAAAAGGTGGTTGTTTGGAAAGGAGCTGAGGACGATGTCATCTCTGCGAATGATTTTTTCGCAGGAGAGAATAACTTTGAGGCCTGGAAGTACGAAATGTTGTCGGTAGCCATTTTATGTTTTATTTTCTTCTGTCTTGATAATTCCGGACAGGCTAGACTGACCGCGGTATGTGCACCCGAACAGTTAATGCAAATGGGATCATTGGAAGATTTCGGACATTAATCAAATGGGTGACCTTCTCCGCAAAAGTAACAACGTGGGGGGGAACGGCATACGGGTTTTGAATGTCCAAAACGGCAGCAATTGAAGCATTGAATAGTCGGAAATTTATAAACTTCGACTGGAAGCGAGGAATAAAAAATAAACACACGAGACGGTAGGGACTGTCCCTCAAATGTAATAACAACAGATTGGGAAGGTTTCCAGATCGTGTTTCCATCAGAAGAATCCTTATAGTTCAGTCGACGTGCTTTTAATACTTTCGGAGTTCCGTGGGAATTATTCAAAGCATCAACAATTTCAGCCTCTGGGATCTCCGCGGGAATTCCTCGCACAAGACCCATTCTCGTAAGGTTAAATGTCGGGATGAACGATTTATATTTATGGTTTGAGAGCGAGTCAATTTTTTTTAGAAATCCATTTGCGGAAGCGGCAGTATTAAACTCGATAGATAATTTATATTTCCCTTCCGGTTTAATTGAACCGTTACCAATACCAAGGTTATTATTTTTTCAGTCAAATAAGAATTTATCAAAATCTAAAGGATGAATAAGTTTTCCTTGTTCAGTTCTCTGAACAATAACGATAAAAGGACCGGAAGCGGAAGCAGGATAAAGTAAGTCAGTACTTTTTGTATTATCGCTAGTTAAAGTAGTTGTCTGGATGTTACTATTGGTGTTAAGGTCGTTAGAGGTCGAGGTTTGTTGAATCAGCGGTATAGATTTAACTTTCGATCGAATGTGAAGGCTATACGATGGTCGTCGTTTACGAGATGGGAGCGTAATAGAAACCTGGCTAGTATTAGATTCCGAATCAGAAAAATCTAATATCGACCCTGGGTCGGGAGGCCTATCTTCGTCTTCTTCCATTATATAAAAAAACTTAACTTTTAAAAATTAAACTGAAAAAATAATACGCAGTCTATTTCATTGACTGTACAAACATAAAACGGATAAGCCGTAAGCAGGAAAGCAAACAAATAGGTATACGATAAACAAAATTAAATAAAATGTAACAATAAACTCTTATCTGTATGAGGCTCAGGAACGGGCGAACGGCACTTAAACAATAGGTAAGGTACACACAACCACTGTTGACCGCGGCTCGAATCGGACTCATCAGGAAATTTACTGTCACATTATTTACATCAGCATCCATCGGACGAGCAAATATAGCGAATGTGGAGTCATTGTTTTGGAAGTCGGCAAACCTCGTATCAAATTGCTCTATTAATGCCTTAAGTTTATCTCCATAAGAATGTTATATGTGATGTTTGTATAAGTTGATAGACTAGGAAAATGGAAACAATTTTTACCGCTAATCTGATTTTCCAAAAATCGGAGTTTATTACAAAAAACTTTGACATGTCCATACAGTTCAATGGGCAATTGTTCCTGTTTTTGTGATTTAAGATTCAGATCATTTAGGTATCTAATTAATTTATTTCTCTATTACTTTGGCGAGATGAATCAGGGCCGGACAAAATAGCTCGGCGGATCGGATCCGGCCCGTGAGCCGGCGGTTACCGATGTGTGATATAAACCAATAAACGCTGATTAAAATTAAATGAGTTTTATTTGATAATATTAAACGTAGGTACAGTTTTCAAAAATATATTAAAAAGTGCATATTTAATATTGTCGTTGAAACACGCCGTCAAGATGGTATTACTAAAATGTAGTGCCACCATATTAACAAAATTTTGTCTTATTAGTTTATTTACATACTGTTGTTTATAGAGATTTTGTTGTTGTGTTTATTGAAACGTTATTTAGGCCTAAATAATTCAGTTTCAAAAATAAATGTATCTCTTATTAGTTTATCTCTATTATTGAAAATATTCAATAACTACTGTAAATAAAAAAAGAAATGCTACTTCTAGGGAGATTCCTTCGAACTCCAAATTTCAAAATGGCGGCAAGTCACAGAGGGATTGTCACACGACCCACCATAGATAGATACGGAGGTTTTTGGGGGATCTTGAAAAATTGAAACTTTGACAATTATTTTAACTGTTAAAACTAACTCTAAAAACAAAAACAAAAAATGCAGTTATTTAAGTTACAGTTTGTCAAATAAGAGTAGAAAATAAATGAGGGCCCCACCGTTGCCCAAATGGCAATACTAAAAATATAACCATGGTGTTAATCTAAAGCTGTGTAACCTACATTTTTATTAAAAATTAAAAAGGCATTAAAGTGAAAAAAATATTTTTTCATTGCAATATAGATAGATACCCACTGATCTCAAAATTAGAATTGCATTTAGGTATATTATTATTATACATTTGCGATTTTGTGTTAAAATAATGAAGAATAACGATATTATAATAAAATACAAACCACACTTTAGAAATTGCTCACATTTATTTAATATTAGCTTAAGTACCTAGCGTTGCCCGGGCTTTAGATCATGCCTCTAATTTTAGATCTGAATATATTTACCTCATTCAGATCTAACAGTAGTGTAACTAAACTCACCATTAATGATTCTTCCTTTCCGCCTACTGTTAAATTCAAATCTGGGTTAAATTAAATGAAAGCCAATCACTTTCTAAAACACAATTTAATCAAATTTATGTCATTTAGTAGGTACCTTCACAATAGTGCTTATTCGATTTAATTGTTTTTTTTAAGAACAAAAATATGTTTTTGTAAATGTGTATACAGTGTTTTGAATTTTCAGTGTCATTGCACTTTTAAATAATATTTGACAGATACATTGGTGTTGCCAGCCTAAAAATTTCTTAGTTCCATTTTATTTATTTTCTACTCTTATTTGAAAGACTATAGAAGGTCATTATTAATTTTAAAAAATTGGATTGGAGTCCTCTATTCTTATTTTGAATGGTTTTACAACCTAAATAGGCTAACTTACTTTTTGCTGTGCATTCGGGTAAGTACCTACCAGATTAGTGCACATTATAAATACACAAGATGCATCACAATCTTTGAGATAAAAAAAAACCCATAACCAAAAATAAACTTTATGTTATGGTGCTTAAAACGCAGCTAGCCCGGAAAGGGGTTTACAAAATCCCCAAAATCCACCTTTTTACAATTTCATTCATATTTTTTGTAATCCTTAAGTAAAACTTCCTTACGCACGCTTGACTTAAGATGGCACGAGAGATTTTTCAATATTTAATGGTTTTTGCGCGTTTTCGAAGTCTCCTACGTCCACAACTATACGAAAAAAAAGTTAAACCAAAAGAATGATAGATACATTTACGTTCTATACAACACAATATAATTATATATTAACGAAAAATATTTTTCTTACTTTATGACTTTTTGAAAAATAGCTGTTTCCAACAAAACTCAATCGACCTGCAAATATCTTTCGTATGTGGTCGTATACAAGAAGGAAATAAAAGAAATATTTCTAAATAGAAAACAACTTAATCTATTCCACCTCATTTTTTGAATTTTTTAATTAAAGAGCCTTTTTAGCTAAATTCCGATGTGATATTATTTAAAAAAAACAGCATAAATCAGTCAAATTTAAGATCGTTTTAATGTACCAAAAACCAGGTTAATTAATAAAATAAAAATATCATCCAATAAAACAGTATTTAAAGTAAATCAATAAAAAAAACATTTATTAAATTCCATTAATTTATTCGGTTTACTTCGATATTCCAAAGTATATAAAATACCACTTTGGTAATATAATTTCACTACGCGGGTGGGTGGTTTGGTATATTTATGCTACGCGGCAAAGCTCCGCTGAAGACGGACGTTCGCGACGCTGTCCCGAGTAATTTAAGTAAAAACAGAATCTCCAAAAAGATCAATAATTTACTAGACCTGAATACATTGTGAGAATTATTAAAGTGACCTCTTTACAATGTTCCTTAATTTACTATCCACAATATTTGCGCGGGCGAGATCGACTGGCGTTGGCTTCAGGGATATTCAAAGTAAACATTTAATATTACTAGCTTATGCCTATTGCAAATGCAATTAACGGGTTAAAACTAACTTAAAAAATTCATAGTAAGCGGGTAGGTATCTACTGCCATAAAGGCATGGTAGGCATGCGCACATCAAAACCTAAAGTTTCATCGCAATCTGATGAATGGTTTAGCAACGCTTAGCGGTTATACATACAAATGTTTATAAAGCCGCCCGCAGGGCCTAGTAGCAAAAACCTACCATATGTTAGTATATAGACACCGTTGTAGGCATGCACATATCAAATCCCCAAAGTTTCATCGCAATCGGATGAACGGTTGAGCAATGCGTAATTTCGTGTTGCCAGAGCTCACTATTGTATCCAGGAACCAGGAATCCCCCCCCCCCTTCCTCACCAGCATCCTCTTCCCCTTTCCACTCCGCCTCCCTCACCTTCCCTCACCCCACTTCACTCCTAGGCTTCTCCGTATCGTAAACCCCCTCCCGAGTTCCCCTCCCCCCTCCCAGGCTCCCCTCCCCCCTTCCTGTTTCCACCCCCCCCCCACCTGCCGCATTACATACACTAATTCCCGGTACATTTATTTTTCAAACAGCTCGCGCGCCACCTATAATTTTTTTTTACAAATTTCGTAATGCCAGAACTCACCAGTAATTTTATACAAACCTTGTTCTAACAATAACGAACACAACAAAAAAAGAATTTTTCAAATTGTTGCAGTCCTTCGGAAGTTATGAGCGTACGTACATTTTCATACAAATTTTATAATGCCAGAACTCACCAGTAGTTTCACTGCTTAAAATAAAGCGCTATATGAATTTAATACTTTTAAAAAATATCCCGTTCAACTTCGAGTAATTTCATTGTAAAATTAGAAAACTAATACGTATGCAATATAGTCGGATGATACCGAGTTGTTATATGCAGATGGGTACCTACCTAAATTTTGAGTGCTGGTACTTGCATACATACGTAAAAAAAAACACATATTTAGGCTGGGTTGTTTAACGAAATTAAAAATTCTTCAATTTTTCAAGTCAATTTTAACGTTCTGTAAAAGTTCGGTTCAAATTCTATTCAAGTTCAGTTATTATTTCAGTTTTATGATGCAACTGGCATGTACTGATAAAATAACAGAACTTGAATAGAACTTACGAAGAACTTGAAAATGAACCTTAAAAAAATGATGAATTATTCAGTATCGTTGTACAACAACCTAACCTAAGTATTGCATTTAATTGTGTAGCTACGTATTCGGGTAGGTACCTCCGCATTTGTTACTAAAATTCCGGCAATATTTGCTTTTTCATCATATTTGCAATACCACCTAAATAAGTACCTACCCTGAAGGAACATATTTAAACTGGCCAGTAAAAATCTCCAATTCTGAAATCTATGGCACGCGTTTTCCTCATTTTTTTGGAAAATGTTATATGTTTATCATATCCTCATGAACATTTTTTCATGAGACGGACACGTTATATTACTGTTAAAAGTTGCCTTATATTTCAGGGTACCGTATTTTCTAAAAACATTTAAGCCAGAATCGTTTTTCCGGCCGCAATGCCGTTTCCCGAAAAACAACAACCCAAACCGCTGAGAGATCCGTTTTCTTTTGACATTTTAATTTGCTGTTGAAGCGCGGGTAAATTTAGCGCTTTTGTATTAGGTACTTACCTACTATGTATATCATACACAGACAGATAATATTCCATAATTATATTTTTTACACAGGCAAGACCGATGCACAAATTTGCACCAATCCCGCGTAAATTTAGGCCCTGTCGAGCTATGCAATTTGAAATCCGCCATTAAAAAAAAAAATTCTTCATACAAAACCTATTAGGGCGGGGTCTGCTTTTTTTAAGGTGGTAGTGGCTTTTAACGCCATCACGACTCCATATTCAGTGTTGCAAAGTTCGAGAAAATTTATAAAATTTTAATATATCTACCAGCCGATTTTACAGGCTGCAAACGATTTGCATTTATCGATGAAAGTGAATTTTTCGCTAATGTCAGAAAAATGTCGAATTTGAATGCAATATTGTGAAACATTTTCAAGGGGGAGCTACACATGTTTTGATTTTAAAAGTTTTTAAAACTTGTATTGTTTATGATTATTAAAAAACATCTCCGCCGGAATGTGTACTTTTAACGTAATCTTTCCTTTCTTTCTTTCTTTAATGCCTCTATAAAATGTCAGTTTTTCTCAAGAACTTTCTCGAAGCCGTTTAATTAATTAGAATAAATTCCTAGCAAAATCAGTTTTGTATGGGAAACTAACTTTTTTTTACTTCCCTTCTCGATCCGACGTTTTTAAAGGGGCGAACCTGTCGGCGGGAAATATAACCTAGCCGAATTGAGTGATTTAATCAGAGGTTCCCGTTTTCGCCGTTAATTCGTATGAGAGAATAAATCCCTAGCAGCATTAATTTTGTCGAAAAAAAATAAACTTACAAAATCCAAGTACTGAAACTTGGCTGATCGTGGTTTTTCCTCAAGCGAAAGTGAACCTTGAGGTGGGTGAAATGTAAGGGCGGAAGGGTCGTTTTTCGCGTGCGATTTAGGTCGTGATTTAGGTCATTCTGGTCTTTCCCGCGATTGTCTGAAACTGAATTAACCGAAAGTGAACCTTGAGGTGGGTGAAACTTAAGGGGCGGTGCGGTCGTTTTTAGCGTGCCAGAAAAAGTGAGCTTTTTGAAAAACCAAACAATAATATATAGTATGTTTTTATGATAATGTGGCGACCAGATCAACGGTCGCCCCCTTTAGCCAAAATCATTGCGCCGCCACTGGAAGAACTTACCAGACAACCTACCTACAATAGGCGACTTGCTTCACATTTTTAAAAAAAAATTTCCGGTTAAGGCAAATATTCTAAGACATTCCGTATTTTTTTTTTAATCGTATTTTTGAAACTCTGGCGATTTTTTGAAAATTTCAATCCGAAAATTCAGACCATTTTTTATAAAACGGAAATACGGGACATAATTTTATGTGTGCGAAAAAACGATAATTACATAACCGAAAATCATTTTAAAAAAAGAACGTTTTCCAAACGAATAGCAATAAATTGTACGGGGTTCTCTTCGTAACATCTGTAAAAACACGGCCATCTTTATCAAAAAATCAAACCAAAGGATAAGTTCGCATAGAACAAACAATAAATCTAGTGAACGTTAAACGCAAATTCAAAAATTCGGAAATCAAAGTGTTGCCATATAAAAAAAAATGAATCAGTGTGGAATTTTACAAAATTAAGGGAACATAATCGGAGACGGGACATTTTCATGAAGTGACGTCACGAGCTCAAATAATGGATTTATTTATTTAAAAATAAGAAAAACTATACATTACTAAACATTTTTACAGACATTTTCGTAATCTTAGTAAAAAAATCAATCCACAGGATTTTTTCCAAGTCGTTATGAAATCCATGCAAGTGGCCAATTGTTGTGTTTCACGCCGCGCAATATTGGGAAGCACACCGAAAGTCCTCGAGTTACCTGCCGTTGCATAGTTACGGCCGCAGAAGGTTCGAGAGCCTTCTCCCTTGCGCGCGGGCACGCAACAATATTACATGGCGCTTTGGGAAGCCACTCACATGGTCGGCTATATAAGCGCAGCGACATCGCGACACAACGCTAGTCAGCCAGTTTCAGTCCACGCTAGTATCAGTAACAGTTCACCAACACACACAGACAACAGTGCATCATGTGATAACGTTTCCAGTACGGTAACCGGCCAGACTCTCAGCGACTCACTTCCGACTGTGCCGGTGCCGGTGCATTAATAACCTTTGAGGACGCAACATCTCGCAGCTAACATGGTCCATCGCACCATCAGCTCAGGCCGTATTGTCGCCGTGATGTCAAAAATACCAACGCGAAAATGCATATTATATTTTATTTTGTGAGGTTCGGGCGTAAATTTCAATTTTTTTGCGATAATTATATAAGAAACTGAATTTGAATTATGCAATAAAACCAAATCCGAAAAAGTGTTTATAAGTAGGAGAGTTTGCACTTAAAAATGTTTTTTATAAACCTAATACTTTATTTTTTTCTAAGCTTATTAAAAGACTTATTAAAAAATGACCGATATTTTTGAGGGCCAAAGTATGTTCTACACGCAGTATTTAATTGAAGCATCTATAATATTCTAAGCGGTCAAATTTTCAAAACAAAAACATACGATTTTGTATGATTTTGCATTATTTAGTATGGCTTCATCTTAAATCGCGTTGCCCGCTAGTGAATTGCATGCCTTTCGATACCACTATTATTGTCTAAACTTTATGTTCTTAAGTTATTTTTTTTTTCAGTCTAACATACCCAGGTTGCCACCCGGGATAGCCCGGAGCGAGACAGTTATACTGTTTGCGGACTTTCCGCCAGTTACACGCTGCAATTGTAGTTTGTATCTTTCGACAGTCTCGGTCAGTTTCGAATTTTTTGCAGAGCAGAAATGTTTAATTTCTGAGGTTCTTAAACGTTTATTACCAAAAGTGAAGTTACGCATAGTTTGGCAAGAAAGTGTAGAAATTTATTAATTTGGAACTAAATTTTTTCATTACTATGGTAACACCGAAATACTAGCTTTGTCAATGACATTTCGTATGGCTCTTGGCTTTACTGACTTAAATCGTGTAGAACACACTGAATATTGCTCCTTTAATAATTATTTTTTCATTGTTTTAATTGAATAAAAATGAACAAACCAATACTTAGTGGTGCAAGAGAAGTTATATATTGCGTTTTTCAACGTTGCCTAGCCGATTATCGCGCGAAGAAGCTCCTATCTAATTTGGAAGATGTATACTGTATACAAACGAACTACAGAAATTACTGGTACGTAGTATAGTTTTTTAATGAATTTAATTAGTATTACAAGATTTATGCCAATTTTCGAGCGGTTATAATCATTGCAATCTGATTTGAGGTTATGTTAAAAAATCCGAATTTGACATTTCCATTTGACAGTTAATGTTAGGCCACAAGAAAAAGGGAATAACTCAATTTAAAAAAAAAAAAAACAAAAATAATATGCAACTTCTTTAAACTCATAGAAATGTAACTTTTTTCTTAATTTTCTCTTTCTTTCTTTGTAAATGAATTATCTGGTATGTTTTTTTTAAACTACCTTCTATAGAATAATCATTTTTTTTTTCCACACACAGGTAAATCTGAATAGTAAGATGAATCTTCAAGGAAGGGGAAAGGGCAGATGGAAAATTTGAAACACCGGGAAAACGGAAAATATCATAGTAATAATAATATTGCTATGCGTGACGTCGGTGCCAATCCTGGGCCCACGAGGGGCACCAGGGCTACGTCTGCAGGCGGGCATTATACCACAGAAATACGTTGGCGTCCACCTACGTTTGCAATAAACCGTTCCCGAAGGCTAGCTCAGGCAGTGGTGCGGCTGTAGCTAAAAAGAGTTGGAACTAGGGTTTCTCCATCCAGGCCCACACAGGAGGACTGATTCAAATGAAAGAGTGTTCAGGGTGAAACAAAGCAATGTATTGTAGAGCAGGTACAGATTACATGGGTCAAGAGAAACGGTACATAGCCCTATCTAAGAAATGCCCTAATTAATCTCTCCGAGCCTGGGGTCTAACATCTCGAAAATTATCTGAACGAGTGGACACATTAAGATTAGGTCGGAGATTTTACTCACAGCATCGTGTAGGGCGGCAGCTCCCTTTTCAGGTGGGCAGGGTTCCAGGTGGCATCCTCACGCCAATCCGGGAGGATACCGGAATGCACACCGAAAGTTAAGTTAACATTCGCAAGGGTTCTCGAGGCAAGACACACCTTACGTAATTGCAAAATGCGTGTTGAGGCGGGAGCTCGGCGCGACGAACGCGGTGCCGAGATATGTGTTGACACCGCTAGGGCCGTAGTGTGACTGGCGGCTGGCGGCGGCTGGGGCAGTGTTGCCAACCCGTTTTTTGAAAAAGACGTAGATCGGACTAGGAAATTACGTAGAATCGTATAATTTGGATTATGAAAAATTAGTAGATCTACGTACTTTTTTTCTGAGTGAAATATAGAAGTTAGGGTAGGTGAACGTAATTAGTTATTTCTTGTAGTAATTAAGTTGAAATGGATCTATTATTTTTAATGCATTTTTTTAATGATTTATCATAGGTTCTTAACAATCTCAACCTTGCCTCTCACTCTTGGTTCTCAATTTTGCCCACCGCCTACTTTGAGATTTGTTTTTAGAGACCTTTTTTCTTATGGGGGGGGTTAATGGATTCAATTTTCTTCCACTTCCTTAACTACCGAAACATGTGAATTTTCGCACACGTGATAAAAATGATTACAATACATAAAATAACAAAAATTAACCAATATTAAAGTTTATTTTGCTTTATTAGTATGTGATGAGCGTGTTTTTTTTGGTCTTTTTAGACTATATTTTTTACCTGCCCTCGCTATCACTGTGCCACCTCAACGCCCTCTCTTTGGGTCTTCTACTGCCCCCTGAAAGTCTCAAACGTCCAGAAGGGGGCGTAATTTATTGCCCACGTTGAGAACCTAAGGTTTAAATGAAACGAAATATAGTTTTGGTAATTATGCGTATGTGGGGTAATAGACAATATTTAGGAAAAAAAACATGAATATGGATAATATTGTAAACAGTTAAGGTCAAATACTAGCAATAAATAACGTTAGCGATGCCTTTGTCTGAAATTGTGTATTAAAATCTTCGACCAACGTCAATGATTAAAATACACAATTTAAGTAAACCGGGAAGTAAAAGATTACAACTCCAATAAATAAAAAATTAATGGTAATAGTTCGAAATTTTCCTAGATTTGTGCTAATTTCCCTTTTGCCTAAAAAATATTTTTCTCCCCTAGATCTAGGGTAATTTCCCTAGACATCCCAACCCCGGCGCGGACTCTAGTATGAAACGGAACGTTTGTTGGAGTCCGCGCCACATACTTTGCCCCGCAGACGGGGGCGCCACCGTAAAGTAACGGAAAATATGCTTCTTCAGCCTAATGAGTTATGTTATTTTGCAAATTTGTACAATTTGACAAAAAATACGTAGATTCTGGACTGAAGTTAGTAGATGTTCAGGAAGGACCTAAAATACGTAGATCTACGTAAAAAGACGTAGAGTTGGCAACGCTGGGCTGGGGTCGCGTATTCGGACGGGCGTGACGGGCAGGCAGCGGGGGGTGACGGGGGGTCACGGGGGGCCAGCTTCTGACCCGCCGTCTTCGCTAGGTTCGTACTTAAGCGCGCGTAAAAACAATTGCTTGCTAGTTGTGTTACATAACAATATATAATAAAAGTGCTGATGATTGGAAAAATTGTTGCAAACACGTGATGAAAATTGAGGCAGAATATTATGCACGAGGCAGTACTATATATGTTGATATCGATAAACTGATAATAAGTTTAGATGAAGATACGGAAAAAGAAGAATCACATGAGGACGAAGACAATAATGTCGGGTGTTGAATTAATAGACTCAAAATTTTAAGTACCTACGTTTTTACATCGAAATAAATGCCCACTTAAAACATGTTTTGTTTTATTTTACCTCTATTAAATTCCATTTTTTTGTGCAAAATTTTTGAAAGTACAAAGAAATATGCATTTTGGCCGAAGTGTTTTTAAAAACATACATTCATTGTCTTGTGAGCCATCTTGG
The DNA here is from genome assembly GCA_917563855.2 of Limnephilus lunatus. Taxonomy (NCBI): domain Eukaryota; kingdom Metazoa; phylum Arthropoda; class Insecta; order Trichoptera; family Limnephilidae; genus Limnephilus; species Limnephilus lunatus. Next base: position 44,100,870 of record OU830603.1, on the reverse strand, counting down.
TGTTGCCATTTAAAACCTAAAAAACGATTGCAGCGCCATAATTTATTTTCTACACTTTCTTTCCAAACTGTAGTAAGTTCTTTTTTAAAAAAGTAGTTATTTTTAGTTTAATTTGTAGATCTGCTTTTAAAATTTTAAAAAAATATATAAATTAACGAATCGGATACTCAGGTGTGGGTATGGGTACCGCAGCCCCGGGAACCATTTATTTGATAACCAACACTCCTGCCATAGATCACCCCAAGAGTTCTTTACGTTTGTGGTGGCTTTACAGGGGTGCCCGGGTTCACGGGGTGAGATTTGTCTAGGTCTTGGTGGCCAATGCGTTTGGCCACGTACTGAGCGGCGGGCCGGATCAGAAAAGACTGCTTATAGAGATCTATCCTAAATCTCTCTGGCCGGACTCATTCGATCCTCATTCTGCCGGATTTTTTTGAACTGCAGTGGCAGGGAAGGATTTATATGTCCGTCACTTCTGAACACATTGATTTTAAAATTCCTCCCCCTTTCCTTTCCAGAATTTTCTCTCCTTCCTTTCCCTAAAATACCTTCCACACAGCATCCCCAAAGAAGACATAGGCTTTGAGGGAATGTCAATGAACGATGTAACGAAATTATCATTTTTATGCTAGAAATTTAAGCTTTCTTTGTAAATTTGTAAATTTTCAACAGTGAAGCCGACACGTTCCTTAGATATTCAAAAACAGTTTGTAATACGCTTTTAACTGATTTGAAGGTCATTTTAAATCAAATCGTGGACGAGTTTGGATTATTTATCGTCTGGATCAATGATTGGACGTCCGCTGCGTGTTTCTTCAAAAATTATTGCTTTTCCAGGCTCACAATCATGAAATTATATATACATATATTTTTTTATATACATATATATTACAATACATTACAAAATGATACTTTCTCTGTCCAACTGGGAAGGATACCCTTTTTAGGACAGCCAAATTGTATATTTAGTTCATAATATTTTTAACAAGGGAATGGTTTCTTTCAAGATATCACAGGAATGAGCCTCTGTCAAGACAACTTTTGAGAACTTTTGAGGTTTCTTTATGTCTTTGAAAGAATCGCAAAGATGTAATTTTTTTCAAGGTCATTTTGAAGAACATTAATACTTGCATTCAGAGTGAATGAGTGATTTCTTTAGTAAGATCGCAAGTAGGAGATTCATTCCAGGTCATTTTAAAGAACATTTACAATTGTATAATAAGGATTTACATATATGACACGAATTCCCAGTGTATTATGGCTTTAATAAAGTACTACAATTTTTTGAATTTCTTAAGTAGTAGAATTTACACATTTATAACCCAATATATGACAAATGATTTTTTTTCAGGCTTGTTTTGGAGAAAATTAATTTATTTGGTTGTTTATTTATTTATTTTATTTTACGCCCAGAGGGCTTTTATATAAATAATAATAAAGGCAGTACATCTTTACCATGAGGAAAAAAAATAGAACAAATAAAGTTACGATGGAAATGAAATAGAACAAATAAAGTTACGATGGAAATAAAAGTATATAAATGAAATAAATATATAAGCAACAAAAATATAAAGTACATTGTGATATATACTATCAATAAGTTACGATAAAAAAAGAATACATACACAAGGTAAAAATACATACAACAAAAATTTAAAAGTAAGGTGATCGATCATAGGTTTGCAAAATTGCAGTATTAACCTTGTCTAATAACACGCTATAAGTATGTTTCGCACAGTGCCAAACCGCTGTTTCGATGGTACCCAATCGTACCTTCTGTACCTCTCTCTGCAAGTTGCAGGAGTTCGGAACTGTGGATTTTAATATTGTAGGTAAGAAGTTAAGTCTTTTTTTTCAGTGAATTTACTGATACGTTACATTTAATTACATTACAACTATCAATTTTTTTTTTTTATTATGTCATTCATTATTCACAATTACTGGTTTATTTAAATAACATATTGAATTAATGAAGTATTTAGAAATGAGAGATGTCGTAAACGTGATCCATAATGCATCTAAGACGCAATCAATTTATTCCGTTCGATCTTTGAGAAACGAAAACAGATGAAATATGAATAAAAGACCTCATTAACCCGAGAAAGATAATCTACGTCTTTGTAACGGAAGAAAAACAGAATTACTGTCTTTTTTATTTCGCAAAGTAGCGCGCTATCTATCTCAGTTAGCTCAGTTGCCGAGCAGAGTTTACACAGGGCGGCTCTTTCATCACGGTAGGTGCAATAATTACGGAGCAATACATACACCATACGTCCGAAAAACGTATGATTATCTTTGTGTAACTTGCGGACTTGTTCGTATAAATGTGATTTAGCAAACAAAAAATATTTATTTTTAATTATAACGACTGATTAGCATTTAAACTTTCATAGCACCTAAAAAATACGATTTAGACGTAAGAAACATTATTTTTCATTTAAAAAAGACTTAATATTTTAAAGTTGATTTGTAAAAGGCTTACAGAATTTTGTTATTTTTTTTTTATTACAATAAATTATTTATAATTATTTTGGTTTTATTTAAAGTACAAAACACTAAACTAATAATTCAACTACTTTTAAACTGTATAAGTATGATAATACGTCAAATAAACACTTTTAAATTTCAGTACGTCTTTAAGAAGTATCTTTATCATTCGTAGGTAAAAATAAGATTGTCTTTCTAGGGTTAACTAATTAACTTCATTTTATTGTCAAGAAGTAAATGCGGACTGCCGATGTATATTTAGGTTAGTATTTCAGTTCAACATTGCCAATTTATTAATATTTTTAGGTAATTCTTAACATTTCGGAATGTGAATTCGTAAACACATCCACCAGTTTTGTCAGCGTACATCGGTTTCTTATTTATTCCCTTGTCAATATCGGTTCGGCTGACAACGGTGAAACGGTGTTACAATCATCGGAAGTTACGCATATCTATCCGATATTGTAAAGTTGCTTGAAATGGCGTTAGTTAGAAGCATGGAAGTATAATATCCATACTCTTAGGTTAGAAGCCAGATTTCAATAGCCAACCCCTCTCCAAATTCTAACACTTTGAACAATCTTTTATATTTTGCATATTTTTACAGATGAAACGTTATCTCAAGCATAACACCTTATCATCGCAAGCACCATAATTAAATAGCCGTAATCAATATTATAATACAATTATATTAAATTGACTGGTAGGGTAGACTGGGGACGATTGAAACACGTTATGATTGAAACATCTCAATTTACTCGAAAACTATAATACCTAAGAGTGTGATACAACACTCGAAACTCCGTCAGGTCTGTTGGGACGTTTCTACAAAAGCGCAGTAGCCGGCGAGTGACTCAATCGTGCATAGGGGACATTATTGAATTTCGCACTAAAACGTAAATATTTAAGACATTATTGCTTATCTTATAACTCATTTTACTCTCGCAGCTTGACGAAATGTTTCATTACATTCTCTTCTTTATCTATTTAAGAGTATTTATAATGCATTTTCGTAGCGTTAATGTCTATTTAAAAGCCATGTTTTTGACTTTGAAGCAGAAAATGCAGCGTGGGGATGTTTGAAACAACTCGTGTGGGGATGATTGCAACGTTTCAATCATAACCATGTTTCAATCGTCCACACTGAAAGAAAATTTAAAAGTTATAATGAAAAAAGGTCAGAAATTTAAAAAAATTAAGTATTATTCAAATTCAAATCATTAAGTCTAATGTTCTTCTGTGATCTTGAATGGTGAACTTCTGTGATCTTGGTTGATGAAGTCGATCTCATTCGACCACATTCGACGTCACACACCCTCACGTGACAATTTCGTAATAACATATCTTTATTGATTTTCTTACATTTATAACTAAAAAAAATCAACTTTAATAGTTTACATTGTTTTATCAATTATGTAAATACAAAACAACAGAGAAAAAAATTATGTTATGAAGAAAGTGTGTTCCCCTTCTCAAGAAACCGAGGTTGCAAACTATGCTAAAAAAACAGCCAACATTTACCTATTTTGGGCTATCTTTAAAAGATTTAAGACAATTGGCATTTGATTTGACCACACAAGGCCAGATTCATGGTACACAAATTGGATGGCCGGAATAGAATGGCTCCGAGGATTTTTGCGCGCCATCCAGAATTTATTATCTATAAGATGTGCCCGAGCCACGAGTAGGTATGGCACAAGCAACAAGTTTTAATTGACATATGTTGATTAATTTTTCAACAATTTAGCGAACGTTATGGATAGTTTTAAATTTGAACCAAAGGACGTCTATAACGTAGATGAGACCGGTGTCACAACTGTTCAAAAACCTAATCGGTTTATAGCCAGGAGAGGAACTCGGCAAGTAGATGCAGTAACGTCGGCCGAACGAGGAACTTTCATAACTGTCTGTAGCGGCAAATGCAATTGGCAACTCAATTCCGCCGATGTTCACATTTCTACGTATCAATTAAGCCATTTCTTAAAAGATAGTCCGATTGGTAGTATCGGTACCACGAACAAATTTGTCTGGATGCAAGAAGAAGATTTTACCAAATTTCTTATTCATTTTCTAAAATTCACCATTTCGTCCTTAGATCGCAAAGTTCTTTTATAACTTGATAATCATTCATCGCGGTCGAATCCTACGAAATCAAAAAAGAATATTATTTTGTAAAATCAATATTTAGTCTTCAAACCATTCCAAAATGAACAGGCAAAAAAACTACACCTAGAGACTCCGAAGAAGAAACCACAAACAAGATGACCAATGTATAGGAAAAGTTGCACTGGAATCCGAGCACAAAAATATGAAAAAAAAATCACCCTTCACATTGATAAAAAAAGTGCTTCGTAGTCTCCACTCTTGTCTACTTTGGTTTTCTGTATATTTCACTTCTACCGCATGTGAATTGCACATCCAGATTTTTCTTTTCTTTTAAAAGATAATATTTACTTGTTTAATAGATTTTAATGCCACTTAACAGATTATTTTAAAAAAAAATCTGAATTTTGCGATATTTTGTATAATGATGTCACATCCCAAACCATAAATTCAATAAATTTTTATTTTTTCGACTTCTTAATTGTTGAATTTTACACACAAAAAATGCTCTTAATTCAGAGGTAAATTCTACATTGTTATGATTGAAACAGTGTGATGGTTGAAACAAGCACTTTTGTATGAAAGCAAAAAACTTATTTTAATACCGTTCTATTCTGCTCCAGGATAATATCGCAGTAAAAGTAGGTTGATTATGCCAAATACTCATAATAAGTATAACTAAGAGCACGTAAACATAATTAATAAAAAATATATTTAAAGTTGTTTCATTTCAAGACATTTAAGTTTATAATTTTTTAAATACTTGTGATATGTTTAATCACTATTCATGATCTCATTGAGTACTGTTTTAATAATGAAAATGTTGAACATTTATTAAAATTATTCCAATTATTCCATAGATATTTAGAGTGTTTCAATTATCCCCACATACTGTTTCAATCGTCCACACTATGGGCATAATTGAAACAGTTTTCCCCATCGTCTTTAAGTGGTCTTTGTAGCTTACCTGTACGAGTTGTGGCCATACAATAAATTTAATTTGATAACTAGATAGATCATAGAACATCCGGTATAAACATCTTTTCCATAAATACATAAGAAATATTACTAGGCCTAGTTAAAGTAAAAGTGTTTCAACCATCCCCAGTCTCCCCTACTTACCCAAGAACAAAAATAATGCTAATAAGTATCCCACACCATTACCCAATGACTTATACATGATTTCACGCCACACAAACTAACATCACTGACCAATAACACTGACAGAAACTGACCAACACCGAACACTGACTCATCTATGTAGGTGCAATGTACTAATAACAATATCACTCAACATTAACCCTCGACCCGTCGCGTGGGGTCTTTAAAAGCACAGGTTTTACAGGAATGCTAATTATGTACATATTAAATATTCCCACTGATTCTTTACTTCAGGTAGCTAAAAGGGACTATAGGTACTTGACGCTAGCGCCGCCAATATTCAGTTTGCGCATGTGCGATGTGAGATACAGACTTGTGTTTCGGCGTGAGGCTAAAAAACAATCAACAAAATACAATGAAAAACCAAGTTTATATGTTTTTGAAGTAAAACTTCTTTATGCACGCTCGACTTGGGGGAGTGATAAGGATGATAATGAGAATGAGGATGAGGATGAGGATGAGGATGAGGATGAGGATGAGGATGAGGAGGGTAAGCATAAGAGGGAGATATAAGTTAGTGAGGTTTTACTTCAGTCGTGTGGTCTAAAGCACACTCGTTTTTTTCATTGTATTTTGTTGTAATAATAATAAGTCTGTACCAATCTCAAATAGTTGTTTGATAGAAATTGTTTAGATTTTTAAAAAGTTTTCCATTAAAAAAGTATGATTAAAAAAAAATGTTCCTTGTTGAATTTTAAGCTTTTACTTTGAAAATAAATATCTAATTTTTAAAATGTCTTTTTATTTCAATGCAGTCAATATCACCTAACTATAATCAGTTAAAATAACACATAAAATGTAAGCTATAACACCAGTGGCGGATTTGCAGTCTTGGCCGCCCTAGGCCCCAGGCCATGTAGCCGCCCCTTTCTCAGTACCCATCATATTGACCAGGAGTATCCAAACTTTTCAGTAAGTTCCAGTAAGTTCCTAAGGTCAAAACCGTTTTAATTTTCCTGCTATTATCATTCATAGTTGCTGCGTGGCGGGCCGGATCGAGAGAGACTGGGTGAGGGAGGCCTTTTGACCTTTCCAGCCGAACTATTTTGACCCATCACCTTGCACCGCAGTTGGAGGGATGTATTCATACGTATGTCACTCCTGGACACACTAACCCCCAGATTCCTACCCACCCCTCATACCTTTTCCTTTCCAGAACTTCCTATCCTTCCCTTCCTTAAAAAGACCCTCCACACAGCATCACCTAAGATGACATAGGTCGTGAGGGAAAATATTTTCCTCAGGACCTCCGGTGTGGAATTAATGTAAAAAAATACGCTTGCTAAATTCGCTAGTTCAATTACTGTATAATTGTCGCAGGCCGGATTGATGAAATTGGCGGACCGTTGTTTAGAGACCCCTGATATAGACTATAGACTACATAATGAATTTATTTATTGACAACTTTTGTCGAAATCGATTCAGAAATTTAGTTTACTCTAATAGCTGCTAGTTTTTTTATATTTTCTAAGGTTTCAAGGATTTGAATAAAACATTTAAAACAGTTTTAGGTTTAATTTATTTAACAGTTTCAGGTTTATTCTCATACAATAATATATAAGTGTTTCGTGTTTCACAGTTACAATTAGGGTTGCCAGATATGGGCTTATCTTTTCCTGGACATTTCTGGGGTTACAGACGAAGTTGGGGTTTTAGAGTCGAAGTCGAAATCCAACTAAAAATGTTGGCTGTTGGATGGGCAATAGAAAAAAATATTACTAAATTACTAGTTAGGTATTTTGTATTTTAAAAGAAAAAAAGCAAATGATTATAAAACATACCTTTATTTTTTGTGAAATCTATTAAGTAACAAACTGCATACATACCAACCATACCATATACAGTCAAGGATAAAAAGTTATAGTTAGTCAATAATAATAATAATATGTTAATAATTGAGCAACTCTTTAAGACTTATTATTTATTATTAAACTTTGGTAGAAAAACAACATTAGGTATTATACACATTAGGGTTTGTTACACTGGAACGATTTCGATTGAAAAATGGACCACGGACCACTTTTATTTTTCTGCGATTGATTTTGGTCCAAAAATGGACCACATTTCCTACCATTTTTACACGGAGCTATTGCAATGCTTTATCTATTTTGACCATGATGTCACAAATCCGAAATCCGTAGGCTACTTTAGAACAATGTTAAAAATAAATAAAAATCCTTTGCCTCTTAATCCTATTCCTATGTTCCTCCGCCCCCCCCCCCCCCCCCTCCTTTTTCATATATTTTAACTAAAAATATATTTTTTTAAAGAAAATACCTACCCTTTATAATGTCACACTTTATTATTTATCATCAGTGGAAAGTTCATAATTGGCATAAATAACAGCTTATTATTGTATTATTTTGTAATCTCTGATTTATTTATTTATTATAGCTTTTGTAAGGTGATTTATGCATAACAATACCTAACGCGGTTCAGTCACTAGCGGCACTAGCGCGACTGAATCCCGGTAGGGATTGGAAATACGCGAGCGGGCGAGCGACGGCGCATGATAGGTGTGGCGAGGGCAGCTGCGGGGCGGGGGGGGCGCGCTGTGTGCTGTGTGTGAACACGCTCTTGCATATCGCTAGCCATATATTCCAATTGGGAATATATAGCGAGCGATAGGCCGAAATACGCCATCCCACGCATATTATAGCTGTGTGTGAACACGCTCTTATGAAACTTCCGAGCACGAGCGCGAGACCCTTGCGGCTAGCAATGACGTTCTCGTACGTAGAATATTTAGGTACTTAGAAAGTAATTTCTTGTTATGATCTGTGACTTTTTTGTCGCGATTGGCCGCCCCTAATATCTGGCCGCCCTAGGCCCGGGCCTATTAGGCCTAAGGGGAAATCCGCCACTGTATAACACCAATTTAATCATATTAACTTTTGGGGTCTTCAGCGACACATCGCGTTATAAAAAAGAAGCGACGGGCGGAGGGTCAGTAACTATAACAGATATCACAGATTTTGGAAACTCCACTTCTACGGAGTGGTAAAACCAACGATCTTGCTTGGTTTTATCACAGCTAGTGGTATATTAATTTAAAGCAAATTATTGTTGTTCTCGCCTTATCAAGGTGGACAACTACGACTGCCGCAAATACAAACCGGAACGCTTATCTTGATAATAATAATAATGCTTGGCTTATTTATTTTATTAAACAGATGGGTGAAGGTTGTTTCTAGTTCGGATCAGACTATTAGCTGGATTTATAGGAAAGTAGGTATGGCTTATTTTAAATGAATCGTCGTACCGCATTAAGATGACTCATCACTCATACAGATTGACGAGTTAGGCACCTATTTATTTTAATAAAAAGACAAATAACTTTGTTTACATCACTTTTATTGGTACACAATCAACATGTTTCGTAAACAATGTTTACTTCATCAGGATCAAACGTATACTAAACTTAAAAATTAAATATAGATGATACATGGAAGGAAAGGGTAGGAGGGAGGGGGAGGGGTAAGAGTGGGGAAAGTTTATCAATTAGGGATTTCAAAGCCATTAGCAGGGAAAGACCGGTTAAGTGGAAAGAGGTTCAAAAGAGGGTTTATAAAAATTTGCTGCTTATTAATTATGTCTGCTTTATTATTTACATTTTTTCTAATTTCTAAAATCTCTAAATTATTTATCTGTGATGCCTTTATAGCCTGTATGTAATATTTTAAGTCCATGGTTTTTGTCAAAATTATGATTATTTTTTATTAAATGACCTGCGAATTCAGACTCGCTGTTGCCATTTAATGCCCTGAGATGTTCTTTAACCCTTACTTCAAAGTTTCTATTTGTTCTACCTATATAAAAGCTATTACAATCTTTACAATCGAGTTTATAAACGCCCGATTTTTTTGTTTTGATGTCGCTGTCTTTGTTATTGAGGATGAATTTTTTTAATTTGTTATTTGTGTAAAATGCAGGTTGTATATTACTGGGAATATTTTTGCTAATTATTTTTGACATATCGTTATTAACAAATAGAATTCTACGCCATTGATTATTATTATGTTTAGAAAAAGGGTAGATATATTGTTTTGAGAATTTCTGTTTATTCTTTTTATTAAGTATTTGATCTATTAGTTTAGTAGAATAACCATTATTAACTGCTATTTGCTTAATGAGATTTAATTCTAAAGTAAAATTAGGAACAGACAAAGGAATCGTAACTAATCTATTAACCATAGAGTGAAAGGCCGAGAGTTTCTGAGTGAAAGGATGATTAGATGAATTATGTATAACAGTATCGGTGTACGTATCTTTTCTGAATATATTGAAATCTATTTTATTACCTATTAGTGTTAAATTTAAATCTAAGAAATTTAAACTCTTCTCTTTACCTATTTCTAGTGTGAATTGAATGTTTTTATGAAATTTATTTAAAAAGTTTAAGAACATGTTCAGTTGCCTTTCTGTACCTAACCAAATACATATTATATCATCGACATATCTTTTTCAGCAATATACATATTTAAGTAAAAGTGCACCGCTATTAAAAATCTTATTATCTATATTATTAACAAAAATATCTGTAATCAAAGGGCTCGTACTACTACCCATCGCTAAGCCATCTTTTTGTTTAAATATTGTATTATTGAATTGAAAGTAATTCTGTTTAAAAATAACAACAAATAATAAAATTAAATCATTAATTAAGTCTTTCGGCAAGTTTGAAGAATTTAACAAATTATTAATAATGGTTTTACTTTCTTCTATTCGAATATTTGGGAATAAATTAATAACATCAAAGGAAACCAACATAGCGTGGTTAGGGATTTCCAAATCTTTTAAGTAATTGACTAATTCTAACGAATTCTTAACTGTGTATGTTGGTTGAAATACATTAGCATTCATAACTACATTATTTATAGTTGACGCTAATTTAAATGTTGGTGCATTACAATTAGATACCACCGGCCTGATTGGTTTTTTCGGTTTATGTATTTTTAATAAGCTATAAAGTTTGGGTATCTGTGGGTTACTTAAAATCATTTTTTTGTTATTTTTCAAGTTTAAAAATATATCACTTTTACAACGTTTCACCGCTTCCTTCACCAACTCTTGACACTTATTAATAGGATTATTCTGAATAATTTCAAAATTGTCTCCTTGTAGAAAATCCATATTCTTGGTTATGTAGTCAGCTTTATCCATAATAATAATACTGTTCCCTTTATCTGCCTTTGTCACAATAAGATTTTTTTCCTTCACAGTTTTTGAAATGTTCTTAGCAATTTTTAAGTCTACGTTATATTTTTGGTTTTTTTATTTAGAACTTTTTTCTTGCTTTAATGTTTTTTATTACTTCAGCACACTTACATTGGAACGATTTAGGTTGTTTATTTAGCACAATGTCCAAATCCACTGCCAACAACTCTAGTTCTTCCTTTTACGGTGCTCCAGATTTTATGTCCGGGTTGAATCTTTCCCAAATGAAAGACTAAACCCTTCCACACACTTTTCCACAAATGAATATCTAGTAAATTAACGCAATGTAAGTGCACTATATAAGAATAAAACAATACAAGAACAATACGTCAATCCACCAGAAACATAATGGGAAAATATTTCACCGACTCCAGATATTTTCATATCAGAGGGTTCGGCTCTGATGAAATCCTAACTGGTCCGATAAATCCTACTGATCCCTCAATATAAATATTTAAAAAATCTTTCGTAATCCTACATGTATTTAAAATGACCGACTTTTGCATTTTTATGTACAAATTTTTTGACAAATCTAATACGCCTAAATTTTGAATGAGAGAGCTAGGTATAATGCCAGTAGCCGAAATAACAAATGGTAATACTTTTATAGTCTGAGAATGCCAATTTCTTTTAATTTCATTTCCTAAATCTGTATATTTTCTTATTTTTTCAGAAACAGTTTTCTGAATATTACAAGAATTTGGAATAGCGACATCAATGATATAAGTTATTTTCTTAATTTTGTCATGTAAAACTATATCGGGTCTATTATGACTAATTGTTCTGTCTGTCAGAATAGTTTTATCATAATAAATTTTATAAAATTCATTTTCCAAAAATGAATTTGGTTCATATTCATAATATGGTACATTACGGCATTCAATCAAGTTATGTGTAATTACCAAACTTTGGTGAATTATTTTTAAAACTTGATTGTGCCTAAATGTATACTCGGACGGCGCTAATACAGAACATCCCGATATATATGTATATATATATATATATGTTCTATAGTTTCCGGAAAAGCCAAACATTTTCTACATAAATCATCAATTTGATTTGCATCTTTGATGATATGCTTCCTATAATTTTTAGTATTAATGACTCTATCTTGTATGGCAAGCATAAAGCCTTCTATTTCTGCGCTCAACTCTCCAATACTCAACCATTTGTTTGACGAAAATTTGTCAACATATTAGCATTATAATGTAAGTTATGATTAAGCCCTTTATTTAATAATTTTAGCTCTTCCTCCGCAAACTCATGATTAGACATATTAATCACTCTATCATGGAATTTATGTTGATTATTTTCAATTTTTAGTTCTTCCGTATTAACTTTTTTATTATTATTTTCACACAATTTGTTAATTTTTTTGTCTAGAACAAGTTTCTTTTTGAATGCTTTGACACTTGCAATAGATCTAACTTGATCATCAAACAAGTCCCATTCCACTGGGTGTAATGCACTGGCTAATTCCATATGTAAGAGTTTTAGTTGAAGTTTAATGACATTTCGTTTTTTATAAACACTTTTTAAGCTATTTATTATAAACCTATAAACCTATTTATTATATACTAGCTTTTACCCGCGGCTTCGCTTAGTGGGAAATTACTGTATAAAGAATTTTCCCACGTTAATGAAAAAAAATTTCAATGATAAAAAGTAGCCTATGTCATTTCCCATTCCTCCAATTTTCTCTGTTTAAAAAAAATCACATAATATAAACAACAAATTACTATAAGACAAATAAAATTCTCGTACCAACTTGTTTATTTTTATTTTGATTTAACATTTTTTTTTAATGTTTGCATACAAATAAAAGGTAATCTTTCGTTACTGGTGTCCACGCGTATTATTAATAATTTTTAGAAAAAAACTTTAGATTCACATTAATTACTATAAAAGGAAACTTTTTGCATTTCGGGCGGCGGAAAATTATGCATTTTAATTTTCAATTGCGTAAATTAAAATTCACTTCGCGAACCGATCGGCGACTGTCACTGTTATGTTGGTATCCCTGATGCATTACAAGAGCTAAATACGACCGTAGCCATCTTCGTGGGATACACGAAGACGCGCGTAATTATGAAAAACAGAATTAATAATATAATGTAAACGAACCTTTGGTAATACGGAATATTTTTTATTAAAACTGTTAGATTTAGCTTTATTATCACGAAAAGTGAGTATTTATGTCGCGGGAGGCAAAAAAACATGCAAAAAATATGCATTTAACATTTTAATTTAATTCGCTTACGCGGTAACGTCATTTTATATTTACCGTTTTTATTTCACAGACAATCAATCATAATTACACAAACCCCCTAGACAAACCCTGCTTTGCCAAACAAACCATTCAAAACCTGGGATGTTTTTTAAAATTATGATGACATGCAGCTTTAGTAGTTTAACCTCAAAGTTCCGTATTATCCGTGAGGTGGACTAAATGCATATTTTGTATTTACCGTTTTTATTTCACAGACAATCAATCATAATTACACAAACCCGCTAGACAAACCCTGCTTTGCCAAACAAACCATTCAAAACCTGGGATGTTTTTTAAAATTATGATGACATGCAGCTTTCGTAGTTTAACCTCAAAGTTCCGTATTATCCGTGAGGTGGACTTAATGCATATTTACCATGATTTTTAGCTATAAAAAATAATTTTTTTAAAAAAAATTTCAATGTTAAAAAACTTGCCTAAAGGCCTTCATTCATTTTATTTTCAGAATTTCGTCAAAGTAGTGCTTACCTATTACACATGTTTTTTATTGTTATAATTCTGTTGTGTTTTCATGTATCCCACGAAGTTGGCCACAGTCGTATTCAGTTCTTTGCAATGCATCAGGGATACCAACATAACAGTGACTTACCTAATGGCCGCTGACAGTCGCCGATCGGTTCGCGAAGTGAATTTTAATTTACGCAATTGAAAATTAAAATGCATAATTTTCCGCCGCCCAAAATGCAAAAAGTTTCCTTTTATAGTAATTAAGGCGAATCTAAAGTTTTTTTCTAAAAAATATTAATAATACGCGTGGACACCAGTAACGAAACTTTACCAAATAAAATATTAAATATCTGTATCGAAGTAGTATATTATTCTTGCTGAAAATAATTATGGTTTAATCTTTGATTATATAACATTATACCTACATATAATCAAAGGGTTTAATAGAAAATTTCAAAATTTGAGAATGACATTTCGCAAATAAAAATTATACTTTAGAAAATATTTAAATTATAGAAATAGAAATATATTTTAAGTACCTACTCCTTTTATTAGTATTTTATTCATATTTGAATCCAGAGTAATCTAAAAAAATAAGAAAATGACAGTCCACTTCAAACGCTATGCTTTATGGCAACGTTATGCTTTTTGTTCGGAGAATAAACATTTTCAGAGATATGTAGATATTAACCACGACTCCAAAAACGTACTCTTTTTAATCACAACAAAGCACTCTTTTTGCCTAAAATTTAAAAAAAAACATTGTTTCCAAGGTAACAATTTGTTTGACGTTTGAAATAACTCGGTTTAGTTAAAACGTACGATACATAATTTCAAAATGCCACAGCTCATTCATAACGCCAGAGCTTACTAATATATAAAGCCGTTGTTACTCGCAAATAATGTAGTTTTCGATATGTAAAATTCGATATTTATTGCGTGAAAGAGTAAAGACCATCCAACCAACCATCCATACAAACTTTCGCATTTATAATATTAGTAAGATATATCTATAAATTCGTGAACATCAACAATTATTATAGAATGACGAATTTAAGGAAATGAGTGTTTGAAAAAATGCGTTTTTAGCTTGGATCTAAATTCCGCTAGGTTGGTTATGCATCTCAATTCCATTGTTACGTTAATTCTCCTTCCAAACCCGTGCTCAATACGAGTCATGCGTCCTCCAGTTATCAGTCATGTACGGGTTTGTTACGCTAATTCTCTTTTCAAAGCAGTGTTCAATACGAGGCATGCGTCCTCCAGTCATTTATTTATTTATTTATGCCCTAGTGGGCTTTTACAAGCATAGAAGGAAAAGTATAATAACAATAATAATTGTGTACTCATATATTACTAAACCAATAAAACTGAATAAATAATGAAGCAATCATCATCAGGTATAGAACACCATAACAGAAATTAAAAACATAAAAAAAATTAAACAACATAAAAGAAATGAAATAGTATGAGTAATAAGAAAAAATCAGTAATAAGACCTGAAATACAACAGTGCAATGTGTAAAAGCTAGTTAGTCGGTATAAACAAACAATTATATGTGTAAAATAATGCAGGATGATAAAACAGAACTAAATAGAACGGCAAAATAAAATAAGGTTATAAATTACTGGTAAGATTTTAAAAGAGAGGAGGTTTTATGAAAAGAACAAAAATAAAAAAAGTTAATTATTAGCAGATAAAATAGAGATGAGTTGTCTCTTGAAAATTGCAAAACTGTCAACACCAAATATATATATAGATTCACATTGTTTATTTGCAAGGCTATGCATTCTAGGGATTGGTGAATTAATAAAATACATGCACGGGTTTGCTACGCTAATTCCCTTTCCAAACCCGTGTTCAATAAGAGGCATGCGTCCTCCAGTCATGCACGGGTTTGTTACGTAAATTCTCTTTTCAAACCCGTGTTTAATACGAGGCATGCGTCCTCCAGTCATGCACGGATTTGTTACACTAATTCTCCTTCAAAACCCGTGTTCAATACGAGGCATGCGTCATGCACGGGTTTGTTACGCTAATTCTCTTTCCAAACCTGTGTTCAATACGAGACATGCGTCCTCCAGTCATGCACGGGTTTGCTACACTAATTCTCCTTCAAAACCCGTATTCAATACGAGGCATGCGTCTTCTAGTCATGCACGGGTTTGTTACGCTAATTCTCTTTTCAAACCCGTGTTCAATACGAGGCATGCGTCCTCCAGTCATGCACGGGTTTGTTACACTAATTCTCCTTCAAAACCCGTGTTCAATACGAGGCATGCGTCTTCCAGTCATGCACGGGTTTATTACGCTATTTCTCTTTCCAAACCCGTGTTCAATACGAGGCATGCATCCTCCAGTCATGCACGGGTTTTCGGCTACAAATGTAGGGTGAGCCATAAACTTTTGCACTTTTGAAATAACCAAGAAAAAAATACAAATTGTATTTAAATACATAAATAATTATTGATTAAAACCAAATTATGCTGGAAAATGATTTCGTAAAAATAATTTCGTCGAAATGGTTGCCATCTCGCCGCTGGCATTCCTCAAATCTGGCCCTTAGATTTTCGAAAACTTTTCGACCCAAATCTCAGAATATGTTTTGACCACTGCTGGGAACTCGCTATATATATTTATATAAAATATTAATTTCTTATTTATGAAATTCTTCATATCTCCTTTACTTATCGTTATTGAAATGTCAGAAGTCACTTGATAAAATGAATCGTACAATAACTTGGTATTTAAGTGTTATGGATCAGATGGGAAAAAAATACATATTATATATGACAAGAGTTCCAACTATTTAGAAGTCGGGTACGCCCGAGGAAGACAAGACATTTTATAAGTTGAAGAAAATAATACATTTAAAAAAAATTGTAAATTTTATGAAAAATATTTTCATAAATTTAAACTAAAAACTTTATTGTAATCAATCAAAACATATGCCAAACGCAGCATTTGAGTAGTTGAATATCAAACTTATCTCCACGAACCAAATTTTTGGCAAAATCAAGAAAACCGTTTCATAGAATTTAAGTATAATAAAGTCATAGCGGGGTAATTAAATAAAATCAATCCACGCTTTTCTTCTGTAAACACAATGAGTCTTTATTGGGTGGGTACAATCAAGTACACAAGTACAGTTTGGTAATTACAGTACAGTGTAGAAATTAAATTATGGTGCTGCGATCGTTTTCTAGGTTTTAAATGGCAACATATAAGACAATGAATGTTATTTTAAAAAACACTTCGGCCAAAATGCATATTTCATAACGTATTTGTATTTTCAAAAGTTTTGCACAAAAAATCATAATTTAATAGAAGTAAAATAAAACAAAACAAGTTTTAAGTTGGCGTTTATTTCATTATAAAAACGTAGGTACATAGGTATTTAAAATAGCGAGTCTATTAATTCAACACCCGACATGTAATTATTGTCTTCGTCCTCATATGATTCTTTTTCTTCCGTATCTTCATCTTCATCTAAACGTATTATCAGGTCATCGATATCATCATATAAAGTACTTCCTCGTGCATAATATTCTGCCTCGATTTTCATTACGTGTTTCCAACAATTTTTCCAATCATCAACACTGATGCTATTTTCCGTTTTCCCGGTGTTTCAAATTTTCCTTCTGCCTTTTACCCTTCCTTGACGATTCATCTTACCGTTGATTCAGATTTACTTGTGTGTGGAAAACATTATTTAAATTATTATTCTATGAAACGTAGTTTTAAAAAAGACATTAGATAATATTCAATTAGAAAGAAAGAAAGAGAAAATTGAGAAAAAAGTTACATTTCTAGGAGTTGAAAGAAGTTTCTTATTATTTTTTTTTTAAATTGATCTACTTCCTTTTTCTTGT
Source organism: Limnephilus lunatus (assembly GCA_917563855.2). NCBI lineage: Eukaryota > Metazoa > Arthropoda > Insecta > Trichoptera > Limnephilidae > Limnephilus > Limnephilus lunatus. Next base: position 44,083,292 of record OU830603.1, on the reverse strand, counting down.
GGCTTCATATTAAGGCCTAAGTTACACGAGAGGATCTCCCTCCGCGGGAAACCGCCCGAGAGAGCTCCCGCAGATCATCTAAACTAAACGAGTGGCGGTTTCCCGCGGCGGGAGAACCGCTACATGTGGCGGTCGAATTTCTCCCGCCTGTGAACGCTCATAGTAAATTGTGTCTGCCGCGGTTTCCCGCGGCGGGATAACCGCTCGTCTAGCTTAGGCCTAAATTTCAAATGGAAGTATCAAATTCCGATTTTTAAGCATAACCTAAAATCAAATTGTAATGGTTATAATCGCTCGAAAATTGGCATAAATCTTGTAATACTAATGAAATTGATTAAAAAAATTATACTACCTACCAGTTATTTCTGCAGTTCGTTTGTAAACATCTTCCTAATTAGATAGGAGCTTCTTCGCTAGGCTAGGCAGCGTTGAAAAACGCAGTATAAACTTATCTTGCACCACGACTTATTGGTTTGTTCATTTTAATTCAATTCAAACAATGCAAGGCAAACAATGAAAAAAATAATTATTGAAGGAGCGATCTTTAGTATCTTCTACACTGATTTAAAAGACAGTAAATCAACATAACACGACAGCCATATGAAACGTCAAGTCTGGTCAAGTCAAAGCGAGTAATTCGGTGTTGCCAATGTAATGAAAAAAATTAGATCCAATTTAATACATTTCTAGACTTCATTGCCAAACTGTAGACATTTCAATAATCGTAAAAAAACAGAAGTTACTTAAACGTACAAGCTATAAGGGTAGTTTTATGGTTATTATTCCAATAATAATAACTCCAAAGAACACTAATTATCCTTTAATTACTCATCACTTTATACAAAAGATTCACGAGTATCTTGAAGTTACGCGAGACACCTCGGCGGGTAAACTTAAACTTTTACGATCACCCACGACCTTTTATGGGTCGATCCATATTCGAAAAAACCCTAGCGGCGGGATGCCACCTCTGGCCAATAGAATCCATCGTCTCTAAGCCTGGCCGCACACGTCAGGTTTATCCATCCGACTGTCTGATCCGATTCGAAACCCGATTGGACGGCCGGCGCGGAAGGGCGTGACCTATTTTTATTCCGCGCTGACCGTCCAATCCTGTACGCGTACGTGTAACAGTAATAATTGTCGGATCAGACAATCGGAAAGCAAAACCTGACGTTTGCGCTCGGCTTAAGAGACAGCAATGCTAGATAGAGAAAGTCAGTATTCGAGCGTGAAACTTGTCAATATGAGCTCGAAATAATTATATAATTATGCTACAAAGATTAAATGTTTTGTAAAAATAACAGTAAAATAAATGCATATTTGAAATATAAATCTGATGGATAATTAATTAGATTTCTATTTTTATTTAAGTTTATTTAGGAAACATACAGTTGTAAATATACATTCATTTAATATTTAATAGTGAATATAATTATAAACCAGTGAAGTTCCATTTATAATTTAAAATAAGAAATGGTTACAGATTAGGAAGCAAGTAAATAAATATTTGATATTTATAAAATTAAATTATAAGTAAAAAGTGAGTAAAAATAAAAAGTGAACAATAAAAATTAATAAAGAAATAATAGTTTTATTTTAAGTACATTGTAAGGTTAATTTAGTTTTAAGCGTGTTAAGGGAACAGTAGAAAATATCGATATCTCTTAGGGCGTTGTAAGATTTGCAGATACGTCCGAGCAAAGAATTTTGTGCATAATTCGATTTGAAATGTTGTATAAAAAATGGGGCATAGGTTATTTAATATTAAAAAAATGGACTTACATACATTTTGATATTGAACCATTGATTTAGATACATTTTGAAAGTGAAATCTTTGGATTTACTCACATTTTGAAACTCATTAACTGTGTTTGATAATACTTCTCTGCCAGGGGTGTAGTGAAGAAATTACGTAATTTATTTATATATACATAGATAAAACATAATTCACATTAACCATAAAATAAAAATCACGATCAACTTAAAAACCACTTGTTAGGTGCTTATCTTTTTATTCACGTTGGAGCAGGTGAAAAGTGGCGTAAGGAGCCATATGTTGGAGCTAGCTGAAATGAAGGAAGACGGGATGAATCCACCTGCGTACTTTTCTATTAATAGAGCGCCAAATCCTGTTCAAGACAGAATATGTCCACAGATGCATTCACTACGCCTTCCTTCTAAAACGATGGAGAGCATTCAATTCTTCCCAGGGAGCGTGGGCACTATGACAATCACTTCTTTACTCAACATAGGGAACTACAGTGTCTCGTTATGAAATAACAAAAAAAAGGTTGTGAATCAATATTCTCTATATTTACCATATCGAGCATTTGAAAATACAGTATTATAAACAGATTTACAAGGGAAAAATACACTTCTAAAACTCACCCCCTTATTGCGACCATGACCTTGAAACTAGCTAATTCGGATTAAGTGCCTGCGGGCAGGCCTGATGCACGTAGTGGAGCTTGGTGCTTCGTCCAGCAACCAAGAGGCTGCCCTGATGTGATCCTGTTGATGTTGCGATGCCAAACCCCCCTGGGAGCATCAGGACGATGAGAAATGATCCGGTGTATTGCGCCAGCCTGGCCAGCGGTATGATGCCCGTCCTATGAGGCCATCAAGCCCGAACAGATGGATGCCTACGGGATCCGTTGACAGACGGAGTCGGCGACGAATCCGGGGTTGCGGTGAACCAGAATGGTCTGTTCTGCGTATCACGATCGAGTACGCGGTTATTTTATATGAACGCCTCGGTAGGCGGCGGATGAAACAGTTAAAACCGCGAACACTAATTAAATAAACTCCGCCGTGGCTTGCGAGGTGTAGCGGGAGTCCATGTTCGCCAAATGCACATTTTCAGTCGCCCGATCAGCTAGATAAACGACATTAATTATCCTCGTCGCACGAGGCGCCGACGGCCATTGAAGAACCGAAACTTTTTAATCACCGGACCGAACAATTCGGATCTTTATGTTAATCCCGTTAATTACACATAATGTACGGATCTCTTTGCAACACGGAGTAGTATTGTTCCGGTATATTTTACATTCTCAACTTAATTCGCTACGTGACTGTGCCCGAGAAAAAAACAGCGTCCTTCCGTCTTCTTCCGTCCAGAGTGTCGTTCCAAAGACAACATCCGTTTCCCCTCCGTCTGCCAACTTGCCGAATATCTTGAATAAACTCCTACCATCATTCAAATAAAGGTACCTGCCTATCCGAGTAATGAATTAAAGTAATTTATATGTAATGATGCATCCACATCATAACATTACCCCCCTCGCCACAAAAATGTTCGCCCTCGAACATAACAACTAATAAGGTTCCTACCCCTAATCTAAAAAAAAAGGTCGGTCAAAGGGCCTAAAAAAAAATTATTCAAACCTAATCTAGCAATCATTAGTAGACAGCAGTAAAAAGTGATTAGTAGATCAAACATAAATTAAATAGTAATAGCGAATGGGTGTGCCGCAACTCCGATCGCACTCCATCATGCGTAAGGCGCGATGGACGGGCTTGCGATGCAACCATTCTTATTTAAACATAGCTTACAACTAGAAGAACTTAAAACTAAAAGAACTTAATATTAAAAACATGGTGAACTAATGTTCCGTGAACGGGGTCCGTAAACACCCACAGCATTAAAGATACTGGGTGAAGAACAGCTGACTTATGTCTTGGATTACCGTTAACGTTACATATACAGCATAAACATCATCAATTATGTAAGTTTAAACACTAATCAGTGGACAACACATCCTTAACATAACTATACCTATGTATGTCCAGCACAAAAATTATACACAACCATATGCATTATTGCATCACTGACCCATAATAGGGTTTTAGAGAGCCATTTAGGCAACACTTTAGGGTGCAAGCAACCCTCACTTCACTGAATTTACGTCCCTTTTAGGAAGAATAAAATTGTTCACAACGAAGAGTTTCCTATTCTACCTAAATCGGTCGTACGGGTGAGTGTATGAAGTCAAGTAGCATCATAGGTACTTAAACTAATCAATAAATTTAACAAAATAATATGTATATTACTAAACTATTCTCTTTGTATATTCGCAAGCATATGAGTGGTTACTACGTGTTGAACTCACAACATTTCTCAGAATTTATGTATGTTTGAAAACAGTCATGTTTCATATTGAAAGAGATAAACAGAAAAGAAAACAATGCTCAAAACACAAAGAGGTGTAGGACTGGCATCCCTGTGTGTTTCGAGTCAAAACTTAATAATAAATACAAAACTTAATAACCATGAACGCAGTTCAATGGGATGTACCCTGAACACAAGGGGAAGTGGGCATGTGTTCCACTTGTATTCGAGGTTAACAAACGTAATATTAAAAACAAATTATGTCATTCATCTTGTTTGCTTGCTCGTGCTCAGTCCAAAAAAAAAAAAATGTTACTAAATTAATTTCGAATAAATAATAATAAATAATTACGCTTAACGAAAGCAAAAACTTGTTAAACAACTCGAGTTAATTTTACTAGAGTGGATTTTGATTGCAATGAATCATAAATACTACGTGAGTTTGCATAATCGCACCCCCCCCCCCCCCCAAAACATGAACGAACAAAAAGAAATAACCCTGTGACAGGACTTTGACTGTCAGAATGTCGGGTCGTTTCAACTCGGTTGATCGGGCCGGGTTAAAACTCCCAAGCATTAAATATTAACTAGTAAATAAGATAATTTGCAGTATTCGGTAGGGATGGCCAGACCCTCCGAAGTATTGCCACAATAAGACTATACCGGTATATTATTTGATTTTACTATATCCTTCACATGAAAATCACCCGCAACTTTTCCGTTTAAGTCTGCAAGCGTATAGATTAGATTGGATTTTTTCTTTACTACCACATTCTGAACAAACCGAGGTGCCAATTTCTGTGTGAAATCATTCAATGCGTTAGATTGTGCAAAATTTCTTCGCCACACCACATCACCAACCTGATAGGTGATGTGTTTTCTGCGCAGGTTGTAATGGTCAGCTCCTTTTTGATAAGCCTTAAGAAGAGCATTCGAGACTTGCTCGTAAATTGAAGACAACTCTTCTAGTTTCTGTGCATAAGCTTTAGGTTGAGCATCCACTTGCACATCAATGACCTTTTGACATGTGCACCAATTCATTGTTACGCGGATGAGAGCACAGTCCATGTAGCTTTTTGTTTGACAAGCCCCGAAGGCTCACAAATTCCAACGGCTCGGAGGGCTTTGAAACAAAGACGGTTACCTCGAAAGTGTTTTCTCTTGGGGTAAAGATAATCTGAGCCCCAAAATACCAGAAAAAATCCTTGACTCTGTGCAGAAACTCAATTTGGGAGGCGGGTATGGGTACCGCCGCCCGGGAACCATTTATTGGATAACCAACACCTCTGCCATAGGTCACCCCAAGTGGTTCGTTACGTTTGGTGACTCAGCAGGGGTGCCCGGGTCCGTGGGGTGAGGTTTGTCCAGGTCTTGGCGGCGGATGCGTCTGCCCACCTGCTATATGGCGGGCCGGATCGAGAGAGACTGGTTGAGCTTTTAACCTTTCCATCTCTCAACCCATCGCCTTGCACCGTAGTTGGAGGGATGGATTCATATGTTTTTAACTCCTGGGCTCACTGACCCCTAGATTCCTACCCACCCTTATATTTTCCTTCCCATGACTTCCTCTCCTTACTTTCCCTTAAAATACCCGCCACACAGCATCCCAAAAGATGACATAGGCCCTGAGGGGAATTATTTTCCTCAGGGTCTCCCATGTGGAGGTAATGTAAAAAAAAGAAAAAAAAGTCCGGTCCGTCTGATAGATTCTCCTAATTTAACAAACGGACTGAAACCTTTAGAGCAGTGTTTATTAATCTGCGGGTCGCGACCCCCAGGGGGGTTGTGAAGCTTTACTCGGGGGGTCACCGGCAAAAGGAAAAAGGCGAGAATAACAACACTATTTCAGTGAGAAGGATGGGCTTGTTTATTTTTCAAAAATATTTCAAATCGTGGTGCTATTTTTGGTATGTTAATAATCATATCATTTTCTAAATTAAGTCTGTTTCTCTTTTTAGTTTTAATGTACCATCATTAAAGAGAATGTCACATAAAGTGGAAAATGGCACTAATAATTTTCTAGCTTCCCTTGCCAGCTCTAGATACTCTTCTTTTCATCCAAAACACGTCAACACTTTGAAAATGAAATGCCGTCAGCAGCTAAATCTATAATATTTTCTTTCATATTTGTGGTGAGATCAGCCAGTTCTATTTATTTATCTAAGAAAGGGTTTAACATCCATCTAAGCCCCATTGCCACTTTCAGAGTGCAAGTATGGAAAGTATGTTAATCATTTCTCTTACAAATTATGCAAGCTCTGTATCATGCAAGGAATGTGGACCCTTACCACAAGTGATTTGTCTGTTGCATTACCTCCAACTATCTTCTGAACACATAGAAAATACTAAAATATATTGTTTTGCAGAGAGGTTGACCACAAATGAAGTTTCCTATAAAGTGATTTGACTTCTTTAGCTGTTAAAATATTTTCTTTTCTACCTTGCAGGTTCTTGTTTAAATTATTAAGGTGGCTAAAAACATCTGCAAGAAAAGCTAATTTGTAGCCAAACAGGGTCAGAAAAATGATTAGCATATTCAGATTTGGTATCTTCTAAGAATATCAACAATTCAGCTTTGAGTTCTAGAACTCTTGTCAATACCTTTACTTTGGATAGCCACCTGACCTCTGTGTGATATAGAGATTGTGATGAAGCGAACTCATGCAGGCAGCCTTACCAACTAATCTCGTACTTACTTTCAAAACTCTCGCGTAGGTACCAAAATAGAGAAAATAATTAACGTATTTAAATAACTAACTTTTTGTCTGTATCTATGGCCAAAGGGGGTCGCCCGAATTTTTCAACCTGTAAAGGGGTCGCGTATTCAAAAAGATTGAAAAATATTGCTTTAGAGCACAGGCATCGGGTGGGAATGCTATCCCTGTTCTACCAGTATTTGAATGGAAGATGCTCCGAGGAACTAGCATAATTGATCCCTTCGGAACCGGTACCGGTATGTACACGGTTGATATTTTTCACATGAGAACGGGTCGCTTCTTCGACTCATTCTTGTGTTCAATAGCTCGACTGTGGAACGATTTGCTGGAATTTGTGTTTCCTCCTCCCTACAACATGGGTCTCTTCAAGACCAATGTTCATTCGTTCCTCTCCTCAAAAAGAGCCTCCACACAGTATCTCATATGACATAAGCCCTGAGGGAAATTATTTTCCTCATGGCCTCCTGTATGGGTGTCATGCAAAAAAATCATATTATTTTAATTAATAGAACACAAGAAATATACTATTTTTCTTTTTATTTATACCACTCTGAATTTCGGGTTAGAAATCAGTCGCGGCGCAAATTTCTATCGTTAGATCTAATCTTCACATTTTTTGACGAGTTATGGGAAAACGGTAGAAATGCATCAGCAGGGGGTCCACCGAAACCAGTAAAATTTTGAAAGGGGTCTACGTGAAAAAAAAGTTTGTAAACCTCTGGTCTATATGAACATATTTTTTTAAAGCCACAATATTTTTCACTGGAGTTCCTTATACTTAAATCCAAAATCATTTGTTTTCAAAACGTACTCAACTCCAACAACCAATAAGGGCCATGGAATTGGCAGCCATATTGTTTTTTTAACCAATCAATGAGCTACTTTCTGTGCAACGGACACCATTACAAGAAACACATGTTGATTTGAGGAAAACATTTATTTCATCGGCAGCGGTCGATCTTGGAATGACCAAAACTTCTTGAGTCATTATTACGCAGATCTTTCATAGTTCGATTGAGTGCTTCCAGTGCACGTTTGTTCGCTATTGTGCATTCATCCCAGATGATGATTTTACTTGCTATCAAAACTTGCCGAGTGTTTCGTAATGTTGCATATCGGTTTTTCTGTAGTTTGAAAGTTTAATGGCAATTTTAATGCTGAATGAGCCGTTCGACATCCTTCTAGCAACTAGCGATGTGTCGGTTCAGCTGGAATGGGCTCGTGTGATCCGCTCCTTTGCGGGAAGCGGTTCCTACTCCCACTCCTTTTTCAAATCGACTACTCCCAGAGAACCCGGCCCAGTACTCGCAACCAAATAAATCCGGCGTTCCGAGTAAACCCAACGCCGCAGCGCGAAGCCGCGGCGCGGCACCGGCTTTCCTAACCATTCGAATACAAGTCCCGAGTTCGCCGAGTACGCTCAAACCCAAGCGACTTGGTCCGAGCCACGTGAACCAAGAACCCGCCACTCTCACGCCACTCCCGTCATTCCCGCGACTCGCGAACCACGATACATTCCTGCCACTCACACGGCCGGCGGGCGTCTCCGTGTTCGCCGCGAGTACTGAGTAGTAGGAACTAGGAATCACCGTTCGGCGTCCCCGACACGCTCCACTCTCCACTCCACTCCCGAGTCGCGAGTCTCGGGTCCTCGGAACTGCGTGAACCACAAGACACTCCCCGCGACCCGCGACTTGCGAGCCGCCAACCACTTCTCCTTGAGCCACGTCACTGCGACTGGCCGGGCCGGGCCGGGCGGCGGGCGTTCATTCGATCGCTGTCCTTTTAGAAGTGTGCCGATTCACTCATTTTACGGAATCAGTTCCGGACCGATATTCAACTGTGTGCACTCCATTCACTGGACTCGTTCCTTTGATTCCGCCCGTCTCGCCGAATCAAACTCATTGCGGCGCGCGGCGCTCCGCCGGAGTCCTTGAATCGGCCAGAACCAAACCGAAAGTTGATTCCACCGGACTCACGGAATCAAACGCATTGTAGCGCTCCGCCGGAGTCGTTGAATCGGCCGGAACGAAACTCTGTTTGACTCCGGCTGATTCAATGCCGAAATTTGATTCCGCCGGACTCACCTGAATCAAACTGATTGTATCGTTCCGCCGGATTCATTGAATCAGCCTGGGCCAAATTCAGTTTGACTCCAGCTGATTCAATGCCGAAAGTTGATTCTGCTGGATTCCCTTACCCGGCGGAATCGTAGAAGGTCACGGAGTTAGGGATCAATTATTCAACCCACTGGGGTTAATTGGGGAGTTAAAAAAATAAGGTTATTGCTTTTCAAGATTTGATATTTTTTATTATTATTTAAATGGCACTCACCATCTGGTGTTCTCAACAAAAGTGGGGGTTAATTTACTGGTAAATGTTGGAAGTAAAATATTAACTAACTAACCATCACGCCTTTTCCCGGCAGGGGTAGGCAGAGAGGACGGACCGCCAAACAATTCGGTCTTGCCGCACACTCTTTGCCTCACTCACATTCATACATCGTCTCATACATTCTCTTCTTTTATACTGACTTTTGACATGGCCCGACTCGAGTATCTGATTCACTTGATCGTGCCATATCTTCCTCGGCGTCTTCGACTTCTTCTACCATTCACATTTGTGTCGTATATTCTTCTTACACTACTTTCCTCGTTCATTCGCTCTACATGCCCAAACCATCTGAAGGTCCCTTTCTTAATCTTACTCATTATGCTAACATCAGACTTACATTCTTTGTGGATATCCACATTTCTCACACGATCATACATTGTTTTACCACACATACGCCTCAGGGATCTCATTTCAACAGCATTCAGTTTACTTTCATCCTTCCTCTGCCAGTTCTATGCCTCATTGCCATACATCAGGGTAGGTACCAGGACTCCATTGTGGACTCCTAGCTTCGCTTCTTTTGACAGTTTTTTATTAGCGCCAACAAATGTGTTTATGTGTTTGTGTCGAGCCGTAGCCGCCAGCTATGTTATTGTTTATTGTGAGATTATTATTTCGAGAAGTCTTATCTTTTTATAGCTAATAATAATCTGTTTGGGATGAGTGATATCATATGTCGGCTTTATGAGAACCGTGTAAGATAATATTTACGTTATATTTGAAATTTACGAACAATGAAGTCCTTGTACCATGTGTTAAAAAAATGATCCTCATAAAACAAGTAATTATCGCCGGCGCGAACTTGCCGGAAAGTAAATTTGCTCCGTGCAACAAAAGGTAAAAAGCAATGCTCGTTACTATCTTTTGAATACGAGATAATGCTATTTCTTTTTGAAAAATATTTTCATCAATAGTGCTCCCCACACGCACACTTCGGAGCGACCGAGTCCCGCGTCACTTCAGGCCGCCGCGCAGAAAAGTTTCACGGTGAACTGCGCTGTAAATCTATCGGTCTTTACTTTTCTGCGCGGCGGCCTGAAGTGGCGCGGGACTCGGTCGCGCCGAAGTGTGCGTGTGGGGGAGCCTATTGGATTCGTTCCGGCCGGAACGACACACTTCTAAATTCTGAACTCGGAACGAATCAAACGCATTCGGACTCGTAGTCATTGGATTCGTTCCGGCCGGAACGACACACTTCTATGTCCTTTGATCGACATAGACGTGCGTGACCGCTTGACGTAACAGTATACTGCTCTCGCGGAAACGCGGAATTGTTTAGTAGGTAGATATATTAGATTTTTTAATATTTGGCTAGACACGGAGTCGTTTTTAATTAGAGAATGTTATATTGGTATAATCAAAGGGTGAAGTGCATTATAAAATAATAGTTTATAAGAAAGCATCACAGCTTACAGCTAATTTACTTATTTAAATTCTCAATAAAAGCCGTGTAATGTACCTACATTGCACGGGTGACGGGTCCGAGCCCTCATGCGGGTCTTGTCCGGCTCCGGGGTTCTAAGTTCCCGTGCGGGTTCTACGAGTAGGTCCTGGCTCCGAGTTCTTTGAACCCGTGCGTCCCGGTTAGGTGCGCCGCAACAACACCCAGTGCTCAGTCCGCACCTAAGAACTCGGACCCGGGACCTGCTCCTAGAACCCGTGTACTTTTAAAAGGAAGCAAGTCTCGGAAGCTTCCGGCAAAATACAGAACTTACCCACCTCTACTAGCAACGTGGCCACGTGGCCACTATTCCTGAAGGAGTAAGTGCTACAGCAATTTCGGATCTCAAATCAATGACATAAGGAATATCTTCCCAGTTCCACCGGGCGCATGGAGGAAAAATAAGCCACCATTACCATAATCAATTGACTTCATTAACGTATCGTCTACTTCCTTCTGTTGGGGTTCAACAGTGGTACATTCGTTCGAACTGATTGGTTCAATGCATCTTGATCATATACACGTTCACTTTCCAATTCTTGATTGAAAGCGTCGTTCATTCCACGATCTGGCATTGGTATTCCTAACTTGACTAACTAACTACCGCACATGAGGTAATACATGTCTTCGATCAAAAACAACGCCTAATTATGAATATCCTCATTCACCTCGAGATCAGGATTCCCTCGAATTCGATATAAAATATCTTGACATGTCATATTTGTACTTGTTCCACAGTTCACGTGAATTCGATGGGAAGCATTAGACTTGGAGATGCAGAATGATGATGTGCGGTGATGACGTGCCGATCACTTGATGTTTGTCCGGGAAGCAGTAGTTAAACAATTTCTATCCATTTCGGATGGCACGTAAAGGTGATGAAAAGATCTGGACGTAATATTTTTCCTAGAGTTGTGCAGACATACGTTCACCGTTTGTCTCATTTTCGGCTATTGATACTTAGTGTGTAAGAAAGAGGGGCAGCATTACACGAACACGATTAAGAACAAAAGCAAAACAATTAGCGCATTGATATTTGGCGTATTTGAATTTTTGGAATTCCCGCACAGTTCAATATTATAGGTAGGTACCTACTTATCACAAAATGCCCGCAGCTCTTTCAAATATGAGAATTCGTTCCATACAAAATGTATGGGGAAAAGAATTTTCTTAATAACTATATTTTTCGTTGATTTTTGTGATGTTTTAATAGTTATTATCCTATCCGGGGCGGAGACAAATCCAACAAATCAAATATCATCAAAATCACCCCCCCCCCCCGTTCTCGAGTTATAAATAGTGTAACTAACCCGACTTTGTTTTATATATTAAGATGTATATACGAAATTTGGAATTTTTGGTATTTAAGTATTTTGAATGATATATATTTCTTATTTTTGAAGATGTCGTAAAAGCATATACCTTTATACAAACTAATTGCCTTTTAGATTTTTGTATCTGACATATACGATCGTGTTTGAAAATTGCAGTATTTTAAGTTTTATCATGAAAAAATTAAAAAAAACAAAAAAACAGCTGACTGTTAACATATTCTAATAAATGGTCGAAAATTTTAGAAAATTCAAAATTTAAAAAAAAAATCCTCTTACTTTATGAAATTGGAATAAAACTGTTACTTAAATTTTTATCTCGTTCATACAATTAAAAAGGATAAAAAAATATTATAATGATTCCGAAAAAATAACTGAAAAAATATGACATCTTGGATTCGGTGTTGAGCAATTAATGCCTTGATTTCTCGATATTGTATTTATTTAAACATGCATAAGGCTTTAACATTATTAAATAATATTACTTTTATGGAAGTTTTATTAAATTCACGCGGAAGAGTCATTAAAAAAATTTTCAGATGTAACCTAAAACCGATCGTAAAATGAAAATAAATCACCGAAAAAACACTATTTAAAGAACCAAAACTGAAAGAAAAGTAACGCCAGCATTGGTAATTATGTTGAATTACACTAAAATCACAGTGAATTGATTTTTTTAAACGAAAATTATCTTCAAAATCATAAAATTAACTCATAAATATACTAACCCCTAGATCGATATCTTCGGGCTTTCTCCATACTAGTGACTTTGGACTTGGTCGTCAAACTTAACTGTCAAAATGACTTGCGTGGCGCGAATTGACTAAAAGATAGAGGAAGTTTATTTGTCTACCATAGACAATATAATCGCTCTGTCCTACTTCATGGATTCATTAGCCCAATAACTCATAAAAAAAAATAAAAATGCTTTATAGCGGCAAAATTTGAAATTCTGCTTGCATTAGAAAAATGAAAACTCGGGGTACATGTTTAAATATTATTTTATTTTCACAAATACAGTGGATAAGTGTTAAAAAAACACAAAATGATTTTTACAAAAATATGAAATACCTTCCGTGGATATATTTCAGCCACCTCACAGCAAAAACGGCAACATGTCTTCTGAAATAAATATGTCACATTAAACAAAGTTTGGGAACGGAACATAGAATACTTGTGATGAACAAAGTTTATATGCGACGGGCCACTTCAAGAGTCAGAAAAGTATGTGTTAGTCGGTTTACATGAGTTCGGTGAGTCCAAATAAGTGAGAGGCTTATGACGGAGAGCAAGTTGTTAATAATCGTCTGCAACAGGGCCTTTCTTTCTTTATGGTGGAGAATGAGAGGTTAAACTAAAGCTCTACGAGCATTATTTGACCCTACGTATGTGCAAGTAATTATAGCAAGAGAAATAAACTGTCACCTTTCTTTGGAATCATGCGACGTGTCTTCCGCTGGGACGTTGAACTCTCCTCTGGCGTTCCTGTTATACCTGAAAATTGAAAACAGTTTTTACAATATTTGTATCTCAAATATTACTTAAGATTTGGCATGACAACTGATAAAAAAACTGCAACATGTCTTTTGAAATATATATGTCACATTAAACAAAGTTTGGGAACGGAACATAGAATACTTGTGATGAACAAAGTTTATATGCGACGGGCCACTTCAAGAGTCAGAAAAGTATGTGTTAGTCGGTTTACATGGGTTCGGTGAGTCCAAATAAGTGAGAGGCTTATGGCGGAGAGCAAGTTGTTAATAATCGTCTGCAACAGGGCCTTTCTTTCTTTATGGTGGAGAACGAGAGGTTAAACTAAAGCTCTACGAGCATTATTTGACCCTACGTATGTGCAAGTAATTATAGCAAGAGAAATAAACTGTCACCTTTCTTTGGAATCATGCGACGTGTCTTCAGCTGGGACGTTGAACTCTCCTCTGGTGTTCCTGTTATATCTGAAAATTAAAAACAGTTTTTACAATATTTGTATCTCAAATATTACTTAAGATTTAGCATGACAACTGATAAACTTATGTTCACTAAACAACATTTTGTATTGAATGCTACCATTTAAATACCCCACATACATTGAAAGTAAAATTGAACAAGGCAAGGAGTGTATGCGAAGACTGAGTTCTTTGACGGTCCGTCCTCTCTGCCTATCCTGCAGGGAAACAGTGTAATAGTTTGTTTTAAAGCATTATCAATTTTACCTTGTATGAGGTCTTGTATAAGATGGGCATTTTTAACGTTGACGTTTCAAGCCTCCGCCTATCTTCTGGGGTGAAAGACGATCGTCGGATGAGTCTTTCTCCTTCTGTCCAGAGGGTTTTCGGGACTTCAAGCGGCATGCCAGGTGAGAGACGACATCATCGCATCCCCAGCCACAATGTATGATCTCACAATGATGGTCACAAATCTGACGTTAACAATGTTATGAAATGTTCCTAAAGTATAGGCTTCGATACGTTAACAACGTTTTTATGAGGCGGTAGAACATTTTCTGAAACGAAATATGGAAAAACATTAACCAGTAGTATCCATAAGCTTGCCTTTACGATAAAATCAAAAAACCTCTATATTTTAACCTCAAATATTGATTTACAGATAAATTAAGGTGAATAATGTTTTATGTAATTAATTACCTGATTTCTTGATCAACATTAAACACTTGTTTCACCTCTAGAATTCATGTAAGCATTTTTTTAATAAAATATGTTCATCGGCAAATTATTAAAACAACGTGCAACGGCGTCTGTAAATAAACATAACATGGCGGGCGGATGGCAAATCCATAGATGCGAGTCTATTTCCTGCAGATAGTGCGGTGTGCGGTTTCCTGCATTTGGTACCATAAATAATACATACATTTGGTACCTTTTTTTTAGTGACGTAGGTGTATGAGCATCTCTTTCTGACACACGCAGAGAGCGAGAGATGGCGAAAATCAAAATTACAGACCTATCTAAAATTCAGCTTTGTCTGTGGTGTATGGCACTTTCGCTAGAGTAAGAGTTATTTATGGTCACAGGACACAAATTTTGACAGAGTTATACGCCCCTGAATTAACTGCAAGCATAATTCAACATGTCATTTGCGAAGCATTTGATTTCGCCATACGCCATAAATAAACCAATCAAATCGTAATTATAAACAAGATGGCCGCGGCGCCTGCGCAGATCAATTTGAGATTCAAAGAGACCAACATAAAAATCATAAAATACGTGTATCGTTATTTAGTAGATGACGTCAAACGAGCCATCATAGATATGGTGGTTTTCGGGAGACCTTGAAAAATTAAAACTTTGAAAATTATTTTAACTATGAAAACTAACTCTAAAAAAAGACTATATATGCAGTTATTTAAGTTAGAAGGTCATTATTCTTAAAAAAAAATTGGACTGGACATCTCTATTTAAGACGAATTTTAACATGCTATAACTAAGGATTTAATCATGTTTTGGCACTGAAATTATATTTCAAACATAGCTATGATCCAAGAGAACGTGTTGGCATTCAAATATCAAAAAAAGTCAAAATGGTGGAAGTACCTTTTGATATTCAACTACTCATTTGTGTAAAATTTTATGGGCATCATTTTTATGGGCATCAACTAAGGTTTGGGGTCGAACTTCAATAAACGTTTTCTCAGGGCACCAACCAGCCTGAAATTATGAATTACCACTAAAGACTATGGACTTTATTGGAATCAATCAAAACATCTGCCAAAAGTAGCATTTGTGGAAAAATCGTCATTTTTACGGGCCTAAACTAAGGCTTGGGGTCGAACTTCAATGGGCGTTTACTCCATGACACCGAACAGCCTGAAATTTTGGATTCTTAATAAAAACTATGAAGTTTAATGAAATTAATCAAAAAATCTCCCAAAAACAGCATTTGTGAAAAGAATATCATTTTTACGGGCCTAATGTAAGGCTTGGGGTCAACTCCAATAAACGTTTTTTCAGGCTCTTTGGTACCGAACAGCCTTAAATTTTGGATTCTTACTAAAAACCATTGAGGATGACCCAGACCTCGAGAGGAATTATTTTCCTCAGAGCCTCCTGTGTTCCCGTGGAGCGAATGTAAAAAAATCACGGTAATTGTAGAAAAAATATGATGGGAGTGGAAATTTTTTCTCCCTCATTAACCTAAACACTTATTTTTTAAATTAAACAAATTTAAATCTATTTTAATTTGTATGTACTGCAAATTAAGCCTAAACTGTGTAAAAAAACTTTTTTTAACGTAAAAACTATTTCATTAATTTTCTTTCTTTAATAGGGTACATGCAGTATATGTAATATAGTGTTTTCAATGCATTTAATACAAGTAAAAAAAATAACTTAACTCGAATATCACACCTAAAACCCCCGAAAAAATTTATTAAATTAATTAATTCACTTTTAAAGTTGTATGAAAATTCATATATCAAAAACGAGTCATCATTGACTTGCGAGATTGTGACGTCACAACGCACCCACCTAGTCCCACGTCAAATTGTTTTTGACAGTTTTTGTTCCAGCTGCTATGCTGGTTTGAATAAGTTTGATAGTCATAATCGTTTAGTTATGCATCCTAAGCCCATTCGTTTGTGTAAACCATACATTGTAAATACATACTATCATGACAGACAGTGGTTTTATACAAAGACAGTCTGATAATTTGCCAAAAATCGACGCGATTATAATGGCAGTTACATGTACCTTTTCATCGCATGACACCGCTTTTTACACATAATAACATTATTTGTGACGTTTATAAATAGTTTGTTTGGTGTTGAAGATGTTGTATTTGTACACTTTAGTACAATACAGTATTTATAAACGGTATCTACGGACATTTTCTTCGATAAACAAATGATCAACTGCAGACTGATTACTGGATTACGACTTGCGACTTATGACATCTGTCAAGAAGTGCGCAGTGACGTCACAAGCCAAAACCGCGCGAAAAGGGCGTTTTAGCGCTAATTTGAAAATTGAATATTCAAAACGTTATTGAAGGACTATTTCCTATCGTAAAAAAAAAATTTTTGAATATTCCACTTTGTAATTTTTTTCTTTAATTTTTGGTAAAACAAAAAAAAAATGTGATTGTACCCTATTCAAAATAAATATTTTTTTTACTATTATTTTCAAAGAAAAATTGTTAAATTATTGATTTTTATAAATAATTATAGATTTTTTTACTTAGGTACCGTTGTTTTTTCGTTTATTTTATCAATAAAAAGCTTACGAAAAACATGTTTTTCGTCCTTCAAAAAACCATGATTTTGTGATTGGTTTGTACATCCCTGAAACACGGTTTTTCATTTTTGGGACATGGCATCACTGATTGTGCCGATTGTGGGTATTTAGAACATAACACGTGCATTGGCAACACCGGCTGTAACGTCAACAAATGGTCAACAACAGTCAACGAAATCGGCGTCTGGCGGTGTTTTATTCATTTCTCGTGGGCCATTTGACATTTCCATTAGATAAAAAAATGTTATTAAGAGTGTTACCGTAGTTGGTTAAATGATTTGATAATATCGTAATTTGCGAATGGTACATATTCAAAGGTACGTAATTATTCAATCATTGTATTACTGTGAAATACGATTACCTCAAATCAGAATGTTTGTGTGTATAAAATAATAAACAAACAGGAGCCGAAGATATTATAAAACTTAGCTTGTCGGTTGAAGGACATCGG
Organism: Limnephilus lunatus; assembly: GCA_917563855.2. Taxonomy (NCBI): domain Eukaryota; kingdom Metazoa; phylum Arthropoda; class Insecta; order Trichoptera; family Limnephilidae; genus Limnephilus; species Limnephilus lunatus. The sequence goes on along the minus strand of OU830603.1, from coordinate 44,065,592 downwards.
GATTGGTATATTTATGAGGACATCCAAGCGATATTTTTAAAGTAAAATCAGTGTTGTAAATGATATAATAACTTGGTGATAGTGCATGGCAAAATATGTTTCAACCTTCGTTTTTCCCAATTTTTGATTTTTCATCGCAGAGATTTGTTTGACTTATATTTAAGATCACATCGCATTAGATCGCGATTGTGCAGAGTTATTGAAATCAAAATCAAAAGATTATCACTGATATTTTTTCACCGTAATTCATTTAAATAATTATTCTGTAAATATGCGTCCATATCACGGATAATACGGAACGTTCGTGTTGTCGAAGTTTGATGCACGGATAATATGGAACATAAATAAACCAATCCTATACGGAACATTCCTTTTTTAACTAATAGACAATCAAATATGACATTTGACATATACAGGACTCCAAAATAAAATCTCGTCAAAATAAAAACAAAAAAAGTACCTACTTTGAATTATGGGGTTGAGGTTTAAACTACGAAAGCTGCATGTCATCATAATTTTTAAAAACATCCCAGGTTTTGAATGGTTGGTTTGGCAAAGCAGGGTTTGTCTAGCGGGTATGCAAATTTTGGATAGGTCCTGACACACTTATTACGAATAATTTTTAGAAAAAAACTTTATATTTGCCTTAATTACTATAAAAGGAAACTTTTTGCATTTCGGGCGGCGGAAAATTATGCATTTTAATTTTCAATTGCGTAAAACCAAAATTCACTTCGCGAACCGATCGGCGACTGTCAGCGGCCATTGGGTACGTCACTGTTATGTTGGTATCCCTGATGCATTGACAAGGATCTAAATACGACCGTAGCCATCTTCGTGGGATACAAAAAGAGGCGCGGAGTTATGAAAACACAACAGAATATGCATTTAGTCCACTTCACGGATAATACTAACTACGAGGTTAAATTACGAAATCTGCATGTCATCATAATTTTAAAAAACATCCCAGATTTTGAATGGTTTGTTTGGCAAAGCAAGGTTTGTCTAGCGGGTTTGTGTAACTATGATTGATTGTTTGTGAAATAAAAACAAAATTAAAATGTTAAATGCATATTTTTTGCATGTTTTTTGCCTCCCGCGACATAAATACTTACTCTTCAATCATTTCAATTGTTTCCTTTAGATTTTCACCGCCATTAGACAAAGCGAGATAGCAACAAATTAGTATAAGAAGGACAACAGAAGATATCAAAAAGACAGTAGCTTAACTCATCCGGCATTCTGTATTCATCTTAGTGTAAGCGAGTAAGCGTATCTTGTCATCTCAGTCACTCCTGTGATGTAGAATATAGTATTCAACTATTTAAATGCGAGAACACTGCCGGTTGTTTATTTATTTTATTCATACAAACACATTCTTTGTATGTCTATCTTTGTTGTACACAAATATCGTTTGAACTAAGAATTTACTGTAAACATGAGTGTGTCTTACTTGCCACATTTTGTCTTAATTTTGTGAGACGAGTACGATTTTACCGTAACGATTCACGGTTACCGTACCGTGACGGCAAAAAAGGCTATAAACATACGTTCCTTATCGCTATTATGCTGCAGCTCTTTCTTACACATTAAATATGATGAGACAAAAGATGAGATACATAAAATACGTGTGGCTGTTTCCTCCAAAGTACTACTTTTTCCTTGCGTTTCATTTTCTTATACGTATGATTGTAGTGGTCTACGGAGACTTCACGGTGTGTAAGAGAGATGCAAGAAAATGATCCCTTTTTCCTTTGGAAGAAACAGAATTACGTACATTGTGTATCTCATTTTTTGAAAGAGCTGCAGCATTTTAGCAATAGGGAACATATCGTCGCATTAATTCTTAGTATGCGTAACCACCAAATGTCAAATTTTACAGAAGGCACAAAAAACCTCGTAGTGAAAAAAAATGAAAGATGACAATGTTTGAAATTGTTTTTATTTATGTTCCGAACCTATAATATATTTCGAAACTTATTTTAAATCATTTAAGTTTTGTAAGTTAAGGCTTTCTATTTCAAATCGGAGTTATTGTTTGGCAAGAAAGTGTAGAAATTAATTAATTTGGAACTAAATTTTTTCATTACTATGGTAACACCGAAATACTCGTTTTGTCAATGACATTTTGTATGGCTCTTGGCTTTACTGACTTTAATCATGTAGAACACACTGAAAATCGCTCGTTTAGTGTTTTTTTTTCATTGTTTGCCTGTGCATTGCTTGAATTGAATTAAAATGAACAAACCAATACGTAGTGGTGCAAGAGAAGTTGTAAACTGCGTGTTTCAACGCTGCCTAGCTGAATATCGTGCGAAGAAGCTCCTATCCAATTTGAAAGAAGTTTACAAACGAATAGCAGAAATGAATGGTACGTGGTATAGTTTTTTTTAATAAATTTCATTAGTATTACAAGATTTATGCCAATTTTTGTGCGATTATAACCATTACAATCTGATTTGAGGTTATGTTTAAAAATCCGAATTTGACATTTCCATTTGACAGTTAATATTAGGCCACAAGAAAAATGGAATAACTCAATTTAAAAAAAAAATAATAATATGCAACTTCTTTTAACTCATAGAAACGTAACTTGTTCTTAATTTTCTCTTTCTTTCTTTCTAAATGAATATTTACAGGTGTGCTTTTTTAAAACTACCTTCTAAAGAATAATCATTTTAATGATGTTTTCCACATACAGGTAAATCTGAAAAGTAAGATAAATCGTCAAGAAAGGGAAAAGGCAGATGGAAAATTTGAAACACCGGGAAAACGGAAAATAGCATAAGTGTTGATGATTAAAAAAAATTGTTGCAAAAACGTGATGAAAATCGAGGCAGATTATTATGCACGAGGAAGTACTCTATATGATGATATAGATGAACTGATAAAACGTTTAGATGAAGATGAAGATATGGAAGAAGAAGAATCATATGAGGACTAAGACAATAATTATTACATGTCGGGTGTTGAATAAATATACTCAGAATTTTAAATACCTATGTACCTACGTTTTTATAACAAAATAAACGCCCACTTAAAACCTGTTTTGTTTTATTTACTTCTATTAAATTATGCGTTTTTGTGCAAAATTTATGAAAATACAAACACGTTATGAAATATCATAGACATACAAATATGAAATATGCATTTTGGCTGAAGGGTTTTTTAAAACATACATTCATTGTCTTATGAGCCATCACGGTGTTGCCATTTAAAACCAAGAAATCGATCGCAGCGCCATCATTTATTTTCTACACTTAATTGTCAAACTGTAGGAAGTTTACATCAAAACTGTGGATGGAGATACGTATTTTAAAAAGATACCTATCTACTTTTCTGCTAACAGTTTTATGAACAACTAGCTGAAGACTAGCTGGAATTTTACATTAAAAAAATAAAACACAACAATACAGACTGCGATATTTATTTTATGAATTACTCAGTAGCATCCTAATTGACTTTTATATTTAGTCTCAGTATGTAAAAATAACAGGATAAATATAATAGTATTTAGTACACAAAGCATAACAGCACAATACTAATACTACAAATATTTTTTTAGTTAAATAATGAGTCCTGAAATGGTAAATAAAATAAAGTATGTGGAATTAAGGAGTTTCAAAGTATTCGCGAATAAAAATGGCGGCATGGTGTTACGAGTTTCCTAATTTGTGTATCTAAAAAGATATATTTTTTTTTAATTTGCGAGTTTTACTAGTCGATGCGGGACTAATTTTAACACCAGACGGAATTAAAAACGTGTTTTCAAAAAATTTGGAGTTACGCAGTCTACGAATTAATGCGACGATATGTTTATTGCCTATTTTTGCCATCACGGTATTATAACTGTGAATCATCACACTAATAAAAAAAACATTCAATAACGAGTCTAGATATATTGGTGTTAGATGAAGAGATATTACGATATCTTCCTGTGTTCCTGTGTCTTCCTGTGGCTAAGTTTGCTGAAGGGCGCCAATTTGCTGGTTGAGTTTTATTTACCTGGCTTCGAACCGTTTTTACTGGAAGTATACAGTTGTGTAACGAGACAACGAGAGACACCGCGCGATTCGAATACTTTCTCATAATACGGCATCCTTGTCTGCAAACGCAGCGTGCCGTAGTGGTTGCACAATTAAAACCACCGGCTAATCACCGGGCGAATCCCCGCTGCCGCCCACCTACATATCAAAGGATCTACCACTAGCAGCCCTATATAAACTATTGCTGTTTTGAACGAGCAGATATCCAGATAACAGTCCTGGGGCTTAATACCTAAGGTCAAGTAAGATATTGTTTTGTCCACCGTGATATGGTAAAGGAACCTCTGGAGATTGTCAGCCTTCAGACTACAGTCGGAGAATATGCGCTGCGTTTATCGTTATATTCTACCGTTATATTATACCTACAACCGTGTACTTATTATTTTGTTATTTCATATATTTTTTCTGCTCTGTGTTAAGACCTCACGCAGTATTTAATATAATTTTAACGTTATAAATTGGCACCCAACGTGAGGCTGTGATAAAAACCGTTATTATATGTTTAGTTGCTAAATAAATTGTATTATTTTTCAGGTAGGACTTGCCCAAAAGCAAGATGGTGGTCTCGATGCCGGAAGCTATTCAGTCAGAGGTCATATTCATCATTGAGGGAACGGCCATAAACGGGGCTTACCTCAATGACCTGAAGACAAACTACATCATTCCAACATTAGAGTAAGTTTCATTCGTATAGTGGTTAACCACTCCGACCCGTAAGCGTGTTTACATGACAATATAACAATAGCAGTCAAGTTTTCACGCCCACGCGTGTTTTCCCACAGGTATCGTTATAATTCGGTTATTGTTCTAGTGACAACCCTAAACCAAAAAGTAGAAGATCAATATTGAAAACAAGCTTCACATCTCTATTCAAAATTGTCCATAGAAGTATATGAAAAGACTTATTTTATAGAAACTGTTTTCACCCGCCAAATCGCTTACGTACCGTTGGAGATTGTTAATTTTTTAAAAATATTTTTGTATAAAATGGTAAAAAAGGGAGGTGAAAAAAATTGTTTATTACACATTTATACAATAGAATAAGTGTTTTTTTTTTTTTTTTTACATAATCCGTGATGTTAGTACCATTTTCACATAAAAACATCATGTGAGTCATTTTTACAAAATTTTTATGTTTGCATTCTAAATTTTAAAGTTTACAAATGTTAATATTTATTTGTAATATATGTAACAATTTCAAAGCTTATTTCATAACAAAAACAGTTTTTAGTATTCATCTATGTTCATAAATGTTTAATTTATAGAGCTTTAATTACGAAGCGGAAATAACCCAAAGTTTTTACAAATCTGACAGTCCCTTTAAGACAAAAAACTTGCATAATCGCTAAGTACTGGAGTGGTTAATAATAACTTGGTAAACTATGTATATTAAGTGAATTTATATACAGTGTTGATTTTTTGTACTTGTGCGCTGGTATTTGTATTATAAAGACAAGTTGATTTTTCTTTGATGCATTTGAATGAAAATATATTTTATACTTGTTATTCGGCAGTACATCCTCGCTGCACATCCCTTCGGGTCACTTAGTTATATTTTGTGCAATTAGGTATACCGTATTTTCCCTAAACTGACTGCATATTGTATGTAAGTTACCCGTGGGCCGTTTGTCGTCGGATCAACTGTCATGGAACCGTAAAAACTCATAATATCATTGTTAAAAGCGGAAAAAAACTTGTACAATGATGGAGGGCTTAGCTAACAGAAATTGAAGGAAACCTGGGTGAGAACCCGATGCATTTGTCAAATTAGCTACTAAGCAGTCAAAGTGTTAACATATATAATAATGTATATAATATTTGCGGCACAGAATGATAGATACTCTCAGTATTGCCCCGGTGAAAGACCACCATTCAGAATTGAAATGTTGATAGACTGAGAGATAGAGTGGTGTGGCCAGAGACTCTTGCTCCATTTACATTCATAGATAGTTTCATCTATTCTCTCTTCTTTTATTTTGACTCTTGGAGTGATATATGTAATTAATGATTTTTCCAGATACTTCAAGCAGGGTAGCGGTGAGGGTGATTGTGCCGAGGGGGGTGCAGCCTTTGGGGCGGTTATCTATAGGGCTGCGGACTGCCCACCGGCGCCCCCCGTCTCCTCGCTGGGGCCCTTTGCAGCCCCGCAGCGCCTGCTGGCGGCCCTGGACAGATTAGAGTGAGAATAATTCATTATTGAAGTTTGTCGATCGCCGCCATATTGTTAAATCAATGCTAGTTTTTTGAATTGTGTTTTATTAATGCAACTTTGGTCTCTTCTTAATTAATTATTTTTTTCAATTTAACCAATTTATTTTTGCCACTTGGTCTGTTTTGAATAGAGTTTGTCACATGACCCATTTTAATCCGCAGTCACTTTTACCGACTTTCATCCGTTATTGTCACATTGACTATTATTGTCACTTTGACTAATCCATTATGGTCACTTTGACTGATTTTTTTTTTTACATTAGCTCCACACGAGAGGCCCTGAAGAAAATAATTTACCTCAAGGTCTATGTCGTCTTAGGGGATGCTGTGTGGAGGGTCTTTTTAAGGAAGGGAACGATATGAAGTTCTGGGAAAGAAAAAGGTATGAGGGGTGTGTAGGAATCTGGGGGTCAGTATGTCCACGAGTGACGGACGTATGAATCCATCCCTCCAATGTGCGGTGCAAGGCGATGGGTGGAGAGAGTCTGGCTGGAAAGGTCAAAAGGCCTCCCTCAACCAGTCTCTATCGATTGGGCCCGCCACGCAGCAGGTGGGCAGACCCATCCGCCGCTATGACCTGGATGAACCTCACCCCATGAACCCGGGCACCCCTGCTAAGTCATCAAATGTAGCCAACCATTTGAGGTGACCAATGGCAGAGGTGTTGGTTATCCAATGAATGGTTCCCGGGGGGGGCAGTACCCATACCCTGAACATTGAAATTATTGGACTGTTTTTAATTGTGTGTCTCTTTGACCGACTCTAATTCTTTATAGTCACTTTTACTGACTTTAATTCATTATTGTCACTTTTACTGACTCTGAATTATTATTGTCACTTGAACTGACTCTGACCCACTATTGCCAATTTGGTTGGTTTTTAATTCAGTTTTTCATTTTGACCTACTCTAATCCATTATTGTAACTTTGACTGACAAATCAATTAATACCACTTAAGGTACGTTCATATTCATATATTGATCATGTAGTAAGTCAAATAGCGATTATACTTGCTACTTGACTCTCCGAAAACCGTTCGCATTACTTTCAAGTAGAGTGCATTTGTGCCTGCCGCCCGTTGTAAGATGACGGTGGATGACGGGCTTCTACAAAGCAAAGTAAATACGCTAATAAAGTTTATTTTAATGCTTATTTTGATGTTTTTTTTAGAAGTGATGGAAGAATAAATTAGTAAGATGAAAATAAATAAACTATGGACACGAAAAGAGATTAATAGCAGCACAAATAAATAAATTTAGGGTAGCATCTTCGCTCTATCACCACAACATTTCTGCACGTTCACAAATAAACACTTCTAAAACGGTCGGTTTGCGCCTATCAGTGCACTGGGACGCATGGAGGGGTACTTACTTGCCCGAAAAATAGAACGAAATGGATTGAATCTAGGTACTAAAGAGCTGACTAACCCACTCCACTAAAATTACGGTGTTCGGACGTGTTTAGTTACTACTATACTCTCCACTCGACTAAAATACTTGCCCAATCAGAATGGGGCTTAAGGTCTGTTTTTAATTCAGTTTGTCATTTTGACCTACTCTAATCCGCTATTGTCACTTTGGCTGACAAATCCATTAATACCACTTAGGTCTGTTTTTAATTCAGTTTGTCATTTTGACCTACTCTAATCCATTATTGTCACTTTGACTGACAAATCCATTAATCATTTGAGTGCCTATTGTCATCCGGGTGACAATATTTCAAGCATATGCGGCCACATTCGGCACACAACAAGTTAATACCACTTAGGTCTGTTTTTAATTCAGTTTGTCATTTTGACCTACTCTAATCCGTTATTGTCACTTTGACTGACAAATCCATTAATACCTCTTAGGTCTGTTTTTAATTCAGTTTGTCATTTTGACCTACTCTAGTCCATTATTGTCAATTTGACTGACAAATCCATTAAGGGGTAATTTACGCAAACCGAAATAATATTTCGGGGTGGAGAGGAATGGAGTGGGTAAGTTGGAACGGGGAACACTCTGCGGCCGCTACGCGCTTGCCGGTCAGAGCAGCAAAGAAATATAGACTAGATAGTGCCCTTGAGTAAGGTTTGAACATGAAACGTTTAATAAATAATGCGCATCTTTCAAATTGTGTTTATTAAGTTAAATGTGCATGTTTTAGGTAAATTTAGATAGAAACATTACCTATTGCAGAAGGAGCTCATGATTTTATGACTCTTATCAGATTTCGATCAAACTTGTTTGATAAATTATTCGATACAATCAACTAAACTGCTAGACGGCAGGCAGTAGCTTTCGACTCGTAACCGACACGTTCTTCATTGACAGATGTCAAAATAATACGGTATTTAATTACGCATCATTTTCATAAAATGTAATCCTAATTATATCTGAAAATATTGGCAAGATAAATATAATATCAGTCATTTTCAATAATTATTATTATTGTTTACAAAAAGCTACATATAACAAAAAATTATGTAAAGTACAGAGCAAAATACTTTTTTTATAAAGCGGTGTCCGGGGATAAAGTGCATTAACTTCTGAAGTTGATTCACCACGATATTATAAGAAAAAAAGATAAAATACTTTTTTCGAAAATCCAACTTTTAGGGGTAGTTTTGTAGTAAAAAGATAAAATACGACCTGTGTGTGCGGCCAGCTTTATTACTTTCCACTATTACGATACGGACCAATCACAACCATAAATTTTGCCACAATCGTGCCAGGCAGTCTTTCAGCAAGTAAGATCGTACCTCAAACTAAGGATTTTTAGTAGGTACGTCTTTTTGTATGGGAATTTCGGAAAAAGTTCTTAATCTTTTTTATTCCTACCATCATGTAGAATCACCTCCCGAAGTTAATGCACTTTATCCCCGGACACCCTGTATAAACGCCATAATTTATTATTATTAATCAGTTAGGAATACTAAAAATAATCTAAATACAGTAGAACCCCGTAAACTCGAAATCCAAGGGTCATCAAAAATAAAATTTCGAATTAACGAATTCCCACGTAATTAAAAATTCTATGAAAAAAAAACGTTAACAAGCGCCGAAAATTGAATTTCTCGGCCGCAAATTCCAATTCGGGTAGGTTCTTCGGAATAAATTCGTAATAATACGACTTATTCCCTGGGTAAGTCGAATTTTCGCAGCCGTATTAGAGCGACCCTCTATTCGAACTAAATTCACAAAAATACGATATATTCCGAGTAAATCAAATTTTCGTTGGCGATTACCGTCGCGGCCATCCCTTTAAACTCATAAAAATGTGATATATAACCGCGTAAATCGAAATTTGGCAGCCTATTTCCTATGCAGCTGGCCATTTGAATTCAGATACTCGAAAAATACGATAAATTTCGCATAAACCGAAATTTCACGACAAAATCCCGTCGCGGCCGGCCCACTAAATACAGATATTCGAAATAAATTCGTAAAAACATCGCATTTTCTGCGTAAATCAAAATTTTGCGGCTTATAACCTCCTCGACCGGCTCTTTAAATGTAAATATTGGAAGTAAATTCGTAAAACTACGATTTATTTTGCGTAAATCGAATTTTCGTGGCCGAATCCCATCGCAGCCGGCACTAATTCAGATACCCATTCGAAATAAATTCATAAAAATACGATACATTTCGCGGAAATCGAATTTTCGGGGCCGAATCCCATCGCAGCCAGCCCTAATTCAGATGCCTATTCGAAATAAATTCATAAAAAATTTGATATATTTCACGTAAAACGAATTTCAGGAGCGAATCCCGTCGCGGCTGGCCATAATGCATATACCTATTTGGAATAAATTCATAAAAATACGATATATTACGCGTAAACCGAATTTACGCGGCCGAACCCGTCGCGGCCGGCCATAATGAAGATACTTATTCGGAATAAATTCGTAAAACTACGATATATATTGCGTAAATCAAATTTTCGCGACCGCTAATTAAATTAAATAAATAAAAAATACTCGGAATAAATTCATAAAAAAATACGATATATTTCGCGTAAACTAAATTTTCGCGGTCAAATCTCGTCACGGCCGGCCGTAATTCAGACACCTATTTGGAATTAACTCATAAAAATTCAATATATTTCAAGTAGATCGAATTTTTCGCAGCCGAATCTCGTCGCGGCCAGCCTTAATTCAGATACCTATTCGGAATGAATTCATAAAAATACGATATATTTCGCATAAATCGAATTTTAATAAATAAACAAGAAGTTTTACTTCTGTCGCGCGTGGATTCCGCGCACACACTTTTTTATTGTTTATTTTATTTTCCCATGTTATGTATAAAATGGGTTTCAACAATTTTTTTCGTTAATCCTTTATTTAATTTTTAGGAGTGTGTCGACTTCTTTTTGTTTGTTTGCAAAACCTATTTTACAATTTTGTTACTTTTTATAACTTTGTAACTCGTTTTATTTTACCATAATTTATTCGATATACCATTATTACAACTGAAATAACTATAATTAGAACTTTATATAAAGCCCAGTAGGGCGTAAATAAATAAAACTAGGAATACGATTCTGGTGAAGGGGCACTCTAAAACATTATATGCCGCTGGTTGTAGCAAACGGCTGCGAAATGGAATTTCGAGTAAAAAAGTCAACTTGGTTCTGAAATAATACACGATAACATAATGACTAGCATTTAGTGTGACCCCTTTTCTTAAGTGCCACCATATTTACGTATTTATTTCTTGCAAAATTTGACGTCCTTCCACCGTGAACGCATCTCATATACTAATGGGAAACAACTCGTCTCCTGCTTTATATTATGGCGGGAGGATATCGTAATATTGAAAAACGGTTTTTATTTCTATAAGCATTGTTTTTATGCTTTTTAAAATAATTTTTTTATCAGCCGTTTAGAAAACATTGATGTGGTGATAATGTATATTTTTATAATTCTCCTGTATTTAGAATTAAAGGATATAATCGAACTTTAAGCTATTTTTAGAGGTTCCGTAAATATTTTTTTACGCAATTGTTTTAAACATTTTATCACGTTTTGTTGTTTCACCATTTAGAAGAATAATTTATTTGTTCAAAACATAATATTATTTTCTAATAAACAATATAGAAATTTTCTAAAAACTGCATAAAAAACCTGCAAATACGCTGCGATTGCGGTAAGATCCCCTTAATATCTCTTATGTCTGTTTTTAATTCAGTTTGTCATTTTGATCTACTCTAATCCATTATTGTCACTTTGACTGGTGTATCCATTATATTCACTTTTGAGTAAACTCTGATCTATTATAGTAGGTGACTCTAATTCTTATCTGACCATACCATTATTGCCACTTTGACTGGTGTATCCATTATACATATTCACTTTGAGTAAACTCTGATCTATTATAGTAGGTGACTCTAATTCTTATCTGACCATACCATTATTGTCATTTTGACTGGTGTATCCATTATATTCACTTTGAGTAAACTCTGATCTATTATAGTAGGTAACTCTAATTCTTATCTGACCTGACCATTATTGCCACTTTGGCCTGTTTTTGAATGAGTTTTACACTCTGCCTGACTCTAATCCATTATAGGCACATTGACCACTTTGTTCCATTCTTAATTGGTTTTTTCACTGTTTGTTGTATTGTCTTGTTATGCGACATGCAACCAACCATTTACATAACACCGTCTTCACTGCAGACTGATTGGAGGTCGGGGAGAATCGCATGCGTCCATTGCGGAGGGACTAGCCGCCGCATTATCCTGCTTCGACGAGCTCAGTGGCGCCGAGGGGGAGGGGGGCGGCTCTCCCCAGCACGCCCCGCGCACCCCCCACCGCCACGCGCTGCTGGTGGCCTCCTCCCCCCCCTACGCCATGCCTGCGCAGGAGTGCCATGCGTATGCCGGCAACACGGCCGACCAGCTGGCCGTCATGCTGCACGAGGTAACACATAACCTAACCTAACCCATCATTACGTAATCTTACCTAACCTCAATAATTTTCTGAGACTCTTTGCATGAATACAATTATTATTCTCAACACTTTCTCTGTCATATTCTCGTCATGACAGTTCCCCTCACACCTCGACCAAATTTTGTCAGAGTGTCAAAATATTTCCGCTTTGCAATAAAATCCAAATAAATGGAAGATATCCGAAAACAAAAAAACTGTTTTTGAAAGGTATTAAATGCGTTTTCAAATTTTATAAATCGAAATTAACATAATTTTTGAAGTACACAAATTTTGCATGCAAACACAAAACTTTTTAAAATTGGCTCACTTCACTTTTTTGTCTAACTAAAATTACTGGTAACAAAAAAATAAAACATACCTTTTTTATAAGATAAATGTAGTATAAATGTTATCACCCCACTTTTTGTTGTTCCATTTAAAGTAATTCATAAAAAAATCCCAAAGTTTCATCTTTTTTTTTTCAAATTGCGATCTTCCGAGCGATTCCGTACGTTTTGTAAGATCGTTATTGGATAACGGACGTTTTCTCCTGTCAGATTTGTGTGATTTTTACATATTTGCTGTCACATATTTTAGTTTAGATCGATTTAAACACGAATTCCTGCAAGTGCGCATGATTATTTATTCATTTAATGTACGTTGTACATAGAAAAAGCAAATTACAGCCTTAAAAATCACACAAATCTGACAGGAGATTATGTCCGCTATCTACGATGAGCGAACGGCTGACGGTCCGGTTAGAAACCAACATTCAGACTCAGAAAAGTCCCTCAACGGACTGCGCTGCAAAATGTTACCTTACTTTAGCCAACTTATCGAATATTAATCAATTTGGAGGCGGGAATGGATACCGCCGCCCCGGGAACCTTTATTGGATAACCAATACCTCTGCCATAGGTCACCCCAAGTGGTTTGCTACGTTTGGTGATTTAGCAGGGGTACCGGGGGTGAGGTTTGTCTAGGTCTCGGAGGCGGATAACCAGGACGCACTGAACCCTAGATTCCTACCCACCCCTTTAACCCTTTTCCTTCCCAGAACTTTCCTCTTCTTCCTTTCCTTAAAAAACCCTCCACACAGCATAGATGACATAGGACCTGCGGGAAAATATTTTCCTCAGGGCCTCCTGTGTGGAGCTCATGTAAAAAAAAAAATTCTAACATTTCCTAACCATACCCAAAGTAATGTTTTTTTATGTGACATCTTACTGTTTCGAGACAGGACTGTAGGAAGAGATTTGTTAATTATTATTTTTTTTTTTTTTTATTCAGAGAAAGATATATAAATTACAATAAATTCAATATAATAATTAATTACATAATATGTGTACATATTTGATTTATCCCCATAAAAAAGCAGGGCTTGTGTGTATGGGGGTGTTATTATATTGGTTTAATTGTTTTATTTTTTATATTCAGTTCAAATTTTCGGTATAATTTTTAAGGTGAATTTTAAATATTTTGATATTACTGTTCATGTTTCTGATTTTTTCAGGAAGTGAATTAAAAAATTTTACTCCGAGATATTTATGACTTAACTGTCCTAGTGTTTTTTTACATTTTGGAGTAGGAAGTATTGATGTTTGTCTAAGATTTCTGTTGTTTTTAAATGGTGCAACTTTATTTTGAATATTATCTTTATAAATTTGTAATGTTGCATGATAAAAATATATTGCACTTAATTTTCTGACTTTAAATTGTTGGAATAAAAGTTCTGACGAATATGAGTAGGGTTTTTTTTAAATTGTTTTTATTATTAGTTTTTGTGACATGTAAATTGTTTGTGTTTGATTTGTATATGTACCGCCCCATCCTATAATGCCGTATTGTATAATTGATTGACAGAAATTAATGCATTGCAATATCAAATATCAAACCAAATTGTGATCAGTCTTAACAACATGATATTTGTGGTTTTCAAAAATTGTTCAAATGCTGAAACAGATCTAGAATCAGGATAATATTTCGAAAACCGCGTGAAAATTACCTAGATGAGTTCTGGTCAAATATCCATATAAAACAAAGGAATTGTTTTTTTCTTGCTATTGTTTTCTGTTTACCAGATAATATATCTTATATTCATGTATATTACATGATAATATCGTAAGAAGTTTTTCCAGAATAGCTAACTAACTAAAAAAAAGAAGAAAAATTCTTATTTTGGAAATAATTGTCAAAAAATATATTCAAACAAATATAAACTGATTTTATTATTTCTACACAAACCTGAATACATACCCATCATGAAAAAACACAATTCAAAGAAGTTTTCAAAGAAATAATTACCTTTATACTCATTTGAAAACGTATAATATCGATATTTCCGCCATTGACAGCTGCTAAAAGTTACCTGCAAATTTCATAGATGTTCTTTTAGTAGCTTCAATTATCAAATAGATTGATATTTGCGCAAGCGATTCTGACCTTGTCCTTCATACAGCTTCTTCATACGTAAGGGTTAAAATAGCACCACAGATGAGAAGTTAACGGAGTCCTTTTAAATGTAAAAGAAACAGAATAGCGTTGATTGTCCATTTGAGGACAATGTTACATTTGAATTTATATAAATTCTTATCATCTTTCTTGAACTAGATTTGTTTTTTTTTTGTCATTTTATAATTTTTTGATTCTGAAATATTTATTGTAGCGTGGAATCAGTTTGTCAATTCTGTCACCGCGGAAGATTCCGGCGCTCTTCCGGCTGTTTGAGAAGGCGGGAGGCGATCTGACGGCATCGCAGACAAAAAACTACGCCAAGGATCCGAGGCATCTGGTGCTACTGAAAGGATTCAGGTAAAACAATATTATTCGTATCACCATATCATGTGCATCTCAGGGTTGGATTTGGACTCTTCCACCAATGTTCCCCACTGGCTGTGGTACTTCACCATTTGCCTCCAGCTCTCAGACCTTTCCGTTCTGCTTCAATCCTTCAATCCTCTTCCGCATAGTCTGTCCGCCTCTTCCTTGGTCTACCGCTGGATCGCTTGTGAAGGTTCTGGAGGTCGGTCTGGAGTCACTCGGAAATCATCTTGTATGACTTTTTTCTTCTTCCAAAATAAGGGGATTGGTCGCACTGTAATGATTGACGTTATACTCGGAATGTGCATTATAATATGTTAGCCTGGGGTGTGTAAATTCCCCAGACTCTCTCTGAGCTCAATGCTCGGAGATACGATTCTGAAAATTTTTACTTGCGCGACAATGTATCACAAAGAATAGCAATTTTGCAACTCTAGGAAATATAACAGATTCACCTACCTTGAATGCAGTTTTAATTGCAGCTCGGAGGCCTCCGTATCATCCAGTAAATCAAATGTAATCCTTTATGGCTTGAAAACTTCGCACAAGTAGTCTGTTGTCAAACTTACACAACAGAATTTTTCACAATAATCAATAAAAAACAATATTCAAAACAAACACATTATGATAGTTATTCACTTGTTCTATTTTTAAAAACAATCAATTTCTGGTGTCTGTCAATTCCAGAGAGTGAGTAACTACCATTCTGTGATACAAATTATTAAATTATTTTTCAAACAAACAACAAAAAACATATTATAATGCCTAACCAGAATGAAACACTGTTAAATTACTGGTATACATATTGGCCAATTTTAATATTATATAAAACAAAGTCAGTTTAGTTTATAACTCAAGAATGGCTGGACGGATTTTTATGATCTTTAATTTGTTGGATTTGTCTCCACCCGAATAGCAGAATAGCTATTAAAACAGCAGAAAAATTAATGAAAAAAAAATTTATTTAGAAAACTCTTTTCCTCATACATTTTGTATGGAATGAATTCTTATATTTTGAAAGAGCTGCAGTAATATTGTGATAAGTACAATATTGAGTAGTGAGTGAATTCCAAATATTCAAAAATGTCGAATGTCAATGCGCTAATTGTCTTGCTTTTGTTCTTAACCGCTCCGACCCATCACGTATATGCACATTTTGTGTCTTAAACGATGTGTCACAAAAAGTTTGTGTTATTTCCGCTTCGCAATTAATTTCGCTTCTCTATAAATGAAACATTTCTAAACGTAACCGGATACTAAAAACTGTTTTTGAAAGGTTATGAAATAAGCTTTCAAATTGTATTATTACAAATAAATATTAACATTTGTAAACATTAAAATTTAGAATACAAACATAAAAAAATTGTAAAAATGACTTACCTGTAATGTTTTATGTAAAAACTATACTAAAATCACGGGTAATGTATAAAAAACACTTTTTTTATCATACAAATGTACAATAAACAATTCTGTCACTTCACTTTTTGATCATTTCATACAAAATATTAAAATAAATTAATAATAAACTCTGCCAAATTTTTCACACCATCAAAACTTTGTCGGACTCTCACTTCTGGACCCCTAGAGCTGCCTCTGGTAAAGAGTTTGATATTTGATCAATTTCACCAAATGCAGAGGCGGCCCCTTCCTTAGTGCATTTGTGCACTGCACAACCGAACATCGATATATGTCAGAAGTGTAAATTAGTACATCCTCTCATGAAGAATTCCCGCCAATTCGTTATAAAATCCTTACCAATTGACTAGACTCCCTCCCATGAGTGAAAGGAATTCATGCACATTTTGTTATTCCCAGGCATGACGTCACATGAAGTTATACTTCTACTGGGATCATCTCCAGATGCTGGAGTGCCCGTGCCCGTGAAATGAGCAAGACAGGTATAGACGAAAATTGACGTGTGAAAGCAGAGAAGACATATGGTGCTTGCGTGCATTAGCGGAGCAAATGTCAAAACATTAAACTTGCGTAATGTGGTCCCGAACCTTTGGAATGAAATAGTTATGTTTAACGAATTTAGAACTAATCAACGGTTATGTTTTAACGCCATCGGTCGCTGACACGGCGCATCAACCTCAGTATTGTTTCGGTATTGACAGCATTTTAACGGTTTTCGCAAGTTTTATTCTGTAAAAAAACTTATTTAAAAATGGGTACTACTGAAAACATTGCGATTAACGTTGATTTTATCAAATGTAACTTAGTGGAGTGTTTTAGTGAAACTGTTAAACTTTTAAAAATAATTTGTACTATTCCAATGACAACTGCTGAGTGCGAACAGTGTTTTTCTTCCGTTAAAAAGTTTAAAACATTTCTGAGGAACACTGTGTCCCAAGATTGGCTTAATGCTTTGTCAATGATGAGCATCGAAAAAAGTTTGATATTTTATAATAATCGTGTCATTGAAGTATTTTCACAGAGCGACGAATGGATTTTCTCTATAAGTGAACGTTTGTACTAGGTATGTCACTCCCTTTAAATCGCTTTATTTTCCCATGTTAATGTTACCATTTTTTTGTGAAATGCACTGCTCGCAAATTTTGTCACGGGCCGCCTCTCACCAGAAGTAAGATAAAGTTTAGCTTATTCGGATGCACGCATACGTCAACAACACACTTCAGTTTGTCTCTTCATTGCTATGTTAGGAAACCTCACAATACAATATAAGAATTTTTCTTGAAATGATAATAACAGAGAGACCGATAGTCGATGGGAAATATGAAATGAAATGTTTTATTGTTGTGAGCAGTTTGAAGGAGCGACCTCTCAGTCCGGTGGCTTCCATGCAAGGAGCACCCACGGGGGTCAACCTGCCCTCCCCTCAAACCACTCAGATGTCAGAGGCCATCTCCTCACAACAACAGCAGCAACAACAACAGCAACAGCAGCAACAGGTATGTTATGACATTTTTTTTTTAACTTTGAAAAACAACTACAACATAGATTATCTCTCAGATAGAAGGCTTGTTTCTGACTTGACTTTTGTTTTTTAAATTTTTAATGGTATTATAGACGGCGACCGGACAACTCGACAATGTACAACTTGTCACTGGTTTAAAAAGTCATTAAAAGTAATGAAAAAACAAAAAAAACTTGGTTAAATAGTGTAATATCTCTTAATATTCTCTCCAGAGAATAAATAAGATACATAACGGGACCCGTAGTCTTCACATATATGGATGTACTTGTACATATATGGATGGATATACTTGTACATATATGGATGTTTATTGAAATACTTTCATTCTTTATATAACACAGTTTTTTTTTTAATTTGTCGTTATTCATTGCTTTGATGTAGGGATGTGTGTGTCGCGTGATAGAGAATAATAATGACACTTTTAAATCACTAAGTAATTTATTTACACAGGTAATAAAGTTTACTTAATGTAATATGGAACCGTAAATAATAGCACTGAGTTCGTACTCGTAGGCAGGAGAAAGTCGCGTCGTGAAGAAGAAATCCTTACTAACTCTTGGTCGGTTGTCATCTGGAAGTGAAGATCCCTGATCTTCAATAGTTTTCCAGGATGAGTTCGGTATCGTGCGGGCGGAGGCTTCTGGAAGTATGCGAGATCCATTGCGTCGTAAAGCCAGCGACGCGTGTCGCGACCCGCAGTAAGTTTAGACCATTGTCTGGCCTGCGATTCGTATCGCGGTGAGTTCTGAACTAACTGGTGTCCGCCGGTCCATCGTTTATATACGCACTCGCGCAGTGCAGTATCGGTAGAATATTCGGGAAGAGTCTCCAGGCTTCTTGAAGGTCGGCGTTTATCTCTGCGCGTCTCGAAACGTCTAATCAGCGAAACTTGATACCATCGTAGCCGCCAGAACATTCGCTCGGTGCAGGGCTGTCACAGTGTTGTGAGATGATATCAGGGCTGCCACAGTTACATAAATTGAGCATTCTTCGACCACTCATGCTAGACACGTGCCCTGTTATGGTGGTCGAAATATTGACATGTTGTAAATGTAATAATACTTATGAGGACAAATGTCCTTCCAGGCTGAAGACTAGTTCTGATCTAAAGGGCATACATTAATTACGTGAGCTTGAAAGGGGGGGGCGGGGTCCAGCAAAATCTCACATTACTTGAAAAGAATATACGAAGTGGCCCAAATTTATCTCACCAAGGGGTGGGGGGGGTCTAGATTGGAAGAAAAACTGCTCACGTAATTAATGTATGCCCCTTCATCCACCTATTACCCACCCTGGTATAAGTAACAGATGGTTACTCCTTCAAGGCTCTCGCAAGATTCTAATTTACTACATTTATTTATGTTGAACGAATCTAGACCTCCAGTGTCCCTGCATACGTTTTTAGTAAGCAGTATGCATATGTTTTTAGTAAGCAATATGAAAAAAGTGCAGGAAAAACAAAATGTAAAAAAATAGGTTAGTAAAGATGTAAATAATAATGATCATTACATAGTATAAAATGAAGTCGCTCAAAATGTTTGTGCGCTTAGATCTTTTAAACTACCCAAGGGTTTTTCGTGCGGTTTTCACCAACAGATAGAGTGATTCAAGAGGAAGGTTTATATGTATAATACATACTTACTATAGTAGAGAAAAGCCGAGAAATTCAAATATTCATCATTACATAGTATAAAATGAAGTCGTTCAAAATGTTTGTGCGCTTAAATCTTTTAAACTACGCAACGGATTTTCGTGCGGTTTTTGCCAATAGATAGAGTGATTCAAGAGGAAGGTTTATATGTATAATACTACATACTTATTATAGCAGAGAAGAGCCGAGTAATTCAAATATTCATCATTACATAGTATAAAATGAAGTCCCTCAAAATGTTTGTGCGCATTAGATCTTTTAAACTACGCAACGGATTTTCGTGCGGTTTTCACCAATAGATAGAGTGATTCAAGAGGAAGGTTTATATGTATAATACATACTTACTATAGTAGAGAAAAGCCGAGAAATTCAAATATTCATCATTACATAGTATAAAATGAAGTCCCTCAAAATGTTTGTGTGCTTTAGATCTTTTAAACTACGCAACGGATTTTCGTACGTTTTCACCAATAGATAGAGTGATTCAAGAGGAATTTTTATATGTATAATCCATGCTTATTATAGAAGAGAAAAGCCAAGAAATTGAAATATTCAAAAGTGGCTCACCCCAAGTATTTTTTTTTTTACTAAAATTACTAATAACGAAAAAAAATATAAAAGCACATATTTTGAAAACATACGTAACATAACATAGCTCACGTTTGAAAATGTGCACATATTTGCGACAGTGGCGGTCTGTGAGTTTTCAGTGAGCTAGAGTGCTAATGTTGAAAAATACAACATTACTGATGTTTTTGTAGATAAAAAAAAAAAAATTCATCAGTTACGTCATATTTTTCAAATTTTAGTGCTCAAGCTCACTAAAAACTCACTGACCGCCACTGATTTGAGGGGAATTATTTCTATGGGATTACAAGTCACTTCTTAGAATAACAAATTACTTTCTAACTAATCTTGAAAACTAATTGAATTCTTATTACAGTGAAACCCTCTTAAGAAGTTCTCTCTTAAGACGTTTCGTGGCTTAAGAAGTTTGGGTTTTTCGGTCCCTCGGCCCAAGATTGACCCAATTTTTCCCACATATAAGGTTTTCCTGCTTAAGAAGTTTGTTTTTTCCGGTCCCTTGGAAAACTTCTTAAGAGGGTTTCACTGTATCTTATTAGAATAAGTTAACAATAATAATCTAAACGAAAATATGACACAGAAAAACAGAAAAAGGACAATGGTCGCAACTGGGACTCGAACCCAGACCTCTCCGTCTAACCGGGACGAGCGCGTTAACTAATTTCGCTATTGCCACCTCCTGTCAAACTGTCATATTTGTCAATCTCATATTTTCAAATTTTAGAATTACATTATTATCAACGAATTATTTTTCCATATTACGGGCAACTACCCTTTTCATTGGAAACAATCATTCTAAGAATTGGTTTTGTAACCTGGATAGCGTCTCGGATAGACATATCCGAATTATATCTTATTATCTAATGATAATAATTTTTTTTTATTTTATTTTTCTGAATTCTATTTCACCATATGTTTCTTTGCTTTCGATTTTTATTTTAATCGATTTTTATTTTTCCATATTATCTTTTATTTATAAATACCTATGTTTTCAATATATGCTGTACTTATACTCTGTATGTGTGGGATTGCACTCACCTCCCCACATCCTGGAATAAAGACCATTATTTTATTATTATTAATCAGGGGGTCTAGTCTCTATCTTTTATTAACCTCAGTTAGCGCGTTAATTACGTCACAAACACGTATTTTGACAGTTACTCTAATTAGCGTAGCTGTCAAAATACGTGTTTGTGACGTAATTAACGCGCTAACTGAGGTTAATAAAAGATAGAGACTAGGCCCCCAGATTTATTCACAACCTAGAGAATCTATTTTCAAATTCCTTGTAATTTTGCTTTTTACAGATGTCAAATCCAAACCAAATGGGCGTCAATTCTAACCAGATGATCAACCAAACTAACCAGCAGGGCCAGATGGTGCCCAACCAGATGGCCGTTAACCAGGGCCAGATGGGTCAGATGGGCAGTGTGGGTGCCGGCGGGCAAATGGGGCCAGGCCAGATGGGGCCCGGCGGTCAGATGGGCGGGCCGGGACAGATGGGACCAGGACAGATGGCCGGACCGGGACAGATGGGGCCGGGGCAAATGGGGCCGGGACAGATGGGGCCCGGACAGATGGGACCGGGGGGAATGATGCCCATTGGACAGGGACCAGGGATGCAGTTCCGACCGGGACAGTCTCCCCAAAGTAAAGAAATTATCAAAAATATTATGTCTGTCCTTTGTAACTCTGGTTTAATGACCTCGGATTTGCTTTGAACTGATTGTGTGAACAATTCAGACAAGCAATAAATAGAATAATATTTTTAGCAGAGAATTATTTTCAAGATTGGAACTGATTTGTCAAGATGTCAAGACTATCTGTGATTTTTCACCGAACTGCACGAGTTGATTATAATCGAGTTATTTTTAAAACCTGGCACAATCAAGTGAATCAAATTCTTGAGTTGGGCCATTTCAAAAGCTCGAATAATAGAGTATCACAATATATGAGATGATGTATGGATGTGAATGAACCTTGTTTCAAATCTGATGATGGGATATAGGACCCATGATGATGATGTCCAAATCCTTTTCAATTCCTCTGCTAGCTAAGTCTCCATCATTACACAAGAAACATTTTCCGCTTACAACTATGGTAGTAGGAATTTTTTTCAAATATTGTCAGGTTATTCGTAACCAGGGAATGTCTTTTAAAAAAAATGATTGCTTAATGTTTAGGTTTGTCTCCGTTATTACAAAAGTTTTTCCATTCCAGGCATGGGAATGGTTATGGGGCGCGGCGGTATGGGCGGTCATATGGCCCCCGGGACCCAGCAGTTCTCCCAGGGACCTCCCCCGGGTTACCATCCCACTCCCCAGCATCAGGTAGGTCTCACTCCTTCTTGTCCTTTCATATCTTTACTAGGATTATGAGGAATTCCACAAGGTCCTCATCTCTGTTATAAGTTTTGTACCTTCAAGTTCTTTTTCATAGCATCTGGTAGGTCTCGCTTCTTCTCGTCCTTTAATACCTTTACTGGGAATACGAGGAATTCCACAAGGAAATCTTCTAGGAACCCTCTTGTTATTAATTTTCAACAATGAATGTTTTACATGCAAATTAGTTTTGTACCTTCAAGTACTTCTTCACAACATCAGTCCATCTAGTCCAATGCATTCATTGAGTATAATTTTTGGATCTTAAAAAATTTGTTTAAGAGGCCGGTATTCGAATTTCTACCGATTTCTTGCAAACCTCAAGCATTTGACGTTTTTAAGCTCTTAAAAAAAAAAGTTATTCTTGAAGATAATATCTAGACATTAGTCGCGCCCAAACGCAAATTATATAAAATTCCCTTGATAGAAAAAAATCGCAAAGTATGCTCCAAAAATTATTATAAACACGTTTGTTTCAGTTATTTTACAAGTTATATGCTCTATTTTAAACGAGTCGTGTTTTATTAAAGATTTTCATGATTTTTGCATCGATTTTATCATTGTAAATGTTAGCGCGCTCTTCTAACATTCGTAATTTCATATCTCTCCATCTTCTTCTTTTTGGGGCCGTGAACTGAGCCTTAAACAACCCACTCTTATTGTCTTACAAATGTTCTTATTGCTGAACATTAACTGACTTCCTTTTTTGTATTTTTTCGTGTTGTTATTTTGTTTTGCGCCATCATCAAACAGTATTACTAGCTTAGCATCTGCGTGTGGTTGAATTTCAGAACCCGACTTCGATTGCATGTCCGACATTCCGCCTTACCCGTTGCACCCTGTAAACATCCGTGTACGTGGATTTTCAGACAAAGCTACCATTGTAGTTCGATTTCTAATTCAAGAATTCGTCACAAGATGACGCAACTTTCGTTGACAAGACGCAAAGGGAAGTTCCATTCCTAGGTATAAGTTCTACGAATTTGTGAACCTAGAGTATCTCCCGGATTTCGGAAGATTGACAGTAATTCTCAGTTGTATCAAGCGGCTGTATATTACATATAACGTCATTGTCCGTCCCGGTTACTTTTTTGCGGTGACTTGCCATCACTGGTTGACACTGTTGACAGCGGATACACGGAACGGGCTGATTTTGAAACCAATTCCTATTGGATTTACAAAATGATCACCAACACTAACTTGGCGAAGCGGAAACAAAAGCCGTCCGCAGAGCCTAGCAGTAAAAACCTGCTGTGCGGGTTTTTAACTGCTAGTTATAAATTAATTCTCTCCCTATAAATTTGGATTTACCTACTTTGTTAATTTTTCCTCGTATTGGTTTGTATACATGTGCTGTATATTTCGTATTTTTTTAAACATAATCACAGAATGGGGTTAAAAATCATTAATTTAAAGTTTATTATAGTAAAGCGCACTTGAAGTGAAACAACACAAAACTGCTTAATACAAATGGAATGTTTTACATATTATCGTTAACCGCTCCGATCTATCGCAAATATGCACGTTTTTCATCGTAAACGAAATGTCAGATTTACAAAAACTTTGTGTTATTTCCGCTTCACAAGTAAAGCTCTATAAATAAAACATTTCTGAACTAAAAACTGTTTTTGAAAGGTTACGAAATAAGCTTTCAAATTGTTTTATTACAAATAAATATTAACATTTGTAAATACATATTAAAGGGAGTCTTGTGTGTGCTTGTCGAAGTAGGACGCATATTTTCGCGTCTTGCTTTCTTTCTAAAGTATCCATCGATTTTCTTAACCGATTTTCCCGAAAAGTGATACGTACACGGGTTAGAATCAGTGCAATTTGCTTGACTTCGCGAATTAATTTTACCTCATTCCGTTGGAAAGTTATGTGTGATTTATTAAAATATGTTTCAAAATGTATTCAAAATATTGTCCGATTTTGATTAAGTCACACAAGGCTCAGCGTGTTTGTTACTCAGCGCGACGTAAACAGTTCGAGTTTTACGAGTGTTAAGTGATTTATTGTAAACTGACTAAAAAATGAACCTTGGTTTGCAAGTGTTTACATAGGACACAAAGAAGATCATCACACGAAGGCGTCTAATAAGATAAGACTCACTCATATTACAATTTTATTTATATCTACGATCTGTTTATTTTAATAATAACACAATTTCTGTCAAAGAAATTTAAATTTATTGCTTTCAGGATCATTGGATTTTGTTTATTTAAAAAGCAGACACAAGTTAAATTCTTTCAATATTATTTCGATGAGGTACTTATGTCGCAGTTAAGTACGTACAGGGTATACTTGAAGCAGTTAATGGTTTTGAGATATGTACATATTCCACAACAAAAACAAGTAGAGTACCTCGCATCTATCGAATGCATCTCACAGTCTGCGGTTTTAGAAAATTCGTTTCCCCTCTCTGACGTTCACATTATAAATATGTAAATAATTTTTTCTTTGTCTTAATGGTTAACAGGCTTTTGGTTTTTAGGTTTTTACAGGTTTTTGGTTTCAGTCAAAATCTAAAAGAAGTTCCTTTCAAGTACCTACACCTTTTATCTTTATCTCAAATGTTAACGTTAATTAAGTCGTGTTCACACTTCGGATGAGTTACTTTGTTCTCTTTTGGATTATCTGATTTGAATATTAAAGAAGGTGACAGAAGATACGCGAAGAAACAACAAGAAGAGCAAAATCAGGAAGAGGCTAGACGATGCACGAAGAGACAAGAAATGCCTCCACAAGTCGAGAAAAGTCAATATGAGGCAAGGAGACACCTGCAGGGACTAGAAGAACGAATAAGATGCAAGCAAAATGAGGAGATTAAAAAAAACATCTGGAGATTAAAACATAACATCTGCGCTGTTTTGTGATATTCACTTCAAGCATAAGGAAGTATTGTATAGTTTGTAGCCTATCATTTATGTTTAATGTAATACTGGTACAATTGTTATGTGCCAATGTACCCCATGCTATCATTTGTTATCAATTCTCTTGTGCATGCATATTTGTAACAACTATTTAGTTGGAACCTAGTTATCAATAAATACATAGAGATAGCAATAAACCTAGTTGGACCCTATTAATCAATAAACACATAGTTATAAGAACAATATTTGTTAATTCTAAGATTAGATAATTATTTATTATATAAGAGAAATTAGAGAAGCAGCACCAGAGTGAACATTGTAGCCGGACCAGACAGTATCGCTGTCCGTGCATTCCTGTAACATAAATACCGATAAATAAACTATATACAGAAATTATACCGAGTACTGAATCAACATTGACAATCACCTACCGGACCCTAACACAATTGTATTTTAAAAACACATTGAAATGTTAAATTTTGTAATGTTTTTGAAATGATAAATTGAATTGAATACCATTTTTGACTGGAAGAGACAAGAATGGACATGAAGGGTGGGTAAGCAGTTGGAAGATTTAAGAACAGACAAGAGGAGACAAGTAGAGTCAAGAAGGGGCGATAAGATGAAAGATACAATAAATGGCAAGAAGATGCAAGAAGAGGCAAGATGATCCAAGAAGAGGCAAGAAGTGACAAGAAAAGCCGCGAAGGGCCACGAATAACCATGAAGAGAAGATCCACGATGAACCAAATGAAGACGAGAAAAAGCAAAAAAAAAGAGGAGAAGAGACAAGAAGATTAAACAAGAGACGAGAAGATTCAAGAAGAGGCAAGAAGAGGCAAGGCGAGCCAAGGAGAGGCAAGAGGATCAAAGAATATACAGGAAGAGACGATAATGTTCCAGAAGAGACAAGCAGAGCCGAGAAGAGACGAGAAGATCCAATCAGAGTCAAGAAGATGCAAGTAGAGCCAAGAACGAGAGGATCCAAGAAGATGCAAGGAGAGCCCAGAAGAGACAACGAGTGACAGGAAGTAGCAAGAAGAGCCAAACAGAGCCCAGAAAAGATGAGAAGATTCAAGAAGAGGCAAGAAGAGCTGAGTCGAGCCGAGTCGAGCTGTGGAAGAGTTGAGAAGATCCAAGAAGAGGCGAAAGGAGCCATGAAGTGACAATAAGAACCCAGAAGAGAAGAAGGAAGAACAGCCAAGAAGAGACAACAAAAACCCTGCTATGGCAAGCGTATGGCGGAAAACATAAATAACGGGAAACTGGAAACGAGAAGCTAGAAGCAGCAGCAGAAGAAGGAAGAACAGCCAAGAAGAGACAACAAAAACCCTGCTATGGCAAGCGTATGGCGGAAAACATAAATAACGGGAAACTGGAAACGAGAAGCTAGAAGCAGCAGGAGGCAACAACCAAAAAATACATATATATGCGGGAAGTGGGAAGATGAAAACGGAAAGCAATAAGCTGGAAGCGAAAAGAAACCGGAAGAAAAATAAGCAAAAGGCGAGAAACGATATTTATATATATATATATATATATATATATATATATATATAGCTCAATCATTTCCTTTATTCCTGCCCATCCATTATTCCAATATTGGCTCCAGGTTGCCATGTATACCGGTCGATTAAACTCCAACCTCCTTCCTATCCTCAGAGCACGTGTTCCAGTCCTAACAAACAGTGCCCCCTGGTGTACCGGTCTCACCGGGACAGGAGTGCTCCTGGCTGGGGTGGTACAATCGTATCGTATCGTAACATTTGTAAATACATATTAAAATTTAGAATGCAAAGATAAAAAAATGTAAAAATGACTCACGTGATGTTTTTGTGTGAAAATGGTACTAAAATCACATATTATGTAAAAACAATAATTATTCTATCGTATAAATACATAATAAACAATTTAGTCACCTCACTTTTTTATCATTTCATACAAGAATATTTAATAAAAAAATAACAATGTCTAGCGGCGCGTAAGCGATTTGGCGGGAAAAATCTGTATCTACCGTGTATCTGACAGAATAGGTCTTTTTATGCATTTCTATGGACAACTTAAATAGGGATGTGCAGCTTGATTTATTATGGACCTTCTACTTTTTGTTTTAGGGATGTGGCTAGAACAATAACGGAGTTATAACGATTTCTGTGGAAACACACGCGTTGACGTGAAAATACGCTTATTGTACTTGACTGCTATTGTTATATTATCGTGTTTATCCGCTTACGTATCGGAGTGGTTAATATCTAGTGTTTTTTTTTTATGGATTATCTTTCATTATGAGACAAATGCTCTTTCATGGTTCTACAGGTCGTAGACATAGACTTGATTATTTGATGTGTGTAACTTTCTACATTAAACTCAGTAATACTACACTTTAGATCATATTTTCGAATATGTTGTATCCATTATTGTTTTCATAACTTGTGCACTAATAATAGATCATGTTTTTATGATGTGTGACAGGGAGGAGTCAGGGGCGGACCTCCTCGATGGATCGGGGCTCCCGGAGCTGGACGGGGGGCCCCGGGCTTCCCCGGGCCGGGGCAAGGGGGCCCCGCGGGGCCCGGACAGACCAGCGCCCTGCTCTCGCAGCTTTCCTCGCCCCCGCAGCCGCCCATGCAGCACCTCATGCACCAACAGCAGCGGATGGACGGTAAGACCATCTCCCTCATCCCTTCCTGTCTTGGGTATAATATAATATAACATCCACAAGGAGCCTCCAGATGTCTTCGTTCTAGGCTATGTCAGCAACTTCCGTCCATTGCAAGAGGAGAACAAACAGAGATCTTCAGATAAATGTGGACAGTGGAGAAACAATGATTA
This sequence comes from Limnephilus lunatus, assembly GCA_917563855.2. NCBI lineage: Eukaryota > Metazoa > Arthropoda > Insecta > Trichoptera > Limnephilidae > Limnephilus > Limnephilus lunatus. The sequence goes on along the minus strand of OU830603.1, from coordinate 44,037,339 downwards.
ATAACAGACATTGGCAAGAAACAAAAATTTCTAGCCTTTAAATCTAAAACTGGATGGATTGAACTATCCAACATTTTTGTACCGGATGTGTTATCGGAGAAATGGAAGACGAGGAGTGTTTGCTAAACTTCCTCGTTTTCTAATTTCCTGTCGCTTGGCGGGCACCCTCCCCCGTCAGCCGGCATTAGTTGTATGGTAGCGGGTGCGGGGGGGGGCCTGGCTATATACACTAGAGCGCCGTACCGTCTCCCTCTCACTTCAGGCCGCGGACGGGCACCCTACCGTGTCATGGACCTTGTACCTTGTCATGGACCTACATATCTACCCATGGTAAATTAACGAATATTGATACTGATTGCAGTTTCCCTATTTATATTGATAACAAATAATTACAGTACAGCAAATCTTAATATATAAAACAAAGTCGGGTTAGTTACACTATTTATAACTCGAGAACGGCCAGGCCGATTTTGATGATCTTTGATTTATTGGATTTGTCTCCGCTCCGGATAGGATAATAACTATTAAAACATCACAAAAATTTACCTAAAATATAGTTATTAAGAAAATTATTTTTCCTATACATTTTGTATGGAACGAATTCTCATATTTGAAAGAGCTGCGGGCATTTTGTGATAAGTACCTAGAACTGTGCGTGAATTCCAAAAATTGAAAAACGTCAAATAATTGTTTTGCATTTGTTCTTAATCGTGTGATGCTGCCCCTCTTTCTTACACACTAAGTATCAATAGCCGAAAATGAGACAAGCGGTGAACAAATGTCTGCACCCAGCCTCGGATCTACGACTTTTTCGAACCGGGGCGGGAGACCCCTTTGCCCCCCCCCCCCTTTTGCAGTGTGGGGAGGGGGGGGGGGGTTAACAAAAATTAACCAATATTATAGTTGACTTTGCTTTATTAGTACATGATAATGTCGTTCAACGTGTTTCAAACTTCAAAATTCAGTGATATTTGAAAAACAAAAGTTTTGTGGTTATGTTTTTGACATTTTTTTACGGTCGGACTGTGTTTGACAATGCCATATTTTCAATAAATACACCAATAATCGAGTTAATTGGTATTGTGGATTTAAGATAATTGATTTATCTTTTTGATGTATTGCAGCTATTTTTGGTGAGTCTTTTGTGAATTTCATTTTAGTCTATTCAAATGTCGCCATTTCTCGACAAAATTTTGGTTAAAAGTTTGTTGAGAGGGAACATTAAACAGTTCACAACATATCGAAATTTAGTTTCATATATATCTATGTAGATTGTGATTATAAATTAGACCGTTTAAAAGAAACTTAGTAGAAAATATTTAATGGGAGGCAAAATTAAACTTCCTAGGCGAGTTTATAGGGAGAAATTACTGAGAATAGTTCCGTTTTAAATATTTACGATTTTATAATTTTTTTCAATAAATACTGTGAGTATGTTATAATCAACCAAATATAGGTGGATTCATTGACTATATAGAACTATTATCAGTTTGCAAACCATATTAAAATTCGGAGGTATGATTTTTTTAAGGTGGGCGGAAAATATTCAAAACGGTCACCAAAATAACACGAGCGATTTGAAGAAAAAAATAAAAATCGCGCCGTCACTCCAGTGGACAGTGGTTAGGATACGTTCATAGATCAACTTAGGATGTGTTCAAAAACCAACTGGGCGTTTTAAAATCAAATGAATAATCGATAGAACAAGGTGCGCTGGATGCCAGGCGATGTGCGAATCAAGTTTTTTTTTTCGAATGTAAATTACGATTTTGGCGCTCCCTAAGACTGCCGCCCGGGGCAGGCGCCCCGGTTTGCCCCCCCCCTAGATCCGACCCTGTCTGCAACCTTCCAAAGGAAAAATACAATAATTATAATAAATCTCTGAAATGAAATGTAGTTTAACGCACAGTAGGCCCTAAGGAAAATGATTTCTCTCAGGACTAATGTCATCTTAGGGGATGTTGTGTGGAGGGTAGATAGGAAGTTCTGGGAAGGAAAAAGGTATGAGGGGTGAGTAGGAATCTGGAGGTCAGTGTGTCTGGGAGTGACGGACGTATGAATCCATCCAATCCATCGCTCCAACTGCGGTGCAAGGCAATGGATCAAGAGAGTACGGCTGGAAAGGTCAAAAATCTTCCCTCAACCAGTCTCTTTCGATCCGGCCCGCCACGCAGCAGGTGGGCAGAGGCATCTGCCGCCAAGAACCGTACAAACGTCACCCCATGAACCCGGGCACCCCTGCTAAATCACTAAACGTAGCGAACCACTTGGGGTGACCTATTGCAGAGGTGTTGATTATCCAATAAATGGTTCCCGGGGCGGTGGCACCCGTACCCGCCTCCCAAATTCCCGTAAGTAAGTGGAAAAGTAAGAAAATCATAAAAAAATATAAATCGGTATACAACGCCATCTCTGATACTGACAAAAACAAAACACGGACTGTTGCGCATCGATAACTGCTTCATTGTGTAATTTTTAACTTAATGAAAAAACTGAATTTAATTCAACAGTTATTGATTCGGAGGCGGTACGAAGTTCGTTGGGTCAGCTAGTATCTTATATAAAGATTCATGCTAATATCAACACTTAAATAATTATCAAAGTACGTAATGATATAACAGACCTTAAATCTAAATTAAATAATAGAAGTAAATAATTGCATGTACTCAATTGTCGAATAGATATGCAACACAATTTATTTTATCCTTTACTTCTGACACCAATTTTATTTTCTTGTTATGGGCCTGTTGTTGAAGTATGAAAGAAACATCACTTTTAATGTAGAGTTCTTTATTTATAGGTTTAAATTATTATATTATAATTATTTCACTTAATTACATTTTATCACAAAATGGTTTTTACACGGTTATAATAATTACTATTACGACTGAACCGAACTGCTTCTGATTTGAATCTGAGTTGAGAAGATGTGTCTTCAATTTATATTAAGTGTTGTGTAAGACTATAGACGTAATGATTAATAACTCAAATAGTAATATTAACAACAGATAGGAACTGAGTACATGCAATTATTTACTTCTATTATCTAATAGAAGTAAATAATTGCATGTACTCAGTTCCTATCTGTTGTTAATATTACTATTTGAGTTATTAATCATTACGTCTATAGTCTTACACAACACTTAATATAAATTGAAGACACATCTTCTCAACTCAGATTCAAATCAGAAGCAGTTCGGTTCAGTCGTAATAGTAATTATTATAACCGTGTAAAAACCATTTTGTGATAAAATGTAATTAAGTGAAATAATTATAATATAATAATTTAAACCTATAAATAAAGAACTCTACATTAAAAGTGATGTTTCTTTCATACTTCAACAACAGGCCCATAACAAGAAAATAAAATTGGTGTCAGAAGTAAAGGATAAAATAAATTGTGTTGCATATCTATTCGACAATCATCAATCGACGGACAGCTGGTTATTAAATCATTATAAAGTCCCCGATAAGACTGTCAAAATAATCAACCGTGTTTTGCAAAGGTAGAAGGCAATTCCTTATCGACGGACAGCTGTCATCGCTACAAGTCCCCGACAATAAAAAAGATTGCCATCCAGCCCATTGTTGCCAACCTGGAAGCTGTGATGAAAAAAAAAGAAGAAGGTAAAAAAAAATTCTGTATAACTCTGCTGCTACTCTTGGGAGAACTGCTCCGTAGACGCAGACTGCAGAACTCATCGCTCTTCAGTCATCAGTATTGTAAGTTTTTATTTTGGGTTAAATTAAGATATTTTTACTAATTTTATATATTTTGTATTAGATTAGATTTATATTGTTTATATAGACTCTAATAATTAAGTAACAAAATGGCTAAAGTAGAACCAGTTAATTCTTCAGTAGAAAAAAAAGAACCGGTAACAATGAGTTTCCTTACGTCATTTATTTCCTATACATATTAACATATGATGGTAAATCGGATAATCTACACAAATTTATTAAGGATTGCGATTACTCGTACAGTTTAGCTAATGAAACATAAAAATATATGTTGTATAGGTATATCTGTACCAAAATTATTGGAAAAGCAGATGATGCCTTATTATGCAGACAGATTAATACCTGGGAGGAATGCAAAGAATTTTTAATTGAAAATTTTACGGAAACAAAAAATTCAACTCATTTAGCAATAGAATTATCGCAATGTAGACAGAGGAGAGGCGAATCAATAATCGGTTACACACAACGAGTAGATCAAATTTTTTCCAAATTAACACGTGCGGTGCGAAATGAAACAACAGACCAAAACGAGTTAATTGGTAAATACGCAATGGTTAAACAAAACGCTCTACAAGCTTTTTTACTAGGAGTTTTGCCTCAATATCGAACAACTTTAATTGCAAGAGAACAGAAAGGTTATGAAGAAGCTGCACAAATAGCAATAAATCAGGAGAGATTAACACAGGCTGCTTCATTCTCAAGCGATTTAGGTCAAGAGAAATTTTGTAGTTTTTGTAAAAAACCTGGTCATGAGGTGAGAAATTGTTTTAAGCAGAATAAACCTGTTAATACTCGGGTGTTCCAAACATCCGAATATCAGGAACGTGATAGAAATCATTTTAAAAAGAAAGTTGAAAAAAATATTTTAAATACTGATTTCAAATCTATAACGTGCTTTTATTGCAACAAACCAGGGCATATAAAGAAAAATTGTTTCAAGTATAAAAATTCTCAGACAAACTTTAACAGGAATTCGGGAAACGAGAAAACCCAGTCACTCACTGCCGGAGTGCAACTGGCGTCAGTTCAGGCAGAGTTTTAAATTCCCACGTTACAGCTTATATTAGGATACCTTTTAAGGAAAGCAATAATAATATAAAATATGCAGAATTATTAATAGATAGTGGTGCAGACATTAGTCTTATTACACCAATGATACTAAATGGTAATATATGGTGTGATAACACAGATATAATTGATATTTTTATTTTATTTATTTATTTATATTCTCACCATACATTTTGTTGTTGTTTTTTTTTTACATAAATTAACCTCACTAGGACTAATGCCTGTATTGAGGTTAATAATTATAATTTGAGGATGCATTTTACATACATTTACATTTTACAAATTAAGGGTATATGTGCAAGTGAGCCAATAAAGACTCTCGGAACCGTTAAATTGACATTTGATTCAATGGAAAGCTGTTTCCTCATAAAATACATTTGTTGCCTCGGGGAACAAATGTACCCCTCGATGGGTTATTGGGGACAGACTTTTTAAGGAAGCATAATGCTAAGTTAGACTATGCAACAACGCGATTCCGTTATATTTTCAGTCAGATAAGATTGATAAGAGTTGTTATAATTCAATAGTAGTACAGGCACGTACTGAAACCGTTATCGAAGTAAACATTCTTAATCCAGAAATAAAAGAAGGGATCATCCCTGATACAGAAATCGCGGAAGGTGTTTATTTAAGTAAATGTATTTGTAAGGTCGATAGTAACGCAAAGGCAGTTGCTACTGTCCTAAATACAACGGAAAAACCAATCACAATAAAGAAATGTTCTATTATCTTAATAAAGGCAAAACTTTAAATAAACGAATTTTTTAAGTATTTCAAGTTAACATTGCGTCCGATGAATCGGTTAAAAGAATTAATAAATTAAAAGATAAAATTAGAACTGAACATTTAAATACAGAAGAAAAAGAATCTTTGATGTCAACGTGTTGTGAATTTAATGATATTTTCCACTTAGAAGGAGATGTATTAACGAGCACTAATTCGATTACTCATGGTATAAATACAGGAGGTCACGCACCGACCTTTACAAAATCTTACAGATACCCTGAAGTTCATAAGGCAGAAGTAAATGATCAAATTCAGAAGATGTTGGGTCAAGGGATAATAAAACCTTCAACATCTCCTTGGTCTTCTCCATTGTGGGTTGTACCAAAGAAATTGGATACATCCGGAAAACAGAAATGGCGAATAGTTATAGATTATCGTAAAATTAATGATCTTACAGTTGGGGACGCATTTCCTCTTTCAAATATCTCAGATATTTTGGATCAGTTAGGTCATTGCAAATATTTTTCGACATTGGATCTTGCATCTGGTTTTCACCAGATTCCAATGAAGCCGGAAGATTCCCCAAAGACAGCATTTTCCACACCTACGGGTCATTATGAATATACACGTATGCCATTTGGTTTGAAAAATGCTCCTGCGACATTTCAAAGATTAATGAATAATGTTTTAGCCGGTATTCAAGGAATTAAATGCTTTGTGTATTTAGATGATATAGTCATTTACGCAGATAATTTAGAAACTCATGATAAAAAACTGAGAGAAATATTTCAAATTCTTAGAATACACAATTTAAAACTACAACCAGATAAATGCGAGTTTTACGACATGAAGTAGCATATCTCGGACATGTGATTTCAGAAAACGGCGTAAAACCAGATAATATGAAAATAGACGTCATAAACAAATACCCAATACCAAAGTCGACGAAAGATATTCAGTCATTTTTAGGTTTAGTTGGATATTATAGGAAATTTATTGAGGGTTTCAGTAACATTACGAAACCATTAACTAGCCTTTTAAAAAAGGATAAAACATTTTTGTGGGATAAACCTCAACAAGAATCATTTGATAAATTACGAAGTATTCTAACAAGCGATACTATTTTACAATATCCAGATTTCAGCCAACCTTTCAATCTAACCACAGATATCAGTAATTTTGCTTTAGGCGCGATCCTCAGTCAGGGACAGATAGGTGAAGATTTACCTATCGCTTATGCATCTAGGACACTAAACAAAGCCGAATCTAATTATTCAACCACTGAAAGAGAATCATTAGCTATAATATTTGCTGTAAAACATTTCAGGCCTTATTTGTATGGTAGGAAATTTAAGATCATAACTGATCACCGACCTCTTACATGGCTTTTTAATGTAAAAGATCCAGGATCTAGATTAATTAGATGGAAACTAAAATTGGAAGAATACCAATATGAAATAATCTACAAGCCAGGAAAATTAAACTCTAATGCAGATAGCCTATCAAGAATAATTCTTCAAATAAACAATTCAACTAAAGATACCTATGACGACTATATCAACTTTGAGAAGTCTAATTTAGACCCAAATATTTACAGTTTTAATGAGATAGAAGAATGTTTAATTTCACGCAAAGACAATATTGGCCATTGTTTATCAGCGGAACTTGAAATGAATGACGAAATAGCTTTGGAAATATTAAATTTAATGTTGGAGTTTTACCTACCATTAAAACTCTTATTATGTTGTCTTGCTCATCCAGAATATACATATAATGTGAGAGATATCGCGCTTATTTCTCGCTAGCGCCCGTCGTATCTCTTGCTATATCTTGAATTTCCCGCCTTCCTTTTGTAGCTCCCTTCAGTTGTATAATTGTCACCTTGCAGTTGGCGTCCTGAGACGCCATTTCCTTCAATTTGGACTCACCAAGCAGAGCTTGAATATATATTCTGGATGAGCAAGACAACATAATAAGAGTTTTAATGGTAGGTAAAACTCCAACATTATGTGTGTCGTTGCTCATCCAGAATATATATATAATGTGAGAAGTGTTTGTTATCGCTTGGTGACAATTCTAAAGCCAAAATTGTGACTATTACTGTATTGCTTGAAATAACTTGGTCAAAGACTGAGAGTGAATGGGTGGATTCAGCACCTCAACATTGAGACCTCTGATCTGCTTTCTATAATATTTCTTGAAATAGCTGTCTATAGGACACTCTTCCAGTCAACTCCTTGAGGCTACTGCTGATCTCAAACTCCCAGGGGAGGCATCAATCCCAGCGTCCTTCAAAATTGTTTTAATCCATCCACCAATAACAGTTCTCGAGGCTGGCCTGGCAGGCCCCAATGTGGAAATAAACAGACATTCAACACCAGCTTCGTGTCTCCTGTTCTCACCCAAAGACATAAGCTTTCTCAACCAAAATATAGGATCTATATTACAATCCTCTGCTTTGCAAAGTTTCCAACCAGACTGTCTATGTGTAGAGGTGTCTGTTTTAGAACCAAAAATTGGCCATAATACAATGTGATCATCATTGTCCACAAGATTATCAGGAGATGTATGTAGTAAAGTCAGATCATGTACTCGTCTTCCTGATGCCAGAAGTAAAATCACAGAACATCTACGAGATGCTTCGAAAAGAGTCAGGTCCTTTGGAGGATTTTTACAAAGCCAAGATACCAAGTATCCTGGATCCCAAGTAAATGCTCTAGGCTTCTTATTTGCAGAATTTCCTATACCTCTCATCACTCGCTTGACCAAGGGATGATTACTTATCCTCAAATCGCCGTTGGGGTCACACAAAACCGACACTGCAGACTTGTGAAGTGCTATAGTACTGGGAGCCAACCTTTCTTCACCCTTAAGTATGCCAAAAACCGTGCCAGCTGAGATCCCGAAGGGTTATTAGGATGCGTATTATTAATGGAGCACCATTCCTTCCAGCTCTTCCATGCCATGTGATAAGTTGAAAGCGTAGATTTGCGCCAACCCGCATTCAACAGAGCTTTCTCTTGCTGTGACCAATCGTTCAATGCTTCACTCCACCCCCAATCTTCCACACCTGTAGTTGGAGCTTCTGGACCTGTTGAGGATGAAGTCCTGTCGATAAGTCTATCAAGTTGTCGACCAACATGGGTATTATGTGAGGTCGGTCTAGGGCTCTTCTCTTTAGGTCTGGTAACCAAAACACTTTTGGCCAATTTGGGGCTACGACCAGGTACACCCCTGATGACTTGTTCAGGTGTGCAAGCACTCGTGGCATTAAACAAGGGGGAGGAAAGATCCATGCCAAGGGGAAATGCCAACTCCTGCTGAACGCGTTGTGAAACATCGCTCTCTTGTCGTGGGAATCTATCGAGACATACTGATCCACGACGTGAGCCCTCGAAGAAGCGAATAGGTCCACTACTGGATTGCCCCACTTGTGAAAAACAGCTCTTACCGCTGGGGGAAGAAGGTGCCATTCTGGTAATGTCATCCCTCGGGATAGATGATCCGCGAGGCCATTGTAGCGTCCTGGCAAGTATTGGACTTGTAAAGCGATTCTGCGCTTGTCCAAAAGAGCAAGAATCTGAAATGTCAGATGAAGGAGACCCATCGACTTGGTGCCTCCCTCGTTCCTCAAGTAGGCTACGACTGTCCTGTTGTCTGATTGAATGAGTAACGAAGAACTTCTCAAATTCTGAGTCACAGATGTTAAGGCATTTAAGATTGCTGTCATCTCCTTTATGTTGCAATGTCCCCCCCTCTGACTGTCTGTCCAACAACCCGACAGAGGTACATCGTCGATCAGGGCTCCCCAGCCGTGATCCGCCGCATCCGTAGTCAGAAAGTGTGTTGGGCTGAGAACATGAAGAGTTGAAACATGATCTAAGTTGGTCATCCACCATTTCATTTCCGACAAGACCTCCTTCTTTATCGGGGACTTCTGCTGAGGGGTCAGCTTCAGCATTAACTGCAACTGTAATTGCATCAGCCGAGTATGGAGTCGACCTCTGGGGACCACAAAGGTAGCAAAATTCAACTTCCCGAGAATACTCTGAGCTTCTTTTAGAGTCCATCTTCGTCTTGTCACGAAGCCCCGAAGTGAATTCCAAAGACCTTGGCGTCTGAATTTGGTCAAATACTTCTGATTTAGATGAGGGTCCCACACAACTCCCAGGTATTCCACTAATTGTGCTGGCTGACTGATACACTTCTGGAGATTCAGTGACCAACCTAACCGCTCCAACAAATGAAGGGCTTCCCGTGTTTGACTGAGGAGGACCTCTCTGGTCTGATGAGCCAGGAGAAAGTCGTCTAGGTACACAATGACCCTGATACCCCGTCTCCGCAGGATTTCTGCAATCCAATTTGTGATATCTGCAAAGGCCTGTGGTGCACTGCTCAAGCCTTGAGGCAGGCATGTCATCTGTAAGTGAAGACCTCCGTAATACAATCTCAGAAAGCAACGGTGAGCTTTTGCGACCGGTATGTGGAAGTAGGCCTGCGAAAGGTCTATTTTTGTCATCCAATCGTTGGCTTGAAGAAAGTGTGGGACTTTGTGGTGAGATATCAGAGAAAACTTTTTCCAAGCTACATCTAAATTGAGAGCTTTTAAATTGAGGATTGGCCGTTTTGAGCCGTCGCTCTTTTGAACAAGAAAAAGTGTTGATAGGAAGGAGGCATTGTCGCCAGCTCTTTCCAGTGTACCATCTCTCATCATCTTTTTTATTTCGAGGGTCATTTCCGGGGTTACTTTCGTCTTGAACCTCCTTGCGGAAGCATGGCTTGGACTTATCAACAAGGGCTTTCGGATGAATGGTATGCGGTATCCTCTTATCATACGTAAGATGGTCTCGGGGGCATCTAGGGCTCGCCATTCTCTCCAATAATCCTGTAGTTGACCCGCCCGAAATGGTTGATTGTCACTTGTTGAAGCGGCCACGAGAGATCTGCCCCCTCGCGCCACGCTTCTGTTCCCTCCCCCTACGCCTCGTACCGGAGGAATAGTGGGGGTCTCGCCCGTGGTCTGCCCGCCGGGGAAACGAGGGAAATGCCATATTTTCCTTTGATGTCTGCTTGGGGGGAAAGGCAACAACCTCCTTAGATGTTGAAGGGCGGTTGTGCGCCGAGTGGCTACCCTGAGGTAGGCGCACTGGATTAAAGCACTTTGTTACACCACCTAGTTTCTGCAACTGAGCGGACATTGCTTCTTCCCCAAAAAGATGAGTGGAAGAAGGAGGAATTCTGCTGAATAGCTTCCGTTCCACTCCCGTCTTACAGCTGCCCAAAATCTTATCCCTTCTGTGCTGAATTACTTCAGCTCGCTTTCCGCACGTTATCTGCAGTATATCGTCGGAGCATTTTATATACTCGGAGTCCTCTCCTAACAGGATGTTCAGTTGTTCCTCTAAAGCTTCACTTGACAGAGAACCTTCTGAACTACTTCCCCATTTGATAAGTTTCTGGAGAGCCTGTTGAAGGCACTCTCTCTGCTTCAATGAGGCATGCGTTACCGCAGCCAGCATCTTTTCCATGGCAGGAAATATCGGAGAGGCGGTGTCAAATGCCAGCACCTCACAGTTTACTTCCAACTCCTTGAAGCCTGGATCAGCTAAATATTCCTTTAAAGCAGATGCGTAGCGGACATTGGCCCAGTCGCTCGAGTTGAAGCGTTGGAGATTCTCCACCAAACCCAGATGTGTTGTAGAAGGTTTTGGCACTGCAGACTCCTTCAGAACAGTAGAGGGACCCGGCATCTGATACTGCCTTTCAGGCGACAACGAGCAAACGCTCCCAGATGCATGCGAAGATGCCGCTATATTTGGCGTGCTGACAGTGATTTCCTGCGTTGACCTATCCATGACAAGATCCTGCAGGGTCTTGACCTGATATGCTAATCTTTTAAGCAGATGTCTGTCATTCTGCTTTCGTCTTTTCGTACGCTTGCGACGCCTACTACTCTTCGATGCCGAACCGCTCGATTGCGAACTCGAAGAACTGGTTGACATTGAACGGCGTGGCCTTCTTCGATCACGTCGTTTAGAGGTTACATCCTCTTCTTCTACATGCTCCTTGTCTAAGGGCATTTTGACCCGTGCACAAAAAATGTTTGGGTACGCGAAGGAAAGCGGCGCAGTTTATTCTGCGTAGCAGTAAGACGCAAATAACTTTATAAATAATCGCACAATCACTCAGCACTAGATTTACACAAAATTACGACAATTTGCGGGTAGCAACAGATTCGTTTTCGTTAATATAATTACGAAACAAAATTTCACGACCGGCGTAGGTGAAATAGACGCCAAAATTGAAGGAAATGGCGTCTCAGGACGCCAACTGCAAGGTGACAATTATACAACTGAAGGGAGCTACAAAAGGAAGGCGGGAAATTCAAGATATAGCAACAGATACGACGGGCGCTAGCGAGAAATAAGCGCGATATCTCTCACATTATATGTATATTCTGGATGAGCAACGACACACATAATAAATAATTATGACGAATTAAAAACCAATATACCCAATATTGGAGATATCTTGTATAGTACACATGATAGTAAAGGCATTTACCATATGATAATAAAACAAAATTTTTGGGATAAACCCGCATACAGAGACATATTTTTAGCTCTGAGAAATCTTAAGGAAAAATTGGAAATTGATAACATTCATGTAATATCACTTCCAAGAATATGTTGTAAATACAAACATCTTAAATGGGAAAAAATTAAACAAATGATTCAGTACATATTTAGAAATACTAGAATAAATATTACAATTTGTAATGATAAGATTGTTACCCCAGAACCAGAAATGATAGCAGAAATTTTAAAAGAAAATCATGACAACCCATCCTCGGGTCATTCAGGATTTCACAGAACTTACAATCGCATAAAAACTAAATATAGTTGGAGAGGAATGAAAAGAAATATTCGGGATTATATAAAAAAATGCGAATCTTGTCAAAAAAATAAAACATCTAGGAAAAGAAATATCCAACCAATGGAGATAACTAGTACATCTCTTAAACCTTTTCAGAAAATTTCTTTATATATTGTAGGACCGTTAACCTTGACAGAAAACGGTAATAAGTATATCCTTACTCTGCAAGATGATCTGACAAAATACTCACAGGCATAAGCGATCCCAAATCATGAATCCGCAACGATAGCAAATAAATTAGTTACTCAATTCATTTGTAAATTCGGTATACCTTCTACGATTCTAGCAGATCAAGGCGCAGATTTCACGTCGAATTTAATAAAAGAAATTTCAAAACTTTTTATGATAAAGAAGATTCAAACAACCGCTTATAGACCTCAATCTAACGGAGCTTTAGAACGGTCCCATGCAACATTAGCCGATTATTTAAAGCACTACATATCAGACTCACAATCTGATTGGGACGAGTGGATTGACATGGCTATGTTTTCTTATAATACTACATCGCACACATCAACTAAGTATAGTCCACACGAATTAGTTTTTGGAGTGAAACCTGATTTACCTTCTTCAATTATACAAGAACCAGAATTTAAATACACATACGACAATTTTTTAGATGATTTAAAGTTTAAACTAAATAAAACTCAAGAAATAGCTAGAAATAATCTATTAGATAGCAAGAATAAATCAAAGGAAATATTTGATAAACGGGTCATAAATAATGAAAAATATAAAATAGGTGACATGGTTTATCTAAAGAATGAAAACCATAAACCTAGACAATGTAAAAAGTTAACTCAAAATTATACAGGACCTTACCAGATAATCGAAATTAATTCTACAGTTAATTGTACAATTCTAATAAAGAAAAAGAAAGTAAAAGTACATTTAACAGGATTAAACACGCTTTTATTACAGATTAATTTGTTTGCGAAAAATAATATTGTACATCCGTTTTTGATTAATCCAACGCAGTACTTAGAAGAACTTGTTAAATCCGTTCCATATTTACCAAACTCAATGTCTTATCCATTACCTTTAAATTTGAAATTTGTTAATGATCTATTAAGTTTAGTAAAACTTGATGTTTTTACTGTAGATAAAAGAATTGTATTTATATTATCTAACCCATTGTGTAGTTTTTTGAATTATAATCTATATGAATTAATACCTTTACCTATGAAAAGACCAGATGGATTATATGTCTTTATTTTACCTTCAGTAAAATATTTAGCTATATCAGATAGTAAGACACAGTATGTAGTATTAGATAATTTAGATAGTTGTAAAGAAATTAGTAAAAGTAAATTGATATGTTCTTCTAATAATGCAATATACTCTTTATACAGTAGAGTAATCTGTGAAGTAGAATTATTAAATTTAAATAATCACATACCCACAAGTTGCGATACCAGACTTTTGAATTATATAAATGAAGTCTGGCATAAATTAAATGATAATGATTGGATTTATGTATTTCCCAAAGAAACCTTGATAACAATTAAATGTAATAAGTCAAATCCATTTGACATTGTATTAAAAAATACAGGAATATTCAATGTAAACCCATCATGTAAAATATACAGCACTTCCACAATGATAAATAATGTTGAAATTGTAAAATCCACTAAAAACATATCATATTCAATAACTCCATCTTTTAATATACTCGAAGATGACTGTTGCAGAGTTAATAGAAGTAAAGAAATAATACATTTGCCGTTATTGCATCCTAAATTAAATGGACTCAGTCGTGATGATTTAACTATTGCTAGCCATAAGCTTAATGAAATATATGATAAATTAGAAACCAACATGAATCCTGAAGAACACGTATTGAAAAAACTTGTAAAAAATAGTTATATATCATTTATCATTATGAGTTTATTAAAATTGTTTATTTTGTATTTAGGATATAAGTTGTATAAGAAAATTAGAAATAAGAAACATGCGAATTCGTGTAATAAAATAATGAATTGTATAACCTTTAATCTATGTAAACAGACTGTAAGTGATTAACTGTTTACATTAATCTATGTAAACAGACTGTATCTGTAGAAGTAGAAGAACCAGAAGCTATAGAAATTCAATCTATGCCTCTGAGACGAAGTGCCAGATTACGGCATGAAGTATTACGAGATAGCAGCTTCTCTGTATCTCATTTAAGAGGGGAGGTGTCATGGACCTTGTACCTTGTCATGGACCTACATATCTACCCATGGTAAATTAACGAATATTGATACTGATTGCAGTTTCCCTATTTATATTGATAACAAATAATTACAGTACAGCAAATATCTTATATGAATATTCATGCTAATATCAACACTTAAATAATTATCAAAGTACATAATGATATAACAGACCTTATTTGCAGTCTGCATTCCTTAAATCTAAATTAAATAAGCAGTTCGGTTCAGTCGTAATAGTAATTATTATAACTGTGTAAAAACCATTTTGTGATAAAATGTAATTAAGTGAAATAATTATAATATAATAATTTAAACCTGTAAATAAAGAACTCTACATTAAAAGTGATGTTTCTTTCATACTTCAACAACAGGCCCATAACAACCGCACAGCCGACCAATCCGAACGCCGGTAATCATTTTGGTCGGTAGTTTTTATTTGATAATTATTATATGTCATGTTTATGTTTTGATTTACAGGAGTTCGGCCTGTAATATTGACGAATAAAAGATATCGAATGATAGGCCGAACTCCACTTTGCATAATTAGATGATAGGAAATAGTATAAGTGTAAGTTTAATTGTCTTATTTTGAAATCCCCTGAAAATTGTGGGGCCGGGGACCCACGGATATTTTTGTATTTTATCTTTTTTTCATTAATAAACATGCTAGAAAGAGATGGTTTTGGTCGGCAGAGAGAAAACAGAGAAAAGGGTAGCCCCAAAGGTCGTAGCGCCCGTCACGCGAATCGTGTCGGAGGTTATCACCCCCGAAACACACACTTGAAAGAATAGGGTCGCACCGAAGGCCCTCCACTCGGTCGCGGAAGGTTTTGGAATAAAAACCAGTGCGACCCTGGAACAAAGGCACTCTAGTACTGAACACGAAAAGCTACCCTTCTCTTTGCAAACTGGATCATCTCTCGATGGAAATTCACCAAGAACTCAACTTTTGATTTCACGAGACAGCAGCTGACATGGACTACCCGGCGCCCTATTTTACAGTCTGTGTGAGTGGCGGAAACTTCGCTTACAATTTTAATTTAAATTAAAAAATATATTATTTTCTCAGGTATGGCACCTCAACAGCATGCCCAGCAGCTTAGAATGCAGCAGCTACTCGGAGCTCAACAACAACAGCAGCAACAGCAACAGCAGCAACAACAGCAGCAGCAACAACAGCAGCAGCAACAACAGCAGCAACAGCAGCAACAACAACAACAGCAACAAGGAGGGCCAGGCCAACAGCAGCAACAAGGAGGACCAGGACAGCAACAACAGCAGCCTGGACAACAACCAGGCCAGCAACAACAAGGTTTTTATTGTCAAGTCTTGCGTTGATTACACTTTTATTTATTTTATATTTACTTCACACATTCATTTTAAGAAATCGGACCAATAGAGCAGGGTCTTTAAGAGACCCGTCTTGTCCCGTGTTGTAAGAGACGGGAAATGAGAAGTATTTGTAAAACTTATGCCTCAATGGTAAAGTCTTGTTTTTTTTGTGTTATTTTTTCATAAATTCTTTCTGTTTCAGAAAGCTGACTTAACTTAAATTTCACATGAAAAGAAAGTTTTGGAGCATCTTCTAACAGGATATTTTTATGTATTTTTCTAAAATCGTAAAAAATGTGTTTTTTTTATAATTTTTTTCTGTTTCAGAAAATGGATGTAAAATTCCAAATGGTTGATTTGTCACAGAGAAAGTTTTACAGCATCTTCAAACACAAGATTTAAAAAAATATTTTTGTATTTTTATAAATTTGTTACCGTTGTGTTTTTTCAAAAATTATTTCATTTTCAGAGAGCTGACATAAAAGTTAAGTGATTAAAAAAGTCTTTGAACGTCGTCAAACACAGTATTTTTTTTCATAAATTCTTTCTGTTTCAGAAAATTGACTGAAATTCAAAATGGACGAATGTCGCAAAAAAAGTTTGGGAAATGTGTTTGAATGCCTTTTTTAGATGCCTAATACTCGAATAAGTTGTCATTTCTCTGGTTGCAGGTATCACGCAGCAAGGTCCGAGCTCGGGGCCAGTGGCGGGAGTGGGGCCGGTCGCGGGGGCCGTGGGTGGCACGGTGGGGGCTGGCGGGGGCAACGCCTCGCGGGCTTTCATCTGGCAGGGAGTCCTGGAGTGGATAGAGAAGGGCAAGAGCCCCTCGGACCAAAGCAAGACTACGAGACACGTGCCCTGCCAGGTGTCTGCCAGCTGCAGAGACGGGGAACCCGAAATGTGAGTATTAGCCACTTAAATCATATACATAATATAAAAGTACATATTGGCATAGGGAGTGTGGCGAACCCATCGCTCAGGGAGTGGAAACACAAACCTGCAATAGCCATCCCAAGCCAAGGTGTGAGCTACCGTGCTCAGGCTGAATGTCCTGGGGAACAGTGTCACGAACAGTGCCTCCGAGAAACAAGGTCGCAACTCGGAGTATTCAGACCTTACTCCAGCACTTGGGGCTCTGCTGGAGTGGACCTTCTATTTCCCTGGTAACTCGTGGGACAAAAAATTGGACCATTCGAAAACTAGGGGCCTTTTGAGAACCTAGGAGTGCTGAGGCCACCTCCGTGGACTTCCTTCCTGGGGCCTGTAGGTGGAACCAAGAGGAGAAGCCATGGAGATGAGAGCTAAGGCCACCTCCATGAACTCTTCCCTTGTGGGGCCTTCAGGGAACCAAGGGGAAGGGCACTCTTCCAGCGTGGGACCTTCGAGGAACCAAGGAGGAGTGAGATGGAGAGATGATGTCCTCTTCCCATATGGGGCCTTTAGGGAACCATGTAGGAATGAGGAGGAGAAATGAGACCATCTCTGTGAACTCTTCCCTTTTTGGGGCCTTTGTGGAACCAAGGAGGAGTGAAGAGGAGAGATGAAGTCTTATTCCCTTTTGGGGCCTTTGTGGAACCGAGGAGGAATGAAAAGGATAGATGAAGTCCTCTTCCCTCCTGGGGCCCTCGGAGAACCAAGGTGGGGTGGACTCTTCCCTTGCGGGGCCTTTAGGGAACCAAGGGGAGGTGGACTCTCCGTCGTGGAGCCTTCGGGAACTAAGGAGTGGAGAGGAGAGATGAAGCCCTCTTCCCTTGTGGGCCCTTCAGGGAACCAAGGACGAGTGAAGAGGGGAAATGAGACCTGGGAAGATACATTGTCGAATCAAAAGATATAGCTTCATTTCCAATAACAACTCTGGTGAACTTTATTAAAGGGACAGGGTTGTTGTTAAAGGATTGAGGTAAAATGGGAGATAGCACAATGGGCCTATGGCCTAAGTGCCCACGGGAACTTATCGTAAACCGTCTCCGCCAAGAATAAAAATAAAAGTACATATAGAAGATAACTACAAGTAACTTGAAGATGGATTTAAAAGGTTTTAAAATTACACATTGCGTATCGACTGCCGAAAGTCATTTAGGTTTATGCCAAAAAATTAAATACTTTGATTTGCGTTGACAAGTCTCGACATTCTGGCTAAAGGAGAATGATATTCATAATTAGTAGAATGTTGATTGAGGAACAGCTATTCATTATTTCAGAGTCTACTCAGAGTTACAACTCATCCAGTGTAACAAAGCAGGTGTGTGTAATATGTACTATTGATAATTTTTATTTTATTTTAATTTCATCATACGAGTACTCGTCTAATCCTAATCTCCAAGCAATTCCTCGTAGAAAGCGAAGTTGTAGGAATTCAATGTGACAAATGTGGACAGCATAGAAAGGAAACCAAATGACAATAGCATATTCAAGGTGAGGGCGAACCAGCGAACGGTAAAAAGTTTTAAGTGTACTTATATGCTTGAAGTCAGAGGTAATTCTATGAATGAAGCCGAGTAGTTTAAGTGATTTGTTTACAATGTTATTAATGTGATCACGGAAAGAAAGTTTGCAGTCAAGAGTGACCCCAAGGTCCTTGATAGATGTGACAGTAGAGAGACAAACATTATTTAGTTTATAATCAAACTGAATCGGTTTTTTACAAAAGGAAATATGTAGAACAACTTTCACTGGTGACTGGTTAATCCACACTTTTTACACGCTGTAGCAATCACTAAGTGTAATAATTATTGACTAGCAGTTAAAAACCCGTTCCGCAGGTTTTAGATGCTAGGCCCTGCGGGCGACTTTTGGTTTGGCTTCGCCCATTTTACAAATACAAAAGGAACTGGTTCCAAAAATAGCCCATTCCTCGGATCCACTGTCGTCCAGTGTAGCTAGTCACCGGGACAAGCAATGACGTCATATGTAATGTATAGCTGCTTGATAAAACAATGTTTTTTTTTTTAAAATGAATACCCCACAAGTGTCCCAACTGCTCCCGTCTGAAGCCTGTGAGACTATGTCATCCCCAATTGGGGTATGTTGTGAGGCTGAAGGTAGTGGGGAGGGGAAGGAGATAGGGAAGAGGAAGGTGTTGAAGTACCTGGCTATTCAGATCTGGTCACCAAACACACTAATGCCATTTCAAGCAACGTTTCAATTCTGAATGGTGGTCTTACACCAGGGCGATACTGAGAGTATCTTCCACTCTGGAACGTGCCGCAAATATATTATGTATTATTTTAAATGAATAAATTGTGAAATAACACAAATTAATCAAATAAAATTAATTTGCCACGCCGGGATTCGATCCCGCGACCTTCGGTGTGCGAGCTAAGCGCCTTACCGCTGGACTATGCCGGCCGTCAGTATTACCGACTTACCGTCAATCTTTCCGTATCCGGAGAGATACATTCGCAAATTTGTAGCAGTTATACCTATTGGGAAAACGTCCCCATCCGACCTGTTGATGGAAGTGGCGACATCGTGTGACGAATTCTTGAATTCGAAACCGAATTACAACGGTAGCTTTGTTTGAAATTCCACGTACACAAATGTTATTTGTGGCGCGGCGCTTATGGCGCGGCGCGTATGGCGTGGCGTCAGACATGCACTCGAAGCCGGGTTCTGAAATTCAACCACGCAGACGCGAGCCTATTAATACTTAACTGGTACTGAAAGGCTGTACCAAAACTAAACACCGAAAACCACTTTTTTTAACAATCTCAAATCTCACATGATTGTAATATAGTTTATAGTTTCATAGTTTTTTTTTTAATGTTTCATCCTAAATAAAGCATTATGAAAAATATATATTTTGTCTGTTTGATCTCGAAACAATGATTTTTTTTTTCTTCTTTTTTACATTAGCTCCACACCCGAGGCCCTGGGTGAAATAATTCCCCTCAGGTCCTATGTCATCTTTGGGGATGCTGTGTGGAGGGTATTTTTTTGAAAAGGAAGACAAGTAAGTTCTCGGAAGGAAAAAGGGTTAGGAATCTTGGGGTTAGTGTGTCCAGGTGTAACGGATGTATGAATCCAACCCTCTCATTGGGGCGTAAGGCGGTGTTCCGAGAGAGTCCTGCCGGAGAGATCATAAGGTCTCCCTAAACCAGTCTCTCCAGATCCGGCCTGCTATGCAGCTGGTGGGCAGACGCATTCCCGGCCAATACCCGGACAAACCTGACCCCATGAACCCGGGCACCCCTGTTAAATCACCAAACATAGCGAACCACTTGGGGTTGACAGCAGGGATGTTTGATGGCAAGTGTTGGTTATCTAATAAATGGATTCCTGTATAATACGAGGTTTGTTAAAAAAGTAACGGGAATTTTCATTTTTTGTAAAAAATATTTATTTATTCGTCTACATTAATGGTGTCACCTTCAAAGGAGTCCCCATTAGATATTATGCACTTATGCCAGCACTTCTTCCAATCCTCGAAACACTTCTCAAACTACATCTTTGGGATAGCCTTTAGTTCATTCGGCGATGCGTGCCTTTTTCAGTCTGGTCTCTGTCTTATGTGCCCATACCATCTCAACTGTCGTTCCTCCAGCTTACTGTTTATGTCCGTGACACCCAGGCCCAGGCTACCACGAATGCGTGAACTTTTAATCTTATCTTTTAGTGATACTCTTGCCGACCATCTAAGTATTCGCATTTCTGCTGTTTCGAGTTGCCTAGGGTAGGAGTGTTACATAGTCCAGCATTCGGAGCCATACATTATTGCGGGTCTAACAATAGTCTGGTATATCTTTCCTTTAAGTTTTATAGGCATTTTGGAGTCACACAATATTCCCGTTACGGATCTGAATTTAATCCATCCCACACCTATTCTATGTTTGTTTATGTGCTGGGGCGTTTCATCATCTTCAACGTCTTCACGGCCATCTTGGAAATGCTTATACCACTTGTAAACCCTTGTTTTACTCATAGCAGACTCACCATAGGCCTTTGTTACCATTTCACGCACTTTGTTACACTTTATTTCATTTTTTACGCAAAATTTGATACAAATTCTTTGATCCATTTTAAAAAATAAAAACAAAAATCGCCGAGCTCATAAAAACACGTCTAACCTTAGCGGCTGCCACAGACAAACTAAATATTGAATACAGCTGACAATTTTATCATACTTCAAAATTGACAATTGGACTCTCTAAACCTGCGAAATTAAAATATTCCCATTACTTTTTGAACAAACCTCGTATAGTACGTGGTTTCCGGCGGTACCTATACCTGCCTCCCAAATATCTTAATCCATACACTCTTGTTGTAATATAAAGAATATGAGTTACATTTATATATGTTTATATTTTACAAAATATTATATTTAAGGTCATCATTTATCATTCATCTCTTAACAATATTTTGTTGATCTGTTGACAGCAAAGCGGACTCATGGCCCTCCAAGCTGATAATGCAGTTGATGCCCAAGCCGCTGATTGGCAACATCGGGGGCCACTACCTGAAGGACTCCAAGTCCGTCCTGTTCCACCCGCAGCAGAACGAAGCCCTGGAGAGCCTCACCAAGGTCATGGTCGGGGGATATGTGAGTATAACCAGCCTGTTCTTACATCTCATTCCTCACTCCAGTAGTCCTGATGTACTACTCCTTACGGTCCAGCCCATTAGGTTGTGTAATAAATAAATCTGTACCCGAGAAGCATACGGATGCAAGTCCAAAATTTGAAGAAATGAGTTTTTGATACAGACTTGAAGTTAATTATCATGTTTATCAGTGGCAGAAAGATACAAGTCCTGTCATGAAGAAAAATAGTATTCTCAAAAATGTGTACGGATGCAACTACCTTTGATGTAATAACTATCTTAAGCAGAAAGATGTACATGGACTTGCATCTTTATGATTTAGTTGCATTTTGAGTATTATGACTTAAATCCATTTGCATCATCCTGCCTCTTACATTAATACGCTTTATATGGAAGTAAACAATTTTCAAACATTGATCCTTTCATAATACACCACATGTCGTAACGAAATATTCCATTTCATTTTGAAGCAGAAGGATTCAAGTTCGTGTTTTTTTGTAGCTTTTCTTTTAAGCAATATTTTTAAAGGCTTTACCATAGACATACAAATAGATAGACCAGAACATACAGATGAGGGGTAAAAACTAACTATGGCGGGGCGAAGAGAGGGACAATGACTGTGATTCGCCAATAAATCAATCTAACAGTATATAGGCATCTCGCATTATAATATGACTATTTAGATCTTAAAAGTAAAATCTGCTTTTGAATGAATCCACCTTTTTACATGGGAGCGCGAATTGCTAGCCACGATATGAACAAATATCTAAATAGTCCAAATTTGGCAAAGTAAAGTTTCACTTATTTTCAGAGTGAAATATTTTGTTTCCGTATTTAGTTGAGACACTTTTACAAATGCTTCATAATTTACTTACCTCAGTAAACAGCGGCTTTATGTTTCGCGTCGCCATGTATCTTGATGAAACAGCGGCTTTGTGTTTCGCGTCGCCATGTATCTTGATGTGTTATCATATTATATGATCTGAATAAGCCTAAAATAATGCTTACCTATGGAATGTAATACGAAAATTGGGTTTATTATCTTATTCACTTCTATTTTTACATGTTTTAATAACACAAGCCACCATTTTTGCCGTTTTATTTCGTAAAATATACCGATGAGAGCTCGACACTGGTCCGAATCCACAAGAATGATGACGTCATATTTTTTAGATTCACGTGGGGCTCTCGCAAGCCCAGCCGGTTCCGATAAAATGGTTCCAATGGGAGGGGGAAATAATACGCCTTTTATCACTAAGGGCATGTCCATCTATTTATATGTCCATGGGCTTTACATATAAAAAAATAGGTTTTAAAACAAAACTAATTGATTTAATATTTTTTTTATCTATCAGCATGGATATCCGAAGAAGTTATGATATCAGATAGAGATATAAATTTTCAACATTATTACATACTAGTACCATATGTTTACAGGTTTATTTTATTTACATGTTTATTTTACGCACTTCTTTTTCTCTTTTTTATTATAACTTTACCAATTTTACCATGTGTTTACACTAGACTACACTCAAAGTAACTATCCTTAATTAATCACCATGAAACAGGCAGCCGCCTAGTATGGTGATTTAATAAATCTTATCTATGTAAATGTCTAATATATGTAAAATGTATTTTTTAAATAAATAGTTACAGAAAAAAAAGTTTTTTGGCTCTCATGAACATTTACCTTTTTGGACTAAAATAATGTACTCTTTTTATTTTTTTGTTTTGTAGGCTGGATGCGTCCATTTTACCCCCGTTTCACCAGCGTCTTGCGATATAAAGGTGCTCATCTTGCTGTACACGGCTGAGAAGAAGGCGTACCTCGGATTCATTCCCAACAACCAGGCCACCTTCGTGGACAGACTCAAGAAGGTCATCCAGCAGCAGAAACTGTCTACGAATATGAGCAAACAGGTACATTTACATTTGTAAAGTCATTCCGCATCCTACAATAATTTTGGTGTAGTTATAGGTTAGTCATGTACAGTAGAACCCCGTTAATTCGAACCCCGATAATTCGAAATTTTTGCCGAAAAATAGTTCTCAGACAATTTTTTCATACAAAATGATTCTTTAATTACAAATTCGTTAATTCGTAATTCGAAATTTATTTTTGCCCTCACACGAATATTTGTTAGCACCTATCATTCAAAAAAACATCCGAATCCGTAAAATACGTAAAATGTCGTCCAAATTCGTATTATTATTTGTAAATCTGAATTGGTTAACATTGGAATGTCATATTTTTACGAATTTTCTTTGAATACATTAATTTAAAGGTTTGACTATGGCGGAAATCGGCTGCAAAATTTCGATTTACAAGGAAATTTATCATATTTTTTAAAATTTGCTTCAAATATACGAATTTAAAGGGCCAGTCTCGGCGGTAATTGGCCGCGAAAATTTGATACTTGGAAATTATCAGTATTTTTACAAATTTACTTCGAATATTTGAATTAGAATAGCCGGCTGCCATAGAAATCGGATGTGAAATATATCACATTCTTACTAATTTACTTCTCTGAATTCAAACTCCGGCTGCTTCGGAAATAGGATGCGAAAATTCGTTTTACGCGTTTCACATTGTTATAAGTTTAAAGGGACCGCGAAAAATTAATTTAATCTGAAATATTGTATTTTTATGAATTTACTTCGAATATAGGACCGACCGTGGCGGTAAACGACTGTCAAAATTCGATTTACAGAGGAATAAGTTGTAATAGTACGAATTTATTCCGAAGAACCTACCCGAATTTGAATTTGCAGCCGAAAAACTCATTTTCGGCGATTTTTTAATGATTTTTTTTTTCATAAAATTTTGAATTACGTGGGAATTTGTTAATTTGAAATTTTATTTTTGATATCCCGTGGATTTAGAATTAATGGGGTTCTACTGTAGTTTCAACTTCCTTCTATAGATGTCAGTAGTTAGTACTTATAACTAGTTAGGTAGTTATACAAAGTTTTAAGGTATCTCAACAGGTGTCAGTTAAGTATTCTTTTAGAACAGTATCATCTATTGTCTAATGTAAAAAACGGTTCTGATGATAGCCACCATCAGTCTGGCGACAACTATCTTCAATAGATGTCATTAGTATATGTAGTTATGCGAAGTTTTGTGATATCTCAATAGATGTTAGTTTAGTATTCTTTTAGCCAGTCGAGCAACAGACCAAATAAAGACTTTTCTCGGATTGCTTGCGATTTTTTGGAGCTCATTTTGAATATTTTCCGCCCATATAAAAAAAGTTGTACCTCCGAATTTTAATTTAAGCGCCCTTGCTCTCTAAAAACGGCGCTCTACAAATTGTCCAATTATTATTATTATTATTATTAATGAGACACATAAACCGAATTAAGTGCTGTATAGCCAATAAATTTACCTATATTTAAATAATCATCCATATTTTTAGGATTTATAAAAAAATATTAAAAAATCGTAAACATTTTAAATGAAAATTTTTCTCAGGATTTTCCAGCTATAAACTCGCGTAGGAAGTTGAATGTTGCATCCACATTAAATATTTTCTATGAAGTTTCCTATAAATATTAATCATCATTTATGTTTGATGGATTGTGCACAGGGGGGTACTTCTGGCACAGGGCCTCCCGCTCTACAGGGTGCCCCGACTGCGCAGCCCCAACCCGGGGGCGCCATGGGGATGCTGGGCGGCCAGATGGGTCAAATGGGCCAGCCCGGACAGCCCGGTCAGATGGGACAACCCGGTGCCCAACAGATGGGACAAGCTGGACAGATGGGACAAGCTGGACAGATGGGGCAAGCCGGACAGATGGGACAGGCTGGACAGATGGGGCAAGCAGGCCAGATGGGACAGCCTGGTCAAATGGGGCAGCCCGGACAGATGGGACAGCCTGGACAGATGGGACAGGTTGGGCAGATGGGACAGGCTGGGCCGATGGGACAGGCGGGACAGCAGGCACTTCAGGGAAAACCACAGCAGATGGCGGTATGATTTTTTAAAATTTAGTTTGGCAAAACATTTCTGTATACAGCTCTCGTTAAACATGTTGACATGCATGTGTTTGTTGATATGTTATTTGGTACATTTGGATTGCAGACAGATGTAAATTTGAGTTTTGTGACATTCTCATACAAAAATTTTGAGATTTACATTTTTTTCTTTTTTTTTCTAATGTGTAACCTCGTAGTAGCAGAGAGAAGAGCCGGGTTATGATCTCAGCTTGAGGATTTTGTTGATCTCAGCTTCGTTTTTTGGGAATAACTGTGTTAGATTGAGTTCAATCTGGCAAAAAATTTGTCAGAATACATAATTTAAGGGGAACGAAGGAGTGGATCTGAGAAAGGGGGGAGAGGGAATACAGGAGGGGGGGAGGAGAACAACAAAAAAGAGAGGGATGGCAAAGGAGACATAGTAGCGGTAGGGCATTATTACATAGTCGGTAAATTTAAAAACGTCAAAAGCACTTTAATAAAAAAAAAATTAAATCCTGAACACTTTCTTTCTTTGAGTAGCATTGCAACGCATGCCGGTTATTTGTGAGTTTTCTTTTATATAAAAATCAATATTTGTTTGTTCGTATTTTATGCACTGCCATACCGGTCATCCAATTACGATGAAACTTTGGTGATTTGTTGTGCGCACGCCCGCGAAGGTTGTAGGCTTTACATAATGGTAAGCTCTGGCGTTATGAAATTTGTAGAAATTAAAATGTGTGTATTTCATATATTTTAGCGGCAGGGGGGGAAGGGCAATAAAGGAGGTGGGGTTCACAGGAGGGGTGATGAGGGAAGGGGATAGTGGAAAGGGAACGCGGGAGGGGAACACGGACGCATGGGAAAGGAAATAAACGGAGAAAAAATGTATTTGTTTGAATGGCATTACAACGCATGTCGGGTACTCGCTAGTACTTTATAAGAGTAAACTTTTTCAATTCTTTACAGTAATATTATTTTCACCTTAAAAATGAAACCAGTTTTCAGGTACCCTAGAATTCACAGTTTCAAAACTTCTACCAGTACACGTCAACTAGTAAAGATATAAAATGAGTCCAAACCGCTTTGTATATCAGTTTATATTATTTGGATTTACAGTTACATGTGTCCGGTCAGTGGTTGAGTGGGCATCGCGTTTGTGTCCCACCCAGGCGTTCCGTGTTCGATTCCTCGGCTGGCTAAGTCCTCCATCACGACTCAAGCCACATTTTCGACTTACTGCGGTGGTAGTATGAGATTTTCAAATATTGTTGGGTTTTTCGTAACCCAGGAATGTTTGTCTTACTTTTTAAACTTTAAAATTGAAATGATTCTGAATGTATATGTGTAGGGCATGCTGCCCGGTGGCGGGGGCGCGGGTGGAGCAGGGCGAGGTACAGGTACGGGGCCCGGGGGCGCCCCCCAGCAGAGGCCCCAATACGACCACATTGAGGCCGCTCGACAACAGAACTTGGAGAAGATCATGAACGTGAGTGTATTTATTTTTTAATTATAGTACAACAGATTATTCATCCATTTACAGTACAAGATTTCTTATTTTAACATTTTTAATATTTGGGAAGACAGGCATACAATGAAAGCTACTACAGTAGAACCCCGTTAATTCGAAATCCACAGGACATCAAAAATAAAATTTCGAATTAACGAATTCCCACGTAATTCGAAATTTCGCAAAAAAAAAAAAAATCGCCGAAAATTTAATTTTTTGGCGGCAAATTCAAATTCGGATAGGTTCTTCGGAAAAAATTCGTAATAATACGCTTATTCCCTGGGTAAATCGAGTTTACTCAGCCGCCGCGGACGGCCCTCTATTCGAAGTATGAATTCACAAAAATACGATATTTTCCGAGTAAATCAAATTTTTGCTGCCGATTACCGTTACAGCCATCCCTTTAAAATCCTTTTAAACTCAAAAAAGATATATTACCGCGTAAATCGAAATTTCGCAGCCTATTTCCGATGTAGCTGGCCCTTTGAATTCAGGTACCTACTCGAAGTAAATTCGTAAAAATACGATATATTTCGCGTAAATCCAATTTTTGCGGCCGAAACCCGTCGCGGCCGGCCCTTGTTCAAATACCTATCCGGAAAAAAATCGTAAAAACTCGGTATATTTCGCGTAAATCGAATTTTCAGGACCGAATACCGTCGCGGCCGGCCATAATGCAGATACCTGTTCGGAATAAATTCATAAAAATACGATGTATTTCGCGTAAATCGAATTTTCGCGGCCGATTGCCATCGCTACCGGCCCTTGTTCAAATACCTATTCGGAAAAAAATCGTAAAAACTCGGTATATTTCGCGTAAATCGAAATTTCAGGACCGAATACCGTCGCGGCCGGCCATAATGCAAATACCTATTCGGAATAAATTCATAAAAATACGATGTATTTCGCGTAAATCGAATTTTCGCGGCCGATTGCCATCGCGGCCGGCACTTGTTCAGATACCTATTTGGAAAAAAATCGTAAAAATTCGATATATATCGCGCAAATCGAATTTTTGCAGCCGAATCCCGTCGCGGCCGGCCATAATGCAGATACCTCTACGGAATAAATTCATGAAAATACGATATATATCGCATAAATCGAATTTTCGCGGCCGATTGCCATCGCGGCCGGCACTTGTTCAGATACCTATTTGGAAAAAAATCGTTAAAATTCGATATATATCGCGCAAATCGAAGTTTTGCAGCCGAATCCCGTCGCGGCCGGCCATAATGCAGATACCTCTACGGAATAAATTCATGAAAATACGATATATATCGCATAAATCGAATTTTCGCGGACGAATCCCGTCGCGGCCGGCCCTTGTTCAAATACCTATTCGGAAAAAAATCGTAAAAACTAGGTATATTTCGCGTAAATCGAAATTTCAGGACCGAATACCGTCGCGGCCGGCCATAATGCAAATACCTATTCGGAATAAATTCATAAAAATACGATGTATTTCGCGTAAATCGAATTTTCGCGGCCGATTGCCATCGCGGCCGGTACTTGTTCAGATACCTATTTGGAAAAAAATTCGATATATTTCGCGCAAATCGAATTTTTGCAGCCGAATCCCGTCGCGGCCGGTAATAATGCAGATACTTTTTCGGAATAAATTCATGAAAATACGATATATATCGCGTATATCGAATTTTCGCGGCCGAATCCCGTCGCGGCCGGCCCTTGTTCAAATACCTATTCGGAAAAAAATCGTAAAAACTCGGTATATTTCGCACAAATCGAATTTTCGCAGCCGAATCCCGTCGCGGCAGTTCATAATGCAGATACCTATTCGGAATAAATTCATAAAAATACGATACATTTTGCGTAAATTGAGTTTTCGCGTCCGAATCCCGCCGCGGCCGGCCCTAATTCAGATACATATTCGGAATAAATTCATAAAAATACGATATATTTCGCGTAAATCGATTTTCGCGGCTGAATCCCGTCGCGGTCGGACCTTTAAATTACTATATTCTAAGAAACTTCGTTAAAAATATCACAACCAATTCAGATTTTACAAAATAATAATACGAATTAGGACGATGTTAACCGCGTAAATCGACATTTTACGGCATTTTACCACCACGGCTGTCTGCCAGATTCTAACTTACGAAATTATTTTTATTTTTTTTTGCTAAAATCCATGTTTTTCGAATTACACAAACGATTTTTCGTGTGCTGGCAAAAATAAATTTCGAATTACGAATTTCGAATTAAAAAATCATTTTGTATGAAAAAATTTTCTGGGGACTTTTTTTTGGCAAAAATTTCGAATTACGCGTTTTTTCGAATTATCGGGGTTCGAATTAACGGGGTTCTACTGTATCCGTATACCTATTCCTATCTGACAGTGTGTGACCAATTTACCTACACGTGAACATTTTGCAACAATAAATCATGGAAAAATCAGTCTATTAAAGGTGCCCATGCAATGATCAACTCCATTGGTGATCTCTCGGTGAATTGAACGTGGGATGATATTTCGAAAACCATGCGAAAATTACCTTGATGAGGTCTGCCGAGCGATTCTATATCTTTTGTGAGATCTAAATCTCCTGACGGACGAGATCTCCTGTCAGATTTGTGTGATTTTCTATGGCTGTTATTTGCTTTTTCTTTGGGTTTCAGACCAGCTTTGCCGATTTAAAACGATCTCAACTAAAATATGTGACAGCTCACAGTTGAAATCTGGCATAGGCCTATAGAAAAAGCAAATAGTAGCCATAGAAAATCACACAAATCTGACAGGAGATCTCGTTCCCACAAAAGATATCGAATCGCTCGGTTGGTCAAATATCGATATAAAAACAAAGTGATTGTTTTTTTTGCCTTTTTTTCTGTTTACTAGATAATATATCTCATTATTCATATATATTACATGATAATATCATAAGAAGTTTTTCCAGAATAGCTAACTAACTAAAAAAAAATTAAAAAATTTCCCATTTTGAAAATAATTGTCAAAAAACATATTCATACAAATATGTATAACCTGATTTTATTATTTCTACACAAACCTGAATACATACCCAACATGAAAATGCAAAATTCAAAGGAGTTTTCAAAGAAATAATTACCTTTATAATCATTTGAAAACGTAAAATATCGATATTTCCGCCATTAACAGCTGCTAAAAGCAACCTGCAAATTTCATAGAAATTTATTTTAAAATCATTCGGAGTAGCTACAATAATCAAATAGAACATAGGTCCCAGATTGATATTAGTGCAAGCGATTCTGAACTTGTCTTTCATACAGTTTCTTTATATATAAGGGTTAAAATCGCATTTAAAAATAAAAAATAAATAAAAATTTACCCATACGCCGGCAGGCATACCATATATGAGAAATTAACCTGTACGTGTTTGTTTTTGTGAATGTACAAATGTAAATGTTGCAGACGTATTAATCTTTATATATTAATCTAATTTATATTCAAATACTAATATATTTTGTAATACCTACAAGCATGTTGTATAAATGTCCTGTTTACGTCTCAAATAAACAATTTGGGATGCGGGTATGGGTACCGCCACCCCAAGACCATTTATTGGATAACCAAAACCTCTGCCATAGGTCACCCCAAATGGTTCACTATGTTTGGTGACTTAGCAGGGGTGAGGTTTGTGGCAGGCCGGATCGGGAGAGACCTTTTGATTTCTCCAGTAGGACTCTCTCAAAACATAGTCTTGCACCGCAGTGGGAGGAATGAATTCGTACATCTGTCACTCCCGGAGACACTGACCATCAGGTTCTTACCCACTCTTCATTCAAAAGATTCTCCACACAGTATTCCAAAAGATGACGGGAAAATATTTTCTTCAATGGAGCTAATAAAAATTTTTAAAAATACTAATAAAATCAGACTGCTCATATTTGCACCCAATCCCATTTAATGATGAAATGCATTTTGGTGTGACAGTTGCAACAGACCCTGGAAGCGGCTCAACAGCAGGAGGCGCAGTACAAGAGTCAGATGGAGATCATGTCGCAGATGACGAGCGTACGGCAGATCCAGAACAGCCTTCACGTCGCCCAACAGCAGGAACACCACTTCAAGCAAATGG
The DNA here is from genome assembly GCA_917563855.2 of Limnephilus lunatus. Lineage (NCBI taxonomy): Eukaryota > Metazoa > Arthropoda > Insecta > Trichoptera > Limnephilidae > Limnephilus > Limnephilus lunatus. Next base: position 44,006,259 of record OU830603.1, on the reverse strand, counting down.
AGGTAAAGTGACCAGTTCTTCACACTTATTTATGAGTGGCTTATCGCAGACTTTATCATTTTTAATCAGCTACCTCACAGGTTCTCGACCTTATTTTACCCACCGCACACTTTGAGAATATTTTTGAAGTAAAACTTCTTTACGCACGCTCGACTTGGGGGTAAGCTGGTGAATGCGTTACGAAAAGTGTGATGCGAACGGTAATTGTTGCGAACGGTGATGGGGCGAGGCGAACGGTCGGGCCTTTACGCACGCTTGACTTGGGGGATAAGCTGGTGAATGCGTTACGAAAAAGTGTGTTGCGAACAGTAATCGATGTTAACGGTGTTCAATGTGATCGGGCGAGGCGAACGGTCGAGCCTTTACGCACGCTTGACTTGGGGAGTGATAAGGATAAGGCTGAGGATAAGGATGAGGATAAGGATAAGGACGAGGATAAGGATAAGGAGGGTAAGGATAAGAGGGAGATATTAGTTAGTGAAGTTTTACTTCAGTCGTGTGGTCTAAAGCACACTAGTTTTTTGTTTTTTTTTTAACTTCTTCTTTTTCTTTTATTTCCTACTGGAAATTAGGGAATGAATCACTTCGAAGTAATATTTTGTGGATTTATGTTGTGCTATAGTATTTATTTACCGAAACACATTACTTAAACTATCTATAAAAAACAACATTACTTGCGTTTGTTTAATAAATTGATTGGTTTTTTGATGTTTTGTGTACTATCACGCTCGGAATTTTCGACAGTTCAAATCGCGGCAAAATCAAACATCCAGATTCCACAGATAATTCATTTAAAAATATTCTGGTGTTGCTAGGTGAATGAAACTATTGACTATATCAAGAATGATGTTGGCGCAGGCGATTCTGACCTTGTCCTTTATACAGTTTCTTTATATACAAGGGTTAAAATCGCATTATAATTTAATTTTTTTTTCGAAAATTTGTTCCGCGCGCATGCTTCCGGCCAATAAGAGGTTAAAAATGACCGAATCGGATAGGGATGCATTAGCTCAGTTGGTAGAGCCGCGGCCCGGAAAGCCGAAGTTGAAAGGGTTTGAGTCCCAGATGTGACCATTCTTGATTCTTCTGTTTCAGATTTTCGATTGAGTTTAGCTAATATTATCTTCATGTTAAAAAAATCGCCTGTACATCATTGCACCATCCTCTGAACTGAATATAACATTTTGATGTGATTGTTTCAGGAGCAACAGCGTAAGCAGATCCAAGCCCAGATGCAGCAGATGGGTCGCGGGGGCGGTGCTCCGGGGCAGGGCCAGCCCATGGGCCCCGGCCCCATGGGGCAGGGCCAGGTGCCCCAGGGCCCCGCAGGCGGCATGGGCCAGGGGGGGGTCGGGATGGGCCAGGGCGGGGTGGGCATGGGACAGGGGGGGGTCGGGATGGGACCGGGCGGGGGTATGGGGCAGGGGATGGGCGGGGGGATGGGCCACGGTGAGATGGGGCAGGGTGGGGCCATGATGGGGCAACCGGGACAGGCGGGGCCGGCACAGGGCTCGCAGCAGCAGCCTGGACCACCGGGTAAGTTCAATATATTCTTAAACTAGCTGGGATACCCGGCATCGCTCAGGGAGTTGATATGAGATTGAACTGACGTTCGAACCCACCACGGATCTTGCTTTATATACCCCCTACCAATGAGTAGCCACACCCATACAAATAAGGCTTTGAATGAACCACAATGTTCCAGAACATTCCACAATATTCGGGAGTGTTCTGGAATGTTCCACAATGATCTGGGATGTTCCGGAACATTTCAGAACATTCCAGAATGTTCCGGTATGTTCTGGAATAAATAATGATGAACAGTTTCCTTGCATCTAAATTTGTTTTCACGGATACCCATTGCTAATTTGATTTTTAACTAGTGTTATTTTTATATTGTTTTCGGGATATAATAAGGTGTGTAATTATCCACTTAAACTTATCAGGTTTTAGGTATAAATAAATATAAAAAAGTGTAAATAAATACTAGTTTTATTGGAAAAAAATCCTACAAAAACAACTGTCTTTCAATTTTTGCAACGGCACATTTTGGTACCATTTCGGTAAGTCTTTCAACTTATCAAACTGATTTTATAAGCGTTAAGTGACTTTTGGTATCGTTTACATTGGTAATTTGGCCATGAATCGCTTACGTGAGCGACTTACAGGAAAAAAACCAAGTGTAAAGGCAGTTTTAAAAAAAAATTTCAAAACCATGCCGTTGTAATATGTGTTTGTTGTTATAAGGTGGTCCCATGGGCGGAGGCCCCGGCAGCCGGATAATGCGGCCCGTGATGTCTAGTAACCCGGGTCTGAGGCATCTCCTGCAGCAGGTAAATATGCCAATCCTTCTCCCTGGGAGTGGGTACTACCAACTCTCATCCAACTGAACTCCGACGTACGAGAATGAGATATATTAAATGTCTCAACACTCATAATTATCATACGTATTCAGCTTGTAGCAGAATAACAAAAGTGTATGTATGATACGATGTGTTAATGTGAATGAAGCAACGAGTGTGTGCTAATACAGAGTTGTATGGAGGTCCTTCCTCTTTGTTTAAATATATCAATCATCCAGTTGATAAGTCAGACATCACCGAATAATAGAAATTTGAGTTGAGAACGCTGTTATATGAGTCCTATAATTTCAAAACCCACTATATCTGTTTTTTTGACAGAATGATCTGAGTATGACATCTTGTTCACATTTTTGCGAGGAACAAGACTAATTAAAATTGCATTTCAAAACCTCCCTTATCACGACCAAAAACCAAATTTAAAACTGCGAGTGAGAAACAAAACCCGCTACAGTGAAACCCTCTTAAGAAGTTTTCCAAGGGACCGGAAAAAAACAAACTTCTTAAGCAGGAAAACCTCATATGTGGGAAAAATTGGGCCAATATTCAGCCGAGGGACTGAAAAAACCAAACTTCTTAAGCCACGAAACGTCTTAAGAGAGAACTTCTTAAGAGGGTTTCACTGTATATCATTCAAGAAGTTACTATCAAAATCTGCTATATCGGAATTCAACCAATTACAAGCAGTTATTTTTCCAAGATGGCGGGTATAGAAACACGCCCCTCAGGTCAGTTGAGTTTCAAAAGCCTCTATATTCCATTTACAGTGAAACCCTCTTAAGAAGTTTGGTTTTTTCAGTCCCTCGGCTGAAAATTGGCCTAATTTTTCCCACATATAAGGTTTTCCTGCTTAAGAAGTTGGTTTTTTCCGAACCCCTTGGAAAACTTCTTAAGAGGGTTTCACTGTAAATCAAAAAGCTTGTGTTAAAATCCGCTATATCCATTTTATTTATACAAATTACCTAAATATTTCTAGACATTCATTGAAAAATGAACACTTGTCGAATGTATATTACTCCAATTCATTATATATAAAAAAATAAAATGGATTTTTTTTTTTATTAACACTAGAGATGTGACAGTTTTTTGCGGTTTTCTCCGAATCGGTGAAAGTTGATATAGTGGATAGAGAAATTGAACAACTCATGTAAAAGGGTACCCTCTATTTGGTACAATACTCAGGTTACTCATAAATGCCAACAAATCTGTTGGATTGTCGTAAACCGTAGTCTATTTACTCGCTTTTTGAAATAGAGCTTGAAATGAGGGCTCCAAGTCATAATCTAGCTCTGCCAGAGAGAACCAATCAGAGAAATACTGTCTATGATTGGTCAATACAGTATTTATCTGATAGGTTCTCTCTGGCAGAGCTAGATTATGATTTGGAGCCCTCATTTTAAGCTCTAACTCAAAAACTGCAAACATTGAGATAGTAAATACACTATACAGTGAAACCCTCTTAAGAAGTTTTCCAAGGGACCGGAAAAAACCAACTTCTTAAGCAGGAAAACCTTATATGTGGGAAAAATTAGGCCAATTTTTAGCCGAGGGACCGAAAAAACCAAACTTCTTAAGCCACGAAACGTCTTAAGAGAGAACTTCTTAAGAGGGTTTCACTGTAGTTTAAGACAATCCAATTGTAATGCAGAAAAAAATTTATAGTAAAAACTAGTGAATTAAACAAAGTTTTGATTTTTTCTGGGACACTAATTGAATATTTTAAAATGTCATGCTAATGTACTGGACTGTTATGCCTCCTGGTGTAATTTTATAGCATATTTAATTTTTAAAACACAGGCGTAAATAATATATGATTTACGGTGATCATTCGAATGTGCTTTCTTCATTACAGTGAAACCCTCTTAAGAAGTTTTCCAAGGGACCGGAAAAAACCAACTTCTTAAGCAGGAAAACCTTATATGTGGGAAAAATTAGGCCAATTTTTAGCCGAGGGACCAAAAAAACCAAACTTCTTAAGCCACGAAACGTCTTAAGAGAGAACTTCTTAAGAGGGTTTCACTGTATATCTAAACTTAGTATTTGTAGATATCTGACTAATCAACTGGATGATCCATATGTCTTAATGTATGAAAGACACAACCAAGTGTGAATGAGACAGCGTGAAAGTGTGCACAATAATAAACGAGTTTGGCTGTTGTATTTCCTCATCTTTATTACCCCATATTTGGAGCGTGTGACTTCTTATGGTATTAATATCACCACAATAAGACACTTATATCGATATAATATAATAAAACATGTGTATAACTTATTTTCACTTAATTTATTTTATTATTATTTTTAATTGATAAACTAACGTTTAAGACAAGATTTTTATGCATAGCACAAAGGGTAGCAATTATTATAAGCAATAATTATCAGCCTGAAACACTCATCTACATTGAAAGAATCTTCCGAGAAAAGATACTGGCCGCCAACGGGACTCGAACCCGTGTCACTCTGATTGTCAGAGCTCCTGACCGGCAATCAGAGGGACACGGGTTCGAGTCCCTTTGGCGGCCAGTATCTTTTCTCGGAAGATTTTTCAATGTATATGAGTTTTTCAGGCTGATAATTATTGCTTATAATAATTGTTAATTTATTTTATTTTACCAAACGACTAAAAATCCAATCGTCAAAGATTACTTGCCAACAAATATGGAAAAACCATATAATTTTAATAAAATCATTGTTGAATACCAACCCTCCTCCCCCATATTTTAACCACTGGAGTGATTTTTGTCACAATATGACACAATTTAAATTACCTTGGATTGCTTTGCTGCCAGTTTTAGGCAATTTTTCCCTAGATGCATTTGTACTTAAGATGAAGCCATACTAAATAATGCAAAATCATATAGAATCACATGTTTTTGTTTTGAAAATTTGATCACTTAGAATTATTATAGATGCTTCAATTAAATACTGCGTGAAGAACATATATTGTCCCTTTAAAATATCGGTCTTTTAATAAGCCTAGAAATAAATAAAGTATAAGGTCTATAAAAAAAACTTTCAAGTCCAAACTCTCCTATTTACAAACCCCTTTTCAGGTGTGGTTTTATTGTTTAATGTGGCAAATTCAGTTTCTTTTGTAATAATTGCAAAAGAAAATGATTTTTACGCCCAAACTTCACAAAATTAAATAAAACAGAAATTTTGGTGATGTTTTTTCCCAGTGCATTAAAAGAGGCGTTACCCAACTGCGAATATAATCCCTACTCCATCTGCAGAAGGGCCGATAGCGCGTAGTGTATTCACAGTCAGTTGTCGCCCGGATTCCGGGCCGAAAAGACGTTGCTCTGTTCTCTGTGTCACTTTGTTTTATAAAATTGTACTTGCGACCGTTGTTGGCTACTGATTATGTTTTTTATTGATCAACACCCTAAATTCCTTTATTCTCCCCGATTCTGAATGGGTCCAGTACTAGGGGATCGCCTTAATTTGAATTATTAAGTTAAAATTAAGTTAAGGTATGATTTTTTTAATGTGGGCGGAAAATATTAAAAAGTTTTAAATTGGTCGGTCACTCGAGTGGTTATGTATATAATATCGAGAAGTATTATTTGTACCAGTCTGAAGATGGCTTTAACAGGCTGAAACAGGTTATGTTCAAAAATAAATTAAACGGAAATAAGTTTTATATGTGTTTTATTATATTACTATGTATAATGGAATTCCACTATGAATTAGAACTGGGTCCATCGATCACTTTATACAACCCGGGTCAATCATGACCCGCTGGCGAAGTGATCAGATCAAAATTACCCGATCATTGATCGGGTAATTTTGATCGACTGACTTATGCATGATATCAACATAATTTTAATACTAGGTACCTAATTAATTCTGGAAATTATCTTTTTAATTACTTAATTGAAACAATATTAATAATTTTCAAACAATGTGGATTAGAAAAATACATAGATTAGTTTGTGTTTGTTTCTCATAGATATCCAAATTAATAGACTTGCCTTAACTCAAAATATGGGTATCGTTTTGACAAGCTGGAGGCAAACCACATGATCATAATATTTTTGGCACCAGGTTCGAGAATTCTTTGAATGAACTACGACATCAGGCTTTTGTTTATAAAATATTTTTATCAAGTGAAATAGGACATAATGAAATGGCATTATACATAGCTAACGACCCTCCGTACTAGTGACCAAATTTTTGTAGAAGAATTGCTCAATCTAAGATTTAAGCTATAAAATTATGCAGAAAGTGTTCAACCCCAGAATAAGAAACTGAGAAAATGCCGTTTTAAAAATTTGATAATATAATAAAACAAATACAAAACTTATTTCCACTTTAATTTATTTGACCGTAACCGATTTCAGCTTGTTAAAGCCATCTTCAGACTGGTACAAATTATTCTTAATCTATCTTTTATATACATAACATATGGGGGAGGGGGAGAGGGGTGGTCTACAAAGATTTTATTCAATTACATGGATTTTCTTACATTTGTTACTAAGTCGTCTTTGACTGTTGAATTTCTAATTATTTTGGTTATTCCCAGTAAGCTTAACTGTTTGGGGAATACATTACTAGTAATGTGAATTTTATTTAATTAAATGAAGACAATATTAGCGAAACTCAATTGAAAATCTGGAGACAGAAAAATCAGAAAAAGATATTTGCACTTCTGGGACTCGAACCCAGGACCTTCTGCTTACATGGCAATGCTCTACCAACTGATTATAGGTAGGAACATACTAGGCCCACGCAACGCTACGCAAAGTTCCTGTCCATGTGCACACTGGCCATACGCGTCGCTGTGACCACGTGACAATAGGTCTCTGGTGCGCCGGCGCGTTTGATTTGACACATTTGACGTTTATTTTGTTATGTTTATGTGATTCTTTTCTCAGCAGACGACAGCTTTGCCATGTCTTCTAAAAGCGAATTTGAAGATGATTTGCTACGATTATTATTATTAAATCAATATTCTCGTAAAAAGAAAAAAAAAAAGTGAGAAGTATTTGGGTCCACAACATTAACAAGCGAAGACAAATGTTTGGAGAGTTCCATACTTTAGTAAAAGATCTATAATCTGATACGGACGATTCTTCATATACTTCCGTATGAGTAAAGTGGTATTTGAAGAGTTTCACATCATAATTAAATATGATATAAAAAAAAGAAAACACACGTCTTCGAAAGTCAATTTGGACTAGAGAAAGACATTCATTTTAGGGGTATAATATTGAAATTAGTTATTTATTATATAATCGTGTAGCAGAATCTATATAATTCTGAGATTTGATATTATAAATAACTTCGTGCTCAGTTTCAATGAACTGTTCGTCACCCATTTTTTAATAATAAACGATAATAAATGTCAAAAAAACAACCACAGATATAGCGAAACGCGTTATGCTTAGATAACACCAAAAAGATGTGAAATCATCTCATAGTAGGCGTGACCATACCCCCTCCACCTTCCACACGGCCCACGCCGATCTGGCTGTGGCAGATCCGCGTCGCGTAGGGCACCTCGGTTTGCGTTGCGAAGGGCTAGTGTGATTCTAAAGCACCCGTTTCCATAGAAAATGTATGGAAGATAAGTAGTCCAGATATGGAAATGGTGACGTCAACCTACGTAGCGTCGCGTGCGCTAAGTGTGTTTCTGCCTTATTAGTATCTAATTTTATTGTCAAATCCTTCGGTCACTAGTACGGAAAGCTAAAGTAAAAATTATACTTTTTCACTTATTTATTGATCTAAGATCACATTGTACATAAATATATATTTTTCTCTTGTGTTTTTTATTATTATTATAATATTCTTTTTTAGCTTATTTATGCAATATATATATACCACTTTTGATAGCATGGGATTTTAGCATGGAATAAACTTAACATGCCTTTTGTTGGAACGAGCATGCTGCGCTTTTTCTAACACTCCTTCTATCTCTTGCATATAGGTGGAATTGAATACTATTCAAGTTTTTAACAAATATCAAAGGTGAACTCTTAACAAATAAAAAGGACCAAAAATGTTATAAATTTAATAAAAATATCGTCATAACAGGTTCACTGCCAACTTCATTGAGTTAAACCTCAAATTGAAATATTTAATCACTGAAGACAAAATTATCAACTCTCAATTGAAAATGTTATAGTAAATGACAGCCGGTTCTGTAATATGGCGATATACAATTCGTACATATTAGTTTTACAATATGTTACCTCAATATAGATCCTTTTTATTTTTGTCTTGAGTCATAATGCAAAATTATGTTGTTTTCGTGAGTAACACTAAACAGCCGTTGAAAATCTGTTAAATACTTGATAGAATGGCGCTACACGGCACCACTTTGTTCTCTGGTGTTTATTTGTGACTTCCTCCATTAGCAGGTGCGAGCGAGGGGCAGACCCCCGGCCCCTGGAGCCATCCGACCACCCAACAACCACATGTAGAGCATATCCAAACAACATTAATTATATCCAAACAATATTAATTAATATCCAAGAAAAATTAATTATATCCAAACATTATTAATTAATATCCAAAAAAATATTAATTAATATCCGAAAAAATTAATTAATATCCAAAAAAAATTAATTAATATCCAAAAAGTATTAATTATATCCAAATAATATGACTTAATCGATTCTTCCACAAGAATACGCTAGTATTCGATGATTGACGATTCAAGTAAAAAAATGTCACGAAAAAGAAAAGAAAAAAATAGTATTTGATTGAAACTCAAATTTCACATATTATGATTCTCACAGCTAAAGTATTATTGTGATTGATAGTAGTTGTATTCGCCATGTTGCGCTTTCTCCTTCTGCATAAGTTTCAGACAGTCTCGCAGTGTCCATCATCAGGACAGATATCCAACTCTGTAAGGCTGTCTAAAACATTGGCTAAATAAAAAAAAAACCGCTAGAGGCTTAATACAAAATCGATCACTACAATTTATTCCTATTTTTTTTAAAACAATTTTGACCGACATTAGAATGGGCACTTTTATAATTATCACGGCTATTCACGTATTTAATATGATTGCATTTCTCCTGAAGCATATATACGTACATCATTTGTCTCATTTTCAACAGCTCTTTCTTACACACTTTTATTTAGTGTTTAAGAAAGAGCCGCAGGATTTTTGTGATAAATAATGGAATTGTAAAAGTGTCAAATTAATTTAGAAAAGAAATTATTTCTATTTTTCACATGCAAATTCCTAATAGAGTTACATATATATTCCCCACCTTTTGTTATAATTTATTTGTAAATAATAATATTGGGGTGTATTTATTTTTAGCGTGTACGAGTATGTTTCATCTTTCCTCTAAATTTTATTATTAAACTATTTCTTTTCTTGGTTCAATGCTGACAGGGTAATTTGTGTGTGTGAGAAACTATGTATATTAATAAAAATATACACTATTATTATAAAAGAGGCTATTGCAGAAGATGGTGACCGAATAACTCAACTAAGTGACTTCATCATTCTTTAGAAAAATCATTAAAAGCAATGAAAAAAAACGTAGGTTAAATAGGTTATGCGAGATTATTTTATTTTTAATATATCATTGAAGAAAAAGATAACAACAGTAAACTAAACGAAAATATGAAAGAGAACAAAACACAGAAAAAGACAATGGATGCAACTGTGACTCAAACCCAGAACCTACCGGAATGTGCGCGTTTACCAAATCCGCCATTGCCACCTTTTATCAAACCGTCATAATTCAATCGTCAATCTCAAATTTTAATTAACAATATTGTCTTTTTTAAAAGACAGTTTTTACTCATAAAAAATTGAATATTCATTTAAACTTTTATAAAAAGTCAATAGTTCCATATAAATAAAATCGGATATATTTATCCGAGACGCTATCTAGGTTACAAACCAATTCTTAGAATGATTGTTTCTAATAAAAAGGGTAGTTGCCTATAATACGGAAAAAATTAGTTGAAGATTATATCTCCCATTTTACCTCAATCCTTTAACAACAACCCAGTCCCACCATAATTGTAATAAAGTTCACCAGAATTGTCATTGGAAATGAAGCTATATCTTCTGGTTCGAAGTGTCAATGTGTCTTCCCAGGTCTCATTTCCCCTCTTCACTCGTCCTTGGTTCCCTGAAGGCCCCAAGAGGGAAGAGGGCTTCATCTCTTCTCTCCACTCCCTAGTTTCCCAGAGGCTCCACGACCGAGAGTTCACCACCCTTTGGTTCCCTAAAGGCCCCACAAGGGAAGAGTCCACCCCGCCTTGGTTCCCCGAGGGTCCCAGGAGGAAGAGGACCTCATCTCTCCCCCTCACTCCTCTGTGGTTCCCTAAAGGTCCCACAAGGGAAGAGTTCATGGAGGTGGCCTCAGCACTTCTAGGTTCTCAAAAGGCCCCTAGTTTTCGAATGGTAAAATTTTTGTCCCACGAGTTACCGGGGAAATAGAAGGTCTACTCCAGCAGAGCCCCGAGTGCTGGAGTAAGATCTAAATACTCCGAGATGCGACCTTGTTTCTCGGAGGCACTGTTGGTGACACTGTTCCCCAGGACATTCAGCCTGAGCACGGTAGCTCACACCTCGGCTTGGGATGGCTATTGCAGGTTTGTGTTTTCACTCCCTGAGCGATGGGTTCGCCACACTCCCTACGCTACCTAGTTGAAGATAATATTGTTAATTCTAAAATTTGAAATATGAGATTGACAAATATGACGGTTTGACAGAAGGTGGCAATAGCGGAATTGGTAAACGCGTACATACCGGTTAGACGAGAGGTTCTGGGTTCCAGTCCCAGTTGCGACCAGTATCTTTTGTCTATTTTTCTGTGTCTTGTTCTCTTTCATATTTTCGTTTGTAAGAACTATTCAAAAGGCTGTTGAAATGCCACTTTGTTGAGTTTTGGTGGAATCATAGAAGATGTAGTATTACATTCCAAACACTGAACAAGTAATCTCTAGAAATGTGATGTCGCTAATTTACATTAAACCTTTTGATTTTTACAGAAATTCAAATGTAACATTGTCTTTAAATTTCCAATTAGCGCCATTTTGGTTTGTTTTTTTTGGCATTTGAAAGTTCCCCGTTAAATGCCATTCTAGGTCCGTTTCAGATTTTGAACAATTTTTTTTTACATTATTTCCACGTTGGAGGCCCTGAGGAAAATAATTTGCCTCACGGCCTATTTCAATCTTTGGAGATGCTGTGTGGAGGGTCTTTTAAAGGTTATAAAGGAGAAGAAGTTCTGGGAAGGAAATGTGGAAGTATGTATCCATGCATCCCGCTGCGCTGGTTCGAGAGAGTCCTGCTGGAGAGGTCAATACATCCCTCAACCAGCGTCTCCGATCCGGCCTGCCATGCAACAGGTGGGCAGACGCATCCGCTGCCAAGACCTAGATAAACCTCACTCCGTGATCCCGGGCACCCCTGGTAAGTTGCAAAATGTAGCAAACCACTTGGGGAGACCTACGGCAGAGGTGTTGGTTATCCAATAAATGGTTCCCTGTGCGGCGGTACCCATACCCGCCTTAATCAATTTGATAAAAAGTTGAAACAGACGTAGAATCGACCTTTATCAAGGATGTTTTATATGTAAAAAAAATCAAGAAAGAATTTCATTGTTTGAAAGTGTTTGATCAATTTTTCCAAAAGTAAGGAAATATTGACCTTAGTTCGTTAACATGAACATGCCCACAACACATGTCTATCGATTTACCTCTTCAGTGATTTCAAGATTACATTTTTAACCCTTTGGAAGCTAATTTTTTTAATTCTTATACTCTCTCATAGTTGAGTTGCAAAGTGTTGATAGTTGACGAGTTAAAATATTTTAAATTGAACACACAAAAAAAAAGTATTTTAGAATTTAAATTAGGACTAATTTCATTAAAATTAATCATTCCACTTAGTTAATTAGTTATTAGAGTAGACTTTCAAAGTTTTGTATGGAAGAAAAAAATAATTATTAAGTATTATTTTGAATAGCTAAGTTTCAAAACATATTATGTAATTAAAAAAATACATAATTTAGTATTTTTTGTCTTTCCATTAAAAATAGATCTTTTGATAATATTTTGATTTAAAAGAACAGTCATTTAAAATAGAATAGTACAAGAATAAATTAATTTATTTTTTTAAAGAACATATTGAAATTATGTATATCTTATATTTTTTATTGAATGATCAATATTTTCTGTAAATGATTCAATTCAGTTCTTATGCAATTATTATTTTACCCTCTTCAAGTCTTGACTCGTATACGTTTTGTATATATGAATGAGTGGTTCTGTATATGTCCAAAGGGATTCGTATACTTTGTATTTCCACACGAACTCATATTATATGAATGATATGTTCACATTATGTACACAGGGGGCAATGAATCATGAGTGTCCCAAGCAACTTGTATACGAGTTGTACAGTATATATTCACATTGGTTTATATACATGACTCGTACCATGTATATTATGTTCACAGGGACTCATATATGAGTTGTACCATATAGGTATATACCCATAGGGACTTTTATACGAGTCATACCATAAATGTCCACAGGGACTCATATACGAGCTGTATATATATATATAGGTAAATACCCATGAGGACTGGCATATCTTTAGGGACTCGTATACGAAATATACCATTTATGTTCACAGGTACTCATACGAGTTGTATCATATAGGTATATACCCATAAGGACTCATATATGAATCGTACCATATATGTTCGCAGGGACTCGTGTACTACTTGTACCATATAGGTACAACTAGTACAAGAAATATACCCATAGAAACTCATATTCGATTAATATACCGTCGGTCTGATCACAAACATATATGTATCTCATATTTGGAATTTTTTTAAGGAGAGCCAAAAAACTGGGTTTTTTTTTGCTGGTTTCTTAAATATTTTATTATATCTTTCGCTAATTGTGTTTTAATTATAATTTTGTTTACCAAATTAGCAAAACACCAAATAAAATATATAAAAATCTGAAAAAAAAAACAGATTTTCAGCTCTCTTAAAAAAATATGAAATGTGATGCGCCTGTTTGTCATTAGACAGAGGATATGTCAACAGGGATTCATATTGTACCATACCTGTATACGAGTCGTATCGTATATGTCCACAGGGACTCATAAGTGAGTCAAAATTATTGTTTTAAAGAAAGGGTTAAGGGTTTCCTAGAAACATCATGGTTATATTTCTAAATCCTTTCTATACACATTCTCCTATTAGGTCCCATATTGTAAATAACACATCCTGCTTTGTTATCGCATATTTCTTTGGCTAAAATATTAATAATTATTATTGTCTAACGTAAAATCTGTATTTTTGTGAATAAATTATTAAAAATTTAACATGCTTTTTAATTTCCTTTGCTGCTTGTCCGTATCATATTATTTTACACAAAACATTCAAACTTTACAATTTTAAAGATTAAAATAACATTTTAAGGGAAAACTCAAAATTATTCATAAACCGCTCGCTCGTAGATGGCGCTAGTTTAATTGCAAATTATACATTAAAATATTAAGATGGATTCATTGTTTGCAAACGTACATACGCAATATGAATATGAAAAAATACTTTTATCCATAAACAAACTTAATGCTTTTTCGTTGTTAGTTTTTGGGGTGTTATGCCGTGTTGCGCTACCTCCTACTATAGCCGACGTTTCGGACAGCGTTGCAGTGTCCATCATCAGGGCAGATCCGGTAGATCCGACGATGTGTAATTGTTAGTGTAGAGTGTGTGATTATTTACTTGGAAGCGATACCGTGTCGCCAGCTTCAATCCACTACGAGCTGGTAGGTATTCCCTTTCTCCTAAAATACCTACCAGCTCGTAGTGGATTGAAGCTGGCGACACGGTATCGCTTCCAAGTAAATAATCACACACTCTACACTAACAATTACACATCGTCGGATCTACCGGATCTGCCCTGATGATGGACACTGCAACGCTGTCCGAAACGTCTGCTATAGTAGGAGGTAGCGCAACACGGCATAACACCCCAAAAACTAACAACGAAAATGCTTTTGGCCGTGAAAATCTAAAAACTTATCAAACTATTGCTTTTAAAAAAAAGGCAATATACAAATACAATATTGTATCAATGATTAAATCCAATATTGTATTTGTAAGCCTCTCTTAAAAGATTTGAGTTGGTTTACGGACAAAACTATTTATTCATGTTGCGTATGAACGGGCGCAAACAATTAATTCATCTTAATATTTTGATACTTAAGTGTTTTTTCCTACAACCGTCATCTCCATAAGAGCAGATTATGATTTTGATAATAATTTGTGTATCTGTCTTTAAAAGTGTAAAGTTTTAAAATGTTATTCTATAGATATTGCAACAATTATATTAACTTTCTGTTGTAAATATACCTTCGCAATTTATATAAAACATACCTAATCATAAAACAGCCTGAATCCTACTAATAAAAATAATAATTGCAAGTGCAGCCTGCAGACCAGCATTGTCCAGTTGCATGCAGAACTGGAAGTACCTACTTATTGCATTATTGAGCGATTTCAACTCCTAACTATGTTTTAGTCTCCCAAAAGTAAGAATTCTTCATATAGATCAGCGATCGGCAATTGGCGGCCTGCAAAGAGATTCCTTCAGGCGCGCAGGGCCAAAATGGAGAGTCTCTGAATGTACAATTATTCCTTCCTATCATACTTGTCGCACCATCGGTCACAATCAAAGATATTGAAATGTAAGAGATATGCTATTAACAGTTTTTACTGGGTGGGACTGTTTCCTGGTGTCGCCGATATTGTTAACCAATACTACTGTATACCTTCAAAAAATTAACTAAATGAACGAATTATTTCTCTATTCAAACTATATTGTTAACCAATACTACTGCACACCTTCAAAAATCAACTAAATTAACTAATTATTTCCATATTCAAACTATACTGTTAACCAATAGAGAACTCCAGTCCAATTTTTTTTTAATGAATAATGGCCTTCTAACTTAAATAACTGCATTTATTTTTTATTTTTAGAGTTAGTTTTAATGTTTAAAATAATTTTCAAAGTTTTGATTTTTTAAGATCCCTCGAAAACCACCATATCTATGGTTCATCATGTGACGTCATCACGTCATCGATAGTTTTATTCACTTTCAACAGGTGCTGTCATTTTACTCATTTTATATTGAAAAATCGATTGACGAATGACTTTAGGTGTGAAAAGTCGAGGCTTTTTTTATTCAAGATTAACTGCTTTTAATATAGAAAAACATTAGGTAAAATGTCAACATCTCATCGCTACTGTTATTGTATTGTACCAAAGTGCAATACAATAACAATTAATCATCTTTTTCATTGCAAATACAAATGACATCGTAAGCCGTCGAAATTTCTGTTCAGGTGTGAGTGTTGCTTTAACATAATACATTGTATTATGTATAACACATACAGAAACACTGGTATTTTTTATAATACACTGATCATGACTTGTATAAAATGATAATAAACCATTCAAAAATACGATCAATTTTATGTTAGGTAAACAAAATGTTAAAATTGACACGACTTTAATCTCAAATAGGCCACATTTACTGTAGATTATCAAAAAAAAATTTTTACAGCTTACTACGACTTTCAAAAACAACTAATAAGATGATTTATGCACTTAGAAGCTTTTATTCCAGCACTAACATAGTCCCTTTGAAAAACATTATCCAGGAATGTCACGCAAATATAGCCCTTTTCCGTCATAATTTTAATTGTGAATGCCTAAATAATGTTTCAATAAACACAACAACTATTATATGTCTAAATCTCTATTAACAGTATGTAAATAAACCAAATAAAAAACACGAATTGTTGTGTTTGAACGTCTTGCCCCATACACTTTAATACAACTTGAAAATGTCATCACCAGGTGAATCTTCCATCGTGACATCACCACACAGCATTACACGGCATACCAACTTGACGCTGTGTTTTAACGAGAATATTAAAATGCACGTTTTAATATTTTTTTAAAAACTGTACGTTTAATATTATTCAAAAAAACTTATATATTCAGAATCAGCGTTTATTGGTCTATTTGAACATATTTTTTTAGAGCCATAAAATTTTTCACTGGAGTTCCATATTCTACTGCACACCTTAAAAAATGAACTAAATTAACGAATCATTTCCATATTCTAACTATATTGTTAACCAATTCTACTGCACACCTTCAAAAAATCAACTAAATGAACGAATTCTTTCCGTATTCAAACTATGCCCATTAGGTAGTAGTCTGCTGACGGTCAGGCGGCCATCATAGCCTATCTCTTGTATTTCAATATCTTTGGTCACAATAATTTTTTTTTTCATATCGAGGTTCTTGAAAAGAAAACATAAATGTAAGTTTTAAAGAATCAGCAACGCCCGAGTGGGATTTAATCACTATATACAATGCTTATAACTGGTTAGTTGTAATTTTTCAAAACATGTTCAAAAAATTTTCACCTGCGGCGCTTTTTCTGTACATATTCAATTTATACGAATGCATAAAGGTATAGGTACAAATAATCTCACAATGTTAAAAATCAAAATCCACCCACTATAATAAGTGAAAAATGTGGCTTCTGCAATGATGGAGGGTGAAGTAGTTTTGTTTTTATGTGAATACCTCACAAGAGTCCTAGCTGCTCCCGTCTGGAGCCAGTGAGACTATGGCATCCCCTATTGGGGTATGTTGTGAGGCTGAAGGCAGTGGGAAAGGGAAGAGGAAAGTGGGGAAGTACCTGGCTATTCCGATCTGATCACCAAACACGGCTAAAGCCATTTCGAGCAACATTTCAATTAAAATTTATTTGCCCACGTCGTGATTCGATCCCGTGGCCTTCGGATTACGAGTCAAAAGCCTTACCCCTAAGACTATGGAGGCCATCACGACTAGTGGAGTATCGAACCAGCAATGCCCGAGTGGGAAACAATATCTACCACGCTATCAACTAGTCGGTCATGATATTTTTTTTTTCCCTACTGCGCTTTTTCTGTGTTTTTGGTCTTGCATCTTTTTATTCAGAGGGGGGGGGGATGGACTGTTGGGAACCTTTGCGCTAAACGCTAGACGACGGGCAGTCACAAGCGCACTGATTGCAGGCTCACAAGTGCACGAGTTAAGTCGATGGTCGAGTAGCCCTCCGAACAATTTTACACATTCATACGGCCCGCCACCAAATTGCCGACCGCTGATATAGTTGTTTAAAGTTAGGGATGTTACGATACAGATTTCGATATATCAGATTTGAAGTCAAATAAAGAAGTAAACCTTTTCTAACACAATTTTACGTCCACACGACGCCCGCTGACTCACTCAACCCCTCAAGCCACGGGCCTGTTTAGTCAGAAGGTCAAAATATTTCCGCTTTGCTTTGCAAAAGTTAAATAAATAGAATATTTCTGAATGCATCTGAAAACTAAAAACTGTTTTTGAAAGGTGATAAAATACGCTTTCAAATTTAATAATTCGAAATAAACATACAATTTTCTAAATATAACAATTTTTTATGCAAACATAAAAAAGTTTTAAAATTTTCTCATCTTACGTATTTTCTAACTAAAATTACTGATAACTACTGGAGCGACGGCGCAATAGGGTATTTTCACAGTTTTTTTTTATTATTGAAAAAAAATAAGTAAAAAATTACGATGATAACGGATTTTTTATTTTATTTTTATGACGACGAATAAACTTTCTACAACGTTTTAAAATACGCCTTTTTAAAATGCCGCCAAAACGATGTTTTCGCGCCCTGTGGTTGCCCAATGGCTCCGTGACGTCACCGCCGCCGAACATCTCCCGATCGCCGCCCAAGTGACTAGTCAGTTCGTAAGTTGCAGTTTGTGTTATTCATTTACTTCCAGTTTGCTCGAATTATGTCGTTATATTTATCCTATATCTTCCTACTGGCGAAACATGTATAGTTTGGTACACATGTATACAAATACTATAAGAAAAACCCAAAATTAGGTGTTGAAACGACCCTTTCTAAAGCGATAAAACATGTCGACCGTATACAAATGTTGGGCGTGCGTTTAAGTGTTTGACACCAGTGCCGAAGTGTTCAATGACGCTAGTTCCTCGGAGCATCTTCTATTGAAATACCGGTAGAACAAGGACACTATTCCCACCTAAAGGCTGTGCGCTAAACATTGCAATCCGTTTGTTAGAGAGGGAAATCTATCGAACGTACTGCACGTTTCTGCTTTGTGAAACATGGGTTTTTCTAGTATTTTAGGGCTCTAGAATAAAGATGGCTGCCAAATTCAACAAGCGGACTTGTGATTTGTACAGGGTCAGCAGTTATGTACTATTCTGCTGTATATGGGGGCCCTATAATACATTACTCCCTTGTTTTTATAAACTAACTTGACTCTGGCTTCGACGGAGTCGGCTTGCTTTTTTGCAGATTTGATTTTTAACATTACAATAAAAAACATTTTGTTATTGACCATTTATATTCATAATTTAAACGTGGAAACACCCATGTTTACAGTCGTAAGATGGAAATCTACACAATAATGACGGCCTCCGTGGTCGAGGAGTAAGGCTCTCGACTAGCAATCCCGGCGTGAATAAGTATATTTGTATGTAAATAATAATATGTATTTATCGGGATGTAGATATATATATACATTTTTTTTATGGAATGACAAACATTCCCGGTTTACGAATGATCTGACAATGTGTGAAAATCTCCTAACGCCACCACAGTAATAGGAAAATGTTGCTTGTGTCGTGATGGATGATTCAGCCAGCCGAGGAATCGAACATGAGACGCCTGGGTGGACCCAAACGCGATGCCAACTCAGCCACTGATCGGTTTTTGAATAAGTTGTGTTGTATTTCGCAATTTATTAATTTTTTTATATGAATACCGCTCAAGAGTCCCAACTGCTCCAGTCTGAATCCTATGGCATCCTCAATTGGGGTATGTTGTGAGGCTGAAGGTAGTTGGAAGGGGAAGGAGACAGGGAAGAGGAAGGTGGAGAAGTACCTGGCTATTCAGATCTGATCACCAAACACGGCTAATGCCATTTCAAGAAACGTTTCAATTCTGAATGGTGGTCTTACACCAGGGCGATACTGAGAGTATCTTCCATTCTGGAACGTGCCGCAAATATACAATAGTATATTATTTTAAATGAATAAATTGTGAAATAACACAAAGTAATCAAATGAAATTTAATTGCCACGCCGGGATTCGATCCCGCGACCTTTGGTGTGTAAGTCAAGAGTCTTGCCGCTGGACTACGCTGGCCCTCAAAAAAATATGTAATATATTTGTGGCATATTTCAGAGTGCAAGACACTCTTAGTATCGCCGTGGTGTAAAACCACCATTCAGAATTGAAATGTTGCTTGAAATGGCTTTAGTCGTGATTAGTGACCAGATCTGAAAAGCCACATACTTCCCCACCTTCCTCTTTCGCATCTCCTTTCTTCCTCATTACCTTCAACCTCACAACATACCCTAATTGGGGATGCCATAGTCTCACTGGTTCCAGATGGTTGAGAGTAGTTCGGAAGTTAATCGGTATTCACTTAAGATACCTAGGAAATATTAGGAAATTTACTTGTAGAATGGCCAAAATTTTAAAGATCATCACAGGGAAGTTAGGTTACGAACTGTCACTTGCTGTTTTGTTCAATTTAATTTAAAAGGGCCAGAATTAACTCTATTTTGGGCGCATGTTGTTAAAATAATATAATATAACGGATATAATGAGAGTTTGTGCGTACAAAATGTTTTTAATACCGTAAATCCCCAAAAAAATCATTGTCAGCCATTACAGCTGGACAATATTATACAAAACTGTAGGAACATAACACAAGCATCTTAAAAAATGAAATAAAACCGTCAATAACCGCGAACAAGTCGAGAATGTTTAAACTTTTGATAGTAACGCGGTGATAAACTTTTGAATGTTGACGGGCGTTACGTCGTAATTCGTTTAACCAACCACGGGCCGTTTGCCGTTTTAGGCCGGCAGGCCTATTTTGAAATCAATAATTATGAATGAAAATATTCAAATTAAACTTTTTTAATGCCATAATCGTCATCGGAAAAATAATCTTTAAATCTTCCACATGTTTTTGGCGGTATCCCCAGTTTGTGAAAATACCCTATTGATTTGCGCTGGAGATTTTTGGTTGAATATTTTCCGCCCACATTAAAAAAAATCATACCTCCGAATTTTATTATCGAGACATACAAACTGATTATAGTTCTATATAGCAAATGAAGCACATTTTTGTAGAATTTAAAAAAAATATATTATAAAATCGTAAATTTCTACTTAATTACTTACAAATGAGGGAAAATTTGCCAAAATTGGCAACAAAGCAATCCAAGGTATTTTAAATAGTGCCATATTGTGGCAAAAAGCGCTCCAGTGACTATGGAAAAAAAATATATACATATTTTAGGAGGCAAATATATTAAAAACGTTATCATTAACTCATTGTTTCATGTAAAAACCATTAATTAGAAATTCTCAAAGTTTCTTAAATTTTTATCAACATGCAGTCGGAAGTTTTGGATTCATAAAGGTGTACATTTTAATTATTTTGCGGTTAACTTTTAGATTTGAATTTGTGAGTGTGTTATTTTCTCTTTCTAACACCGTTTAGAACATATCTCTAACCATGATAGTAAGGGAGACACAACGATTTCTATGAGACTTGTATGAGTTGTTCCGAAAACCGAAAAAATTAGCCTAAGGGGTTTACTCCTCAGATTAATATCTTCGCTGTTGGGAACTTCTCATATAGTTCTCATAGAAATCGTTGGATCTCCTTTACTGTCATGATGAGAAATTTGATCTAAACGGTGTTAGAAAGAGAACACACCACACTTCATTATATTTGAATCTAGAAGTTAACTATGCAAATAATTTTAATGTACACATCCACGGAATCAAAGTTTTCAACCATAATTTATGAAACCTTGTGAATTTTTTATTCATTATTTTTTTTATGAAACGTTAAAAAAGTGAGTTGACAATAACATTCATTATGTATTTGTCCTAGGGGGCATACATTAATTACATGAGCTCAAAAGGGGTGGGGGGGGGGGTTAGATTGGAAGAAAAACTGCTCACGTAATTAATGTATGCCCCGTAATAAAATATATTCGTGTTTTTCATTTTTTTACTTGGAAAAAATATAAGTTGATCCTTTTTAAAACCTTTTGTATTTTTGCATTAAAAAATTTTAATATATCAAAAATTTTATGTTTATTTCTATTATTAAAATTTAAAAGCATATTTTTTCACCTTTCAAAAACAGTTTGTAGTTTTCGTATGCGTTCAGAAATATTCCATTTATTTGGATTTTATTGCAAAGCGGAAATATTTTGACCTTCTGACCGAATTTACTCGAGGCCTGTGGGGTTAAGCTGTTCCCATCTAGCAAATAATTAATTTTGCAGTCAAAAGGGCAAAATAGAACAGTACATGAAATCAATTATTGTGACTAATGTATATTTATTTATTTATTTATTTCAACGCCATAAAATGGCTTTTACAATCCGGTGATACATGATACATGATACACAGTGGTACACAGGAGGGTAATTATAATGATAACAAAATAAGAATGTACATTAAACCAAGTACATATATACGTGTGATAACAACTAGTATTTAATTATAGGATACAATTATGTACTACAACAAAAAAAAAGAATATGAGCTCGTATAGAGAATACTCATTTTATGCAGAATAAAAATAAGTAAATAAAGGTGACTTCTTAGAAAAATTGTTATATAAAAATGTTAATATTAGTGTATTAACATCCTTCCCATCAACTTTAAAGTATTTATTAACTTATTTGTTAGTTGGGAGCGGCTCAGAGCATTGTTCAAACATCGTGTGGACGAAAACAATAAAACAAAATGACAGTGTTCTAGTTTTTTTTTTACTATGATTTGGTTTGAGACTAGTTCTATTTTAATACTAGCTGTAGTTACCGGAATTAATTGCCCGGACTTTATTTTGCTTTAAGTGGCGATAAAAGGAGTGGTGGTGGTTTTTCGAAATCTCACCTAGGCAGCGACCTTCGTCTTGTTTTGAAGTTCAAGTATGTAAAATTTCACCAATCTCAGAATAAAACTGTAGATTTGTACAAAAAAAACAGTCACCCGCTGACAATTCTTTGTATAATATTTTGCTACAAAATTAATTTTTAAATTAACCTTCACAATGGTAGCTTTTTCAATGCAATCTTTACCATCTCACAGTTAATCCCTCCACAGTTGGCCCCCCGGTATACCATATGCAGTTAGTTTAGGAAAAATACGATATACATACCTACTTAAACAAAACATAACCAAGTGCCACCATATGTGTGTGCAGAGAGGATGTACCACTCAATAACAAAAATATTAAAAATAATATATTTTCATTTAAATATAGTGAAACCCATTTAAATAAAGTTTTCCAAGGGACCGGAAAAACAAACTTCTTGCAGGAAAATCTTATATGTGGGAAAAATTGGGTCAATATTGAGCCGAGGGACCGAAAAAACCAAACTTCTTAAACCACGAAACTTCTTAAACCACGAAACGTCTTAAGAGAGAACTTCTTAAGAGGGTTTCACTGTACATCAAAAATAAAGCTACTTTCAAAACTGCTGTTAAAAATCTGCATTGTAAATTAATTAGTTTTATATCCATACCAACTCATTATTAGGTATTTTTTAAGTCGAATTAGGTATGAAATTGGTTAATAAATACTGTAAAAAAAATTATAATATCGAGGGGCTAACTGTCAGGTCACCCAATAATCTGTATGGTATCAGAAAGTTGCAAGTATTGTTACAACCCTACTCTGTAGCTAAGACATTGTGCCTCCACTTTTTAGTAAATGTGTTTTAAAATCTTCTAAGGAGAATCCATATACAACCACTGGAGCGATTTTTGCCATATATTTGCGCCATTTTAAATGTCTCCGATTGCTTTTTGGACAAAAAAGGCAATTATTTCTTGATTCGGTAATTTAAAAAAAAAGATATATTTGTAGCTTCCACGTTTGTTATTTTGGACTTAAAACGAAGCTATTGAAATGCTTTATCTATTATGACCATAGATGTTGCAAATCCGAACTTCGTAGACTATTTTATAACGATGTTAAAAATAAATTAATAATCGCGCCAGTGGTTTTGGTATCTCAAGATCATTCCAAAGGCGGATATGGTTTAAGATTTTCACAGCCAAAACTATTACATAATGTGATTAATTTTTGGGTTGTTATGCCATGTTGCCCTTCCTCCTTTAGCCAACGTTTCGGACAGCATTGCAGTTTCTATTATCAGAGCAGATGTGGACATTGTGGTGAAGTGTGTGTTTAAACAAGAAGTAATACCGGTATCACTTCTACACAAATAAACAAAAGTATGTGTTTATGTAAGAAGTGATTCTGTTATCATTCTACACAAATAAACAAAAGTGTGTGATTATGTAAGAAGTGATATCGGTATCACTTCGACACAAATAAACAAAAGTGTGTATAACAATATCACTTCTACAGAAATAAGAAAAGTGATGTAATGTGTTTATGTAAGAAGTGATTCTGGTATCACTTCTACACAAATAAACAAAAGTGTGTGTTTATGTAAGAAGTGATTCTGGTATCACACAAATAAACAAAAGTGTATGTTTATGTCTGAAGGATACTGATATCACTTCTGCACAAGTAAACACAAAATATTTAAATTTTATATCTCAAAATAATGTTTCATGGGATTACAGTACGTTTACTTCAAACCATAAATACAGGAATTCATGACCCGTAGGTTTCAACGACAAGAAGTGTATTTTAACTAAACAGAAAAGCTGTCAGAGCAAAAGAACTAGCTCTCAAGCGATGAACTCTGGCATCATGAAATTCTATATGGACACATCTATTTTATCCACGCCAAATATGCAGTGCAGCACGTTAAAAACCGGTGTACACCATGCCTAAGCAGGGTTTTGCGAGTTTTGTCGTGGGTATACTAACAGTATTTTCCGTCCCTAGCAGCCGCAGTACCGGTTGGGTGCTCCTAGGCCCCCCGCGCCCCCGCAGCAGCAGCAGGCCGCACAGTTTGATGACAACTCCTTCGACCTGTTCTAGACCTGACCTGTCTAGACCTGACCTGTCTAGAACTGACATGTCTAGAGTTGCTACTACTTGCTCTAGCGTTGCTCCCTGCATCCTTCCACCCATAGACAATCTCCTTGGTGCGTTTTATAATGTTATATTATGTTCAAAAGCCAAATAAAACTGATTCTTCCATTTAAATTGTTTTGTTTTATTTTCTTCAAATGGTGGAAGAAAATTGGTGGGGGTCAAAGTGGAATGCTGCAGTTATTCAGCCAGTCGATGGCATCGGGAGTAACTTTGTTCAGAAACTGATGGGGGGGACATTCTTCAAAAATGTGTTTTGTAGTTTGTGTGTATGGTAAAGTACCCAATACTGGCGCCTAAAAAAATGAAACATCATTTACTTTATACTATAAATTGTGAATATTACGAATAACAATTTAATTTAATAACTTGCTTCTGCCAAAATTATACATGCATCAGTTGATACACCAAACATTTTATCCCAAATTAACATCAACACACCATCAAGAAATTCAACAAGGAGGTTGCAAGATATTTTCTATATATCTACCTACCACACAAATACAGGATATTTCTTCCCTTTACCACGAACATTAAGACATTATAACACTATACACCGCTCTAATAAAGAAATTGACATTTTTAATAACCCATTCAAACACTTCAAAAAACATATTTTACCATCAATCGTATAAAGCTGATATTGTGATGAAGCCCTTTATTCAAAGACGTGAAATATTGTACCTACTAAATCCAGGTGCCAATAATAAATTGTTGGTGATTCTACATTTAACTATTATTGTTTGTCATTCAGTTTTGCATATTTAAGAGTAACAAATTATTTTTAATACTACTTTTGTTGTAATTTAAATCATCCATGTATGTAATTTTTTGGGCACAATTGCCTGTTTTATGTACTTAACCTTTCCCATACCATGCTAAAAATACCCTCGACAAACCGTCATGTTACACAGCGTTACTGTATGGGATTTGGAAATTATTTCGGGTTTTTTGTAAAAATATTGATGTGAATATTTTTTATATGGCTTATATTAATTTATTGTAAGAAAAAAACATTGATTTTGTGCTTCATAACTGAAATATTAAAAAAATCATCATTCATAATAAATAATCAAATATTATTTGCAACGCCCAGTGAGGCGTGCGCTTGTGACAGCCGACCGCCTAGGGTCACGTTAGCATTCGGAGTAACACTATTGTTTCAAAAAGCCACATGTGGAATGCGCTAGGTACTGGTAAGGGCTGACACCGACCTACTATCATTTTTTAAATATATTTACAAAAATACTTTATCGTAAAGAATTTTTTTAATGTTTGATTATCTAATTTAATACCAGATTAAATGGTTTTAACACCACTTGCGTAGAAAAATAGATTACAAGAAAAATACAATACTTACAGAATACTCGAATTTAAAAAAAAGTACTGTTTTACGCATAAGCAAACCACGAAAAAAATAATTTTACAATTATTTCGAAGTGAAAATTCTTCAGCACCGTTGTGATTTGAACCTGTTTGAAACGAAAAAGCGACACTAAAAAGAGACAAACAAATGCATATGGCATTTATAGAGAATGAGTTAGAATAATCGGTCTCCTCTTTATGCGGTGCTTCGTAGCCTCCCCACTGTTACCTACTTTAATTTTCTGAAGGTTTCACTTCTGCCGGTGTGAACTGCACACTTGTATTTTTTATAATACTTGTATGTTTTAATATTTTTGAGAAATTTATTTATTATAGGAATTGTTAGAAGAAAAAAATTCCTTTTATGAGTGGAAATAGTTTACATAGCAAATTAAAAACATTTATTTTACAGAAACATAACGACAAAAACCAATTAGTAAATTCTTATTTAAACATTAATCTGACATGTTTATCATACCAAAATGTAATTAAAAATGTTAATGTAAAAGATATATATTTTTTTTTACATTAACTCCACACAGGAGGCCCTGAGGAAAAAATTCCCTCAGGGCCTATGTCATCTGAGATGCTGTGTAGAGGGTCGTTTTGAAGAGAGGAAGGAATGAACATTGGTCTTGAAGAGACCCATGTTGTAGGAAGGAGGAAACACAGAGGCCGGCAAATCGTTCCACAGCCGAGCTGTTGAACACAGGAACGAGTCGAAGAAACGACCCGTTCTCATGTGACAAATGTCAACCGTGTTCATATGTTGGGCACGTGTTTGGCGAGTTTCCCGACTATGCACCAGTGCCGAAGTGATCAATGACGCTAGTTCCTCGGAGCATATTCCATTGTAATACAGGTAGAATAAGGATAGCATTCCCACCCGACGCCTGTGCTCTAAAGATTGCAATCCGTCTGTTAAGATGGGAGAATCTATCAAACGGACCGCCCGTTTTTGCCCAAAGTCGAAGGTATTTTGGATATATGAAACACTTCTTTTTTTCTACAAAAAAGCAAAACAAAGGCTTTGTTATTATATTTACCTGCATATGTAATGCATTTGTCTATAGCCTATAGCAAATCTACAATAAATCGTAAAATTAGTAGTGCAGACAAACAGTATTTTTTTTTAAATTAGCTCCACACATGAGGCCCTGAGGAAAATAATTCGCCTCAGGGCCTATATCATCTTTGGGGACGCAATGTGGAGGGTTTTTTAGGAAATGAGGGGATATGTTCAGTATGTCCAGGGGTGACGGACGTATACCAACCCTCCATCAGTGGCACAAGGTGCTGTTCCGAGAGAGTCCTGCTGGAGAGGTCAAAGGGTCTCCCTCAACCAGTCTCTCCCAACCCGGCCAGCCACGCAGAGCCAGTTGGTAGACAGACGTATCCGCTGCCAAGATCCGCAACCAAACCTACACCATGAACCTGGGCACCCCTGCTTAGTCACCAAACGTAGCAAACTACTTGAGGTCACGTATGGCAGAAGTGTTTGTTATCCAATAAATGGTTTCCGGGGCGGCGGCATGCCGTTATTATGAAAAAAATGCATTTTAGAAAATGATCGAAATAGAAAGTTAAACAAAGACACTTTGAGCGTTCTAAAATAGTAAAAAAATTATATTTAAAAATATTCTAAGAATCCTTACATTCGTTGCAAATTGTACCTTCAAGTCGTTGAAAACTAACCATCTATATTTATTGCTACTTCCTTCCATGTAATAATCATTTGTAAAGATGTCACTTAACTACTGTTTCAATGGAAAGAAATAAATAATTATTTTATGGAAGTAGTTTTAGTAAAAAAAATAAGTAGGTAAGATTCTAAACATTGCACCCGACCCTCACAAAAGAGTTTTATGGTGGGGCAGTAATAAATGTTTACAATCGTATTTTGGTTGAAGTATAGTCTTTGATACCGGAATTACATCATGCCGTGCTGAGTAGATAGGACATACCACCAAAACCCTCTGTTTCGACACACACTCCTTGCTTCATTCGCATTCATAAATCGTATAATACAGATAAATCTGAATAAATAGATGCTTGGATGCGTTACGGTGCACTCTATCGGAGGACTACAGCGAGGTAAAAGATACATTCAAACGTACTCTCTTTAAAATGATTTATCTGTGTATTTCTATTGTTCTATCTCTTGGAGTGGCCCGACTGAAAGTATTTGATTCACTTGATCATGTCATGACTTTCTTGGCTTTCTCTGACTTCTTCCACAAATCACTTTGCGTCATATATTCCTTTTTTAATGCCCTAACTAACTAGGCGTACCTTTGAATCCTACCCATCAAGTGCACTAGAGGTGATTTATCACATATGTTTTTATATTTATCACATTTGTCATATTTATTTTATTTATAGAAGTGGTGCTATAAAAAGGTGAAAATTATTATAATTTTTATCGGCCTCGTATTCCTTCCAGATCTCCACAATTTAACATGCCATAATTTTACTATATGGTTTTACAACACATAGGTACATATCAGGAATCTCATTTATTTATTTATTTTATTTATTTATTTATTTATTAATTTTCAACGCTCTGGTGGGCTTTTACATTACATGTTTATAATACAGAGACAGGTTTTTAAAGACAAAAGATAAACTATAAAAAATAACTAGTACACGTCATAAAGAGTATACACATAAATTAAGGAAAGATAATAAATTACAATAAAGGAGAAAGTTTCTAAGTTGTAAGTTGTAAATACATGACAAAATGCAAGATACATAAAAATAAAATGGTAACAAGTTTTTACATTGTGTATTAATATAGAATTATACGAATAAATGCATTAGCCCCTATGTGATGCCCCTTAAATATCAAAATATTCTACATAAAAGTGTCGTTCAGGTATTTCTTAAATAATGGTAAACTTGTGTTAAATACATCGATATTAGAGGTGAATTTGTTTCCTAATGTGTGAAGTCGAGAAATAGGTGCATGTATATGGTAGTTCGTCCCAGAATTATTGTTGCAGAATAATACGTTTTGCCTTGTTGCTCGATTGGGTACCCTGAAATCGATGAGATGCAGGAGTTCGCAACAATCTAATTCAGAATGAATAATTTTAAACAAAAAAGTTAGGTCATTTTATACAGCATATCTACATTCATTCTTCCTCTGCCAGTTCAATGCCTCACGTTTCAATTTGGGTATGGGTATCGCCGCCCCGGGAACTATTATTAGATAACCAAAACCTCTGCCATTGGTTATCCCAAGTAGTTCACTACGTTTGGTGACTTAGTAGGGGTACCCGGGTTCGCGGGTTGAGGTTTGTCCGGGTCTTGGCGGCGAATGCATCTGCCTACCAGCTGCATGGCAGGCCGGAGTATCTTTGACTTCTCCAGCTGTTATCTCTTGGAACATCGCCTTGCACCGCAGTGGAAGTGATGAATTAATACGTCCGTCACTCCTGGACACACTGACACCCAGATTCCTACCGTCCCTTATAACCTTTTCCTTCCCTGAACTTCCTTACCTTCCTTTCCTAAACAGACCCTCCACAGGTCATCCCCAAAGATGACATAGGCCCTGAGGGGAATTATTTACCTCAGGGCCTCCTGTATGGAGCCAATGTAAAAAAACACTGCATTGTCATTGTCTTACATCCTTGAAAATCAAGTCTTCCACGAAAATATTATTTAATAAAAATAAAATTAAATAATACCTATAAACATTTATTATGAACTAATGTGACATGACCCTGCAAATAACCCAAAACCCATAAAACTAAGCAAAAAACATCCCCCTTGTCCAATTGCCTACACTCGTCCCATGTTGTCGTCAATCTTAAGGAAATATGCAGAGAGGGATTAAAAAATTAATCTGGTTTGAGGCTAAGATGGTTGGTCGGCCGAACCTTCCGATGTGGTTCCTTATTTTTTTTGTGGCTCTTTTTTTAATGTAAACGGAAAGTCTAGCAACTTAAGTTTTTTGCAGTAAGATAATTAATATTGTCATCTCTGTTTTTAGACATTTCAAATTAATGCACTAGAAAGAGACGACACACGTAATATCATGTCAACTTTGAGAAGTAAAATAGTCTCTACAGATAGGCAAAATATTTAAACGTTTTATTTTACATCTCTTTTTGTTATACATAACAAAAAAGAGATCGTAATATTGCATGTAGGTTTATGAGGTTGGAATGAATTAATGTTTTGTTTTCTCTGTTATTCCCATATAAATTTGAAATTTGTTGTCTCTATCTGACACAGAAATGTGTCGATATTTAGGAAAACATTTTTATCATTTTATACAGAATCATTACAATTTTTTAAGTATTTTTTACGAATGCAAAAATATATTTTTTAGGAATACCTAAAATGTAGGTTTAATGATTAACATATTTAAGGAATTATTATCATTTAAAGAGCGTTGTAGACTAAAATCGCACCGCGGAAACGGGAGTGTTAAACTCCATTATAATTATATGCAGTTCTACATCATGTGTTTAGTAGTGTTGTGGTATCCTAAAAATACCGTGAATTTCTTATTTCAATAAATAATAAAGTCAACAAAAGTCGAAAATCATAATATTCGTATAAAAACCTTTCTGAATGTTTTCTTCTTTGTAGGTGCCAATATGGCGTAGAAACGCGTTTTCATTGTTTTCAAGCACCTAATTAAAAAAAATTATCGGACCCCCCGTTTTCTGGATCCCCCCCCCCCCCCCCTATCCCACGTTAGGGGGCCCCTTTACAGGTTTTAGCGGAGGGCCCCAAATGGTCCCAGTCCAGGTCTGGATCCACAGCAAGATACTTGTTTTTCACATCCAAAGTCTGTCTATGAGTTCGCCACAACTCTTCAGGGGAGGCTCGTGATAGAAGCTGAATTTTGCCTTCAATTCAAAAGGGTTTAAAATTTTAAAAGAAAAAAAATCGTATGAAATTTGTATGTACTTTTTATTGACTTCAAATATTACACAATTAACTAATTACATAAGTTCAGTATAACCTTCCAAACATTTTAATCTCTTCAACTTGTTAGAGGTAACATTTGAACTCTTAATTCATAGTGACTTGTATCCAACCATTGAAAACAAAACCAAATGGAGTGTTTTTATTTTTATATTAGCTTCTTAGGAGGCGATGAGGCATCTTAGGAGATGCTGTGTGGAGGGACTTGAGGTGGGCATACGCATCCGCCGCAAAGATTTGGAAACCTGGAGATCCCTGCTAAGTCGCCAAATGTAGCGAACCACTTGGGGTGACCTTTTGCAGAGGTGTTGGTTATCTAATAAATGGTAAATAAATACCGGAGCAGCAGCACTCATACGCGCCTCCCAAACATTGTTGTCTATAATACGGAGCTAATGTTGCCAAATTATGTAAGGTCTTCAACCCCTAAACTTCAGGCAGGTCATTAGTTGCCTCCAGACAGGTCATTAGTTGCCTCTAGACAGGTCATTAGTTGCCTTCTGACAGGTCATTAGTTGCCTCTAGACAGGTCATTAGTTGCCCACAGACAGGTCATTAGTTGCCTTCAGGCGGGTTGCACAGCGCACGTGAGCCCTTTCACACTAGCAAATACATATACAAGAAAGCAAATAAAGTGTATGGAAGCAATTGTGACTATAATAGTATATTCGAGCAATCCCATCAATACTCAAGTATATCGATTGTCTAGTTGATTAGTGAGATATCTCCATATACAAAGTTTTGAGAAACGAGGAAAGCAATACATATTCAAAAGCTCACCATAAATCATAGTATTTTACGTTATCCAAAAATAACGGTCCGATATGTTAGTATGTCATTTTGAAATATCCTATAAGTGACCCAGATAACATCAACATTTTTGTTTATTTCATTGCAAGTTTTTGTGCATTATAATTGATTTGGTGGTGTTCATGAGTAATCTGAGTATTGTACCAGATAGAGTGTACACGTCTACATACAACTGTTCAACTCAAATTAAGTTTTTTTGGAGATGTCTGATTAATCAACTGGAATATCGTTATATTAACTTTCTTTACTTGATAGTTGGGAGTGAAAAAACATAATTTCGATATTCGAAAATGTTTTGATGAATTCTAAAAAAACTAAGGGAAAGATGAGCTTACTTTGGGAACATGGATACTCTCAAAACACTCTTCTATCATTTTATTTCTTCAGTGGCAGATATTCATTAATGTCTTTTTTTCCACAAGGATATTGTAGTATCCGACAGGTTTTTTTTAATGAGAATACCACACAAGAGTCCCCACTGCCCCCGTTTGAATGGCCTTCCCAATTGGTGAAGGAGATTGGAAGAGATAAGTGGGGAAATATCAGGCTATCAAATCTGGTCAATAAACATAGCTAAAGCCATTTCAAGCAATGTTTTAATTCTGAATGGTGGGTTTACAGCAGGGCGACAAAGAGAATACCTTCCACTCTGTAAGACCACCATTCAGTTTCTTGAAATTATTTTAACCGTGTTTGGTGACTAAATCTGTAGATTCTAATAACTTATCAAACGGATTGCAATCTTTAGAGAACAGGATTCAGGTGGAAATGTTGTCCTTGTGCTACCGGTATTACAATGGTAGATGCTCCGAGGAACTTGCGTCGTTGATCCCCTTGGCACCAGTGCATAGTCGAGAAACACGCCAAACACGCGCCCAACATATATACACGGTTGATATTAGTCACATGAGAATGGGTCATTTCTATGACTCGTTCTTGAGTTCAACAGCTCGGCTGTGGAACGATTTGCCTGCCTCTGTGTTTCACTTCTTCCTCTCCTCAAAAGGACACTCCGCGCAGCATCTTCAAGGATGACATAGGTACTGAAGGAAATTATTTTCTCAGGGCCTCCTGTGTGGAATTAAAAAAAAGCCAGGTACTTCCCCACATTCGCTTTCCCCCTCCACTACCTTCAACTTCATAACATACCCCGATTGGGGATGCCTCACTGGCTCCAGGCGGTTGAGAACAGTTTGGACTCTTGACTCTTGGACACTTAAATCATCGAGTATCGGATATTTGCGTATCCTTGTGGAAGAAGCACTTAAAACTTATAAACATGCAAGTTAACTAAAATATTTTGTAAATTACCTTTAATAAGAAATTAATCTATAATTAAATAAAAATAGCACATTATTTCACAATTATTATGGCCATTTAACTTTATTAAAAATAAACACATTGTTTCATAAAACCAAAATTATTTTATAACTCATCAATTTTTTCTATGAAAATATAAATTCTTGCAGAGGAATGCAAAAAATTTGCTTAACATGTAAAACATTTAATAATCACTATTTATCTAAAAACTGTATTAATTTATGTATAAATTAAAGTAATATTACATATTTTTAGCCTTCTGTTCCAAAATAATAATTTATATATAGAATCAATTAAGTATTTATCTATATTTTTTATAATAATATTAAAGAATTCTTTTTAAAAATAATAATAATAATAGATATATTCCTTATATATAAATTTAAACACATAAATGCAAGAAAATAAGTATTTTAACCTTTAGTTTAATGGTTAAATAAAATCAGCAAATAAGTATGCACTAGATTGGTTTTCATGAAAAAAATCAGTTCAATTGCTCTATTATCCAGCTGAATTTTCCCACAATTATATACTGAAAAGAAGAATGTATTTTGGCATAATTTCAAAGTAAAATGGGCATGTTCCAACAGTTACGAAGTTTAAAATGCCAATTTTCCAATTATTACAATGTATAAAATGGCTATTTTCCATTAGTTACAATGTTTAAAATTGGCATCTTCCAATGGTTACAATGTTTAAAATGGAAATCTTCCAATGATTACAATGTATATGTGGCCATTTTCCATTTGTTATAAAATGGGCATTTTCCAATGGTTACAATGTATAAAATGGGCATTTCCCAATGATTACAATGTACAAAATGGGCATTTTCTCAGTTAATTAATTGGTTACAGAATATAGATGGGTACTTTCTGATTATTACAGAGCAGAAACATGCATTTTCTAATGCTTACATAGACAATTTCTGATGGTGACTGATTATAAATGGTAATTTTGCAACGGTTAAAATGTATGAAAGGACATTTTCCAATGATTACAGAGTAGAAACGGGCATTTTCTGACAGAAACAGAGTAAAAACAGTCATTTTCTAAAAGTAACAGAGTAGAAGAGGGCATTTTTTGAAGAATAAAGGGTAGAGATGGAAATTTTCTGATGATAACAGGATATAAAATTGCATTTTTTGATTGCTACATATGTAGAAGAAAAAATTGTAAATTTATGAATGTTAGAGGATAGAATTAATGTACATTTCACATTATAATTGTTCTTGCGCACTTTAACACTTCTGTACCTAAGCCTGAATTTTTGAAAAATTGACTTTATAGATATTAAACTAAGTCAAGATTCTAAAACTGATTTTTAAAATCTTTTTCTTTATGTGAATACCGCACAAGAGTCTCAACTGCTCTCGTCTGGAACCAGTGATACATGGCATCCCCAATTGGGACATGTTGTGAGGTTGAAGGTGATGTGAAAGGGGAGGAGATGGGAAAAAGAAAGCTGGGGTATTCAGATCTGGTCACTAAACATGGTTAAGCCA
Source organism: Limnephilus lunatus (assembly GCA_917563855.2). Taxonomy (NCBI): domain Eukaryota; kingdom Metazoa; phylum Arthropoda; class Insecta; order Trichoptera; family Limnephilidae; genus Limnephilus; species Limnephilus lunatus. Next base: position 43,971,792 of record OU830603.1, on the reverse strand, counting down.
TTTCAAACAACGTTTCAATTCTGAACGGTGATCTTACACCAGGGCGATACTGAGAGTACCTTCCACCCTGAAACATGCTGCAAATATATTTATTTATTATTTTTAATTAATTAACTGTTATAAATTGGATTTGAATCCGCGACCTTCGGTTTGCTAATCAAGAGACCTCGACCACGGAGGCCATCAAGACTGATACTGTAATATCTCTCTAGTGCGTACAGATTTAGATTTGTGTATTTGTATTTGCGATGTACAATATATAAAACTTTTTAAAGTCTAACATTTCACATGTAAACAATATTACAGTGCGCAAAACTTTAAAAATATGTTATATTAATTAATAATGTGAGTATTGCTGTTCGAGTGTTATAAATAATTAATTCCCAATTAAAAAATAACTGCTCCCAAAACTTTCAAGTAATTTACATTGTAATGCAAAAAAAAAAAATTAAATCAATTAATGTTGACACACGGAGAAGTGATGTTGAAGAGATTTAATTTTATTTTAAAAGGGGATTTTAAAAATATACACAAATAAGTTCTACAACAAAATCATATTACATACTAAATAAAATAGATAAAGAACATATTACAAGATTTTACAACTAAAATTAATTGTTTTTTTTTTTTTAAATAAGAAATTTTTATCACTATAATTTTTGTGACTATTTTACTAAAAATAAGAAGATTTATTAAAAAATAAAATAGAATGTTTAAAAATTGACAGAAAATAAGCAGTAGATACATTGTTTCTACTAAAATTAAGTTCAAAAGTGGATACATATAAAATTAAATTCATATCGAACAATTTTAAGCAGTACAAAACAATAAGACATTTTAGTGCGTAAAATAGAATAAATTGGTGTTATTTTGAAAACTTACGCATTTTATGCCAGTTACAAAAATATAGATTGGCACATTAGAAAATCGAATATATATATATATATATATATCTATATATGTATGTAGTTACATAGATAAAAGGGTGTTTATTTTTAAAACTTGGAAAACATTTCAAATGGCTTGCGATCTCAACAATATTTATCCTTTCAGGCAAGTTTGTTCGTTTTCAGAACAACTCACATAGGTCTCAAAGAAATTGTTGTATTTCTCTTACTATTCTGATTAGAAATATGTTCTAAACGACGTTAGAAAGAAAAAGCACCACACTTTATATTCTAATCTAAAAATTAACCAAAAAATATTTAAAATATACACCTTTAGGTAACCAAAGTTTCCGACCGCAATTATTTCCGACTGAAAAATAATAATGACGCTGTGAATTTTTTATTAACCCTCGACCCGTCGCATGGGGTCTTGAAAAGCCCAGGTTTTAAAGGAATGCTAATTATGTACATTTTAAATGTTCCCACTGATTCCTTACTTTAGGTAGCTTCCTAAAAGGGACTATACTTGACGCTAGGGCCGCCAATATTCAGTCTGTGCATGTGCGCTGTGAGATACAGACATGTGTTCGACGTGAGGCTCAAAAAAATCAACAAAATACAATGAAAAACCAAGTTTATATGTTTTTTCATTGAATTTTGTTGATTTTTTTTGTAATAATAAATAATAAGTCTGTATCAATCTCAAATAGTTATAAGTTCGATAGAAATTGGTTAGATTTTTTTTAAAAGTTTACTATTAAAAAAGTATGTTTCAAAATTATAAAAAATAAAAACAACAAATCCTTGTTGATTATTAAGCTTTTAAATTGAAAATAAATATCTAATTTTTAATATTTCTTTTTATTTCAATGCAGTCATTATCACCTTACTATCAAAATAGCACATAAAATATAAGCTATAACAACAATTTAATCATATTTATTTTAGGGGTCATCAGCGACCCCGCACGACACCTCGCGTTACAAAAAAGATGCGACGGGCGGAGGGTTAATTATTTTTACATGAAACGGCAAAAAAATGGAGTTGACGATAATGTTTATAATACATTTGCCAAATAAAATATGTGTGTGTTTTTATGTTTTTTTGTGATCCGTAATTTTAGAAAAGTTGGCCATTTAAAAAAAAATTATGTTTGCTTTTAAAAATTTTATGATTGAAAATTATGTTTATTTGGAGTTTATAGCAAAGCAGAAATATTTTGAAATTCTGACAATATAAGCCTGTGGGGTTAATTTTTTTAATTGAATCTCAAATAAAATGGAATGTTAATTTTGGAAGGATTTGCCAAAAAGTTTCAGTGTTTTTGTGTGTAAAAGCACAAATTATTAAAATAAAGTACAGGACATAAGGTAGATTTACTATTACTATAATTAGAGAATCTAGTCATATTGAAGTTATAACTAAATAAAAAAAAGACATTGAAATAGCAGTTCTGATTTCGACGCCTGCAACACTGAACCCATAATCTCTAGAAGTGTGATATACACAGATTTGAAAGGAAACAGATGTCGCTATAATTTGCATAAGACATTTCGACTCCTCGGCCTCAGACGGTAATGCGCGTTTTCATCCCGCGATAAAATATCCTACCCTAAAACCTAACCTAACCTTATTTTTCATTTCACTATTTTTGAACAATAATTTATTGTATTTACAGGATGTCTATATTTTGACCGGTCAGTGGGTGAGTGGGCCTCGCGCCTGGATCCCACCCGGGTGTCGCATGTTCGATTCCTCAGTTGGCTAAGTCCTCCATCACAACACAAGCAACATTTTCGGCTTTCTGTGGTAATAGTAGGAGATTTTCAAACATTGTTGGGTTATTCGTAACCCGGGAATGTTTGTCTTTCTTAAAAAAAAAAAATTTGTTCCATTTTTTTGTTAGGTTAGGTTGGGTTAGGTTAGGTTTTAGTAAACATTTTGTTAGGGGATGTTTTGTCCGTAGGATATTTTGTCGAAGGATATTTTGTCAGGGATATTTTGTCAGGGATATTTTGTCGCAAGATGAAAAGTCGCAGAACCCTATCAGTTCTATCTATTTAGAAGCCTGTGAAAGTTAAGAGTATTATTAAATAAATCAACCAATTTCACCAATCTCTCGTTAAATGAAAAATAGAATAATATAACCTAAATAAAAATATTTGTGAGCAGAGTCAGCCATTTTCTTTGCTTTCTCATTCATTCATCTTGTTTCCATCCTTCTTTCTCTTTTTATCTCTCAGTCTTAGCTTTTCTCTCGCACTTCAAGATAACAGCTTATAAATAATGATTAAATGCAAGAAATCAAATATACAAATCTGTACCCGAGAAGCATACAGATGCAAGTAAAAATTTGAAGGAATGAATTATTGTTACAGACTTGAAAGTAAATTATCATGTTTATTAGTGGCAGAAAGATACAAGTCCTATCATGAAGAAAAATAGGATTTTCAAAAATGTATACGGATGCAACTACCTTTGATGCAATAACTATCTTAGAAGCAGAAAGATGTACATACATGGAGTTACATCTTTACGATTTAGTTGCATTTTGAGTATTATGACTCAAATCCGTTTGCATCCTTCTGCCTCTTACATTACTACGCTTTCTATGGAAGTAAACAATTTTCAAACATTGATCCTTTCATAATACACCACATGTCGTCATAACAAAATATTCTTTTTCATTTTGAAGCAGAAGGACTCAAGTCCGTGTTTTTTTTTAAATTTAAATATTTTGTTTTATTTGCTCGTTTTTAAAACAAAACTAATTGATTTAATGATTACTTTTTTATTATCTATCAGCATGGATATCCGAAGAAGTTATGAGACCATAATTACAGAAAAAAAAAGTTTTTTGGCTCTCTTGAACATTAACCTTTTTGGACTTGCATCCGTATGCTTCCCGTGTACGGAAATATACATACAGTGAACCGCACTAAAAAGGTTCTTACATAACTCCTTGAGCGATTGCTACCCAAATTTGGGTAGCTAAAGCAGGCACGCTCCCTTCATACTCTAAAAATCTTTGAACTTATTTTTTCTAGCAGTAAACAGCAATACAACCATTTACTTACACCGCAGGTTTGTCTGCTTTTCGGAACAACTCATAATTTAGGTATCATAGGAATCGTTGTGTCTCCCTTCCTATCATGGGAAGAAATATGATTTAAACGACGTTAGAAAGAGAAAACACTACGCTTTATATTAAAATCTAGAAATTAACCATAAAATAATTAATACATAAACTTTTATGAGACCAAAGATTCCGAGCGCAATTTGAAAAAAAAAAAAAAACTTTGTGAATATTTTATTAATTGTTTTTACATAAAAACGACACGAGAATAAGTTGATGATAAAGTTTATAATACGTTTGCCTAACAAAATGTGTGTTTTTATTTTTTTCGTTAATCGTAATTTTAGTAAGAAAAAACCTAAGGTGAGCCATTTTAAAACTTTTTTATGTTTGCATTAAAAATTTGAATATTCCAAAAATTATATGTTTATTTCAAATTATAAAATTTGAAAGAGTAGTTACCTTTCAAAAACAGTTTTTAATTTTCAGATTGTTTCAATAAAATTAAATTTATTTGGATTTTATGACAAAGCTGATAATTTTGTAGACGACCAATAGACAAATAAAATACAATACAGTATTGTAAATGATAAAAAAAACAGATTTCCAACAAATATGGTGGGACGCAACCGACTTTTCGACTATTAGGTTAAAGATGAAATTGATTATTTGTTCAAATAAATAATTACAATGCCACCATGTAAGGTCAAAATGAGCTCATTTCGGGCACACCTACGCACCCAAGTACACTTCTATTTGTTTAGCTCTTTAGTACCTATCACTATTAATAAAATAAAATTTATAAGCCTATTAATTATTCGAAATAACGAGAGATTGACGTGGTTTTGTTGAATTATAGCCGATTCTTTCGGGGGAATATTTTAAGTATGGAAACCAAAAATAGCAACAATTATTTTGTAGATACATGCAATTAATTATTATTATTATTAACAACAACATGTCTGTGTAACATTATCACAAGTAAAATTACACCCGATAGTGATAAAAGGGTTTCAGAAGAGTATCACGACCGTCCATAAATATTTTTCACTTTTAGCAAAACTTGCGATATAACACTTAGCTTTCTTTTTCTTTAACTGTGTTGCCATTGGTAATAATGACCTCGTTTTTGGCTTTCGGAGAATCCCTGGACTTTCTGTGTTTGGCCACCGTACTGGCGACACTCTTGGATATGATTACATCGTTATACATAGCCTCGTTTGATTTGACATCGTCAAATTTGACTTCTTCTTTGAATTTCACAACGTTAGTTTTGGCAACATTAGAATTAACATCATTCATTTCGACGCCGTAGAATTTAACTTCAACCCCATCAGATTTATCATCTTTTGTTTCAAAACCGTTAGTTTTGATATCATTGTCGGGTTTAATTTCGGCATCATCAGTTTTGGTTTTAATATCGCCATTATTAGTCTTAACAACTTCAGGAGGGAAATCAGATAAGTTGAGAGTCTCCAAATTGGTCTCCAGTTCTGATTTCAGGCTGTCTAGGTCAATTAGCTTCTTTTTCAGCTCCGACTTCATGTCTTCTTGTTCCTTGAGCTTCTCGGCCAAGTCCTCTGCTATCTTCGGTGGAAGTTTCTTGGTCTTCGGCACGCGGTAGATCCTCTCCACCAAACCTCGGGTTATGCTTCCAGGAATTCTCTGGTGTTCTTCGATGAGCTCTTCCATGGCTAGAACCACCTGGAAAATATAAATTTAAAGTTCAAGAGTGCAAAATTGTCAGTCAATACTGTATAACAAAATATCCGATTTTGGAAAAAAAAAAAAACTTTTTTACCTTATTTGGGATTGGCTGTAATCGTTAGTACGCAGCGAGGAATTTTAAAAAAGATTTACTGTAAAAGATTTTCGTGGGTTTACCTTCTGATGAAGCTCATCTGGAGTGAGAGTTCCGTCATGCGGGATGGGCTTGCCGAGGTGTGTGAGGAGCTTGACAGGGAAGCCCCCATACACCGGGGCCAGGGGTACTCGGGTCACCGTGTATATCCACAGAAACAAGCGCCGTAGCAGACCCACAGTGCGAAACGCCTCGCGTAGGTTCATCGTGAATACCGGCACTATCGGCTGGAAGGAAAATGGATGTTAGTCATAGCATCAAATACCTTGGACATATTATCACATATGATCTGAAAGACATTGAGGATATGGAAAGACCAAGAAGAGCGATATCTGTTAGAGCAGGTATATTGTCAAAGATTTTTCACTTTTGTAGTACAAATGTCAAAATAATAATATTTAACGCATTCTGCACATCGCTGAATACGTCAGAACTGTAGGTAGATTACTTGGCATTTAAATGGCATAAGTTAAAAGTCATCTACAATGATATTGCTTATCTCCAACTATTCGACTACCGAGATACTGCAGCGCTACAGAAATGTTTCTGGAGGGACGATTGCACTCTTTGAGAGCATTTCTCTGCCACTGTATTGGCAGTTTGTGGAACAGACTGTGCCAATCGAAGAATAACATCATCACTGCCATGGATGGAGTCCTTCCTGATGGGCCTTTGGAGATGGAAGATAGTAAAATATCCCCCGTAAATGGCTATATGTGCATAATTTTGGTTTTTGTTATTTTTATTCTATGTATGTATTTTTTTTTTTTAAAGTAAGAAAAACATTCATAAATAACCTAACAATATTTGAAAATCTCCTACTACCACACAGTAAGCGAAAAATGTTGTTTGTCTAATTTTTTTAGACAATATTTTCTTTTTTTATTATTTCGAAAAGGCGAAGGTAGTGGGGAGGGGAAGGAGATGGGGAAGAGAGAGGTGGGGAGGTACCTGGCTATGCAGATCTGATCAAAAAACACGAATAAAGTCATTTCAATTCCACCGTTTCAATTCTGAATTGTGGTCTTACACCAGAGCGATACTGAGATTATCTTCCACTCTGGAATGTGCCGCAAATTTCCTATACATATTTTATTTTAAATGAATAGGATTGCTAGTCGAGAACCTTACCCCTCGACCACGGAAGCTATCAAATTATAATTATTACTAGCTGGTTCCCGGCATGCGTTGCAATGCCATATTCAAATAAATACATTCTTCTCCCGGAATCACCTTCCCGTGCGTCCCCGTTCCCCTCCCGCGTCTAATACTTTCTTACGTTTCTAATACTTACATTTTTAAACTCGTGATATCTTTCGAATGGAATTTCAGAATTGACTAACTTACTAACCATCACGCCGTTTCCCGCAGGGGTAGGCAGAGAGGACGGACCGCCAAACAACTCAGTCTTGGCACACACTCCTTGCCTCGTTCACATTCATACATCATCTAATACATGCTCTTCTATTATTCTGACTCTTGACATGGCCCGACTCAAGTATCTGATTCACTTGGTCATGCCATGTCTTTCTCGGGCGTCCCCGACTTCTTCTACCATTCACATTTGCGTAACATTCTCCTTACACTCCTTTCCTCATTCATTCGCTCTACATGCCCGAACCATCGGAGCGTTCCTTTCTTGATCTTACTCATTACGCTTACATTAGCCTTGCATTCTTTGCGGATCTCCGCGTTTCTTACACGATCATACATGGTTTTACCACGAATTGAATAATTCAAAAAGTTAAATAAAGGTATTGAAGCAGTCTTGAATATGAAGTAATTTATTTTGATAAGGACAAAAACCAAGATACAAATAAAGAGCCTTTTCAAGAGGCAAAATTTTATTTAAATTTTTAAAATAATAGAACATTTATTGTGGCATAACTATAATAGTTAGACATATGCTGTCATGACACTTTTTGTAAATAATGATGTGTTCTGCAAAGTCGTAGTACATTATTTTATTCTATCATCAATAGTTTTCGCAGCGCACGCAATGTAAAGAATATTTTAGGTAATTTTTTTACATTTTGGGTTACATTATTGGAGTTTTAGTAAGGATCCCTATTTTTTTGAAAATATAATATAGTCTATGTCACCCAGGGATAGTGTAGATTCCCAACAGTGAAAGAATTTTTCAAATCGGTTCAGTAGTTTCGGAGCCTATTCAATGCAAACAAACAAACAAATCTTTCCTCTTTATATAGTGTCTAAGATTATATGAACTGAAGGAAAACAAGAGCTTAAGAAAATAGTCCTTTACCCAAAATCAATGGGATCATAAATTGAGGTATGCTGTGAGCAATATCATCCGCAAAAAGCAGACAAATTCATGAGAGGCCCTAGATTTGATCCCTGTAGTACTCCACAGAATAATTGAATCGGCATATCGGTGAACCTTACCACTTTGGCCTCGAGAGCAACCTTAGCGAAGCCGCGTCGTTGCTTCCACAGCAGGCGGTAGTGCTCGCTGCCGAACTGCGCTTCATACACGCCGCCCGGCGCGATGGCAAGCTGGTTACCCTCACGCAGCACTCCCACGCACTGCTGCACTGTTCCTGGGATCACATGCAGACTCTCCAGAAATATAGCCCACCCTAAGAAAATAAAAATATATTTTTATTAAATTTTTTAAGGTTAGGTACACCAATCAATGTTATTATTTATGTTTTAACCGCTTACTCGTTAATGCGGAATATTTTTTATTCAAACAGTTACATTTAGCTATATTATCACGAAAAGTGAGTATTTATGTCGGGGGGGACAAAAAAACATGTAAAAAATATGAATTTAACATTTTAATTTTGTTGAAATTAATTCGCTTACGCGGTAACGCCATTTTATTTTAACCATTTTTATTTCATAGACAATCAATCATAATTACACAAAACCCGCTAGACCACCCCTGCTTTGCCAAACAAACCATTCAAAACATGGGATGTTTTTTAAAATTATGATGACATGCAGCTTTCGTAGTTTAACCTCAACTTAAAAATGGAATATTCCCATAGACATACAAATAGATAGACCAGAACATACAGATGAGGGGTAAAAACTAACTATGGCGGGGCGAAGAGAGGGACGACGACTGTGATTCGCCAATAAATCAATCTAACAGTATATAGGCGTCTCGCACTATAATATGACTATTTAGTTCTTAAAAGTAAAATCTGCTTTTGAATGAATCCACCTTTTTACATGGGAGCGCGAATTGCTAGCCACGATATGAACAAATATCTGAATTCCAAATTTGGCAAAGTAAAGTTTCACTTACTTTCGGAGTGAAATATTTTGTTTCCGTATTTAGTTGAGACACTTTTACAAATGCTTCATAATTTACTTACCTCAGTAAACAGCGGCTTTATGTTTCGCGTCGCCATGTACTTTGAAGAAACAGCGGCTTTGTGTTTCGCGTCAACATGTATCTTGATGTGTTATCATATTATATGATCTGAATAAGCCTAAAATAATGCTTACCTATGGAATGTAATACGAAAATTGGGTTTATTATCTTATTCACTTCTATTATTACATGTTTTAATAACACAAGTCACTATTTTTACCGTGATATTTCGTAAAATATACCGATGAGAGCTCGACACTGGTCCGGACAAGAATGATGACGTCACATTTTTTAGATTCACGCAAGGCTCTCGCAAGCCCAGCCGGTTCCGATAAAATGGTTCCAATGGGAGGGGGAAATAATACGCCTTTTATCACTTAGGGCAGGTCCATCTATTTGTATGTCCATGAATATTCCATATTATCTGTTCATCAAACTTCGACAACACCAACGTTCCGTATTATCCGTGAGGTGGATTAAATGCATATTTACCTCAATGTTATATTAAACAAAGTCAGAAATCTTTAAATACAAAGTTTTGAAATAATGAGAAAAGCAATATTCAAACGATCATTATAAATCAAATATTATTTTCACATGTCGGTTTTACATATTAGAAATGCTATAAGATAACACCGGGAGGCATAACTGTCCGGTACATGTCATCTTTGGGTATGCTGTGTGGATGGGTCTTTTGAGGAAAGGAAAGAGATGAAGTTCTGGGAAGGAAAAAGGTATGAGGGGTGGGTAGGAATCTGGGGATCAGTGTCTCTAAGAGTGATGGATGTATGAATCCATCCCTTCCACTGCGGTGCAAGGCGTTGTTCCGAGAGAGTCCAGCTGGAGAGTCCTGTTTGGCAATGACCCAAAGTGTCTTCAGAATCCGAAAGCATTTTTACTAGGCAACATAGTGCCATTTCGTTTATTGCATGGCGCGTAAAGAGACAGAAGACATGAAATTTGGACGTTAGATACTACTTGCCGCCGCCTGCTATCTCGCAGTGGATTTGAAATTCATTCGAATAATAGCAGTTATTTTGATTTGCATAAAATTTTATAATATTAAGTCAAGTGTCATCTTATAGTTTTGGGAGGTACTTGACCAATTGACCTAAGGGAAAGACTGCCACTGATTTGAAGATAGTTTGTTGGACTGACCAGGTATCTTGAAGAGCAGCCTGTCGGCCACCGTATGGATGAGGTTGTTCTTGTAAAGGTATATCTTGGAGAGGAAGTAGTACATGTCCACCGGAAGGGCGCCGTGGTAGAAGATGTACAGCACCGGGCTGGTGGGCACGTTCTCCAGTCCCGATATCTCGTAGCCTGCAAAATACCACAAATTAAAATGATTTTTTTTACCAAACTCTGACGGGCCGAAATTCGGCTGTTAACAATAGGGATTCCAGTTCGGATATCTCGTAACCTGGCAACATACAAGCAATTTTTTTTATTTATATTCTCACCATACATTTTTTTTGTTGTTGTTTTTTTACATATTAAATTAAAACCATGTTTTTGACCAAACGCTGACGGGCCAAAACTCAGCGGTTAGCAATAGGGACTCCAGCCCCGATATCTCATAACCTGGCAACATACAAATTTTTTTTAGACCAAACGCTGACGGGCCGAAAATCAGCGGTTGGCAATAGGGACTCCAGTCCTGATATCTCATAGCCTGGCAATATAGAAAAATTAATTTTTTGATCAAACGCTGATGGGCCAAAAATCAGCGGTTAGCAATAGGGACTCCAGTCCCAATATCTGATAGCCTGGCAACATATGAAAAATTACATTTTTTTTTACCAAACGCTGACAGGCCGAAAATCAGCCAATAGCACAATAGGGACTACAGTCGACAATAGGGAATACAGTCACAATATTTCGTATAGCCTGGCAACATAAAATAAACTAAACAATGTTTTTGATCAAACGCTGACGGGCCGAATGCCGGCAGTTAACAATAGGGACTATTATTTGTTTTTTATTTATTTATTTGTACATCTATATAAAAAGATTAATATTTTTTTTTTTTGGCCTTGCCTGTCTCACTAGGAAATCCTGTGTCGAGACAGACTAGTTTACAAATATTTTATAAATATTGAATAAAGTACATTTTTCAATAAAGTAAAAATATTTGACAAAAAATTTCAGGTTGGTAGGTAGTGGTAACAATAATGAGATAAGAGGATTATATTTGGGTGAGGTGACTAATTATTGCACAAACTTTTTCGATGATCCATTGTATGATCAGAATTTTGTATTTGTTAATATTATTTGACTGTCTTGTTTCATCAGGTAGGTTATTGTATATTTTAGACGCTATGTATATTACGCTTATTGTATATTTTAGATTGTATATTTTGAATAGGCAAATGTCAATGTAATGGCGCTGTTTGCTGATTTGTGATGACATCAAATAATAATGAACACCTGAGACTAAGATTGGGGTGTTTCAAACTCAGTCAAATTTGATCACCATCAAATCAACAATCAGCGTGATTTTGATTTTTGTACTTTGAGAATTCCTGTTTAACGTCGATTCTCGACACGATTCAGCTTTCGATCGAATTGTAGTCAGGTGATAATCACTGTTATGTCTGTCAGCTGATCACAATTTGATCAAGAGCTGCAACGGGCCGAGGATAAAAAGCAAAAACTCAAAATGATGCTCATTGTCGATTTGTGAGAGGTTGAAACAGCCCAACGTTTAAAAGCAATTTTCAAATAAAAAAAAATTAAAATGTAACAATTATAATATTATACGTATGTATACCATGCCACAGCCATCCATGGGCGTCCCAAATGGCAGCCACCACCTTGGTGCCTCTCTCTCTCCAGTCTGAGGAGTTGCCACCAACCAGGTCCTGCCTGCAACAAGGAAATAACACGTTACATAACAATACCACATAATGTACCACACAGCAATAACATGTCATATGAGCCCCGAAAAAAGGCATTAATCAATAAATCAATAACATTACCACATGATGTGCCATACGGCAACAACGCCATATATCGTACATCGGCCAACATGTCAATATCGTACATCGGCCAATAGAATAACAACACTTCACATAACAATTCCACATATGTAATGTGCCACATGGCAATAACATGTAACATAACATTACCATATGACGTGCTACATGGTAATAACATGTCAATATCACTCAGCAACAACACTTCACATAACAATACCACATAATGTGCCACATGGCAATAACACGTCACATAACATTACCACATGATGTGCTACATGGAAAAAACATGTCAATATCACACAGTATATCACTCAGCAACAACACTTCACAAAACAATACCACATAAAAATATTTTTGATCGGTCAGTGGTTGAGTGGGCATAGCGCTTGAGTCCCATCCGGGCGTCGCGTGTTCGATTCCTCGGCTGGCTAAGTCCTCCATCACAACACAAGCAACATTTTCGGCTCTCTGTGGTGGTAGTAGGAGATTTTCAAACATTGTTGGGTTATTCGTAACCTGGGAATGTTTGTCTTTCTTTTTAAAAAAATAAATTAAAAAAAAATAATATGCCACATGGCAATAAAACGTCACATAACATTACCACATGATGTGCTACATGGCAATAACATGTCAATATCACACAGTATGTCACTCAGCAACAACACTCCACAAAACAAAACCACATAATGTGTACCATGGCAATAACACGTTCCATAACACTGCCACATGATATGCCATATGGCAATAACATGTCAATATCAAACAGCCTGCCACTCGTTAACGACATTTCACAAAACAATACCAGATAATGTAAAAATACCATAAGACAAAAACACGTCACATAACCAGATCACATAGTTTACCACACCGCGAAAACACCATATAAAAATACCACATAATCTATCACAAGACAAGAACACGTTACTTAACCAGATCACATAGTTTACCACACCGCGAACACACCACATAAAAATACCACACAATCTATAACAAGACAAGAACACGTTACTTAACCAGATCACATAGTTTACCACACCGCGAACACATCACATAAAAATACCACGCAGTCGGCCACAAGACAACTACCTTAAGCCAGTGGAAATATGTCATTCCCAAATGGGGTATGCTGTGAAGCTGAAAGAGGGGGGGGGGGGGGAGAGAACGGAGATTAGGATGAGAAACCTGGTAAGGGTACTGTCTTCCCGAAACCATTTATTGGATAACCAACACCTATGCCATAAGTCACCCCAAATGGTTCACTAAGTCTGGTGACTTATCTAGGTCTTTGCAGTGGATGTGTTTGCTCTCTACTGCATGGGGGATCGGGAGAGACTGATTAAGGGAGACCCTTTGAACTCTCCAGCCGGACACTCCCAAACCATTGTCTTTCAACGCAGTGGGAGGTATGGAATCATACATCCATCACTCCTGGACACATTGACCCCCAGATCCTTACCAACCCCTCATACCTTTTACTTCCCAGAACTTCTTCTCCTTCATTTCCCAAAAAGACCCTCCACACAGCATCTCTAAAGATGATGTAGGCCCTGAGTGTGGAGCTAATGTAAAAAAAATGCAGCCATGCATTTTAACCGAAGCGTCCACTAATATCTACAGGAATTTCAAAAACTGAACAAATCGGACTAATATCTATAAGAATCCATGTTCTGACTAATATCTATACGAGGTATGTTGGAACAATATCTATGGGAACCAAAGTGAGGACGAATATCTACAGCTCAAACTGCTGACTAATATCTATCTGAATAGAACGAATAACTACAGCACTGGCAGAGGTTGGGTTAGGTTAGGTGCTCAGCTGCCCTCTGTAGATATTAGTCCCACCTACGCTCCATAGATATTCGTCACCACTGGGACCGTCATAGATATTTATCCGATCTTAGCTCTGTAGATATTAGACTTCACTCTGAAGTTCATAGATATTTGTCCAACATATGAGCTGTAGATATTTGTCCAACATATGAGCTGTAGATATTCGTCCGACATACAGGCTGTAGATATTAGTATCTGGAGTCATTTTAACACTTAGTTATGATGCATTGAAATCATCGTTGCATCACGCATAAATATGAATTGACCCAAAAACATTAATCTCTACATTTTTAACCCACAAATCAAACTAAAAAATAACAATGATATTGAAAATAAATAAATAATATCCAAAAGCGTCAAACATTAAAAAAACTTGACATAAATCAATCAGATAAAGTTTTGCCATTTCTAATAATCGAGACAATATTATTTAAAAAAATATAATATGTCATTGAAGAAAAAACAATCATCATTCGACACGGTTCATGGCTTTTAAATAGTGAATTATAAACATTGATAAAATTCTGGTTTGGTTGACTTGGTTGATCTCTATACAAATCACTTTGGGAGGCGAAGCTAGCGGTCCGTAATGGAGTCCTGATACTTACCCTGAAGTATGGCAGTGAGGCATGGAACTGGCAGAGGAAGGATGAAAGCAGACTGAATTTTGTTGAAATGAGATCCCTGAGGCGTATGTATACAACCATGTACGATCGTGTAAGCAATGTGGAGATCCGTAAATAATGCAAGGCTGATGTAAGCGTAATGAGTAAGATTAAGAAAGGGACCCTCAGATGGTTTGGGCATGTAGAGCGAATGAATGAAGAATTTATTGTAAGAAGAATATATGACGCAAATGTGAATGGTAGAAGAAGTCAGGGACAACATGGCACGATCAAGTGGATCAGATACTTGAGACGGGACATGTCAAGAGTCAGAATAATAGAAGAGTATGTATGAATGTGAATGAGGCAAAGAGTGTGTGCTAAGACCAAGTTGTTTGGCGGTCCGTCCTCTCTGCCTAACCCTGCGTGGAAACAGCGTGATGGTTAGTTAGTTAGGTTTGTACCGCCGGCCTGGGAACCAATCATTGGATAACCGATACCTCTATCATAGGTTGGGAAGCTAGGGCTGGTGACTTAGCAGGGGTGCTCGGGTTCATGAAGTGGTGTTTACGTCTGCTGGCCGGATCAGGAGGGGTCAGTTGAGGATACCATTTGACCTCTGCAGCCGGATTCTCTCGACATAGTCTTCCGCCGCAGTGGAAGGGAAGGATTCATACGTCACTCTTCAACACATTGACCTGCAGATTCCTACCCACCCCTCATACATTTCCCATCCCAGAACTTACTCTCCTTCCATTTTTTAAAAAGACCCTCCACACAGCATTCCCACAGATTAAATAGACCCTGAATTTAATTATTTTCCTCAGTGTCTCCTGTTTAGAATTAATGTAAAAAATATATATGTGTATACAGGGTGTTAAGAGTGTATAAGCAGAGAAACCAGAAATATGTCATTTTTAAATCAGTGGTTAGACGTATTGACTCTTTTCCACAAAAAACTATAAATGGATTTCAAAAGATTGTTCTTTTATCTAGTAAACTTATGTTTTAGATTTTGAGAAAAAAAATATATTTTTAGAATAATAAGGTTATACCATAGGTCGTTCGCAGATTTGTTCAATTTTCAAAAAAGTACATTTCTTATACAACACCCATTTCAAATCATATAATCATGCAGTAAAATAAATCAATACCTTATCTGGTAAACGTATGTTTCAGAATTTTAATTTTAGTTTAAATAAAATTATTAAAAAATATATACGGACATGTGTTTCTTGACGAAAATTGGTCGGTTTGTGCATTTATTTGTGCACTTACAAACAAATATATTTCGGATTTTTTTACATACTTATTTTGCTAAGACGTTATTGACAAATCATAAATAATTTGATCGTAAAATAATTTCAGGAAGTATTTAATTTTAAATAATTTTGAACATCGCATTTTACCATTTTTATCGCAGCCCGTAAACACAAATTTCAGATTTCATTACGGGCCCAAACGCGGCCAGGAGAGCACGTCTTCGCGACGCTTTGAATAATAATATTTGGAAATGAAATTTGAAAACGAAATTTGAAATAAACACGAATTCCTTGATTCATGTTTGTTAAATCTACAGGGTTGCCCGAACGCAATTTTTCATGTTCATTGAATATTTTTTTGCAAAAATTTTTATAATTTCGAATATTTTTTTTATTTTAAATTTTTCTTGTGTGAATACCGCACAAGAGTCCCAACTGCTCCAAAATATTTTTTTGGGGTAAATCTTTTTTACGCACGCTCGACACTTGGGGGTAAACTGGTGAATGGGTTACGAAAAGTGGTGATAGTTACGAAAAATGACATGCGAACGGTAATCAATGCGAACGGTGATCGATTGCTCGGCGGGTCGGGCCTTTACGCACGCTTGTTTTTCGTGTTATTGTTATATTGTTAATGGACTATTTGTCCGTAAATAAATAAATAAATTATATACAGCGGGTACCCGGCATGCGTTTCATGGGCACTGTAACCTCGCGGTCAACTAAACTGTTATGGTTCCATCACAAGTCCCGGGAATTATAATGCAAGCGCCTGCACTATATAACATTATATACAGCGGGTACCCGGCATGCGTTGCAAGGCCACTCAAAGAAAGAAAGGGTTTGTGCGCTTTAATTCTGTTTGTTGAAGTGCTTATTATTAATTATGCACACGAATAAATATTTCAAAATGCGACATTTTTTACAATCCAACTTAATATTACTCGTTTTTTTTCATGAATACCGCACAAGTCTGGAGCCAGTGGGACTATTGCATCCCCAATTTGGAGTATGTTGTAAGACTGAAGGTAGTGGGTAGGGGAAGGATATAGGGAAGAGGAAGGTGGGGAAGTACCTGGCTATTCAGATCTGACCACTAAACACGGCTAAAGCCATTTCAAGCAACGTTTCAATTCTTAATGGTGGTCTTACACCAGGGCGATACTGAGAGTATCTTCCACTCTAATGGCCGTAAAATACAATTGAAAAACAAAAAACCAAAATATTAAAAAGAATATAACAAATTATTTATTCATGTAGCTATCTACTTAATACCTACTGTGTTTACGCATTTCACTTGTATCTATTTATGTTTATGCACTTCAATATACAAATAACTACTACTAATTAAAATTCTGGAAGCGAGAATACTTAGTAATATAAAGTAGCAATAGTAGCGGGTAGCCCTAGCTCGAGTGAACAAAACCCTCAAAACTCGGATTGCCGCGGAACGAAATTTAGTTCTGAAAACGCCCGCTCGCGAGCCCTGATGTGTTAGCGCTAGTGTCGGAATCGAAGTTGTCATGTGCTGGTTATTCACTCTTAAGGGACATACTTGACTCACTTTAACCAGTGATTTCTGATATATCTTTGCTTTTTTTATGCGATTTTAACCCTTATGTATAAAGAAACTGTATGAAGGACAAGGTCAGAATCGCTTGCGTCAAAATCAATCTGGCACCTATGTTCTATTCTATTATTATATATCTACTCTGAATTATTTTAAAAGAATTTTCTATAAAATTTGCGAGTGACTTTTGGAATGCTGTCAATGGCGAAAATATCGATATTTTACGTTTTCAAATGAGTATACCTACAGATAATTATTTCTTTGAAAACTCCTTTAAATGTGTTTTTTCATGATGGGTATTTATTTAGGTTTGTGTAGAAATAATAAAATCAGTTTATATTTGCATGAATATGTTTTTTGACAATTATTTCCAAAATGGGAAACTTTTTAATCTTTTTTTAGTTAGTTAGCTATTTTTGAAAACTTCTTACGATTTATCGTGTAATATACAGGAATAATAAGATATATCATCCGCTAAACAGAAAACAATCGCAAAAAAAAACAGTCGCTTTGTTTTTATATCGATATTTGACCAAAACCCATCAAGGAAATTTTCGCACGGTTTTCGAAATACCACCCCACGTTCAAGAGTTAAAAAAAAATCGGGAGTGATAAGGGTAAGGATGAGGATGAGGACGAGGACGAGGACGAGGACGAGGACGAGGACGAGGACGAGGACGAGGACGAGGACGAGGACGAGGACGAGGACGAGGACGAGGACGAGGACGAGGACGAGGACGAGGATGAGGATGAGGATGAGGATGAGGATGAGGATGAGGATGAGGATGAGGATGAGGATGAGGATGAGGATGAGGATGAGGATGAGGATGAGGATGAGGATGAGGATGAGGATGAGGATGAGGATGAGGATGAGGATGAGGATGAGAAGGGTAAGGATAAGAGGGAGATATAAGTAAGTGAAGTTTTACTTCAGTCGTGTGGTCTAAAGCACCCTCGTTTTTTTAAATATTTGTAATTGAAAAAAAAAAAAAACAAAAAATGTCACCGAAGATCAAAATTTCATTTACATTTTTTGCTCCAAATACTGTCAGGAATCACTGGTTAAAGTAAGTCAAGTCCCACGTAAAAAGTTTCAACAAAGCCTGGGATTAGATATTTCTAGACCAGTTTTCATTATCTCTCAAATTAAACAATACAAATCAGACAGCATGGTTCATAATGCGACGCTTTGTGACGTCAGATTGATAAGCACACTTCACTAGAACGTATCCAATACGGGAAGGTGTTTTACTGTAATTAGCTATCGGTAGTTAGCAATAGCAACCCAGACAGACGCGGTATACAGGCTTGATAAATTACCTATTTAAAAAAAATAAGAGTGTGCAATTCACACGCGGTAAAAGAGAAATTTTCAGAAAACTAAAGTAGACAAGAGTAAGGAGACTACGAAGCACTTTTTTTAAATCAATGTGAAGGATGATTTTTTCGATATTTTTGTCGTCGAATTCCAGTGCAACCTTTCCTATACATTTGACCATCTTATTCGTATTTTTAATTCCTATTTTTGCCTGTTAATTTTGGAGTGGTTTTTTTATTTTTATTTTTTTAAATTTTTTATTTTAACATTTAAACCTGCTAAACTACTTACGTAGTTTGTCAGCAGGTACATAATGACAACATTTTATGTAATGACCTGGTACATTTTCAAACATATATGTATATCAATGATAAAATAACAATTAAATAAATTGTTTAAATTACAGAATAGTTGAGTTGTAAATACATAAATAGCAGTATAAGCCGTAGGTATATAAACAAGTACAAACGAATTTAATATAAGCAAATGAATATAATCAACAAGTACCTAAATAAATAGTTTCATATGAATTATTACAAAATTATAATGATATTCCATATAATTCGAAAGTGAATTCCAATTGGAAATACAAGGGCTTCGGTAGGGCATCAGTATGAATCATCAGTATCTAATAATCATTTCCTCAGATTATATTTGACTTTAGCAGTAAAGATGTTATTATTTTTAATTGTCATTGGGAGTTTATTAAAATTTTTTGGTACAAAATAGTTTAGGTTTCTTTCATTGTATTTATTGGTACATTTCGGAACCACCATTACTTCATTTTGAGTGAATCTTGTATTATGTTTATGGCAAACTCTTTCCCTATACAAGGAATCAGACAATGCAACATGTAGACTTATAATATTTTAAAACAATAATCCTCTGACAGAGACTTGTAAATTAATTTAGTAGTTTGAAGATTAAATATTGATTTTACATTTTTTTGGATTTCGTAGGATTTAATCCATGATCTGCTGAATGTCTGGCCGCTGAGGTTCGACAGGCGCTTTAAACGACTACACCAAAGGCGATTTGCGCAAGACTGTGGATTTATCGTATTATATTGGAGCTGAGTACCTATCCGAGAATGAAATAAATATTTTATTCTTTTGCAGGCTAAATCCTATAGATGTATATTGTTACGTTGCAAAGTTATAAGAATAGGTTCCTTTATTTCTGTCGCGCGGGAAATAAGTGAATCGGGGCCCAGTGCACAAACTTGCCGCACCGCCCCCCCCTTTCCCTCTGCCTTCCGTACGCAGAGAGGCCGGCCGCCACTCCGGGCAGTCAGCAGTAGATGCCCGCCCGGCCAGCTTGCAACATCTCGCGTCGTGAATAACGCGCCGGAGAGGCAAATTCTCCCGAGTTCGAAATGTTAACTTTCCCCGGTGTTTGTCGACGTACCAAACTGGAGCTAGCTGTAAGTACCATGCTGAATCTTACCCTGTGTGCATTTTAACTTCATCGCCCCTATAAAGAACGTATAGAGAGAGAGAGAGCCTTCCGCAATTAGACAAGTTTTAGGTAGCCTAAAGTAAATCCCCTGTTACCTTGAGCTGAGGCTGGCAATTACCGTGTTAAATATTGTATTCTCAGAGAATAAAAACTATTTGTGCTATGAAACATGTGTTTTGATTGAGGAGAGAGGCTCGGCGATTGTGGGAGAAGGACAACGAACCACAGGCACTCGCCTTGAGGTAAGGAGAATCGTGTTTGTGCCGAATTGAGCTACCCGACTGGCAATTTGTATGATCTTCCATCCGTAGAATTTACTCCTCGTGGCCATGCTTACACTGGCGCTTAGGCGTGGGGCATATATTTTTTTTCCCTCTCCACGATCTCGCAGTCTCGTTCCTCAATCAACAATTGTAAACTTTATAATGTTATTATGTTTTGTCTTGTTTATTCCCAATTTGTCTAGCACATCCAACGAGAATCCCGTCGCGAACGTAACTGCGTATCATAATTTAAATTATTACGGGCCCGATTTCATCATTTACGAGTTGTCACTCGACAAAACATTATTACCGGTATTCCAACGCAAGGTGCCCAATCAAGAAAGTTGTCGCCGCGAATAATACAGTGATTACAAAGTGTCGGCCGATTAAATTTGCGATTTTCAAATACAAGTGAATAGTGGAAATGAACACAAATTTTAAAAAAAAGTTATTCAACAATTAAAATCCTGTACATGATAAACCAATTATCCGCTTGGTCCCGAAAGTGCTAAAATATTATACTGCAGCATGCTGGTCCATACTTATAGACATTTGCTGACGCCTAGGGAACAAGTGGAATAACTTCCTTCTGTCATTTGACAATTTTGGTATTTTTGACTCCTGCCGTTTGCTGAAACCGGGTAATGCTGAACCACATTCGACCGATGCAAAAAATACCTAATTCGCGTTGACGTGAATTCCTCGACAGGTGACATTACATCCTACCTTGTCAAAACGAAAGGAAATTCGCGTGTAAATACCAGAAAACTGGTGCTGCCTAAAATCAGACTATAAATAGTCACGTAAATAAAACCATGCCCCAAGACATTGTTGAATCCTCAAACAAATACTTCCACGAAAGCTTGTATAAAAAGAAACATATTTCTTTCTGTTTTCTGAAGAATTCCCCCTTCGGAAAGCTATAAGAAAAATTTAAAACGTGTTCCCTTAAGGTGAACCTTTGTCCTATGATTTTTTTATCTTCGGACTTCGCAAATTTGCAACCTTTTTTCGAAAACAACTGGATTTTTTCTTGAAAACGTGTTCCCCTAAGGTGAACCCTTGTCCGATTATTTCTTATCTTCGGACTTTGCAAATTTGCAACCTTTTTTCGAAAACAACGGGATTTTTTCTTAAAAACGTGTTCCCCTAAGGTGAACCCTTGTCCGATTATTTCTTATCTTCGGACTTTGCAAATTTGCAACCTTTTTTCGAAAACAACGGGATTTTTTCTGAAAAACGTGTTCCCCTAAGGTGAACCCTTGTCCGATTATTTCTTATCTTCGGACTTTGCAAATTTGCAACCTTTTTTCGAAAACAACGGGATTTTTTCTTAAAAACGTGTTCCCCTAAGGTGAACCCTTGTCCGATTATTTCTTATCTTCGGACTTTGCAAATTTGCAACCTTTTTTCGAAAACAACGGGATTTTTTCTGAAAAACGTGTTCCCCTAAGGTGAACCCTTGTCCGATTATTTCTCATCTTCGGATTTCGAAAATTTTCGAACATTTTTTCCAAAACACCTGGATTTTTTTTTCTCAAAACACATTATCTAAGGCAAACCCCTGCCCAAATTTTCAAATAATCCAAACACTTAGAAATACGTCCCCAGTGGTCAATCCCTGGCAAAATTTCTTTCCAATTGCGGATGAAGAGTCTAGTTCTCACTTTTTCCAACGTAAGGTCACACTGACACGACCCTATACACTATGGAAGTCCCTCAAGTCACGCTGGGTATAATTCCCCACATTTCTACGTCAAAAAAGGAAGAACTACTACAGGCCCTGAGAAATAGAAATATTTCTCCCAGGAATAAATCCAAAAAATGCCTTATTCAATATGCTTCTTTCTACAACAGAAAATACATTAAGGGGTTGCAATTTCAACCCGAAAACACCTCAGAAATCATCTCTATCCCCCTCACAGTCCCCGAAGCAAAACCCTTGGTGGTACAAGCCCAGGAACCAACCAAAATATACGATTTGACATCCTGGAAGACGAAATACAACGGACTCACGGATGTGGAGGATTTCATCAACAGAATAGAAGAAACAGCCCAAGTCAGAGGAATCCCCGAAAATATCCTACACAGAAACTTCATAGACCTCATCGCTCCTGAAATGCTTACCTGGCACAGGATACATAAGAGAAAAACAAACTCATGGAGTGAACTCAGGGCGGCACTTTTAACAAGTTTCGGAGAAAAAAAGGCCCAACATAGAGTCAGGCTATCCTTACTCGCTATCAAGCAGCACTCCGGAGAGCCTGTTGCTAGATTCACGCAGAGGGCAGAAGCCATCAATATCAAGCTTGCCCAACCCGTCCCTGAAGTGGAACTTCTCCCAGTTTTAATCGACGGTCTTCTGCCACGATACGAAAACATCATCACTTCCCAGAAAATTTCCACGCTGGAGCAATTAAAAGATGTCTGCCAGCTACTGGAGGCGTACCAGGATCGAAAGAGAGACGAAAGGTTCCCCAAAGAAAACTTTCGCCCAAGCACTTCTTCCGGCATAAAACCGGAGCACAACGAAAAGAAATCCTGCTCCTTTTGCCACAAGGTTGGTCACTCCCAAGCCACCTGCTTCAAGCAAGCTAAACTTTTACCCTCCAAAGACCCCCATTCTAACAAAAGGCGATCCGTTGATCGTTCTCCAAGAAGAGATGAAGGGAGGAAGTTTGGCAAAGGACCACGCCAAGACAATACCCAGACACCCATCCCGGATCTCAGATTCATCAAACCCCCTACGGATTTCTCCAGACCCCCTCCCAATTGGACAGCCAGAAAGACAAAAAACTAGACTCCAACCCCCCGGACCACCCTTCCCTTAGGCCGAAGGAATGGTCGGAGTGGTTGGAACACGTGAAATTTTTCAAACAGGCCTTACCCCTCTCTACAGTCTGCTGCAAACAGGCAATAGACGGTAGACCCTTCGCGCATTTTTCCGTAAACAATGTGGTTTTTTCAGGTCTCCTAGACAGCGGCGCGTCAGTCAGCTGTCTGGGCGACAACGCTCACACCTTATTCACAAACTGTGGTTTTAAAATGGAAGAACATTCTTCACATGTTACCACGGCAGACAACACTTCACAACGTGTTATCGGTTCTCTCACCCTGCCGATCAATTGCGACCAAAAAACAGTTTGGATCAAATTCCTGGTCGTACCTACAATCTCGCAAAAATTTATCCTGGGAGTGGATTTTTGGATGGCTTTCAAAATTGCTCCGCAATTGTTTAACAACCCCTCCGTCCCTCCCCAAGTGAACGAAATCCGTACAGTAATATCGTACGAAAATTTGAACCCCCTACAAACAAGTCAGTTGGATCAGATGATCAACAAGTTTGAATCAATCTCCTTCGAAAGGTGCGGTTTAGGCCTAACCAACTTAGTAGAACATCATATAAAAACAACAGGTCCCCCAATCAAACAAAGGTATTACAATCTCGCTCCACAAAAATTGAAAACATTAGAAAAAGAATTGGACGACATGTTAAGAATGGGAGTGGTGGTACCCAGCCGCAGTGCATGGACCAACCCCACCTTATTAGTTTCAAAGAAAGACGGCTCGGCCCGTTTCTGCCTCGACAGCAGACGCCTCAACGCGTGTACAGTGTCAGACGCCTATCCGCTCCCTTTGGTCAACTCCATCCTTGACAGACTTCGAAACGCTAAATACATCTCATCTATAGATTTGAGCAAGGCTTTTTGGCAAATTCCTTTGGATCCCAGCTCCTGCGAAAAAACTGCTTTCGTGGTGCCTGGCAGGGGTATGTTCCACTTCAAAAGACTACCCTTCGGTTTAAAAAACAGCCCAGCGGAACTACAAAGACTCATGGATAAATTGTTTGGCCCAGAGTCCGATAACAATTTATTTTGCTACCTGGATGACCTGATCATCATCAGCGATACCTTCGAGAAACATATACTTATACTAGAAAAGGTTTTTCAACAACTCAAACAGGCCGGTTTGACTATAAACCTAAAGAAATCGGAATTCTGCAAACACCGCCTACGATACTTGGGTTTCATAGTAGATAAAGAAGGCCTAAGAACAGACCCCGCAAAAGTAGCGGCTATGACAAATTTCCCCCGGCCTACGAATGCAAAAGAGGTAAAAGCTTTCCTCGGACTCACTGGTTATTACAGAAGATTCATAAAAAACTTTTCAACTCTCGCGGCGCCGCTCAACAAAATCACTGGCGTCCGTAAAGGTACCAGTAACTTCTCCTGGTCCGCAGAGACCGAGTCAGCATTCAACTCCCTGAAAGAAGCCCTTCAATCAGCCCCAGTACTGAATTGCCCCGACTTCAATCTACCCTTTACGATCCATTCGGACGCATCAAACGTCGGAATCGGAGGAGTCCTCACTCAGAATTTTACGGACGGCGAACACCCCGTGGCATACTTCTCTCGTACCCTAAATAAGCACGAAAAAAATTACGGGATTACCGAGAGAGAATTACTAGCAGTCATGGAATCCATTCAACATTTCCGCGGATACATTGAGGGCAGTAAGTTTACCGTTGTCACAGACCATAGCAGCCTAAAATGGCTGATCTCGCTAGACAACCCCTCTGGAAGATTGGCTCGCTGGTCGTCCCGCCTATCTCAATATACCTTCGATGTCATCCACCGTAAAGGCGCGGATAATATCGTCCCGGATGCCCTTTCTAGAATCGAGATAGCAACATTAAATGCCGAATTATCCAATTCTAGTCTCCCCACAAAAGATTTATGGTATCAAAAAATCTTCAGAGGATGCAGTGACAACCCACAAAAGTTTCCGAATTTTATAATTAAGAACGGACAATTATACCGCAACTGCAAGCCACCACTGTCAATCTTAGAGGATTATGCCTGGAAAATGGTAGTCCCTCTCGAAAATAGAGAACAAGTTATTATTGATAACCACAGTGCCGTAGACTCCATACACCCTGGAACTTTCAAAACATACAAAAAAATATCCTTAAGATATTATTGGCCTGGTTTATTCAAACAAGTACGTTTATACATCTCCAAATGCGACATCTGCAAGGCATACAAGCACAGTACGGCACCACCGTCGGGTCTAATGGGCAACCCCAAGCGTGCCGATAGACCACTTCAATCCTTTTCAATGGACCTCATTGGACCCTTCCCTAGAAGCTACGCCGGTTACATGCATATACTCAGTGTGGTGGACGTTTTTTCCAAATATTGCTGGTTGTTTCCTCTGAAAAGGGCGACAGCGGCAGCAATAACCAATCTGTTAGAAAAACATATTTTCATACCCTACGGTACCCCTCGTACTATAATATGCGACAATGGCAAACAATTTATAGCTCTAGAATTTAAAGAGTTTTTGTCTAAATATGGTATAAAGGATGTATTCTACAACACCCTTTACACCCCACAGAACAACACCGTTGAACGATACAACCAGACCATAAACACGGCTCTGGCAATTTTGGTTGGCAAAGATCAACGCACATGGTGCAAAAAATTAGACAAAATACAAGCAGCCATGAACAATACGGTGAACCTCGCTACAGGTTATACACCATTTTTTCTCAAACATGGCATGGAACAAGTAGTTCACGGTTCATTACACCCTGACATTTGCCTTCCACCCGCCCCTTCCTCCACAGCAGACCCCGCAGCAAATTACGCCCACCGCTTGGAAGAACTCTCCGCTATCTATAGTGAAGTAACAGACGCTCTACTATTGGCCCACCAAAAGAGCGCCGACAGGTATAACCTTCGCAGGAAGCACGTCACGTTTAAGGAAGAAGACATCGTCTGGAGAAGAAACAACACTCTGTCGCAAGGTGCGCTGTACTTCTCTGCCAAATTGGCACCCCGTTTTGTAAAAACGAAAGTCCTAAAAAAGATATCAGACCTGGTTTATCGATTGTCTGACATCTCTGGTAAACACATAGGTAACTACCATATAAAGGACATTGTAAAAAGTGGGAACATGGAAACAAACTCCATTGCCACGCCCGTATAACCCCAATGGTTATTCCCTGACTCCTAGTAACCATTCGTCTACAGCGCGTCATGGATCACTATGGAAGTCACCCCTTTTTGTTCGTCACTAATGAGCGGTCTCTCGCATACGATTGTCACTCATCAGGACACTCGAACGAAAAAACCTTTCTAGCTTTGGCACAGTAGTGTCAACTGTAGCCAAATTCGGGGGAAAAATATAATTCTCCCTTTGTTGTTTAGTTTCATTTTTTTGTTTGTTTTTTTTTTTTTTTATAAATATCTCGTCATCATCAATCATTCGCCTCTAATTGCTGCCCCAGGTGTCAAACCTTGGAAACATCGTTTTTTTCTAAGCATACACACCTCTACCTGAAATTGATCACTTCGGAGAAAGGAATTCCCTGTGGCTTACTGCAAGTAGTCGGAGACTACGTGCCCAAGGCTTTGTGCATCGTCACAACTTGCAGCATCATATTTTCACCTCATCGTGTCATGCCTCGTCACCCCTTCTTAATTTTAAAAAAAATCTTTTGTGTACATTAAATGTCGGGTCCTCGCCAAAGTGCATCAAACCCTAATGTTATATTTAGTTTAATTAAGTAAGCAAACCTGTGTAAACCCACGGCGTATCAGACGTTTGCTACCCGTTCTAAGTTTTTTTTTCTGTTTTTTAAGAAAATAGAATGGCGCTCAATAAAAAAAAAAACCCATATTGCTCTAGTTTTCTCCAGAACTGGATATGACACACCATATTCTGGAAAGTATCGTTATAAAAGAGACAACTTCGACTTGTCTCTTCATTAACAATAAATTTTGTACAACATTTCAGCAACATTGAGCTACCCTTGGTCTCAACTGCTCAAACTGAAATCTTGGGTTGTCATGTTGTGACTTATCACGTACAAAGTACGAGGTCCCAACAAGAAGCCAGGTCTCTAAGTGAACCACCCTGTGAATAGCCCATTCCATTATTGTAATTTTTGTAACACCAAAGTGTGTTCGTCATAGTCTGTTTAAGTAAGTAAAACCCAGATGGTCTTAAACACTCAAGTCGGACAGTTGTAAATAATTTTCCTTGTCAAGAGACAATTTAAAAAAGCGATAAGCGCATGTCTTGTATTGTTGCTACCATCGTACGTGTAAGCACAACTAAAAGTTGTACCATCATTGTACTATACTCTGTGCGTAACCAAAAGGGTTTGTA
The DNA here is from genome assembly GCA_917563855.2 of Limnephilus lunatus. Classification (NCBI taxonomy): domain Eukaryota; kingdom Metazoa; phylum Arthropoda; class Insecta; order Trichoptera; family Limnephilidae; genus Limnephilus; species Limnephilus lunatus. The sequence continues at coordinate 43,944,156 of OU830603.1, read as the reverse complement.
CCACAAAAGATCTCTTTTGCGGTACGCTTAGATGAAATTCACATTTCATCAGCACGCCAGAATTTTTTTGTCCTTTAATTGCTGAAGTATAAAATCTTGGCCAGATCTTCAAATATGTTTTTGCCTTTGTGCAAGTCTTTGACGTATGCTAATATGGATTTATTATGCTACGGTATTGTTGTATTAAGTACATCAGTATGTCTCGCCGTCTGTATTGAATAGGTACCTTTATATGAACGTTAACCTTTTGTTGCCATCATAGGTGAGAACCTTATAAAATCTGCCGTCATAGATGGGAATCTCAGAATATCTACTAAATGCGATACGGGGAGTCCGTTATAATTACTCTATGGTTTTTGTCAGAAATGTCATAAATACCTAGTCTTTTGTACCTCCTTTCAATACTGGGCAACCCAATTGTAATTCGTTCATTGTTATCCGTGAAGACGTTATAAAACTTACTTGTAAATCTTTGGATTTCACATCTTGTACGCTATACGTGAAGACGTTAAAATACTCACCATGAATCGTGCGAACGAAATAATATCAAACCTTTGTGTGTGAACTACGCAATGTAGTCCACACCCCCTTTTACTCATTAACAATGCCCGTGGACTTCCTGTCACAAGAACCCAGGAACTATCTACTATCTCAAAAGGACTAATCATACGCTTCACTCATGATTATGGGGCATCGTGTCGTGGGAGTTAAGTTGATGGACACAAAAAAACACCTAACTCGTTGTCTGGGAGACGAACAAAGAAAAATCCCCAGGTTTGTGAGATTTGAGCAAGGGTCTGTCATTTCTCGCAAACAAGTAGGAGAATAAAACGACCCCTAATCTTCTACCCAATACACGTAGAGGATTAGACTCTTTTATGCCAGTGTATTTTCCTTGTCCTACACTACCAAAAATTATTGTAATGTACCAGGATTACTGCTGTAGACCTTGTTTCACCTCCACCCAGAGGTCGAATTTCGGAAATAGCCGAGTCCTCAGCAGTTTTCTTCGTTCAAATGTTCCCAATTGCTACCCTTCCCCTTCCTCGAAATTATCCGTGAATGGGGATATATGCGTTATGCACTTGGCGTTTCGTTTGTCAAATGGGACAATCTTCATACACGGATCCTTTCAACTTCCTACTCCCTTCCCACTTGTCATAACTTAATTGTACTCAATGTTTTGTTCTTCGAAAGTAGAAAAAATGCTACCGTATAGACGTGAGCATAGGTCATGGAAGACCAGCTTCTTTCGAACAGGGTATTTTGTTATACGTACAAACCCTTACCCACGTATTCTTGGAAATGTATTTAGTAAAAAAAAAAAAAAACTGAATGGGTTATACAGAACCTTCCTAGAATACGTACCCTTGTAATATGTATTAGTCATTAGTTGCATTTAGTTAACTCTCTCCGTCTCTCTCTATACGTCAAACAAATCCAACCTTTCTCAACATGCACACCTTGTTTCTCTCCAAACCTTTTTATCATTGGTCTACTAGGCAGGTAAACTTCAAGAATTTTGTTCTAATAATAATTTTTTGCCGGATTAATAAGAAGACCAGCAGCTCTTCAACCTACCTACACCTGCGCCCTCTTCATGCTGCCTTCGCTACCGTCACGGAGGTCCCATGCCTTCAACCCCTGCGTACCAAAAGCACCCGACCGCATCTAACATAACCTAGTGTGAGTCGTGCGTGTAGTTGCGAATTGTATCATCACAGAAAACCGACGCTCAAACTAACCCGAGCATGCCAGCTCTAGGTTGGTTCCTGTTCCTGCTGCCACCGTGCAAATGTCTGTTGCCATTGTGCAAATGTTTCTGCTACATCATGCAAATGTTCCTGTTGCCACTGTGCAAATGTTTCTGCTACACCATGCAAACGTTCCTGTTGCCACTGTGCAAATGTTTCTGCTACATCATGCAAACGTTCCTGTTGCCACTGTGCAAATGTTTCTGCTACATCATGCAAACGTTCCTGTTGCCACTGTGCAAATGCCCTGCTACATCATGCAAATGTTCCTGTTGCTATTGTGCAAATGTTCCTGCTACATCACGCAAATGTTCCTGTTGCCATTGTGCAAATGCTTTGTTGCCATTGTGCAAATGTTCCTGTTGCCATTGTGCAAATGTTCCTGTTGCCACTGTGCAAATGTCTGTTGCCATTGTGCAAATGTTCCTGCTACATCATGCAAATGTTCCTGTTGCCATTGTGCAAATGCTCCTGTGCCCTTGCGCAAATAACAATACCAAAGATTGTTCACACAACAATCCCACTGCGTACAAAAACCAGTGTACCAAACACCAAATAACAACGGCTGTTATCTATGCAAACCACCACCTCTATAAAGGACCAACCACCAATTACGATTCCACTCTCCAGTACCTCAATGGTTTCGTACCAGCTCACCCACAGGATCCGGATGCAGCTACCCTTTTTGACCTCTGTGACAGGTAGAACTCTCTCCACAACCAAGAAGCCTCATCATGTGTTCTCTTCTTCGTGTTTTCTTTAAGGCCCTAGTGTTCCTTGAGTGTAATCTCAAACGGGCCAGGTTACTGTGACAAAGTAACCTTGTAACTTCAGTGAAACGTTCAACCATCCCAGACATCCTACGCAAACCACGTTCCGCAAACAATAGCTCACAGACCAATGATACAATTTTAGAGTTTTTTTTTCTATCACTGCATAACCCTTGTACCTTTTTCCAACAGGTCCTTGTTCTTCGCAACTGTATTTATGTATGTCACTGCCCTTTCATGTACATTTATAGATAATTCTTTGTTTTACCATGTATTATCTCTTTTGTTTTGGACTATAACTATTCTTCAGCTAGCAACTTTTTCTCTCTCTCTCCTTTTTCTTTTAAATGTTTTTTTTGCACAAGTGCTGTAAGGGTAAGAGGATTTATTAGCCCAACAGCTCCATTGCCACGTCGCTTTTATTGCGGCGAGGGGGGAAGTGTTACGTTGCAAAGTTATAAGAATAGGTTCCTTTATTTCTGTCGCGCGGGAAATAAGTGAATCGGGGCCCAGTGCACAAACTTGCCGCACCGCCCCCCCCTTTCCCTCTGCCTTCCGTACGCAGAGAGGCCGGCCGCCACTCCGGGCAGTCAGCAGTAGATGCCCGCCCGGCCAGCTTGCAACATCTCGCGTCGTGAATAACGCGCCGGAGAGGCAAATTCTCCCGAGTTCGAAATGTTAACTTTCCCCGGTGTTTGTCGACGTACCAAACTGGAGCTAGCTGTAAGTACCATGCTGAATCTTACCCTGTGTGCATTTTAACTTCATCGCCCCTATAAAGAACGTATAGAGAGAGAGAGAGCCTTCCGCAATTAGACAAGTTTTAGGTAGCCTAAAGTAAATCCCCTGTTACCTTGAGCTGAGGCTGGCAATTACCGTGTTAAATATTGTATTCTCAGAGAATAAAAACTATTTGTGCTATGAAACATGTGTTTTGATTGAGGAGAGAGGCTCGGCGATTGTGGGAGAAGGACAACGAACCACAGGCACTCGCCTTGAGGTAAGGAGAATCGTGTTTGTGCCGAATTGAGCTACCCGACTGGCAATTTGTATGATCTTCCATCCGTAGAATTTACTCCTCGTGGCCATGCTTACAATATGTTTGTCTCTTTTTAGTGTAACTGGTTTCCGTTTCATCGAGTTTCAAATCACAACGGTGCTAAAGAAGTTTTCACTTCAAAAATAATAATAATTAATCATTAAGGCACCGTAACCGAGCTCAAAAAGAAGATGGAGAGATACGAAATTACGAATGTTGAGGAGCGCGCTAATATTCAAAGCGACAAAATCGATGCGATAATTGTCAAAATGTTTAATAAAACACGACTAGTTTAAAATAGAGCAAAAATCTTGCGGGGTTGTCTTACACAGCATTTAAAGAAACACTGATTTTTTTCATAAGTAGATACATATAGACCGGTCAGTGGTTGAGTGGGCATAGCGCTTGGGTCCCACCCGGGCGTCGCATGTTCGATTCCTCGGCTGGCTAAGTCCTCCATCACAACACAAGCAACATTTTCGGCTTTCTGTGGTGGTAGTAGGAGATTTTCAAACATTGCTGGGTTATTCGTAACCCGGAAATGTTTGTCTTTTTTTAAAAAAAAAAAGAAAAAAAAAATATACATATAACTTGTAAAATAACTGAAACAAAGGTGTTTATAATAATTTTTGGAACATACTTTGCGATTTTTTTCTATCGAGGGAATTTTACATAATTTGCGTTTCGGCGTGGGAATGTCTAGATATTATCTTAAAAAATAATTTTTTTTTTAAGTGCTTTAAAACTTAACGTGTTTAAGGGAGATATGTAAGAAATTGGTAGAAATTCGGGTAGCGGCGGCTTAAATGTTTATCATTTACTCACAAATAATTGCCCAAGTTGCCTCTAAAATCACGAAATATTTAAATCTTTACTAGCCTATATTTTATAATTTAAAAGAAAAATACCTAAATAAAGTAGTTAGCATATATCCGTACTAGATATTTGCTATACATTTTGATTGCAAAAATAATTTTTCAGTTTGGTTGGGTATATCGCCTCAAATCCAAAATTAAGATTTTCTCATGAATCGCGTGGCCTAAAAGGCTATATTTATGTAATTTTCCAAGGGTTCCACAAATGTTATAAAAAAATTCTGTCATAATAAAATTATTAAGCAAAACTGTTTGATAATGTTATTTGCTAATGTCACATTCAGACACACATTACGATAAGCCAAAGCATAGATAGTTTTCTCTTAAAATAATGCAATACGTTCAAATAAAATTAAAATAATGCTCCATATCACAATACATCGCGTCCACTGTTTATAAAATGTTTTAATAACTAGCGAGTTCCCGGGACGCGTTGCAATTTCACTCAAAGGAAGAAGATGGAGAAATATGTAAATACGAATATTAGAGAGAGCGCGCTAATATTAAAAACGATAATATTTAAGCGAAAATTGTGGAAATGTTTAATAAACACCGACTCATTTAAAATAGAGCAAAAATATCGTGGGGATTGTCTAAACTAGCATTTAAAGAAATGTTGTGAATACGTGTAATTTGTAAAATAACTGAAAAAAACGTGTTTATAATAATTTTCAGAGTATACTTTGCGATTTTTTTATATCGAGGGAATTTCCTATAATTGCTGTTTCGACATGGGAAATGCATCGGAGTTGTGAGTAATGCATTATAAATGTTATGTCATATATTACCTCTAATAAATAATAATAAAAAATGGATATTAAATTCAAGAATAAACAGTATTTAAGGAAAATCTTATAGATATTATAAAGGCGAAAGTTTGTATGGATGAGTGTTATTCTTTCACGCAATAAACACCGAATAGAATTTAAAAATTCTTTCACTAATCGAAAGCTACATTATTTGCGAGTAACATAGGCTATATATATTGGTAAGCTCTGGCGTTATGAATAAGCTGTAGCGTTATGAAATTATTTTTCATACGTTTTCTGTCCGTAACAAAATCGAGTTATTGCAAGCGTCAAACAAATTGTTACCTTGGAAACAATGTTTTTTTTTTTTTTTTTTAATTAGGCAATTCACCCTAAAAATAGTGCTTTGTTGGCATCATAGTTAATATCTACCTATCTCTAAAAATGTTTATTGTCCGGACGAAAAGCAAAGCGTTGCTATGTAATTATTTGACGTGGGCTGTCATTTTGCTATTTCTTTAGGTTACTCTGGATTCAAATATGAATAAAATACTAATTCCTACTTGAGGCGAAATCATCAGAATAAATTAGGGGAGTAGGTACTTAAAATAAATATCTATAATTTCAATATTTTCTAAAATAGAATTTTTATTTACGAAATGTCATTCTCAAATTTTGAAATTTTCTATTAAACAATAATTATTTTTTATTAGACGAAAAAGCAAGAATAATAACAATTATGCCAGTAATTTCCCACTAATACCATGCGAGCGAAGCCGCGGGTAAAAGCTAGTATGTAATAAATCGATATAAATGCGGGAAGTCGGGCCTTATAAAGATATTGTTTCTCCCTGCGTGTCCTTTCCAATTAATCTCGTTACGCCTCCGCCTCCGCCTCCTCTTCCCTTCCCGCGTTCCCCCTCCACCTTCTTCGCCTTTTCCTCCTCTACTGGAATTTCGCTCAATAAATAATTATTACACTTCTTTCAATGACCTTATCAGCTTTCCCAAGAAGCTAACAGTCCACAATGGAGCGCTGATACCAACCTTTAGTTATGGCAATAAATCGTGAAACTGGCAGAGGAAAGAGGATAACAAACCGAACACTGTAAAAATGTGGTCCCTGAGGCGTATATGTGGTAAAATCACGTATGAACGCGCCACAAAAACTCGTGAAAATCCGGAATAAAGGCAGGGCTGATCTGAGCGGAATGAGCGGAAATGATGTAAAATGAGAGATATGTAAATACGAATATTAGAGGGAGCGCGCTAATATCAAAAACCCTAATATTTAAGCGAAAATTGTGAAAACGTTTAGCAAAACACGACTAGTTAAAAATATAACAAATATCTCGTGAGGAACATCTAAAATAGAATGTACACACTGTAAATTTTTTCATACATATAACTCGTAAAATCTACTACACTATATAAAGAGGTAAGATTTGTTTGTTTGCATTGAATAGGCTCCGAAACTACTGAACCGATTTGAAAAATTCTTTCGCTGTTGGGAAGCTACACTATCCCTGGGTAACATAGGCTATATTATATTTTCAAAAAAAATAGCCATCCTTACTAAAACTTCAATAATGTAACCCAAGGTGTAAAAAAATTACTACATCGCGTGCGCTGCGAAAACTATTGATGATAGAATAAAATAATGTACCATGACTTTGTAGAACACATCATTATTTACAAAAAAGGTCGCGACAGCATATGTCTAACTAATATGGTTATGCCACAATAAGTATTCTTTTATTTTAAAAATTTAATTAAAGTGTCGCCGCTTGAAAAGGCTCTTTATTTGTATCTTGGTTTTAATCCTTATCAAAATAAATTACTTCATATTTAAGACAGCTTCAATACCTTTATTTAACTTTTTGAATTTTTCAATTCGGATATTTAATAAGAAAGATATCACGAGTTTAAAAATGTTAGTATTAGAAAAAAGTTTCGGCTTCGGGCCGGGCGGGAGACGAGTCAAGAAATGAAGTGCAAGGGGGGTTGGCGGGACGGGGGAGCGGGAAAGCGGTGGCGGGGAAGGAGGAAATGGAACGCTGAAGGGGAACGCACGGGAAAGGCCATGCAAGGAGTAACATTTTATTTATTTGAATATGGCATTGCAACGCATGCCGGGAAACAGCTAGTAACTGAATAAACGTGTTTATAATCATTTTCGTAGCATACTTTGCGATTTTTTTCTATCGAGGGAATTTTATATAATTTGCGTTTCGGGTGGAGAATGTATAGATATTATTTTCAAAAATAACATCTTTTTTAGAAGCTTAAAAACATCAAATTTTTAAGGGGGATAGATTCATTGTTACGCGGATACAGTACAGTCCATGATAGCTTTTTGTTTGACAAGCCTACAAAGAGCACACAAACCCCAATAGCTCGGAAGGCTTTGAAGCAAAGAATGGACGGTTACCTCGAGAGTGTTTTCTCTTGGGGTAAGAATAACCTCGTCGAATTTAATGTTTCAAAGACCCAATCATGTTTGATAACGTCTAAAAGGGATCGAAATGATAATCTAGTCTCCTTCAACGGAAGCATTCTTCCGAACAGGACCTCCATTGATATGCTTGGTGTAACTCTAAGTGACCAGCTCAGGTATGGGGGCTCCATCGAAACCAGAGTTAAGTTAGCCTCTCAGAAACTGGGCGTACTGTACAGGGCCCGCAGATACTTTAATAGTACACAACTGCTAACCCTGTACAAATCGCAAGTGCGCCCCACGGTTGAATTTGGTAGCCACCTCTGGCCTGGAGCTCCAAAATACCTAAAAAAAACCCTTGACTCTGTGCAGAAACGGGCGATCCGTTTGATAGATTCTCTCATCTTAACAGACGGATTGCAATCTTTAGAGCACAGGCGTCAGGTGGGAATGCTGTCCTTGTTCTACCGGTATTACAATGGAAGATGCTCCGAGGAACTAGCGTCATTGATCCCCTCGGCACCGGTGCATAGTCGGGAAACACGCCAAACACGCGCCCAACATTTGTACACGGTTGACATTAGTCACATGAGAACGGGTCGTTTTTACAATTCGTTCATGAGTTCAACAGCTCGGCTGTGGAACGATTTACCGGCCTCTGTGTTTCCTCCCTCCTACAACATGGGTCTCTTCAAGACCCATGTTCACTCCTTCATTTCCTTAAAAAGACCCTCCACACAGCATCCTCAAAGTTGACATAGGCCCTTAGGGAAATTATTTTCCTCAGGGCCTCCTGTGTGGTGTTAATGTAAAAAAAAATGTAATAAATCGATAGAAATTAGGGTAGCGGCGGCTTAAGTGCCATTTTCAAAATTGGAACTGATTTATCAAGAATTTAGGTATCCTGTGATTTTTCACGGGTCTGTGTTAGTTAAAACGGTTGCCCTGTCTTTTGCCACGTATAAACTCGACAGCAATTTCTTTATTTTTGATATTTGAAGTATTTATTTCGGTAAATAAAGAATACGTCATACAAAATTTCCAAATACAATACATGTCGTGTACAGTGCAGTTGATAGACACGCGCATCCCGTTTTATTGAGTCCCGGTTCAAAGTCTGGTAGTTACTGGTAATGTTATCGGTTAACCGGGAACTAAATCTGAACCCGAACTCTTCAGTCTGCAGATAACAACCTGACGCGCCAGACTTTAACACGTACAATGTCAGTGTGGTGCACTCTGTTAGGATGGGCCGTTTCTTATAAGTCAGGGGCACAAGTGTGCAAAAATGTATATATTTTTAGTGTGCCTTATGTATTACGAATATAGGTAATAGGCATAAAAATCGCTTGACAAACGTAGTGTAGAAATGGTCGAGTTTAGCCCAAAAGTATTCTTATTGAAGTGAAAACTTCTTTGTGTGAATGAGATAGAATAATCAGCCTTCTCCTTGTGCGGTAATTCGTAACCTTTCAGTCTCCTCTTTGTGCGGTGTTTTCCTACATAAATAACTACTATCCAAGAACGCATTTTTGAAGTAAAAACTTCTTTAGCACCGAATTGAAACTCAATGAAACGAAATATAGCGACACTAAAAAGAGACAAACATAAACATCCATAGGATTTAGCCCGCGACAGAATGAGATAGAATAAGCGGCCTCCTCTTTGTGCGGTGCTTCGTAGCCTCCCCACTCTAGGTCTACTTCAGTTTTCTGGTGGTTTAACCTCTACCGCTTGTGAATTGCACATTCAGATATTTTTTATTTTGTGAATATTCTTCAATTTGGTTGGCGGTTACGGATACCGCCGTCTCGGAAACCATTTTTTGGATAACCAACACCATTTCGCTACGTTCGGTGACTTAGCAGGGGTGTCCGAATTCATATGGTGAGGTTTGTACGCGTCTTGGCAACGGATGCGTCTGCTTACCAGCTGCGTGGTAGGCAGAATCGGGAAAAAATCGTTGAGGGAGTCCCTTTGACCTCTTCAGAAGGACTCTCTATGAACATCGCCTTGCACCGCAGTTGGAGAAATGGATTAACACGTCCGTCACTCCTGTACACATTGATCCCTAGATTCCTACCCACCCCTCATACCTTTTTTCTTCTCGGAACGTCCTCTCCGTCGTTTCCTAAAAATACCCTCCATACAGCATCCCATACCCATACTATAATTCACCCCAAGTGGTTTGCTATGTTGGTGATTTAACAGGGTTGCCCGGGTTCATCAGCCCACCTACTGGGTGGCAGGCCAGATTAGGAGAGACTGGTTGAGGGAGACCTAACCTAGACCTATCTAGTCGGACTCTCTCGACCCATCTCGCCTTGCATCGCAATCGGAGGGATGGATTTATCGCAGTGGGAAGCAAGGATAGATTCATACGTCCATCATTCATGGACACATTGATATCCAGATTCCTACCCACACCTTTCCCCAAAAGAACCTCCATACAGCATCCCCAAAGATGACATAGGGACTGAGGGATTTTTCGTCCTCAGGGCCTCCTGTGTGAAGCTAATTAATAAAAAAAACCTTCCATTCTTTCTGTATCTTCACTTTTGTAACATCTCCAAAAATAATCATTGACAGTCCACCCTAGTTCCGTACAGTGGACTAAATCCGGGAAATAAAGATAAAATGGAAAAATTACTAGACGAAATAAAAAAAAAAAATGCATTTGGAACTGCACGCGTCGACAGATTGTGACCTGAGATTATGTCAACGAACAAAGTTTAAAACCAGTTCAAGTTCAAAAGATAACTTTATGAAGACAGATTTGACTGTCTCCGTGGACGAGTTAGTTAGTGTAGTGTCACAATGGAGTGATGGTACCTACCCTGATGCATCGAACTGGCAGAAGAAGTACGAAAGTAGACTGAATGCTGTAGAAATGAGATACCTGAGGCGTGTGTGTGGTAAAACCACGTATGAACGTATAAGAAATGTGGAACTGGCAGATGAAGTATGAAAGTAGACTGAATGCTGTAGAAATGAGATCCCTGAGGCGTAAGTATGGTAAAACCATCTATGATCGTGTCAGCAAATAATGCAAGGTTGATGTAAGCGTAATGAGTAAGAAAGGGACCCTCAGGTGGTTTGGGCATGTAGAGTGAATAAACGAAGAAAGGAATGTAAGGAGAATATATGACGCAAATGTGAATGGTAGAAGTCGGGGACGCCCGAGGACGACATGGCACGATTAAGAGAATTAGATACTTGAGTCGGACCATGTCAAGAGTCAGAATAATAGAAGAGCAAGTATGAGACGATGTATAAATGTGAGTGAGGCAAAATGTGCCAAGACCGAGTTGTTTGGCGGTCCGTCCTCTCTGCATACCTCTGCGAGAAACGGCATGATGGTTAGTTAAGAGGCCGTTCTCCGAATTTCTACCGATTTCTTGCAAACCTCCCTTAAACATTTGAAGTTTTTAAGCTCTTAAAAAAATATATGTTATTCTTGAAGATAATATCTAGACATTTGTCGTGCCGAAACGCAAATTATATAAAATTTCCTCGATAGAAAAAAATCGCAAAGTATGCTCCAAAAATTATTATAAACAAGTTTGTTTCGGTTATTTTGCAAGTTATATGTATGAAAAAATTCACAGCGTTTCTTTAAATAAAATTAAAGACAATTATCGCGAGATTTTTGCTCTATTTTAAACGAGTCGTGTTTTATTAAAGATTTTCATGATTTTTTCATCGATTTTATCGTTGTAAATGTTAGCGCGCTCTTCTAACATTCGTAATTTCATATCTCTCTGTCTTCTTCTTTTTGGGGTCGGGAACTGAGCCTTAAGGTATACTTGCACAAGGTATATATGGCTTTAGCCGTGTTCGGTGATCAGATCTGAATAGCTAGTTACTTCCCCATCTTCCATCTCCTTCCCCTCCTAACTACCTTCAGCCTCTCAACATACCCCGATTGGGGATGTCGTAGACTCAATGGCTCTAGGCGGTTTCACATTAAAAATAATATTATACCTATCACCCGAATTACTCACACTGAAGGAAAAAACCCATAGAAGTGTTACGTGAACGTATCCGTGTGCCCGAATTAAGCGCAATGTATCCTTACTTCTGCAGAAATCGATCAAACATTTAAAAATATCGAAGTTCTTTCTTGAGCAGACAAAAAAGTTCATTGACCTAGGAGTCATCTTTGGGAATGCTGTGTGGAGGGTTTTTCTGGAAAGGAAGGAGAGGAGAGTTCTGGGAAGGGAACGGGTTTAAGGGGTGGGTAGGAATCTGAGATTCAGTGTGTCCAGGTCATCCACCTCCAAGACCCAGACAAACCTCACCCCATGAAACCGGGCACCCCTGCTAAATCACCAAACTACGATTTGGGGTGAGCTATGGCAGAGGTGTTGGTTATCCAATGGGGCGGCGGTACCCATACCCGCCTCCCAAATTGTTATCTCTCGGTCTGTTTTCCTTCTACCTCTGCCAGTTCCACGACTTGTTGCCATACCTCAGGGTTGGTATAAGCGCTCCATTGTGGACTGCTGGCTTCGTGGAAAAGCTGATAAGGTCATTGTAAGAAGTGTAATAATTATTGTGGGAAACTCCAGTAAATTAGTCTTAAGAGGAAACCGGGTGGTGTTTTTTCCATACAAACGTATTCCTCATTTCCCTCTCTGAATTTTGACACTAGAGAAAATATTTTTTTTACATAATATGAATATTGACCGCAAGCGTGTCGGTACGTTTTGATTTTTTTGATAAGTTACTTTTTATAGGAGTTATAACCCTTCAAAAATTGTTAAAATTGCCTTTTTTTAACGCCATCAACAAACGTTCAGTATACAAATTAGACGATGTATTTTTAAAAAAAGCAAAAGGTACAGACATAGAATGTTTTCTTCCAATACATTTGGTAAAAAAAATCTTGGAAATTGGTTCAGTTTTGGAGTAGAAAAATGAGGACTACAAAACCTCGATTTTGACAATTTTATTTGGGTATTATCAGGCTGAGGTGCATGTGTCCCTTTCTCTCAGTATTCGGGGGTGAGGGGGGGCGGAGAGGGTTTTGTTGAATACGTATACAGTCAACGAAGTGATGTGACATTCTCAATAATTATATCGATACACTAGTCCACTAGTGTTGTCATGTCCCGAGTTATCGATGTTTTTTTAAAATTATTTTTCTGTTTGGTGACTTATTTTGAGTGTGCCAATACTTACCGAGCTTATTTACTAAAGTTATTGTGACAAATTTAATTTGTTTACGTCAAATAAATTAATGGAAAAAAATTGAAAAAAAAACACCTGTTACAGACAGACCCCGAGATGATTCCGTTCCGTATTGCCGAGTTGGATATGGAACACAAAAATTAATTAAAATATTTTTTGATAACTTTTGAAGGTTGTACTCAACATAATATTATCCCTTTATAGGACACTTTTTTTAAGATACAACTACCGAACCAAAAAAAAACTTTTATATTTGACTAAATATATTGTTCTAGATTTTTTTTTCAAAAAAATTATATTTTACAAGAAAATGGTAAGTACATACACCACTGATCGTTTGATGGAATGCTGGTACAGCGTATGTTCAGTGGTACATGCATCTACCACATGTTGTTGAATCGATTATGTTATTATAATATCATATTATACAAATGAATATTGAAATCTATGTATAAGAGGCACCATATTGTTTATTGTGCTACATATTAGGTACATACACATAACTAGTTTAGTTTTTATTTAACTTTTTTAATACGTTATATTATTACAGAAAAATGCACTTTTGGGAATACCTCCTACATCACTTGACATTTTCAATCTTCTTCAATGATCTAATATTTTTTGTTTTTAAACGCTTTATTGTAAAAAAAAATTACTGTTTAACATCTACACAATGAAATTAAAACAATTTATGGTCCAGACCTTTCCCTCGCCGGTAAATTTCTTGGTATGCGACCGTCAATTATTTCTGGTAAAAGGCATTGGTGGTAGAAATTTTCTAACAGTGGAACGATTTTTTTCCAGATTTCATCGTCCCTCTCAATTTTTTCATACAGCAAACCTTTTGGACTCCACACAACAAAATAACAATAATTACGACGAGTAATATGTAACTGGCCTTGTACTTGGTAGAAGTAATTATGATTCCGTTTTAATGTTAAAGAATGGTCTTCCAATTTACAGTAATCAATTATCTTTTGTGCAATTCCCTCTTCTGGTGACATATTTGCTATACTATAAGGGCATTTAATTTCAATTATAGAATCCTCACCGATAAGGCCATCCGGACTTGCCGCTAAAAAGTTTTTGGTTTTATCGATAAATAGCCCACAAGCGGATACCTGAAAACTTGTTTTTTTTGAAAATTGCTCTATTGCTAGGCTTTCATTTTCTTTTCCATAATTTGTGGCCATAGTTCCTTTGAATTGTGAGTACAGTAAAGAGTTTAGTACTCCCGTAACTGAAGTTTTTTGCCGAAGCTTATATATTTTTCCAAAGTTAGACGCCGTTATCCGCTTACGTCTTTCAATTGCCCACAGATTGTTATTGCTTTGGCCTACCGTATTCCGTTCGAGCTCTTCCTTATTGGTTGAAGATAATTCTTTGAGAAATTCCTCTTTTTTCGTTTCAAATATTTCAGGTGGCATATCTGGTTCTAATTCCAATTGACCATAATTTTCATCGGGCCCTGTAACTTTTTTTCTTTTTTCTGTCGTATTTTCATTATACTTTAGTTTTTTTTTCGACACATTTGTTTATTCTCCTTCGAACGTCGTTTTCTCTCTATAAAGTGCTTCGTGTATTTGCCGGGACTGTGGCCTTGGATTTTCTTTTGTATTCTTGAATGGGTTGCCAATTCACTATTCCACGAAGTTACTGCTCCAAAACATCTTGCTTGGTAAGATCCTCTTGTAGTAAAATTTACCCTTTTTCCACCTATAAATTTGGCGATAACGTTGTTGAATTGCTCCACAGTGTTATTTGTCACGTCAATAATAAGACTTTCTGCATTTGCTATTAGAGACAATAAGAATTGTTGGATATCAGTCCATATTCCGCAATCTCGAAGATCGCTTACTAAATTTGGATCATCAGTATACTTCTCCGGCTTGCAATAGTACGATGCACAATTTTTATGATCACCAAACACATGATTTGCGGTATTTTTTATGTCCATTTTCAAATTTTTTATTTTATCACTTTGTACTGTGTTTTCTTGCTCTTTCCTGTAATTTATTGCTCCAACTACAGCTCTTCTCATGCGTAAAACGTTTGCTTCATTCTTTTTCCTTATATGAACTGGTACAAAGCCTTTAGCGTTGTTGGTTTTTTTTCCAAGTGCTTTCATTTTGTTGCAAAAATTGCGGAGTAAGTGATTTTTGCACTCTATTTTTTGTACTATAAGGTTAGGACCATATGGCATTTGTTGCATTATTTTTTTCATGATGCTGGAGTCGCCATCACCAACTAGTTTGTTAAATTTCAATCCATGCATTTCCATGCTTCTCGAGAACCCTTCTGCTATAATGTGGGCTTCCATGGCATTAGCACTGTCACGCCAGTTTATGAAGCACCTGTGCTCAGAAGCAACTATGTGTAGTTTAGAAGCTCTAGCACATATGCAGCAGTATGAGTTTCGCACTCCCAGAAATAAAACCTTTTTAGTTCGTAGTCCAACTATGCACCCTGCGCCAGATGAGGAGCTAAATCCACTTTTGTACGACCTCTTTGCCCAGGAGCCATCTGCAACCACCGTTACCAAAGGATAGCCACCCTCGTCTACGTCACCGTTTAAAATGGCTAGCCTTTTTTCTTCTTCACCAGCTGCGATCATTTCTTCTAAGGCACATTCTTCAATTGTTGGCGCTAAACATTGTTCTATGTTCGTGTAAGTCTTACAATCCATATTTGGCATATTTAAAACCCCACAAATTTCATTCCATTGTGAATACCCATTTCCTGTACACATCACTCCTTCGACGACAGCAGTATTTATAGACATTTTCCGTTTCGGGTCTTCGGAGTGAATGTATTCTATTTTCTTGCACATTTTGCACTCGAAAACATACTGGCTTAGAAGACCATTTCGTCGTTCCTTCATAAATTTTAAATCGGAAAATGTGCAGTTGGTGTGTTCGTGCTTTATATTTGATATCTCCGAAAACAAATATTTTATATCCACAATTCTGCGACCTTCGAAATTATCGGTTTCATCAATATGGTCTGGTTCTATCACCAAATCATCAAGCGTTGTTGATGATGATGAACTTGCGTTTTCGTCTATATTTGGAGCAAATGATTCATCCATGGAAGTTTCATGCATTAGTGAAGATGTAGTTAAGTTTCCAAAAGTAGTATCGATGACATCCATATCCCTGTAAATGCAAATGATTTATTTATTTAAATTTGTCCATCCCATTTTCCCGTTATACATGCTACATAATACACGGCTCTCATAGCATAAATCTTTAGGTTTTTCTCGTAAGTCGCTCACGTAAGAGAGTTATGGCAAAATTATCAATGTAAACGATACCCATTGGTAATTTTGCCATAACTCTCTTATGTGAGCAACTTACGGGAAAAAAAACTTTACGTACGTAAAGGTAACCTTAGGAAGGTTCAGTAGTAAGAGTGACAGGAAAGCGATATTTTGACTTACCTAGATGTCGAACGTGGTGCAACATGAATCTGTCGTTTGATACTAATAATCGGTTTTTTTCGTCTAGCAGATAAAAACAAACGCGCTTTGTTTCCATTTCTTTTACCCATTATTTATCTGTAAGAAAAAAATTTTTGAGTTGAAGGTAGGTAATATAGTAGTCGATTTTATGTAACTCAATTTCTAAATACACATATCTTATGCTACGTATATATTTGCGAATAGTGGCGTGCACAGAATTTGAAAATTGAAATTTCGGAAAAAAAATAATTTTCAGCTTCGACAACATCATTAATGTCGTATTTTCAATCTTAGGATTCTAGCCCACTGAAAAATCAGTGCACGCCACTCTTTGCGGACAGAGACGCGAGCCGAACCACGAATTATGGTAAAGGTACGAAGCAACCGCAAGCGGCGCAGCGTTTCGGGCAGTTTGCTTTTGCTTCGTTCCTTTCCCATAATCCGTTGTTCGGCTGGCGTGTGTATACGCAGCCTAAGACGTAGAATAATATTTATTATAGGTTACTAGATATGTTAACAAATGTACCGACTTGCACTAATGCACTTTATGCATACAGTCAAAACTGATGAATTTACGTTATTCAGGGAGAGCCAAAAAACAACAACATTTTTAGCGATATTTATATGTTTAATTAAAAAAGGAAATTGTGTTGTAATATTGAGTTTTTATGAATGAATAGTTTATGTTTATAATAATAGTTTATGAATAGTTTAGTAGGTATCTACTCACCATATGTCCTATATGTGTAAATCGTGAGAAATGACCAAACAGATTTCAATATTCAAGGGGGTTTCGGGGTCAAAATTCGAAGGTCTGTATTTGACGTAGAATAGTTTCCAGTAAAAAGGCTAGTCAAAAACAGTAGAGTGATGCAGCCAGCGAAAAATAAAAACACTATACAATCACAAAGTACGTGATGTACCTACTGCGCCTATGCTGCCGTTTTATAAAAAAAGATGGTATGAATCTCCCGATATTACTAAACCAAAACAGCGTGCATCTTACTTTACTAATAGTAACAAGATGAATGAACTATGAGCGCAGAAGATATCTATTATATAGGAATACGCACGCTCAAGTCGCGACGCGTATTGACTTATCTGTTGCAGCAGGCAGCAACCTGTATACACGCACCCACAAGTCTCATTGACTTGTGCGTGTGCAGAAGATGAGCTCGGAGCAGGCAGTCACATGTATTTGTAGTAAGTAATAATAATAATAAAGTTAAGTACAATACAATATTAAATAATGTAGACCTCGCTATTTTATTACGAATATGTACCTAGGCACCTACTTAATTTTTGGAATAAATGAATAACAGTAAATGAAATAATAAGAACGCGAAGTCGCTGGCGGGCGCGGCGCGGCGATTCGTGCTTCCAACACCTGCAGCCACGCACACACACGCATTGGGGTTCACCAATACACCGATAGCGCTTTTGCTGTCCCCGCTGAGATGAACGAAATAGAAATAATTTTTACAAATACCTATCGTTAAAATTTCTCGGCGCTCCTGCGCGCTCTTAAGGCTTATGTCAATTGGCGAAAAGGTTTTTTTTCAAAATTTTATAGATCAATTTGCGATTGTATGGATATGGTACACGGGTCGTGGTTCGGGAAAAACCATCGCCTTGTCGTTTACGATTGTCCGTTTACAATTTTGTTTTTACTTTTTGGGCATTAACTATGTTACAATTTCTAGACATTTCATTTTTAAGAGTTTTACTTTCTATGTACCTACATTTGTTATTTAATTTTTATATTTGTGTAATGAAAATGGAAAAGGCTGAAAGTGCCACAAAATAAAATTTTCAGTATTCAATAAAAATATCATAAAACTAATACTGTATTCTTTAAAAATCTACAAAATTCATTAAAAATACAACATTTGTTTTTTTTTATTGTACATATATAACTTGATTTTGCATGTGAAAAGCTGAAAGTGCAATCATATCTTTTTTTGGAAAAACACTGTAAGTGCCATACCTTGTTAGTTAAAAGGTTGGAAGTCCAGCGCTTATTACACGTAAAGGATGAATGTTCACAGTGGTTTCATAGTAGTCTTATAGAAGTCGTCTTCTGCTTCCTCCTGATTGTCGTCTTCTTCTTGCCCCTCCACCGCAGTCTGCTGAGGTCCATGAACAATGGCCCTGTAGAATGCCTTGTCTTCTTCTTTCTCCAGGTATTCTATAATTCCCCCTAGATCATTTTTCTTTTCTTAAGATATCTTGCATTTGAACTGAATTTTTGGTAACTCATCCACATCGGAAGGTCTTCAAGATTAGCATTTTTCTTTAAAACATCTACCTTGTCCCTAGTTACCACATCACTTTCCTTTGCCAAAACTGATGCCACTTTTACAATACCAGGATTCTTGTGCGAAATACGAAAATATGAAATTTTACTGATTCCAATGAAAAGGCACATTCATCATGGCGGGTGGCACTTCCAGCCTTTTCCATTGTCGGTCAGCGGGCGCTATCACGGTGCTGCTCCTTGCGCCTGCTCTAGGAAATAGTAGGAATTTTTCTGGAACTTTTAATTTTCTCTAGGTTATTGGCGATGTCGCTTACAACACATTCCATGTGAAAAATCGATTTTTTATTTTTTGGCACTTTCAGCCTTTTCCATTTCCCCTACACATTTATCAGCTACCGGTTTCGACACATTCGTATCATTCACTAGCAGTCTTAAAAATTAACTTAAAATTTAAACAAGTGCAGAAATGATTAGATTTTATTAGGTCAGGGTTGTGGGAGGGGTGATTTTGAGGGAGGGGGAGAGCGGTGGGATGAACATGGTAACCCTGTCAGTAATGGTGATTTACAGAAAATATCCTCTACGCAGCATCTGATGAGAAGAAAATATGAAATTATATACATACCTACAGGGAAATTATAATCCTCAGATAAAAAAATAATAAGAAAGAAAGGAACACGCACATGGTTTGGACATGAGGCGGATGAATGCAGAAAGAAGCAGTAAGAAAGTAGAAGAAGTCTGGGATGTTCAAGAAATTCAGTAATTATGGCAAAGTAAGGTGATAAATACTTTTGTAGAGTCATACATGAAATGCACCTGTGTACAACTCTGACCTAAACCTACCTATAAAGCGATAACTAAATATCACTTAGCAATTACTATCACGATGCTGATTAGGTAATATACTTCATAAGATTCCGCTATTATAATCATTAATAATAATACATTATTTGTCCCCGAGTTCCAGTTATCACTCAGTGTTTATAATAGTGTTATTATGTAAGAAGGTCATGGTCGCCATTTCACACAAACTAAAAGAGATAATAAGTAATAAAATAATTCACGGTCGACAATAATGTTAATAATACATATGACGATCTGTTGCAACAGGTAAGGACATTACTGGAATAAATGGTCGATGTACGCAACGTATGCGATGCAACGTTTCCAGGACGAAGTGCACACTTGTCATACGTACGCAACGCAAATTTGATACGCCTTCCAACGCGTGTGATCGTTTTTTTTAAATATTTTTTTTATATGAATACCGCACAAGAGTCCCAAATGCTCCCGTCTGAAGCCAGTGAGACTATGACATCCCCTATTGGGGTATGTTGTGAGGTTGAGGGTAGTGGGGAGGGGAAGGAGATAGGGAAAAAGGAGGTGGGGAAATACCTGGCTATTCAGATCTGGTCACCAAACACGGCTAATGCCATTTCAAGCAACTTTTCAATTCTGAATGGTGGTCTTAAACCAGGGCGATACAGGGAGTATCTTCCACTCTGGAACGTGCCGCAAATATACTATATATCATTTTTAAATGAATTAATTGTGAAATAACACAAATTAATCAAATAAAATTTATTTGCCACGCCGGGATTCGATCCCGCGACCTTCGGTGGGCGTCTTACCGCTGCGCTAAGCCGGTCGTCGTATCGTTGATTGTCTTTCAAGATATAACTAGAAAATGTATGGACTGTAGGTTATACAGATGTATTAATGCATTGCGTACGTTGCGCATGTCCCTTAAGTGTGCACTTGAGTTACTCAATTTATTTGATAATTTATTTTTTGTTGTTTTTAAGGGGAACTGATATAAATTTTGGAAAATTTTTGATCCAAATTTTAATTTTGGATGATCAAATCAAATGTGATTTAACACCCAACCAAAACGAAAAATTATTTTTGTAATAAAAAAGTACTCATATATTAAATATCTAGTGCGGATATATGCTACTTTATTTAAGTATTTGTGTTTTAAATTATAAAATACAGGCCATTAGATTTTAATATTGCAACACTGGCCATTATTTGTGAATAAATGAAAAACATTTAAAAATATAATTTTACTAATTTATTAAGTTTAAACAAACAAATATAAAAATTAAAAAAAAACATTAGAAGAAAGCATTTTGAAGGGTGTAAATTTAAATTACAAATGACCTACATTCGACAGCCGGCGTGATCTAGCGGTAAGGCTCTTGACTCGTAATGAAGGTCGCGGGATCGAATCCCGGCGTGGACAAATAAATTTTATTTGATTTATTTGTGTTATTTCACAATTTATTAACATAAAATAATATAATATAGTATATTTGCGGCACGTTCCAGAGTGGAAGATACTCTCCGTATCGCCCTGGTGTAAGACCACCATTCAGAATTGAAACGTTGCTTGAAATGGATTTAGCCGTGTTTAGTGACCAGATCTGAATAGCCAGGTACTTCCCCACCTTCCTCTTCATCATTTCCTTCTCCTCCCTACTACTTTCAGCCTCACAACTTACCCCGCTGGCTCCAGACGGGAGCAGTTGGGACTCTTGTATGTTATTAATATAAAAAAAGATATAATAATCTAAAATTAATAATCTTGCGCGTATTATTAGATATTATCAATAATTGACACTGTATCATAAATACAAGAAGGAAGGAGGTAGCAACAATATACCTAAAATATATTCTCAAAGTGGGTGGTTGGCAAAATGAGGTCGAGAATCAGGCACAGTGACAACTTGACGGCCTCCGTGGGAGAGGGTAAGGCTCTTGACTCGCAGTCCGAAGGCTGCGGGACCGAATCCCGGCGTGCGATCATAAATTTTATTTTGGAAGATGCTCTCAGTATTGCCCTGGTGTAAGACCACCGTTCAAAATATAAACGTTGCTTGAAATGGATTTAGTCGTGTTTGGTGACCAGATCTGAATAGCCAGGTTCTACTCCCCACCTTCCTCTTCCCCATCTTCTTCCCATCCCCACTACCTTCACAACATGCCCCAATTGTAGATGACATAGTCTCACTGGCTCCAGACGGGAGCAGCTGGGATTCTTGTGAGGTATTCGCAAAAAAATATATATATTGGTTATAATAAAAATAGTTGGATTTGTTTAGGCGTATTAGATTTGTCAAAAAATTTGTACATAAAAATGCAAAAGTCGGTCATTTTAAATACATGTAGGATTACGAAAGATTTTTTAAATATTTATATTGAGGGATCAGTAGGATTTATCGGACCAGTTAGGATTTCATCAGAGCCGAACCCTCTGATATGAAAATATCTGGAGTCGGTGAAATATTTTCCCATTATGTTTCTGGTGGATTGACGTATTGTTCTTGTATTGTTTTATTCTTATATAGTGCAATTACATTGCGTTAATTTACTAGATATTCATTTGTGGAAAAGTGTGTGGAAGGGTTTAGTCTTTCATTTGGGAAAGATTCAACCCGGACATGAAATCTGGAGCACCGTAAAAAATAATATCTGGCGTCGAGCCCGTTTATGCACTTTGACTTCGTTGCTGCATAATTAGAATATCCCGCCTCGCATAAATAGGTTGTGGAAAATGGAAGACAATAATTGCTTGTTTTGATAAATTGGGGTACTCTTCTGACTAACTAGCCTAGAAATCATTTTAAGGCTGATCTTTGTTTTTTTTGTTGTTTCAAGTAAGAGCCACTAATTAAATCAATTAGATTTTAATACCCACTTGCGCGGTTTAGCTGAAAATGGATTCCGAACCAAAGAATCGTCCTTACCAGTTTACGGATAATATTGAAAAAGAGTTGTTTTTAAGTTATGCAGGTTTTTCTAAAAATTTATTGTGAACCATTTCATCTACTAACTTGAAAATTTAATTTATTCCAACATTCATGTAAGGCACGAAAACAATCAAAATGATTAGATTGATCTGATGAAAATCAAAATTGTTTTTTTTTTTCACTTTTTCACCAACATTTACGGCAAATATGCGCCTTTATAGTTCGACTAATTGCAAACTAGAATTTAGTACCTAAGCCTGATTGGTTTTTACATTATTTTACTTTCAGGTGAAGTCGATTTCGAAAAAAATATGGTTGGGTTCCTTGGGAACAGAAATTTCGTGAAACACATGCAGATCTGTTATTCCGTTATTATTGTTTCCACATCGCACAGCTGTTCATTTTGTTGACTCTTATCACAGTATAATACAGCACAGTTAAAAATTTCAGAGATTTTTTTTAGTATCTAAAATGAAGATTTACTGCGATTACAGCATAAACGGCTCTTTCAACTTCCATAAAGCTTAGTTTCTCTCTATCTGGAAGGGTTTAGTACCTAATAGTTAAGAACTATTGTGAAAGTTGGTTGATTTCAGTTGGAAAAATGTAATAATTAGTAATTGTCGAATGAAACACTAGTATATATTGAATTATTTGGCGGGTATTAGATAAGCCGCCATAGCTCAGTGGTCAGAGCAGCTGACCGGCAATCAGAGGGACACGGGTTCAATTCCCGTTGGCGGCCAGTATCTTTTTTTTGGAAGATTTTTTCAATGTAGATGAGTGTTTCAGGCTGATAATTATTGATTAGAATATTTGTTATTGTGAAATGTTTATACAAATATTATAATTTCTTGTGAATAATATCAGTAGTGTTGAAATATGAATATGTGTATGTTAACTGAAATTCTTCCGACCAATTTTCTCGGAACCTCTATTCAGGTTCGGCGGAACACAGTTTGTGAAACCCTGCGAATACAGAATGACCGCAGAGTTTTAAAAATCACGTGTTCAGCTCAAAAATAAAATGGTTGAAATATTCACAATTGACAAAATATGTTCAAACATGAATAATGCACATAGAGATATGCTAATTTTATTCCTTTGTGGATCCCCAGCCAAAACGCGTCCATAAATAGAGTCATTCTGTGAATTGTTTTCGAACGAAATTTAAAAATCCTAAAGAAATACTACGGAAAGATTAGCTCCCTACAACCACTCCCACAAATCAGTAAGTAATTTTATCTTAGAGCGAATGATTAGAGAAAACCAGAAATGTGTCATTTTTAAATCAGTGTTTAGACGGATTGACTTTTCCACAAAAAATTATAAATTGATTTCGGAAGATTGTTTTTTTTTATTATCTAGTAAACGTATGTTTTAAATGTTGAGAAAAAATGTTTATTTTTAGTACAATAAGGTTATACCATAGGTCGTTGGCAGATTTGTTAAATTTTCAAAAAAGATTTTGTATTATACAACATCCATTTCAAATCATATAATAATGCAGTAAAATAAATCAATACATTATCTGGTAAACGTATGTAACAGAATTTTAATTTAAGTTTAAATAAAATCATACAAAAATATATAAGTACATGTGTTTTTTGACGAAAATTGGTCCGTTTGTGTATTTATTTACGCACTTACAGATTAATATATTTCAGATTTTTTTACATTCTTATTTTGCTCAGACATAATTTAAAAATGATGAATACTTATGATTAAAAAACAATTACAAAAAGTACATAATTTTAATAGTTTTATCAGCACGGCTTTCAGCATTTTTGGATGTAGGTATAAATTAAAGCAAATTTGGAGTGAAATAAAATCGATATTGAGTTATAATTTTAAAAAGCTGGTACGGAAAGTAATTAATCTTTCTCATTGGAACCGCCCTGTACGATCGTAAGAACATCTTTCGACGAAATGTGGATTTTCGGCCGCTGGCTGGTTAAACGCTCTTAATATATAAAACAAAGTCCAATTAGGTACACCATTTATAACTCGTGAACGGCTGGACCGATTATTATGATCTTTGATTTTTGGATTTGTCTCCGCCCTGAATAGCAGAATTGAAAAAAAAAAATTATGAAGAAAATTATTTTTCTCATACATTTTGTATGGAACGAATTCTCATCTTTTGAAAGAGCTGCAGCAATATTGTGATACGTATAATATTGAGTGAGTGAATTCCGAAAAATTCAAAAACGTCAAATGTCAATGCGCTGATTGTTTTGCTTTTATTCTTAACCATATAATGCTGCCTCTCTTTTTTACACACTAAATGTCAACAGTCGAAAATGGGACAAACGGTGAACGTATGCCTCCACCCCTCCAAAGGAAAAATACAACAATAATAATAAATCTCCTTCCCACGTATCAAGAAAATGAAACGCAATTCCCGTAAGTAAGTGGAAAAGTAAGAAAATAACAAAAATTATAAATTCGTACACAACGCCATCATCAAACAAAACACGGACAATTGCGTATCGATCATTGCTTCATTGTGTAATTTTTAACTTAATAAAAAAAATTATATAATTCAGCTAATAAGTTAATACAACAGTTATTGATTCTGAGGCGGTACGAAGTTCGCCGGGTCAGCTATTTATATTATAATTAAAATAAAACATATCGACGGCGTAAACTTAAAATGCAAAAAATCATATCTCCTGTTATTGTAAACCTTTAATTGTAATTTCTTATTTATTTTTAAATTGCATTGAATAGATTTTTTTTTGTATACTTAAAATTTCGTAGTAAATGTCTTTAATAAAAGAATTAAAATTACATATTTAACTCACCTTAGAATTTTCTGTCCAATTTTAAATTATACATTTTTAAATCAATAATTCACTATTTTGAAAAAGCTAATGACTAATTTATCAAAGTCAAGTTTCTTACCTGTACAGCTTGTAGATGTGGAAGATGATCGCGCTGAGGTAAAACAGCAGGACTATGATGGCCGGCAGCAGGAACGTGATGAGGAGCGGCATCAGGAGCCAGGACAGCCACAGCGAGTAGTCGATGTCCACATAGTCCACTAGAACCACAAACACCAAATACATATCAGCGGACTGGACGATCAAGTCAAACCCAGCCAGGGTTCATGGGGTGAGGTTTGTCCGGGACTTGGCGACGGATGTGTCTGCTCTCCAGCTGCCTTGCAGGCCGGATCGGGAGAGACTGGTTAAGGGAGACCTTGTGACCTCTCAAGCAGAACTCTTTCGCCTTGCACCGCAGTGGGAGGAATGGATTCATATGTCCGTCATTTTTGGCCCCACTGATCCTCAAATTCCTACCCAGTCCTCAGAACTTCCTCTCCTTCCTTTCCTTTAAAAGAACTCCCACACAGCATCCCCAAAGATGACATAGGTCCTGAGGGATATTTTCCTCAGGGCCTCCTGCGTGGAGCTATTGTAAAAAAAAGCCCAGTCAGAGAATACATTGTAGGTATCCCTCGGGGCCTATGTCGTCTTTGGAGATGCTATGTGGAGGATCTTTTTAGGGAAAGGAAGGAAAGGAATCTGGAAAGGAAAATATATGTGGGGTGGGCAGGAGTGATGGACTTATGAATCCATCAATGGGCCGAGAGGCTCCGGCTGGTTAGGTTAGGTTAGGTTAGCCACATTGTTGATGGGTAAACGCCAAACAATTCGCCGCCAAGACCTAAACATACGTCACACCATGAACCCGGGCGCCCCTGCTAAGTCACCAAACGTAGCGAACAACTTGGGTAGCCGATGACAGGGGTGTAGGTTATCCAATAAACGGTTATCGGGCCGGCGCGGCGGTACCCGTAACCGCCTCCCAAATTCGTGAAACCTTTCAATCAGTTTTTTGTTTTAATATTTGTTTTGTATTGGAACGTTCAAATATAAGACGATCAATCGGTTTTTGAATATTAGAACGTTATAACGCAAGTCGATAATTTTGTTTTTGGATATTGGAACGTTCAAATATAAGACGATAAATCGGTTTTTGAATATTAGAATGTTATAACGCAAGTCGATAATTTTGTTTTTGGATATTGGAACGTTCAAATATAAGACGATAAATCGGTTTTTTAATATTAGAATGTTATAACGCAAGTCGATAATTTTGTTTTTGAACATTGGAACGTTCGAATGCAAGACGGTAATTTCGCCGTCTTTGAATATTGGAATGTTCGAATTAAGTCAATCAATACCTACGTTTTCGAATATTGGAATATTTGGATGTAAGGAAGAATAATTTAACTTGAACCATTCATTTAACCGTTTGGTTTTTATACAGTATTTAAGTTGATCGTTCGGTGTTTCAATACACGAAAAACATTTATATTTAATTATTGATGCTCAGTTTTTTAAATCGTCCCTACGACATATAATATATTGTTGGGGGAAGCATGGAAACTCCAGCTTTAAATTATATTTACGTGGTATATTTTCAAGTTCTTCTGACATTCAAGTATTTTCTCCGGGGTTTAAATGATACCTATAGTTGTCCCAGATAGGTCGTACATACGTCCTCAACAATGGCCCTCTTCAACTATCGTGGAAACGTGGGGATACAGGCAGTGGCGTAGCTAGCATGGGTGGCACCCGGGGCGGATAACGTGGAGTCACCCCCCCCCCCATTAAATTGAAATTAAAAAAAATAAAAACGCAAATTTCGACTTCATAAAAAATGAAAACCTTACATTAGATACCTAGTCAAATGTGTTGAAAATTGGTCTGTCCTGGGGGGAGGGGAGGGGCTAGAGAAATTCAGGGATAAAAATTTCTCCATAAATATAGGCTAAAATTCTTCTCCCGTTTCGGGGCACTCCACGGGGAGCCATAGAGCTACGAAAATATAAATAACATACCGTGTTCTTGTATAAAATGTTTTTGTGATAATATCCTTTTTTCCACGGACGGGTTTCACCCCCCATCGGGAGGCAACCGGGGCGCCCCCCCCCCCCCCCCTAGCTACGCCACTGGATATAGGTAGGCAGGTAGCTTTCCGATTAGGTACATTATTTATTATTAATATTATTTTAATGATAAATGTACAAAAAAATGTTTAAAGAAATATAAATGATTTAAAAAGAAAGACAAGCAACATTACTCCACACGCATAATTACAAAACAAATGCAGCAAATAATTCGACAATTAACCGTGCTCTTTATACGTTCAATATTATTTGTCTAAACTCTAACATTGACATTTTCTTGGATTCACTGCCGAAATTTAAAAGGAGCATCATGTCAATGATATTACAAACTGTTCAATGCGAATACATATATGATGATGTGATAATACATAATAGGACACCCATGTCAGAGACATCTATTCAGTTTCCGGTTTCTTCCAATCACAGTCCTTCCTAAACATGAAATCACAAGCTCCATCCTACAAATTACTCAACAATCAACTCACACTAACATCAAGCCATTTTACAATCAAGACATCCACAATCACAATACTCGAAATAGCAATAAAATCCACAAAACACATACTACAAAATATGGGATAAAATCTCTTAACTATATTGCATATACACTATAGTATAATTCGGTTCCAGGTATGTACAAGGGAATATAGCAAAATAAACAAATTCAGAATATTGCTTTTGAATAATATTTTTTTAGAGTGTTTAAGAGCGTATAACCAGAGAAAACCAGAAATATGTCATTTTTATAATCAGTGTTTAGACGTATTGACTCTTTTCCACAAAAATTTATAAATTGATTTCGAAAGATTGGTCTTTTATCTAGTAAACGTATATTTTTAATTTTCAGAAAAAATGTTTATTTTTAGTATAATAAGGTTACACCATAGGTCGTTGGCGGATTTGTTAAATTTTCAAAAAATACATGTATTATACAACACCCATTTTAAATCATATAATCATGCAGTAAAATAAATCAATACATTATCTGGTAAACGTATGTTTCAGAATTTTAATTTTAGTTTAAATAAAATCATTAAAAAATATATACGTAGGTACATGTGTTTATTGACGAAAACTGGTCCGTTTTTATATTTATTTGCGCACTTACAAACTAATATATTTCAGATTTTTTTACATTCTTATTTTGCTTAGACATTATTAAAAAATGATAAATACTTATGATCAAAAAATAATTACATAAAGTATATAATTTTAATAGTTTTATCGTCACGCCTTTCAGCATTTTTGGATGCAGGTATTAATCAAAGCAACTTTGGAATGAAATAAAATCGATATTGAGTTATAATTTTTAAAAGCTGGTACGGAGAAAAACTAATCTTTCTCATTGGAACAGCCCTATACGATCGTAAGAATATTTCGACGAAATGTGGATAATAAACGCCCTTAAGGATGAAACTATGTAATTTTCTTGTCAAGTTCAATTGTCTTGTTTCTTTTCTCTTCTTTTCTTTTCGATTTAGTTTTAATGATCCATATTTGTATAACCTTGTTCCTTTTTTCTTTAAATGTTTACTATTGTTGTTTGTTCTACTTAACCCTATTTTATTTTTCGTCTATATTGTATGGTGAAAGTTATATTTTCAATATATAAATTCTTATGTAAAATTGTAACTATTTCCTCCCACTCATGAATTGTATGTTCCTCCTGTCCTAAAATGAGTTCTGTTAGTCATAGGGTTTGCTCTAGCAAGAAATAAAAACAATTAAAAAATATCCCTTCATAGATCACCACTTCTCACAACTACAAACATACTCACACAAAAACACACACATCTATACATTACGCATATCACTCCGTAATTACTAAATATACATACCACAAATAAGACATTACAAAGAAACATAACATAGGTACCTAATTACTATGAAATATTACTTAATTACTGTAAATTGTTTCATCACTGTAACCAATATTAAACAAATAAATAACAAGACATCACCTGAAAATCCCCTTCTAACACCAAACGAAGAGGAAAATGTTGCTTGTGTCGTGATTTTTTTAAGTGAAAACTTTTTCGGCATTGTTGTGATTTGAAACTCGATAAACGAAAAAGCGACACTTAAAAGAGACAAACACGTACACATATAGGATTTAGCGTGCGAGAGAATGAGATAGTATTTTTATTTATTTATATTCTCACCATATATTTTGTTGTTGTTTTTTTTTACATAAATTAACCTCACTAGGACTAATGCCTGTATTGAGGTTAATAATTATAATTTGAGGATGCATTTTACATACAAAACACAATATAAAAACACTACTTTCAAAACACTAATATTACATACTAATTACAATATAGTATAATAGGTATCCTCTTTGTGCGGTGCTTCGTAGCCTC
This sequence comes from Limnephilus lunatus, assembly GCA_917563855.2. Lineage (NCBI taxonomy): Eukaryota > Metazoa > Arthropoda > Insecta > Trichoptera > Limnephilidae > Limnephilus > Limnephilus lunatus. The sequence continues at coordinate 43,914,580 of OU830603.1, read as the reverse complement.
CCCACTCTTGTCTACTTTTGTTTTCTGAAGGTTTCACTTCTACCGCGTGCGAACTGCACACAATTTATTTATTTTTCACATTTGCTTCACACAGGAGGCCCTAAGGAAAATAATTCCACTCAGGGCCTAGGTCATCTTTGAGGATGCTGTGTGGAGGGTCTTTTAAGGGAAAGAAAGGAGCGAAAGATCTGGGAAGGAAAAAAGTATGGGGTGTGCGTGAGAATCTGAGGTCAAAGTTGTCCAGGAGTAACGGACGTATGAATCCATCCTTCCCACAGCGGTGCAAGGCGTCGAGATGTGTCGAGAAACCACCTGGAAAGGGCTAGGTTAGGTCTCCCTCAACCAGTATCTCCCTATCCGACCCGCTGTGTAGTAGGTAGGCAAACGCATCCGCCGCCAAGACCTATACAACCCTCACCTCGTGAAACTGGGCACCCCTGCTAATTCACCAAACGTAGCGATCCACTTGGGATGACCTATGACAGGGGTATTGGTTATCCAATAAATGGCGCCTCCCAAATTGCGAGACTTAGCCAGCAGAGGAATTGAACACACGACGCCTGGGTGGAAACCATACGATATTCCAAAAGAGCCACTGACCGATAAAAAAAACTCAAAAATCCCAATCTATATTAATGAAAATGAATCGTTGTGTTCGTTATTGTCAGGACAAGGTTTGTATAGAACTACTGGTTCGCATTACGAAATTTGTATAAAAATTAATTTCCGAAATGTATGAACGCGCATAACTTCCGAACGACTACACCAAATTGGATAATTATTTTTTTGTTGAATTCGTTATTGTCTGGTGAGCTCTGGTATTATTAAATTTGTATTAAAAAATTGCAATAGGTGGTACACCAGCTGTTTGAAAACTAAATGTACCGGGAATTAATTTATGGAACCAGTGAGAGGGGAGGGGAACCTGAGAGGGGGAAGGGGAACTCGGGAGGGGGTTTGCGGGACGGGGGGAGGGGGGGAGTGGAGTGGGGAGAGGGAAGGTGGAGAAGGCGGAGGCGGAGTGGAAACGCGAGGGGAAGAGGACGCGGGAGAGGAATGGGAGGGGGGGTGGCGGAAGGGGAACGGTACGAATGGGAAAGGAAACGCAGGGAGAAACAATTTCTTTATTAACATGCCGCATGCCGGGTACCAGCTAGTAATATAATAAAAACGGCAACCACGAAATAACACAAAATAAAATGTCAACATCGCCGAAAACGTTTAAATTGTTGATATGTTATCAATTAATACAAAAACTCAAATAAAAATAATATTATTATTTTTTCCACCGAATCGCATTTAGACAGAATAAGCAAAAAAAGTACTGCGTTGATTATAACGCAATATGTTTATTGTATCAAACAAACGTCAAATTATTGTCAATTAATTTAAATGTAATTGTAATACATTGACATAATTGATTACGAAGTATTTTTTGCAGACAACAGAAATCGAATTCAAAGAAATTTAGGATAACGACCCTTGGACAATAAATGACCTTACCGAAATGCAATACACATGTACATCGTAAAATCTATCATCATCAAAACTACTAATTTAGGTTGTGGGTCTGTTTGTAATCGATAAAGTACCTACTTACAATAACAGAAAATTATGTTAACTGTCGTTTTCAAAATTGGAATTCAGACAGGCGATAAAATACATCCTCAAAATAACAGAAAATTATTTTAACTGTTATTTTCAAAATTGGAATTGATTTTCAAGAATCAGACAGGCGATAAAGTACCCCCTTAGAAAATTATTTCAGCTGTCATTTACAAAATTGGAATTGATTGTCAAGAATTCAGACAATTGATAAAATACCCCCTTTAACTGTCATTTTCAAAATTGGAATTAATTACCAAGAATTCAGACAATTTATAAAGAATACAATAACAGAAAATCATTTTAACTGTCATTTTCAAAATTGGAATTGGTTCTAAAGAATTTAGGCAAGCGAAAAAATACTTTTTTATGTGTATAACTCACGAGAGTCCCAGCTGCTCCCGTCTGGAGCTAGTGCGACTATGGCATCCCCAATTGGGATATGTTATGAGGCTAAAGGTAGTGGGGAGGAGAAGCAGAAGTGAAATAGGAAGGTGGGGACGTACCTGGCTATTCAGATCTGGTCACCAAACACAGCTAAAGCTATTTCAAGCAACGTTTCTCAATGGTGGTCTTACACTAGGGCGATACTTAGAGTATCTTCCACTCTAGAACGTGCCGCAAATATACTATATATTATATATATAAGTGTTAATGATTGTCTATTTGTTGTGTATGTTATATTTTATTTCAAGATATTTCAGATTATTATAATATATATATATTTATTTCTGATAATTTCAGATAATATAATATATATATTTTTTAATGTTATCCAATTGTATATCACTGTAATTTAAGAAATTATTTTTGCAACTTATTGTTTATTCTTATTAGTAACCCTTGTGCAAAAACTTGTAAATTTATTGCAAAATTAAAAGCCCCACGGGCGCATTAAAGAGTAAATAAATATCTTTGGACGACTTGATTACTAACCTAACCTAACATAAAATAACATAACCTAACCGGTAGCATTTATTATATTATTTAGATATATTTTCAAAATAATAACAACTTGGTTTCAATACCCACAATGTTTATTTATTTATTAAAGATAACAATATGCTATAGTTAATTAAGGTCATTCAAACATTTAATAACCTGATTACTAGGGTTCTGAAAATTTTTCTTTATTTTTGGAAAAAATGGTGTTTTTTTATATCGGTGGTATTTTGCAAAAAAAGCGATGTTTTTTTTTTTTTTATTAGAAAAAAGTAAATATTCACAATAAATAATAATATATTACATTACATATCAGACATCACTTTTTTTTGGTTACCCAATTAGTAGAGAAATATTCTCGGGTCTAACTGGGGAGCTAGTCTATGTAATTATATATGTAGATAATAATATGTCTAGTTACAAAAATGGAAAAAGAATATTTTCAAAAATACTGCAAAATATTGTAGAGTAAGAAAATTACATATAAATTATAGAAACAGAATATCAACAAAAATCAACAAAAAATCAACAAAAATCAACAAAAATAATAGCAACAGAATATATCTGAAAATCATATAAAAGTAAGTCAATCTTCTCTGTAAAAATAAAAGGAAAGTTTTTTTTTTTAAATTTTTAGAATAGTTTTTCTCACTTTTTATTATATCCGGTAAATCGTTAAATAACTTTGAACCTACATATTCATAATGGTGTAGTGCAGCTGTTGTGTTTCATCTAGGTACATATATGTTCCCAGAAGTTCTAGGTCTTGTACTTCGCGTTGAGGACATTTCAGATTGTTTAAAAAACTCTTAAAATTATGTTATTATGTTCCTTGAGAATTTTGCTAACGTAAACATTGATTGTGATATTTTTCATGTTGTTAGCATATACCTAATATGATAAGAGAGATTAAAAAAGGAAATTTTTAAAATAATCTCATCGTTGCCTGAAATGGCTTTTAGCCGTGTTTGGTGACCAGATCTCAATAGCCAAGTACTTGCCCCACCTTCCTCTTCCCCATCTCCTTCCCCTCCCCACTCTACCTTCTGTCTCACAACATACAATTACATACAATATATAGATTTTTGAGATAATGAGAAAAAACAATTTTTCGAATGCTCACCATAAATCAAAATTATTGACACGTCTGTGTTTAACATATTAAAAATGCTATAAAATAACACCGGGAGGCATAACGGCCCGGTAAATTAGTATGATGATTTCAATAGTGACCCCGTCAAACATCAGTTTTTTTTTATATGATTTTAGATTCTCGTGGCCAAAAGTATTTTCGTTATTTATTTTTGGGGTGTTATGCCGTGTTGTGCTACCTCCCTCTTTAGCAGACGTTTCAGACAGTATTACAGTGTCATCATTAGGGCAAATGTGTGGACAGATGCGAAATTTTTTTAATGCAAACGTAAAAAAGTATTAAAAATGGCTCACTTTACTTATTTTTCTCACTAAAATTACTGGCAAAAAAAATAAAAACACACATAATTTAATAAACAAATATATTATAAACGTTTTCACTTTATTTTTTGTCGTTTCATGTGAAAATAATTTATTTTTTCCAATTGCAGGCGAAAACTTTGGTTTCATAAATGTGTACATTTTAATTATTTTGTGTTTAAATTTTAGATTTTAATATAAAGCGTGGTGTTTTATCTTTTTAACACCGTTTAGATCACAGTTCCCACCATGATAGTAAAGGAGACACAACGATTTCTATGAGATATATAATATCAGTTGTTCCCAAAAGCGAAGGAGTTAAAACACCAGAATATCGTGTGAAAAATATTAAAATTAGCGTTAAATATTCGAGGCAACATTCACTAATGGCTATTAATTACCATTATTACTAATAAAAATAAAATCAATTTGTTTCACATTATAATTACCTGTATGGAAATAAAATAAAAATATCAATTATTGAAATTTGAAATGCTAGGACAAAATGTTAATTGTTCAGGAGAACGAAAAGAAAGTTAAAAAAAAATTGTTTTAATAAATCATATTATATCCTGTTTTTGTGGACCTATAATTATAATATTTTTATTATAGAACTAGCGAGTTCCCGGCATGCGTTACAATGCCACACATAAAGACATTGTTTCTCCCTGCGTGTCTTTTTCCATTCGCCCCGTTCCCGTGTCCCCTCCCCTTCCAGCTTCCCCGCATTCCCTCACCCCCTCTCACTTCCCCGTCCCGCAAGTTCCCCTCCCTCGCATTCCATACATTCAGTCCCGGTACATTCAGTTTTCAAACAGCTCGCGTGCCACCTATTGCAAATTTTGAAAACAAATTTCATAATGCCAGAGCTCACCAGTATACATATCAACCTTCGCGGGCGTGCGCACAATAACTCGCCAAAGATTCATTGCAATCGGATAATATAGGAAATACTTTCATAACGCCAGAGCTCACCACTATTTCATATATGTATTTAAAAGTGTGTACCCGTAAAAAAATGGGTTCCATAGATCAATCGGTAGGCACTTGCCATGTAAGCAAAGGAACCTGGGTTCGCGTCCCAGTTGAACCAATATATTTTTCTGTCTCCGGATTTTGATTGAGTTTCGCTAATATTGTCATCATTTAATTAAACCTCTACATATTATAAATTAAAGTCCTCCGACTCGTCTGTCTGTCTGTTCGCGATAAATCCAAAAACTACTGAATGTATTTTCATGCAGTTTTCACCAACAGATAGAGTGATTCATGAGGAAGGTTTAGGTATATAATTTGTCAAGGATTTATGTAAATTGGTTGAAATATATAATAATAAAGGATATATAGGAGAATGTCTGTATGTGGTGAACGAACGGGCTGGCAAGCGGGCGATGTGGATTTGATTTGTATGAAATTTAATAGATGGTGGTAGTCATAAAGGTTGAGTAACCCTCCAGAAGATAGCGTTGTGTTTCGTTAGCCACATCAACGCGTAACCGGGTCACCTAGTATTTAACTATTTTTTAAATTTATTATCATTTACAGCATTTCAAATTTTCGCTATCGATAGTGACCTAGTGCCTTCTGAAGGCGAAACAGCTATCACGCCTAATAATAAATTACACATCAGAAATGTTAATATTTAAAAAAACTGTCTTTGTAATTTGTTTACGTTGGTAAAAAAACGATTACAATATAAACATCAAAGTCATAAATAATCATGTAAGTAGTAGGTATTTATACTTCTGTGAATCAATTGTTCCCATTGCAAAACTATTGCATCAGGTAAACGCTGGCATATTTTTAAAACTTAAACAAAATGATTTATACTGTCAGTTTTTTAAGTAAAACTTCTTTTCGCACGCTCGACACTTGGGGGTAAAATGATGAATATGTTACGAAAAAGAACCACATGCGAACGCTAATTGAAGTAAAACTTCTTTACGAATATGAAACGTTACGAAAAAATATGTAACGCTAATCTATATGAAACGATATAATGAAAGTTAATCGATTTGAGTTGAGTTGAGTTGATGGAGATGTTGAGGGGATGGGAATATTTTTATTCCTGTTATTGTTATATTGTTAATGGACGGCATAAGTTAGTGAAGTTTTACTTCAGTCGTGTGGTCTAAAGCACACTCGTTTTTTTTTATAAGAACAACTCTCTTTTTATAACTTTTGGTTATTTGGTTATAAGGTTATTCCCATCAATGTAATATATTATCATTGAAGAGGAAAAACCAATAATCTAATAGAACATAATATGAAAGAGAACAAGATACAGAAAATGAAAAAGATAATGGTCGCGACTCGAACCCAGAACCTCTCGTCTAACCGGGACGGGCGCCTTTACCAATTCGGCCATTGCTACATTCCATCAAACCGTCATATTTGGCAATCTCAATTTGATGGAAGGTTGCAATGGCCGAATTGGTATAGGCGCCCGTCTCGTTTAGACGAGAGGTTCTGGGTTCGGGTCCCAGTTGCGACCATTATCTTTTTCTCATTCATATGTTCGTTTAAATTATTAGTTTTACCTTCTTCTTCATTTATATACGTTCAGTGTTGCCCTGGTGAAAGAGCGCCATTTAGAATCGAAACTTTGCTTGAAATGGCTTTAGCTGCGTTTAGTAGTCCGTTCTGAATAGCCTGGAACCTATCAACCTTTAGTTTTTTTTTACATTAGCTCCACACAGGAGGCCCGGAGGAAAATAATAACCCTTAGAAACTACGTCATCTTTGGGGATGATGTGTGGAGGGTCTTTTTAAGGAAAGGAAGGAGAGGAAGTTCTGGGAAGTAAAAATGTATGAGGGGTGGGTAAGAATATGGGGTTCACTGTGTCCGGGTCACCCGCCGCCAAAACCTAGAAAAACCTCACGCCAATAACGCGGGCACACCTGCTAATTCAACAAACGTAGCAAACCACTTGGGGTGACCTATAACTCAGGTGTTGGTTATCCAATGGATGGTTCCCGGGGTGGCGGTACCCATTCCCGCCTTCCGAATGGTTTCCCTACGTATATGTTGTATTTTTCTTTACACTATTTCCGCCCTGAGGAAAAAATCCCTCAGAGTCTACGTCATCTTTGGGAGTGCTGTGTGGAGGGTCTTTTTTAGTATGTATCCATCCCTTCCACTGCGGTGCAAGGCGATTTTCCGAGAGAGTCCGGCATGAGAGGTCGACCAGATGATCTCCCGATCCAGCCCTCCACGCATTAGGTGGGAAAACCCATCTGCCGCCAATACATGACAAACCTCAAACTTAGCGAACCACTTATGAAGACCTATGGCAGGGGTGTTGGTAATCCATTAAATGGTAGATACACGTGGTGGCGATACCCATAAACGCCTCCTAAATTCGATTTGTACATTCTAGGAGTGTGATAGTGCTGCTGAAGGGAGTGGGAAGGGGAAGGATATGGAAGAGGAAGGTGAGGAAGCAAGGGAAAGAACTGAAACTTAAAAAAAGAAGAACACCAGCGCGTGCGTGATTTCTTTCGAATGAAAGGTTCATTTGAGGAGTGCATCATATTAAAAAAAGAATAAAAAGTAATAAAAAAAACTTACGGTAAAAAAGAGTGGCGTAGAATAAAATCGACCCTCCAATAATGCGACCCAAATCCAAGGTCAAATTTGAATGTCTGTCAATCATTTTGAAAAAAAGATATACGTTTTAAAAATAATTTGCTAACACAGTACTATAAAAGTCAAAACCGATGTCACAAAAAACATTAATAAAACACACACAAAATTATTTACAATATTGAATTTAAGAATTTTTTAATTAATTGGTTGTATTTTCGGATTATTATTGGTGCGAACGCGTCAGTGGTTAGGTCGGTACTGCCAGTGTTCCCCGAATGCGCGGTGGGTGACAAGATAACTTGCTGAGGGAGACACGAACAAGTAAAATGATTGCGGATGCAAGAAAATTCATCGATATTTCATAGTCTGTCCGGTGGAATGCAGGTTTTTATTGAATAAAAATAATTTTTTGAATTAAAACAAACACTTGTTTGTAACCACGATTTTAATTATTATTTTTTTCAATACCGACCGGTTTCGCTTAACAAAAGCATCTTCAGCAAACTGAGTTTAATTTTATACCCTGAAGATGCTTATTTGTCGGTATTGAAAAAACCGGATCGGTATTGAAACCGGTCGACCGGTTTTATTTCAATTAATATCTCAAACCACAAAGTTACTGCTTTCTACCAAAAGATAAAATTAATTACCTATATTTGTTTCGTTAGCCGCACACGTTGCTGTGGCTAACGAAACACAACGCCACGCCATTCCCCACCCTTTATGACCATCTATTAAATCAAATCCACGCCGCCCACTTGCCAGCACGCTGCCCGCTACCCGCTGCCCGCTACCCGCTGTCCGCTTGCCAGCCCGCTCCCTTTAATTTATATATTTCAACCAATTTACACAAACCCTTCACAAATTATGTACCCAAATACCTTCTCATGCATCACTCTATTGGTAAAAACAGCATGAAAATTCGTTGCGGAGTTTAAAAGATCTAAGCGCACAGACAGCGGGAGCGACTTCATTTTTAAACGACTTCGAAAAGGAGGAGGTTATCAATTCGACGTTTTTTTTTTTGTATTTATGTTTGTTACCTCAGAACTTTTGATTGGGTGAACCGATATTGATGATTCTTACTTTATTAGAAAGCTGGTGCTTCCCGTGTGGTCCCATTTTAATTTGGTCCAGTTCTGACAATGGAATCCATGAGAAAACCATATATGTCTTAAATTTGCAATAAGTATGTGCGCGACAAATGGACGAATAACTCAATATTACGCAAACATTCTTTTTTAGAAGTAAAACTTCTTTACGCACGCTCGTCACTAAAAATCAAAAATAAACAAAAATTTTAACAAAACAAAAAACGACTTTAAAAAATGCACTAAAAAGTAAAAAAATAATTTCGTACAATTGTTATTTTTGGAGTGGGTGTCAGCCAAGGTAACTACATACATAGCTAGTAGTTATAGGTGAGATGTGGAGATCTTGGCTGACACCGACTCTAAAAATAACAATCGTACGAAATTATTTTTTTACTTTTTAGTGCATTTTTTGAAGTCGTTTTTTTTTGTTAAAATTTTTGTTTATATACTTTGTAAAGATAAAGCATTGATTATATTATTATAAATCACGCAATATTTAACAATTTCGCGTAATACGTGACGAATTCGAAACGACACAGACAGAGGCTTGAGAACATACTTTTTATTTGATTTGAATGTGTTATTTCAAACAAGATTTAAATAAAAATAATACCTAGTACTTATATTTGCGGCACGTTCCAGAGTTCAAAGAATAAACTGTTCACTTTTTACAGAATAAAGAAGTAGGTACACAATAAACGTCACGTGGATAATGTTTCGTGGTCCAAATATTTGGCCAATCAGGCCTTAAACCTTCAGGTCTCGGTCACATTTTGTCAGATGGTCAAAATATTTCCGCTTTGTAATAAAATCCAAATAAATGGAATTAGGTTCGAGTCCCAGAGGTACAAATATCTTTTTCTGATTTTTCTGTTTCCCGATTTTTGATTGACTTTCGCTTATATTGTTTTCATTAAATTAATTTTTTTAACAAAACAAAAAACGACTTAAAAAAATGCACTAAAAAGTAAAAAAAATAATTTCGTACGATTGTTATTTTTGGAGTTGGTGTCAGCTAAGGTAACTACATACATAGGTAGTTATAGGTGAGATGTGGAGATCTTGGCTGACACCGACTCCAAAAATAACAATCGTACGAAATATTTTTTTTTACTTTTCAGTGCATTTTTTTAAGTCGTTTTTTGTTTTGTTAAAATTTTTGTTTATTTTTTGATTTTTAGTGACGAGCGTGCGTAAAGAAGTTTTACTTCAAAAAAAGAATCATCGAAATCTGTTGGCGTAATATTGAGTTATTCGTCCATTTGTCGCGCACATACTTATTGCAAATTTAAGACATATATGGTTTTCTCATGGATCCCATTGTCAGAACTGGACCAAATTAAAATGGGACCACACGGGAAGCATCAGCTTTCTAATTAAAAAAGAATCATCAATATCGGTTCACCCAATCGAAAGTTCTGAGGTAACATACATAAAAAATAAAATACTGTCGAATTGATAACCTCCTTTTCGAAGTCGTTTAAAAAATAAAAACACATACATATTTTATTAGACAAATCTCTACATATTATAAGTCCTACGACGCGTCTGTCTGTCTGTCTGTTCGCAATAAACTCAAAAATTAATGAACAAACTTTCATGCGATTTTCACTAATAGATAGAGTGATTCATGAGGAAGGTTATCGAGTTTTTGTGTAAATTGGTTGAAATATATAATATATAAAGGGAGCGGGCTGACAAGCGGGCGGTGTGGATTTGATTTGTTTGAAATTAACAGATGGCGTTGGTTATAAAGGTTAGGTAACCAACCAGTAGATGGCGTTGCGTTTCATTAGCCACATGTGTGTCCGTGTCAGCGTGTCCGGGTCAGCTAGTGTATTATAAACGATATTGTGACCTCACTTTTTAGTCGTTCTATGTAAAATAATTAATAAAAAATTGCAAAGATTCATCATTTTTTTTCAAATTTATTCAATCTTTGGTTTTGTAAAGGTGTAAATATTTACTTATTTTGTGGTTAACTTTTAGATTTTCAAATAAAGCGTGATTTTTTCTCTTTCTAACACCGTTTAGATCAAATTTCTCACTATTAATGTAAGCAAGGGAGACAACGAATTCTATAAGACCTATATGAGTTCTTTCAAAAAGCGAACAAATTAGCTTGAGAGGTTAAATTTCCAATACAAAACTCTGTTTCACCATGATTTTTAAATGGGATAGAGATCTACGATGTCCGAGTGTAAGTGAAACAAGACAGGCGCTAAATGGAATATATACCATATGTTTCAATTCCAGTTTTTTTGAAATACACTTCTAGTTTTTTCCTTATTCTATGGTACCCTCAGCATCGCCCTACTGAAAGACCTTCATTCAGAATCAAAACAATTTTTGAAGTGACTTAGGCCGTGTTTACTGACGAAATGCTGCATAGTTAGCTACTTCTCAACTTAATTCTTTCCAATCTCCTTCTCCACTTTTTAACCCTCTATTGAGGTGTATTCAACACTAATTTTATGAAAATTTGTGTTAAAAATGATCAATAGATATTTTTTCCTATCGATTTTTTTTATAATTTTTAAATAATGTGTTAATAGAGTATTTGAGGTTTATAATAAAACAATTATATGTAAAAAGTAAAAAAAAAAGTGTATTTTGAGTGAAATAAATTGCTAAAATTACGGTCTAAATGTAATAAATGGCACAAATAAGGTTCCTGTAAAATGAAAAAATAATAATAATGTAGATTCGTACGGGTTAATATCGAAACTGATATGAATAGAATATTAGTTGCACTATTTTAAAAAAAGAAAATTATCGTGTTATTTTGATATACTCTCCGAGATAAACTTCCGAGAAGTTAGAAATTTAATATTTGTTAGGCCAAAAAAAAAACACAAAACTTATTATTATTTAAAAAAACAACTAAAATTATTTACACTAAAGTATTAAGAAAAAACTTTAAAGCATACCTTCCAAAGTAGCCTCCATTTTACAGAACCGAAAAAAAAACACTTTTAAAACTAAGTAGACAATTTAACGTTGAGTTGCGACGAGCGAATAAATTGCAAATGATAATTAAAAAAACATTTTTCGACTTTAGGCCTCTGGTACGAGGCAATGCGTGCACTAATCACCCCAATTAAGCATGCATTTATTATTCTGTCTATCTGGTAATGTCGCCATGACGTCATTGTTTGGGAATTCAAAAGTGACTTATTAGCGTCTAGCTTGTATGAAACGAATCACTGTGCGCCGTTAGACTCAAACTAACTAAATTCCTATCATAAATTAAAACAATCGTTGCGTTTCATTAATTTCTGGCTAAAAACGCGGAAAATCAATAAAAAATAACAGAGAAAAAGTATTTTCCTATTCCTCATACCTTGGAATTCTGATGAAAATCTTTAGATCACTTAGTTTTTCTTGTTAATATTATTTTTATCATTTTCCTCAAGTAACCCTATTACATAAAATTAATATAAATCAGAACGGAAAGAAACACATACTTGCTGTCACACACGCATTGCTCTATTTACATTCATACATCTTCTCAAAAATAGTTCTGAGTATTTAATTATTTAGTTAAATATTATATTTGCAAGAGATGTAATTGAAGTGAAAACTTCTTTAGCGCCGTTATGATTTGAAACTCGGTGAAACGGAAACGAGCGACACTAAAAAGAAGTAAACAGATTAGGATTTAGTCTGCGAGAGAGTGAGATAGCAATAAAATATTTATTTATTTCACGGGTACTCGATTCCAAAATAATACGATACATCCAAAGTCCCACGCAAGTCTACTTTGGTGTCTGCAGACAGAACAGGGATCGAATCCTATGAAATCCAAAACAAAAAATTATTTTTATATATTTGTAAAAAGCATTAACTTTGTGGCTCGCCATAATTTACAATTAAAACACATATAAATTTGTTGTAGACCACTTTTATTTTTAAACACTCTACCGGTTTCGGAAGCACCCTTCCTTCGTCAGGAGAATATTATAACTAACCTATTATACAGAATACAAATTTTAGGTGTTCGAGTGAGGGGTAAGCAACGGGGTGGGGGTAATTGCGGGATTTCCGGGAAGAACAATTATATTTAGTACACCTGAAAATAATAATAAATCCCGTTCAATGGCGCAGAATCTTATATAGGTACATCCAACTTTTCCTCACTTAGTACTAAAAACTTGCCTGCCCATATTAAACCCGCGTTCTATACTGATAACAATTTAGGTAAATTATTAAAAAAAAACACTAAAGATAGAGATCATAAATTTAGCCACTCAGGCATTTACCAACTATGTTGCAATGATTGTCCTTCGTTCTACATAGGTAAGATATCTAGAAATATAAATATTAGAGTCACAGAACATTTAAGATGATTAAATAATAATAATTTTTCAGAGTTTACTAATCACCTAATTTCCACAGATCACACTTTTAATAAGGACACAGGGGTTAAAATTCTTCACCGTAAAAATAAAAGCAAAACATTAGATAACTTAGAAGCACTTGAAATCAGAAAATCCCTAAATAATAATGCTAGTATTTTAAATAACCAAATTAATTTATCTTTTAGTCCCATTCTAAATATTTTTCCATAAACCGCTTTGTTCTTCCCGGAAATCCCGCAATTACCCCCACCCCGTTGCTTACCCCTCACTCTAACACCTAAAATTTGTATTCTGTATAATAGGTTAGTTATAATATTCTCCTGACGAAGAAAGGGTGCTTCCGAAACCGGTAGAGTGTTTAAAAATAAAAGTGGTCTACAACAAATTTATATGTGTTTTAATTGTAAATATTTTTAATTTTTGTAAAATCAATATCCAATCTTCAAACTACTCCAAAATGAACAGGCAAAAGAAAGCAACATCTAGCGACTCCGAAGAAGAAATCACAAATACTAATAAGATGACCAAATGCATAGGAAAAGGTGCACTGGAATTCGACGACAAAAATATGGAAAAAATCATCCTTCACATTGATAAAAAAAAAGTGCTTCTAATTTTCTCCACTCTTGTCTACTAGTTTTCTGAAGGTTTCGCTTCTACCACGTGTGAATTGCACACTCTAATTTTTTTATTATTGTGTTTGCGTTGAGAATCGAACCTAGAAACTCTCAGGGTTGGACTGTCTTCCCAATCCTCCACCTATCACTACTCCTGCCTTCATTTTTTGCAAATAATATATTTATGACACATGTTCTATCTTCTTTATCGCGAACAGGACATTATAAAACTATACACTGCTCTCATGATGAAGTAGAAATTTTTAGGCCTCCGCGGTCGAGGGGTAAGTCTCTCGACTAGCAATATATAGGTCGCGGGTTTGAATCCCGGCGTACGCAAGTAAATTTTATTTGATTGATTTATAGAATTGAAATTAAAAAACTTTTTCACTTTGTTCCACTTATTTATTATTACCAGGACCGGTTTCATCCTACTACGGACATTTTCAGACTGGTAGTTGAAACTCTTCACAATCACAAACCTTTTTAATTATACACACAATCTAATTATACTCACAATCACAAACCTTCAAAGAAATCACAAACCTTTTTAATTATATAAATTCTTTTATATTCATGTGAACTAAAAATATTTACTTACTATGTAACATTATTCATAATTTTTAAAAATACACTTTATAATTACCTAATGTACCCTAAATTAACAAAATAACTTATAATACCTTAAATTAACAAAATAGAATCATTCAGCATATATAGACAATGTTGTGTACCCCTGCCTAAGTTTGTATAAAATCAATAGCATAAGAGTTTCAACTACCAGTCTGAAAATGTCCGTAGTAGGATGAAACCGGTCCTGGTAATAATAAATAAGTGGAACAAAGTGAAAAAGTTTTTTAATTTCAATTCTATTACAATGGAATTCCACCACGAATTAACAGTGCAAAAACTAGACTCATTGATTGATTTATGTTATTTCACGATTTATTAATTTAAAATTATATATTTTCGGCACGTTCCAGAGTTGAAGATCAGTTGAAGATTATCAGTATCGCCCTAATGTAGGACATTGTGTATTCAGAAATAGTTTTAGCCTTGTTTGGTGACAGACCGATAATTCTATCTCATTCTCTCGCAGGCTAAATCCAATAGATGTATGTGTTTGTCTCTTTTTAGTGTCGCTTTTTTATTTCATCTCGTTTCATATCGCAACGGTGCTAAATAAGTTTTCACTTATTAAAAAAATCATATTAATCTAATTTAATAATTATTATTACTCTTTTAATATTCATGTGCATTTAGCTTTAGGCATCATGCCTATTTTATGTACTAAAATAATATAATAAAGGCGCACTCAAATAACGGACAGACCATATAATGCACTATCATCGCGAGGGCCACTTGAAAAGATAAACCCAGAGGCAATCACTATTATTTATTATTTGTTATATTCCACAGGAGATTGGAGCCCAAATCTACTCAGAGACAAGAGACGAGACAAGAGACGAGAGACAAGAGACGGGACAAGACCCGGGACAAGAGACGGGGCAAGAGACGAGAGACAAGAGACGAAAGACGAGTGATTCGGTAGCGAAAAACATTTTTTTTTATCTGAATACCTCACGTCCTAGCTGCTCCCGCCTGGAGCCAGTGAGATTATGGCATCCCCAATTGGGGTATGTTGTGAGGCTGAAGATAGTGGGGATGGGAAGGAGATGGGGGTGGGGAAGTACCTGACTATTCAGATCTGGTCACCAAACACGACTAAAGCCATTTCAAGCAATGTTTCTATTCTGAATGGTAGACTTACACCACGGCGATACTGAGAGTATCTTCAACTCTGGACAGTGCTGCAAATAAATCATATATTATTTTAAATGAATTATTTGTGAAATAACACAAATCAAACAAATAAAATTTACTTGCCCACGCCGGGATTCAATCCCGCGACCTTCGGATTGCGAGTCAAGAGCCTTGCCCCTCGACCACCCCGACCACATACTCAAATAGGAGAAAACTCGACAGAAGAAAGATTTTTGGTAAATTAGATTTATGTTGTATTTTTCTTGAATTATCTCCACACTGGCCCTGAGGAAAAAAATCCTTAGGGCCCATGTCATCTTTGAGGATACTGTGCGGGGTCTTTTTAGAGAACGAAAGGAGGGTCTAAGGAAGGAAAAAAGTTCTGGGAAGGAAAAAAAGTACGAGGGTAGGGATCTGGGGAACCAGTTACGGTCGTATGAATCCATCGTGATGAGTCAAGAGAGTCCGGCTTGAGAGGTCTAGGTTAAATCTCCTTCAACCAGTCTCTCCTGATCCGGCCCGCCATGCAGTAGGTATTCAAACGCATTCGCCACCAAAACTTTGAAAAACCTCCTCCCTATGAACCCGGGCACCCCTGTTAAGTCACCAAACGTAGCGAACCACTTGAGGTAAAGAGGGGTTATCCAATAAATGGTTCACGAGGCGGCGGTATCGATACCCGCTTCCCAAACTTGAAAATACATTATTATAGGCAGTTTTAAATAAAGATCTGCAGTGTCCGCCCAAAAAAAAAGTAATGGAACACCCCTCTAGGCGGAGGAGGGGGGGGGGGGTATTTAAAAAAATACTTTTTTACAAACTAGATCGGATGAGGTATCGTTTACTATGTTTTAATTCGTGCTAAATCGAATGTCACCACTTCCACGTGGATAGATTCTGTTAGAAAAGTTAAAAAATGTTGAAAAAGTTGGAAAACTTATCGGTGAAATAAACCAGGTTTTTTAGTAAAGAACTTAACTCAGTCTATTTGTTCGGTTTTCGGAACAACTTGCATTGGTCTCATAGAAATCATTATATCTCCCTATAGTGAGAAATATGATCTAAACTTCTAAACCGTGTTAGAAAGGGAAAACACCAAGCTTTATATTCAAACACAAAATAAGTCAAATATATCTATGATCTACACTAGTGAGCGACCTGGCTGGCAAGCGGGCGGTGTGGATTTAATTTGTATGCAAATTAACAGATGGCGGTGGTTATAAAAGTTGGGTAACCATTCAGTAGATGGCGTTGGGTTTCGTTAGCCACAGCAACGCGTGGCCAGATCGGCTTGAAAATATGTGTGTTTTTTTTCGTTATCAGTAATTTTAGTTAGAAAAAACGTGATATGAATCATTTTCACAACTTTTTAAAGTATGCGTTCAAAATTTTTATATTTAAAAAATCACATGGTCATCTCTACATATTATAAATTAAAGTCCTCTGCCGCGTCTGTATGTCTGTTCGCGATAAACTAAAAAACTACTGAACGGATTTTCATGCGATTTTCACCAATAGATAGAGTGATTCATGTGGAAGGTTTAGGTATAAATTTTCTTATAAATTGTTTGAAATATAAAGAAGAATGTCTGCATTTGGAGGACGAGCGGGCTGGCAAGCGTGCGGTGTGGATTTGTATGTATATTGATTTCTAAAACTCTATGTAAAGCCCGGGCATCGCTGGGGACTTCAAGTTTCTAATAATACAATCTGAAAGCGTATTTCATCATCATTCCAAAACAGTTTTCAGTTTTCGGATACGTTCACAAATATTCCATTTATTTGGATTTTATTGCAAAGCGGAATTATTTTTACCATCTGACAAAATAGGTCCGATTTGTTTAGGGTGAATGACTTTTCAAAGTGGTGTTGAAATGCCACTTTGTCGACTTGTCATGGTACCTTTTTTTATACACGTACAATTAATTTCGATGTGATTAGTGGTCAGACAGGTAAATGTAATATAGGATATTATCATCCATCTCATTGTTAGCTAAGGTAATTAAAAACTACTTATAGGAACAGTTAAAGATAATAAGATGCAATCATAATTGTTGGTTTTTAAATAACAACCTACTATTTAAATCACTTGAAGCCTTTACGTCATGCTTTCAAGCAAGTTTACTACATATATAACCACGACTATAGACCGCACATAAGTCTGTCTTGACACACATTTCCTGTTTCAATCACATTCATACACACTCTTCTGTTATTCATATTTTGACACTCAAGTATATATTATATGAATATATACTTTTTACATTAGCTCCATTCAGGAGGCCTTTTGAGGAAAAACAAAATTTCTCAGGACGTATGTCATCTTCGGGGATGCTGTGTGAAGGATTTTTTTAGGGAAAGGAAGAAGAGGTGAGAAAGGGCACGCCACCAAACGTAGTGAACCACTTCAGGTGACCTAAGGTAGGGGTGTTGGTTATGTAATAAATGGTGTCCGGGGCAGCGGTACCCAAATTGAAGAATTGATTCATTACGTTTTCTTCAGGTGTCCCCGACTTTTTCTGCCGTTCACTTCCATGTCATATTTTCTCCTTTTTTTACATCAGCTCCACACAGGACGCCCTGAGTAAAATAATTCCCCTCAGGGCCTATGTCATTTTTAGGGACGCTGTGTGGAGGGTATTTTTAGAGAAAGGAAGAAGAGGAAGTTCTGGAAAAGAAAAAGGTTCGAGGGGTGGGTAGGAATCTGGGGGTCGATGTGTCCAGGAGTGACAGATGTATGAATCCATCCCTCTCAATGCGGTGCAAGGCGATGGGTCGAAAGAGTCCGACTAGATACGTAAAATGGTCTCCCTCACAACCAGTCCCTCCCGATTCGACCCATCACGCAGTAGGTGGACAGACGCATCCGCCACCAAGACCTAGACAAACCTAACCTCATGAACCCGGGCACTCCTGATAAGTCATCAAACGTAACAAACCGCTTGGGATGACCTTGGCAATAAATTATTCCCGGGGCGACGGTATCCAAATTGAAAAATTGGTTCACTTTGTTGTGCCACATCTTCCTCAGATGTCACTGACTTTTTCTACAACTCACTTCCACATCGTATTTTCTCCTTGCACTCCTTTTTCCGTTCATCCACACATTTGCCTCAGGGATCTCATTTCTACACTACTCAGTTTATTTCCGTCACTTATCCGCCAGTTATCACCATATTCTTCACTGCAATATATATCAGGGTTGGTATCGACACTCAATTGTGGACTGCTAACCTCACTTATTTTTTTGAAATTTCATCAAAATCAATTTAACCTATTTGTGCACATTTTTCTTAAGATTTGTATCCCAAGAAATATACGTACACGCAAGTATTATGCCAAGGGCAAGACACCTTTAGTAATAACTCTAAAAACAATAAAATTGTTCTAATCTTTGTAATCCACTTATTGTTATTTCTTTCTAGAGAAAAATAACAATGATGTTGCTTTGCCCTCAATTATGAATAATGTGGCAACCTAACATACTACTGTGGACATCCGGAAAGAATCAAAGGCTGATATAAGCATGAAAGACAGAATTAATAGAAAGGGGGACTCTGAAATGGTAAGAAAAGAACAAATTATCCAAATATAACCCTATAAATTAATAAACAAAGAAAAAAAATATATATTCTACGCTCCTTAGCATTTTAAAGAAAACAAAAAGATATAAATAAGGAACAGATGGAGTTTATAAAATCCACTGTTCCAGAACGGACGATCTCCAAAAGGATATCAGAATACTTTTGAACGCTGTTCTGGATGTGACAAGGTTTATGTAGGCCAGACAGATCTCCAAAAGGATATCAGAACACTTTTGAACACTGTTCTGGATGTGACAAGGCTTATGTAGGCCAGACAGATCTCCAAAAGGATATCAGAACACTTTTGAACGCTGTTCTGGATATGACAAGGTTCAGACAGATCTCCAAATGGATATCAGAACACTTTTGAACGCTGTTCTGGATGTGACAAGGTTTATGTAGGGCAGACAGATCTCCAAAAGGATATCAGAACACTTTAGAAAGCTGTTCTGGATGTGAAAAGGTTTATGTAGGCCAGATGAGAATGGACCATCTCAAAAAGGATATTGGAACACTTTTGAACACTATTCTGGATGTGATAAGGTTTATGTAGGCCAGATGAGAATGGACCATCTCCAAAAGGATATTGGAACACTTTTGAACACTATTCTGCATGTGATAAGGTTTATGTAGGCCAGATGAGAATGGACCATCTCCAAAAGGATATTGGAACACTTTTGAACACTATTCTGGATGTGATAAGGTTTATGTAGGCCAGATGAGAATGGACCATCTCAAAAAGGATATTGGAACACTTTTGAACACTATTCTGGATGTGATAAGGTTTATGTAGGCCAGATGAGAATGGACCATCTCCAAAAGGATATTGGAACACTTTTGAACACTATTCTGGATGTGATAAGGTTTATGTAGGCCAGATGAGAATGGACCATCTCCAAAAGGATATTGGAACACTTTTGAACACTATTCTGGATGTGATAAGGTTTATGTAGGCCAGATGAGAATGGACCATCTCAAAAAGGATATTGGAACACTTTTGAACACTATTCTGGATGTGATAAGGTTTATGTAGGCCAGATGAGAATGGACCATCTCCAAAAGGATATTGGAACACTTTTGAACACTATTCTGGATGTGATAAGGTTTATGTAGGCCAGATAGAACGGACGATCTCCAAAAGGAACATTGGAACACTTTCGAACGATGTTCTGGGTGTGATAAGGTTTACGAAAGCCAGACAGAATGGACGATCTCCAAAAGGAACATTGGAACACTTTCGAACGCTGTTCTGGGTGTGATAAGCTTTATGTAGGCCAGACAGAAGGGACGATCTCCAAAAGGAACAATGGAACACTTTCGAACGCTGTTCTGGATGTGATAAGGTTTATGTAGGCCAGACAGAAGGGACGATCTCCAAAAGGAACATTGGAACAATTTCGAACGCTGTTTTGGATATGTTTATGTAAGGCTCTCAACTAACAGTCCGGAGGTCGTGGGGTCAAATCTCGGCGTGCATAACTAAATTTTATTAGATTGATTCGTGAATGGTATATTTGTGGCACATTACAGAGTGGAAGATACTCTCAGTATCACCCTGGTAAGACTGGTGATGATTAGTTATAGATAATTTAATAATTTTACTTGTATTTTAAGTTTTTTTTTAAATGTGACACAAGAGTCCCAACTGCTCCCAACCGTCTGGAGCCAGTGACACCAAAACATCCCAAATTGGGGTATTTTGTGAAGCTGAAGGTAAGGGGAGGGGGGAGGAAGCTGGGAAAGAACCTGGCTAATCAGATCTCACCACTACTAAACATGGTTAAAGCCATTTCAAGCAACAATTCGATTCTGAATAGTAGTCTTTCACCAGGATCATAATGAGAGTATCTTTCATACCAGAATGTGCCGCAAATATACTATATATTAAATTACTTTAAATAGAATAATAGAAGAGTATGTATGAGACGAAGTAAGAATGAGAATGAGACAAAGAGTGTGTGCCAAGACCAATTTGTTTAGCGGTCCGACCTCTCTGCCTACCCCTGCAAGGAAACGGCGTGATGGTTAATTAGTTGGTAATAAATTGTGAAATAACACAAATTAATTAAATTTAAAAAAAATGTACAAGCCGGATTTGAACCACCAACATTTAGATTCGTAGCCCAGGATCATAATCACTCAACCACAGAGGCTGTCATACAAAACAAATTGGGTAACCTACATATTATATTACTGTAATTGTGAACTTACTAACTAACCATCACGCTGTTTCTCCGCAGGGATAGGCAGAGAGGACGGACCGCCAAACAACTCGGTCTTGGCACACACTCCTTGCCTCATTCCCATTCATACACCGTCTCATACACACTCTTCTATTATTCTGACTTTTGACATGGCCCGACTCAAGTATCTGATTCACTTGGTTGTGCCATGTCTTCCTCGGGCGTCCCCGACTTCTTTTACCATTCACATTTGCGTCATATATTCTCCTTACACTCCTTGCCTCGTTCATTCGCTCAACATTCCCAAACCATCTGAGCGTTCATTTCTTAATCTTACTCATTACGCTTACATCAGCCTTGCATTCTTTCACACGATCGTACGTGGTTTTACCACACTCTCTCATTTCTACAGCATTCAGTCTACTTTCATCCTTCCTCTGCCAGTTCCATGCCTCACTGCCATACATCAGGGCAGGTATCAGCACTCCATTATGGACGGCTAGCTTCACTTCTTTAGACAGTTTTTTGTTGGCGCTAATGGCGTTCTATCCTCCATTAATGGAGTTACCTGCATTTACCCTTCTTTCAATATCTCTATCAGCCTTCCCATTTCTTATAAACATACAAATACACAAACTCATCCACCTGCTCCAAGTATTTATCATTCACAACTATATTGCGCACTGTTTTCGTACTCTCTCTTTCAAACACCAAGACTTTAGACTTACATACATTCATCATTTACTCATTCTTCATACATACTTTGTCCATCCTAGACACGAGAGACTGTAGATCTTCCGTGTTAGAAATCAGCACCGCATCATCAGCACACAAAGTACCATATATATTACTAGCTGACCCGGCCACACGTTGCTGTGGCTAACGAAACACAACGCCATCTACTGACAACGCCATTACCCAACCTTTATGACCAACTGTTAATTTGCATACATATCAAATCCACACCGCCCGCTCCCTTTATATATTAGATATATATTTCAACGAATTTACAAAAAACCTTGTCAAAGTATATACCTAAACCTTCCTCATGAATCACTCTATCTATTGGTGAAAACCGCAGGAAAATCGGTTCAGTAGTTTAAAAGATCTAAGCGTTCAGACAGCGGGAGCGACTTTGTTTAATTTATTTATTTATTCACGCCTTGAAGGCTTTTACGAGTACAATATCACGTTATTATAGATACATAAGTTATTCAGGAGTACAATTATAAGCATGTAATATAAAACATAATAAACTGAACATTAAGGATATAAGAAGAATTAAAAAGAAATAACAACAAAAAACAATATTAGAAGAATAATAATAAAATTTACATCAGAACTTTAGAAATTTCTGATATAAATTTAGGCAAGGAATAAATAAAAATATCAACCGAACTGAATTTATTTCCAAGTCTATGTAGTCTTTGGATTGGGGAGTTAATGAAATAGTTAGTTTTAGACGGATAAACAAAGAACAATATAAATAAAGTTTTATACTATGTAATAGTTCTGTTTGTTTTGTTTTGTATCCTTCCCAGTTGGACAGACAAAGTATCACTTTGTAATGTATTTAACATATATGTATATAAATAAAATAAATAGATTTTAAATCAATAAATTGTGAAATAACACAAATTAATCAAATAAAATTTTCTTACGCACTCCGGATTTGAATCCACGACCTCTAGATTTGTAGCCAAGTATTGTAACCATTCTGCCACTGCCACTGACACAGTCATATAAAACAAATTGAGTAACCTACATATTATATCACTGTAACTGTGAAAATACTTCATATTTTAAAATATTAATGTAACGTTATAATCTACGCATTCACAGATGGCGCCAATCAAATTATTTTAGGTTTTTAATGCTTTTTGCACGTTACGCTTTAAAATATTAAGATTTATTGGATTGGTCACCGATACAATATTGTATTTTTCAGCCTTTCTTGAAAGATTTGGGTTTGTTTTTGGGCAAAACTATTTATTTATATTCTAATTAAATATGTACGGGCGTGAACAATTAATTTACCTTAATATTTTAAAGTGTAACATGCAAAAAGCATTAAAAACCTAAAATAATTTGATTGGCGCCATCTGTGAATGCGTAGATTATAACGTATGTGACGTTTAACCTTAACATAAATATGATCAAGAAAAAACTAGTAGACTGAATAAATTACAATTGTTTTGATTTTTAAATAATTCATTTCTATGAGTTGAAGGTCTTTTTGGTAAATATTGTTAGAATTATCATTTTGTTTTTAAGGCGAACATTCATCAAAATTTCAGTGAAAAAAGTGAAACTAAAAAGAGAGAAAAGAGATTTAGTCGCATCTAGAAATTGAACCCTGGATCTCTTCCTTGCCGAGGAAGTGCTCTGGCCACTGAGCTAATTAAACCATACCAACTTACGTCAATTTTAACTGCATCATTCTTAGACTGAGACTAACGTAAATTATTGCAAAACTGCTAAAAATTGAATTTAACCATTTTTTTATGTGATTACCTCACAACAGTGAGACTATGGCAACTCCATTAATATTAATAATAATATTTGGATGATTTGTATAGCGCCATTTTTGTGAAAAATCATCTCAAAGGCGCTGTACAAACTTATAATACATTTCTACAATCTTATTTCTAACTAAAAACTAGACAAACAACTATGACAACTTATGGCCAAAAATTGTATCCACCGGTTCACTGATCACCTATACGAATCACCCTCTTCTCCCATCCCTCGAACTCCCCTCCCCGTTCCACTGCCCCCTCCTGCATCACCCTCCCCACTCCCGCACATCTCACACAAATACCCAAAGTTTCATCGCAATCGGATGAATGGTAAGCAACACATAATTTCATGACGCCAGAGCTTGCTATTATATTTAGAAAAAATCACAGGCATGAGCACATCAAATCCCCAAAGTTTCATCGCAATCGGATAAATGGTTTAGCAATGCATAGACAACTCACATACATACCTACATAGAAGCAAGCATATTTAGATTTTTATATATATTAGATAGATAGATAGTGTACTTATTTTTCGCTTGAGAATCGTTAATTTTGACTTCAATGATTAAATATTACAATTTAAAGTTTTACTCATTATGCTGTTACATTATAAAAATATTGAAAAAATATTTAATTTTTCCCTTTGTGTTATTAACATTCCTATAATACTTACTGCATATAGCACGGTTGTACACAAAATATAACTATGTGCAGAGAGGATGTACCGCCGAATAACAAAAATATAAAACATATATATTATAATTCAAATGGTCAATGGACAAGGAAAAACTATAAATATCAGATGTAATAATCTGGGTAGTATGTTTACGAAATATGGGAAGGCTGATAGAGATATTAAAAGAAGGGTGAACGCCAGTAACTCCATTAATGGAGCACTGAATGCCGTTGGCGCTAATAAAAAACTGTCCAAAGATGCGAAACTAGCCGTCCATAATGGAGTCCTGGTACCTACCCTGATGTATGGCAGTGAGGCATGAAACTGGCAGAGGAAGGATGAAAGTAAACTGAATGCTGTTGAAATGAGATCCCTAAGGCATATGTGAGTAAAACAATGTATGATCGTGTGAGAAATGTGGATATCCGCAAAGAATGTAAGGCTAATGTAAGCATAATGAGTAAGATTAAGAAAGGGACCCTCAGATGGTTTGGGCATGTAGAGCGAATGAACGAGGAAAGTAGTGTAAGAAGAATATGCGACGCAAATGTGAATGGTAGAAGAAGTCGGGGACGTCCGAGGAAGACATGGCACGATCAAGTGAATCAGATACTTTAGTCGGGCCATGTCAAAAGTCAAAATAATAGAAGAGAATGTATGAGACGATGTATGAATGTGAGTGAGGCAAAGAGTATGTGCCAAGACCGAGTTGTTTGGCGGTCCGTCCTCTCTGCCTACCCCTGCGGGGAAACGGCGTGTTGGTTAGTTAGTTAGTTATATACCAGCATAAGAATTATGTAAATAAATTTGTTTGATATCCATACCAACTTATTATTAAAGGTATTTTTGAACTCGATTTTAGGTTTGACTTTGGTAAATAGTGCACTAAAATTTATAATTTTACTTCTTCAATAACAGTTTAAACAATAAACTTTAAACATGTTGGTTTTTTAATTAATAAACGTGGATCAATTTTCATCAATCGTGGATCAATCGTAATCAGCCTGAAACACTCATCTACATTGAAAAAATCTTCCGAGAAAAGATACTGGCCGCCGATGGGAGTCGATTCCTTACTGCTTCTTTACCCTTACCGACCCATGGACAACAGGCTCAGAGTGGTGGATACTCTCAGTATCGCCCTGGTGAAAGACCACCATTCAGAATTGAAATGTGGTTTGAAATGGTAATAGCTATGTTTAGCGACAAGATATGAATAGCCAGATACTTCTCGATCTTCCTATTCCCCATATCATTCCTCACTCACTTCCTTCAGCCTAACAACATACCCCAATTAAGGATGTCATGGTTCCATTTGTTGCCTCAGTATTTAAGTATTTGTCCAATAGACCATTTTAGTTTTTGTTCGATCTCCACTTTAAAATTAAAAATAATGTACAAAAAATGATAGTTAATCACTTAACTAAGAATTATTTAAACTAATGAGACCTTTACCTTTACAGAATCACAATGTTTCATTGAAATAATAAAATAAAACCTTCTCCTCCTGGAAAAAGGTCTGATGGAAAAATATGAACTAAGGCGACGCATTGTCTCCAGATAATAATAATAATAATAAGTAATTGGATAATTTGTAGGGCGCCGTTTTTATGAAAAATCACCTCAAGGGCGCTGTACAATTTATGAAGAATTCTTAGGTTCTATCTACTTAATTCTACTATTTACAAATTGTAGAATTTTTGGGAGCAGTTGGAATTGGATTAGATATTTGGGAGCAGTTGGAACTGCTCGCGGTATATAATTTTAAGGCCCAGGACAGTGACGACTGGAGCTGCCTTATCGAAGCGATGGGTTCCTGACCCGAATATAAAAATATAATAAATATAAATCAAGATGTAAATAACAACTGTAGGTACTCACCTATGATATCCAGGAAATAATTCGACGCTATCTGAACGAGAGTGGAGTTATCCATTTTAGCGAAACAAAGAAAACTGACAATTTAATAGTACACAAATGATGCGCCCTTGAGGCAATTTTATTCACGAAAAACTACAGAAATCGTATAAATAGTATTATTCTTATGTGGCCACATTATTCAAACAGCCTGATCAAACACTGAATTAAAACTTCACAGAGCCGATAGGCTGGTATTGGTGGGATACTATATTTCGCACATTTATAAAGGAAATTGCATCTAGTCTTTGTAGTTTTCGTCACTTTATTTCGAGTATTTTGACGTTTCACAATATAAAAATACAACACAATAAGTCGAAAATGACAGTTCCACGCTCAGTCGGTACGTGAATCTATTGTATAAGTGGGTAAAGAAGGAATCTTTAGTATCACTTTTGGTAAAGTAGAATACTGTAATCATGTAGAAATGATTCTTCGATAATAGAGATGTCGATATCTAGATTCCGTCCGCTGCGGTTCCAGTTACCGGAGACGAAAATGGAACCGGTGCTTTATCCAGTAAAGCGTCGATGACACTGAGCGAGTTTACAAGCTGGAAAATTCACTATCTGTTAGTGAATCTGCTCAGTGTCACCGTGTTGCTTACTAAGTAGCAGATTGTTGACTGTCTACGAAAAAAGTTGAAAGGTCGTCAACTTTACTTGCTACCCGCTTACTCGTAATTGGTTAATTTATGTTTTCAATGTGGATGCCAATACACAGCTGATTTCGACTGTCAAACATCTGACAGAATTAGTTCTCTTTACTGGCGCTAGCAGCGACCTCAGTTTCCTACGCTGTTGAGCAAGTTGACAATTTGGTGTGTCATCATTACAATCTCACTCAACGATTCATCCGCTTTTAAGCTTAGTAGATAGTAGCTTGTAAACTCGCTTTACTAACTTTTGGAACCGATTCCCGATGATTGAGAGAATATTGATTGATGTGTAAATATCGAATCGCGACACGAGAGAGGGATATTAATCGAAATTCTAAAGGAAAGGAATTGATTTTTCCATATATGTTTTGATCAAGGACGGGGTGGAAGCAAATTTACAATTTCTTATCATAAGCATTGCAAAAGAAACCGGTTCCACCGAAAAATAAAATCGGTTGATCCGTGATTGCGAAAATCACCGAGATAGGAATATCGACCATCTCTATGGACAAATCATGGGATTTTTTTTATAGTTGCAAAATAAAATATTTTCAGAAATGATTTTTATTTAAAACCATAAACAACTGCTCAAATCAATGCAGCAGTTCTGCAATAAAGATTTTTCATGAGCAGACCTTGAACTGCATTTGTAAAAATAAACATTCTAAACCGGTAAAAAAGGGTTTTCCCGCTATTCCATTTTGGTGCATAACAGTATTGCCATGTATGAAACACTCCTTGGAATTAGGGAAACAAAGATTTGGATGACCTCCGTAGCCGAACGGTCCTCTAATTCGAATCTGAAGGTATTGGGTTTGAATCCTAACCCGTACAAGTAAATTTTATTTTATTAATTTGTTAGTTCACATAATCATTAAAAAAAATTATACATAGAAACTATATTTGCCGCACTTCCAGTGTGGTTTACGTGGAACAATCATGATGAACGACAACTTCTCGGAATCCAAATCTTTAATGTTTACATACTTATTTTTCTCTTCCAAGAATCTAACCCTCTCCACTCCATTCAGCCCTTTAACCAGTGGCGGCTCGAGCACTTCTTTAGTGGTGGGGATCGACTTTTTTACGTACCGGAATCTCATCACCCGTAGAATATTATTATTATTATTAAATATTATAAAATTTCTCAAAAAAAATTTTTGATGGTCTAATCATGATAGTCGGATATATTTAACACAAAATAATATAAAATG
Source organism: Limnephilus lunatus (assembly GCA_917563855.2). Lineage (NCBI taxonomy): Eukaryota > Metazoa > Arthropoda > Insecta > Trichoptera > Limnephilidae > Limnephilus > Limnephilus lunatus. The sequence continues at coordinate 43,886,402 of OU830603.1, read as the reverse complement.
ACTATAGAAATTTGCCAATTTACAATGAAATATAATAAAAATAAAGCTTTAACTTGCGAGATTATTATCAAACTAATTTGAACGCGAGCGATTCCCGCCCGTAACTTCGCAAACAAATGGTTCTATGGGGATCCAAAGGATTGTCCCCGCAGATGCTTGAAATCACATACTACTGCGCATGCGCAGTTGCATACGATCGCGAAACAACGCAAGGAAAGTATGGGGATAGTTAGGATTGTCCCCCAAGTGCGCAGTAATTCTGCGCACTGAGAAATAGACCTGCTTTTTTTTGCGCCGTACATTGTTCGCTGTACGCGCGTAGGGTCTTATTAAAATCATCCGGAATAATTGTTTGTATTTTATTTCTGCTAATGTTAATTACTTTTATGTTTAAAGAATTCATTCATTTTGGCGGCATCGACTGTTATTTCCTTTAGTAGGTTTTGAGTGTAACTGGTGGGGACTGTCCCCATTGTCCCCCTGTAAAGAACCGCCACTGCCTTTAACACATTACATACCTCAACTGAAGAAGCCATAGTCCCCTTGGCTCCGGCCAGTTTGAAGTCTTGTGCATTTTTCAGACGAAAAATGAAACCTGTTTTAAACATAGAAAACTGAAAACGGTTTTAAATCAAATTTTCAATAAAAGAAACATCCCAAATTAATCGAAGAGTCGTAGAAGCGATCCGTCAAAAATGTTGAGTGTTTCTCGACGTATTCCTCGAAGCACCTTCATTGAAATACCGGTAGAACAAGGACGGCATTCCCACCCTGACGCCTGTGCTCTAAAGATTTCAATCCTTTTATTAAGACATGAGATCTATCAAACGGACGAACGGACCGCCCGTTGCTACACCGGGTCGAGAATTTTCTTCAGTGAAAATTATTTTTTATCATTTTATAGGGAGAATTATTTGACGAACTGGCAAGAATCTCTCCCCCCCCCACAGACAGTACAGAAGACAGAAAAGTCATCACAAACTGTCAAAGTCAAAAGTTGGCATTGCCGAAGTTGGTAAACATTAATTTACTACACGTAACAAAGAATTTATAATAATTATTTTATCGTTTTGGAATCGCCATCTCTTCGTCTGATAACCGCGTTTATATTATTCTGCACCTAAATACGTTTAAAAATAGCACGCATTAAAATAATCTATTATTTAAAAAGTTTTGCAAAACGACGAAGCAACCATGATGATGGTATGTTGTATTTTACTGGGGCTCATTTTATTGGGCTCCCTAATCGGAGTTACACTCCACTTCTGTTACTTCTGGTTGCAATGGCCAGACATTGCAGGATTTGTGGACGACAAAAAGTGTCCGGCTTGTTACGGAATCGAGTTGTGCCCAGAATTCTACGCTGGAAATGTCGTGTTTTACAAAGACTTTCAGAGTACTCTGTCGAACTATGTGAACGCGAAGAATGTGTACAGCGCCAAGTACAATAAGGCCGGTGGAAGTGTGGTTGTGAAAAAACTTGGGCAAGATTGGGAGTTGAAAAGCCTAGATACAAAAGCTTGCCAGATGTTTGGGTCTGTGAGTGATTGTAACTTTGATAACCTGACAAAGATAGATCTGTGGGATGATATAATCAGGATGGTGGAGTATTACGAACGGCACGGGAACGCTTATCAGACGGGGTTGACTCTGTGCCCCACCACGGACGGTATCTTCGAACTTTTGAAGCCGTATGAAGTGAATAACACGCATGGTGAAAAAATTCTTCTGGCCAATGTTTGGAGTATTCTCAGCATTAATCCTGAGCCAATTCTTCTCAAGGTGAGTATTACTACATCGAATGTTGTATTATTTTTAGTGTCCGACCGAAACAGGACTTTCTGCCGAAACTCAAACCGAAACCAAATCTTCGGTATCTGTCTCAGTTTCGGCCGAAACCGAAACTTTTGTAGACATGTTAAAAATGTATTGTTAACTGAAATTTGGTTTATTTTTTACACTTATACAGAAAGTTAACCCGTGTTAAATGAAATAAAAACAATAATTGAAGTATGTGAAAAAATAATTATTTATTTAATATTACTGCTATAAAACAAACAAAAATTATAAAAATTAGCAAACATGATAACACATAATCTCACAACACAATCACGTTGGACCGGCCAGCGAACTCAGCTGATGATGGCGGGTGACACACGAGTCATGAACACATAGTTTCGGTGCGGCCGAAGGTTCGGCATTTTTACATATGTAATCCACTCATGCAAAATTAAAGATTCCTCAAAAACGGGTGGCGCAAATCATTTTATCTTCCGTGTACTTTAAGTTGGATAACACTTGGACGCGTTCAGCTCAGCTTTCGGGCACGCATTGGTTCATTGGTTGTGTTACAGGAGCTCCGCAAAGTCGATGGTCTACACCTGCAATCCGCGCGACCAATTACGTACTTAACACATTTTGCACACACGAAAAGTGTATGCAAAATGCAAAAAAATATTTTTTTCTAATCATTCTATAATTTTATGTTTATCCTGCTCAGAAATCAGCAATTAAATTAGTATATATTATTTTTTTATTTTACTTTTTTTGTAATGTCAATAAAAGTGAAAGACTTAATAAAAAGAGGTCATTTATGTTTTGGTTAAGTAATTGTGAAAAACCTTGAAGTTATGTTTAATAATATTGCTTATTTCTAATAAACAATGCTTAGATTATAAGATTAAAACATAAATACTTACACAATAATTCTAAATGATTTCACTTATTACTGGCGTTACTTTTAAGAGCGCGACCACTGAAGGGTTAAATAGTTATTTATGAAATTAAAAAAAAAACGTTTTTTGGGTCATCTACATGTATTTCCCCCCTTAAAATGATTTAGCAGTATGTGATTAGTTTTGTTGATTATTTGATGATTTTTTAACTATTGCAGTATCTGAATGCGGACAGCCCCAAGTGGCCAGTGCCCCAGTACTACGGGGCCTGCGGGAGAGCCACCTTGCAACAGGACTGTGGCCTCATGCTCAGCTCCTTCCTCAGCGAACCCTGGCTCTACCGGGCGCAGCTCGCCATCAACCTGCTGGAGATGGCCTCCGTGTTCACTTTCAATCACACGAGATTCCGGTAATATGATGCTTTATACCTGCCTTAGCTCACTAATTTTATAAAAATGCACATATCATCAAGTTTTCTCATTTCCCCCAGTGGTAATTTCAATTTTGGGAGGTGGGTATGGATATCGCCGCCCCGTGAACCATTTACTGGATAACCAATACCTCTGCCATGGGTCACCCCAAGTGGTTCGCTACGTGTGGTGACTTAGCAAGGGTGCCCCTTTTGATCGGGTCTTGGCGGCGGATGGTGTCTGCCCACTTATGTCTTGGTGTCTGCCATCTTGGTGTCTGCCCACCAGCTGTATGGCGGGTCAGATGAGGAGAGAATGATTGAGGGAGTCCCTGTGACTTCTCCAGCCGTACTCTCTCGGAACATCGCCTTGCACTGCAATGGGAGGGATGGATTCATACGTACGTCACTCCTGGACATACTGACTTTCAGATTCCTACCCACTTCTAAGACCGTTTTCCTTCCCAGAACTTCCTTTCCTTTTTTTATGAGGTTACCTCACAAGAGTCCCAGCTGCTCCCATCTGGAGCCAGTGAGATTATGGCATCCCCAATTGGGGTATGTTATGAGGCTAAAGGTAATGGGGAGGGGAAGGAGATAGGGAAGAGAAAGGTGGGGAAGTACCTGGCTATTTAAATCTGGTCACCAAACTTATTTTTTTTTTACATGAGCTCCACACAGTAGGCCCTTAGAAAAATAATTTCACTCAGGACCTATGTCATCTTTAGGGATGCTGTGTGGATGGTTTTTTTTAAGTTAAGGAGGGAGAGGAGAGTTCTGGGAAGGAAAGGGCTTAAGGGGTGGGTAGAAATCTGGGGTTCAGTGTGTCCTGGTCATCCGCCTCCAAGACCTAGACAAACCTTACCCCAAGAACCTCTGCTAAATCACCAAACGTAGCGAACCCAAAGCCATTTCAAGTAACGTTTCAATTCTGAATGGTGGTCTAAAACCAGGGCGATACTGAGGGTATCTCTGGAACGTGCTGCAAATACACTACATATATTATTTTTGATTATTGAATTTTGAAATAACACAAATTAATAAAATAAAATTTATTTGGGTCACTTCTAAGACTCGTTATTTATTATTTTTTTAATTTCAGCTTCTACCTGACTGACGTAACCTCGGATAACATAGTCCTCAAAAACTGGGGCGCGAACAAAAACATCCCCATGATGGTGGACTTGGAGAATGTGATAGTCCTGGACAAAGAGTCCACCGTGTTTCCTGAGGACACGTGGCCCCAGAACCACCGCAGCGAGGTCATCGAGTGCTCCGGCTGTTTCGCCTTCTCCACCGAGGACATCTGTCGCCACCATCTCAGCGATCACAATTACTACAGTATCTGTAAATTGCTGAAGGATGAGGTGTTGGCAGAAGTTCCTCAGTTTGTGTTACAGGTAAATTCTCTCTCTCTCTCTCTTCGCTTTTAACACTTTCAGACCTAAATTAAATCTGGCACTGGTAGAACATTTAATGCTTCTTAACAATTTTTTGTTGTTTTTTTTCTAAAATTTACAAGTTATTGCTGCTTTCATTTGAAAGAACATTGGACGCTTTTATATTTATCGTGACGATTCACGGGAACAGTGTCGTGACGGCGTAAAAGAGGCTGTGGCGACCAGAACGGTCGCCCCCTTTTGCCACAATCCTTGCGCCGCCACTGATACAGCCAGCGCATTCTCGAAATGTACATACTACCTACAGTTGTAGTGTTTCCACGCCGCACACGGCTAAACATTTCGGGAAGCGCAGCGAAAGGCCTCGATCTAACAGCCGTCACATTCTTACGGCCGCGGAATGTTCCAGAGGCTTCTCCGCTTTGCGCGGTGGCTCAACATTACTTGACGTTCCGGGTACTCACACGGTCGGCTATATAAAGCGCAGCGACACCGCGCTAGTCAGTCAGTCAGTTCCAGTCGCTAGTATCAGTAACATCACCAATACATAGACAGTGCATCGAGTGATAACGATTCCAGTGCGGTACCGGCCAGACTCTCGGCGACCCACTGCCGACTGTGCCGGTGCTCATCAACCTTCGAGGACGCAACATCTCTCAAGAGACACCATTGCCCACGACAAGTCCCACGGCGGGCCTTCTTGTCACGTGAGCAGCAACACCTCAGGTTCACCGCAGCCATCTCCACGACACCGCGTCGAGCATCCATCCTGGACGTCAAGGTCATCTCCACCAACACGGTGCGCAACTACATGCTGGCGACATGCAGACACGAGTTCTGCTACACCACTGCATCACCGACCTTCATCACTGCAACACCTACGAGCCTCACCATCAGCGCTCCTGTCTACACTGTTACTCTACACTAAATTTACCATCGCTACGTAGCAGCAATAAAGACTGACTCACACATCGACTGACGTCCTTTCATTTCAACCGTCCCCGTCTCTGCCGATCGCTGCCCGCTCCCTCAATTGGAGGCCCCGACGAGATCACGCCCGCTCCCTCACTGGTGACCCCGACGTGATTTGAACACGCAACCTTCTGCAACGAGCAACGTGCAACAAGCCACCAGCAACAAGCTGCAACACGCAACACGCAACCTTCTGCAACAAGCAACAAGCTACAAGCAACAAGCTACAGGCAACAAGCCATATGCAACAAGCAACACGCATCACTGCAACACCTACGAGCCATATCATCATCGCTCCTGTCTACACTGTTACTTTACACCATATCCACCATCGCTACGTAGCCCAGCAATAAAGACTGACTCACACATTGACTGACGTCCTTTCATTCCATCGTCCCCCGTCTCTGCCGATCGCTGCCCGCTCCCTCAAGGCAATAAGCATATGTTCCTTATCACAATATTGCTGCAGCTCTTTCAAAAGATTAGATTATTGCTTTATTATTTTTTATAAAGGCAAAGTAATACAATATGACAGGAAAAAAATAAAAATATTTTACAGAAAAAAGAAAAGTCCCAATAAACTACTTTTTAGTAGTTTGTCAATGGGTGTTTTTACTTTAAAGATATAAAAAACTTATTTTACTTTGTTTTGCAGTTAGACTTTTTTTTGTGTTAGAGTCTAATTCAAATTATTTCTTTCGGCGAGCCAATTCTTCAACATAATATTTGTTTTACCATTTGTACATTTTTCAATATCATGTAGTTCAGTGTTCTTTGCCCATATTTGTTTAAGTGTCCTTCATTTAGCGTAAAACGAGTATTGTAAATGTGGTTCAGTTTATGTATGTATATTGTGCTATTCATATGCTGAAATATAATTTTATACCACAGAATTGCTCTTACTGAGAGAATTTTGAGATTCTGGTAAAAGTACGGAACATTATGCCTTTGTTCGTATAAACTTTTATGCGCTAGTAATTTAACTAATGAATTTTGAACTTTATTTATATTTGTTTTACAGGAAAGTCCCCAGGCTGTAATTCCATACCTTATAATAGTTCAGCTAATGATAAATAAATTATTCGAAGTGTGCATATTGGAACATAGAATTTTAGTTTATATAATCTGCTAACAATAGAGACCCGAGTCGTTCACAGACTTTATTTATTTGTAAATCCCATTTGAAAAAGCAGTCAATAATAACGCCTAAATAAACATATTTTTTAACCAGGTCAATATTTTCACATGTACACAATGTAAGGATACTAACATGTAAGCAATCTGAATCGTGTGTTTTTATTTCTGGTGTTATAATATTTGCCTTGGCATTGTGTGATCTAATATGTATCAATTTAGTTTTTTTTGCATTTATGATTAAACCAGAGTCATGAGACCATTTCAAAAGTTCAATGCAATCTTGTTGTAAGAGTAGATACGCAATGTACGTAGATCTGTTACCTTCAAAGGCAAAAAAGTAATCATTTTCTTGCATCTCTCTCACACATCGCATTGTGACGTCTCCGTAGACCCTTACCAAAACTACTAGCCGTGATGAAAATTTTGAAAGTATGGAAAATAGTTATAAGGATAATATTGAAGTGCGAGTGAATTTCAAAAATTCAAAAATGTCAATTGTCAATGCGCTGATGGCTTTGCTTTTGTTCTTAAACATATACTGCTGCCTGCTTTTTCCTACTTAATGACAACCGTCGAAAATGAGACAAATGGTGAACGTACGTAACTAAATATACAATCTTTATCATACATCTCCCTCACACGTATAATACTTATTTTTAAAGAAAATCAGGAGAAAAAATTCGGTTGAAATAAAACACAAAAAATCACATTTCAATACTAAACTACAAAGCCAGTTATACCAGAAATGGGAAAAGAATTGACTTGTAATATTTGTTGTAATTTGTTGTTTTTTCTTTCCGCAGAAGTCACCAGACTTCCCGCAGATCCTGAGGGAGTGCGTGGCTCCCTCTGGGGGTCAGGACGACAGGTTTGCAGCCGCGCAGGCCCTCGACACGGAGCTCAAAAACATCCTCAACATCTTTGTCACCGACAAACCCGACTCTAATGACGTATGACTGTTCGACGACTTGTTAAGTTTCTTTGAGTTAGTTTAAAGTGTATCGAGTGATGTTTTTGTTTGATTTAGTTCTTTATTTGTGGGCAGCCTATGTGTAAATACTATTTTTTCCATTATATAATTTAAACAAGGGAGGAACACCAAATGCACAACTTTAATTAGTTGGTTGGTATGCTTTCATGCCGTATCTCCCTTGCTTGTATTATCTGTGGTGTGAAGACTGTTTTGTTTTATCATGTGTATTTTTGTAACTTATTTGTTAAGGCCTTCCTGTCCATCAAAACCTCACCATCATATCATTATCTCCACACAGGAGGCCCTGAGAAAAAAAATCTTTCAGTGCCTAGGTAAATTTTGGGGGTGCTGTGTGGAGGGTCTTTTCAGGGAAAGGAAGAAGAAGAAGTTCTGGGAAGGTAAAGGTATGAGGGGTGGGTAGAAATCTGGGGGGTCAATCTGCCTACGAGTGACGAAATGAATCAATCCTTCCAATTGAGGTGAAAGGCGATGGGTCGAAAGAGTCTAGTCTACGTTAGGTCTTCCTCAATTAATCTCTCCCGATCCGGCCCGCCAAGCTTCAAGTGGGTAAATGCATTTTCCGCCAAGATCCAGACAAATTTCACCCCATGAACCCGGGCACCCCTGCTAAGTCACCAAATGTGCTGAACCACATGAGGTGATCTATGGCAGGGGTGTTGGTTATCCAATAAATGGTTCTCGGAGCGGTGGTACCCGTACTCGCCTCTCAATTTGTACATCCCAGGGTGGAATTTGTCCTCCTCAACAAATGCTTTCCACTGACTTTGATCCTCAGTCCTTCCCGTCCTGCTCCATTTGTCTTCCATGCAGTCTATCCAGTTCTTCCTCGTTCCAACTCTGGACACTATTCGCTTCCACTGGGACATTCTCACACTCCTTGTGTCCTGTCATTTAGCATTCTTTTAACATATCCATCCCATCACAGTTGTCGTTGGGACCTACCGAATCGTTTAAATGTCTCATGCTCAATTACATTTCCAATTTCACAGTTCATTGTTACTTCATTGAAGAGTAAGACACTTCTTTTCAGAGATACCCAAGTAATCGATACTTATGTTGTGTACTTAACATCGCAAACAACTTTTCCCTCATAGTCCTTATACTTCGCTACTGAAATCCAGCTCCGGATCTACGACTTTTTCAAACCGGTGCAGAAACTTGATATTGGCCCCCTAAAACTACCGTCCGGGGCAGCCGCCGTGGTTTGCCCAGATCCGAGGCTGCTGAAATCGCAAGACCTGGGTCGCCGCCAATCATTGTTGAATTCCCCTTATCATTTTTATTTCCTGTTATTATTTGTTGACGGTTTTGTTCGTAGTATTGATCCAAAGCACAGGCATTGTTACAAAATTTCTGACACAAGTGACGAAATCTTTAAAGTGTTGACAATGACCACATCCGGCTGACCGTGGGAGATTGACGTCGCCGAGGAGTTTAAAATATTGTCGATATCTGCTTGTGTATGAATCTCCGTGCAGATATATGGTGGTAGTCTCTAACATACTTGAATCATTATCTGATACTTGGGTATCCCTTTGGGCAAAGAGCCTTGGTTTCTCTCAAGTTCATGGTTCATTAAGTTAGTTTATCGAGGTATTACGGTAACTTCTTGTTTTGAGGTTATTGCTAAGATTACAAAAGGATTTTTAACACTCTGTTATTAATCTAATTGTGCCAAATTTTTGTCTCTCTTTTAATACTTGCCTATAAACTTTCACATTTTACAATTATTGCCTTGTACTATGTCTGTATTGCACAAAATGTAGATTCTTTTTCTTCTACTGGTAGGCTGGTCATTAATGCAATATTGGCTTATACTGTTGGTCACTCTAGCGCATTGGTGACTTCCTCTACTACTTCTGCCAAATACTTTGCTAGTGACTATGAGTTTCTCCAAATTGAAGTCTTCAGTTTGGCGAGCAACTTGTCCAAAGTATCTTTAAATACATTGTAGGCAGATAGTTGAAAGCCTATTGTGGATGCCTAGCTCTTCCAGAATGGATACATTGTAGTTTCAGACTATATATTTCTATAATGACAATATTTTACGGTATATCAATGGCGTACATTGCTTTATGATCAAAGGAAGGCAGCGTATAGTTGTTAGAGTTCGGTTAAGAAGATTGTGCGTTGAATATTTAAAATGACTACGATTATACATATAATAGCCATACAAAGAGCATTCAATACAGTACCTTATCTATGTACATAAATGCTTACATTATAATGTAGAAAGCCTTCTAAAATTTAAAAAAAAATCTATTACCTATAATAATTATATGTAAATGTACGTAATGCTCAATTTCTTCAACTATTTTGAAAATATATTTTTAATCTTAGTACATATTTATATAATTACGTTTTAAGAGGCCGCTATCCGAATTTCTACCGATTTCTTGCAAACCTCCCTTAAACATTTGAAGTTTTTAAGCTCTTAAAAAAATATATGTTATTCCTGAAGATAATTGTATCTATACATTCCCCACGCCGAAACGCAAATTATATGAAATTCCCTCGATAGAAGAAGATCGCAAAGTATACTCGAATTTTTTTTATTTTCAAGTCTGTTTCCGTTATTTTACAAGTTATATGTATGAAAAAATGCACTGTGTTTCACTAAATACTGTTTTAGACAGCCCCCAAGAGTTTTTTGCTCTATTTCAACGAGTCGTGTTTTATTAAAGATTTTCGCAATTTTTGCATCGATTTTGGCGCTATAAATGTTAGCGCTCTTCTCTAACATTCGTAATTTTGTATCTCTCCATCTTCTTCTTTTTGGGGCCGGTAACGGAGCCTTAAATCTTAGTATTTATATAGTTATGAATGTTGAATGGCTTTTGAAGTTTTATTAAAAATTTAATCATCAAAAATACTAATGTTTGGTTCGTCTGTGAATAACTGCTGTAACTGTAACTCTGGTTCAATGAAGTCAAATTTGCGTGAAAAATTCAGACAAGCGATAAAGTATATGATATTTCTAACAAAAACTAGCTTTTACCCGTGGCTTCGCTCGCATGGTATAAGGGGGAAAATCTATATATATATATATATATAAATCAAAATATGCTTGGTTTCCGGCATGTGTTGCTATGCCACTTAATAAAGAAATTATTTCTCCCTGCATGACCTTTCCCATTCCTTGTATATAGAAACCATCGCGGGCATGCGCACATCCAATCCCCAAAGTTTCGTCGCAATCGGATGAATGGTTTAGCAACGCATTGGCATTTCATATATATACAAACATATTTTAATTTTAATTTTTAATTGGTAAATGTTTAAGACAAGATTTTTATGCATAGCACAAAGGGTAACAATTATTATAAGCAATAATTATTAGCCTCAAACACTCATCAACATTGAAAAAATCTCCCGAGAAAAGATAAATGCCGCCGACGGGACTTGAACCCGCGTCCTTCTGATATCCGGTCAACTGCTCTACCAACTGAGCTACGTCGGCTTATCTCCCACCCGCCAAATAATTCAATATATACTAGTGTTTCATTCAACAATTACTGCTTTTTACATTTTTCACCTGAAAACAACCAACTTTATTTTTTGTGAGAAAGGCGTTATAAGTGCTAACTCTCTCACTAGGTGGCGTCGAGACAAATTATGTCTACATTTTTTGGCGAAATACTTTAACTTGCCAAGTATTAATTATTATTTTTAATTGGTAAACTAATGTTTAAGACATCACAAGGACGTGGGTTCAAGTCCCGTCGGCGGCATTTATCTTTTCTCGGGAGATTTTTTCAATGTTGATGAGTGTTTCAGGCTAATAATTATTGCTTATAATAATTGTTATATTTTAATTTTTATAAATATAGATTTATATTAATTGTCATTTTCAAAATTGAAACTGATTTGTCAAGAATTCATATGATCCTGAGATTTTTTATAGGTCTGCGCAGCATTAATTAATTATATAATATAGTAAATATGATACTCATTTTCATTAATTTAATTTGAATATTTCATCCCCTCTTCTTCTCCTTGTCCTCACCCTCTGGAGTCGTTTCTCCTAATATTTTTAATACGTGACTGAGATACATCAATTGTGACTTTTTTTTGAGGATATTGGGATTCGATGGCACTTTCATTTTTATTTTATTTTTTATTAATTTAGTTTACAGAGTGTAATAATGTCATTACAATAATAAATTATAAAATAAGTTTACACAGATTTTTTTTATGTTTATGTTCTTTAGCCTGGGGGCCTAGTCCCTATCTTTTACGTTTTGCTAACAGCCTGTTAACAACAATAAAGTGAGTTGACGATAATGTTTATGATACATTTGCCTAATAAAATATGTGTGATTTAATTTTTTTTCATTAGCAATTTTTAATACTTTTTTATGCTTGCAATCAAAATTTTTACATTTCAAAAATTAAGCGTTTATTTTGGATTACACAATTTGAAAGCGTATTTCATCACTTTTCAAAAATAGTTTTTAGTTTTCGGATAAGTTCAGAAATATTACATTTATTTGGATTTTATTGCAAGGCGGAAATATTTTGACTGGCAAAATAGGACCGAGGCCTGAGGGGTTAACTAACCCAGTGAAGGTAATATCCAAAAGTAAAATTTTATTAGGCATTACATATAAAAATATTTAATAAAAAAAAATAAAAGTTTCATTAATTTTTTTCATGTTGCGATTGGTAACTTTGGTTTCACAAAGGTGTATATTTCAATTTTTTTATGGTTAATTTTTAGATTAGAATATAAAGTGTGGTGCTTTCTCTTACTAACATCGTTTAGATATAACAATTTCTATGAGAAAAATGTCACTTTATTAATTATGGTATTGTCTACATGTTGGGCTTAACAAAAATGTCTTTTTAATTTATTGAAGTTTTTTGCCGGTTAATCGTTTTTAGTAGGCATTTATCGTCTTTGATTGTTCTTATATTTTCAGGTAGGCTGTTCTCTAGATATATGTAATGATATGAGGTGCTACAAACATAAATATATGTTTTTGACAAGTAAAATTTTTAGTTATAATGCTGTGATTTTGTTTTTATTTTATTGTTTGAGTAATTGTTTTTTCAACTAGATCATTAAATTTGAATACTTTAAATTCTCCAGAAATAAAGTTTGTTGGATAATCTCTTCGTTTTTTATATTTAGATAATTATTTTTATAAAAACATTGCACCATTTCAATAGTAGATTTGTTTTGTATGCTATTAACGATCGTCAAGTTTTTTATTTGATCTCATTTTGACATTTGTACATGACCAAAGTTTAAAAAATATAATATGTTTTATATTTTTCTGCCTATTTTAATTATCTTGAAATTTTTAAAGGAAAAAAAATGTTTTGAATTATTTTATTTTTGATTGCCTTTTGATATTTTTACAAGTAGATGTTTAAAGTGTTATTAAATGTTATGTATGTATTGAGTGATGTGTTTGTATACTCGTAAATATACACCGTGTTTGGAAACTCGTGGTATAAGCGGGAAACTGGTGAATCTAGATCACATAGAGAATTTTATAATTCAAATAAATATATAATTTTTAAATATAAAATTTTTTAATGCAAACATAAAAAATCTTTAAAAAAGGCTCACTTCACATTTTTTCTAACTAAATTTGCTTGTAAAATCAAAACAGAAAAAACACGTATTTTGTTAGACATCTATAGGTATTATAAACATTATTTTTGCCCCGCTTTTTTATTGTGTCATGTAAAAATAATTCACAAAGTTCCATAATTTTTTTTTTTTTTAATTGTGTTCTGAAATTTTGGTTTCATAAAGTTGTAGATTTTAATTAATTTGTAGTTATCGTTTATACGAAAACGAAAGCTCAAATCTTAAAAAGTTATATCACAAAATCAATTCCAAATATGATCTAGATTCTCAAGGTTCCCGTTTGTACTACATGTTACCGGTCACCATGTATAATAGCAGATTTATTATTTTGTCGCTTTTTAATGTATCAATTTTAAGTGCATCTTTTTTTAAGTGTATTTTTTTATGCATACAAAATTATAACAATTTTTTCTTTTAAATATAGAATTAGTTATTTATATTCGACAATCAGCGCCATTTTAAGTGTTTTGAAATTCAGCCTGTCATCGTTTGGTTAATTTTTGATAACCTAACCTAAAATAAAATTTAACAAACTGCTGTCAAACCGAGAATCGACGGTTTGACAGCAGTTTCTGTCATGAAATCAAAATAGCGCCGATCGTCAATTTGTGACGATGTCAAATTTGGCAGTTTGTCGAACAACTGGCTCTTAACTTTGCCATTACAGCTTTCTGTAGATATTTAATAATTATTTTAATATATTTTATAAGTTGGACTGAAATTATTTCTGATTATTGTATTTAGTAAATAAGCTTTTAATTGCTCCGATCTATCGCGAATATGCAAGTTTTTCATCTTAAACGAAATGTCAGATTTACAAAAACGTAGTGTTATTTCCGCTTCACAATTAAAGCTCTATAAATGAAACAATTCTGAAAGTAACCGAATACTAAAAATAAGCTTTCAAATTGTTATATTACAAATAAATATTAACATTTGTAAATATTAAAATTTAGAATGCAAACATGAAAAAAATGTAAAAATTACTCACGTGATGCTTTTATGTGAAAACAGTACTAAAATCACGGATTATGTAAAAAATAATAATTATTCTATCGTATAAATGTATAATAAAAAATTTACTTTTTTATCATTTCATACAAGAATATTTAATAAAAAAATAACAATGTTTAACGGCGCGTTGGCGATTTGGCGGGTAAAATATGTATCTGACAGAATAGGTCTTTTTATGTATTTCTATGGACAACTTGAATAGAGATGTGCAGCTTGATTTGCAGGGATGTGACTAGAACAATAACGGAGTTATAACAATTTCTGTGGAAACACGCGTTGATGTGAAAACACGCTTATTGTACTTGACTGCTATCGTTATATTATCGTGTATATTCGCTTACGTATCGGAGTGGTTAAGATATTTTAAAAATAAATAATGTCATGTGTAATGTATTACATCAGAGGTTCCCAAAGTGGGTGCCGCGGCACCCTGGGGTGCCGCGGACAGAGGTCAGGGGTGCCGCGAGGCGCCCAGAGAATTGTGCTCTTGGGGGTGATACTCGGTCCCGAGGCTACCACAGATAGACACTATGTGACAGGGGTGCCGTGAGAAAATTCAAATTTTCTAAGGGTGCCGCGACTTGGAAAAGTTTGGGAACCCCTGTATTACATAATATAAATGACCATGAAATGAGGAAATTCTAGGAATGTTTTTGATGGTTACCATGTGAAAATTATAATTCTCTTTTTTTAACAACATTATTAATTTGTACGAGTGGTAATGGTGTATCATTATGTGCCTAATGTTAAAAACTAAGGTTTTACAGAGTTAGAAAACTTTTAAATGTTATTATAATATGTACATAGAAAGTTTTGAAATTAAAGCTGATTTTTAACAAACAATTAATTATTTTAAAAATTTGATTTCCACAAAAATTATCAAATTGGGAGGTGGGTATGGGTACCGCCGCTCCAGGAACCATTTATTGGATGGCCAACACCCCCACCATAGGTCACCCCAAGTGGTTTTCTTCGTTTGGTGACTTAGCAGGGGTCCATGGGTCCATGGGTCCCGCATTCATGGGTGAGGTCTGTCTAGGTGTAGGGGGCCGATGAGCTTGCTCAACTACTGCATGGCGGGCCGGATCGGAAGAGATTGCGACCTCTACAGCCGGACTCTCTTAATCTACCGCAGTGGGAGAGATGGATTCATACGTCCGTCACTCCCGGATACATTGACCCTTAGATTCATACCCATTGCTCGAACCTTTTTACATCCCAGAACTTCCTATCCTTCATTTCCTAAAAAAAACCTCCATACAGCATTCCCAAAGATGACACAAGCCTTGAGACATTTTTTTTCTCAGAGCCAGGGTGAAGCTAATGTAAAAAAAAAACCATACAAGAGTCCCAACCTCTCCGAACCGCCTGGAGCCAGTGAGTATTGGGTATGTTGTGAGGCCGAAGGTAAGTGGAGAGGGGAAGGAGATGGGAGAGAGGAAGGCGGGGAAGTACCTGGCTATTCAGATCTAGTAAACCATTTCAAATTATATCTTCCGGTCTGGAATGTGCCACAACATACCATATATTATTTAAAATTATTAAAATTATGAAAAACAAATCAATCGAATAAAATTTACTTGTTCACGCCGGCATTTGAACCCGCGACGTCCGACGCCTTACCTCTCGACCTCAGAGGCCACATAATTTTTGAAATATTAAATTTTGCAAAAACATAAAAAAAGTTTTAAAAATTGCTCACCTTACGTTTTTTCTGACTAAAATGACTTTCCGAAAAAAAAAACACATTCATATTTTATTAGACCAATTTATGTATTATAAACGTTATTTATCGTGTAAAAATAATTAATAAAAAATATTCTTTGGATACTTTGGTTTCATAAAGGTGTACATTTTAACCACTGGAGCTCTTTTTGCCACAATATGGCATTATTTAAAATACCTCGGATTGCTTTGCTGCCAATTTTGGCAAATTTTCCCTTATTTGTAAGTAATTAAGTAGAAGTTTACGATTTTATAATTTTTTTTTATAAATCCTACGAATATGTGATAATCGACAAAAGATAAGTGAATTCCTTGTCTATATAGAACTATAATCAGTTTGTATGTCTTCATTTTAAAATTTGGAGGTAAAGCGCCGTCGCTCCGTTAACTTTTAGATTTGAAAATGAAGGGTGATGTTTTCTCTTTCTAATGTTTTGGCCAACTCCCATTTTGCTGTTTTATGTAAAAATAATTTACTGTAGAGGTGTACATTTTACTTCTTTTGAATATAAAGCATGGTCTTTTCTCTTTCTAACACGTTTATATAATTTTTCTCACTATGATCTTATATTATCGCAAAAGATAACACAAGAGGCCCTTGAGGTGATTTTTCACAAAAATGGCGCTATATAAGTCATCCAAATATTATTATTTTATACAGAATCACTTTTCTGTTTTATTTACTTTTCAACTATTCAGCTTCAGGCGAATATTAAGTCACTATAGTAATAAAGTGACCGAGTACCTGATAGTAACCACTCGATCGAGATAGATATCAGGCGAGATCTCTTGTCAGATTTTTGAAGTAAAACTTCTTTACGCACGCTCGACTTAGGGGGTAAGCTAGTGAATGCGTTACGAAAAAGTGTTATGCGAACGGTGATCAGGCGAGTTGAACGGTCGTGCCTTTATGCACGCTTGACTTGGGGAGTGATAAGGATGAGGATAAGGTCGTAGGTCACCCCACGGTCGTAGGTCACCCCAGGGTCGCATGACCCATGGGCCATATGTCACCCCAATGTCAATTTCATATGTTACCCCAGTGTTATAGGTCATATGTCACCCCAATATTAATGTCATATGTTACCCCAGTGTTATAGGTCACCTCAAGGTCGTAGGTCACCCCAAGGTCATGAGTCACCCCAAGGTCATAGGTCACCCCAAAGTCATAGGTCACCCCAATGTCATATGCTCTTTTATAGGTTAGTGAAGTTTTACTTCAGTCGTGTGGTCTAAAGCACACTGGTTTTTTGTGTGCTATTTTCTAAGGCTGTTAAATAAATAAATAATCACGCATAATATGTTTAAAACCTGTCAACAATCATGTTTAAAACGACCTAAACTAAAATACGCGACAGCTCACAGCTGTAATAGAAAAGCAAATAAAAGCAATATAACGTCATACAAATCTGACAGCAGATCTCGGCCGAGAACTATCTCGTTCCCACAAAAGGTATAGAATAGCTCGTCAGATATCCGTTGCATCTCTAATTGTTACCAATTAATGTGAAGAGAGTGGTGTATACCAATATAATAAACAGGAAGATTGAGCCTAGATTTATAGCATATTTTTACACTGTTTAATTGATCTTTAATTATTATTATTAATCAGTAGGTATGTTTATAGCTGCGGCTATTTTGTAATAAATATTTATTGCAACTGATGTTTTATTTTTTGCCTTTAAAATTGACATCACTGCTCAAAAGGTTGAAGCAGAGAGAACTGCTCAAAAGGTCGGGGCGGAGAGAATTGCTCAAAAGGTCGGGGCGGAGAAAACTGCTTAAAAGGTCGGGGCGGAGAAAACTGCTTAAAAGGTCGGGCAGAGAAAATTGCACAAAAGGTCGGGGGCGGAGAAAACTGCTCAAAATGTCGGGGCAGAGAGAACTGCTCAAAAGGTCGGGGCGGAGAGAACTGCTCAAAAGGTCGGGGCGGAGAGAACTGCTCAAAAGGTCGGGGCGGAGAGAACTGCTCAAAAGGTCGGGGCGGAAAGAACTGCTCAAAGGGTTGGGTCAAGAAGTGTGATGTAGGTATACAAAAAAATGGTGTCACCAGAAATGTTTTCAGCTCCTAGGCTGAAAATGGTGACACTAGCTCCTTGGCTCTGAACCCAAAGGTAGCCGATTTGAAACTCTGCAGGACCAAATAAATTTCTAATTATGGAGGCAATTAAATTCCACAAAAACTCCATTAATATTAACAGAGACAACATGGCTAATGGTCCATACCCAAAGTCAACTTTAATAAATAAAGTAAAAATTATAATATTTAAATCATATATAAAGATAGTAGCCAATAATATGTGCATTAAGAAAAAGAAGATAATGTTGGTAGTTCTTAGTCGAAGTATGATACAATTAAAAGTGACCAAATTGGAAATGGGTTCCATAGCTCAATCGGTAGAGCACTTGCCATGTATGCTAAGGGACCTGGGTTCGAGTCCCAGTGGAACCAATATCTTTTTCATATTTTTCTGTATCCAGATTTTGATTGAGTTTCGCTAATATTGTCTTCATTTAATTAAATATAATAATTTGAGATTATACTCATAAAGTTAAAAAATAAAAAGTAAAAATCCTTATATAAACACACATTTTTCAACAATCTACACTGAGGGATGAAGCGCAACATGGCATAATAACCCAAAAATGACAATCTTAAAAATATTAAAAAACATTCATTAAAATAATCACAATAGACGTTTGGTCATTTCGCACCAGATTTAAAAAAAATATCTTAATTTTTGGCACAGATCATCCACAACACTCTTCTATCAGTGAACATCACTGATCAGAAATAAGTGATTCTAATTTAGTAGATATATTATAAGGTTACTAATTTTTAGAGCTTTAAATTGATGTTATTTTTTGTACAAATAAGTTTACTTATAATCTTGTTCTATAGAGTAGGTACATAATTACCACATGAACTTGTTCTGACCTCACTATAGATAACTTGTTTAACCCGACGCAGTTGTGGCAGACAGAACACAGCTATTGTGGCCGGGTATATTTTACCCGTGTAGATTATTGTACATATTAGTATTCTATATGTCAATATTAGTATTTTATATGAAGAAAATAGGTAGTTTATACGTTATTTATGAAAATTAAACAGTTATTTATTATTAAATAAGCAAATAATCATCAAAAGTTTAGGAACTAAATATTTTTCTCCTGAGATTAATTTCTTACAACATAACATAGAATATGTGAGATTCTTACAACATAACATAGATGTTGCGAGCTTATCTTCGACATCTTGGGCAACAGCAACAATATTCTCAGTAGAACGGCTGCTCCGGGGCTAGACTTCTTTTTATGGGGTTTTTTGAAGTTGCAGGTTTACGTCAACAAGCCTCAGACTCAGTGGTGTAGCGTGCCTTGGAGGAGCCCTGTATCAAAATTAGTTGGGGCCCTTATATTGTTCGGTACAATCTGTGATCAGGTATTTTCATGTATTGAAGATTGCCATTTTTCTTTAAAAAAACAAAATTCACCCTTCGCTACTGGTTGATAAATAGGTAGTACTTAACATTTCTGAAAAAATGAAGATATTTTGGGCATTTTTTTATAACCTCCTCCCTTTTCTGTTTACTTTTTCTTTTCATAGCTCCACTGGGAAAATTTCTTTTCCTTTCACTCATTCTTTTCACAAATCAAACTAATTAACCAATGTAGAATGTTGCCAACTTTTGGGCGCACGCTTAACCCGGGAAAAAAAGAGATTGCTTTTTTGACTTTTGTCATTTCTGAAGTGAAGTTTTTTCCCGGGAAGCACGAGATTAAGTGATATTGTGGATAACATTTAACTAATTTTTGCTTACACACATTAGGGGCCTCTGTACTCTGTAGCCCAGAGGCCCCGTATCATTGATACGGCTGATACGGTGGTAGCTACGCCCCTGCTCAGACTCTTGAAGCCCTTAAGGAGAATATTCACCAGGAATGCGAGAACCTGTCACCCGAAGCTCTGGCAAGATTGATGAAAAATGCCATAAAACGGGCCCATATGGTCATCAACTCTAGTGGCAACACTTGGCCAATATCATTTTCTCGACTTGATGGAATAAATTCTAATGGATTAAATAAACAAATTTTACAAGCAGAACCAAAGTTTTTCATTAAAAAAAAAAAAAATTACAGCAAAGAACATCGGATGATTACATTTGCCCCACCCTGTACAAAACAAACAATAATAACAATTGAGGAACAAAATATATTTTTTTAACACAATAATATAATAAAATAGTGAGTAATGTGGAACAAAGCCTATGTATTATTTTACACTAAGTTTCATACATAAACATGTTGTTTATGTATGAAACTTAGTTTAAACGTGGCCATTGTAGCCGGGTATAAGTTACCTGGGCTCTCTTCACAGACTTGTAAATTCCACCGTAGCCGCAGCGACATTAAATATAATAGCTTATGCACCCAAACGACGAGCGAAGAGCGTCAAATAACTTGCCTATTTAGTTTTCAAGTTATTATGATTTTAAAAACCGTCGGGTATTAGATACCCAGCAACAATGACGCCGGGTTAAGTAATTTCATTATTAATAAAACTTCCCACAGCTCTCAAATCAAGGAAAACACAGTTTTATAATATACAGCTCTGTCAGGCAGAGTTGATAAAAGTTTATCATTAAAATGTAAATGTTAAATTCCACAATACAAGGTGTTTTAAGTGATAAAATTATTAGAAATTTTAGTCAATCAACCACATAATGCACAACAATTTATATTTGACCTTGTATTACAAATAAACTAGATTTTCAATATGTTGTTTCCGTTCTACATGTTGTTTGTTATTGCTGCAGTGTTTGTGACAGGTAAGAACAAATTATAACATCTTCTGTTTGCCGTTACGAGAGATGGGAAGACTGATAGAGATATCGAAAGAAGGTTAAATGCAGGCAACTCTATTAATGGAGGACTGAACGCCGTTGGCGCCAACAAAAAACTGTCCAAAGAAGCTAAGTAAGCCGTCCATAATGGAGTGCAGGTACCTACCCTGATATATGGCGGTGAGGCATGGAACTGGCAGAGGAGGGATGAAAGTAGCTGAATGCTGTAGAAATGAAATCCTTGAGGCGTATGTGTGGTAAAACAATGTATGACCGTGTGAGAAATGTGGAGTTCCGCGAAGAATGCAAGGCTGATGTATGCGTAATGAGTAAGATTAAGAAAGGGGCTCTCTGATGGTTTGGGCATGTAGAACGAATGAACGAAGTAAGGAGAGTATATGACGCAAATGTGAATGGTAGAAGTCGGGGACGCCCGAGGAAGACATGGCACGACCAAGTGAATACTTGAGTCGGGCCATGTGAAGAGTCGGAATAATAGAAGAGCATGTATGAGACGATGTATGAATGTGAACGAGGCAAGGAGTGTGTGCCAAGATTGAGTTGTTTGTTCAAATAAAAAAAATGTAGAATAGTAGAGTTTTGTACCTCAAAGTGCTCTATTATAAATACAATAAACATGCGTTCCTCATCACTATATTGCTGCAGTTCTTTCTTATACATTAAATAATGGTGAAACTCCAAAGTACTAGTTTTGTGCAATGGGAATTGCTTTTCATTTTCTTTATGATAATAAATATGATAATAATTGTATGTTTCCTTTGGGGGAGTGCACACATATTATGTTCACCGTTTGTCTCAGTTTCGACTGTTGTTATTTGGTGTGTAAGAAAGAGCAGCAAGAGAACAAAAGAAAAACTTTCAGAGCATCGACATTTATGATTTTTGGAATTCACTTACACTTCAATAACCTTGTAACTATATTCCTAATCTTCATACATAAAACAAAGTCGGGTTAGTTACACCATTAATAACTCGAGAACGGCTGGACCGATTTTTATGATCTTTGATTTGTTGGATTTGTCTCCGCCCCGAATAGCAGAATAGCTATTAAAACATCGGAAAAATCACGATAGAAATAATTATAAAGAAAATTCTTTTCGTCGTACATTTTGTATGGAACGAATTCTCATCTTTTGAAAGAGCTGCAGGAATATTGTGATAAATATAATATTGAGTAGTGAGTGAATTCCAAAAATTCAAAAACGTCAAATTTCAATGCGCTGATTGTTTTACTTTTGTTCTTAAACATATAACGCTGCCCCTCTTACACACTAAATGTCAACAGTCGAAAATAAGACAAACGGTGAACGTATGTCTGCACCCCTCCAAAGGAAAAATACAATAATTATAATAAATCTCCTTCACACGTGAAACGAAAATAAAACGCAATTCCCGTAAGTAAGTGGAAAAGTAAGAATATCACAAAAATTGTAAATCCGTACATAACGCCATCTCTGTTACTGACAAACACAAAACACGGACAGTTGAGCATCGATAATTGCTTCTTTGTGTAATTTTTAACTAAAAAAAAACTGAATTTAATTCAGCCAATAAGTTAACACAACTACAGTTATTGATTCTGAGGCGGTACGAAGTTTCCCGGGTCAGCTAGTATAAATATACCTATGACTAATTTAAAATTATCATTACGGCAAGTAGTATTTGTAGAGTCTATGGAGATGTCAAGGTGCGGTGTTTGAGAGAGATGCAAGAAAATGATGACTTCTTCCTTTGGAGGGAACTGATCTACGTACATTGTGTATATCATCTTTTGAAAGAGTTGCTGTTTTATAGCGATAAGGAACGTATAGTTATTTGTTTTTTTTGGCCATCACTGTATAAAAGAGTACAATGTTTTTAAGTTGATTAAGGTTAAACGTCACGTACGTTATAATCTACGCATTCACAGATGGCGCCAATCAAATAATAAAAAAATATTTTGTATCTATGACTCAATCCAATATTGTATTTTTCAGCCTTTCTTGAAAGATTTGGGTTTGTTTATTGACAAAACTATTTATTTATATTCTAATTAAATATGTACGGTCGCGAACAATTAATTTACCTTAATATTTTGAAGCGTAATATGCAAAAAGCATTAAAAACCTAAAATAATTTGATTGGCGCCATCTGTGAATGCGTAGATTATAACGTACGTGACGTTTAACCTTAACACATTTTTCATTCAGCCATGTTTTTACTTTTGTTTTAAATATATTCAATTCTGTTATTTTTTATTTACTTTGGTAGAGCATCGTTTAATAGCACTTGTGAAAATTTTTGATTAATTTCAATAGAAGTAAAATAAAATGGAGCCTACTTTGGTCATTACTACGAGGGCTGCCCGTAAAATAAGGTCTCCAAGGCGCTGCAGTCGTGAGGAACGATTATACGTGCAATCTTGTAACACTGGCGTGTAGCATGGTTTCCCCTTGCCAAATCCCCACCATGTTGCACCCTCTGTGATGCTTAGTCTCGGCATGGCAGCTGTTCGCGATGGAGCTTCCACTCGCCAGGTGTGAGTTACGCTCTGTAATTCGTTTTTAAACTTTGCTTCGATGAATCTGAATGAAGCCACTGGGATTGTTCTTTTGTCTCTGGTGTCGTGTAGTCAGTGTAATGCATCCGGGTCTCATCCCCAGTTACAATTGAGGCCAAGAATTCTTCGCCATCGATGTAGTAGCACTCAAGGAATTCGCGGGCTGCTTCAACCCGTTGTTGTTTGTGATCGATATTAGGTGAGCATTTTGGGATCCACCTTGGGTAGAATTTGTGGTCTCCCAAATGTTCTGTCAAAATCTTGTCAATAATGGTCTTACTGACATCAGGGGTCACATCATAGAGCTCCCGAACTGTCACCCGTCGCATTGCTTTTTCCATTTTGTCGTCTGAAACAGATGATCATCATTTTCGCAATCATATGCTGTTTTCTGTACACTTCAAGTAGCTGAGAATGAATTTCTGCCGGGGTTTTGTTCTTTGCACAAAAAAACTAATTATAGAGCGTAATTCACACCTGGCGGGTGCGACGAGCGGAAACTCCATCGCGAACGGCTACCACGCCGAGTTTTGGTGATTTGGCATGGAGGAACCAGGCTACACGCCAGTGTTGCCAGATCTCGCGTAAAATTCCTCGCGACCGCAGCACCTTGGAGACCTTATTTCTCTCCTTAGAGACCTTAGCCCTCGTACATAAACACCCACAGCACACTTTTCTCAGTTTATCTCTTGGCTGTTCTTTTAAAAAGGCGAAACATATATTTTTTACAGATCCTGTAAGAGGAATAACAACAACAGAAGCGCCGAATGAAAGGTGAGAAATATATTAAAAGTCAGCTCAGATATTAAAATTTGTTATTATTACCGTGACAATTCATGTTTATGGTACCGTGACGGCGAAAAAGGCAATAAACATGCGTTCCTTATCGCTATAATGCTGCAGCTCTTTCTAACACATTAAATAATGGTGAGACAAAAGATGAGACACACAAAATATGTGTGACTGTTTCCTCCAAAGTAGGTACTACTTTTTTACAACGGGAATTGCGTTTCATTTTCTTTATACTTGTGAGGGAGATGTATGATAATGATTGTATGTTTCCTATTGTATGGGGGTGCAGATACACGTTGACCGTTTGTCTCATTTTTGACTGTTGTTATTAAGCATGTAAAAAAAGAGCTGCAGCACCATATGTTTAAGAACAAAAGCAAAATCATCAGCACATTGACATTTGACATTTTTGAATTTTTGGAATTCATTCACACTTTAATATTAACCTTGTAACTGCATTCCATACTTTCAAAATTATCATCACGGCTAATAGTATTATAGTGGTCTACGGAGATGTCACGGAGCGGTGTGTGAGAGCGATACAAGAAAATGAATATTTTTTTCCTTGGGAGGAAACAGACATACGTACATTGTGTATCTCATCTTTTGAAAGAGCTGCAGCAATATTGTGATAAGGAACGTATGTTTATTACCTGTTTTATGCCGTCACAGAACCGTAATCTTTAATATTCACGATAATAATAAAGCGCTCATCAAGATGATGCACCAATACATAATGGAAAATCATGCAATTTTGGTTTAAAAATTAGATAACTAACTAACTAACCATCACGCCGTTTTCGCGCAGGGATAGGCAGAGAGGACGAACCTCCAAACAACTCGGTCTTGGCACACACTCTTTGCCTCACTCACATTCATACATCGTCTCATACATACATTCTCTTCTATTATTCTGACTTTTGACATGGCCCGACTCAAGTATTTGATTCACTTTTTGATCGTGCCATGTCTTCCTCGGGCATCCCCGACTTCTTCTACCATTCACATGTGCGTCATATATTCTTCTCACACTATTTTCTTCTTTCATTTGCTCTACATGCCCAAACTATCTGAGGTTCCCTTTCTTAATCTTACTCATTGTGGTTACATCAGTCTTAATTCTTTGCACATATTAACAATTCTCACACGATCATACATTGTTTTACCACACATACGCCTCAGGGATCTCATTTCAATAGCATTCAGTTTAATTTCATACTTCCTCTGCCAGTTCCATGACTCACTGTCATACATCAGGGTAGGTACCAGGACTCCATTGTGGACTGCTAGCTTCGTTTCTTTTGACAGTTTTTTTATTAGCGCCAATGGCATTCAGTCCTCCATTAATAGAGTTACCGGCATTCATCCTTCTTTCAATATCTCTATCAGCCTTCCCATCTTTCGTAAACATACTTCCCAGATAGACAAACTCATCCACCTGCTTCGAGTATTCATCATTCACAACTATATTGCACACTGTTTTCGTACTCTCTCTTTCAAACACCTTGACTTTAGACTTACTTTCATTCATCATTAACTCATTCTTCATACATACTTCGTTCATCCTAGATACGAGAGACTGTAGATCTTCCATATAGCAATCAGCACCGCATCATCAGCATACAACAGGCAACATACTTTCAGACATTGCTTAGATATATTTTAGATACAAATATTTGCCTATGAAATAAATGAGTATTTTTGTGATTAGTCTTTTTAAAAGCCCAGAGAAAAGTGAAATACATATTATTAGGCCTATAAAAACTGCTTCGAAGTTAAAAATCTCCTACTTACGAATCTCTTTTCTGTTATGGTTTTATTGTAAATGTGGGAATTTAAATTCTTTAGCAAAACATTTAAATATTTGTGCCTGAACACGCGGTTAGCGATGTTTTGTTCTTGAATAAATGAAATTAGGTGTTAAACTGGAATTTAAATATATCCCGTCTACATAAAGAGTGCAGTTATTGTTAGTGGCCTGATCCAGAATTTTTGTTCTTCAGTACTGGTTGTGCCCTGCCTGCATTTCCTGCCCATGGAAGTTACGCAGTCTCCGGCAGCCAGGAGATGCCGGCGAAAGGACAGCTGGTGGGACACTTCTCAGTGCTGCGCTACTCCTGTAACCCGGGCTACGAGGTCTCGGAAAAGTACTCCATTTGCGAGGATGACAACTCTTGGACGGACAGTCCCGTGTGCAAAGGTAGGAAACACAATCGCCATCCTTCAAACAAATATATCTTTTATCGGTTTCATGAAAAAATAGACACAAAGCAGATCATTGAAGGTAAGTGAAATATAACAAACAAACCTAAACTAAACTAATAACTTGGTTATCCAATAAATGGCGCTACATCCCATTTAGAGCCTTGGCCTCCTTCAAGATAAGCCTCCACCGCCCTCTGTCCTTTGCCGTCGTCTTCCAATCTGCAACATCCTTGCATCCTTCCTGACATCATCCTTCCATCTCAGCCTAGATCTGGTCCTAGATTCCGGTTGTACTGTTAGAACCTTCTCCGGTACTCGTGTGCTTGGCATGTGGTGCACATGTCCGACCCATCTTAGTCTTTGGAGTCATGGATAAGGAGTCTGGGAGCTTAGTAGATGTCATAGAGCTCATTATTGTGGCGGATTCTCCATGCCTCTCCCTAACCAAATCAAATCAAACTAACCTCATCTAACTTTAAAATTTTATCCGGTTACTTGAATCTAGATTTTAATCTGTGAGGCGGATGTGAGTGCTGCCGCCCCGGAAACCATTTATTCGATAACCAACACCTCTGTCAAAGGTCACCCCAAGTGGATTGATAAGTTTGGGGACTTAAAAGTAGTGCCCGGGTCCATGGGGTGAGGTTTGTCCAGGTTTTAGAGGTTGAAACCGGTGGATGCGTCTGCGCAGTGGCGGATTTGCAGTCTTGGCCGCCCTAGGCCCCAGGCCATGTAGCCGCCCCTTTCTCAGTACCCATCATATTGACCAGGAGTATCCAAACTTTTCAGTAAGTTCCAGTAAGTTCCTAAGGTCAAAACCGTTTTAATTTTCCTGCTATTATCATTCATAGTTGCTGCGTGGCGGGCCGGATCGAGAGAGACTGGGTGAGGGAGGCCTTTTGACCTTTCCAGCCGAACTATTTTGACCCATCACCTTGCACCGCAGTTGGAGGGATGTATTCATACGTATGTCACTCCTGGACACACTAACCCCCAGATTCCTACCCACCCCTCATACCTTTTCCTTTCCAGAACTTCCTATCCTTCCCTTCCTTAAAAAGACCCTCCACACAGCATCACCTAAGATGACATAGGTCGTGAGGGAAAATATTTTCCTCAGGACCTCCGGTGTGGAATTAATGTAAAAAAATACGCTTGCTAAATTCGCTAGTTCAATTACTGTATAATTGTCGCAGGCCGGATTGATGAAATTGGCGGACCGTTGTTTAGAGACCCCTGATATAGACTATAGACTACATAATGAATTTATTTATTGACAACTTTTGTCGAAATCGATTCAGAAATTTAGTTTACTCTAATAGCTGCTAGTTTTTTTATATTTTCTAAGGTTTCAAGGATTTGAATAAAACATTTAAAACAGTTTTAGGTTTAATTTATTTAACAGTTTCAGGTTTATTCTCATACAATAATATATAAGTGTTTCGTGTTTCACAGTTACAATTAGGGTTGCCAGATATGGGCTTATCTTTTCCTGGACATTTCTGGGGTTACAGACGAAGTTGGGGTTTTAGAGTCGAAGTCGAAATCCAACTAAAAATGTTGGCTGTTGGATGGGCAATAGAAAAAAATATTACTAAATTACTAGTTAGGTATTTTGTATTTTAAAAGAAAAAAAGCAAATGATTATAAAACATACCTTTATTTTTTGTGAAATCTATTAAGTAACAAACTGCATACATACCAACCATACCATATACAGTCAAGGATAAAAAGTTATAGTTAGTCAATAATAATAATAATATGTTAATAATTGAGCAACTCTTTAAGACTTATTATTTATTATTAAACTTTGGTAGAAAAACAACATTAGGTATTATATATATTAAAAAAAGTTAAAATAAAAAATTGAGCATCTCTTCAAGGCTTATTAATAAAACTTTGGTAAAACCTCAACATCGGAGATTATTAACATACATAATACAGCCATGGATAAAATGTTATAGTTAGTCTCCAAACAAATAAAAGAAATCAGCACCTCTTTTAAATAAAAATTAACTTAAGGTACATATTCGAATATAAAAACTAAACTTAAAATACAAATTAAAACTTTGGTAAAAAAAATTAAGTAAAGTATTATCTAACATAAAAAAAAAAACTGAATTCAAACTAAAATTGAGCAACTCTTTAAGACTTATTATTTAAACTTTGGTAGAAAATCAACATCAGGTATTATATAAATATATTTAAAAAAAAATCAAAATAAAAAATTGAGCATCTCTTCAAAGCTTATTAATAAAACTTTGGTAAAAACTCAACATCGGAGATTATTAACATACATAATACAGCCATGGATAAAAAGTTATAGTTAGTCTCCAATCTCTCCAAACAAATAAAAGAAATCAGCACCTCTTTTAAATAAAAATCAACTTAAGGTAAATATTCGAATATAAAAACTAAACCTAAAATACAAATTAAAACTTTGGTAAAAACAAATTACGTAAAGTATTATCTAACATAAAAAAAAACTGAACTCAAAACAAAAAATGAGCAACTCTTTAAGACTTATTAATTAAACTTTGGTAGAAAATCAACATCAGGTATTATATAAATATATTTAAAAAAAGTTAAAACAAAAAATTGAGCATCTCTTCAAGGCTAATAAAAATAACTTTGGTAAAAAAAATCAACATCTGGCAGTTACAATTCTCGTCTGCACTTAAGTGCAGCAAAATCATTAATTAGATCTTCGCACTCCAATTTTCTTAAAAGATCTGCTTCTATGTTAAGTAAAGCAAGATCGTTCAGCCTTTGCTCCGTCATTGTTGTGCGTAAATAATTTTTTACACGTCGTAAACAAGAAAATGATCGTTCTCCAGAACAGTTACTGGCGGGAGTACACACACACATTCGAAGAGCAATATCCACATTTCCTACCATTTTTACACGGAGCTATTGCAATGCTTTATCTATTTTGACCATGATGTCACAAATCCGAAATCCGTAGGCTACTTTAGAACAATGTTAAAAATAAATAAAAATCCTTTGCCTCTTAATCCTATTCCTATGTTCCTCCTCCCCCCCCCCCCCTCCTTTTTCATATATTTTAACAAAAAATATATTTTTTTAAAGAAAATACCTACCCTTTATAATGTCACACTTTATTATTTATCATCAGTGGAAAGTTCATAATTGGCATAAATAACAGCTTATTATTGTATTATTTTGTAATCTCTGATTTATTTATTTATTATAGCTTTTGTAAGGTGATTTATGCATAACAATACCTAACGCGGTTCAGTCACTAGCGGCACTAGCGCGACTGAATCCCGGTAGGGATTGGAAATACGCGAGCGGGCGAGCGACGGCGCATGATAGGTGTGGCGAGGGCAGCTGCGGGGCGGGGGGGGCGCGCTGTGTGCTGTGTGTGAACACGCTCTTGCATATCGCTAGCCATATATTCCAATTGGGAATATATAGCGAGCGATAGGCCGAAATACGCCATCCCACGCATATTATAGCTGTGTGTGAACACGCTCTTATGAAACTTCCGAGCACGAGCGCGAGACCCTTGCGGCTAGCAATGACGTTCTCGTACGTAGAATATTTAGGTACTTAGAAAGTAATTTCTTGTTATGATCTGTGACTTTTTTGTCGCGATTGGCCGCCCCTAATATCTGGGCGCCCTAGGCCCGGGCCTATTAGGCCTAAGGGGAAATCCGCCACTGCGTCTGCGTAAGTGGGCCAGATCGAGAGAGACTGGTTGAGGAAGGCCTTTAGATCTGTTCAGCCGGATTCTCTCGACCTATCTGGACACACTGACCCCCAGATTTCTACCCACTCCTTTTTTTCATCATAGCCACCATTGAGAAAATGTTAAAAAAGTCCCATTCAACAGAATCCACTTAACAATCCTTCCATTAATATGCTCAGCGTAACTTAAGTCACTCTAGGGCCCAGTTGTTTTGCATAAATTCACTTGTGACAAAGTCATCAAATGGCCATTCAGTGCCATTTTATAATTTTTGATTTTTTTAAATATTTTTTTTCTTATATGAATACCTCACAAGAGTCCCACCTGCTCCCGTCTGGAGTCAGTTAGACTATGGCATCCCCAATCGGGGCATGTTGTGAGGCTGAAGGTAGTGGGAAGGGGAAGGAGATGGGGAAGTACCTGGCTATTCAGATCTGGTCACCAAACACGGTTATTTAAAAAAAATAATTACATGTAATACCGCACAAGAGTCCCAACTGCTCCCGTCTGGAGCCAGTGGGACTATGGCATCCCCAATTAGGGTATGTTGTGAGGCTGAAGGTAGTGGGAAGGGGAAGGAGATAGGGAAGAGGAAGGTGGGGAAGTACCTGGCTATTCAGATCTGGTCACCAAACATGGCTAAAGCCATTTCAAGCAACGTTTCTATTCTGAATGGTGGTCTTACACCAGGGCGATATTGAGAGTATCTTCCACTATTATTTTTAATGAGTAAATTGTGAAATAACACAAATTAATCAAATTAAATGTATTTGCCACGCCGGGATTCGATCCCGCGACACTCGGAGCTCGGAGTGCGAGTCAAGAGCCTTACCGCTGGACTACGCCGGCCGTAAAAGGCTAAAGCCATTTCTAGCAACGTTTCAATTCTGAATGGTGGTCTTACACCAGGGCGATTTTGAGAGTATCTTCCACTCTGGAACGTTTCGCAAATATACTGAATATTATTTTAAATTAATTAATTATGAAATAACACTAATTAATTAAATAAAATTCGATCCCGCGACCTTCGGATTGCGAATCAAGGGCCTTACTCCTCGACCACGCCGGCCGTCCCGTGATGGTTTCAGCTTTCGAACAAATTGTGACCAACAGAACAGAACAACTATCATGTTGTTAAACTTGACCGCTTATTAAAATTTGATAGAAAGCTGAAACGCAACAGAATCGGCGTTTAATATCTCAGGTACTTCTCATACATATGTCTAGTAATGTTATATTGTCATGTAAACAAGCTTATGGGTCTGTGTGGTTAAAAAGCTACAAATCCACAATTGCGATTTTTTTCAGAATTATGCTCCATGGCCAATTTGACTTCCATCGATTTGACCTGCCATTCCGAAACCCACGACGAAATAACTTGCCAGTCTAAAATGCCACATGGAACCATCGTATCTTCGAAATGCAAAGAAGGACACATGGAAACCGAGCTGCTCGATACTGTCGAGTGTCGAGATGGAAGATGGAATTCTCCATTCCCCAAGTGTAAAGCAAGTGAGTATACCTGATGGATAAAGTATACCCTCACCTTGGAAAAGTTCCGATGAAATCTCTCATAATTCTCTAAATGAAGGAATATGGTTCTGCGACTTTTCATCTCATAACAAAATATCCCCTGACAAAATATCCTATAGACAAAACATCCCCGACAAAATATCCTACTGACAAAACATCCCCTGTCAAAAAATTATCTCCGACAAAACATTTTCTGACAAAATATCCTACGGACAAAACATCCCTTCACAAAATATCTCCGACAAAACATCCCCGACAAAATATCCTACAGACAAAACATCCTCGACAAAATATCATACGGACAAAACATCCCCCGACAAAATATCATACGGACCAAATATCCCCACACAAAATATTACCGATAAAACATCCCCGACAAAATGTCCTACAGACAAAACATCCCCTGACAAAATATCCTACGGACAAAACACACCCTTACAAAATATCTCCGACAAAACATCCCTGACAAAATATCCTACAGACAAAACATCCCCCGACTAAATATTAAATACTAAATATTCAACATTCGGACAAAACATCCCCTAACAAAATATCTTATGGACAAAACATACCCTCACAAAATATCTCTGACTAAACATCCCCGACAAAATATTCTATGCACAAAACATCCCCGACAAAATATCATCCGGACAAAACATCCCCTGAAAAAATATCCTATGGACAAAACATCCCCGACAAAATATCATATGGACAAAACATTCCCTGACAAAACATCCTCTGACAAATTATCAATGACAAAACATCCCCGACAAAATATCCTACAGACAAAACATCCCCCGACAAAATATCATACGGAAAAAATTCCCTGACAAAATATCTTATGGACAAAACATCCCCTCACAAAATATCTCCGACTAAACATCCCCGACAAAATATTCTATGGACAAAACATCTTTGACAAAATATCATACGGACAAAAAACATCCCCTGACAAAATATACTATGGACAAAACATCCCCGACAAAATATCCCCTCAAAAAATATCCTATGGACAAAACATCCCCTGACAAAATATCATACGGACAAAACATTCCCTGACAAAATATCTTATGGACAAAACATCCCCTCGCAATATATCTCCGACTAAACATCCCCGACAAAATATTCTATGGACAAAACATCCCCCGAAAGAATATCATACGGACAAAACATTCCATCGACAAAATATCCTAACCTATTCCATCAAAACCTGACCTAACCCAACAACACCTTTCGGCGCAAAATTTAAAATTTAAATCGAAACTGTAAGTTCCTTGCTTTGTCTCCTTCCTTCCTTGTCGGTGGATGTTTTGTCCGTAGGATATTTTGTCCTTGGGATATTATGTCGAGGGATATTTTGTCAAAGGATATTTTGTCGGGAATATTTTATGGCTGGATGAAAACGCGTGGTACTAGGGAATATTGCTACTACCCGTGGCGTGGAGGCTTATTTTATTTTTTTTTATGTACTCTCAGCATTACAATTCCCACATATATAATAACCCATGATCCTTCCTTCACAGGTCTGCGCTAATATTTTTATAATTTTGCTAAAATGTAATATCGTCGCTCACACTCTAACACAGCATATCTCATTTTACACAGGTTTTCACGAGGAATAAAAAACAGTTTAGTTTATTAAATAAAAATAGCATATCTTTAAAAAATAGGATCAACTAATATATATATATATGGATCAGTTATTTGAAGAAGCATTTTTTTCATTAGCTGGATGCGTATTTCAATTATAAACGATTGAGTGGTTATTACTACAGTGGAATCCGTTTATAATGACATCGAAGGAAAATGACAAACGCGTCGTACTAAGCGGACGTCATACAAAGCATTTTGTAGAAAATAAACAACCTCCTGTTTTTTTAGGTGAATGTATTTATTTTAATAGAGAGAAACACAGCACATTAAAACTCATACCGGATGTGTTTGGAATCATGTCGGCCACTATAACCGACACAATTTTCAATGACATTAGGACATAATTTATTAAAAACGGGTCATAATAAGTGACATGTCACTATAAGCGAAGTCATGAAGTCATTATATCCGACTTTATTATAAAGAATTTTATATGAAAATCAAACTTCGCGGTGTATTTACTTCATCAATATAGGCGGAGTCATAATAAACGGATTCTTCTATACTTATCTTTTCCCTTTCTGAGTTTGCTCGTAATACACGAGTATTACAGTGTTAATTTTTTTTTAAATTTCAGTTTGTGGGTCAGAGACAAATTCTGCAGAATTTTTCCCTTGGCACGTTCTGATATTTCGTGACCGTTACAGAAAAATTGAGCAAATATGCGCTGGGAGTTTGATTCAACCAAATCTGGTCATAACCGGTAAGTAAAGTCAACTTATTATTATTATAAGTTTTTATAAACCACTTATATTTTATTAGTTTTAAAATGTTTATATCTTATCTTTATCATTACATAGTATAAAATGAAGCCGCTCCCGCTGTCTGTGCGCTTAGATCATTTAAACTACGCAACGGATTTTCATCGAGTTTTCACCAATCAATAGAGTGATTCATGAGGAAGGTTTTTAGGTATATAATTAGTCAAGGTTTTGTGTAAATTTGTTCAATTATATAAATAAAGGGAGCGGGCTGGCAAGCAGGCAGCGGGATGGCATGCGGGCGGTGTGGATTTGATTTAACAGATGGCATTAGTTATAAACGTTGGGTAATGGCGTGGCATTGTGTTTCATTAGCCCCAACAACGTGTGGATGGGTCTGCTAGAATCTAATAAATTCTTTTCTAAAACTACTATAATATTATTTACCTACTAAGGAAAATTTGGACTTCACAACATTGAAACCTAATCCACGAAACTTTTAGCTTCCTTAACATTTACTGGGAATTCATTGAAAAATTTGAAACCTTTACGGTAAATATTGTATTGTGTTCTCGATAAATTTGTTTAAGGAAGCCTAAATCTACCTCCAGAACTCGCGAAGTTGAACGAGGTTGGGCGAATACGATAGTGCGGAGAGGCACTTTGTCTTACTTCGTCCAACCTCGGCTCGCCTCAACAACTTCTATTTTTTTAAATTTTTTTTTATTGTTTTTATTACTTGCTAGAGCAATCCCGATGAGTTACAGAACTCATTTAAGGACAGGAGGAAAATTAATGGGTGTGAGAAAATAGTTACAGTTTTACTTGGAAAATGTATATTAAAAATATAAGTTTCACATACAACATAGACTAAAAATAAATAAAAAATAGTTTTGAGTGAGCAAACAACAATAGAAAATAATTAAAGAAACAAGGAACAAGGTTATACAAATGTGGATGATTATGATTACAAATAAATGGAAAAGAAAATAAGAGAAAAGGAAACAAGACAATTGAGACATGACAAGAAAAATTACATAGTTTCATCCTTAAACGTATTTAAAAAATATTATTTTAAAGCATTATTATGAACTTTTTTATTTTGCTGGATTCCCTTGTACATACATATCTGGAAGCGAATCATATAGTGTATAGGCAACATAGTTCAGAGATTTTATCCCATATTTTGTAGTGTGTGTTTGAGGTATGCGGATTTTATTGCTATTTCGAGTATTGTGAGTGTGAATGTCTTGATTGTAAAGTGGCTTGATGTTAGTGTGAGTTGATTGTTGATTAATTTTTAGGATGGTGCTTGTGATTTCATATTTAGGAAGGACTGTGATTGGAAGAATACCGGAAACTGAATAGATGTCTCTGTCCCATTTGTTGTCGGTTTTTACGCCCGAGTCAAAGGGCTCGAAGTTGAATGAAGTGCCTACAATAAGTTGAACGTGTGTGTAGCCACGTACTTCGAACTTCGGTCAACTTTCCCAAGTACTTCATCGAGAAACTTCGCGAGTAGTCTAGAGTCTAGAGGTAACATAAAATCGTTACAGTTTCTGGTAGGATAGTAAGATACTATTCATTCTAAAACATTTCAACATAATATAATCTAGTAAAGTTTTATTTTTTAACTTATAAATAAATACTAGGGTATTGTAGATCAATTGTTGAGTTGGCTTTGCATGGTTTTTATCCTAGTATTGTTATGAAAATAACAACTTTGCCCCGGATTAATAATGTAATAGGTACTTAATAAATTTTAACTGACCACTAATGGATACACCTTTTCTCCGGAAGAGTTAATCTTTCAAACCATAGGGGGTTCTGTGTCGCTCTCAGCACTTCTTGAATTCGTGCCAGGGAGGCATGACACGGTTTCGACAAGTCAATAAAATGGATTGTTAAATAATTATTGAATAATCGGCGGTAGTTTTAATAAATAATTTAAATATGTGATCGTAACTCTAAAATTCACAGCCGGTAGAAAGTGATCGCGTCTGTTGAAGTATATTTACCGGGTAATCCGAGTTTAAATTCCCGACATATTAATGGCGGCATGTCCGACCTAGTTTTTATAGAATCGAAGTTTACAGTTATCATCCATCGACCAACGAGATGGATAAAAGTTAATTTGACGACACATAACCTAGCCGTATCTTCAACGGCGAGTATTTTCACAATCTGATGGAATGTATTACCGCTACCTACCACATGTTAGAGGACGTCGTGGTGCAAGGTGTTCTCAATCCACTTACTCATCCAGGAAGGAGGGAGGAGCTTGCAGACCCGACGCTGATGCTACGAGAGGGAGATGGATACTCTTCATTTGGGATCCCGAATCGTCGCATCAAGTGTTGATAGGCTCTAGTTAGATAGCTCACGAGTAGGTTGGTCCATAAGTATGAAATTTAACATGTTTTATATTTTCAATTCAACTTTTATTATAAATCCATTCTTTTATTTAACTTTTCCACGATTCACAACAATGCTAAAGAACTATGCCCGCGCCCTGACGGGAGTAACTCTTGCCTGCCTACTGCGCAGCCTCAGCATATCTTGTATCAAACAAGATATGGCGTCCAAGTTTCCAATACGGGAATAAAGCTGATGACTGTGATATTAATTATACCCTGTAACTTTAATATTGAATGCACCCACTTAACAAGCGGTGTTTATGTCATGAATAACATGACCACATAGTAGGTAAAACACTAAACACATCCAGTGTCAATCCATTACATTAGGTACATCTTACCCTAACTGTTATATATACCTAGCAAATAGCAGCCCCCACCAAAGTATATAGCAATTTGTGGCGCCCAACGTGGGGCCACAAATTGCTATATAACCCAGCTCCTTCACCACCAGCGTTACGATCACATATTTAAATTATTTATTAAAACTACCGCCGATTATTCAATAATTATTTAACAATCCATTTTATTGACTTGTCGAAACCGTGTCATGCCTCCCTGGCACGAATTCAAGAAGTGCTGAGAGCGACACAGAACCCCCTATGGTTTGAAAGTTTAACTCTTCCGGAGAAAAGGTGTATCCATTAGTGGTCAGTTAAAATTTATTAATTACCTATTACATTATTAATCCGGGGAAAAGTTCTTATTTTCAAAACAGTATATCTGCTACAGCACAATATATGTAGACCTCATGCCTCTGTTACCCCCTCGAACATCGAACAAAAGGTACAAATGCACCTCCGGTTTATAATACCTAAATAAAGTCGTCAAAATCGAGGTTTTGTATTCCCTATTTTTCTCCTCCAAAACTGAATCGATTTTTAACATCTTTTTAACAACTGTTAGAATAAAATACTTGGAGCAGGTGGATGAGTTTGTTTATCTGGGAAGTATGTTTACGAGAGATGGGAAGGCTGAAAGAGATATTGAAAGAAGGGTAAATGCAGGTAACTCCATTAATGGAGGACTGAACGCTGTTGGCGCTAATAAAAGAACTGTCAAAAGAAGCAAAGCTAGCTGTCCAATGCAGTCCTGGTACCTACCCTGATGTATGGCAATGAGGCATGGAACTGAAAGAGGAAGGATGACAATAAACTGAATGCTGTTGAAATGAGATCCTTGAGGCGTACGTGTGGTAAAACCATGTATGATCGTGTGAGAAATGTGGATATCTGCAAAGAATGTAAGGCTAATGTAACCATAATGAGTAAGATTAAGAAATGGAACCTCAGATGGTGAGAAGAATATATGACGCAAATGGAAGAAGAAGTCTTCCCGAGGAAGACATGGCACGCTCAAGTGAATCAGATACTTGAGTCGGGCCATGTCAAAAGTCAGAATAATAGAAGAGTATGTACGAATGTGAGTTAGGCAAAAAGTGTATGCCAAGACCGATTTGTTTGGCGGTCCATCCTCTCTTCCTACCCCTGCAGGGAATCGGCGTGATGGTTACTTAGTTAGAATAAAATATACTATGACCGTACGTTTTGCTTTTTTTAAAATAATACGTTATCTCGTTTATAAACTGAATGTTGAGGGCGTTCAAACCAAGCAATTTTAATGACTTTTATAGGGTATTATTGTATGACTTTTATTTTAATGGCTTATATAAGAAGTCACTAATAAAAAAAAGCAAAACTTACCGACATACTATTGTCGTTATCCATATTAACTAACCAACTAACCTAACCTAACTATCACGCTGTTTCCTCGCAGGGGTAGGCAGAAAGGACGGACCGCCAAACAACTCGGTCTTGGAACACACTCTTTGCCTCACTCACATTCATACATCGTCTCATATATACTCTTCTATTATTCTGACTTTTGACATGGACCGTCTCAGGTATCTGATTCATTTGATCGTGCAATGTCTTCCTCGGGCGTCCCCGACTTCTTTTACCATTCACATTTGCGTCTTATATTTTTCTTACACTACTCTCTTCGTTCATTCGCTCTACATGTCCAAACCATCTGAGGGTTCCTTTCTTAATCTTACTCATTATGCTTACATCAGCCTTACACTCTTTGCGGATATCCACATTTCTCACACGATCATACATTTTACACACATACGCCTAAGAGATTCAGTTTACTTTCATCCTTCCTCTGACAGTTCCATGCCTTACCAACTTCAGGGAACCATATAGGAGTGAAGAGGAGAAATGAGACCATCTCTGTGAACTCTTCCCTCGTGGGGCATTTAGAGAACCATAGAGGAGTGAGGAGGAGAGATGAAGTCCTCTTCCCTCCTGGGGCCCTCGGGGAACCAAGGTGGGGTGGACTCTTCCCTTGTGGGGCCTTTAGGGAACCAAAGGGTGGTGAACTCTCTGTCGTGAAGCCTTCGGGGATCTAGGGAGTGGAGAGGAGAGATGAAGCCCTCTTCCCTTGTGGAGCCTTCAGGGAACCAAGGACGAGTGAAGAAGGGAAACGAGACCTGGGAAGACGC
This sequence comes from Limnephilus lunatus, assembly GCA_917563855.2. Classification (NCBI taxonomy): domain Eukaryota; kingdom Metazoa; phylum Arthropoda; class Insecta; order Trichoptera; family Limnephilidae; genus Limnephilus; species Limnephilus lunatus. Next base: position 43,847,548 of record OU830603.1, on the reverse strand, counting down.
ATTGCCGAACCCGAAGATATAGCTTCATTTCCAATGACAACTCTGGTGAACTTTATTAAAGGGGCTGGGTTGTTGTTAAAGGATGGAGGTAAAATGGAAGATAGCACAACGGGCAGCATGTGGCCTAAGTGCTCACGGGAACTGATCGTAAACCGCCTCCGCAAAGAATAAAAATAAAAAAAACCCCTGAATTAATATAAAATACAGAAATAATGAGGTTTTTATCGGAAAGATGCATTATTTTTAAAACGACGTTCAAATTTTCTACAACCATTTTAAATGATTTTACAGCTGCACATTGTTTTTACAATCCTGTGACCATTAAGCAAGAGCCTGCCAACCTTTACAGAGTGACTGTGGGTAAAACCAACAGATTGTGGGATGACAAGGAAGAAGAAAGAAATGTACAGATATCAGAGGTAATTTACTATCACTTCTAACAATGTGGAAAATCCAATTATTTTGTAAAACATTTTCGTTCAATCTACTCGCTCTATCTTTCCTTATCTATGATGGTCAGTCGTCTAGTATGAAAAGATTTATAATTAGAGAACACCTGTTTTATCTATGGATTTAAAAGTTTACAATAGATGTTCCCATATAATTTTGAAATCTATACCTACTAATATTATAAATGCGTAAGTGCATGGGCGGATTCAAAGGGGGGGGGGGGGGCACGGGGGCACGTGCCCCCCTCCCCCCAGACGTTATTTTTGTGTACTGTGGAGATTCCATCACAGTCCATACTTAGAAGCAAAAACTGTCCTTATTAAACATTTAATTTTTCTATTGTTTTGACATAATAAATCTTCCTATACATACTTGAATTTGTAGAAATAAACTTGAAGTATGATACTTCAAGTTTATTTCTAACAGTAATTGTTGATTTTTTGCCCGTCCGCCCCTTGTGACCCAGAAAAAAATCCTGGATCCGCCCTTGCGTAAGTGCGCGAGTTTGTTTGTTACGCAATCACGCCTAAACCACTAAACTGATTTTAAAAATTCTTTCACCAATATGAAGCTACATTATATGAGAGTAAAATAGGCTGTGTATAATGGTAAGCTCTGGCGTTATGAAATTATAAATATTAATGTATTATCCTGACAAAAGCGAGTTATTGCTTACGTCAGAAGGTTGTCGTGGAAACGATGTTAATATATTAACAAATTAATTAATTAATAACTGTTAATTTTATTTCAGGTGTCGTAGTTAATATCTATCGAAGTATATAAATAAAAATGAATCGCCGAAATGTATGTACGGTACGCGCATAACTTCCGAATGACTGCATTAAATTGGATAATTCTTTTATTATGTGTTCGTTATTGTCAGGACAAGGTTTGCATAAAACTACTGGTGAGCTCTGGCATTATGAAATTTATACAAAAAATTGCAATAGGTGGCACGCGAGCTGTTTAAAAACTGAATGTACCGGGAATGAATGCATGGAATGCGGGAGGGGGGAGGGAAACCTGGGAGAGGGGTTGGGAACTCGGGAGGCGAGAAGGACGAATGAGAAAGGACACACAGGGAGAAACAATTTATTTATTTAATGGAAAAGCAACGCATGCCGGGTACCAGCTAGTAATTCTATAAAATAGAAAACCCCTAAACGGTCACATAAGACACCCGACTTGCCAATGTTTATTATGAATTATTTTTATATTTGGTTTCCAGAAACTTTTATTAGATATTAAAAGCAACGATTTTGTGCCTCAATTTTTTTTTTTGTGAATTTAACGCACAAATTTTGTCATTTATCAATTCTCACATATTTTACGTGAATTTTTTTACGTTAGCTCCACACAGGAGGCCCCAAGGAAAATAATTCCACTCAGGGCGTATAACATCTTTGGGGATGCTGTGTGGAGGGTATTTTGAGGGGAAGGAAAAAGGTATGAGGAGTGGGTAAAAATCTGGGAGTCAGTGAGTCCAGGAGTGACAGGCGAATGAATCCATCCTTTCCACTGTGGTGCAAGGCAATGTTGTAAGACAGTCTTTCTGGAAAGGTCAAAAGATCTCCCTCACCCAGTCTCTCCCGATCCGGCCTGCCAGCCAGACATCTGCCGCCAAGATCCATAAACCCGGGCACCCTTGCTGAATCACCAAACGTAGCAAACCACTTGGGTTGACCTATGGCAGAGGTGTTGGTTATCCAAATAAATGGGCGGCGGTATACCGGCATACCCGCCCCCCAAATTATAACAAAACAGTGACAAAAGTACATAGGTGTAATATCCTTCAATAACGTTGTGGCTCACTAGCCCACACTGGATTATAAATGATTATAACGTAGATTAGTTCTTTGGTTAATTGTGAATTACAGTAGGGACAATTATATTGTTGGTAACGTCTGATCGCAGGAGCTCTCTATTTAGATCTGAACATAATAGTCTTGGTAGCTGTATAACATAACCAACTATATAATGGTTATTTAAAAATACCTACAACTACGTTAGCGTCTGCTCAGGTATTTGGTTATTAGGTTGTGGCGGTTGTGGGGGTTGTTGGTTGTTGGTGGTTATGAATATTTGACTAGCTGAGTTGTTCAAAAGGGTTCAGACCAAGACAAAAAGAGACAGCGATATATGGGCTGCATGTTTATCTTTCTTTTTTCTTTTGATGAGGTGAAACGAGATAGATGTATGTAATTCGTATAGCGCTATCCCTTTCTGATGGTCAAAAACTACCTGGTGTACCCAACCATTCGCACCATTGACAAAACTAATACCTGCACAACCATGATAACTACTGACAACTAGACAACTATCACAGCCTCATACGTCATACATAACCAGTAGTTGGCAGTTGGCAACTGGCACCCAAAGCCGTCAGTTGTGTGTGGGCGTGCGGAGCTATGTTTTTGTAATATTTCACTGTATTTTGAAAATGTTTACGATTACGAATTTTTTCGAAGTAAAAAATAATGTTTAATTATTTTAGTTTATTGCTTTGCTCAGAAGTTATTAGTATAGTTAGGTATTAAGTTTCGTGTTAATTTTTAATGTATTTTGTATGCAGATACGTTTTTAGATTTTCACGGCCAAAAGTATTACAGTTATTTGTTTTTGGGGTGTTATGCCGTGTTGCGCTACCTCCTTCTTTAGATAACGTTTCGGACAGCGTTTCAATGTCCATCATCAGGGCAGATCCGACAGATGTGTGATCGGATCTGCCCTGACGATGGATACTGCAACGCTATCCGAAATGTTGGCTAAAGAAGGAGGTAGCGCAACATGGCATAACACCCCAAAATAAATAATGAAAATATTTTGTATGTAATTTGTGAAAGTTTTGTTAAGAAATTGTGACTTAGTAAATACGGCAGGCAAAATTTGTACCTATTTTGAAAATCATAATTTGGGTTAAAAACTCACCCGATACCCAATACACACGTTCAAAACCAAATACCTTCTTAATCTGATAACTACTGAAAACTAACAACTAGACAACTACCAAGCATCCACCGTAACCGGCAGACACGTTGCCGACCGCCGAAGTTGCTATAACGGAATACCTTAGATAACCAAATAACCGTTTTATAACCAGGTATTTACATACTGATAACCAGTTGGTTATGTTATTGAAATTCCGGCCAGTTACCCAGGGGTTAGTATATTTATGTTCAATATACTAACCCCTAGATTGATATCTTCGGGCCTTCTCCTAGTAAGTTTTTTGTCATCTCACTGTCACCAACTTAACCACGGAAAACACCGTTGGTTCTACCGTAGACAAAAACATAGAGGAAGTTCAAGGCCATTTGTCACCATAGACAATATTGCACTCGACCTACTTCATTAATTCATTAGCCAAATAAAATATTTAAAAATAAAAATGCTTGAAAGCAGAAAAATGTTTTGTTTCCCCTAGAAAACAACTTTCCATTTGACAAAGCCTGAGGGAATGAGCTTTAGATAATGTTTAACAGCTCATTTTCTCCGCAGGGAGCTTTGTCAAATGGAAACCTGTTATCCTGAGGAAAAAAATCAAGCGTTAGTAAAAAACCTAAAATACTTGAAATATTAACTCCTTATAAAAGGAAAACATTTTCAAATAATGATTATGGTTTTCTACAACGAATTTACATTTTTCTGCTTGAAAAATGATAACTCGGGGGTATATGTTTAAATACTTTTTATTTTCAGAAAGACAATCGATAATAGCACATAAAAACACTGGTTCGGTGAATTCGAAGAATTGAAAAAAAATATCGACGCCGGAAAGAAAACATGGCTAAATCAACATACAGCTGTGACATTAAATATGAACCTACACAATAAGCTATATTGTTTGTTTACATACAATCTTTGATGTCACAGCTATGTAGCGCTTCAGCCGTTTTTCCTTTCCAGCAGTCACCGTACATTTCTTAGTTCTTGTAGAATGAAATAAAAATCTACATATTCTAAATAATATTTATAAATAATATTTATAAATAATATTTATAAATAATTATATAAATACTATTTCCTTTCAACCGAAATAAAACAGAATATACCTTTATCGAGGACCTAGCCAGCCCACAGTAAAAACCGCATCATGTGTTCTGAAAAAAAAAAAATCACATTAAACAAAGTTTGTGAACAAAACGTACAATATTTTTCCCTTGTGATGACATACTTTGTTCATCAGAAGGGAAAAATATTCTCCCATCTGTTCACACATATGAAGAATGAAAAAAACACGTATGATCATTGGAGAACAATATATGATGCAGATGTGAGTGGTAATGAAGTCGGGGAAACCAGAGGAAGACCTGGCACGATCAAGTGAATCATTGCTTGCGGCGGGCCACGTCAAGAGTCAGAATAATAGAATAGTATGTATGAATGTGAATGAGGCAAGGATTGTATGCCAAGACCGAGTTGTTTGGCGGTCCGTCCTCTCTGAATACCCAGCGGGAAAACAGCGTGACAATTAGTTAGTCAAAGCATTATTAATTTTACCTACCAATAAAAATGTTATGGTCTGCCAAACAATGTTATAAGATGTTCCTAATGTGAAGCTTCAAAGACTGGAACATTTTCTGAAACAAAATTTGTGAAACATTAACGACTCGGACCCATAAGCTTGTTTTAACGATAATATAACATTAACAGACATTTGTATGACGTTCGAGGCGTACGTGACTTATTAAAGTAAAATTGTAAGCATATTTTTCAATACAAATGTCATTTAACCTCAAATAAATTATTAACGTACCTACACTACATACCACGTCAGCTCAAAGACATTTCAAATACCTAGCTCCTTAAATATTTAACCTTCTCCCTGAAAAAATAAAAACCGAATCCCAACCCCACACCTTTAAAAAACTTTTGTCACAATGGATCCTTACATTTAGAAACCATTATATATAAAATTTGTTACTTGAATTGTAAGTTTTAATACTATTATTATCAAATTAATTTGTATAATTTAACAACATTTTTTTTTAATTAACATATAATATTATAACTTTTACTTACATTGAATTTTATTATGGACCTAATTATTATTACTATTCTTTCGCAATTAAATTGTATAACTAAACAACAATTTTTTAAATTATCAAATAATTTTAAAACTTTTACTTACATTGAATTTTATTATCGACCTAATTATTATTTTATACTATTCCTACTATTCTTTCGCAATGAAATTGTATAATTTAACATCAATTATTTAAACTAACAAATAATTCTACAACTTTTACTCACATTGAATTTTATTATCGACCTAATTATTATTACTATTAATTTTACTATTATTATTATTAAAAATATTTATTATTACATTTAAAAACCATGATATAAAATATTTGCAACTTGATCTAATTTGTATAACTTAAATTTTTACTTTACAACCATAACATGTATAATTTACTTTTTGAAAACTTCACCCGCCATAACACAGGGACATCCCAAGCATGGCGGTTGAAATAACACAAAAATAATATACAATGTACAATATTCTTATATTAAATAAAAAAAATAAAAAAAAACAGATAAATTAGCTGAATGTTAATGTAATTACCTGTTTTCTGGATCAATTGCGGACACTTTTAAACCATTTTTCCACCTCTGGAATTCATTTAAACGATTTTTGAATGAAATATGCCCATCGGCAACGTAAACAATGCAAATTTAAATTTTGGTCGAATTCATGACATTCAGACATTCATGTTCGTTTAATCCATGGTTTAATTGACACAACACAAAGTTTGACCTATCTATAATTCAGCTTTATCTATAAGAATTTGGTCTCGCGTTTTGCAGTTTCAAGGTCAAATCAAACATATACCTACGCCCCTGGATCTGAATCTGAATCTGAAGTCGGATCTCGGATCGCCCAATGACGCAACGACCGACCGCTTTGCAAGACGCAAGTACGTTCGTTCGGAAACATTCGGCGCCGCCGACCATCTCAACGAATGTGGTATTATCATACTATATACATACACAACACCTTCATCCCCGTAATCAGGCGCTACCATTACATAGACAAATTACTCTTAAATTAGATGTAGATGTTAGATTATGTATGTATTATATGTATATTATGTTAGATGTTCTTTTTTGTTCCTTTTCTTTAACATTATGCTTTTTTATGGAATCTTTTTCCAGATAGCTGAGATTCTTCTACACGAGGCATACGGTGGAGACGAACAGAGTCAACAAAACGACATCGCCATAATACGTGTGACAAACCAGTTCCAGCTCTCCTCCACCGTGATGCCAGTTTGCTATGACCTTACAGACCAAGACTTCGACAACTTCCAAACCAAGGCTGGTACTTTGGGAAAGGTATACTCTTCCAGAAGAGCGATTCTCTATCTTTTTTGAGATCGTTATCGAGATAACGGACGTGATTGTGTGATTTTTACATATTTTAGTTTAGATCGTTTTAAACACGAATTCCTGCAAGTATGCATGATTATATATTCATTTAAAATACATAGAAAAAGCAAATAAATCACACAAATCTGACGGGAGATCACGTCCATTATCTCGATAACGATCCCACAACAGATGGAGAATCACTCTTCAGCTCTTTATTCCTCGCTTGTCTCATATTTTATGGCAAGTAAACCAACATAGAGATTTTATATTAAAATTTATTAATGCCCGGGCCTCGGCCATATTTTGTCAAAGGGTCAAAATATTTAAAATAAAATCCATATAAAAGGTAATTTCTTAACGTATCCGAAAACTAATTTCTTTAAGGTTTTAAAATACGTTTTCAAATTTTATAAATTGAAATAAACACATTTTTTTAAAATATACATTCAATCGTAAAAAATTTTTAAAATGTTTCACCTTACGTTTTTTCTAACTTTTATATATATGTATATATATTTTTTATATGAATACCTCACAAGAGTCTCAGCTGCTCCCGTCTGGAGCGAGTGAGACTATGGCATCCCCAATTGGGGTATGTTATGAGGCTGAAGGTAGCAAGGAGGGGTAGGAGGTGGAGAAGAGGAAGGTGGGGAAGAACCTGGCTCTGTAGATCTGGGCACCAAACACGGCTAAAGCCATTTCAAGCAACGTTTCAATTCTGAATTCTTATACCAGGGCGATATTGAAAGTATCTTCCACTCTGGAACGTGCCGCAAATATACTTTATATTATTTTAAATGAATTAATTGTGAAATAACACAAATTAATCGAATAAAATTTATTTGCCTATACCGGGATTCGATCCCGCGACCATCGAATTGCGAGTCAAAAGAAATACCTCGCCTGCCGTCAACTAAAATTACTGATAGCAGAAAAAATAAAAACACATACTTACCTACATATTTTATTAGACAAATGTATTACAAACATTATTTTTTTATGTAATGTACCCACGTATTTAATTATACAAGTGATATTTTTGTATATAATATACCTACCTACATATTTTATTAGACAAATGTATTACAAACATTATTTTTTATATAATATACCTACGTGTTTTATTAGACAAATGTTTTACACAATATGTTATTTTTATATGGTACCTACATATTTTATTAGACAAATGTATTACAAACTTTATATTTTTATATAATATTATATCTTCATATTTTATTATAAATGTATTATTTAAACGTTTTTTTTTATAACTTAGATACTTTAACAAAAATAACCATTATTTTCAAAAAAAAAATTTCAAAGTGTGATGTGAAACTTCGGTTTCATAGAGATGTACATTTTACTTGTATTGTTGTTAATTTTTTGATTTTTCTTTCTAACACCGTTTAAAATGTTTAGATCATAATTATTCTCACTATGATAGTAAGGAAACACAATGATTTTTATGAAACCTCTATGACAGAGCTTTTTTTTAGTTTTTGTTCAACATTTTTTTGAGTTCTGCAAGTCTTGTTTGGAGTTGGTGTACATCATAAGCTGCATATTGGAGTTCAAATTTCCTCTCCATCCAATCAATATGATCTTTTGCTTTGCAGGGATCAGGTATTTTACAATAGTTCTGCTGTTCACAGGTGATCTGCTTCTCTATTAATTTAATACGATTGGGAATGCATGCATCGCATATAAACAACGATAGAGAATATACCGACGCCTTTAATGCCGACTCCGCCGTGGTTGACTGTAATTCGGCAGGAGTTCGCCCACTACATGTAGTGTGGAAGTACATATTACATTCGGAACAACATATTATGTCATCTTCACCGTTTGTTGACTTTTTGCACCGCGAACAGTAGTGAGTTTTGTCGAAATGAGACATATTAAATGTCTAACTAAATAGCTATTTCACGATATTGTTGTTTTGTAATGGATGTTTAATGTTTATAGATCTCAAGTCTGCAACTATTTGTTACCACTTTTGCACCCCACAGTCATTCAAATGTGCAAATCTACAACACTCAATACAGCTTTTAAAGCACTATATTCACTGAGCAAAAATCATGCAATTAATTTATCGTTATACTTCAATCACTTAGCAATTCTTAGCATGCTGACGCAATCAGTAATAAGTATTTATAAATTATAAACCACCGACCGCGCCCGACCGGATATACTCAGTGTTACCAACGCTCAGAAATATTTATCCCTAAAATTAAAATCAAAAACCCCTAATATCCCGCTAATTACTGGAAAATTCCCCAAAAAAAAAAAAATTAATAATAATGAATAAATGATACGCTGTAAGTTTTTTAATGATCTTTGTTCATAAATTATTTAATACATCAAATATTATTAATTTTTTTTGGGAATAATCGATTTTTTTAAATCATACATGTTGATATTTAATAAAATAATTTAACTTAGGCCTTAAGGGAAATAATTTCCATCAAGGCCTATGTTATCTTTGAAGATGCTGTGTGGAGGGTCTTATTGAGGAAAGGAAGTAGTAAACATGGGTCTCGAAGAGACCTATGTTGAGGAGGGAGGAAACACAGAGGCCGGAAAATCGTTCCTCAGTCGAGCTGTTGAACTCAAGAACGAGTCGTAGAAACGACTCGGTCTCATGTGACTAATATCAACCGTTTACAAATTTTGGGCGCGTGTTTCCCGACTATGCACCGGTGCCGAGGGGATCAATGACGCTAGTTCCTCGGAGCATCTTCCATTGTAATACCGGTAGATCAAGGACAGCATTCCTACCTGACGCCTGTGCTCTAAAGATTGCAATCCGTCTGTTGAGATGGGAGAATCTATCAAACGGAGCGCCCCTTTCTGCACCCAGTCAAGTTTTTTTTAGGTATTTTGGAGCTCCAGACCAGAGGTGGCTGCCAAATTCAACCATGGGGCGCACTTGCGATTTGTACAGGGTTAGCAGTTGTGTAGGTACTATTAAAATATATGCGGGCCCTGTACAGTACGCCCAGTTTCTGAGAGGGTAACTTAACTCTGGTTTCGATGGAGCCCCCACACCTGAGCTGATCACTTAGAGTTACACCAAGCTTATCAATGGAGGTCCTGTTCGGAAGATTGCTTCCGTTGAAGGAGACTAGATTATCATTTTGATCCCTTTTAGACGTTATCAGGCATGATTGGGTCTTTGAAACATTAAATTCGACGAGGTTATTCTTACCTCGAGTGAAAACACTCTCGAGGTAACCGTCCATTCTTTGCTTCAAAGCCTTCCGAGCTATTGGGGTTTGTGTGCTCTCTGGAGGCTTGTCAAACAAAAAGCTATCATGGACTGTACTGTCATCCGCGTAATAATGAATCGGTGCACATGACAAGAGGTCGTTGATTTGCATCTGTGGGACGCCAGCATTTATCGAATGTGAGGAAGAGGTGAAACTGTCAGCAACCGCCTGAATCGACCTTCCCCTCAAAAAGTCTACAATCCACGCACAAAAGGATGCGGGAAGTCCGTAAGATCGCAGTTTGTTGACAAGCGCTTGATGCCAAACCCGGTCAAAGGCCTTGGAAATTTCCAGTGCAACCGTTTGGGTCTCACCAAAACGTTCCAGGCACCGTCCCGAAACATGCGTCACATACGCGAGAAGATCGTCATTGATCACACGTTCCATCACTTTTGACAGAACCGATGTGATCGCTATGGGGCGGTAGTTGGCTGGGTTGGAGCGGTCACCCTTCTTTGGAATGGGGTGAATGATCGCCTTTTTCCAACCAGAGGGCACAGAGCCAGACTTCAGGGACATTTTGAGAAGCTTCGTCAAAATTGGAGCTATTTCTACAGCGCACCTCTGCAATACCAGGGCAGGTATTCCGTCAGGCCCGCTAGCTTTATTAACATCAAGCCCTCGTAAGACTTGTAGTATATCCCGATGCCGGAGCCTCAGCTTTTTCATACGAAAACTGCAATGCGGAACCGACGGCGGGGTGATGAGTTTTCCGCAAACATTTTGCCTAATAGGTTAGCCTTTTCGGCGACGGTATTTGCTAGAGAGCCATCAGGTCTGGCAGACTGGGTTTGCAGAAATTCCGACCTTTTGAGTTATTAGTGTGAACCGAACCATCGTTATGCTTTGTAACATTTCAGTAGAGAGCTTATTTTTGACGAATTAGTTGGAGATTGCACGTTCGAAACTTGCGTTTGAAATTGGAACCACGACACACACCAATCCAATTTTGAGAAAATATATTTTCAGGAATTTTTTTGGAACATAATTACTATGAACACGGTCTGTTATTTATATTTTCGTAGCTCTATGGCTCCCCCGTGGAGTGCTCCGAATTTTATGTCGGTCGGCCTTTTATAGGCGAGAATAACATATATTCTGAAATTCTTTAGCCACACCCCCCCCCCCCCCTCCCGGATGGACCAATTTTATGAAATCGAAATTAGCGTTTTAAATTTCACAAGTCAACTGTAATGGGAGGGGGGGGGGGGGTGACATCCGCCCCATGCTAGCTACGCCACTGTGTACATTGATTATTGGGTTTGTAAAATATTTTTAAATCTTATATTATGAATGCAATAATAAGTTTTAATCATGACAAAATAAAATGCTTATTTCAATAGAATTTTGTTTTATATTGGAGGCAGAATTATAAAGGAACTTCTGGGGAATTTTCTGGGAATTAGTTATTTCGTTCTCTCCAATTTAGGGAGTTTTAAGATTTACCATGGGTATTTTAGAACACAAACCTCGGCAACCCTGTGTTCAACGTTGTTGAAACAAATCTTCAGGGGTGCCAACTTATATGTATTCTAAAATACCCGCAATAAATATTCAATTTCCGCAAATTGGGGAGAACTAAATAGTAAATTCCCCGCAATTTCCCCACAAGTTCATTTATAATTCTACCTCCAAAATAATACTCAGTTCTATTGATATTAGCAATTTTAAAGATTTATTGCCTACTAGCTGGTACCCGGCACGCGTTGCTATGAAAGAAATTGTTTCTCCCTGCGTGTCCTTTCCTATTTGTCCCATTCCCCTTCCTCCTCCGCGTCCCCTATCCCTCACTCGTTCCCACTCCTCCTCCCACATCTTCCCTCTCCTCACTCTACTTTCCCCCTTCCCCCTTCCCCCGTTCCACGAACCCCCTCCTGAGTTCCTCTCCCCCCTCCCGTATTCGCCTCTCTCCTCCCGCGGATCCCCCTCCCGGTTTCCCCTCCCCCCTCCTGAATTCCATACATTCATTCCTGATACATTCAGTTTTCAAACAGCTCCCCCCCCCATCCCCGTCCTCCTAACCCAGTCCCGAGTTCCCCTCCCCCATCCCGTATTCACCTACCCCCTCCTGCGGATCCCCCTCTTGAGTTCCCCTCCACCTTCCCTCTCCCCACACCACCCATCCCCTTCCTTCCCCTTCCCCCTCCCCCACCCCTTCCCCAACCCTACCCCTTCACCTTCCCCCTACCCTCCTACACCCCTCCCGCCTTCCTTACCTCTCACCTGACCCTCCCCCAACCCCCTCCAACCGACACTCCCCCTCCCCACACCCTTCTCTCTCCCCCTCTCCCCTCTCGCATTCCACACATTCATTCCCGGTACTGTTAGTTTTCAAACTGCTCTTGTGTCACCTATTACAATTTTTTATACAAATTTCATAATGCCAGAGCTCAACAGTAGTTTTATACAAAATAGCTGGTACCCGGCATGCGTTCCCACTCCTCCTCCTCCACCTTCCCTCTCCTCACTCCCCGCCTCCCGTATTCGCTTCCCCCCTCCCGCGGATTCCCCTTCCCCTCTCCCGAGATCCCTCCCCTCTCCCGAGTTCCCATCTGCCCTCCCGGGTTCCTCTACCCCCTCCTGCATTCCATACATTAATTCCTTACACATTAATTTTTAAAACAACCCCCCCCCTTCCCCGTCCCGCGAACCCACTCCCGAGTTCCCCCCCCCCCCACTCCCGTATTCGCCTTCCCCCTCCCGAATTCCCCTCCATCCCCCTCTCCCACACCTCCCCCCAACCTTACCCCTTGCAAGTCCTAAACCCCTCCTTCCACTTCCTTCCCTCCCCCCTCACCCTCCCCCAACCCCCTCCATCTCACCCTTCTCCCCTTCCCCACACCCTCCACCCCTCCTCCCACCTCTCACATTCCACACATTCATTCACGGTACATTCAGTTTTCAAACTGCTCGCGTGCCATCTATTACAATTTTTTATGTAAATTTCATAATGCCAGAGCTCAATATTTGTTTTATACATAATAACGAACAAAAAAAAACAATTATCCAATTTGGTGCAGTCGTTCAGAAGTTAAGCGCATACATACTTTTCGGCGATTTATTTTTAGAGATAGGTAGTAACTACGATGCCAAAAAAGCACTATTTTTATAGTCAATTGCATAATAAAAAATAAAAAAAACATCGTGTCCATGCAACAATTTGTTTGCTTTTCTTTTGACGTTTGTTATTCATACGGGAAAATGAAATTGTTGTTTTTACCATCGTCCTCGCAATTTTTCCATATTTTCTCACCTTTTAAAGCTTCCCTGGACTACTACAAACATTTCAAAACTAAAATCAGCTAAATCGGCCCAGCCGTTCTCGTATATAGATATTATTTTATTTTATTTGGAACGTTAACTGTATTAAAACATATTATTACAAATACAAATAATTCGGTTACAACCCAATAACCAATGCTCGCATGATAAAAAGATAATGACATAACCACTGGAGGGCTTTTTTGCTACAATATGGCACAATTTAAAATACCTCGGATTGCTTTGCTGCCAGATTTAGGCACCGCGGAAAATATTCAAAGTGGTCACCAAATACAAAAAAAAACGAGTGTGCTTTAGACCACACGACTGAAGTAAAACTACAAGACAAACCTCGCCCCATGAACCCAGGTATCCCTGCTAAGTTACCAAACGTAGCGAACGGGGTGACCTATTACCTAGGGGTGACATATGAAATTGGGGTGAAATATGACCTTGGAGTGACCTACGATCTTGATCCTTATCCTTATCCTTTTCACTCCCCAAATCGACAGGTCGGGCCTTTACGCACGCTCGCCATCGATAACCGTTCGCATCACACTTTTCGTAACGCATTCACCAGCTTACCCCCGAGTCGAGCGTCCGTAAGGAAGTTTTACTTAAAAAATCACGAGCAATCGGAGGAAAAAGTTAAAAATCACGCTGTCTCTCGAGTGGATACATAACGGGTTTGACTACTAGACTGGAAATAGTGAAATTTTTATTGCACCAGGAACATTTGTCAATAGGCCGTATAGGCCGCGGTCTAGGGGCGACAGCCTATAAGTGAGTGATTATGAGAGGTGGCAACTTCTAAGAAGGAGGAAGGATCAGCGTAAATAAAGTGGCCTATACTTATGAAAAGTATAAATCCATTATTGCGAGGAACTATAATAAATTTGGATGCCCTCACACAGTGGGGCAGTAGGGTGTTCAACTTTTGAATTCAGAAACACCTGTTATCTCAAAAGTTGCGTCTTACAAAAAAATGAGAACTTCTTTACGCACGCTTGACGTGGGGAGTAAGCTGGTGAATGCGTGACGAGAGAACGGAAGTTGAGAGGGAGATATATGTTAGTGAAGATAGAAAAAGAGAAAGTTACGTTTCGTATATTACTGTAGGGGCAAGATAGAGAGGTGTGAGCACATGGAATAATTTATTGAATAACCATGCCATAGGTCACCCCAAGGTCATAGGTCACCCCAAGATCATAGGTCACCCCAAGATCATAGGTCACCCCAAGGTCATAGGTCACCCCACGGTCATAGGTCATGCATTTTATTTCTTTCTTTAGTGTAGTTTTACTTCAGTCGTGTGGTCTAAAGTGGAAGTGTCTTAAGTCATGTGGATTATTTGCTCGCCAAAATTCATTGAAAATAAAAATAAAATAATCATGTATTTGAAACTTATGGTAATAATGCTTTTTTTACAATAATTAAACCTTATGTTTGTTTATTATGTTTGAAAAAAAATCAAGTTTATGAATACAAGCAAGTCTACAAGAATACTGATTTTATCCAGAAAAAGTGTTAATTTCTACTTTTATATTTTTAACAAACACATCACAAATGTTTCATTTTTTTGCGTTCTTTGTACTGCAGTTATGGAATAAAAATTAGTTTGCTACAAAATATAAAATATGGACCCTTTGTTTTATTTTTTGCCATTTAAGCGAGCTAATGGTGAACACCACTTTAATTTTTTTTTTACGTTTTCGAATAGCTACGGATCATACGCAACTTTTGAGACCCTGGGCGTTTAAAAATAAAGAAAAAAAAATCTCTATGGATAGCTACACATTTCTGTGTTTTTGATTTATGTATTCAATCTTTTTAGTCTAATGTTTTCTTTCTGTCTTGTATGGGGTGTGTGCTTTATTAATATATAGTTCGTCTTGTGGAAGTCTTTATTGTAATGTAGTTTGTCTTGTGGAAGTCTTTATTGTAATGTAGTTTGTCTTGTGGTAGTCTTGATTGTAATATAGTTTGTCTTGTGAAAGTATTTATTGTAATGTAGTTTGTCTTGTGGAAGTCTTTATTGTAATGTAGTTTGTCGTGTGGACGTCTATTGTAAGTGAGTTGGTATTGACCTTTTCCACAAAAAAATATAAATTAATTTCGAAAGACTGTCATTTTATCTAGTAAAGCCATAGACATACAAATAGTTAAATTTTCAAACAAAATTTTGTATTATACAACACACATTTAAAATCATGTACTCATGCATTAAAAAAATCAATAAATTATCTGGGAAAGCTATGTTTCAGAATTTTAATTTTAGTTTAAATAAAATTATTTAAAAAAAGATCCACACACGTGTTTTGTGACGAAAATACTTCAGTTTGTCTATTTATTTACGGTCTTACAAACTAATATATGTATTTAAGATTTTTTTTGCATTCTCATTTTTCTTAGACATTATTGAAAAATGATAAATACTTATGATCAAAAAATAATTACAAAAAGTAGATAATTTTAATAGTTTTATCATCACGCCTTTCAGCATTTTTGGATGCAGGTATAAATTAAACCACATTTTGAATGAAACAAAATCGATATTGAGTTATTATTTTAAAAAGCTGGTACGGAGAATAATTATTTTTTCTCATTGGAACCGCCCTGTACAATCGTAAGAACAACTTTCAACGAAATATGAACTCTCGGCCGCTGGCTTGTATCTGTATTGATTTATATTAATTACACTTCTCATCAAAAATTCTCATTGCTGTATTTTCGATTATTTTGAGTTTTTTAAACTACATTTTTTTACATTATATTAGGGAACCTTTTTCCTCTTCAGTTTTATTCTTTTTCTATCTTTTCTTTCCTTTTCTAAATTTTTTTTTAAATTTTATTCCAGATTGTGGCATTAGTTTGGACTGCCGCTGGAAAGCTATCCGGGAAGATGAAGGCAGTGTCACTGCCCGTTGTAGATCTACAAACCTGTGCCAAAGAATTGTCCAAATATCGGTTCAACAGATACCTGACCGCTGACAAACTGTGCGCTGGCTATATAAATGGTAAGACGGTTCATTAACCACTGGAGCGATTTCGGCCATATTTTGGCCAGTTTCGACACTGGTTAAAATGTGGCCAATTTAAAGAGATATTTTTAAACATTTTTAGGAAATATTTGAAAAGTTTCCACGTGCTCGTAACTTCGATATTCACAAAGCTTATTCAACTTAGTAGTTTCACGGTTTATAAATAGATGTCTCGCATCTCTAGCATACTAGAACCACTTTTAACATCTCCGCAAATGTATAAATCAATGCGATCGTTACTGAATTCTCTGCTTATTTAAAGTCCTGAAATTAAAAAAAGGTGCGAAAGCGAATTTTAAGTTCCACCTGTCAAAAATGTACTTCTTAAGAGCGGCTTGTGTCATGTGTAATTTCGTAACGTGTGCGGTTTTTAATAAAAAGGTTCTTTGTTAACAAATAAATGGATACATAATAATAATAAGAATACTTTATTACACATAAAATTGAACAATAAAATATGTGTGGAAACTTTGACTAGCCAACTAGGAATGGATCCTGTTTTAGGCCAGTCAAATTGACAAATTTAATTTCATA
This sequence comes from Limnephilus lunatus, assembly GCA_917563855.2. Taxonomy (NCBI): domain Eukaryota; kingdom Metazoa; phylum Arthropoda; class Insecta; order Trichoptera; family Limnephilidae; genus Limnephilus; species Limnephilus lunatus. The sequence goes on along the minus strand of OU830603.1, from coordinate 43,830,618 downwards.
TTACGTTGTTTACTTACTTATATAGCTTACTTACTTACATTACTTACATTCTTTATTATTCTGGGTAATTTTTAGTTTGACTGTTTACGATTGAAAAATTAAATGCCAAATGAAAAAAAAAAAACCAAACAAGAGATTCTTTGTAAATACATTTTTTAAATAAGTACAGTTTAATATAATTAAAAAAATGGTTTACATGCTCACAAATATCCTGTAAAAAATACAGTTTTAGAAGATTTCTCTTAGAAATCAGACAAATTTCAAGCGTTTGTGAATTAAATGATTTTCCTTTTTTTTAAACCTATAAACGATAAATTAACATTTCTTTATTTATTGTTTCTTTACATTAATTTATAAATGACAGATTAACAAGAAAAATATATGTATACAATATATAATGAAAAAATATTAGTACATTATATATTATTTATAAATTAATGTTTTGTTTCAGGTACATCCCTATGCGTGGGAGATAGTGGGGGTGGACTTGTGTTCCCCGCGCTGCAATACGACGGATCTACCCGCTGGTTCCTTAGGGCTGTCTCCAGCATCGGACCTCTCAATGACAACAAGACCTCTTGCCGGCGGGATAGCTATACCGCCTTAAGTCATGTGTTTCTGCTACGAGGTTGGCTGCGGAAAGAGCTGAAGCGATTAGGGTACTGATGATTATCATCCCCACAGCTCTACACTCCCCTTCTTCCACTCTTCACGGTGGACAACCAAGAACACCAACAGACATCAATGATACTTGGTCACTCCAGCGCATTGGTGACCTTCCTCTGCTTCTTCTGCCTTCCTTTGCCAGTGACTATAAGTTTCTCTTTGGGTCGGGTTTATGAAATTGAGAAATTCCAAGTTTTTAAAATTTTCATTTTGGTATATTCTCTGAAAACTACGAGTATGTATTTGTAACTAGCTTTTACCCACGGCTTCGCTCGTATAGTATTAGTGGGAAATTACTGGCATAATTATTGGCATAATTGTTATTATTCTTGCTATTTTGTCTAATAGAAAATAATTATTGTTTAATAGAAAATTTCAAAATTTGAGAATGACATTTCGCAAATAAAATTCTATTTTAGAAAATATTTAAATTATAGAAATATAAATTTATTTTAAGAACCTACTCCCTTTATTAGTATTTTATTCATATTTGAATCCAGAGTAACCTAAAAAAATAAGAAAATGACAGTCCACTTCTAACGCTATGTTTTATAGCAACGTTATGCTTTTTGTTCGGAGAATAAACATTTTTAGAGATATGTAGATATTAACTACGACGCCAATAAAGTACTCTTTTTAATCACAACAAAGCACTCTTTTTAAGCCTAAAATTTAAAAAAAAAAACATTGTTTCCAAGGTAACAATTTGTTTGACGTTTGTAATAACTCGATTTTGTTAGGGACAGAAAACGTATGATACATAATTTCATAACGCCGCAGCTCATTCATAACGCCAGAGCTTACAAATATATAAAGCCGTTGTTACTCGCAAATAATGTAGCTTTCGATTAGTGAAAGAATTTTTAAATTCCATTCGATATTTATTGCGTGAAAGATTAAGGACCATCCAACGATCCAACCATCCGTAAAAACTTTCGCATTTGTAATATTAGTAAGAGTAAGATTAGTATGGTGTCTGAAAATATCAACGGTTATTTTTTAAAGTAACAGAGGACGCCACTTTCGTTTACAACAATCCAAACTGTACAGTCCTTGAGATAATCATACTATCAGATTTGCGGCATATTCCAGGTTGGTAAATACTTTTAGTATCGCCCTGGTGAAAGACCACTGGTTTAGCACCCTACTATTAATTTATTTTTGTTTTGTTTATTCATTAATTAATTATTATTAAAAGATAATTAATATTGAAGAAATATTTTTTATATACCTACCTCAAGAATTGTTTAATGCCTGTATGTACTTAACCACTGGAGCGATCACACGAAATAAATAAATTTGCCTTTTAAAAAATTATTTTTTACAATGTTCTAAAATAGTCTACGATGTTCGGATTTGCGACATCTATAGTCATAAAAGATAAAGCATTTCAATAGCTTCGTGTTAAAATAAACGGCCGGCCAAGGAAATGTTTTAAATAATTACAATAAATGTTTTACGGATGGTAGGTGGTCCATTTTTGGACCGCTATCAATCGCAGAAAAATAAATGTGGTCCATTTTTCGACCAAAATCGCTCCAGTGGTTAAAGAAGAACTAAAATGTTGATGACCCGACAGTTAATCCCTTGAAATGATATTTACGATAAAATTATAATTTTTAAAGCATTAATTACCAATTTCAAATGTAAAATCGACTTTATATTATCGATAGATACCCTTGTTAATAAGTTGATGTGAATAAATTATATCAAACGAATTTATATACAGTGCCGATTTTTTGTACTTATACGCTAGTATAGGTACACAGTAAATAGACAAGTCTGGGGGGCGGGTATGGGTACCATCGCCTCTGGAACCATTTATTGGATAACCAACACCTGTGAGGTTTGTACAGGTCTTGGCAGCGGAAGCGTCTACCCACTAGCTGCATGGCGGGCCGGATCGAAAGAGACTGGTTGAGGGAGGCCTTTTGACCTTTCCAGCCGGACTCTCTCAACCCATCGCCTTGCACCGCAGTTGAAGGGATGGATTCATACATCTGTAACTTCTGGTCACACTGAACCCCAGATTCCTACCCACCCCTCATACCTTTTTCCTTCCCACGACTTACTCGCATTCCTTTCCCTCAAAGGACCCTCCACACAGCATCCCCAAAGATGACATTGGCCCTGAGTTGAATTATTTTCCTCAGGGACTCCTGTGTGGAGTTATTGTAAAAAAAGTAGATTTTCCTTTGATGCATTTGAATTAAAATATGTTTTATACTTTGTTATTCGGTGGTACATCCTCTCTGCACATCCCTTCGGGGTCACTTAGTTATATTTTGTGTACTTAGGTAGATCGTATTTTCCCTAAACCGACTGCATATTGTATGTAAGTATATCTATACATAGAACCAAATTGTTTAATGCTTGTTGAAATGCGTAATAGACTGTCCAACTGAGTGGCGACATAGTAAACTGTAGAGCGTTCTTGTGAAATGTCACTTAAATAACAAACAACAGTATAAAAATGTAACAATGTATTTTTTTAAATTCATATTATAATATATATTACAACATATTTTGATTTTTTCTATGAAATTAACAATGTAGATATGGACATCTGTCATGTAACATATCGATCGTCCAGTTGATTAGTCAGACATCTCCGAAAAATCGAAATTCGAATTGAGTTTACAGTAAAATGTAGACTCTCTATCTGGTACAATACTCAGATTACTCAAAAACACCACCAAATCAATTATAATGCACAAAAACTTGTGATGAATTGAACAAAAAAATTACGTTTTCTGGGTTATTAGTAAGAATTTTTTCAAAATGTCAAAATAACGTCATACTAATGTCATACGAATGTCATACTAATTTCATACTGATGTCATACTGATGTCATACTAATGTCATACTAGTGTCATACTAGTGTCATACTAATGTCATACTAATGTACGTTTTCTGGGTTATTAGTAGGAAATTACAAAATATAATAATAATATCATACTAATGTCATACAAATGTCATACTTATGTCATACTAATGTAATACTAATGTCATACTATGTCATACTAATGTCATCCTAATGTCATACAAAAGTCATACTAATGTCATACTAATGTCATACTTATGTCATACTGATGTCATACTAATGTCATGCTAGTGTCATACTAATGTCATACTAATGTACGTTTTCTGGGTTATTAGTAGGAAATTACAAAATATAATAATAATATCATACTAGTCATACTAATGTCATACTAATGTAATACTAATGTCATACTAATGTCATACTAATGTCATACTAATGTCATACTATGTCATACTAATGTTATACTAATGTATACTAATATCAAACTAATGTCATACTAATGTCATACTAATGTATCGGACCCTTCTTCCCGGTGTTATTTTATAACATAATATGTTATCATTATTTACCATTATTTACATGTGTCGGTATTTTAAATATTAAATACATAATGGTCGATAATTGATATGATAGATGATATTTACTATAAAATTATAATTTTTTGTGCATTATTTACCTATTTCAAACAAAAAATATATTCAGTTTGACTTCAAAAATACCCTTTATAATAAGTTGGTATGAATTTCAAAAGAATTTCGTCGAGAACAGTGTCGATTTTGTGGACTTATGCGCTGGTACACGCAGTAAATAGAGAAGCAGATTTTTCCTTGGTGCATTTGAATAAAAATATGTTTTATTATTTTGTCATTCGACGGTAAATCCTCTCTGCACATCCCTACGGGGTCACTTAGTTATATTTTGTGTAATTAGGTATAAAATATTTTCCCTAAAGCGATTGCACGTTGTATATAGGTACGCCGGGGAACCAATTGTCCCACCATGGAACCGTGAATAATATTTGTTATAAGATGAGTATTCGAATGTTGCTTTTTTCATTACCTCAAAATTTAGTATTTGGAGATGTTTCACTAATCAACTGAACAATCTATATCCGCACCGATGAAACAATTAAAAATAACCTTTTTTCATGTCGGATGACCATCGGTTAAAATTTATCAATCATGGATTATAACGGACGTCCATTCCAATTGGCGATTCTGCTTCATCTGTATCAGGGTTATAAGCAAATTCATTTTCATCAAGGGCACCAGGTCTGCCCGTTGTGTCAGAAGTAAACACAGCACTAAGATAGTCATCGTCTTTTGTGGCTTCGAGAATCAATTCCTGGATGCTCAGCTTCAGTTTCCTTTTGTTCTGGTTCGAGTTGAAGTTGCGCAAAGTGGAAGCCACAAAGTCACCAAAGATTTGATTGTCGTCGCAAACCTGCCGGCACTTGCTTGGAACTTGCTGCTGTGGAACAGATTCTGAATTCCGGAATATTTCATTCGGAGTTGTCGTGGGAGGTTTTATTTGTGTTTTGTTACCTTTTTCGGGTTGTGCCACTCCTTGGATCGTGTCCTGTAAATATATAAATAATGTCGTTTTAGTTATTTTTTATGCATTAGCTCCACACAGGAGGTCCTGAGGAAAAAAATCTTCAGGGCCTTTTTTATAGAAAGGAAGGAGAGGAAACTCAGGAAAGGAAAAATATATAAGAGATGGGTAGGAATCTGGGGGTCAATGCGTCCAAGAATGACGGATGTATGAATCCATCTCTTCCACTGCGGTGCACTGATTGAGAGAGTCCGGCAGAAGAGACCAAAAGATCTCCCTCAACCAGTCTCTCCTGATCAGACACGCCATGCGGTAGGTGGACAAATACAACCGCCACCAAGACAAACCTCACCCTATGAACCTGGGCACCCCTGCTAAGAATGGTAGTTAAATACATGAGATATATTTTTTTTTTATGGTGGAATAGCTTATCAAATCATTATTGTAATATATAATCATTGAAGACAATTATTATTAAACAATCTCAAAACAAATGTGTTAAGAAAATTAAGATAATGTTTGGATGATATGATTTTCAAGGCCATCATCGTTATTTATTTTTGGGGTATTATGTCCTGCTGTTACATATATTATTTAATACAGTCCGAATCCTTGGCTATAGTAGGATTTAGAGCTACATGGCGTAACGATACCCCAAAAATAAATCACAACAATAATTTTTGTAGCGAGAAGAGGTCCTCAGGCAGGTAGTATTTACCATGAGAATATGTACTGCTTTTTCAAGTATTTGCACTTTGAAAGATTATAAATCAATATAAATAATCAATTATTATTTTCATAGTCAGAATTGGGATCGGAACTCGACATTTTCACATTTGACCATTGCCCAAGCAGGTACAAGCTGAACTAAACTGATTTCTGTGTCGATATTTCTGTTCTGCGCGGCCTGGAAGAGGATGGAGCAGGATGGGAAGGACTGAGGACTAGAGGTGAACGGAAAGAGTCCGCAGTCAGTTGGGAGCATTTGTGAAGGATGACAAATCCCATTAATACTGATGATATATTCATTAAAGTGAAAAAATTACAAACCACTGGTGCGGAATCAAAAATGTCCTGCTCTAGTTGATTGTTGGGTAATTTGTAGAACTTCCCGCCCTCAAAGGTGTAGTAGTTAGCGGGTAATCTCTGCTGGTTGTTTACTTGGGCGAACGGTTGAGGCACTACAAATAAAATACAATGCATGTCAATGCCAAACATTTTTGACTTAATGAACAATTCTTTTTTTGGTTGCAAGTGAAAATCTCTTTGACACCTGTATATAGAGGGTGTCATAGATATTTTGTTGTTGTTGCTCTTACCTCGTATGGCAACTTGACCTTCGATAAAGACGCACATAGGCAGGACATTCCCGCCAGTTTCCTGGAAGATTCCGAAATTCCAGGAGGTGGTTGGCTTGCCTCCATCTGAAATGATAAAAGATATTATGTCTTTGTGAGAATTACACATTATAAATTATGCTGGCATTCACTCAAAATACGAAAGTATGAATAAAGCCTATGTATTTATTTATTTATCGCCCAGAGGGCTTTTAGATGTTTGGTAGTACAATTAATTCGTGACAGATAATTTTGATTTAAATAAAAAATAAAATTTGATCAATAATACAAGTCGTAAATATAAAAGCATACAAGTTTTTTTTTTTTTTTTTTTTTTTTTTTTAAATTTATTTAAATATATATATATATATATTTTTTATCACAAACAAGTCCTGCTAAGCCAATTGAATTAGCTTGTCAGCAGGTGCTTATAATTAAGTTACATATAAATTTTAAGTGTTATAATTTTACATCTTATATCTACAAATTCAACATTATTCATACAAATCAATCTAAGTATAAATATTTTTTTTCCGATAGCCAATTTTTCAGCATATATTTAACCTTATTCATAGAATTACATTGCTTTATACTATCAGGTAATAAATTAAATATTTTCGGTATGTTGTATTCAAACGTTCTCTGTCCGTACTTATTATTAAATTTCGGAACTATTAACCCGTCGTTGCGCGTGAATCTAGTGCTGTATTTATGTTCTAATTTCTCTTTATGCTGCTGGGTAAATATATACTGAATTATAATTTTGTGCCATAGTATTGCCTTAACAGGTAAAATTTTAGCACTCTGAAACAGTAATGGTGTATCATGTCTCTGTTTGAAAATATTCGGAACAACTAATAATTTTACAATGGCGTTTTGTACAACTTGGACTTGTTTCAGATTTGTTACAGAAGTATTTCCCCATATTGTTAATCCATATCTTATAATGGATTCTGCCAGTGACATATAAATTATTTTTAGTGTTTCAATGGGTAAGAAAAAATTCAATGTGTACATTCTGCCAGCAATTGATCTGAGTCTTTTACAGGTTTTTTTAATATGTTTATCCCATTTAAAAAAACAATCTACGGTAACACCAAGATACACATATTCCGTAACTAATTCTAAACTTTCACATTTACAATTAGTTGGAATATTTTTATGGATGCAATTAAAATTATGAGAAATAATATTAGGATTAAATTGGAATTTGGCATTAGGTGATCTTATATGTATTACTTTGGTTTTTTTGGAATTAATTAATAATCCTGCATCATGAGACCATTTACACAGTTGATTAAAGTCAATTTGCATGAGTTCAATTGCAGTTTTTAGATCTTTATGTGATATGACCAATGCTGTATCATCTGCGAATACAAAATGTTTAACAAAAGAGAAAAGTTTTTTCATTATAGTTACATAGATTATATACAGTGTAGGTCCCAATATGGAACCTTGTGGAACTCCTGCAGATACATTTTTTGTTTTACTAAAAGTATTATTTATTTTGGTACATATTTTTCTATTTCTAAGATAATCTTTAAATAAATTTAACACATTTCCTCTTATTCCAATTTTTTCTAGAGTTTTTAGCAGTTTTTTTGAGTTAATTGTGTCAAAAGCTTTAGAGTTATCGATAAATAAAACAATGACATGTAATTTATTATTTAATTGATTATTTATGTAATTGGAAAACTCTTGCAGTAGTTTTTCAGTATTTTTTTTTCTTTGGAAGCCATATTGATTTGGGTCTATGATAGCGAATTTTTCAATGTAATTATTTAATTTATTTGATAAAAATTTTTCGAGAATTTTTTCTAATGCTGGTAGTATACTAATAGGCCTATAATTTCCTAGTTCAATGTGTTTTCCACCTTTAAATATTGGTCTAGTAATACTACATTTAAACTCTTGTGGAATTTTTGCTTGCTTTATTATCATATTGATTAAATAAGTAATTATTGGCCCAAGGGTTTTTATATTTCTTTTTAAATCAAACATTCTTATATTGTCAATACCTGTGCTTTTAGAGTTTTTCATTTTTTTAACAATGTTTTCAATATCAGTTATAGTAGCTCTTGGTATATATAAACTGTGAGGTAGTTCTTCCAGTACTATATTAGTAGCTTTGTGATTGCATTTATGTAACATGTTACTGATGCTATCCGAGAAGTAATTCACAAAATCATTTGACACAGAATCCTCAGTTCTATCTTTTAACATATATCGTGTTATAGTTTCATCACAATCGTTTTTGGGTTTACGTCCTAAGATATTATTTATCTCGTCCCAGGTTTTTTTAGTATCATTAAAACAGTTTTTAAATTTATTATTATAGTAGTTAGCTTTATCTTTATTTATAAGTTTATTGACATGGTTACGAGTTTTTTTGTATTCTGTTTCATATGTTTTGTTTGTTGGTGTACTTTTCCATTTTTTATAAAGTTTATCCCTTTTATTTATATGACATAATAATTCACTGCATATCCATTCATTTATTGCATAAGGTCGTGTTTTCGGTTTTTGCACTATCGTTTTAGAACTACTCTTGTAAAATTTGTTAAATAAAGTTTTTAATTTTTCATATAATGAAATACAATCCTTCTCTTCTATAAGTTTACTCCAGTTATAATCTCTGATATATCTATATAGTCATAAAAATACAAAAATACAGATGGGAATACAGTTTAGGAATAGTGGAATATATTTTTTAGAAGATCCACAAAACTCGCCAAGTTGATATTAAATATTATATCAACATCACCTAAGTACTGATTCCCCATAGAGTGAATTCGTTGTATCGGAGAGTGGGCAATGTAGTTCCGCTTGTGAATGCTGCAGTAGAATAGTGTATTTTGTCGTATTGTAACTGTGGGTATTCGAAGTGTATGAGTTGTAGGAGTTCGCAATAGTTGAATTTAGAGTTAAGTATATTGAATAAAAAAATTAAGTCGTTTATTTCACGTCTCTCTTCTAATGTGTGTATTCTTAGAATATTTAATAAAAAATTACATTTTAAGTCTTCTAGTGGGATACTTTAAAACAAAGAATTTTTTTGTATTCGCTCAATGTTATTAATGTGAATTTTGTAAGATGGACACAACACTACGGAGTTATATTCCATTAGGCTTCTAACTAGAGATACCTATGATAGTTAAATGGCTTGTACGGAATTAAAGTTTTATTTCTTCTTAAAACGAAGCCTGGTGTTTTCATACCTTTGTTCACAATTTCGTGGATATAATTGGCGAAACTTAGGTTTTCTTCCAAAATTATTATAAATATCAATACAACACACGACACACAATTTAACATTTTCCACTCTACAAGTGCTCGGCATCCAAAGTAGACTATTCACTGTCTGCTTACAAAGTATCCTGAGATATTTTTGACATATTGGTCGCCAAACTGAATACTCCAACCTGGAGAAACTTATGGTTACTGGAAAAAATTTTTGGCAGGAGAAGTGTAGGAAGATCATCCATGTACTGGATTATTGACAGCCTCCGTGGTCGGTATACCTAAATAATGCTGCTGTTCTTTCTTAAACACTAAATCGAAAATGAAACAAACAGTGATCGTATGTCTGCACCTCCTCCCCAAAGGAAACATACAATCATTTTCATACATCTCCCTCACACGTATGAAACGCAATGAAATGCAATTCCTGTCGCAAAAAGTAGTACTTTGGAAGAAACAGTCACACATATTTTGTGTGTCTCACCATTATACAAAGTGTAAGAAAGAGCTGCAGCATTATTGTGATAAGGAACGTATGTTTATTGCCTTTTTTTGACGTCACGGTACCGTTAGCATGAATCGTCAGGCTAAATATAAAAGCGAGAATAGACGAGAACCTACCTAGCATTTGTGTACACTCGGGCATTCTCTTATCCCATTTGCCATCACGGCAGCGAACGGTGTCCAGTTCACCAAGGGGCGAGTATCCCTGGCGGCAGAAGGAGTGCACGGCTGAGCCGTGGGGCATGAATCGTTCGCAAGCCATGCGTTTATGATCGCTTGTCAGGCACACAAAGTTTACGCTGTCCGAGGTCATCATCTCGCAGCTCTCTGAAACGAAACATATAAAATTAATTGGTTGTCTACAAATCTTAAAAATAAATTTTAATGAGAACATAAATAAAGTTTAAAAAATGGCCTATATTACATTTTTTCTAACTAAAATTACTGATAATGAAAAACAAAAATACACACACACCAGTGGCGATCCAAGAGTTTTTAGACAGCTAGAATGCTAACCATTGGAGCGCTTTTTGCCACAATATGGCACTTTGTAAAATACATCGGATTGCTTTACTGCCAATTTTGGCAAATTTGCCTTTATTTTATAGTAATTGAGTAGACGTTTACGATTTTATAATATATTTTTTTTATAAATCCTATGAATATGTGATATAAAATATAGTCGATGTGCTTTAAAGAACTATAATCGGTTTGTATGTCTCCATATAAAAAATCGCAGGTATGATTTTTGTAATGTGGGCGGAAAATATTCAAAATGATTGCCAAAAAATGTCCAGCAATCGGAGAAAAAGTTTTTAATTGCGCTATCGCTGTAGTGGCTAAAATTGAAAAATGTGACATTATTGATGTTGTAGCTGAAACCGATTTTTCAAAAACTCAATATTTTGTTTGAAAATTTTCAGAATTCTTTCAGTTTGGGGATGCGCTGCATCTGCATACTGAAAAATCTTCATACAAAAAGTTGAAATTTTGATAAAAAATAAAATTCATTTTCAGCTACAACAGCATCAAAAACGTTGTATTTTTCAATCGTAACACTCTGACTGAAAACTCACAGGCCGCCACTGACACACGCATTTTATTAGACAAAGATATTATAAACGTTATCGTACTTTTTTGTCATTTCATGTAAAAATAATTAATAAAGAATTGCCGAAGTTTTGTAATTTTTTTTTAAATTACAGTCGGACACTTTTGTTGGTGTAATTTAAATTTAAGTTTTAAATATAAAGTGTAGTATTTTCTCTTTCTATCACCATTTAGATCAAATTTCTCACCATGACATTAACGGAGACGCAACGATTTCTATGAGACCTGTAAGATTTGAAGGCTAATTTGTTAAAAATAATGAAATGTAAACTGACTTTTACAAGTGACATCAGCCGACCAGGATTTGTTCTGCGTGCACACAGACAGCATTTTAGAGGGGATATAGTTGTCCTCGCATAAGTAATTCAACACAGTGTACGGCGCCACCATATCACCGGTGACCAGCGGCCTATCGTAGTTCTCCACCAAATAGAAACCGTGATCTGGTTTAATAGGAAGTTTGCATCCATTACTGAAAACACATATTTTATAACAGTTAATATTTTTGTTAAAATTTATTTATGAAGTTAGTTCAGATCAAAGATATTGAAATACAAGAGGTACCTATGCTAAGATGGTCGCCCGACCGTCGGCGGATTACCGTCTAATGGGCATAGTTTGAATACGGAAAGAATTTGTTCATTTAATTGATTTTTTTAAGGTGTGCAGTATTGGCAATATAGTTTGAACATGGAAAGAATTTGTTAATTTAGTTGATTTTTTTAAGGTTTGCAGTATTGGCAATATAGGATGAAAAAGAAAAGAATTCTTTCATTTAACAGATTTTTTTTAAGGTGTGCAGTATTGGTAATGTAGTTTGAATATGTAAAGAATGAGTTCATTTAGTAGATTTTTTAAGGTGTGCAGTATTGGCAATATAGGATGAAAAAGGAAAGAATTCTTTCATTTAGCAGATTTTTTTTAAGGTGTGCAGTATTGGCAATGTAGTTTGAATATGGAAAGAATTCATTCATTTAGTCTACTGAAGTCATAAATCGAAATTTTGATTGAATGATCAATGAATTGTATTCTGCTGAAGTTAAAATATGACATTGTAAGAGTTTGTCTGTGTATCTGTGCGATTGAATAGTGGATGAATTAGAGTCTACTGAAATCATAAATTGATATTGTGGGCGTATGAGTGTTCTCGAATCAAGCTCAACTTTTCCTTCCTTCTGTGAAACTGATCAAAAAAATTTATATCTTCAATAATTTTTAAATTAAATGGCATTAAATATTATTTTAATGAGAAGCTTTCGTCGAAAAATTAAATATTAATAATAATGGAGAATATTCATATATGTGCTTACTTTTTCATAATATCAGGATAAAGGAAGTTTGGTATCGCTGCAACAATAAAAAAGAATTAGAATAGAAAATCTGAACACAGGTGCATATAAAAAAAATTACAGGCTGGATTACAAAAATCTTCCCTTTTTATTGTAAAAATGTTGACCAACTTGTAAGAAACTTATAACTTGAAAAGTTGTAGTAAAACGAAATTAAACATTTAAGATATTCAAGTAAAAAAATATATTGTCTTAGGATCAACTGTTATAGAACCATGAATAAGACATTAAAAAAGCCTTAGGGCAATGAGAAATTCAACAGATATATTCAAAGATACTTACGTCGGCAATCTGGGGAATCAGACCATCTCTTTCCTTCTAAACATATGGTTATACGTTTTGAGGGTTCGTAACCAAAGTCGCAGGAATACTCCAAAATGGTAAATTGGCTGACCAATTGGCCTGGAGTCACCGTATTAAAGACACCTGGTGGACTGATCTGGTAGTTACCATTATCTGGTCGTGGCGGCAATGCGCAACGAGTATCAACAACACTGTAAAATCCGGAACAATATAAAATTAATTACAGGTTATTATCATAACATGTGAAAGAGAAATATATTTATGAATATTACGATAACGGAAATTTTAAATGCTGTAAAGTACAAAATGTTAATTTAAAAAAAAGGAACCGATCCACTCACTGTGCAAATAATTCAGACAAGCAATAAAGTACCTACCTACCAATGATATATGTAAATTATTTAAATCGTTATTTTACAAATCGGAACTGATTTGTCAAAAACTCATAATGAAAATGTTAAACTAAGATAATTTTAATAAAATTGGTGTTGCGAAACTGCGGCTCCACTGGAGTTTGAAGGTGCTGCAGAGCCAAGATAAGCCCTCTGCCACATACTCAAGGGCCAGTCTCAAAACTACATCAACTACTGTGTTTATTATTTATCCCCATTTAAGGGGTCGGACCCTAGAACGTGTCCCCGTGTACGTGCCATGGCCGATCTCTTGGAACTGGTGGGGCTGCACCCGGCCACCGCGCTACCCCCCGTGACATGAAGAGGTTGGGGAGAGGGCTAAACGTCATCCGAAAGCTGTCCGTCCCGCCTCCAGCGACCCGACGCTTCTCTCCCTAGGGTCTTCTTTTTGATTTCCACACACTCCTCGTCTAGGCACCACCGGGTAGCTGGCTTACGGACGACGCTGCCGGTTATCGGGAGGCCTGACAACCAGCCTTCTTCACTGTCTCTGGGACTGCCGGTGGCTGGATTTCGGTATCACCAGTTCTACATTGTATATATGTTTATTTTTTCTTCCATTTTTTATGTACAGTGCACGGTGCTGCCTGCTGGATCATTGTGTGGTCCTTCGCCGCCATGAGCTTCCCACTCATGACGGTTGTCGTTCATTTTGTTTTTTTCCTTATATTTTCTCTATTACCTAGTTTTGTTACTAACACCTTGTTTGACTGTCCATGGGGCTCACTGCTTTAGCAGTGATTACCTTCATGGGCTTTAGAATTGTAGAATTGACCATCACAGTACATTCCTGTAGGTGCGCCTGCATACCGCCCTCTAACAACGTATGCGGGGACATTGAAGTTCTAGAATCGTTACATATTTTAAATGTAGAGTCGTTCATTCAAAAAAATTAGATTCTTGCGAGAACTCCGAAGGGGCGACCATAAGTCGCCTATACCGGGGTGGGAATAGGTGGGTGAAAGCTTCAATGTGTTTATTATTCTTTTGTATTATGTTAATGTAAGTACTTGCATACTGCTTTCTAACCCCGTATGCATGGACATTGGAGGGTCTAGAGTCGTTCAAATAAATGTAGCTTCGTTCAATAAAATAGAGTCCTGAGGTATACGGTGAAGGAGGAAACCATATGTTTCCTTAGAACGCCGTGGGAAAGTGGTTGGACACCCTCCAATGTGTTTATATTGGATGATTAAGTTTGTATGCATTCGCCAAACCTGATGGACAGCATTAGTCAAAGGTTCAAATCAGGGCTTCTGGAACATAAGATAAGCCCAAATTGGAGTATAGGAACAAGAACTCAACCGTCGCAGTTGGGGCCACACAACTCCAGGTTCTGGATGCTTCACAACGTGAATCTTTAAATAATATATCGAAATCCTAATTACACAATTGTAAATGTTCTCTATAATGACTTGAAAAGAATCTCCTACTTGTGATATCACTAAAGAAACCACTCATCCACTCTGAATGCAAGTATTAATGTTCCTCAAAATGACCTTGAAAAAAACACATCTTTGCGATTCTTTCAAAGGCATATAGAAACCATCGCCTCGTTCAGAAAACAAAATTTAATGTTCTTAATAGTTATTTCGATTAATATTTGTTAAAAATATTATGAACTAAATATACAATTTGGCTGTCCTAAAACGGGTATCCTTCGCAGTTGGACAGACAAAGTATCACTTGTAATGTATTTAATATATATGTATAGAAATAAATAAATAAATAAATATAAATTCACTATATTTTTTCCACAGTTTTGTTATGGTATAAATAGTCCGCCCTGTCTCAGATATTTAGTTACACTGCTTACTGAGCTTCAATGAGCATTCTGTCACCTTTCATCTTCTTCTTCCTTGCACTGTCCCAACTCATAGCCTAGGTAGGCTATTGGGATTGGCTCTTCTCGTTCTCTTCTATAACTTTTTCAGTTCTGGTTATCACTTTCATCCAGGTCGTTTCTCTGTAAAATTTCGGAGCATCGAGTCAACCAGGAGTTCTTTGATCTTCCTCTGGATGACTGTCTGTGGTTTTTGTCTTATGTACCCATACCATCTCAACGGTCGTTCCTTCAACTTATTGTTTATGTCCGTGACACCCAGGCTACCACAAATGCGTGAACTTTTAATCATTTCTTTTAGTGATACTCCTGCCGACCATCTAAGCATTCGCATTTCTGCTGTTTCGAATTGCCTAGAGTAGGAGTTGTACATAGTCCAGCATTCGGAGCCATACATCATTGCTCGTCTAACAATAGTCTGTTATATCTTTCCTTTAAGTTTTATAGGTATTTTCGAGTCATACAAGATTCCTGTTACGGATCTAAATTACCATACCTATTCTATGGTTGACATCCGCTGCGTATCATCCTCCTCTTTTTATAAAGTTAGGTATTTTTTGTTGCCACAATTATTTCGGATGGGTAGATTAGGCAGGTGGGACAATTGCAGGATTTTATTGACATTTCCTCACCACTAAGTCTTTGCGAAAGCATACCTACCAATCCCATACATATTGCGTAAATAATAATAAAATAATTAAAACTCACGGAACGCATTGTGGATCCACCGACCAAGTACCTCCATTGCACAGGGATATGTTTGTGGACAAAGCAAATCCTTCATCGCAGGTATAATGTAGTAAGGTGAAGGATGCGACTGGTTCCCCGACCCTTGAGCTCGTTTCGGCACCCTTAATATAGTAAGTCCCATTTTTGGGAAATGAGGGAAGGTTGCAAGGTGGAGCCTGCGAGCGACTGTGAACATATAAACATTACATCTTGTAAATTACACACAACCAAAATAATTATAGTTATACCTAATAAACAATGGCGGTCCTTCCCTCAAGTCAATTGGTCAAAAACCTTCCAAAATTATAAGATGACAGTAAAACATAATATGTATTATGAAATATTATGCAAATCAAAACAACTGGTATTATTATACGACTTCAAAAAGGAGGAGGTTATCAATTCGACGGTATTTTTTTTTTTTTTTTTGTCTGTTACCTCAGAACTTTCGATTGGGTGAACCGATATTGATGACTCTTTTTTATTAGAAAAAACCATATATGTCTTAAATTTGCAATAAGTATGTGCGCGACAAATAGACGAATAACTGAATATTACGCCAACAGATTTCGATGATTCTTTTTTTGAAGTAAAACTTCTTTACGCACGCTCGTCACTAAAAATCAAAAACTAAACAAAATTTTTAACAAAACAAAAAACGACTTCAAAAATGCACTAAAAAGTAAAAAAATAATTTCGTACGATTGTTATTTTTGTAGTCGGTGTCGGCCAAGATCTCCACATCTCACCTATGTATGTATGTAGTTACCTTGGCTGACACTGACTCCAAAAATAACAATTTTAGTGCATTTTTTAAAGTCGTTTTTTGTTTTGTTAAAATTTTTGTTTATGTATTCTAAAGTATTTGAAATGCACCGCGAGATAGCCGGCAGTGGCAAGCAGTGACAACTAATGTCTTAAATGGAAGCTTTCTTTCCCATGCACTATGCTTGGCTGGATCCATTTATAAAATGTACCGATATCATGTCTTCTGTCTCTTCACATACCATACAATAAATGACATAGCACTTTGTCGCCTAGTAGAAATGTTTTCGGATTCTAAAGACAATTTGGGTCATTGCCATGAGGGAGAGAGTATGATGAATATTGTGCGTCTGAAAGAGATGGTTTGATAAATGTAGGTTGATTTTTCATATTGTACGCTTGTCGCATGAAATAATTTACTATATTAAATGTTATTTGACTCTCAAACTCGTGAGAGTTGTATCATAATATAATTTTTTTTAAATGACCTTCCACCTGCTTTCAATCAAATAAAATAACACTAGAGATCGGAATATATGCCACATGAAGGATGGAATATGCATGCAAATTGTTTAAAATATGTTTGTATGGTGTGAAAATATGCAACCAAAGATAATAGATTAGGTACATGAGATATGCTGTCAGCCGTTTCTACTACCAGATTCTAGAGTCGTCTGTGCTGTTAACCAACACTACTGTACGTCTTTGCTTACGCTAACATATTATACTATTCAATTATCTTTGTATGCAACATAATTAAAAACAAAAACAACGATGTGATTTTAGATTTTCACGGCCAAAAGTATTTTAGTTATTTGTTTTTGGGGTGTTATGCCGTGTTGTACTACCTCCTTCTTTAGGCGATGTTTCGGACAGCGTTACAGTGTCCATTATGTTATAGTGTTACGTTACAGTGACACATCTGCTCTGATGATGGACACAGTACGCTGTCCGAAAAATAAATAGGTAGCACAACACGGCATAACACCCCAAAAATAAATAAGGAAAAAAAAACAATGATTTTTTTTTCGGAAAAATTGAAAATGAAAGAAGAACTTTACTCTAATAAATAATCTGCACACAAAAAATGAAAAAGAACAAGAAAAAAAAATAAAAAGATGACAAACAAACCCAGAACTTCTATAAAAAAAAATTGTCCAAGATAATTATGTTAATTCTGTAATATAAAAATGAGATTGACAAAATTGACATTTAAATAAGAGGTCTCAGTAGAGGCGTTTGTCCTGAGTTTCGACCATTATCTTTTTATTTTCTGTGTGTGTTCTCTTTCACATTTTCGTTTAGAGTTATCTTATTCTTCAACGATAAATTGCATTGATGGGTATAACTTAGAGGAAACTCGGCAGTGCTTGAACTTTACTTAGGTGCTATATTAGTGGATATTGTCTCTTGCAGAAAGTTTACCTTTGCCATTAAGGGGAGGAGGAGGGGGGGGGGGGTAAGGTTTTAAAACTGAGATTATTGTGTCAAAATTTCAAGTAAATCTGAGCATCACGCACGATTCAAGTATATATTTCGAGTATAAAAAAACTTTAAATCGATTTTCTCGCAAACTAATGTTGAAATTCGTAAACACCTCAAAATTTACTTGACCGATCCTTTTGAAATTTTGTACACTATTTCTACACATAAATCAACAGGTAATCAGAGGGAGTTTTTTTTTTTAAACAATTTTTTACATTTTATAATAACAAATTCACCGAAATTTTTTAGCGAAAATCGCGTTTTTCACTTTAAAATGCTGCCAAAAATAAAAAAAAATCGAAAAAAAATTTCCCTCTCACTACCTAGAAAAACATATCACTTTTAAAACGCACTTCGACTTTTTTGTTTCAAATGATCCGGTACCTAACGAATTATGATGTTCACCGCGTAACACCTTTTTTTCGAGGCGCCTCCGGAGATTCGCTCTCACGGACGTATTTATTGATATTTTTAATTGAATTTTTTTTCAAAGATACTTCAAGTATTACACTATAACGTGAAGGTATATGAAAAAATTAAACCAACATTATACATATCTCCAAAAAAAAATCATGAAAATATGCCTTTTTGTCATTAAAACCTTACTCCCCGGGCGAAAAGAATAAGATGGAGGGATACGAAATTACGAATTTTAGAGGAGCGCGCTAACATTCGCAGCGACAAAATCGATGCGAAAATTGCGAAAATATTTAATAAAACACGACTCGTTTAAAATAGAGCAAAAATCTTAGAGCAAGCATCTTAAGTATCATTTAAAAAAACATTGTGATTTTTTTCACAAATATAATTTATAAGATAATAGAAACAGACTTGTTTTTAATAATTTTTGGAGCATACTTTGCGATTTTTTTCTGTCGAAGGAATTTCATATAATTTGCGTTTCGGCTTGGGCAGCATCTAGACATTATCTTCAAAAATAACATATATTTTTTTAAGAGCTTAAAAACTTCAAATGTTTAAGGGAGAT
This sequence comes from Limnephilus lunatus, assembly GCA_917563855.2. Lineage (NCBI taxonomy): Eukaryota > Metazoa > Arthropoda > Insecta > Trichoptera > Limnephilidae > Limnephilus > Limnephilus lunatus. The sequence goes on along the minus strand of OU830603.1, from coordinate 43,811,508 downwards.
ATGTAAGAAATCGGTAGAAATTCGGGTTGCCGAGGCTTAAGGCACCGGAGTAAACGTTCAAAAAGAAGAAGAAAGTGAGATATGTGAATACGAATGAAAGAGCTAATGTGCGCGCTAATATAAAAAAAAACCTATTATAATTAAGTGAAAATATTTAATAAAACCCGACTCGTTGATAATTGAGCAAAAATCTCTCGGCGAATGCTGTAATTTTTTTCATTGCTATAATATATTATGTTAAATAACAGAATAAAATGTGTTTTGAATAATTTTCGGAACATAATTTATGATTTTTTTCTATCGAGGGAATTTCATATAATTACAGTTTCGGCTCTACAAATGTACAGATATTTTATCTTCAAAAATATTATATATTTTTGTAGAATCTTACAAACAGAAAGTGTTATGGAAATATGGAAATATGAAAATGTTATAATTTTCGAACTTTAAAACTTCAAAATATACTCGCAAGTACTGCATAATTTTTACTATCTATATGTAAAAGCCCCTAAAAGGGTCTTAATAAATAAATTAATTAAGTACTAGGTACTTTCAAAGGTTTTTGAGCTTTATACAGTGTGTTCAATATATTACCGGCAGAAGAAAGTACTTACAGATGACACACTGGATTTGCCGACCAACGGCCTGTTCTCAGGCAAACTGCTTTGTCTGCAGATAGCTCGTAACTTTCTTCGCAGAAGTAAATTAAGATGGTCCCCGACTGGACGAGAGATCCGGTCCTTAACCGTTGCCTCGGATCTTTTATTTGGTATTCACCATTGTCCGGAAAAGGGGGCAACGGACATCCACGTTTTTTGCTGAAAATATAAGAATTTGTTAAAAGGTGGAAACAAAAAAACCTACTGTGTCGTATGCGTTTCCTTGTGTGAAATAAGTAAGGTTAAACTGAATGTGCGTTATAATCTACGCATTCACAGATGGCGCCAATCAAATTATTTTAGGGTTTTAATGCTTTTTGCACGTTACGCTTTAAAATATTAAAGTAAATTAATTGTTCGTGATCGTACATATTTAATAAGAATGTAAATAAATAGTTTTGTCCATAAACAAACCCAAATCTTTCAAGAAAGGCTGAAAAATACAATATTGGATTGAATCACCGATACAAAATTGAATTTTTCAACCTTTCTTGAAAGATTTGGTTTTTTTTTATGGACAAAACTATTTATTTATATTCCTATTAAATGAGTACGATCGCGAAACATTAATTTACTTTAATGTTGTAAAGCGTAATGTGCAAAAAACATTAAAAAACTAAAATAATTTATTTGCCGCCATCTGTGAATGCGTATATTATAACGTACGTGACGTTTAACCTTAAAACACTTTGTGCAAGTCATGCTTTAAAATATTAAGGAAATACATGAAAGAATTCATAATCTACTCTTTCGTAGATGTTGCGAGTTTAGTAATTTTAGGGAAAAACAATTACGGAAAAACAAATCCAATTGTGTATCGGTGACTAAACCCGATATTGTATTTTATAGCCTTTCTTGAAATATGTGAGTTTGTTTATGGACAAAACTATTTATTCAAATTCGTATTGCGTATGTACGGGGACAAACAATTAATTTACCTTAATATTTTAAAGCGTAACGTGCAAAAGCATTAAAAACCTAAAATAATTTGATTGGCGCCATCTGTGAATGCGTAGATTATAACGTACGTGACGTTCCTTTAGGTGATACAAAATATTCGTAATCTGCTTTTTCATAGATGTCGCTAGTTCAATTGTTTTGAGAAAAAAACACTTTTTACAAGTTATGATTTCAACTATTAAAATTATTTGATTAATTTTTTTAATGAAATAACTACTTAAATGCGTTATTTTCTTTTTTACATTTATTATTTTCCAATATTTGTGATTCAAAGTGTTTTTAAATAAATTAATTCTCAGTGCACGTACTGTTATGTTATTTATATTTTATTTTTATGGTTAAAAAACTGTTAGTGTTATTAGAGTTTAAATTAAGAAAAAGCAAACATACTTCGGATTTATAAGAATTCCATCTAGATCCTGGTTTGACTGTTGTGCTGTAACAGAAAAAAGTATTAAAAATCAAGTCAGTATGACTGTTGTGCTGTAACAGAAAAAAAGTATTAAAAATCAAGTCAGTATGACTGTTGTGCTGTAACAGAAAAAAATATTAAAAATCAAGTCAGTATGACTGTTGTGCTGTAACAGAAAAAAAACTATAAAAAATCAAGTCAGTATGACTGTTGTGCTTTAACCGAAAATAGTTTAAAGGAAAACAATTCAGAAAATAAATAAAAAAATCATATTCTGAAATTACGAGAACACTTCATAAATAATTATATTGCGGTGTAGGTTGTAAATATCCCAATCGGAGTTTACCCGAACACGGTAACCAATCAGATGCATTGCGTGTATACAGCAAGTTTCAAACTTGGTTTTGGAAATGATGAAAATTTCGGTGAAATTGAAATTTAAAACAAAAATCAAGGTCGACTTCAGAAATACCTTTAATAATAAATTGGTATCGATATAAAACGAATTTATTTATATAACTTATACGCTGGTATATATAATCTAACCATGCAGATAAATGGATTGCCTTTTGGGAGGGTTGGAGAATTAATTAAATTAGAAATAAAGTACCGCCGCCCCGGGGACCATTTATTGGGTAACCAACACCTCTGTCATAGGTCAACCCAAGTGGTTCGCTTCGTTTGGTGACTTAGCAGGGGTCCCCGGGGCATGGGGTGAGGTTTGACTAGGCCTTGGTGGCGGATGCGTCAGCCCATTTTCTGTATGGCGGGCCGGATCGAAAGAGACTGGTTGAGGGAGGTCTTTTGAACTCTCCAGCTTGACCCATCCCCTTGCACCGCACTTGAAGAGATGGATTCATTCGTCAACCCTGGACACACTGACCCTCAGATTCCTACACACCCCTCATATCTTTTTCCTTTCCAGAACTTCCTCTCATCCCTTTCCTTAAAAATACCCTCCACACAACATCCCCAAAGATGACATAGGCCTCATAGGAAATTGTTTTCCTATGAGCCTTCTGTGTGCAGCTAATGTAAGAAAAAAAAATTGTCCGGCAAAAAATATTATTTTATCGATATGTCTTGATTTGAAAATAATTTTCTATATTATGAGTTCTAAGCGCATAGTGAGCGCAAATCGCAGTTTTTCCGCCTACAAAAGCATATAAAATCTAGACTGTTGTCCAGAAACATCAAGATATTAGTGTACAAAACAAAACACTTATTAGATCAGTGCTCACGTACGTAGCTTAGACGTGGGTACTAACTAAGAGGAATGACGTTTTTGAAATGAACATTTTGAGGCGTATCTTTGGACCAGTTCTAGAATATGGATTTTGGCGCAGAAGTTACAACAATGACCTCTATACTTTAAATGTCACAAAATTTATAAAACTGGGAAGACTTGGGTGGCTGGGTCATGTGGAGAGAATGACCGAGCATCAATCACCAAAGTCTCTGCTGAACTCAAGACTGATGGGGCGAAGGAGCCTGGGAAGGCCAATATTAAGATGGAGCGACAACGTCCTCAAAGATATATCTACCTTGGAGCTTCTAAACTGGAGAGAGCTGGCATAAAACCGAGATGAGTGGAGGAAGTCTCTTTTCAAGAGTCTTCCTAAGGAGGGAGAGGAGGAGAGGAGGCCAAGACACACCAGGTGTAGAGCTAAGAGTGATGATGATGTTGAAATATGAGTTCCAATTGTAAAAACATCACACTCTTACGTATGGACTAGTACTGGGCGTTGACGATAATTACATCCAACGCCAACGTCGTTATCGTTGGCGATTTTCAACTGTTGAAAATAACTGTTTAAAATAACGTCGACGTTGACGCAACTATAGAATAGACACGCGACAAGCCAGTAGGTACAATCAAACATCAAACTAAACGTATAGGAGATCGACACGATACTAAGTAAAAAAAAAACAAACAAAAAATAGATCAAAATTGTATTAGGGAATCCCTTTTAACGGTTTGCCCGGATCATTGATGTATAATTATTATCTCTATGCCCCACACACGTAATAATAATCCTATAATAACGTTGAAAGTTGAAACTGTTGGAAGACGTTGGTTTCGGTGTTGAAAACATTACCCCGTTGAAATCAACGCATTTAACGATTCAACTTCCTAATAAATAAAAAGGGTTAAAAGTTTGCACTTCGTGAACAACATTACTCGATATTTCAAATGGTCTTTTGTACGTACCTACTGCAAGTTTTTTTTCCCCATCCAATACGGCCAATGCGCAGCGCAAGGGGACAATAAAATTTATCAACGACAAGCAAAAAATAACCTACGTCCCATATTAATTATCAATAGGTTATTTTTTGCTTGTCGTTGATAAATTTTATTGTCCCCTGGCGCTGCGTATCGGCCATATTGGATGGGAAAATAAAAAAAAAGTGCAGTAGGTATGTAGTTTACCAAAAGACCATTTGAAATATCGGGTAATATTGTTCACTCTTAACCCTTTTTATTTATTAGACAGTTGAATCGTTAAATGCGTTGAATAATATTCGCATGTAGGTATTATATTTCAACTGTTGGCGCTAATTATTATCAACAATATAACTATTGTTTCCAACGGCTAGTTATATTTTGATACAGTATGGACGAGGAAATTAAAGATGCTATGCAGTTTGCGGTATTGAAGTGCATCTAAAAGCTTCCGGCTTTTAGGCATAGATGACAGTGCTAAGAGCTGTCCTTAGATTCCGCTAAATGGCAGGTAGCTTAGTACCTGTGGAGACCGACAGAGGGTCAAACAGCTCTGGGTGAGTGTTCACTGGAACCCTCTGATTAGAATCCTTATAGCCAGCTTCTAGTTAGGTCGATTAACGTGGTCAATATTGTAAATAAGCGAAGTATATAATAAATCCAGATAAAGAATCAAGAATCTATTATTCCAAGAAACAATCTCCATCCATAGGAGAATCTGTTAGTGTATCTGAATTACCAGAACACGACATTATTATCTTTTATAATTATGTTTTATTATTTTTTTTTTATCAAATGGCAGGTTAAATGTCATCCATACAAGATTAGATCAAATACAACAAACACGTAAACTCATACTAATTTAAATATTTTTCCTTAATGAATAATTATGAATAAGACTATTCTGTAACAATTTTTGTGTTTCGTGGCAAAAACAATTTTTAAACAATGTCAAAGCCACAGCAATAAGGAAAAATATTACGAGTTTATAGATTACTTTAAAATTGTTTGGAGAATACCTATCGTGACCATTTATTTTTCCCCCAAACTGGGACACTGAAAAAAAGGTAAATACATGATAATCATAGTAAATTTGGACAACTTATATAGCGCTGTTTTCGCTGAAAATCGCCCCGAGAGTGCCGTACAAAAGAGGCTAGATTATAATAATTCATCTAGCAGTTACCAATCGTATGGACAATTGGAATACTAGACACTTGTTCAAAATTTAAAGAGATTTTTTTTAATAATACACGAAATAAAGCAATATATTACGGTAAAAGTGTTTTTGACTAAAATTAGTAATAAGATAGTAATATTTTTTCATGTCTATTAGGATTAGTGAAGGAAATATATTCTCTTTAAGAGGGTATAACCAGAGAAAACCAGAAATATGTCATTTTTAAATCAGATTTTAGACGTATTGACTCTTTTCCACAAAAAATTAAAAATTGATTTCGAAAGATTGCTCTTTTATCTAGTAAACGTAAGTTTTGAGAAAAAATGCTAATTTTGAGTATAAAAAGGTTATACCATAGGTCGTTGGCAGATTTGTTAAATTTTCAAAAAAGATTTTGTAGTATTGAACACCCATTACAAATCATATAATCGTGCGGTAAAATAAATCAATACATTATCTGGGAAACGCATGTTACAGAATTTTAATTTTAGTTTAAATAAAAACATTAAAAAATAAAACATTAACATACCTACGTACATGTTTTTCTTGACGAAAATTGGTCCGTTTGTGTATTTATTTGTGTACTTACAAACTAATATATTTCAGATTTTTTTACATTCTTATTTTTCTTAGACATTATTGAAAAAAGATAAATACTTGTGATCAAAAAATAATTTTTTTATTTTTTTTTTTTATTTATTTATCTATAATAAAATATATTTACAATGGTTTTATGTATATGCCTGTCTCACTAGGGTATACCTGTGTCGAGACAGGCGTACAGATATATAAATGAATATTGTAGTTACAAGGATATTTAAGGTAAAATACATATCACTTTGAATAAAATTAAAACAGAAAGGTGATTGGAAGGGTGATAAATCTTTTAAAGAGAGTTATTTTATAAATGTTGGAGATGAAGTAGAGAAGTAAATTCTGCTTAATCTATTTAAAGGTCAATTTGACAGGATTCCATTATTTTCATTTATTTTATATGGGTTAGGTTGTATGTGCATAGTTATTTTTGTCTATGTGTGATTTATTTTACAGATGTTTGTAATAGTGAGGCGTCCAATACTTATAATCCATTTTTTAATATCTTGTTTGAATTTTGTAAAGGAGTCAGTTTGTCTGATCGTAGTTGGTAGTGTATTGTATAGTTTGCAAGCTATGTATTTAGAGTGTCTTTGCCCGAAGGTGGTTTTGAAAAAAGGAGTTTGGAGAAGTTCGTTGTTTTTGGCTCGGGTATTGTGTATTTTTTGTGTAGCTTTGTATAGTGTTTTGTTGTTTTTGTGTAAATTAATTAGTATGGATCTTGAGTAGAGCTGTTTTATGTCCATAACGTTGAAGGAATTGAATATAGTATCCGTGCTGGTAGTAAGTGGCATTTTAAGAATTATTTTTATGATTAGTTTTTGTGCTTTCATGATGGGATCAAGGGCATTGGAATATGCATTACCCCAGGCTAAAATTCCGTATTCAATGTGAGATTTGCAATTACAAAAAGTACATAATTTTAATTGTTTTATCATTTCGCCTTTCAGCATTTTTGGATGTAGGTATAAATTAAAGCAAATTTGGAATGAACTAAAATCGATATTGAGTTATAATTTTAAAAAGCTGGTACGGAGAATAATTAATCTTTCTCATTGGAACCACCCTGATTTTCGGCCGCTGGCTGGTTAAACGCTCTTAAATTTGAATCGTATAGTGTCAGTTAGAATGTAATTAGCAATTGTCACTAGTTTTATTGTTCTTTTATTTTATTGTAAAATATCAGTTTTTGTTAGAAGAAACTATTCAAAGGAAAGTGATATAAACAAACATAAATGTCGTTTCTTTGTTAAAAAAATTTTGCAACACAAGTGTTTTATATATAAATTAATAAAAAGGAATTAAACCTCTCATATATTTCAAGATTACCGGTATGTTTGTGTAGGCGCATAATGCTTTCTTTTCGAAAACGGGAAATTTTGGCGTCCTGAAGCTGAGTTCGGGGACACCGCAACACGCTGCCTGAACTTATAAAACGACCAAAATGTGAGGTGATAACCACATTTATAATACACTAGCTTTTGTCCCGGCTTCGCTCGCGCTACTCGCCCTCTCCCTCCCCGTTACATTATTTTTTCAAAACAGCTCGCGTGCCACCTATTAAAACGTAACAATCAGCAAACTATAGATTAGTATAATTTTAACTATCAAAGGGATCTCCATAGTATCTCCATAGTAACCTAAAAAAATAACAAAATGACAGCGCACGTCAAACAATTACTTAGAAACGCTTTGCTTTTCTTCTGGACAATAAACGTATAATAAATAATTTCATAACGCCAGGGCTTATTCATAACGCCATAACCTACCAAAATATAAAGCCAATAGTAGTCGCAAATAATTTAGCTTTCTATTAGTGAAAGAATTTTTAAAGTCCATTCAGTATTTTTTGCGTGAAAGAGTAACAAACTTTCACCTTTACAAACTTTCACCTTTATAATATTAGTAGGATTTGTCTAATAAAATATATGGTTGTTTTTCTTTTTTTTTTAATTATCCGTAATTTTAGTTAAAATAATGTAAGGTGAGCTATTCTTAAACATTTTCATGTTTGCATTCAAAATATTTATGTTTAAAAATTATACGTTTATTTCGAATTATAAAAATTGAAAGCATATTTCACCAACTTACAAAACCATTTTTTAGTGTTCGAATGCGTTAAGAATCATTCAATTTATTTGTATTTTATTGCAAAGCGGAAATATTTTGAATATTGGAAAAATAGGCCCGAGGCCTGAAGGGTTAACAGGTCAGCCACGGTGATCGTTAAAATCTCAATGTACTCAACACTTAATATTTTTAACGACAATTGTTAAGCAAAATTGTTATTGTTGAAACGAATCATACGGCGAGATAATGCTCACGCGATGGCTTACAGCACGGCTGGGGAACCTACGGTCTTCGAAACCGCTTGTTCAGTTAAATTTTTACAGTAGAAAATATCCAGCATCTAGATGTGGGCACTTTAGATCACATATTTTTGGTTGTCCCTCTTTAAATAAATATCCTCTCTTCTATCAAGCGTTATCTAAAATTGTCTCCCCTCCATTCAACATTTCATCTCTTCTAAGTCTGAACTCGATTCCAATCTTCCATATAATTCTGAAATTTGTACATTTAAATAAAATTAATAAATAAATTGACCTTTCCCTTTCTCTGTAATTTTAAATGATGGCCTAGAACACCCTTGAAGGGTGAAAGCCAGAAATAATTAAAAAAAAAAATCCAGCATTGACGTCAATACTTCCCAGATTTGAGCAATTCGTCTCCACGGGGATCTTTATTTATAGACAAAGGGTTATGTTGTCAGGCTGAAGAAGGTGGGGGGGGGGGGGGGGATGCGAAAGAGTTAGTTTGGGAACCACTGTTCATTGGGGTAAAGAGCATCGGGTGAGATGAAGCACACCACCGAGCTTACATCGCGAACGCTAGAGTTCCGTGAAGTGATATATGTATTTATTTTTAAGGAAAGACAAACATTCCCGCACGAATAACCCGACTATATTTGAAAATCTCCTACTACCACCACAGTAAGCCGAAAATGTTGCTTGACTCATGATAGAGATATTGAAAGAAGGGTGAATGCCAACTCCATTAATGGAGGACTGAATACCGTTGGCGGTAATTAAAAACTGTCCAAAGCCGTCCATAATAAAGTGCTGGTACCTACCCTGATGTATGGCAGTGATGCATGGAACTGGCAGAGGAAGGATGAAAGTAGACTGAACGCTGTAGAAATGAGATCCCTGAGGCGAATGTGTGGTAAAACCATGTACGTTCGTGAGAGAAACGTGGATATCCGCAAAGAATGCAAGGCCGATGTAAGCGTGATGTGTAAGATTAAGAAAAGGACTCTCCGATGGTTTGGGCATGTAGAGCGAATGAACGAGGAAAGGAGTGTAAGGAGAATATATGATGCAAATGTGAATGGTAGAAGAAGTTGGGGACGCCCGAGGAAGGCATGGCACGACCAAGTGAATCAGATACTTGAGTCGGCCCATGTGAAGAGTCGGAAAAATAGAAGAGCATGTATGTATGTGAACGAAGCAAAGAGTGTGTGCCAAGATCTAGTTGTGTGGCGGTCCGTCCTCTCTGCCTACCCCTGCGGGGAAACGGCGTGATGGTTGGTTAGTTAGTTAGTTAGACTCATGGATGGAGGACTTAGTCAGCCGAGGAATCGAATACGGACACCTGGGTGGGACCCAAACGCGATGCCCACTCAACCACTGACCGGTCAAAATATATTCCTACGTCTTTCCGTACATGAAGTTCAACGCAAAAGAGATTCAGAATTTCCTATGAGCGTGCGAATGGTTGAGAGAATACATTATCAAACATTGCCGAGATGTCAGCACTCTTACAAATCTTACCAGGAATAAGTTATAATTATAATGGACCGGAGAAGCCATGCAGCAAATAAAAAATGCAATGGACAGGCCGCTGGAACTCAAGAGTTAGTAAAAAAAAATCTTAAAGAAATTTATCAACACTACACAAGGTACAACGTCCACGAAGAAATATTCTGGTAAAGAGATGAAGAGAAGATGGACCGGTCGTTTGACCTTCAAAATACAATTCTAATAGTTCTGGAAGAATATCGCAACTTGGACATCGCAAACCAGTAAGCCACGGTTTCTGCTTGGGAACAATATCAGCGATATCTGGCCTGGAATGAACGAAGAGATCCGTAGATTGGTACTAGGTCCACTCTCAGACTTAGACATTACCAATTTTAATACACGGGCAATCATATTCTAGTTTACCCACTTATATAAATAAATAAAAAAACATTAATAATAAATGTGTTTTTAATTTTACGAAAAAACAACCATTTACTATGCATTTAATTAGCTGTCGTTTATCAGTTGTGCAAAATTTAAAACATGTTCTTTAGTAATAATGCCCACAATAAAAACCTTGAAAGGTAGGGAACCGGTTTTGTTTACAATTCAACTAAATTAAAATCCGTAAGATGTCGTTAGTGTCCTAGCTTGCTGCCAAACGAAGTATATCTCTATGGTCAAACGTCAAACGTGATAAGCTAAGCAATCGTGACAGAAGGAAAACCACTGAACAAACAATAATAATTTATTTACCAATGCGTTGATAATTTTTAACAGAATCTCAATAAATTTTCCTTCAAATACTAAAATGAGGAAATTCTTTCAATAACCGCCGTGCTTTTAGGCACGGATTGTGGAAATTACACTTCATTTTAACAATTAATGCATTAAACAACTATTTACAGGCACAACATAGGTTATTAGTTTGGGTAAACGTGGTTTGGTATATTTATGGGGTAAACTCAAAGACATTAATACTGGACGCGAGGTAGAAATCTCAAAGTGGGAAGCCAAACACAATACGATTGTAGCTGTCTCTATTCCTAGTACTTTAGTACTAAACTGCTACCCGTCGAGTGAGGTCGTGTCTTACCAGTAAGTAAATTTCATTGCAAAGCGCCAAAATGCCCTCCTGTGTGATGAGAAAATGCTTAAATTACACGGCAAATAGTCGTAAAGGCGAAGGTATAACACTTCATTAGCAAGTACACGCAAATTACTTATTATTATCAATTATTATAATTATGACAGTTAATTTTATAATAATACGTCATTGTATTCTTTACCCTTCCCTGTCCATTGTGTAACCGAGTGAGAGTATCTTGTTATCTCAGTCACACCCGTGATGTGAAAGCAGTATTCGGCGAAGAAATTAATAAGCCGCCCTACTATAGTATATCTATGACATTCACACACGTACATTCTTTGATTGTCTATCTTTATCACACGGGAATAAAGTTTTGAATTTAGAAATTATATTGAAAACCGCTGAAAACAAAAGAGTGTTGCTTGCTTTCAACATTATATTGTGAGTATGTGAGACTATGGCGAGTCTATTTATAATATAACGTCATTGGGTAAACTAAGTAATTAATGCGTATTTAGATTCAAAGGAAACTCTCGCAAATGTCAAACCATACAAACAATAATTAAAATGGCGGCAAATGAATAGTTTTATTTCATTTTGAACTTTGATTGATTACAAATGTAATTTTAATTTGTCTTCTTCTGTTTTCTGTGTCTTGTTCTCTTTCATATTTTTGTTATCTTGTTCTTCTATAAAATATTATTATTATTACGTTTTACTATTTATCCAAATGTAATTATGTTGAAACGTGGTGTAATTTCTAAAATCTGCCCTAATAATGTGTGGCTGTCTACGGTACATTTACAGTTTCTTGAAGCTTGTAAGCCGAAGTTGAAATGTAGTGTAATTTTCAAAATCTTTGCCCAATTAAAGTACGACGGTTTGTGAAATATTTACAAAAAACAACTTTATTGTGTTTAATACAAGTTTCACTATGTACCTACAGTACTAGTAAGATAGTATTATAAAAATATGTTGAAAAATAATATTTAAAAATATCACATTGTAAAAAATGCATTTTTTTGTTAGAAATTTTAATATAAATATGTATAAACGACAAATTTCTGTTCCACTGTAAATTGGGAAGCGGGAATGGGTACATATGGTAAAACAGGGGGGCCCTTCAAAATTAAATAAAAAAATTCCATATCATCATAATTATAATAACGATTTGACAGCAATAAAAATTAGGTCATTAAGTAGTAATGCATATAAAATGTGTATATAAATCGTGAGTTATGAATAACTAGCTGGTAGGTACCCAGCATGCGTTGCTATGCAATTAATAATAAAAAATGTTTCTCTCTGAGTGTCCTTTCCCATTCGTTCAGTTCCTCTTTCACTCCACTCCTCCACCTTCTCTCTCCCCACACCACTATCCTCCTTCCCCCTCCCGTGAACCCCCCCTTTAGAGATCCCCTCCCCCCTCCCAGGTTCCCCTACCCCCTCCCTGGTGCCCCTCCCCCCCTCCCGCGAACCCCCTACCTGAGCCCGCATTCCATACATTCGGTCCCGGTACATTCAGTCTTCAAACAGCTCGGGAACCATCTATTGCAAATTACATAATGCCAGAGCTCACCAGTAGTTTTATACAAACCTTGTCCTGACAATAATGAACACAAGAAAAAAGAATTTTCCCATTTGGTGCAGTCGTTTGGAAGTTATGCGCGGACTAACATTTCGGCAATTCATTTTTATTTATACAGAAGATAGAAGATTTCTACCAGTCTGAAGATGGCCTTAACAAGCTGAAACTGGTTACGTTCAATAAATTAAAGTGGAAATAAGTTTTATATTTGTTTTATTATAACTAAAGACCGGATTATATGCAACAAAAACAGCCCAAAATATGCATGCAAATATGCAATAAAAATAGCTAAAATATGCACGAAAATACATAAAAAGGGCCAAAATATGCAACATGAAATAATACAGGAAGTCGTATTATTAAATATTTTTTTTTATTTCAGTAAGCTATTAGTTCTCAAGGATATCGAAAATATCAACTACAAAATGTATTTAACAAAGAAATTTACAATTTACCTTTAAAAACGTATATGACTAAGTACTGTTCGAAATGTTCTGTAGACAAATTGTGCCTACGATCGCTTAATTATTTTTGTAAGCGGAAAAGGAGCGTTTTACGTCTACTGATGTGGCTGGACAGAATTTATATTTGGGTGCGATTTTTGAACTTATTGTGCCGGGCAAAATTTCACCTGCCCCGTTGATGAAGTTATCAATTTGGCACAAGGGTTCAAACTCTGGGTTATTTCTCAGTAAGTTTTCAAACTTTTCTTTGAGTTTACTCGGGAATAGCTTTGGCAATAGCAAGATCTCAAATTTTTTGCTAAAATATGCAACTACCGCTGAAAAGGGTCTAAATATGCAAATGCATATGCAAATATGCATTTGCATATAATCCGGTCTTTAATTATAACATGTCATTCGGTATCTACCTAATCGAGAAAAATTGCTAAGATATTGCATATTGAAATCACAAATATAATAACTTTACAGTAGCAGAGTTGTATTTTTAATATTATTACATTTTATCGTTTAAGTATATACATTATGGAATCGGTGATGCGACAGTTAATCAGCCGACAGTTGATCCACCCAGAGATATTTACTTTAAAACTATAATTTTTTACGAATGTTTATCAATTTGAAACGTGAAATCGAATTTAAAAATATACTTAATAATAAGTTGAATGTATGAATATGCAAATGAATTTATATACCTACAGTACTTTTATACGTATACGCTTGTTTATACAGTATACAGCCAAGTAGTTTTATCCTTGATGTATTTGAATGAAAATATGTTTAATACTTTTGTTATTTGGCGGTACATTCAATCTGCACACCCTGTCGGATCACTTAGTTATATTTTGTGTAAGAAGGTATACCGTATTTTTCCTAAATCGAATGTATATCTTTTAATATATAAAACAAAGTCTGATTAGTTACACCATTTATAACTCGGGAACGGCTGGACCGATTTTTATGATCTTTAATTTGTTGGATTTGTCTCCGCCCCGAATAGCAGAATAGCTATTAAAACATCGGAAAATTAACGAAAAAAAAATTATAAAGAAAATTCTTTTCCTCATACATTTTGTGTGTAACGAATTATTTTCTTTTGAAAGAGCTGCAGGAATGTTATGATAAATATAATATTGCGTGGTGAGTGAATTCCGAAAATTCTAAAACGTCAAATGTCAATGCACTGATTGTTTTGCTTTTGTTCTTAAACGTATATTGCTGTCCCTCTTTCTTACACATTAAATGTCAACAGTCTGAACGTATGTCTGCACCGCTCCAAAGGAAAACAAACAATAATTATAAAAATCTCCCTCATACGTATAAAGAAAATGAAACGCAATTCCCGTAAGTAAATAATTGAAAAGGTAAGAAAATTACAAACATTATAAATCCGTACACAACGCCATTTTAGATACTGAGAAAAACAAAACACGGACAGTTGCGCATCGATAATTGCTTCATTGTGTAATTTTTAACTTAATAAAAAAAACTGAATTTAATTCAGCTAATAAGTTAACACAACAGTTGTTATTGATTCTGAGGCGGTACGAAGTTCGCCGGATCAGCTAGTTAAATATAAGTATGCCGGGGGGCTAACTGTCAGCGGATCAACTGTCATATACATATTGACGGGCCGAAGAACAATGTCGGATGTACTACAAATTTAAAATAGTTTTGTTTCCTTATTTATTGGCCTGCTAGCTGGTTCCCGGCATGGGTTGCAATACCATATTAAAAAAATATTGTTTCTCCGTGCATTTCCCGTGCGTCCCCGCGTTCTCCTTCCAGCATCCCCGCCATCCCTCATCCCTCTCCCGCTCCCCATTCCTGCCAACCCCCCTTCCGCGTTGCATATATTCAGTCCCAGTACATTCAGTTTTTAAAGAGCACGCGTGCCACCTATTACAATTTCTTAATTCAATTTTTCATTTTCAATATAATAAAAATATTCATTTTTGTATGTTATAAGAACAATCTATTAAATTTGGTACATAACATAGGTGTCTATTTAAAATATCTATAATTAATTCTTGATTCGATTCAAAGTATTACGAGAGTACTTCAAATAAATGTATTAATTTAAGCGCTATTAACCAGCCAGCGGCCGGCAATTCATATTTCATCAAAAGATGTTCTTACGATCGTACAGGGCGGTTCCAAGGAGAAAGATTAATTATTCTCCGTACCAGCTTTTTAAAATAATAACTTAATATCGATTTTATTTCTATCAAAATTTGCTTTAAAAATATTCCTACATTCAAAAATGTTGTAAGATAAAACTATTAATATTATATACTTTTTGTAATTATTTTTTTAACATTAGTATTTATAATTTTTCAATAATGTCTAAGCAAAATTTAAAGAAGGTATTTTGAAAGTTTCAAACATTTCCTATGCTTAATATAGCAACACGTAGACATCTCACATAAATTAAATATTGAGAGAACACTATATTTATTGATCTTAAAATAGTAAAAATACAGAAACAAAACTTTAAACAGCACCACTGCAAAACTACAAAATCGCCCATCCGACATTGTTCTTCGGGACCGTCGATGTGTTATATTCCGTATTCCGTAAAGGTCAATCTTATATTATGAGTTTTGTTCGCTCGGTCAGAAAGTGTGATGGCCGTCAAAAACAAAGTTGCAATCAGCTTACCACAGACAATAACAGCTGTCGCACAGAACAACACTAAACTATATAACAACATGTTCACTCGTTCGTTCAATGACAACTAAAGAAGCTTTGAAATGTTTGAAAGAGTAATTTGTTTTTTCTCCCAGATTAACTGACACTTGTTATCAATAGGTACTAATAACCAACATGGTAGAGCGCAGTGCTGACGGCAGTTCAGGGTACTATTCTCAATACAACTTCTGTGGACAGCAATGAAGTAAGTTTTACAAGGTTGGCTCTTGAGCTACCTACTAAGTACCAGAATTTCGATCGTCGAGTTGAGTAAGCAGTTATATGAATGCAAAGTGTACTCTGTATCTGGTACAATACTCAGAATACACGTAAACACGACCAAATTAATTATAATGCAGAAAGACGTGTAGTGAAATAAACAAACAAAAAATCGAGTGTGCTTTAGACTTTAGACCATGGGTGGGCAACCTTTTGTGGTCCGAGGGCCAAATATTTGACGTGGGAACTTGCGCGGGCCGCACTTACAAAAATTCTCTAGCCACCCCCCCTTCCCCCCGGGACGGATCACATTTGACTGGGTAGTAGTTTTTATGAGGTCGGAATTTGCTCTCCAAGTCAACATTAACGGGGGGGGGGGTGACATAACAAGTTATCCTCCCCGGGTGGCACCCATGCTAGCTATGCCACTAGTAAAATAAAACGGCTGAAAACTTACTTCCCCCGCGATAGCTAAGACACACTCTTTTACAAGTTCACTGTCGGTAAATGGGCGACTATGCTTTGCTAATATCTCTGCTACTTTGTAGCTGGCACGAACAGTTGATTCGCTTTGGTCTGTCACAAGTTTAAAGGTATTCTGCTGATTTTGGAGTGACAATTTCAAGTTATTGATTTTGTTTTTTCGAGATTCCCCTTCAATACACCCAAATTTAGTTTTGTGCTCAATATCATAATTTCGCTTCAGGTTGTATTCCTTTAGTACGGAAATACTCTTTTGACAGATTAATCACAATGGTTTTTCTTTAAATTCGATAAAAAAATATAAATTTGTCCGTGCTTCCTTAAAAATCCGTCTTTCATCAACGATCTTCCTTTTTTAGAAGCCATCTTAAATGTATAAAACTGAAACAATACAGAAATAAAATATTAAAATATCTATTTATTTTTACGTATAGCGTCATAGTTTTTTTTCCTAAATAAAATTCTCCGCCAGCGAGCATATCTATAGGCATCTATAGGCGTATTTTTAGGCAAGTACAACAGCGAATCTATCTACTTTAGGGTCCCCGGCGTACTTATATACAGTAGTAGTGAGCAGTCGGTTTAGGGAAAATACAGTATAGGTACCTAATTATACAAAATATAATTAAACGACCCCGAAGAGATGTGCAAAGAAGATGTACCGCCGAGAAACTATCTTGTCATTCAAATGCATCAACCAAAAATCTGCTTCTATACATACTGGGTATACCAGCGCAAAAGTTAAAAAATAACGACACTGTGTATACATTCGTTTGATATTCATACCAAATGATTGAAATCGATTTTAAGTTTGAAATTTGTAATAAGCAAAAAAATTATAATATCATGGTAAACATCATTTCGGGGGCCCATTGTCAGCGGGTCACCTTACTTGCAAGTATATTGAGACCAAAAACTCATAAATAACAGAACAATATATTACAGAATATTGCTTTGTTATAGTCATTTCTTGTAATGTCAGGAATAATAGTATCATGAAATATGTAAGTACTTGTAACTATAAGAAAATGCACAAAAACCGCAACATAGATAGGTATTATCAATAAACTTGCTGCGAATGTAAACACCGACGTGAATAGGTATTTAGCGCAGCGCGGGCGAACGAGTGGCGTCACCGGAATAAGGCGAGGTGCGGTTGGCGTTATTGCCGTCCTTTCCCTTCTCCCTGCTCCCCCTTCGCTAACCCTTTTACTCCGTTGTGTACGATATCGTCCGTCACGTGTGTTGCAGCGAGAATCTTGCGGGCCGCACTAAAACTGTTCGCGGGCCGCATGCGGCCCGCGGGCCGCAGGTTGCCGACCCATGCTTTAGACCACACGACTGAAGTAAAACTTAATTATCTTATAAAAGAACGTAGGACATTGGGTGACATATGACCATGGGGTGACCTATGACCCTAAGGCGACTAATGACCGTGGGGTGACCTATGACCTTGGGGGTTACCTATGACGGGGTGACCTATGACGGGGTGACCTATGACCTTGGGGTGACCTATGGCATGGTTATTCAATAAATGATTCATTGTGCTCGCACCTCTCTCTTTGTATCTTCACTAACTTATATCTCCCTCTCAACTTCCGTTCGCCTCGCCCAATCACACTTTTTGTAACGCTCTCGTCACGCATTCACCAGCTTACTTCCCAAGTCAAGCGTGCGTAAAGAAGTTTTACTTTGAAAAAATTACGTTTTTGGATTTCTAGTAGGAAATTTCAAAATGTCATACTACCGACCGTTATGCTTTCCGGTGTTATTTTATAGCATATTTAATAATATGTAAAATACAGACACGTGCGTCGTATACATAACATTTGATTTATGGTGATCATTCTAATATTGCTATATTATATCATTCTAATATATTATAAAAAAAATAAATAAAAATAAAAATAAATTGCATTCCTCATTATCTCAAAACTTAGCATTTGTAGATGTTTGACTAATCAACTGGACGATCGATTTGTGGACAAATACTTAGAGATTTGTGGACAAAAACTTAGAGATTTGTGGACAAATACTTAGAGATTTGTGGACAAAAACTTAGAGATTTGTGGACAAATACTTAGAGATTTGTGAACAAAAACTTAGAGATTTGTGGACAAATACTTAGAGATTTGTGGACAAATACTTAGAGATTTGTGGACAAAAACATAGAGATTTGTGGACAAAAACTTAGAGATTTGTGGACAAATACTTAGAGATTTGTGCACAAAAACTTAGAGCTTTGTGCACAAATACGCAGATGTCTGCAAATATTCAATCGAATTTGGGATGTAATACGTGGGTATGGGTTCCGACGCCCCGGGAATCATTTATTGGATAACCAACACCTCTGTCATGGGTCACCTCAAGTGCCACTGGTTTGGCAACTGGTAGGGACAGGGTTGCCCTGGTTTTTAGTGAGGTTTATGTACATAGGTCTTGACGGCGGATGCTTTTTGCCACCTACTGCATAGACGGCCGGATTGAGAGAGACTTGTTTAGGGGACCTTTTGACCGTTATCCAGCCAGACTTTTTTGACCCATCGCCTTGCACCGCAGTGGGAGGGATGGATTCATACGCCCGTCGCTCCGGGACACACTGACCCTCAGATTCTTACCCACCCCTTTGCAGAACTTCACTATTTTCTTTCCCTAAAAAGACCCCCACACAGCATCCCTAAATGTGGCACAGGCCCTGAGAATTGTTTTCCTCACGGCCCCCTGTGTAAAGAGAATGTTTGAAAAATATGAAAATCTGATATATGACAAAATTCAAAAAAATTTAAAATTTAATTTATTAACATGATTATATTTATAAAATTGACATTGAAAGTATGTATCAACAATCCTTTTAAAAATATTCACAGGATGAAAAGCTTTTGGTTTAGCTATCACTAGGTAGATACTTATACTGAACAATACTATACTCCGTCAGTAGGTATTGGACAACCCAACCCTTACCTAAAATTCAGTAGGTAAGGGTTGGGCGGTTACTTGGCCGATTTTTTTCTTTTGGTTTTGAAAAAAAAAACTAATTAAAAAAAAAACATCAAAAAGTCACCGAAGACCAAAATTTTAAGTACATTTTTACTCCAAATAATGTCAGAAATCACTGGTAAGTCAAGTACATCCCCTAACACCCTGTACAGAAATGCCTTTCATTAGATTATGCCATTTGGCACGCGCTCTGTCTCTCTTACACTTGCCTGAGATCGTATATCGCCATCCCATTTAAATTTCATAATGACGATAAAACAGATTTGTACTTGAAATTTAAGGACTGATTCGCCCGACTTTTAAAACGACATACGATCTCATCTCATTTCTTGTAATCTTCATTATTCTATGGGGGGTTTCATATTCTCATTTATAATAAATATTCGCCATATATATATAAAAAAAATGAATCCCTGTTTCCCTTGGTCACGCCATAACTTCAGAACGACTATACCTAATTCTTTATGATATTTTTTTACGTGTTCTAATACTTTGTAGAAGGATCCTACGGAAAGAAAATTAAGTAAATTGCGCAAAAAATTGGATAATTTCAGAAAAATTAACGACTTTTTTTAACTTCGCACGTTTCACAGTTCGCGCCTTTGATGAATGTAAATTTAGCAGGCAACTGCTGAATTTTCTAAGGATTTTTTTTTTATAGATATTTTAAACAGGTACGAAATTAGTTTGATTGTTCTTATAATATACGAAAATGAATATTTGTAATACATGAAAAACTGAATCAAAAAATTGTAATAGGTGGTACGCGAGCTGTTTGAAAACTGAATGTACTGGGACTGAATATATGGAACGCGGGAGGGAAGTTGGCGGGACGGGGGAGCAGGAGATGGGAGAGGGTAGGCGGGGAAGGTGGAAGGAGAACGGGGAGGAGTAGGGGATAAGGGAGGGGAACAGAGAAGCGCGTGAAAGGACATGCAGGGATAAACAATTTATTTCTTTGAAATAGCAATTCAACCTATGCCGGGAACCAGCTAATCTTATGAAGAAAATCTTACGAAACTAATGTGATGGTAAATTTTTGATGGAGGCCCTACCTAGACAGTTTAGCGACAATGATTTGGGGAAAACCTGTTATTAACGATTGCAGAGAAACACGCAGTAGATAAGGATTCATCTGATGTACGAATTTGTCGAGTTCACTGGTGACCAGGGCCGCCCGCCGCGTCGTTTCCAAATGTACAATGTGTGCGGTGCACGCGGGTGGCCGAGTGTCAGGTGTTCATCGAAATGAATGTCAAAGAAATGATAAAAGTACGTGAAATAATCTTAGATAAGCCGAATTCTCGCAGGTAAACTAATAAGCATGTAATATATATTTTAAGTGTTTATATTTGAGTAACTTAATGAGTAATACCTCAAATTGTAAAATTTTATCTTTGAAGTTGCAGTATATCCAAAAGCTTCCGAGTTTGTCACAAAGAGGGCAGTGCTAAGAGCTGTCCCAAAAGTACGCTAGATGGCAGGTAGTTTAGTTCGGAGTTTGGGCACCAGAGGGACCAAGAACCCAGGCGCAGTCTTTAGGACTTTAGGAGTTCATTCGCATCAGATTCCATTTAGCCAGCTTCCAGATAGGTCGACTCCCTTGTTCGCGCGAAGTATCAAATAAAACCAGATCAATGCAAAATAACTTTATTGCTTTCCAAATAAGAAATCTCCTTCCAAGGCAAGTTGGAGAACTGTTGTTTAAATACTAGAAGACAATATTATCGGCTTTCAAAAGAAAATTGTGAAATAGTAAAGACGGAAAAATATTCAGTCCCAACTGATTGAACCCAAGTCCTATTCCTTGTCATTTCTAACTGTTTCATACTTGGACTCAGAAAAATAATGCGTAATTACAGCTTTCTCAGCACAAATTACACATTTATGAACTTTTTTTTATACAATCATGTTAGTCTTGAAGCCATTGTAGCAGAAAAATAGTTGTCATTTACCCTTGTTTTTAATTTTTTCAATATCACGTGTTTCCAATTATATATGTCAAGACGCGAGCGACATACCACTTCAATAACCTGTACTCCCTTTTATACCTTCAAAGATGACCATCCGGACCCAATAAAAATGGCTTCTTCAGAAAAAAACACCATCCCTGAAACTCACGAATGTGACAAATTTGAAGATGTAAACACAGAAGTATTAGGAAACATTTTGATGATTTCTGTATCCTTTTATATTCGTTATCCTTCCAAATTGATTTTACAGCACTCACTGAAACACAGATGCGCCAATGTGTTCTGTTCAACTTACCAAACTATACTTCCTTTTCAATTCCGACTAGACATACCTCTCATGATGGCATTACCATATTTTACAATGTTCACTCCATAGCCAACATTAATATAGACAACCATAATTTCAAATATTCCAATGCTGCTCATGCAACTTATACCTCCAAAGGGAAAAAATACTCAATTTTGACGGCATACCGCTCACCCCCTTTATCTACAAATCTGTTTACACAACAAATTAAAACTTTTATTTAAGACAATAGCTCTAACCATTTTGATTTTGCATTTTTTATGGGTGACATACATATACAAAACGCCATACGATAATCTCAATACAACACAGAAACAAACTTTTCAAAATCTACAAAAATCTTGAAAATTATTGCACATCCATAAACGAAGCACAGATCCACACCAAACGGAATGAATAGATTTTATTTAGAAACTACATAAACACAATCATAATAAAACGAAAACAACAATACTACTCTACACAACTACATAATGCTCAGAACCACTCAAAAAAAAACATGGCACGTAATAAATGAAATTTCAAATAGGAACCAAAAGGTTGACAAAATTCCACAAAAAATCATTACTGATAATAACACAACCATTGAAGACGCTGAGAGCATCGCAAACAATTTCAACCACTTGTTTACAAACATTGCCTCAACCTTTATAGATAGTAACCCAAGTCTTAATATTTACTCAAATCAAATACCTCCCGGACTTTCAGAGTCTAATGACACTACCTTTGAGCTTTCTACATTCAAAGAAATAACAAACTTGAAATTTCAAGACAAATTGACAACCTTTAAGATAGGTCTGCAAAGGGCCCAGATAACATAAGCAATACCACCATCAAATCAATTAAACACACAAATAATCATTCCATTACACCACATTTTAAACTGCTGCATCAGACACAGCATTTACCCCAATAATTTTAAACTCGTTCACATTATTCCAATACATAAATCCGAATCCCAATGTAAAACAGACAACTACAGACCAATAACCTTAACGTCACAATTTTCCAAGATCTTCGAAAAGTGTTTAAAACGACAAATTATGAACTTTCTAGAATCTAACGCAATCCTTTCAGCTAACCAAAATGGTTTTAGATCTAACCTGTGCATCGACGACCCTGCATTTAGTTTAACCAAAAACATGTATTCTAACCTAGACTCTAACACTAAAACTCTAACCATTTTCTTGGACCTAAAGAAAGCGTTCGACATAGTCAACCATAGAATTCTATTAAAGAAAATCTTTAACGTTAGGATTAAAAAAAGTCTTATGTTATTAAAAAGCTATATATTAAATCACCATCAACGAACAAAAATAGGATCAAGCTTAAGCACTTATGATCTAGTAAAATATGATATTCCTCAAGGAACTGTCTTAGGACCACTACTCTTTCTAATCTACATCAATGATCTATGCAATATTGTGATAAAAGGTAAAACTCTCTCTTTTGCCGACGACACTGCAATCACAGTACAAGGTAAACCGTAGAAAGATACAACCAGTAAATCCAATAAATGCGTTGCAACAGTCAAATATTGGCTAGATAG
Organism: Limnephilus lunatus; assembly: GCA_917563855.2. Classification (NCBI taxonomy): domain Eukaryota; kingdom Metazoa; phylum Arthropoda; class Insecta; order Trichoptera; family Limnephilidae; genus Limnephilus; species Limnephilus lunatus. The sequence goes on along the minus strand of OU830603.1, from coordinate 43,788,321 downwards.
AAATCTTCTCAGCCTAAATTATGATAAAACTATTTTTATTCCCTTTTATAATTCCCAAAAGTCATCTCCTAAAAATGACCTTAATTTGAAAATCCATAATGTCAATTGTAACTTTGTGACATGCTCAAACTGCGAAGATGTAAAATTAGGAAAATATATCAAGTACCTACTTAGGTGTAACTATAGATAGCCAACTCAAATGGACACCATATAGATAAAAACTATAAATAAACTGAGATACTTAATTTACATATTCAAACGTATGAGCAATATCGTCAATACAAGAACCATGAAACTTGTTTATGGTGCATTGGTGCTTTCGTCCATTTCCTATGGAATAATCGCCTGGGGTGGAACATACAATAACCATGTAAAACCATTAGAAATTGCTCAGAAGTCCATCATTAAGGTAATGTACCAGAAGCCCAAGACATCTCCCACCAATCAGTTATTTCAAGAAACCGAAATTATGGAACTAAGGCGGATCTACTGTATCCAATGTCTCAAATGTATATTTACTCGTCCTAACAATTTTACTAAAAATACAAATCGCTCTAGCCAGAGACATAACACGTGCGTGTTCACAGTGCCTCACTGCAAAACCAGGCTGGCCCAAAGACACATTAATTATATTGCCCCAAAATTGTTCAATTCCCTACCCCTCTCCACCAACATGTGTCAAAATGTGAATGAATATAAAAAAAATGTTAAAATATGGGTAAAAAATAATTTGGAACTGAGTAATTTTTTTCTGTAATTCAAACTAACAGTTCCCAAATTACTAAAATATTCCTTGTCTTTCTGAATATTAAGAATAAAAAAGGATATGTAAATGTACTTTTGTAAGGGTGTAAATGTGTAGATATGTATATATATTCAAATTAAAAAAAAAATGTAAATCCCAGTAATATAAATCACGTTGATTGATCTCTATAGCCACTATACATATATATTTTTTAAATTTTATTTTAACTACCACTTCTATCCACATAATATAATACCCACACACAGGCTTCGCTTTCAAGGATTTTTTTTTGTTTTTTGTGTATATTTTTTTTTTTATGTATTTACCTGTTAAATGTACAAAAAAACTTTGCTAATAAAAAAAAAATAAAAAATATATATATATATATATATTGCACAAAAAGGCTTAATGATAATAATATATCATGTTTTTCACATAATGTTGTTTCAGCTTCTTTTAAAAGATGACGACGCTTAGTTTTTAACACGAAGTTCTACTATATCCCAACTCATGGCAGTTGAGTAGGATATCCGAAGAGTACCATCCGTCGCCGCTCGTGTATTATGTAGGTACGAACGGTTACGATGATGGCTGAAGGTATCAGCATGATTGGGCGGACTTCCACATTTCGCCCGTCGCAGCAACAATTTAGAGTTTAATATTCATTGTAAATATTTACGATAACTAAAAAAACCAACTTGTAATCATTAGAACCTAAAACTTATTTGGATGATACCAAACACACCATAAGTTGTCTTACTATTGGAAATAAAGAGACGTAAGAAATACTTTTATAAAATATACAGAAAAAAACGTTTTTTTGCGGCATCCTTTACCCTTCTTTAAACTCTTTATGCCCATTTCAGTAAAAATGTTGTTCATTTCAACGCCTTTCAACGATTTTAGTCAAAATAAAATTCAGTACCACCTGACGAAATGCTTGCAAAAGAAATAAGTGGAAATTTCTATTTATGAACTTCTGTAGCCCCGTTGTGATTTGGAATTCAGATGAAACGGAAATGACGCATTATAGCATGTGCGAAGCATCAAACTCCTATCAAAGTTCCTATTGGTTGAGATATAAAACGGAATTTTTTTTTTTTTTTTTTTTTTTTTTTTTAATCCTTTATTCCAGATCTCGGGGAGGGTGGTGCAGTCAGAGACCTATTTTCAGAAATAAAAATAGGTCTGTGCTCATTGGCCGCTTTGATAATGACCTCACTTTTCAAGGATCCTTGGTTATTCATTGGTTCAGATTGTTTTATTTTTTTTATTTTTTTTTTATTTCATTTATTTATTCAACGCCCAGAGGGCTTTTACAGTAATACAGATATAACAGATGATTTTTAAACAGATAGAGAAACGATAAGAATAAAATTAGATAAAAATGCACACAAATCACAAAAATACAGCGATTTGATAAGTTTATAAAAATACATATATGTTTAGGAATAGTTTTGGAACAAGTTTTTTACAAGATCCACAAAATTCGCCAAGTTGATGTTGAATATGTCAACATCACTTAAGTACTGATTTCGCATAGTGTGAAATCTTTGTATCGGAGAGTGGACAATGTAGTTCCGCTTATGAATGCTCCAGTAGAATAGTGTGTTTTGTCGTGTGGTTACTGTCGGTATTCGTAAGTTTATGAGTTGTAGGAGTTCGCAACAGTCGAATTTAGAGTTAAGTATTTTGAATAAAAATGTCAAGTCGTTTATTTTACGTCTGCCTTCTAGTGTGTATTTTTAGAATATTTAGTAATACATTATATTTTAAGTCTTCAAGTGGGATATTTAATTTAAAATTTATAAAACGCAGAAATTTTTTTTGTATTCGCTCAATATTATTAATGTGAATTTTGTAAGATGGAGACAAAACTACCGAGTTATATTCAATTTGGCTTCTAACTAGAGATACATATAATAGTTTAATGGCTTCTATGGAATTAAGTTTTTAGTTGTTTTGGTAAAGTTTCGCTTCTACCGCGTGTTACCTGCACTCGAATTTAAAAAAAATTAATTAAAATTCATCGTGATAACACGATTGACATAGTACCTTCTGGTTCTCGCCTATTTAGTACGCGCTCTGTCTCACTTACTTGCCTAACATCATAATTTCATTTTTTTGATCGAAAAGGAAATTTCATAGAAACGATAAAAGGAATTCCGTAATAATTTGTCCACACCTAAGAACTTGTAACCTCAAAATACATGTGATTTTTTCTTTATAAAAATACTCGATATGGGGACATTTGTGGTTTTAGCACACAGGCGGCGGAACTGATTGCGGCGGCCCTGTACCTAATATTTATATTATTTACTCAATATACAGTGGCACCTCTATACGAGTGGTCAATGTTCAATAATGACCATTAACATTGCCGGTCAAACACTGAATTCATACGTGTACATAAATATAATAATAATATTTTGATAATTTTTTTTTGGCGCCGCTTTTGTGAAAAATCACATCAAAGCGCTGTACAATTTATTATGATTTCTTAGACTCCATCTAATTTTATTATTTACAAACGGATACAGAAAACGTTCTTACCTGGCAGGTTACTTTTGATAAACACATTTTTGTTAGAAAATTCATTTCAACATCAAATGTTAGAGAGAGCGCGCGAATCGCTTAAAATAGAGCAAAGATCTCTCGACAAATGCTTATGTGGCATTTAAAAATACCTACACTATGAATTTTTTCAACGCTATAACATGTTAAGTGATAGGTTTCATAGCTCCATTCATTTCGTAGCTACAATATGCTAATAGAACTAAATGTGTTTTAAATTATTTTCAGAGCATACTTTGAGATTTTTTTTTTAATCAAGTTTCATTTAAGGAGTTTCATATAATTACCGTTTCGGCTCGGCAAATGTACAGATATTATCTTCAAAAATAGGATACACTTTCAAAGAACTTAAAAACTTGAAATACTTTAGAAAAATGCTTAAAAATGCACTAAAAAGTAAAAAAATAATTTCGTACGATTGTTATTTTTGGAGTCGGTGTCAGCCAAGGTAACTACATACATAGGTAGTTATAGGTGAGATATGGAGTTCTTGGCTGACACCGACTCCAAAAATAGTGAGTTAGTGACGAGCGTGCGTAAAGAAGTTTTACTTTAAAAAAAGAATTATCGAAATCTGTTGGCGTAATATTGAGTTATTCGTCCATTTGTCGCGCACATACTTATTTCAAATTTAAGACATGTATGGTTTTCTTATGGATTCCATTGTCAGAACTGGACCAAATTAATATAGGACCACACAGGAAGCCCCAGCTTTCTAATAAAAAAAAATCATCAATATCGGTTCACCCAATCGATAGTTCTGAGGTAACAAACATAAAAAAAATAAAATAAAAAAAATACCGTCGAATTGATAACCTCCTCCTTTTCGAAGTCGTTTAAAAACAGGAATGCGGGGTCTTCTTACCACCTTTAATTCTTAATTTAATTCTTACCACCATTCTTATCATGTGGCAGAGAGCATTAGCTGTTCTACTTTCTCATAGAGGCGCACATTTTAATTCGTGTGGTTTTTTAAATTTTTATTTCGATACGTTATATACAAAGCGTGATGTTTTCTCTTTCTATCACGTGAGTGAGCTATTCCCAAAAGCCAATAAATTAGCCCGTTGAATTTTTTTACAGTAAATGTTGGAATTTCAACGTAATAAACACAATAACCTCTATTATAATATACTAGCTTTTGCCTCCAGCTTCGCTCGCATATTCGCCCCCCCCACTCCACCTGCACTATTAATAATTATTGGCATAATTGTTATTATTCTTGCTATTTTGTCTAATAGAAATTAATTATTGTTTCAAAATTTCAAAATTTGAGAATGACATTTCGCAAATAAAAATTCTATTTTAGAAATTTTTTAAATTATACAAATAGAAATTTATTTTAAGTACCTACTCCCTTTATTAGTATTTTATTCATATTTGAATCCAGAGTAACCTAAAAAAAACATTGTTTTCAAGGTAACAATTTGTTTGACGTTTGCAATAACTCGATTTTGTTAGGGACAGAAAACGTATGATACATAATTTCATAACGCCACAGCTCATTCATAACGCCAGAGCTTACCAATATATAAAGCCGTTGTTACTCGCAAATAATGTAGCTTTCGATTAGTGAAAGAATTTTTAAATTCCATTCGATATTTATTGCGCGAAAGAGTAAGGACCATCCAACCATCAATACAAACTTTCGCATTTATAATATTAGTAAGAAGTAAGATTTGTATAATAAATATTCATATTAGATTCTCATATTTGAATTTTTGTTATCAAAGAAATCTCCATAGTAACCTAAACAAATAACAAAATGACAGTCCACATCAAACATTCACATACAATAAATACGTACAATAAATAATTTCATAACGCCACAGCTTATTCATAACGCCAGAACTTACCAATATATATAGCTTATATTACTCGCAAATAATGTAGCTTTCGATTAATGAAAGAATTTGTAAATTTAATTCGGTATTTATTGCGTGAAAGGGTAACAAACATATCTACATCCATACAATCATTCGCATTTATAATATTACAATATTTACTTTTTTTAAAATAATTTAAAATAAAACAATAACTTTGTAAACACCACTTTTATTTTTATACTTTATGCCGACCGGGTTTCGCTACAACCGTAGCTTCTTCAGGGCAGTACAATCTCTACTAAAATTAATTTACATGTGTGTTTATAACTAATACATGATTAAACCAAATGGGCCGGACTCCTCAAGTAACGGAGGAAGTAGGTATAGGTGTAGATGGAGAATTGGGAAGGGAACGGGCGTGTTCTTTATCAATAGGGAACAATCTTAGTATGGGACTTTTATTTAAATTTAGTTGGTTATTAACTACCTTACTGTTCGTGTTTATGGCTTTCCTTAGTTCAAGTGCTTCCAGATTGTCTAGCCTAATACCGATGTTGTTTTTATGAATTAGTGTGGCGCCTGTATTTTTGTCAAATTTATGGTCTTTTTCGATCAAGTGGTTTGCAAATTCCGAAAATCCAGAGCTGTGTAAACATCTAAGGTGTTCTTTGACACGGGTATTTATATTGCGTGCTGTTTTGCCTATATAGAAAAAAGGACAGTCGCTGCATTGAAGTGAATAAATTCCCGAGTGAGATAGACTATTATCTTTGTCCTTGCCGTTCATTAAATGCTTACCTATACTATTATTAGTGTAAAATGCTGGTTTGATATCTGATGGGAGGTTTTTAACGCTGTTTTTAGAGAAATTATTTATGTACAAGATTCTACGCCATTGATAAGGTTGATTATTATTACTTGGTATATTATTATTATGAGGTGGACTGTTGTATAAGAATTTACTTGTGGATAATTTTTTATTTTTTTTTATTTAGAATGTTGTTGACTATATTTGGACTGTAACCGTTATTTATTGCGATTTGTTTGATCGTAGATAATTCTAATGCAAAGTTGGTATTTGATAAAGGGACTGTAACCAATCTGTGTACCATGGAATGGAAAGCTGAATGTTTATGGGATTCGGGGTGGTTAGAGGAATTGTGAATAGTTATATCGGTGAACGTCGGTTTGCGGTAGATTTTAAATTCAATTTTATTATTTATTATTGATAATGAAAGATCTAAAAAGTTTAATGTAGAATTGGTACCTATTTCTATTGTGAAGTTAATTTGTTTATGGAAAGAATTAATTAATAGCAGGAAGGAATTGAGTTGTCGTTCAGTTCCTAACCAAACACAGAACACATCGTCAATATAGCGCTTCCATACAAGTAAGTTTTTTAATAATGGTGATTTACATTTGAAGATATTATTTTCTAAATTGTCCATGAATATATCAGCGATTAGCGGGGATGTCGGTGCCCCCATGGCCAGGCCTTCTTTTTGTTGGTAAAAACGTTCGTTGTATTGGAAATAGTTTTGGTTCAGACATATATTAAACAGGTGAAATAATTTCTCTAAGGAATTATCTCACCTGTTTAATATATGTCTGAACCAAAACTATTTCCAATACAACGAACGTTTTTACCAACAAAAAGAAGGCCTGGCCATGGGAGCACCGACATCCCCGCTAATCGCTGATATATTCATGGACAATTTAGAAAATAATATCTTCAAATGTAAATCACCATTATTAAAAAACTTACTTGTATGGAAGCGCTATATTGACGATGTGTTCTGTGTTTGGTTAGGAACTGAACGACAACTCAATTCCTTCCTGCTATTAATTAATTCTTTCCATAAACAAATTAACTTCACAATAGAAATAGGTACCAATTCTACATTAAACTTTTTAGATCTTTCATTATCAATAATAAATAATAAAATTGAATTTAAAATCTACCGCAAACCGACGTTCACCGATATAACTATTCACAATTCCTCTAACCACCCCGAATCCCATAAACATTCAGCTTTCCATTCCATGGTACACAGATTGGTTACAGTCCCTTTATCAAATACCAACTTTGCATTAGAATTATCTACGATCAAACAAATCGCAATAAATAACGATTACAGTCCAAATATAGTCAACAACATTCTAAATAAAAAAAATAAAAAATTATCCACAAGTAAATTCTTATACAACAGTCCACCTCATAATAATAATATACCAAGTAATAATAATCAACCTTATCAATGGCGTAGAATCTTGTACATAAATAATTTCTCTAAAAACAGCGTTAAAAACCTCCCATCAGATATCAAACCAGCATTTTACACTAATAATAGTATAGGTAAGCATTTAATGAACGGCAAGGACAAAGATAATAGTCTATCTCACTCGGGAATTTATTCACTTCAATGCAGCGACTGTCCTTTTTTCTATATAGGCAAAACAGCACGCAATATAAATACCCGTGTCAAAGAACACCTTAGATGTTTACACAGCTCTGGATTTTCGGAATTTGCAAACCACTTGATCGAAAAAGACCATAAATTTGACAAAAATACAGGCGCCACACTAATTCATAAAAACAACATCGGTATTAGGCTAGACAATCTGGAAGCACTTGAACTAAGGAAAGCCATAAACACGAACAGTAAGGTAGTTAATAACCAACTAAATTTAAATAAAAGTCCCATACTAAGATTGTTCCCTATTGATAAAGAACACGCCCGTTCCCTTCCCAATTCTCCATCTACACCTATACCTACTTCCTCCGTTACTTGAGGAGTCCGGCCCATTTGGTTTAATCATGTATTAGTTATAAACACACATGTAAATTAATTTTAGTAGAGATTGTACTGCCCTGAAGAAGCTACGGTTGTAGCGAAACCCGGTCGGCATAAAGTATAAAAATAAAAGTGGTGTTTACAAAGTTATTGTTTTATTTTAAATTATAATGTCACATCACAAAGTAACTGCTTCATATGAACAAAAAACAATATTTACTATTTATAACTTGAGCATTTTCGAAGAGATATATAAAAAAATGCACATTGACCACTCCAACACTGAGGCGTTGACTCAAACCCGTTTCGAGTGATTTACGTTTGGTATTAACGTAAGTGGAAAAACCTAAAAACCCTTTTTTTCGTATTCCTTTCTCAGGAAGGCCATTTCCAGTAGAGTGGGATTTCGTCACTTTGTTCTGTCATTGAATTTTTATCATGGGTCATTATTAATTAGCGCAAACCCGTGGAAATCACGGGATAGTTACATAACCACTATTGCGTACTAATACCTCATCGAAATGTGTTCCATTTTTATATATCACTAGCTGGTACCCGGAATGCGTTGCTATGCCATTAAACAAAGAAATTATTTCTCCCCGCGTGTCCTTTTACATTCGTCCCGTTCCTCTCTCGTGTCCCCTTCCCCACTCCGCTTCCTCCACCTTCCCTCTTCCTACTCCACTATCCTCCTTCCCCCTCCCGCGTCCCCTCCCCCCTCCCAGTCTCCCCTTCCCCTTTCCTGGTTCCCCTCCCCCCTCCCGCGAACCCCCTACCCGAGTTACCCTCTCCCTCCCGCAATCCATATATTCAGTCCCGGTATATTCTGTTTTCAAACAGCTCGCGTGCCACCTATTTTTGATACAAATTTCATAATGCCAGAGCTTACCAGTAGTTTTATACAAACCTTTTCCAGACAATTACGAACACAAAAAAAAGAATTATCCTATTTGGTGCAGTCGTTCGGAAGTTTGCGCGTACTACATTTAGGCGATTCATTTTTATTTAAATAGATATATAGATAGATATCATTTGAGTAGCAGTGCGCGGTGACCGCATTCGGTAGTTTCCGGTCATTCGGCGTTAGAGCGTTGGAGGTCTAATTTTATTATTTTTTTTTTATTTAAGCGATTATATAAAATAATTCCATAAGTATAGAAAATATAATGGTTAAGTAAGAAAGTAAGGTAAAGTTATTGTATTTCTTAGTCCTCCTCACTAGGGGTTCCTGTGCCGAGGCGGACTAAAATTGTTTAATTACAGTTTATTTGTTTTCTATGTCGTTTTTTTTGTCTTCTATGGCGTGCGCAAGTAAAATTTATTTGATTATATAGTTTTATTTCACAACTTTATCAATTAAAAATAATATAAGATATGATAGAAGATACTCTCAGAATCGCCCTGGTGTAAGATCACCATTCAGAATTGAAACATGGTTTGAAATGGATTTAGCCGTGTTTGGTGACTAGATCTGAATAGCCAGGTACATCTTGCCCCATCTTGCTATTCCCCATCTCCTTCCCCTTCCACTACCTTCAGCCTCACAACATACCCCATTTGGGGATGCCGTAGTCTCACTGGCTCCAGACGGGAACAGCTGGGACTCTTGTGAGGTATTCACAAGAAATAATAATGAAAAAAAACTTGATCATGCCATGTCTTTCTCAGGAGTCTCCATAATGGTTTATCCAGGGCGATACTGAGAGTATTTTCCACCCTGGAACGTGCCGCAAATTATTTATTATTTTTAATTAATTAATTGTGAATTAACACAAATTAATCAAGTAAAATTTATTTGCGCAAGCAGGAATTCGATCCGCGACCTTCGGATTGCGAGTCAAGAGCCTTACCCTTCGACCATAATGAATCAGATACTTGAGTCGGGCCAATTCATGAGTCAGAATAATATAAAATAATGTATGAATGTGAATGAGGCAAATAGTGTGTGCCAAGACTGAGTTGTTTGGCTGTTCGTCCTCTCTGCATACCCCTGCGGAAAACGGCGTGATTGTTTGTTAGTTAGCTAATTATTTTCAATTCTTGTAATCAATTCTTCAGCAGATAATACATATTTCATTATTTATGCATTGAACCGCTTACTCGTTAAGGCGATCCACTAGTACAGGAAAAAATCGAAATCGGAATTCACGCCCTTTTATGGGAGGAGTTTAAAAATACTTGAGAAAAAGCTTTTGGAAAGGTTGGAAAAGATATTTGAGATTTTTTTTTAACATGTTGATTTCGTAAAGGCCTGTAAAAAACATTAATTCCTTTTTTATGCATTGTTTATAGCAATAAAACGGAATTTTTAAATTGATTTCACGAAAATAAGCGGCGCGAAGCATAACACGACCGCTCTCCGCTCCGTTCGGAGGAGTAATGACGGAAGACAGGGGGGCGGCTGCCAGTCGTTCTTCGGTGGACGGTATAAGGTTCACTTTGATATAGCAAATTCGTCGACTGCCGTATTGTCGTCGTGATGTCAAAAATACCAACGCGAAAATGCATATTATATTTTATTTTGTGAGGTTCGGGCGTAAATATCATTTTTTTTTTGCGATAATTATATAAGAAACTGAATTTGCCACATTATGCAATAAAACCATATCCGAAAAAGTGTTTATAAGTAGGAGAGTTTTCAGTTAAAAATGTTTTTTATAGACCTAATACTTTATTTTTTTCTAAGCTTATTAAAAGACTTATTAAAAAAAATGACCGATATTTTTAAGGGCCAAAGTATGTTCTACACGCAGTATTTAATTGAAGCATCTATAATACTTCTAAGCGGTCAAATTTTCAAAACTAAAACATACGATTTTGTATGATTTTGCATTATTTAGTATGGCTTCATCTTAATACGGAATATTCACGGACGTACAAAATACATGGACAATATGGACATGACCTAAGCGATTAGGTGAGCGTCGACCTGTCCGCGCCGGCCGCAACGCACGCACGGCACGCAACGGATTGAACGGATTTGCCGATGGCATGCGTCCACTGTAAACGGATTTTAAATTTAGTTTGAGTACTTTTGTAGTAGACGTCGGTCGTCTGTCATGGAGATTGACGAAGATATTATCATTATCAGTTGCTTGTTGGCAGAAGAAGAAGAAGCCGATGGCATGCGTCCACTGTAAACGGATTTTAAATTTAGTTTGAGTACTTTTGTAGTAGACGACGGTCGTCTGTCATGGAGATTGACGAAGATATTATCATTATCAGTTGCTTGTTGGCAGAAGAAGAAGAACGTAAAACTAAACGTAGAATGTGGGTTCATAAAATAAACTTGAAGCAACCAATGTTTGGGGAATATCATTCGTTATTTGTTCCTGATTTACTTCATGATGAAGATTAATTTAATTTTTGTGGGTTTTCAATTTCAATTCAATTTTCTAAAACAAACAACCAAGCCTCCAAAGAGCACACAAACCCCAATAGCTCGGAGGGCTTTGAAGCAAAGAATGGAAGGTTACCTCGAGAGTGTTTTCTCTTCGGGTAAGAATAACCTCGTCGAATTTAATGTTTCGAAGACCCAATCATGTTTGATAACGTCTCAAAGGGATCGAAATGATAATCTAGTCTCCTTCAATGGAAGCATTCTTCCGAACAGGACCTCCATTGATATGCTTGGTGTAACTCTAAGTGACCAGCTCAGGTATGGGGGCTCCATCGAAACCAGAGTTAAGTTAGCCTCTCAGAAACTGGGCGTACTGTACAGGGCCGTAGATACTTTAATAGTACACAACTGCTAACCCTGCACAAATCGCAAGTGCGCCCCACGGTTGAATTTGGCAGCCACCTCTGGCCTGGAGCTCCAAATTACCTAAAAAAAACGGGCGGTCGGTTTGACAGATTCTCCCATCTTAACAGACGGATTGCAATCTTTAGAGCACACGCGTCAGGTGGGAATGATGTCCTTGTTCTATAGGTATTACAATGGAAGATGCTCCGAGGAACTAGCGTCATTGATCCCCTCGGCACCGGTGCACAGTCGGGAAACATGGACCAACATTTGTAAACGGTTGACATTAGTCACATGAGAACGGGTCGTTTTTACGACTCGTTCTTGAGTTCAACAGCTCGGCTGTGGAACGATTTACCGGCATCTGTGTTTCCTCCCTCCTACAACAAGGGTCTCTTCAAGACCCATGTTCACCCCTTCCTTTCCTCAAAAAGACCCTCCACACAGCATCCTCAAAGATGACATAGGCCCTGAAGAAAATAATTTCCCTCAGGGCCTCCTGTGTGGAGTTAATGTAAAAAAAAAAACAAACAACACTTGCGGCAGTGAGCGATGCAAGCTGCGAACTAAAGTCAATTAATCCGTGTGACGTCATCGGCACGCAACGCATTTTTTTGCTCAGTCAGTTAATCCGTGTGACGTCATCGGCACGCAACGCATTTTTTTGCTCAGTCAGTTAATCCGTGTGACGTCATCGGCACGCAACGCATTTTTTGCTCAAAAATACCGGCGGGCGGGCCGGTATTTGCCGATAGTGGACGCAGTCCTGTACTAATTCATATAAAGATATAGAAAAATCCGTTGCGTGCCGTGCGTGCGTTGCGTGCGTGCGGACAGGTCGACGCTCACCTAAAAGGCGTATTATTTCCCCCTCCCATTGGTACCATTTTTCGGAACCGGCTGGGCTTGCGAGAGCCACGCGTCAATCTCAAAGATGTGACGTCATCATTCTTGTCCGGACCAGTGTCGAGCTCTCATCGTAAATAACACGGTAAAAATGGTGTCTTGTGCCATAAAAACGTGTAAAATAGAAGAGAAAAAGATAATAAACCCAATTGTGGTATTACATTCCATAAGCAAGCATTGTTTTACACTATTTTAAGCTAATTCAGATCACATAATATGATCGTTTTTGAACATACACCATAAATATACCAAACCACCCATACATACACTATCACTCCGAGAGACATGGCGTGTGGCCTAGGGTGGTTCGATTTCTTGTTTTTTTGTTTTTCTTAGTAGCGGGGTGCGGAATGGATGCTCTATAGGAATACCTTTAAAAGTTATTATGACAGCATTAAGATATTTTGAGTGCAAGTACTGCCCCAAGTCAATTCAAATTTAAAAAAAGCAGCGAGAAACTAGAAAAAGAAGGGTTTAATCTTTGGTCAATAAAAGTAGTTAAAATATAAAAAAATAATTTTTTTATTTACTAATTATATTATCTACTAATCAAGAAACAATAAAAGTACCATTGCTACACAAAAAAATCACAAACAATGTTAAAAAATAAAATCAAAAATCATAAAAGTTATTGTGTTTTATAGTCCTTCTTCGAATTGAATACTGGCATTATACGACAAGATTCTAGCTTGTTTCGTATCCATCCTTCACGTCTTTCAGGGCCGCAAACAGCAGAGCATGATGCCGTTACCACTTTTATGCATCTTTCCGTGGCTTGCGTGTGACAGGGCATCAATCGGAACTTACACAAAATGTTGGATTCGATAATTTCGTGGTCTGCAATGGCATCAATTATTGTCTCGCTAGATATCAGTTTTATAAGAGGTGGTTCTGATGGTTTTTCCCAGTAGATCAAGTCAATATAGTCTGCTGCGTTGAAATTAAAAGTAGGTAGCTTAAATACTCTTATTGGAGAGAACCCTGACGTACGTTCTCGGATACTTAAGGCTCCCCCACACGCACACTTCGGCGCGACCGAGTCCCGCGCCACTTCAGGCCGCCGCGCAGAAAAGTACAGACCGATAGGTTTACAGCGCTGTTCACCTTTAGACTTTTCTGCACGGCGGCCTGAAGTGGCGCAGGACTCGGTCGCTCCGAAGTGTGCGTGTGGGGGGCACTTTAGAATCCGTCTCAGAGCCAACTCTCTTATTTGTTTTCGTTCGTCGTTTAGCATACTAATAAGTATATTTTCGCTGTGGCCAAAATACCCGTTGCGTTGAATTACGGGATCTACCACCTTTTTCAAATGCTCTGGAAGGTAACGAGACAATTTAATAGTTTCGTGGAGGTGTCTCGCCCCGTAAACACACGAAGTTTGTGTTTTTATTTTAAACCACATTGGAGCATACACTCTTAGCACAAATTCAGTCAATATCACTTGATTTTCTGTCGGATTCTTGGTTGAAATGTATAGTCGGAGAATAGTATTGGCTGTTGTTAACCAACGCGAATGACAGATTTTACCCGGCTTTCTTTTCGCTAAGTTTTCGTCACATTGTCCTTTGGCGATTGCTTGGCACATTTCCAATAAATAGAGCTGGTCTGTGCTAAGGTCGTCACGGGATTTTGTAATGTCCGGTAAGTTGCATTCTACTGCTTGAAATTCTATCACAGGAAGATGTTCACAGTTCTGGAGTAACTTTCCTAGTTGGCCGCTAAAGCTTCTAGGACCTGTTGTCGTTCCATCAAGGTATTCGAAAAGGTGTCTCAAACTTAACTCGTTAGCATGTAACTGACAGACAAACCACTGAAGTGGACGATGGAGCTTTCCTCCAAGAAGTCGAATAATGCCAGCCTTAGCCCCAGTATTAACTGCTGTTCCGTCACATCCGATAGCCACGATGCACGCTAAATCAATGGATTTTGCCACAAAATATGCAAACAATTTGTGAGCTATTGTTTTAGCATCACCGAACTTAACGCCTATGTGGCCAATGTATTGTGAGCCAGGTTCTTTTAAAAGACTGATATGTTCTTCTATCACAACTTTTCTGCGTCCATCTTCCATGATTAATGTTTTATCCTTTCGACCGTCAAACGATATGCAAATGCACGAATCAAAATGGGGCTGATTGATGGCAGTCAGCGTGGTCCTAGTTTTGGCACGAGCACTTCGAATCTTATTACGATCGATCACGTTTGTTAGATTATCTGTTGTCACTAATCCAATATCTTGCAATGTAGCGCAGACGATGGCAGCACCTGCCCGATCAGAAATACTGTATCGATCCAATGTTCTGGATACAACAGATAGTCCACTGTCCGTTGGTTTTATTACATAAGAAGAAGAAGTAGATGCAGCAAAGTATTGTTCGTCAGTTGGAAGATCAACGTTATTTAAACTTAAAACTGTACTGCGAGATGTGGACGGTTGATCTAAAGATGTTTGTTGTGTTTCTTGGTATAGTTTGCGCTTTAATTTTCTTAACATATTGCTCTCATTTTGCTTAGTAGTTTTTCTATCTAAAGAACCAATCATCATTTTTCTGTCGCCTCTTTGATCTATCAAAAAATGTCTTTCTTTAATAGGTACTTTTCGATCTTGCGCACAAAAACAATTTTCGAACGAAGTACATTTGCAAGCAGCTATATCAAATAACGTCTTGCTGCGTCTTTTAAAATCATCCAGTTTTTTAAGGTAACTCTCACTATGCTTTCTACCTTTGTATGGTTTAAGAATCGCCCGATACTTTTCATGGTAGTCCTTTAATCGCGCCAAAATTGTGCGATGTTCCACGATCGGTAGAGACGCTCGTTTCCAAATATTTTCTATTTTAGTAGCAACAATTTCACTTGTATCTCTTACCAAATTCTGGAAACGTTGTTCTGTACTTTGCGAGACGTAAATAAAATATTTCATCATGTCTTCATGACTTGGTAACACACTAGCTGGTAATTCCGCACCACAACCAAACAAAGGACAGTTTTTGTCACCGCTGCGTAAACTCATTGTTATTTTGTTTAACTTGAACTCAAAATAATAATTGTAAACTGTAATTACTCAAATGGACGTGCACGCGACGCTAATTCCAATTGTTTACTGATGATTGCAATAACGCTTGCAACACCCCGCGCCCCCGCGCCCCTGCGCACGGGGATGCGCTGTGAGCGAGCGAGGCGCGAAAGAGGACTCAGCAATTTGTCAAATTTTCGCGGTAAAATAAATATTGTCACTTTTTTTTAATATTATTATTTAAGGCACGGCAATTTTCATTAATTATGAAATGTAAAAGTAAAAAATTAAATTATTAATATTGACACAAAACTGTTTTATAAAGGGACAATTTTTACCAGATTTTAAATAATTCAACTGCTTTGGGGCAGTACTTCTTATCAAAATTTTAAAATGATATTTTGTATGCTTAATTCTATGTACCTAGAGCACCCATTCCGCACCCCGCGAAAACTGATTTCTAAAAAAAAAAAAAATCCATACAGTGGCGATCCACCTTAGACTGTGCCCGTCACTGTTTACTGGGGTAAGTAAATTATGAAACATTTGTAAAAGTGTATTAACTAACTACAGGAGAAAAATATTGAACTCGACCTTAGAGGCGACCTTACTTTGACGTATTTGAACTTCAAATTTGTTCATTGCGCGGCGAGCAATTTGCGCTCCCATGTAAAAAGGTCTATTCATTCAAAAGCAGAGTTTACTTTTAAGAACTAAATGATGATGTTATAGTGCGAGATGCCTATATACTGTCAGATTGAGTTTTGACGAATCACGTATAACCAAAGCCGTCTTCTTGCTCTTCGTCCCGCTGTAGTTGGTTTCTACCCCTCACCTTTATGTTCTGGTCTATTAATATTCATATGTCTATGGGAATATTTTTTATTCATACAGTTAAATTTATTCTTCATTATTACGAAAAGTGAGTATTTATATCGGAGGAGACAAAAAAACTTGCAAAAAATATGCATTTAACATTTTCATTTTGTTAAAATGAATTTACTTACGCGTTAACGCCATTTTTATACTTATCGTTTTTATTTAACATTTCATAGACAATTAATCAATGCTGCCAATCATAGAAAAATATTATTGGCATATAAAACAATAATTTATTCACGTTATTAAGTGAATGCATTATTGACAAGTTTGTACCTGTATTTATAATAGTAGAACAAAGAAAGAAATGCATTAGAATAATTACACATACCCGCTAGATAGACAAACCCTGCTTTGCCAAGCAAGCCATTCAAAACCTGGGATGTTTTTTTAAATTATGATGACATGCAGCTTTCGTAGTTTGAATCTCAATCCAATAATTTGAAGTAGGTACTTTTTTGTTTTGTACTTTGACGAGAATTTATTTTATAAGATTGGTACATATATTTGATTGTCTATTAGTTAAAAAATGAATATTCCGTATCCGGGGGGGGGGGGGGAATTATTTTTTTTAAACTGCAAATTTCGTAATTCGTAGGAAAACAGTACGCATATTATGAAAGAAATACTAATTATAACTGGGAACTCGCAAACAAATTCACTCTTAATTAAAAACGTGAATTGTGTTCAGAATGGAAAGATTGAAGTTCAGTTGTGTATTCATCCGCTGATACATTTCGAAGGAGACCATTATTTTATTCGAAGTGCATTGGAGGTTATCCACCACATACCCGCCCCTCTACTAGAACTAGAAACTAGATCTCCCTCACTCGAAGTGCAGTTATAAAATTCTCTTTGCAGACTATATGCTGCCAGAATCAAAGAGATACCATTTTCATATTCTGAGCATAGTTTTAATTCGCCACATACAGATTTAATTAAACCCGTCTAATTACAGAGACGCAAATTGTCCCACACATTTAATTTTAAAATAAAATTGTATGAATGCGATAAAAACCGAAGAGAGTTTTATTAAAAAAAAAAATTAAGAAAAAGAATCTGTATTTAAAATTTTAAGTTTATTCTATTTTAAGTGCTTACTTTTGTTCGAATATTCTCAGGTGTGTATTTTATAGCCAATTTACATTTCCAATATCAAAATTTTAATATTTAAAAATAAAAACGTTCCAATAAGCACGTCGGAAAAATTATTTTATCTAGATTTTAAAACAACTTTGTTTTTTTGCAATAGGGTAAAAGAAATAACTAATAAAAAGGAACATTTAAAATGCACGAGAAGAACCGGGAATTTTGTGCGCAAGCCTTGACAGGCAAAAGTTTATACATATTTTTTTCTTATTATTCGAACGGTTAAACCAGTTTTCAGAATTTAAAATTCCAATTTTGGATTCATCTGCTAACACAATTCGAAGGAAAACATTATCTCTTTCGAAGTGCAGTTATACAATTCTAGTTGCAGAATCTGTATGTGCTGTTAAAATCAAAGAAAAACCATGTTGATGTTCTAAGTGTACTTTTAATACGCCGCATAGAGACTTAATTTAAATCAATTTTGTGTTGAGAATGTAAATTTCCAGTTGCGGATTCATCTGTCGACACATTTCGAAGGAAAAAATTCTCTTATTCAAAGTGCAGTTATGAAATTCTTGTTGAAGACTACATATGTATGTGTTGTCAGAATCAAAGAGAAACCATTTTCATGTTCTGAGGGTAGTTTTAATTCGCCGCATACAGATACCTAGTAATAGTCTGCCGAGACAGGCTTGTTTTTGAGAAATCCGGTTTTATATACAATAAAAGAAAAAAAATGTGTGCATACGCTCCGCGAGCCACAAGTAGACGCCCGGCGGGCCGCGAGTTGGCCACCCTTGGTTTAGACCTTAACTGGCCTTATATTTGGTAAAAGTAATTATGCTTCCTTTTTAATGTTAATGTAATGAGTAATGACTTCAACCTTACAGTAATCAATTGTCTAATTCCCTCTTCTATAAGGGTATTTATCTTAAAAATAATTTTTATATTTCATTTTATATAATTACATTTTATGATATTTTTAAGTAAATAATCACCTCTAACTTTAATATTTTATCTATCTATCTTATCCTCACGAAGAAAACTCTGTTTTCGAAACATGTTGATAATATTGATTACTAGTGCTGTTTTTACAAACTTATTTGTTCTCTTTTAATTAAAAATGACGCCACAAAGTATATTTGCAAATTTTGAAGAAGCATTTAACTTCAATTATAATATCCTTACCGATAAGGCCACCCGGACTTGCAAAGAAAATTGTTTTTATCGTTACACTGTCCACAGGCACATGTAATCCTGTTTCTTTAGTAAATTGCTCTATTATTTGGTTTAATTTTATTTTCCATAATTTGTGGCGTACTGTAACATGTTTAATACTCTAGCAACTGAAGTTTTCGGCCGCAGCTCACATATTTTTTCAAAGTTTATATTGCTTAAAAATTATTATCACTTTGACCCACCGTATTCCTTTCGAGTTTTTCATTATTCGGTGAATTCTTGGGCAGTTCAAGAGCAATAAAAATGTTATCGCCGATATAATTGACGACAACGTTTTTGAACTGCTCCACAGTATTACTTGTCTCGTCAATAATACAACTTTTTGTATTTGCTCTTAGAAATTGTAATAGTTGTTGGATATCAGTCCATATTCCATAATCTTGAAGATTGCAAACTAAATTTGGATCATTATCCGGCTTGCAACAGTATGATGCACAATTTTTGGACTGAACAAATGGACTTTTATTCAATTTTCTGATTCTTTTTACTTTATCACCTGCTCCAACCCTGGCCTTTCACAAGCGTAAAACGCTTCAATCTTCTTTTCTTGTGTTAACTGGTACAAAGTCTTTCAGTAATCAGTTTTTTCCAAGTGCTTTTATTTCGTTGCAAAAATTGCGAAGGAAGCGATTTTTCAGTTTTATTTTTTGTACTATTGCTATGGAATTTTAGCACTATTGTTTTCACGAGGTTAGACTTTAGAGTCGTCATCACCAACTAGTTTGTTGAATTTGAGGAAATGTAAAAAGGTTCCGTTCCTAATTTTTTTTTACAGACACAATCAATTTACAATTTGGGAGGCGGATATGGATTTTGCCACCCCTTAAACTGGATTAGATGAGGTGCTTGTTACTAATAAAATCTGAAAAAAATCATCCGTTCTGGTGGGGGAGGGGGGTAGGGGGGATTGCTAGAGATGGGGGGGGGGGGGGGGGGTGCTGTCCCCCCCTCGCTACGCCACTGCCCATTGATTTATACACATATGATTATCTATTTTATGTAATTATTATTTTATTTAATGTATACTTTTATATGGCTGACAGAGAATTGCACCCTCCGCTCTTTCGGCTGAAATAAACAACTTATTATTATTATATTCCTGTCTCGGTTACATGGAACGGTTCCTTTGCTGTCAATGGAACCATGGCTATTTTTCTAAAGGAACCGGTTCTTTGTGACATGTTTATATAAAATTTAAAATGTAAGATAAACTAAAAATAAACACATATTTAAGGTACCAACCATCTCTACTTTTCGGGACTCCGAGCTACGTCACGAGCCCGATGCGTTTTTTCCGAAAAACGCTTGTATGAGCTATTTAAACACATTTTCTACGAACCTTGGATTCAAAGCAGGGACAGATATTCTTTAAAAAAAAACGAGTGTGCTTTAGACCACACGACTGAAAAAACTTCACTAACTTATATCTCCCTCTTATCCTTCCCCTTATCATCCTCATCCTCATCCTCCTCCTCATCCTCATCCTCATCCTCATCCTCCTCCTCATCCTCATCCTCATCCTCCTCCTCATCCTCATCCTCATCCTCATCCTCATCCTCATCCTCATCCTCATCCTCATCCTCATCCTCATCCTCATCCTCATCCTCATCCTCATCCTCATCCTCATCCTCATCCTCATCCTCATCCTCATCCTCATCCTCATCCTCATCCTCATCCTCATCCTCATCCTCATCCTCATCCTCATCCTCATCCTCATCCTCATCCTCATCCTCATCCTCATCCTCATCCTCATCCTCATCCTCATCCTCATCCTCATCCTCATCCTCATCCTCATCCTCATCCTCATCCTCATCCTCATCCTCATCCTCATCCTCATCCTCATCCTCATCCTCATCCTCATCCTCATCCTCATCCTCATCCTCATCCTCATCCTCATCCTCATCCTCATCCTCATCCTCCTCCTCATCCTCATCCTCATCCTCATCCTCATCCTCATCCTCATCCTCATCCTCATCCTCATCCTCATCCTCATCCTCATCCTCATCCTCATCCTCATCCTCATCCTCATCCTCATCCTCATCCTCATCCTCATCCTCATCCTCATCCTCATCCTCATCCTCATCCTCATCCTCATCCTCATCCTCATCCTCATCCTCATCCTCATCCTCATCCTCATCCTCATCCTCATCCTCATCCTCATCCTCATCCTCATCCTCATCCTCATCCTCATCCTCATCCTCATCCTCATCCTCATCCTCATCCTCATCCTCATCCTCATCCTCATCCTCATCCTCATCCTCATCCCCATCCCCATCCCCATCCTCATCCTCATCCTCATCCTCATCCTCATCCTCATCCTCATCCTCATCCTCATCCTCATCCTCATCCTCATCCTCATCCTCATCCTCATCCTCATCCTCATCCTCATCCTCATCCTCATCCTCATCCTCATCCTCATCCTCATCCTCATCCTCATCCTCATCCTCATCCTCATCCTCATCCTCATCCTCATCCTCATCCTCATCCTCATCCTCATCCTCGTCCTCGTCCTCGTCCTCATCCTCATCCTCGTCCTCGTCCTCGTCCTCATCCTCATCCTCATCCTCATCCTCATCCTCATCCGCATCCTCATCCTCATCCTTATCTGGCTTACTCTTATTTACCAGCTTACCCCCCAAGCGTGGGTAAAGAAGTTTTACTTCAAAAATTAGAATAAAAACAGGAAAATTTAAAAAAAAACTTTTTTACTTGACCTAAGATATTATAATCGAATAAACTGGTTATCATTGGAAGAACTGGAAATACCAGATCTATAATAGTATGTGTAATGACAACATAACAAAAAATATATCTGTACCCGAGAAGCGTACGGATGCAAGTCCAAAATAAGAAGAAATGAGTTTTTGATGTAAATTATCATGTTCATCAGTGGCAGAAAGATACAGGTCCTATCATAAAGAAAAATAGGATTTTCAAAAATATATACGGATGCACCCACCTTTGATGCAACAACTATCTTAGAAGCAAAAATATGTACATGGACTTGCATTTTGAGTTTTGTGATTCAAATCCATTTGCATCCTTCTGCTTCTAACATTACTACGCTTTCTATGGAAGTAAACAATTTTCAAACATTGATTCTTTTATAATACACCACATGTCATAACAAAATATTCCATTTCATTTTGAAGCAGTCCGTGTTTTTTTGTAGCGTTTTTTAAAGTAGCATTATTTTTAAAGGCTCTACATATTAAATATTTCGTTTTATTTACTCGTTTTTAAAACAAAACTATTGATTGAATAATTACTTTTTTTGTTATCTATCAGCATGGATATCCGAAGAAGTTATGAGACCATAGTGACAGAAAAAAAGTTTTTTGGCTCTCCTGAACATTTACCTTTTTGGACTTGCATCCGTATGCTTCTCACAGCCACGAATGTCACAGGTTATCAAGTTTCTATGCGTGCTTTACAAAATCACTTCTGTGTTTTCCTTCCATCCGCTGAAGATGTTCGTGCTTCTAGTGATGATGATCTGTGGCTTAGGTAAGAAATAAACTTACTCATAACTAACGATAACGCCATTTTCCCGTAAGTTATTCCAATGATAAAAATATTCTTAGTAGTTTAGCAGTAAAGTCAATAGATGTCGCACATTTAAAAGGGAATAACCAGACATATTTGAAAAATATGTCATTTTTTAATCAAATTATAGTCGTACCGACTCTTTAAAAAAAAATTTTTTTTTTTCAAAATATTTATATTTTATCAAGTAAAGTAATGTTTTAAATATTTAAATTATAGTTTTTTTTAACACGATTGTACCGTTGGCCGATGGCACATTTGTTAAATTTTCAAAAAAAATAATGTATTATTTATACAACCCACATTTCAAATCATAATAATCATATGGTAAAATAAATTATCTAGGAAAGCTCCTTTTCAGAATTTTAATTTTAGTTGAAAAAATCATTTAAAAAAAATCTTGTCCAAAATCTACTTTGTCTATTTATTTACGGTCTTAACATCTTAATTATAAACAATTAGAAGCCGCAGAACTTTCTACCGCCTCAGAATCAATAACTGTTGAATTAAATTCAGTTTTTTTATTAAGTTGAAAATTACACAATGAAGCAATTATCGATGCACAACTGTCCGTGTTTTGTTTTTGTCAGTATCAGAGATGGCGTTGTGAACGGATTTATATTTGGTGTGATTTTATTACTTTTCCACTTACTTACGGGAATCTGGGAGTGCAGGGGTGCCCGGGTTCATGGGTGAAGTTTGTCCGGGTCTTGGCGGTGGATGCGTCTGCCCACCTGCTCCGTGGCGAACCGGATCGAGAGAGACTGGTTGAGGGAGTCCTTTTTACCTTTCCAGCTGGACTCTTTCGACCCATTGAGAAAAGTTTACTTGTGCAATGTTGGAGAACTTAATATCTAGCAGAAGATTTATAATTGTTCGTTGCCTTTAGCGGCTTCTCCTCACTTATCTCTAAATTGGCAATATCAGTGCTCTTAAAAACGGAATAAATCAATCCTCCATAGTTTATCTCTTTACTCGTACTGCTGACATTAATATTTGTTTAACTGACTGAATTAATGTTTTATTTTTTTATGATTTCAGCGCCAGCAATCGCTGGGTAAGTTCACTAAACTTATTTTACAATATCTGCTTTCTTTTTACGTTTTCCAACTTGGTGCGACGTTTATGAAAACGGCTGCGCGGCCCGTGACAAACAAATCTTAATTTTGGATTTTGAGGACAAATTACACAACCAAACTTATAACATATTTTTTAATCAGAAGCCATGTTAAATATCTGATTAACGGATATAAGTAATAATTTTTGAGAAATGATTTTTCAGTACATTTTTGTTTTTATAAGAAAACTTTTTTTTTAGGAAAATAATTCCCTTCAGGGCCTATTTCATCTTTTGGGATGCTGTGTGAAGGGTATTTTAAGGAAAGAAAGGATAGGAAGTTCTGGGAAGGAAATAGGTATGAGGGGTGGGTAGGAATATCAGGGAATCCACCCCTCGCTCTGCGGTGCAAGGCGATGTTCCGAGAGAGTACGACTGGAAAAGCCAAAAGGACTCCCTCAACCATTCTCTCCCGATCCAGCCTGCGATGCAGCTGGTGGGCAGTTGCGTCCGCCGTCAAATAAATATAAACCTTACCCCATGAACCCGAGCACTACAGCTAAGTAATCAAACGTAGCGAACCACTTGGGGTGACCTATGGCAGAGGTGTTGGTTATCCAATAAATGGTTTCCGGGGCGGCGGTACCCATACCCGCCTCTCAAATTGACAAATTTATTTGAATACAATCTAATTATTTCAATACTAGCTGACCCGGAGAACTTCGTACCGCCTCAGAATCAATAACTGTTGTGTTAACTTATTACCTGAGAGTTTTTTTACTAAGTTAAAAATTACACAATGAAGCAATTATCGACGCGCAACTGTCCGTGTTTTGTTTTTGTCAGTAGATATCAGAGATTGCGTTGTGCATGGGTTTATATTTTTTGTGATTTTCCCAACCTTTTTTCAACCACTAACTAGGCCAACAAAAATACCATTGATTTTAGCATTTTTCTCGGACATAAAACATCATTATTAAAAATCTCATGGCATAGCCAAAACATGTTTAAAATATTGGCGTTTTAATCCACTCAAGTTATTTAAATCACGTTTTGTTTACATGATTCACTTTGTACAGGTTCTGTGGAATCTAAAGTATTCCACATTTTGGTCTTCAACTACTTTGCTCAACAATTGTTGATAAAGCCATTAATAACGAGATACAACACCAGAAATGCGATGATGACGCCGAGTGTAAAATGTTGGCCTGAAAATGTGTGTTTTCTTTCTTCCTCAGCTTTAACTGCACCTTGCCAAGTTACCCAGCCCACGGCAAGTTCAACGTGTCGGGCCCTAACAGGAACTCGTTGCCTGGGACCACCGTGAATGAGTTCACCTTGATCACCTACTATTGCGACAACAACTATGACCCTTCCAGACTGAATGTCCGTGCCGTTTGCGAGGAAGGCAAATGGGACAGTCCGCCGCCAGTTTGTAGAAGTAAGTTTTTTTTTCTCCGTTTTATAAATTTTGTAAATGAAAATGAACAACCAACTGTATTGGAAAAACTTAGGGGACCGTTATTTATATTTTTAATAAATTATTTGTTTGGCTATTTGTCAACAGGTTCTATTTATTAATGGACGATATTAAAGATCACTGTAATATCTTTTATATTCTCTTCAGAGTCCAGAAAATAATTTCATATTTTCAGTACTGGGACCTGTATTCTCCAGCACTTATTTTCTGTACAAACTATAAGATGCATTAATAACACAATTACTGTTTATTGTCGTATTGTCATTATAATAATACTTCTGAGGACGAACGTCCTTCCGATCCGAATTTAAATGATTCCCACTTCATGGCATTTAATAATCTAATAAAATAATAAAAAAACCTTATTTGTATTAAAAAATCATTAATTATTATTTATATTGATAAATTAATGTTTAAGACAAGATTTTTATGCATAGTACAAAGGGTAACAATTTTTATAAGTAATAATTATTAGCCTGAAACACTCATCTACATTGAAAAAATCTCCCGATAAAATATACATGCCGCCGACGGGACTTGAACCCGCGTCCTTGTGATATCCGGTCAACTGCTCATTTATCCACTGAGCTATATCTGCTTATCTCCTACCCGCCAAATAATTCAATATATACTAGTGTTTCATTCAACAATTGCTGCTTATTACATTTTTCCACCTGCAAACAACCAACTTTGTTTTTATATGGGAAAGGCATTTTAAGTGCTAAATCTCCCACTAGGTGGCGTCGAGACAAATTATGTCAAAAATGTAATACGCGGTAATTGTTGCATGAAACACTAGTACTTATAAATATATTGAATTATTTGGCGGGTAGGAGATAAGCAGACATAGCTCAGTGGATAAAAGGGCAGTTGACCGGATATCAGAAGGACGCGGGTTCAAGTCCCGTCGGCGGCATGTATCTTTTCTCGGGAGTTTTTTTCAATCTAGATCAGTGTTTCAGGCTAATAATTATTACTTATAATAAAAAAAATCATTATTTCAGAAAGATGTCATATGACCCGATCACTCACTGTCGACTTCAAGTGCCATATATCTGGAATCGAGGTGGACTGTCCCCGGTTTCTGCCTTATGGGTCCGTGATTACTTCCACTTGCAAGTCCGGGCACCACAATATTAGTGAAGATTTTGAAGAACTGACTTGCAGCCAAGGCGGGAATTGGGATAACCCTATTCCGCATTGTAAACCAGGTGAAGTATTTTTGTTTTAATAATTTATCTTCCTTGAAATGCCGTAAGACCTTTTTAGTTCAATGCAAAACTAAACATTAAAAATAAACGTTAAAGCCTACGTCATATAAACTGTGCTATAGAATGGGTCCTTTTAAGGAAACACTGGAAAGAACTATTTATAAGAGAAACATACTTCTAACTTAAGGCGGTAGACAAACCTAATAATTTTTGTTTGCTTAAAACTTTTTTTTTCATTTCTAGCGAATTCGTAACATTTATTTTTCCAACAGATCATTGGGGATGTACGAGTAAGTTCTTTGTATTTAAGATTAATAATAACAATACCTAACCATTAATATATTTTACGTACAACGATTTTAAAACTTTATAATCCATTTTTCAACTATAAAGATAGCGGTAAACACCAGATTTTATTTTCCTAGACGATGAATTAATAACTTCGGGAGTGCGACATGGGAACACATTTTAAATATTTGGAACACGTTCTTAAGAATTTATTTAATTTAACGTGGCGGAAAGGTCGAATCTCCAGGCCTGTTAGGGCGAATTCGACCGTACGTCCGTCTAATACGCCGTACCGCGGGCGCATATTTGTTTACATCCTCTCTTCACTTACGTCGTTAGGATTCCCACATTATTTGTCTTCTTCTTCTTTTCTTTGATAGGGCAAGTTCGAAAATAGGTCTGGTCGATATAATACATGGGTCGCGAGTCGCAATTTGTATACACGGCTTCTTTACTTACGTCGTTAAGATTCTGAATATATTTTAGGGTATATTGTCATCTTAATGCATTAATGCCGCAGTGCAAGTGGCTTCAAAATATTTAACGTTGTTTATTTATTTATTTATAGGAGACAAACAGCTTATACATAAAAATATAGTGATACATATATTCAGATTCAAATTAAGTTAAGCCAAAAAGATCTTCTATGTTGGAGTTACTTGGAGCTGAAGTTTTATGTACACGTATTTCATTTTTCATATTAGGTTCTTACGATCGTACAGGGCGGTTCCAATGAGAAAGAATAATTATTCTCCGTACCAGCTTTTAAAATTATAACTCAAAATCGATTTTATTTCATTCCAAATTTGCTTTAATTTATACCTACATCCAAAAAGGCGTGTTGATAAAACTATTAAAATTATGGACTTTTTGCAATTATTTTTTGATCATAAGTATTTTTCAATTTTTAATAATGTCTTAGCAAAAAAGAATATAAAAAAACATATATATATATATATATATATACAGGGTGTCCGGCGGTAAAGTGCATTAACTTCGGGAGGTGATTCTACATGATGGTAGGAGTAAAAAAGATAAATAACTTTTTTCGAAATTCCAACTTTTTTTTTCCCATACAAAAAGACGTACCTACTAAAAATCCTTAGTGTGAGGTACGATCTTACTTCCTGAGCGCCCGCCGGGCACTATTGTGGCAACTAGCATGTTTGTGACTGGCCCGTATCGTAACAGCGGAAAATAATAATGCCAGCGGCACACGCCGGTCTATTTTTATCTTTTTACCACAGAACAAGCCCTAAAAGTTGGAATTCCGAAAAAAGTTATTTATCTTTTTTACTTATAATATCATGTAGAATCACCTCCCGAAGTTAATGCACTTTACCCCCGGACACCCTGTATATTAGTCTGTAAGTGCGCAAATAAATACACAAACGGACCAATTTTCGTCAAGAAACACATGTACTTATATATTTTTTTATGATTCTCTCTCTCTCTGGTTTCAATCCTGGGATTGGTTTGCAGCAATTTCCTCTATTTTTCTTTTCCATTCTTCCCTGTCTTGTGCGGCTCTTTTGAGTTCTGCATATGATGAGCAGCGCACGTCCACCAGCAGGTCGTCCAGGTACTCTCGGCGTGGGCGTCCCCTAGAGTTTGTCCCCTCGGTCATACCCTCCATTATGGTATGCAAGAGGCCTTCTTGTCGTATAACATGTCCGATCCATCTTGCACGCCTTTCGGACAAGGTCCCGAGCAGTTGCCTTCCTCCTTCGATACTTTGGAGAACCTCCTCATTTGTAATGTGGTCTCTCCAGGAAATTCCTAATAATCTTCTATAGGACCACATCTCAAAAGCCTCTAGTCTCCGTTTATCTCTTTCGGATAGGCACCATGTTTCGCAGCCGTACATCAAGATACTCCACACATAGGTCTTGATGAGGAGTATTCGTAGTTTTAGGTCGATATTATTTGATTCAATTACTTTCGACCTTTTATTGAATGCAAGCCTAGCCTGGTGTATACGGCTGTCGACCTCGCTCTTAGACCGACCGTCCCATGTTATTTTGCTCCCGAGGTAGACAAACTCCTCCATGATTCTATTTTAACTAAAATTAAAATTCTGTTACATAATGTATTGATTTATTTTACTGCATGATTATATGATTTGAAATGGGTGTTGTTTAATAAATGTACTTTTTTGAAAATTTAACAAATCCGCCAACGACCTTATATAACTTTATTATACTAAAAATTATCATTTGTTCTGTAAATTTAAAACATACCTTTACTAGATAAAAGAACAATCTGTCGAAATCAATTTATATTTTTTTGTGGAAAAGAGTCAATACGTCTAAACACTGATTTAAACATGACATATTTCGGTTGCTCTCTTGTTATACGCTCTACCTACCTATCAAAAATAGTGGACTTTAACAAAAAAAATTTTTTGCAGATTGCGGTTTAGAAAAACCTTTCGGTGTAGAACTAATTGTAAATGGTCTCAGAGGTAAAAAAGACACCTTCCCTTGGCACGTGGGGATCTTCCAGTGGGACGAAACAACAAATACCATCGAACATAATATTTGCGGAGGTTCCATTATACATCCTAATCTTGTTATCGGTGGTAAGTGTTATTCAAAAATACTAGTATGTATTATTCATATCAACTTTGTTTTACAGTTTTCCCGCTATTTTTCTCCGGTCCTTCAAACTTTATGTTTTTTCACGCAAGTCAGTCCACCTCTTGCTAGTAACGGTGACATTTTATAATGACTGTCTAATTTTTTAAAAATATTTTCATTTTTAGAATAAGTTGACAATAATAATCTAAACGAAAATATGAAAAAGAACAAGACACAGAAAAACAGAAAAAAGACAATGGTCGCAACTTGGACTCGAACCCAGACCTCTCCGTCTAACCGGGACGAGCGCGTTAACCAATTTCGCTATTGCCACCTTCTGTCAAATCGTTGACCATTGTCTTCTTCTCTTTCATATTTTCGTTTAGATTATAATTGTTAACTTATTCTAATATGATATATTTCACTGATGGGAATAACCTTCAAAAAAGTATTAAAAGAAAGTTTTTCTTATAAAAATTAAATTCTTAATTTTGTTAAAAATCAGCAAATGTTTATCTTTTCAGCCGCGCATTGTTTCTTTGATCCGGTTAACCTGAACCAGAGAGACGCCAGTTATTACAAGGTAGCCGCCGGGAAGTTCCTCAGGTCCTGGGACAACGATTTGCCTGAAAACACAAATCTCGTCCAGAAATCAGATGTTGGTAAACTTACTTTCTCTATTAGAATTTAGCCACTGGAGCGATTTCGGTCCAAAAATGGACCACATTTTCCTACCATTCGTAAAACGTTTATTTTAATTATTTAAAACATTTCCTTCGCCAGCCGTTTATTTTAACACGAAGCTATTGTAATGCTTTATCTATTATGACCATAGATGTGGCAAATCTGAACTTCGTATACTATTTTAGAACAATGTTAAAAATATTTTTTTCCCGCCAAATTTTTAACAGCTGTTTACGGATAAAATTAAGTCCGTTTTCCATGGATATGCACCTTTCATTATCAAGTATACCACAGACAACATACAGAAACCGAAAATATTCTATGTTGACCCGAATAAGTATCCCTCACGCAGTTTCAAGTAAAAACACTCAAAAATCGCTTGATTATAAATTTTACGATTTTTTATATTTTTTTCATAAATGCTACAAATATGAGATAAACAGTAAAATACAGGTTAATTCATTGGCTATATAGCACTATAATAAGTTTTTATGTCTCTCTGTTAAAATTCGAAGATATGATTTTTTTAATGTTGTCGATAATTTTTCAAAATGACCTTCTGGTAAATCTCAAGCAATTGAAGCAAATTTATTTCTCCCTACGTGATCGCTCCAGTGGTTAGGATGGGAAGAGCGAAAAGCTTTTTATGTATTACGCATTGAAATATTTAATTACACTGAGGACATTGGATTCCGCCTACCACTTTCCCAATGGCTGGCATTACATTGAGAACAAAGAGTAATTCAGAAAACATATTTAAATTTTATTGAGATACTCTGTGTTGTGTCATAACTAAGGATAGAATAAGACACCGGGAGCAGTTATAGCAGCTAAAGAACTGATTTCCGAAAACTAGCAGAAAAAATACTTTTAAAAATTGTCAAATGTTAAGATATTAAAATTATTATTTTTTTTTTTCTTTATTTTTTCCCAATTTTTACATTTGGCATATACAATATTATTAAAAAAAACGTAAGAATAATGGGAACCCACTAAGGCACAGCCTGTGCGTGGGTAATATGGTTAAATACATTATATTATTGTAGGTACCTAGAAAGAAACAATACAGTGGGCATAAATCATGATTACATTTTGTCTGAACAGCTTGTGTAAAAAGTGTATACACTAATAGTTATGTGCTATAGGTACATATTTACATTCTTAGGTATTAGGTGGGAAGGTAAATTTTGGAATACTGTGATAAACATAATTTGAAAAATTATTTTTAAATAAAATAATATAAACTTAATTTCGACATATTCAAGAGCTAGAAAACAGTTGTTAAAGTGAAAACAAAAAAAAATTGAAGTCCTAATCAAACCAAACTTTATAAACAAACTAAATACCAGAAAATATTAGTTTTTTTTATATTATTTAAATTATAAAAGATAAAATTTTCCCAATATTTAAAAGAGGAAACTTTTCAGTTATTATTTTAATAAACCGATATTAAAAAATATATTTGAGTATCGTTGTTCTGCAAGGTAACATATTTACAGCAGTGGTATGTCGTTTTTATCTTGTATGCGAATTACTGGAGAATCGTCGCTTTTCCTTAGGAAAACATGTCCGTTCTTGGTCCAAATATATTTATATCCAATAGATTTCGTAGACTTGGCTAGCCATTCCATTGATATTATGGAAAAGGTGGGTTTACGTGTGGTTTAAAGTGTAAGGTGTGTGGTAAAGCAAATAAGGAAGGTGTCGGTACCTTACAGGTTTATTTACAAATTACAACAGACACATAACTCAATTTCATAGTTAAATATTAACAATAATAATAAATGTGAAGGGCGAACGAACACGATATGCAAGCGTGTCTTGACCTGTAGTTTAACCACTGGAACGCTTTTTGCCGTATTTCGGCACCATTTACAAAACCTAAGTTTGCTCAAAGTTGTCGAATTACAGCAAATTCTCCCTTGACGCACTAAATTTTTTATTCAAATATTTTCGAAAACTCCCGCGACCTGTAATTTGCATAATCACGTAGTTGACAAAATCCTTTAGCGCTTTCTCCAGAGATGTCTCAATTCTTTGTTTCTATGATTTAATTATGGAAATTTCTAGATCGATTATTTTCGCGGCAAATCATAATGTTAAACGTTCATCGTAGTTTAGTGGATATTTATAACAAATTTGTGTACCAGTGTTATAATAATTGAATGAGTAATGCATTTAACTATTTTAACGTGTTTCAAACTTAAAATTTCACTGATTATTGATAAAACAAAGTTTTATGGTTATGTTATTGACATTTTTTTCCGATCGTTGTGTGTTTTTGAAAATGCAATATTTTCTATAAATAAACCAATAATCGAATTAATTGGTATTGTGGATTTAAGATAATTGATGTATCTGTTTGATGTACACTAGCTATTTTTTGGTGAGTCTTAAGAATTTCATTTTATTTTTATTAAAAGTGTCGCCATTTTTGGAATAAATTTGTGTCAAAATTTTGCTGAAAGGGCATATTAAACAGTTCACAACATATCAAAAGTCAGTTTTCTTATATACATATGTACATTGTGATTATAAATTAGACCATTTAAAAGAAACCTAAAAGAAAATATTCAATGTGGAGGGAAATTTGAACTTACTAGGCGAGTTTAAAGGGAGGCAGTACTGAGAATAGTTCCGTTTTGAATGTTTCGATTTTATAATATTATTTTTATAAATCCTAGGAATATGTGATAAACAATCAAAGATAGGTGAATTCATTGAATATATAGAACTATGATCAGTTTGTATGCCTCCATATTAAAATTCGGAGGTATCATTTTTTTAAGGTTGGCGGAAAATATTCAAAACGGACATTAAAATATCACGAGCAATCCGAGGAAAAAATTAAAAAACGCTCCGTCGCTCCAGTGGTTAAAGCAGAATGATCGGTGGCTTTTGTACGGAACGAGGAGAGTTCTATGACTTGAGATTGAATTCGATTGGTTGCTAGGGAACCAACCGGATAGCCGGACGACTGCATCGGTGACCTTTGTTGGAGCTCCACAATATTATTTATAATCTGTAGGTGACCAGAATTTATCTGCCCCCGGGCTATGGTGGGGATGAGCAAAACCATCATTATGACCTGGCCTTATTGCAACTGACGACCCCCTTTAAGCTGACAAACTCTGTCCGGGCCGTTTGCTACGACATTCTCAATGAGAGGTTCGACGTCCTTCAAACAGAACCTGGAAAAATCGGAAAGGTATTTTTTTTTAAAGTTAATAATATTTGCCTATATTATGCATTGTATTCTCAGAGAAATCAACTTTAATGATAGACTAGCGATTTCCCGGCATGCGTTGCAATTCTACTTAATAAATATTTTTTCGTCTTGCGTATCCTTCCCCATTCGTCCCGTTCCCCTCCCGTCACCCCTTCCCCTTCCCTTCCCACATCCCCTTCTCCTCATGCGTTCCCCCTGCACATTCCCTGCCTTCCCTCGCTCATCTCGCGCTCCCCCAAACCGCCAACCCCCTTCCCGCGTTCCATATATGTATTCAGTCCCAGTACATTCAGTTTTCAAACAGCTCTCGTTGGACCTATTACAATTTTTTTATTCAAATTTTCATTTTTTACAAGCATTCATTTTTACAACAACAAATCAAATTTGGTACTTAACATAGTTACCTATTTAAAATGCCTATTATTCTTAATGAATATTTCCAGTAAATTGGTTATTTCAAAGAGTTTATTCGAAAATTGAATTTTGATTTTACAATCGATGGTTTGCAAAATGTCATTCTCAAATTGTGACGTTTTTGGCAGTTTTGTAAGAGTTTTTGTACTGATTAAAATTTTTTTCACATATATTGTCATGTGTTTGTAATAAACCAAAAACCTTCGCGTGGTTGGAAAGAAGGTATTTTGAAAATTTCAAATATTTCCAATGCTTCTTCTACTTTCGTATGGTGGGGGAAGGGGGGGGGGGGGGGGGGGGGGGGGGTTAGAGGGGGACATCTTGGTCTGCAAGCCAGTCTAGGGCCTCAGGCGTTGCCCTGTGGACCTCATCAATCTCACCGGGGAATGAATGGAGCGGGCATTCGTTGACCACATGTTCGGTGGTCTGCACCGCACCGCATTCACACATCGCCGACTCTTTAAGGCCCCACCTATGCATCATGTGAGCACAACGGCTATGGGAGCATCTTATCCTATTGATGGCGGTCCAGAGTTTGCGAGGCAATGAGAACCTAGACGGTCTCCTCTCTTTCCGTTATAGAGTCAGTATTATTATATTGGCGGAAAGCCCCAGACCATTTTGTGACCACCTTTATTAAAAAATAAATGTTGTGCATACATGAAAATGGAGAACGTAGCTTCAAGTAGAGGACATTTTTGAAAAAAGTGCCATCAAATGTACCGATGATTTGTTCAAAATGCTGAAAGATCTTAATCTTCTTAACCCATCGCGTGGGGTCAAAAATCAACAAAATACAATGAAAAACCAGGTTTATATGTTTTTTAATTGTATTTGTTTGATTTTTTTTTGGTAATAATAAAAAGTCTGTATCAATCTCAAATAGTTATAAGTTTGATAAGATTTTTTTAAAAGTTTTCTATTCAAAAAGTATGATACAAAATTATAAAAAAATGTTCCTTGTTGGTTTTTAAGTTTTTACATTGAAAATAAATATCTAATTTTATTACATTTGTTTTTAATTCAATGTAGTCATTATCACCAGAATACAATCAGTTAAAATAACACATAAAATGTTAGCTATAAAAACAATTTTATCATATTTATTTTTGGGGTCCTCAGCTACCCCGCGCGACTCCTCGCGTTATAAAAAAGACGCGACGGGCGGAGGGTTAATGATGAATGCAACCATAACAACCGTGTCTTTTTCCCCGCTTACTTTTTTTATTGAGGTAACCGAAAATATATAAATTTTGGTCTTCCTCGGTTTGAGGTTGTTTACTACTAAAATAACATTTATATGTATTAACTAAACAGCAAGATTTATAGAAAAGCCGTTTTTGAAAGAGATTTTCGAAATTCTAAGCTTTTGAAAAAAGGTATTTGCTTATAAAGTAGCATCAAATCGTCGTAATATCACGGTTAACGTAATTATATTCCTGGCAGGTAGCTGGCTGGGGAAGGACAGAGACCGGAGAGCCATCAGAGGAGCTGAAGACCCTGGATGTACCAGTCATTGACTTAGGGGAGTGCCGCATAGAGATGTCCAAGTATAAGTTCAGCAAGTACCTCAC
The DNA here is from genome assembly GCA_917563855.2 of Limnephilus lunatus. Lineage (NCBI taxonomy): Eukaryota > Metazoa > Arthropoda > Insecta > Trichoptera > Limnephilidae > Limnephilus > Limnephilus lunatus. The sequence continues at coordinate 43,753,445 of OU830603.1, read as the reverse complement.
CGCGGATAAGATGTGCGCTGGACACCTCGATGGTAAATAACATTTTACATTATTTTTAACATATTATTAAACGTTGTTATTTGATAATACATATAACCCGAAAGCTGTGGAAGGGGATTTGGCAACTTCGACGGCTGAACGATTAAGTAACTAGCGGCTTCGTTACCCAGCAAGCACCAAAAATCTTAATACATACTTTAGTTTCGTTATTCCATGTGCACGTATAATAATGAAAGCAATAATCTTCCGTCAACCAAAGGAATTATGATGCGGGCTATTTTAGCCCTGGAGGGTAACATTAGCCCAAATAGGAAAAGACTTTGAAATTCTCACCACATTGCCAACCGCTTTAGCTAGTATTGTGGTTTCAGCCGAAACTGGTAGATGACAATATGGGCGGCCCGCGTAGTCCAGCGGTAAGGCTCTTGACTCGCACTCCGAAGGTCGCGGGATCGAATCCCGCGTGGCAAATAAATTTTATTCGGTTAATTATGTTATTTCACAAATTATTAATTTAAAATAATATTTAGTATATTTGCGGCATGTTCCCGAGTGGAAGATACTCTCAGTATCGCCCTGGTCTAAGACCACCATTCAGAATTGAAACGTTGCTTGAAATGGCTTTAGCCGTGTTTGGTGACCAGATCTGAAAGCCAGGTACTTCCCCACCTTCCTCTTCCCTACCTCATTCCCCTCCCCAATACCTTCAACCTCACAACATACGCCAATTGTGGATGCCATAGTCCCACTGGCTCCAGACGGGAGCAGTTGGGACTCTTGTGCGGTATTCATGTAAAAAAAAAAGAAAAAAAAAGGTGTTTCCCTCAGCGTCTTTTTGGTCACTTTCCGTACTTTCAGTGGCGCTCAAAGTTTTCACGATTACAAAATTTATTGTGTAACTGTGATTTTTTGTAAGTTTGTTTTATTTGAGAGTGAAAATTGAAAATTGAAAATTTTACATAAATTCTGCAATCTAAATCAAAGAAATGAAATATCGGTATACTTTGACATACTTTCGGGTAACTTTGGCCCATTAGGTGAAATATCCGGAAAGTAGTAGGTAATTAAAAACAAATTTTCATCACGTATTAACGGGTGAGTCTCACAAAATACTTGCCCCCTAATGCAATAGATTGTGGACAAAACTACCTGAAAGGTATAATGTCTGAGGTTTGTAATTAAACACAAAAGCCGATTCATTTATGAGACGTTTATTGACACTGTTAACAAGTTCAAGGTTATCTATCAAGTGAGTTGACAGACCTGCCAACTATCAGAATGTGACAGCTGATGCATTACTATTACCAACATAACATCCTTTCCTCCTTCCATTTTTTTAAATTTTATATTTTTATATAAAACCAAATAACAATGACAAGGAAACTTAAGAGTAATCACTATGACTAAATCGTACAGGAGGTTTCACAACTCTGCCAGACCTAGTTATAACATCATTATTTCCACTAGTGCTGGGTAAAGGTTCAATAACAATTTTATTTTCCTGACTTCTAACGTCTTGCCATTTATCGGGATTCTCATAACTTGATTTTGACTTAAGACAACTTTTTTTTATTTGGTTAACATGAACCTTTTTCACCTCTCCTCCGATTAATTGAATTAAATACACCCATGAACTTAATTTTAATTTAACAGTTCCCTGAAACCATTTCATAGGACCTTTCACATGTCTTAAATAGACCAAAACATTATCATTTTCCTTAAACTCTTTCAATGTATTTTTTCTCGATTGTTTGACATTTTGGGATTGTTTACTTTTATTGACATGATTTTCTTCAGACAAAATATGTAGTGGTGTACGTGGCTCATATGAAAATATTTTAGCCATTGGAGATACACCCGTAACAGAAGTAGGAGTGGAACGATAACTATACAGACAATCTATTAGACGTTGAGCTGGCGACAAAAATTTTGAATTTTTCGAAAACATAAATTTAATTAATATTTTTTTGAAAGTTTGAACAGACCGTTCTGCTAATCCATTTGATTCAGGATTATACGGTGGACTAAATAATAATTTAATTGATTTTTCTTTACAAAAAATAGAAAATTCTTTGCACGAAAATGGAGGACCATTATCACAAACAATAGTTTTCGGAAAAGCGAATCTGGAAAAAACTTCACTTAACTTAGATAACAAATCCGAATATTTAGTATTTTTCATGTAAAAACATTCTATCCACTTTGAATATGAGTCGCAAACTAATAAGTATTTAGAACCTTTTAAATCAAAAAAATCCAAATGGACTCTTTCCCATGGACTTTCAGCAATAGGCCAACTATGGCGCACATTTTTGTTAGCATTTTGTACAGACTGACATATTTCACATCTAGAAATAACATCTTCAATATCTTGATTCATACCTAACCACCATACATATGAACGGGCAAGAATTTTTGATCTGACTATACCAGGATGACCATAATGTATTAAATTTAGGACTTTGGACTTAAGAGATTCTGGTATTACAATTCTGTCACCAAATAAAAGACATTTTCCTTTGACTGACAGTAGATTTTTAAACTTAAAATATTTTTTAATTTCTGGACTTGACAAGTTTTCAATCCAACCGATTGAAACATACTTAATGACTTTACATAATGTTTCATCTTTTTCAGAATGACTTTCAACTTCTGAGAATGGAATTAAAGGTGTAGACATGTATACAAAATTACATTCCTCAGTATTGAATTGTTGTTTACTTGGTAAACGTGACATTACATCTGCTTGAGGAATTTTCAATCCTTTTTTATATTCCAATTTATAATTGTACGCAGACAATATTATAGACCATCTTATAAGACGTGATGCTGCTAAAACGGGGACTTTTTTGTTTTCAGCAAATAAAGACAACAATGGAGCATGATCAGTATATATCGTAAAATGACGACCAATTAAATACTTGTGAAATTTCTTAATTCCAAAAATAATTGCAAGGGCTTCCTTGTGCAATTGACTATAATTTCTTTGAGCTGAATTTAATGTTGCAGACTCAAAAGCTATAGGAAATTCTTGATTCTTTACGACATGACTTAAGACACAACCGACACCGTATGCACTGGAATCGACTGTTAGACACAATGGTTTTGACGGATCAAATAAAACTAACATAGTTTTATCTGACAAAAGAGACTTACTATTTACAAATGCCTTTTCGCATTCATCAGACCAACACCATTTAACATTTTTTCTTAATAAATTATGAAGTGGTTCTAGCACTGTAGGACACATAGGAATAAAATTCCTGTAAAAATTCAACATTGACAAATATGACTTTAGTTGAGTAACATTTTCTGGACACCCAGTAGACTTAATTTTCTCAACTTTCGACAAAGACGGACTTTTGCCTTGACCTGACAAAGTGAAACCTAAAAATTCAAAAGAATTCACAAAAAATTCACTTTTTGACATATTAATTTTTATATTAAACTCATTTAATTTTGACAAAACTTTATCCAAAGTATCAGAACACTCCTTTTCGTCTTTACCACCTACACAAATATCATCAATGTATGCAGCACAGTTCTTTATGCCACCCAAAACTGTATCAATTACCATTTGAAATACGGCAGGAGCCGATGATAATCCGTAAGGTAAACGATTATAGACATATAAAACATAACATGTATTAATTGTAAGTAATTCTTTACTAGAATCTGACACAGACAACTGTAAATATGCGTTTGTTAAATCTAATTTACAGAATACTTGACAACCTGAAAATTTATTAAAAATATCCTCTGGACGTGGAATAGGATATTGATCAATTCTCAATTGTGGATTGACTGTAGATTTCAAATCTGCACATAAACGTAATTTTCCATTTTGTTTAGGTACACAAACTATTGGGGAAGACCAATTACTATATTTTACTTTTGAAATAATGCCTTCGTTTTCAAGACGACTTAGCTCTTGGCAAACTTCAGCACGAAGTGCGTAAGGAACTTCATATGCTTTGTGGAAAACAGGAGTAGCATTATTTTTTAAACTTAAATTCACAGAAAATTCTTTAATTGGTAAATCGTTATTAGTAATCGAAAAAGAATTTAAATATTTTTGTGACAATTTTTTGATAATATTTGATTTATTTTTCTCGCTGACAGACACTGAATTTACAGTATTATTATTCATATTTGACACTAAAGAACTTATGAAAGTATTTTCCCAAGATGGATTAAACACTTTTAACCAATTTCTACCCAGAATAGCATCAGACGATAGATTTTTTATAACCAATATTGGTAAATCTATTATAACATTAGAATCAACAACATTTACTTTTGCCATAAAAAATCCAAAACACAATAAATTTTGACTATTTGCTGTAAACAAATTACCGTAGAATTGCTTTAACTGACAAGTTTTTAATAATTTTATGTACATTTTATGACTTATTAATGTCGATGAACTTCCTGTGTCAATCATGAAAGAAATTTGGATACCATTTACAATTAAATTAATTTCCGCTGTATCAGACACTGACATATTTAATACATTTATATTATTGACACATTTTACGTGATTGATGATTGATTTTGCACTTGGACAAAATTTCGACGTATGACCGTAAATATTACATTTGTAACATTTCCACTTTTTTGACGGACATAACTCCGGTTGGTGAGTTATAAAACACCTCTCGCATCTTCTGGACCCTTGACGTGATGGAGATGACGGATGACTTGATGACCTTGAACTCCTTTGACCCAGATGAATTCGCCTACTCGGACTATACTGACGTGAAGGGCGATCCTTTGAGACATGACATGTTTTTTTACGTGACATTTTTGACTTGACTTCACAAATTTCCGATGTATAATTTTCTTTGTGTAAAATTTGCTCTGAGCTGTGACTTACTGTCTCAATGTTCTTGACAATTAATTTTGCTTTTTCAAAAGTTAACGTTTCGTCTTCAGATACCTAGTAATCTTCTAGTCATTGCATCGTTTTTTAAACCACACACCAATTTGTCTCTCAGAGCTTCGTCTAAAAAAGCACCAAAATTGCATGATATTGACAGACTTTTTATATCCGTAATATAATCATCGATTCCTTCGTTAGAATGTTGTTTCCGGTTATAAAATTTATATCTTTGGGCAATTGTACACTTTTTTTCTTCATATTTACTCTTCAGTGTTGTTACCATATCGTTGAAGGTTAAATCTTCTAGATTTTTAGGATGCACTGTCTCTTTTAAAATTTTAAATTTTTCTGCACCGATCAACATACATAAGTAACCAATTTTTTCTTTCTCTGCGATATTAATAATCTTCAGATAAATTTGAATGCGTTCCAAAAACATATTGAAACTTTCGCAATCCGGTTCGAAATGAGGCACTGGCAAATTATTATTCGACATGTTGAAAAAAATGTTTTTTTCCGCGGCGAAATCACTGTTAATTACTGACAATATTATTAACACACGTTTTAATATGTTTTACTGATTTTCTCGTCGCCAATTATAATGTCTGAGGTTTGTAATTAAACACAAAAGCCGATTCATTTATGAGACGTTTATTGACACTGTTAACAAGTTCAAGGTTATCTATCAAGTGAGTTGACAGACCTGCCAACTATCAGAATGTGACAGCTGATGCATTACTATTACCAACATAACAAAAGGGAAACGGTTCTCGCCAGGAGGTTTAGCATAGACGATCAATAAAACCATTTATTCATACGATATTGACTAAATCCGTCATCTATGGTCAGTTATCAATATTGTTCCGATTGATAAATTTTAGCCCAGTCTCCTTAGTGTCAGATAAGTTTCGGTTAACTGTCAATACACACATTTTTTTGAATAATGTCATTCGTTATGCAAAAATACTGGCTTATTAAAGAACGGAGTTGAACTAACGAAGCTCTTAGAATTGAAAGAAGTCTTAAACGCGATAGAATAGACATAATTCATCTGAGACGCGATCAATTTATTCCGTTCGATATTTGAGAAACGAAAGTGGTTGAAATATGACTAAAGACCTCAATAACTAATTGACTCTCGTTTAGTGTCAAGGAGTAAATGCGGACTGCCAATGCATATTTTGGTTAGAATTTTAGGCTAAAGTTCGGTTTAGTGGCGAAATTCCTAAAAATACAAACTAGTTATTTTTATACTAACTATGGGCCGGGGAATACGAATCTGAAAGAATAAGGCGGCGGCAGGCAATATTAACTGAATTATACGACTTTAAAAAATTTTTTTACACACATAGGAAAATGGCCATTTTGGAAGCATTCTGATTCCTAGAAAATCAAACTAGTTATTTTTATACTAACTTTGGGCCGGTGAATCCGAATCTGAAAGAATTAGGCGGCGGCAAGCAATATTAAATGAATTATACGACTTTTAAATTTTCAATATACACATACGAAAACAGCCATTTTGACACATGAAAACCATAGAAACCATCAAATTAAGTGTTGCCATTAAGCAGTAATATCAATAACGTAAAACTTTCCGACACGATAATTCTTCACATGATAATTCATCACATAACACATTAACCTGATGAATTATGACTATCTCAACGGCCGTATTCTTAAACCAAAAGTATGAAAATTCGTAGTCTTAAAAAGTTGTTACCTAGACCGGTCACCAATATCAATATATAAAACCTAACCTAACCTAACCTAACCTAACCTAATCTAACCTAACCTAACCCAACATGGTTTGTGCCCCTTTATACCGCCTGCTCGCGTCAATTTAAAAAAAAACATCCCAGTTTTCAAGTAGTTTAGCGGCTACGCTAGGTTTGTGTAACATGGTTTGTGCCCCTTTATACCGCCTGCTCGCGTCAATTTAAAAAAACATCCCAGTTTTCAAGTAGTTTAGCGGCTACGCTAGGTTTGTGTAACATGGTTTGTGCCCCTTTATACCGCCTGCTCGCGTCAATTTAAAAAAACATCCCAGTTTTCAAGTAGTTTAGCGGCTACGCAAGGTTTGTGTCACATGGTTTGTGCCCCTTTATACCGCCTGCTCGCGTCAATTTAAAAAAACATCCCAGTTTTCAAGTAGTTTAGCGGCTACGCAAGGTTTGTGTCACATGGTTTGTGCCCCTTTATACCGCCTGCTCGCGTCAATTTAAAAAAACATCCCAGTTTTCAAGTAGTTTATTACCTACCGCCGTTAATTCATTATTATTACCTACCGCCGCTGAGTACACAAACAGTGAAATACGCTCCACATAAAATTGCCAAAACAATAATAATTTGCGTGTAAATAACAACATAAAGTGACAAATAATAAAAATCAATTGGTGTTTCCAGTATTGAGCCAGTTAGATTTCTGAAATATAGCGTGTGCTGTGCAGTTTTGTGATTTAAAAATATTAAAATAACAATTCAGAAATCATAAACACATCAATCGCGCAGGCGCATAAATAAATTTGTCATCATTATCGCCATTGGTCGAAAGTGTCGTCATTTACTCGTTATTGGCCCAAAGTGTCTCATTTTTGAAAGGTGCTTAACTGATTGCGGGAAATAGGCGCCATTGTAAATCTTGGAATAATAAATTAAATATCTGCAAAACCTACTCAAACATGGATTTAAACGAAAACTCTCTCAACTATATGAGCAAAGCTAAAGATCTGCTAAGTTCATTAATCAAAATTATTAATGACCCCGGTAACAAGTTTACGAAGGAGCAGATGGGTAAATTAACACCTATAACAACGGAACTGTTGGGAACTACAGGAATGATGGCTGTACGTATGGGAATACTTGAAGGCGAATTATCAGCCTTAAAAAGTGTAGCAGTTACTCAGCCAACAGATGCTAACCCCACAAATCCTTCATCTAATATTTGTGACTTATTGACGGAAATTGAAGAGAGGAAGCTCCGCGCAAGAAATGTTATTCTTTTCAATGTTCCCGAGAGCACATCAGATCTAACCTCAACTAACATTTCCGATGACGTGAATAAGGTTACCGCGGCCTTGAAAAACATTGATATTTCCTTTAATCCTCATGACATTAAAATATTCAGGTTGGGAACGAAGAAAGTCGGAAATCAATGTAGACCAATTAAGTTGGAATTCAAAGAGGAGCATTCAGTTCGGACAATTTTGATTAATAACAAAAAATTAAAAGATGGTATCAAAGCCAGAAATGATCAGACCAGCCAACAAAGAAAACACCTGATGATGCTACGGGACGAGCTAGAGTCTAGAAAAAATAATGGTGAATCAAATCTAACAATAAAATATATAAATAACCTCCCCAAAATCGTCAATGTTTTGCCAAAAAACTCCAACTAAATAAATGTAACATCTATTATCAGAACGTCAGAGGCATCAGAACGAAATTAAAGGAATTCAGAATAAGTGCCCCGACTCTCTCACATGATGTCATCATGTTAACGGAAACCTGGTTAACACCATCGATTTTCTCAGCGGAACTTGGATTGCCCGATCACCACATCTACCGAGTTGACCGTAGTCCAAACACCAGCTCCAATACAAGAGGGGGCGGAGTCCTGATTGCTGTCCACAAACGTATTCCGTCAAAAGTGCTCAAAAACAAAAATAGTGACGTTGAACAAATATTCGTGTTGCTTGAAAATAAAAATGCTGTCAAATTAATAATTGGATGCATATATATACCGCCATCCTCCGATACACGGCTGTATATGAATCATGTAGAGGATGTGGAATTTTTAAGGTTTAAATATCCCAGTGCCAAACTTGTTTTAGTGGGTGACTATAACTTACCAAATATATCTTGGAACCATGATGACCCTGAATTGTCTGGTATTAATATGTCAACTGCCAATCTTAGTGAGAGAGAGATTCTGGGTATGTCGAATTATTTATAAATCCCACAACTAAACACTGTCGCTAATATAAATAGTCGCATTCTTGATCTAGTTTTTTGCAGTGAGCCCACGGCTAACGTATGTAAATCTTTAGAAGAACTATTACCTGTGGACGTTTACCATCCTCCTCTGGATATAGTTATTCCCTTTGTTAACAACACCTATCTCAAAAATATCAAGCCATCTTATAACTTCTCTAAAGCAAATTTTAAAAAAATTTCTGATTGCTTAAATACAACAGACTGGTCCTTTCTGGAAAATACAGATATTAACGATAATGTAAATAAATTTTATGCTATTCTAAATGATGCTATTGCAAATTTTGTGCCTCTTCGACATAATAGAATTTCTCATTTTCCAAACTGGTTTAGTCCAGAATTGATCACTTTAACATATCGTAAGAAAATAGCTCATAAAAATTACAAACGGTCCAGACTGTCGAGTGATTACAATGAATTTCAATTGTTAAGAAAGGAATGTTGTAAAATCTCAAAACTGTGCTATAAAAATTACATCGACAAAATTGAAACTGATATTCGTGTAAATATAAAACAGTTTTGGAATTATACTAACTCGCAAAAAAATAATAACTTGGGTATTCCAACTACTATGAATTTCAATGGAAAAATTGGATGTAATGATGAAAACATTGCAAATCTATTTGCCGATTATTTTAAGTCTGTGTATGAAGAGGATATACCTAGCAACGAAATTCCAAAATTCTCATCGAATCTTAGCCTGGATATATCTGAAATACGCATAGAAATTAATGATATCAAAAACCATGTAAATTTGTTAGATGCTAGAAAAAATGCAGGACCTGATAATATTCCACCAGTGTTAATTAAAGAATGTTTAAATGGCATAACTGTTCCTCTTTTTCTAATTTTTAACCAGTCACTAGAGACAGGCAGTTTCCCTGATACATGGAAACACAGTTTTCTAACACCCATTTTTAAAAAAGGGGACAAAACGGACGTAACAAATTATAGGCCAATATGTATCCAATCATCGATTCCCAAGCTTTTTGAAAAAATTGTACTCCATAAAATATCTACAAATATAAAAAAAATTATAACACCCTATCAACATGGCTTTTGTTCAAATAAATCTACACTAACCAATTTACTAATTTACGAAAACTTCATATCTAAATCTTTAGCAAACAGGTGCCAGGTTGACTCAATATATACGGACTTTAGCAAGGCCTTTGACAAGGTGTGTCACAAAATATTAATCAATAAATTGGCGACACTTGGAGTTTATGGTAGCTTATTAATTTGGTTTGTTAGTTATTTGTCCAAAAGAAGTCTTAGTGTGAAAATAAATGGCACACATTCGTACAAATTTATAGCAACAAGTGGAGTGCCGCAAGGCTCCCATTTAGGGCCCATTTTGTTCATTATATTTATAAATGATATTGTTGATATATTCACAAACATAAACGTGCTACTGTTTGCTGATGACATGAAACTTTATAAAGAGATCAACCACATTAATGATTGTATTACACTTCAAACTAATTTGATATATCTTTTTGAATGGTGCTCTATCAACAAACTAGCATTAAACATAAATAAATGTCAGTTCATTCATTTTTCCAAAATAAATAATCCTATATATTTTCAGTATTCATTAAATGATGAAAATTTAAATTGTGTTAATGAAATTATGGATCTAGGCATTATGTTCGACAGTAAACTCACCTTTGTATGTCATATTAATAATATTATCAACAAATCCCTAAAGACTCTTGGCTTTGTTTTAAGAGCTGCAAAAGATTTTAATGATTTAGGCACATTTATTATGTTATATAAAACCCTTGTCAGATGCCAACTTGAATATAACTCTACGTTATGGTCTCCCTTTTTCAATATTCATTCAGACAACATTGAAAAGATACAACGGAAGTTTCTAAGGTTCATAAACTATAAATTGCGTATTCCTATACTAAACATTGATTATAATTACCTCCTGGATAAATTTTCTCTGTTGAAACTTTCAGAAAGAAGAATAAGCACAGATTTAATACTGTTACATAAAATACTGCATTACAAAATTGACTGTCCAGAATTACTTCAATTTATCAATATCCATGTACCCAAAAAATCATGTCGACATTTATTACCCTTTTACTTCAATAACACCAGGACACTAGCTTATCAAAATTCTCCGTTTCCGAGACTTCACAGTCTCGGAAATAAATATTCTAATTTAGGTGATATATTTCATCTTAAAACCAATCAGTATAAATGTTGCATATTCTATCACTTTTATTCTTCTAGACACAAATAGATTTACATAATTTCTGCAGTTTTTTGTTTATATTGAATGTGAGACTTCTTATCATATTTTTACATATGTACTTTTTATTTTATTATGTGGTTTTGTTTTTATATTGTATTACGTATTTTCTTTTCTCATTGTATTATATTTTCTTCATTGTTTTTATACTCAACTTATAAACTTTAATGTAAAAGCCCATCAGGGCGTGTAATAAATAAATAAATAAATAAATAAAGTTTAGCGGCTACGCTAGGTTTAGGTAGCATGGTTTGTGATACAAAAGTGAGTAAAATTTATAAAAAGTAAGTACTTAAATTATAAACATGTTATTTTACGTTATTGATATTACTGCTTAATGGCAACACTTAATTTGATGGTTTCTATGGTTTTCATGTGTCAAAATGGCTGTTTTCGTATGTGTATATTGAAAATTTAAAAGTCGTATAATTCATTTAATATTGCTTGCCGCCGCCTAATTCTTTCAGATTCGGATTCACCGGCCCAAAGTTAGTATAAAAATAACTAGTTTGATTTTCTAGGAATCAGAATGCTTCCAAAATGGCCATTTTCCTATGTGTGTAAAAAAATTTTTTAAAGTCGTATAATTCAGTTAATATTGCTTGCCGCCGCCTAATTCTTTCAGATTCGTATTCCCCGGCCCATAGTTAGTATAAAAATAACTAGTTTGTATTTTTAGGAATTTCGCCACTAAACCGAACTTTAGCCGAATTTTAATTCATCATCGCCAATTTATTAAGTGTTTTGGAATTGACTTTTCGGAATGTCAATTCATTGAAAATACCTTCAGTGTTGCCAGCGTATATCGATTTCTCATTTATTCCCTCTCAATATCAGCTCATCTGTCAATAGTGAAACCTTGCTCAAGATTTAGATATAAAATCATAGGAAGTTACGCCTATCGATCCGACATTGTAAAGTTATCGATTTCACTGTGTAAGAGCTGCTGCCAGTTAAGACGCTTGTGCTGGTATTCGCAAAAAAATTGCTTATTTAAATTAAATTTTCTTTTTTTTCCTCAGGCAGAGCCCTTTGCCAGGGAGACGGTGGTGGAGGCCTGGTCTTCCCTGCACAGGACAAGGAGGGCAACACCCGCTGGTATCTCCGCGGGGTGGTGAGCATCGGGCCCATCAATGATGTCAAAACTTCCTGCCTAGCCAACACCTACACGGCTTACACAAACATCTTCAAGATGAGGGACTGGCTAAAGAGGACTATTAGACGCATCGACCTTAACTAACGGATAGTCAGCTTTAAACAAATGACTTTATAAAACTGTTTTCACATTCAAATAATAAACTTATATAAATTACAATATTTTTGGTAAACTTAACATCATATCATCAAATTTTTATTATAATTTTTTTCAATTTATTTATTACAATCATAAAGGTTCTTAAATTAACATAATAATATATTTCAAATTATATACTAGAAGTGTACCTTTACAAGAGTTAAAAACTCTATATTCCTCTGTAGTTCGATAACTATATTCCTTATTATTTATCACCCTATATTCCTCTGTAGTTCGAAGTCAAATCGAATATAATTCTTCTATTTGGTCCCCTCACTTCAAAATCTACTCAGATTCCATTTAATTAATTCAACATAAATTCTTAAGATTTATTAAATATAAACTTGGTCTACCAATAGAATCAATAAATTACAATCACCTGATGAAAGAATTAAACTTACTCAAACTTTCAGATAGAAAACTTGTTTTCGACTTGACTTTTATTTTTAAAATTGTTAACGGTGTTATAGACAGTTCTGATTTATTAAACCTACATAATTACCTTCCACATACCTACTGGAACTACTCGATCCAAAAATTCTTTTTAATTGTAATAAAAATATCAGGACTGAGTCATTTAGATACTCACTTATACCTAGATTGCGTGTAGTTGGCAATGCTTTCTCAGAAGTAGTAGATGTGTTCAATTGCACTGAATATAGTTATCAGAAGGCTATAATATCATACCTCAATCACAATAATCAATATAGTGTTCGTCTGCATGGCGTCTATACCATACTCTAATATAGATTCCAAACTCTTTACGTCATTTATATTAAAGACTAATTAAGTGATAGCTAATAAACCAATATTTATTTATAACTTAAACCTCTGCCTAATGTCATCCCTGTTTCATTACATTTGGTGACCTAGAAGGAGTACCTGGGTTCATGGGGTCAGGTTTGTTTGGGTCTTGCCGCTGAAAGCATCTGCCCACCTACTGCTTGGCGTTTCCGGATCGAAAGGGACTGGTTATCGGAGACCTTTTGATTTCTTCAGCCGACTCATCTCCTTGCACCGCAGTTGAAGGGATGGATTCGTTCGTCCGCCACTCCTGGACAATCTGACCCGCAGATTCACCAACCCTCATACATTTTTCCTTCCCAGAACTTCCTCTATTTCATTTCCAAATACTCGATAGAAATTATTTTTCTCAAGGTTAAGGTTTAGAAGCCTAAATTTTGGAAATGAAATATTGGTAAACTTTGGTATAATTATATTTCGGGTAACTTTGGCCCATTGGGCGAAATGTCTGGAAAGTAGTAGGTAATTGGAAACAACCTTAATTTTTTTTAATGTACATTACAGATTGATGTTTTCCTATTCCAATACACTTGATATATACATAACTTTAACAGATGTGCCACACGTAGCTTTAAATATGTGGCTTGGCATATTTCGGCATATCGCTCGCCGTACATTCCTAATGGGAATATATGGCGAGCCATATGCTAGCTGAAATAGGCCAAGCCACAAATTTTATCTACGCGTGTGGCACCGCTTTAAATGAAAAAAAAATAAAAATAGATATTTTAGAGTTATTATCTGAAATGACTTGAAGGTCAATGTTGAAAATGCCAAGCGACCTAGAAATACCATTTAGCATCATACCCCTTATCATGCTTTGCTGGGCCAGTACGTCCATTCTGCCATGTGGATTATAGAGCTAGTCGTGGTGACGACCCTGGCGGTAGTTGTTCGGTACGAACAATTTATAGCATTCCAAGAGGTATGGGCTATCAATGTAATGGACGCCACACTATTACAAACATCTGTAAAATAAATCACACATAGACAGAAATAAGTATTCGCATACGACCTAACCCATATAAAATAAATGAAAATAATAGTATAGTAATAATAATATAGTCAAAAAAAATAGGTACCTACAATAATAGTTGTTAGGTAGATGATAGGCACAAAAATTAAAACATCCACAATATGAAATTGAGTTTCATTGTATTTATAAGAATTCAGAATTGTAACAGAGAACAATAAAAAAAGACTTGAGAAAAAAATAAAATACGATAGTTCTCAGCGAAATCAATGTGATGGGTGAGCTTTATGATTTCCGCACAGTTTTTCAAAGCGGGGAATAACACTGCGGGGACTGACTCTCATTTCTTGCTCCACATTGATCTTTCAGCGATATTGGTTCTTGATTGCAGCTACAGCTGAAAATCCAGCTTCACATAAATATGATGTGACAAATTGAATGAAATTTTTTAAAGCTTTCGAAGTTAAATTTGGATATTCATTTTGAATCGATAACCAAAACTCCACCAAATCGGAACTGGTGAATCTAGTTTTGAGGCTGTTGTCGCAAGAGAGTTCAATGAGACTCTCTTGCTCTCGTGTTGTGAATCCTGGCGGAGCTTGTGCATGGAAAGGATCTTGGATACTTAGAAAACCATTCGGTGAGCTTCGATAGGTGTTCCGTGAAAAGGGCCATCAGGTCTTGTGTGACCACAAGTTCATTAGATGCCACATATTTATATAATTGCGCGAAGCAATCTTGCCGCATTCATTCATTTTTTTTATCTACAACTGCAGTTTCTTCCTAAACGCCGCAATTCTCTCCGATAGTTTCAGAATGTGTTGTTGCCTTGCAAAGAAAGATTCAAATTATTTAGTTTCTCAAATACATCGCACAAAGTACGCTAGTTTTAGCAAAAAAATCAGGTTCAGTAAAATATTTGGCGTTTTCATGATGTACTTTTCGGCGAGTGAGTAACGGCGACGAGTAGGTACCTATGTAGCGCTCAAAATAGTAATTGTTGCCGCAAATATTTGTGGTTTCGGATAATGATAGAGGATCGACTCACGGCGCCCCTCTTTACTTTCTACGGCGCACACTTTGGGAACCCCTGGTTTAGACAGAATTTACTACTTTACTTTATCTTCAACATTTATAAAATAACTCTCTTTAAAAGATTTTTCCACCCTTCCAATCACCTTTATGTTTTAATTCTATACAAATTGATATGTATTTTACCTTAAAAATTCTTGTAACTATAATATTCATTTAAATACCGGTACACCTGTCTCGACACAGGTATATCGTAGTGAGACAGGCATAAAAAAACCCACTGTAAATATAGTTTTATAGATGAAAAAAAAAAAAAAAATATATATATGTGTATATGAATACCGCACAAGAGTCCCAACAGAACTGCTCCCGTCTGAAGCCAGTGAGTCTATGGCATCCCCTACTGGGGTATGTTGTGAGGCTGAAGGAAGTGGGGAGGGAAAGGAGATAGGCAAGAGGAAGGTGGGAAAGTACCTGGCTATTCAGATCTGGTCACCAAACACGGCTAATGCCATTTCTAGCAACATTTCAATTCTGAATGGTGGTTTTGCACCAGGGCGATACTGAGAGTATCTTCCCTTCTGGAACTCTGGGACGGGGGAAGTGGGGGAGTGGAGGAGGAGAAGGAAGATGGAGGAGGCTTAGTGCGAACGCGAGAGAGGAAGGGGAGGCGGCAGGGGAACGAGACGAATGGGAAAGGACACGCAGGGAAAAACAATTTCTTTATTTTAATGGAATAGCAACGCATGCCGGGAACCAGCTAATTTAGTATATAATTAAATTTAATCCGGTTTTTGGAACGCGTATACGTCATATTGACACATTTTTTTACGTTAAAGTAAAGTTTATTCTCATCTGCCCATAAAAATAATGCGTTTATTAAAACAAGTTGTAATTTAAAACAATCTTGAAAGTTGCATATCATCTTGAGCAGTTTGAGATCGTCAGCAAAAAGCATGCAAGTAGCATGCTGCATTCATGAATATCATCTATAGTAGAGGTCCCAAGTTTGACCACTGAGATATTCCTGAAAATGCAGGGAGCTGTTTCCTGGACTAATAGCCACCGATGGATACATACTATATGTCCCTAACGCGTAGACTCGTGGGAGATCCCATGCACTTTTTTTATGCTCCGGAAGCGAGAACTAATCTACCTATCAGAATGCACCATTAAACAGAGCGACTCAACTGCTTAACGATTCTTCAATGTCCACCTATCGAGAGTTCAGCAACTCTCTTTTGACATATGTCACAACATAGTAAAACTGCCCCAATGCACTTTAAATAAATAAACAATAAATTGTTATCTTCTCCATAATATACTATCGAATAACTAACTGTTCTATGGAGAACCTAACAGAGTCAGTATAAATCACGTCCGTTTGATATTGCGCGTCCAATCCTTTTGCTGCTTTATGTGGGTTTTCGAGGAGATTGGATACGGTAGATTTTTTTGATAAAAAAACCATGCTGCTTTCCCCCAAGAAACGGTTTTATTTTATTTGTCAGTTTTCACAAATTAGTTATTCAAAAATTTTTGGAAAAGATTATAAGACTGCCACAGGTCTATATCAATGTGCCCCTGTTTTTGCAACCCGATTTGTATATTGGGTCAGTTTCCAAGATTGGAGAAAGGTCACCGTCACCGTCACCGTCACCGTCACCGTCACCGTCACCGTCACCGTCACCGTCACCGTCACCGTCTCCGTCTCCGTCACCGTCACCGTCACCTTCACCGTCATCGTAATCGTCAAGGTCAAGTGGTCACAACAATTAATGTAAAAGATGTCTACCACCTGTCGTTCATCTTAAGCTTCGCCATGATGCTGTACCGTGCGTCGATCATCCGAGGAAAGTCCCATTTGCCTTACAAAACAGTCTTCGTGAGGAATTAGATCGCATGGACAAGATAAAGGTCAGTGAAAAGGTTAATAAACCTACTTCTTGGGTAAATTCTGTCGTCATAACTGAAGATACAGGTAGATATTTAAGACTACCGTCTGGAATAAATGCAGCAACAGATTTTTTTTATAGGATTTCTAGCTGAACCCGGACACGCTTCCCTGTAGCTTTGTCTGATTTTAATTATTAGAGGAGTTAACAAAAATTGTCTAGCAACTGTGCATTTACAAAGAAGACACATTGCTTAATTTAATATCTGCTGTGACTATGCTGTAGAATATAAGGAAAAAAAGAAAGAAAAACTTTCACAAAAGTTTTTAATAAATTTATTTATCGTACATTTTTTAAATTTATTTATTCACACCTTAAAGGCTTTTACAATATCACGTTATTATAGAAACAGTTATTACAGGAGTATAATTATAAGCATGTCGTATATCGGATCGGTCGGATCGGATCGGGAGAGATTGGTTGAGGGAGACCTAACCCAGACCTCTCCAGCCGGACTCTCTAAGAACATCACATTGCAGTGCAGTGGGAGGGATAGAGTCGTCCGTCACTCCTGGACTACACGATAATTCTTTTGGCCGTAAAAATTTCAAATCACATTGAAATCTGATTTTTAGTGTTATTCGCACCTGTCCATAAAATATTATTACAGAAAATTATTTTAATTTTATTTTCAAAACTAGAACTGATTGTGTCAAGAATTCAGACAAGCAATAAAGTACCTGCCTGTAAAGTATCTACTATACATACATATACACTATATAAAGAGGTAAGATTTGTTTGTTTGTTTGTTTGCATCGAATAGGCTCCGAAACTACTGAACCGATTTGAAAAATTCTTTCGCTGTTGGGAAGCTACACTATCCCTGGGTGACATAGGCTATATTATATTTAAATAAAATATATGCATCCTTACTAAAACTTCAATAATGTAACCCAGGGTGTAAAAAAATTACATAAAATATTCTTTAAATCGCGTGCGCTGCGAAAACTATTGATGATAGAATAAAATAATGTACTACGACTTTATAAAACACATCATTATTTACAAAAAAGGTCGCGACAGCATATGTCTAACTATTATGGTTATGCCACAATAAGTGTTCTTTTTTTTTTATTTAATTTAAATGTCGTCTCTTGACAAGGCTCTTTATTTGTATCTTGGTTTTAATCCTTATCAAAATAAATTACTTCATATTTAAGACAGCTTCAATACCTTTATTTAACTTTTTGAATTTTTCAATTCGGATATTTAATTAGAAAGATATTAGACCAGGAGACGACATAGGTAAACCCTACGTCATCGAGTACACGGATGAAACTACTTTGTAGTGATTAGTGGTCACTTAGAAAACCTTAAAAAAGCTGGTCTGCCGGTGCGCCTCTTGGCAGGAGCCGCGCTGCCATGGAAATAGTCAGCGTTTTTTTTCGAAAAAATTACGTCATCGAGTACACGAACGGGAATGGTGGCATATGATAAAGGTCGATTAGAAAATGAGAAAAAAGCAGGGCTGCCAACCGGCAGCCTGGCAAGTTCGCAGGCAGCCGGCGTCAAAGAGGGGTAAAAAATAGTAATTTTTACGTCATCGAGTACACGAATGAAACTAATGAATAACTATAGTCCAGATCATTCCGTTTAAGAATTTCATGGTCTGCCGACCAGCAGCCTGGCAATTTTTTGTGTACGATTTTTTAAAGTTTTTTTTTTTTTTTAATTTTTCGTTTATCTTTATTATTATTTTTATTTCATTATATTTTTAAAAACTTTGAATGCCATATTTTAAAAATATGAACGATAATGATAAAAAAAAATAATTTGAGTGTTCCGAGTGTACCCATCCGTCAGGTGAGCCGTTCGACGCCAAACCACTTACGAAACCTGCCGCGGTGCCCCTCACAGCTGTCGCGTGTCAATATTATTGTACAAATTTATAATATTAATAGTCCTTTTGAAATTGCCTAATAGTCCATAGTAGTTGGAAGTTCGAAAAACCAACGCACCATCGCTGTAAGAGCTGCGTTCGTCCGTAAAACGACGGAAATTTCTGAAACCCCGTTCGTTCCATATCGGTTTTGCTTGCCCTGCTGCACCGATTACATCGAATACAAGATCGAAACTAATGAAAAACTGTAGTCTAGATTATCTCATTCATGACTTCTTTGGTCTGCCACCATGAGCCAGGCAGTTTTTAGTGTACGATTTTTTTTAAGTTTTAATTTTTTTTTTAATTCTTAAATAAATTTTTCCAATATCCTTATTATTATTTTTATTTCATATGGTTTTAAAAACTTAGAATGCCAAATTTTTAATAAAATAAGTGGTAATGATAAAAAAATAAATTTTTGGTATTCCGAGGGTACTCATCGGACGGGAGAGCCTTTCGACGCGAAACAACTTACTGGAAACTGGCCGCGGAACCCTTCGCCGCCATCGCATGCCCATATTATTACACAAATTTATAAAAATAATATTTTTTTTAAGATAACCTAATAGTCCATAGTGGTTGGAAGTTCAAAAAACTACGACACCGTCGCCGTAAAAAAGTTTCGGCTACGGGCCGGGCGGGAGAGGAGTCAAGAAATGAAGTGCCAGGGGGGTTGGCGGGACGGGGGAGCGGGAGAGCGGTGGCGGGGAAGGTGGAAGTGGAACGCTGGAGGGGAACGCACGGGAAAGGACATGTAAGGAGTAACATTTTATTTATTTGAATATGGCATATATTATAAAAGAAAGTCCAAAAAACGTGCAGCTCGCAAAAACTCAGAAACGAGTCCCGGTTCGATCAAGGGAGTTATATGGTGTGGTAGATCGCTATCCCCCTAGGGAATAAGGGTATCCGTTTTTACCTAAAGGGCGTGCTTTTGAAGATATAAGGGCTGAAAGCTTCGCCCTCTTGAAATTTCTAGAACAGTCTTCCGGAAAGTTCTAGAAGGTTCCATAGAGCTGTAGAAAGTTCTGGAAGGAGTGGCGGAGTATGTCGTGGAATGATCAGGAATAGGGAATCGGGAACATCATTGTGCAACATTCCAGAACACTCTCGAATGTTGTCCTGAGCGAAGCCGGGTAACCCAGCTAGTATTATATATTTTCAGTAGAAAATTATTTTAATTCTGTATTTGAAATGTCTTTTTCTTTTTTTTAAATTTTTACGATTAATCTTAACACGTTATATCAGATTTCGTGTTTTTTTTTCAAAGGTTTGCGTTCTTTGCTAATATGCAATAATATTAAAAAATATTCCTGTAATTATAATGTTCCGTAATTTTTCACGGGTCTGTTCTAGTAAATATATAAAACAGATTTGAATGTTAAAACAGTTTTCTTATTTTATAATAATTAGTAAGGAGACCAACAATGCCTACACAAATATTGTTCAGAAATCATTTTTCTATGAGCAAAGCAATCAAAAAGCAATGCTATCGTTATTTATGTTTGTTCGTTGTATCGTTGTTTATTTCTTCTTCATAGCCGACCTTTCGGACAGCTTTTCAATGCAATTCAATTCTACTGAATTTTATTATTTCAAAAACATTACAAAATTTTACATTTCAATGCGTTTTTAAAATACATTCGTACTACATTGAACACAAACTATATAAGCATTAATAGAGCTTGCCTTTTAAAGGCAGCTTCACTAATGCTAAATATATCAATATCCGAATTAATTCTGTTTAACAGCAAGATTGCTCTCCTGACCGGCATGACCATTGGCAAATTAGTCCTGCAGGCCGGAAGATAGAACAGTCTATGCTGTCGGTGGTGAAGATACCCATCGGGTACATAGAAATGAATGCTCTCCATGATAGCTGAGTTTTCAAGCCATCCGCGAATCAATCTCAAGAAATGCGTAGCAATGTGTACATCTCTTCTGACCCGTAGATTGTTCATTCCATGCATACCCAAAAGAAAGTCGGTAGGATAAAGCTACGGGTAATAGCCGTACTCCCTCATGTACAGAAATCTAAGAAATTTCTTCTGAACTCTCTCCAACATGAGTGAATATTTTACTTGGTGTGGACTCCAAATTACCGACCCACTTTCAAGTCTACTCCTTATTAAAGTATTGAATAAGATTATGAAAACCCGGGTGTCTCTAAAGTTCCTCGCAGTACGCAGAACATGGAATCTGGAAAGGAGTGAAGTACAGTTCACTATCTCAATGACAATTCATTTTTAAAACTTTCTTCAGGCAGTTATTTTTTTTCTGTGTGCTACTGGAGGATATTTGTATTTTAAGGAAAGGAAGAAGAGTAAGTTATGGGAAGAAAAAAGGCATGAGAGATGGGTAGGAATCTGGGGGTCAGTCCTGGGGTCCTAGCATGGGCGATCGATAAGGATTGATAGAATAACTTTCGGTAACTTCTCATCGTTCTTTAAGAAAACTGCAAATCGCTAACATACAAACAATAGTTGACGTCGAATTTATTAAGAACACTCAGCCATTGTGAACGGTTACTTATTCGTTAGCGATCTGCAATCATGCCATAAAACGATGAGAAGTTAAAAGACCAAAAGTAATCCTATCAATCCTTATCAAACTCCAATGCTAGGCTCCAGGAGTGACAGACATGAATCCATCTCTCCAACTGCGGTGAAAGGCGATGGGTCGGGAGAGTCCGGTTGGAGAGCTCAAAAGGCTTCCCTGAACCAATCTCTCTAGATCCATGCCACGAAGCCGGTGGGCAAACGCATCCGTCGCCAAGACCCGAACAAACCTCACCCCGTGAACTCGGGCACTCCTGCTAAATCACCAAACGTAGCGAACCACATGGAGTGACCTATGGCAGAGGTTATCCAATAAATGATTCCCGGGGGCGGCGGTACCCATAACCGCCTCACAAATTGGGAAAAGTTACCATAATATTGATTATTACAATTTGACAGCTCGTAGAAGGATCTACATTCTGCCGGGACAAAAATAAAGTATCCAACACAGCCTATGTCTTGAACCGGAAACGGAACGTACAAACAAATTTATAGATAGACTGAACGCAAATCTTCTACGCTCAGTCAATTAGGTTTGTTAAAAAAACTTTTGCTTTTATTTATACAAATATATTTATATTATACTGTTAAGCCGTGGAAACAAAGTCTAACTGTTTACCATTTGGGAACCTCTTAAAAAGTTGTGTTAATTTTTTTCTTCTTCCGTTTCAGTTCGTCTGCACAGATAAGTCTATCGAGCTTATCTGAGTTTGGAGTATTTCCCGATAAAGGCCTGACAGTTGGGGCAAGAATGAATGACATCCTGACAGGATTCCATGCAGAAGGGTATAAGACAGCATCCCAGGAAACAACTGCAATGCAAAAAGGTCATTACTAAACATAGACTATAATACTCCTTACATACGCAATGTACTTAATAAAAATGATCTGTTTAAAGTATTTTATGCTCTTTGCCAATCACGCGTAGAATATGGAATTATAGGTTGGGGATCTGCCTCAAGCATACAAATAAAGCAGCTAGTTACAAGTTACAACGCAAATGGCAATAATAAAAATAATCGTGAAAGTACCCTTATGAACTCCATCAAAATAAATATTTAAAAACTTTAATGTGTTCAGCATTACTAAACTATACTAAAAAAATGCACTTCTCAAATTTAAAGAAAAATATGAGTTCCTTGCTGACCAACACACCTACACTACAAGGACGAAATCCTCAAAACTATTGAACATTACGAAATTAAATACTTCTTTTGGTTAGAGAAACCATAATAGGCCACTTGCATGGATTTCATAACGACTTGAAAAAAATTGTGTGGATAGATTGTTTTTACTAGGATTACGAAAATGTTAGTAAAAATTTTTAGAATTGTATAGTTTTTTTTTTTTTAAATAAATAAATCCATTATTTGAGCTCGTGACGTCACTACATGAAAAGTCCCATCTCCGATTATGTTCCCTTAATTTTGTAAAATTCCACACTGATTATTATTTTTTTTATATGGCAACACTATGATTTCCGGCGAATTTTTGAATTTGCGTTTAACGTTTACTAGATTTATTGTTTGTTCTATGCGAACTTATCCTTTGGTTTGATTTTTTGATAAAGATGGTGGTGTTTTTACAGATGTTACGATAAGAACCCCGTACCCATTTATTGCTATTCGTGTGGAAAACGTTCTTTTTTTAAAATTATTTTCGGCTATATAATTATCGTTTTATCGTACCCATAAAATTATGTCCCTTCTTTCCGGTTTACAAAAAATGGTCTAATTTTTCGGATTGAAATTTTCAAAAAATCGCCAGGGTTTCAAAAATACAATAAAATATATATATGGAATGTCTTAGAATATTTGCCTAAACCGGATTTTTTTTTTAAATGTCATGCAAATGGCCTATTTCCATGCTACAAAACTATATAATGCCCTTCCAATTGAAATTAAGAACACCACGGAGTCACAAAAGTTTAAAAAAGACATCAAATTATGGCTTAGTAAACATGAAGACGAGGAAACAATTAAAATTATGCAGTAACACCAACGCAACCTACAGACAACAAAAATAAATCCTTTTTATTTTATTTAGTGTTTATTTTGCGAAAATCAACAAACGATGAGGCAATCATGATTAGCACCCTTACAACAACATACAGTCCGCCTCGGAACAGGAATACCTGGTGAGGAAACTTCTTTACCTTGTATTTTTATATAGTCATTAAATAAAAAAATAAATAAAAATACATCAATGTTACTATAATCTTCGACGACCTCCGTGGTTGAGGTGTAAGGCTTTCGACTAGCATTGCGAAGGTCGTCAGTTCAGTAAATGCCCGAAATAGCTTTGTATATTATACCAAACGAGTGGATTCACAACACTCCTAAATTGGAGATATCATAGTTAAACTTGCTCCAGATAGCTTGGAGCAGTTGTAAATAGACCGACTTTCCGAGATCCGATGCCGATAACAATGCAATCATTCAACTTTAAAGGTAACTAATAGAAAATTTAGATAACTTTTTTTACATTAACTCCACACAGGAGGCCCTGAGGAAAATAATTTCCCTCAGGGCCTATGTCATCAGAGATGCGTGTGGAGGGTATTTTTGAGGAGAGGAAGGAATGAACATTAGTCTTGAAGATACCAATGTTGTAGGAAGGAGGAAACACAGAGGCCGGCAAATCGTTCCACAGCCGAGCTGTTGAACACAAGAACCAGTCGAAGAAGTGACCCGTTCTCATATGACAAATATCAACCGTGTACTTACATATGTTGGGCAAGCGTTTGGCGTCTTTTTGGACTATGCACCGGTACCGAAGGGATCAATAACTGATCCATTAATTTATTTATTTAATATAAACGGTATAACCACACCATAAACATTGAATAAATTGAGAAGTGACACCAGAGATACAATTACAATCTATAGGAAAATTAAATAAATATTGATTAAAAAAAATGATAGAATAGCCCTCTTGTACCTACCTTCCGTGCAGTTAAATAGATCTGCCACATCTGCATATCTATTAGTAACTTCATGTAACCTAGGTACAACCGAGTGTTTCGTATACTCAGTCCTGTTATTGTTGCATTTAAATAGGATTTTAGAACGAGTAGTTCTCGCGGAAATATGAAATTCAATGAGCTTAGTTAAATCAGGACTGTCTATTCTACCATTTACAATTTCTAACATAAATATTAAAAATTCTATATTAAAAATTTTATGAAAATTAGATTTGGTTTTGCTTTTTTACGAATTAGACATTACATTTTCAAATTTTTCACATATACTCGTACGAGCATGTGATACACGTGAAAAATTCGGAAAAAAATATTTGCATACGGTAGTATAACAATCAGATGTGTGGGATACAATAATAGAGGTTAGTCTCACCCGAAGATGGCCAACAGGCCGCAGGACATCCAGGCCAGGGCGCCGGACTCGTGCCGAGTGAAGGTGGTGATCTGGGTGCGACACTGGGGGCACGTGATGGTGCACGGGTGCGGGCCCACCATCATCGCATGGCTCATCATCATGGGCACTGAAACCGCAACAAAACAAATCATTATTTTTTTTTTCTTTCTTTCTTTTTTTTTCTTCCTTTTTTTCCTTTCTTTCCTTTTTTTACTTTCTTTAGGTTGTTTCTTTTCTTTTCTTTCTTTCCTTTCTTTCCTTGCTTTCCTTATTTTCCTTTCTTTCCTTTCTCTCCTTTCTCTCATTTCTTTCCTTTCTTTCCTTTCTTTCGTTTCTTTATTTTCATTCCTCTCTTTCCTTTCTTTCCTTTTTTTCTTTCTTTCCTTTCTTTCCTTTCATTCCTTTCTTTCCTTTCTTTCCTTTCTTTCCTTTCATTCCTTTCATTCCTTTCTTTCCTTTCTTTCCTTTCTCTTAATATTTTTTTCTTCTTTCTTTCTTTTCTTTCTTTTCTTTCTTTTCTTTCATTTCTTTTCTTTCTTTGCTTTTTTTCTTTTTTCTTTTTTTCTTTCTTTTCTATCTTTCCTTTCTTTCCTTACTTTCCTTTCTTTCCTTTCTTTACTTTCTTTTCTTTTTTCTTTCTTTCCTTTCTTTTTCTTTTTTCTTTCTTCATTTAATTTCTTTCTTTTTTTCTGTTATTTCTTTGCTTTCTTTTCTTTCTTTTCTTTCTTTTCTTTCTTTTCTTTCTTTTCTTTCTTTACCTTCTTTACCATCTTAATACTCTATTCTTTATGTTGTTGCTCTTATTTTTTGTTTATTTTTCGCTTTCTTTTCTTATTTTTATTTGTTTATTCTTTCTTTTCTTTCCTTTCTTTCCATTTGTTCGTTTTCCTTATTTATTTTCTTTTTTTTTAATCCAGGATAAGGCACGTTGATTCCTGAGTTGGTCACTTTGGGACCAGGATTGAGCGGATTAAACTGGGAAAATAATCTAATAATTACCAGTATTCATTCCAGTTACGTATACGGAACCCTGGGCAGTGTTAGCGTACCCTCCCTGCGCCGGATTGGGACCGCTGTATCCGGAGTTAGGTACACTGGAACTAGTGTTGGGCATGTAGGGTCCTGGATCTGCTCCAGAGTAACCGGGATTTGACATCCCCTGAGTTTGGTCATAAGACGGGGGATAGTTGGTGTTTCCCTTCTCCCTGAAACAAATATTTTTTATTATCCACAAAACTATCCAGATGTGTTATCTAAAGTAATAATCCATATAAATGTAAATCATAATATTTTATAGTATCTGTACCATTTTCAAGAAGAATATTGATATCGTCGAACGTAAGTTTTTTTGACTGGTCCACAGACAGGCCAGCGAAGTTTTTGACTTTGGTTGAATCTTATCATTTTTTTATAGTAACGTCAGAACCGCAGATTAACTTTAAAAAATGTTTACATAAAAATATTTTTCAGCCGGCTTCAAGGGTATTATTAAAATCGAGCATTCCTGTTAAGAACAATGATGGATTCAGGAATGGGTAGTATGTATATTCCCTCATACGCTAAACCTTTTTTGTACTTTTTTTCTATTTTTAGGATACGGTTTTGTTCAGAAGGGGCCCAAATAATGGAGCTATATTCCAGGATGCTGCGGATAAGTGCTTCATATGTTCCCCGTATTGGAATTCCATTAGTAAATGATCTCGAATTACAAAGAACAAATCCAAGCGTTTTGTTGGTGTGGGAGACAATATCAGATATGTGGAATTTGAAAGAGATATTTGCTTTAAAAATCACGCCAAGGTTTCGAACCTTGTTCTTGCATGTTAATATATTTTTATTGATGTGGTATAGAATAGAAATGTATCTTTGGATCTTGTAAATGTATGTATATAAATATATTACAGTACTTTATTATAATGTACCTACTATTAAAATATTGTCAGCCCATCCATTTCAAATATCAATGTTTTTAAAACAACGCTATGTACTTACCACCTACTAGCTACCAATTGAGTAAATACAATAATATTATTTTTATTTGTGCTATATCTATGCCTGTATTATCTTTATTGTATATTCTAATTGTAACTCTTATTTAGTTCATTATGTCGACTTGTCTTCCTATATATATAAATGTATATATTTTCTAATATAATTACTTGTAATAACTAATAACATAATTTCTGTACCTACTCGCATTTTATAATGGCACTAATCCAAAATTCAACACGAGAAAAGTTTTCTCTTTTGAGTTTGGTAGTTTATATAAAAATAAACTAATGTATTGTAATTAGCTTTAGGAACCATATGTTTTACTTTAAATCTATATATATATATATGTATTTTTATAAAAATAAAAAATAAAGTATTCACGGTCATCTTGATATTACGCCACAGCATGTTTCACCTGAATTTATTAAAAATAATATCGCCTATTTTATCACTCTGACCCATCGATCTCTGACCCGAATATGTCGACTATCTAATAATAGTGTGCTGAACAAGACATTTTCGTAGATAATTTATACGGTTTCAGAAAAAATGTTCTGATTTTGCTAGTGTCTGTTAGTGTCTCGGATAAACATGTTAAATTTTAATTACATGGGACACCTCTTGACCATTTATCTAAATGTAAATGCATATTCATTTTTTATTAGAATACTCTCTAAAAATAACAAGACAAAGGAAAATAAAAAGGTAACGGTCTCAACTGGACTCGAACCAAATATTTAAAAATGTAGCTGCCAAAGATACGGAAGCAGATATAGATATATAAAAAATGAATCGAAGATAGTATTGTTAATTCTGATATTTGAAATATGAGATTGACAAAAATGACTTAAAAACAAATGTCTCAGTGGCCGAGTTGGTTACGTCGCTTGTCCCGGTAAGTCGAGAAATCCTGGGTTCGAGTCCTAGTTGCGACCGTTACCCTTTTTATTTTTCTATATCTTAGTATCTTAGTATTTTTTTCGTGTAGATTTATTATTAGTATTATCTGATTCTTCAATTTTATAAATTAAATTTATGGGAATAATTAATTCATAACGCCGTGTACTTTTATCCATTTTTCTATTTTAATATTATTAAAAAAAAAAAACAAAAAAGGCACTCCGCCATTTTGTTGTTTCATAATATGTACTAAAGTTCTCTAAACATCACATTTCTTGAAATATATAGCGCAAATCCGCCCAAAAATAGCACAAAATTCGCCAAGTACGAATAATACGTTATAATCCAGTTGTAAATAATAAAAATGCAGACATTGACGTTATTCATCAATTAATGAAGAGATTATATAAATGGGTACTATTGGTGAATCATTTTTGGCTGAAATACTAAACATGTATCTGGTAATAATTTTTAATTAATTGTGTTAACAACCTGATACGGTTTACAATGGAGATACGAATATCTACTCTTAGTGTCACCCCGGTGAGATAAACACATTGGACTTAATTGATCGAAGGATAAACAATATAAACATGAAACTATAACGTTGTTGGAAATGCCTTTGTTCCGTATATTATAATAAAACTAAATATAAAACTCTTTCCCATTTAATTTTATTGACCGTTACCGGTTTCAGCTCGTTAAAGCCATCTTCAGACTGGTACAAATTATTCTTAGTCTACGGCTAATATATCTACATAGCATATGAGGGAGGGGAAGAAGAGTGGTCCACAAGGATTTTTATCACATTTGTTGCTAAGTCGTTCTAGACTGTGTAATTTCTAATTATTTTTGGTAATTCCAGTAGGCTAATTACCTTGGGTTTTTTGCTCACTTCAATATTATTCAGGGAAAATCCTGAATATCCGGAAATATGAATTATTGATGACCTAATTTTATTGTCAAATGGTTATAATATTTATGATGTATGGGTTTTTTATTGCTTTTTGAAGGGATACATATTTACATTGGAGTAGGAATGATCATTAAATTGAATTCCGTGAAGGTCTTAAACTAAATAATTATTAATTAACTAGCTGGTACCCGGCATGCGTTGCTATGCCATTTAATAAAGAAATTCTTTTTCCCTGCACGTCATTTCCGATTCGTCCCGTTCACCTTACTCCTCTCCTTCCTCCCCCCACGTCCCTTTCCCCTCTCACATTCCCACTCCTCCTTCACCTTCCCTCTCCTCACTCTACTCCCCCCCTTACCCCGTCCCGCGAAACCCCCTCCCGAGTTCCCCTCCTCCCGTATTCGCCTCCCCCTCCTGCGTATTCCCCTCCCGAGTTCTCCTCCCCCCTCCCGAGTTCCCCTCCGCCCTCCTGGTTTCCCCACCGCCCTCCTGCATTCCATACATTCATTCCCGACACATTATTTTTTAACATTAAGAGCCCCCCCCACCTTCCCCCATCCAGTTCCCCTCCCCCTCCCCCACTCCTACCCAACCCTAACCCTCCCCCTCCTACACCCCACACCCCCTTCCTTCCCTTTCCCCTTTCACTCCCACAACCCCTCCACCCCAAACTCCTCCCCTTCCCCACACCCTCCCCCCTCCCCCTCCCATTTCTCACATTCCCCACATTCATTCCCGGTCGGTACATTCAGTTTTCTAACTGCTCACGTGCCACCTATTACAATTTTTTATACAAAGCTCAACATTAGTTTTATACATAAACAATTATCCAATTTGGTGCAGTCGTTTGGAAGTTATGTGCATACATACAATTCGGCGATTCATTTTTAGAGATAGGTATTAACTATGACGCCAACAAAGCACTCTTTTTAGGGTGAATAGCCTAATTCAAAAAAAAACATCGTTTCCATGACAACAATTTGTTTGCTTTCTTCTGACGTTTGAAATATTCTGAACAGTTTAGGGAAATGAAATTGTTGTTTTTACCATCTTCCTCGCAATTTTTACATATTTTCTCATAATAACCGAAAAAGTAATCACGATAAACAATCGTGATTTATTCTTTCTCCTAGCCAACGTTTCAGACAGCGTTACCGAGTACATCATCACGGCAGATGGTAGTGCAGATGTAGAGGATGGACACCAACGCGTCCGAAATGTTGGCTAAAGAAGGAGAAAGCGCAATACGGCATAATAACCCAAACATTTATCACGATAATATGATAAGATTAAGAAGAATATAAACGCTAGAAATATTTCGATTCTCGTGCCTGCAAAATTTGCAATCGAACGTCTTATTAGCGCGAGGAAAGTAAGTGAAAAAGTGGTTTTTATTTATTTTGTCCATAATTTTATAAGAGTGAAAAAAGTTAGAACATAGAAAACCTCAAAAATGGTCTTAGCCATAAAGGGGTATTTTTATAAAAATGTTTCTTGTATTACTTCATAGTTAAGTCATAAAAAAAATTTTTTTTTAGTGGTTTACGCTTATTTTTTTGTTATGTAAATAATAATTTTATTGTAATTCCGTTACATAGAAAACCCAGTAGAAGCTTCAATTTATCCGTAGCATATTTTTTGATGTTTATACTGTAAGCCAATTTGTCGTAAAGATTAATCTAAATAGGATTTCACGTATAACTTCACCTTAATACTAATCGGCCGTGGACATCACAAATCATACCACAGCGGAAATTTGAAATGCTGTAAAGGATAATAAGTTCAAAAATACTTAAATATGTCACTGTTTTCTCAGTCGAAATATTTCTAGAAAAATATGTGCGTCTTTTACATCATTTTAAGAGTTTTTTTTTCTGAAAACTTAAAAATAAATTAAGTATTTTTTTATTAAAGAAATTTTGAAAAATCTATTTAATGTTATTTTAAAATAAAATTTCATAATTAAAGGTCTACAAAAACAAAGGAAACGATTAAAAAAAATATATATATAAACCTTTTTTTTCACTATACTGAACAATTAACATGTTTCGAAACCAACAAAATTATCAACATGTTTCGAAACCAAAGAAAGACTTTTTCGTATATAAAAATAACAAAAAACAAACAAGTATAGACAAATATTTATTTTTCATTTTATATACTATATTTTTTTAATGATATTTTTAAGTAATTAATCACCTCTCCCTATAATATTTTGGTCTATAGTTCTTATATGTCCATACTTGTACATCTTTTGTTATTTTTATTAGTTTTAATCTTATCTTGACAAAGAAACCGTTGGTTACGAAACATATTGATAATTTTGATATGGTGTTTTACAAATTTATTTGTTTTCATTTAATTAGAAATGACGCCATAAAGTGAATTTGCAAGGATTGAAGATGTAATTAACAGGATTTCAAATTTCCGTGATCGATAGGTAACACTCGGCATTTCTACCAATTTATAATGTACTTTCTTTTAACAATTAGTTTTTAGGCTCTTAAAAAAATATATGTTATTCTTGAAGATTATACTATATATATCTTCAATTCCGAAACGGTAATTTTATGAAATTCCCCTAATAAAAAAAATCGCAAAGTATGCTTCAAAAATGATTACAAACCCATTTTTTCTGTTATTTTACACGTTACACGTATAAAAAAAATCAAACTGTTTCTTTTAATGATACCTTAGTATACAAGATTTTTGCGTTTAAAAAAACGAGTCGAGTTTTATTACACACTACAGATCCGGCTATACGTTGCTGTGGCTAACGAAACAAACGCCATTACCCAACCTTTATAACCAACGCCATCTGTTGCACACGTATCAAATCCACACCGCCTGCATGCCCGCTGCCCGCTGCCTGAATTGAATCTTTGAATTTCTCGGAGTTTCTCTACTATGATATGCATGAATCATACATATAAATCTTCCTCTTGAATCATTCTATCGAATGGTGAAAAACGCATGAAAATCCGTTGCGTAGTTTAAAAGATCTAAGCGACAGACAGCGGGTTCATTTTATACTATGTAAAGATTTTCACAATTTTAACTTAATTACTGTCGTTTTTAAGACGACAATCAACCCTAAAATATATTCAGAATCTTAACGACGTGATTATAAAGAAGCCGTGTATACAAATTGCGACTCGTGACCCGTGTATTGGACGGACCTACTATCGAATTAGCCCTAGCAAAGAAAAGAAGAAGAAAAAAAATAATGTGGGAATCTTAACGACGTAAGTGAAGAAAGCGTGTAAACAAATATGCGCCCGCGGCACGGCGTATTGGACGGACGTACGGTCGAATTCACCGTAGCAGGCCTGGAGATTCGACCTTTCCGCCAGGTACATTTTATAAATTCTGAAGAACGTGTTACAAATATTTAAAATGTGTTTTCATGTCGCACTCCCGAAGTTATTAATTCATCGTCTAGAAAAATAAAATCTGGTGCTTACCGCTAACTTTATAGTTGAACAACGGGTTATAAAGTTTTAAAATCGTTGTACGTAAAATATATTAATGGTAAGATATTGTTTTTATTAATCTTAAATACAAAGAACTTACATCCCCATTGTTCTGTTGGAATAAAAAAGTTAGTATGGTTACTATTTCGCTGGAAATGATTGAAATGTGAGTTTTGAGCAAAAAAAAATTTATTAGGATTGTGTACTGTCTTAATATTAGCGCGCTCCCTCTGACATTCGTATTTTCATATATCCTCTTCTACTTCTTTTTAAACTAGCTTACTGCCGGGTTCTAAAAGAAATATATAATTTTTTCTGTATAAATAACTTACATTTTTGTTTGCTGTGTTTCAAAAAATTGATTTTAAATCACAATATTATTTCTTTTTCAATTGTTTATTTACTTTAATAATTGTTGATACCACAAGAAGTATGAACGAACTGATATTTAATATGAAACAAAGTTGGTGATATTACATTGTTTTATCTTTTTTATCAAGAAAATTCTGATGATAAAACATTTTTCGTTTATCTTATCTTTCCAAACATATTTACTATCTATTGTTAGTCGATTACTCATTTTATAGATCAGCGGTTTGCTACCTTTTTGGAGCTCTGATCCCGATATCAATGAAAGTTTTTAGCTGATGACCTCCATGGTCGAGGGGAAAGGCTATAGACTAGCAAGCCGGAGGTCGTGGGTTCAAATCCCGGCATGCGCAAGTAAATTTTATTTGAATAATTTGTATTTTTTTACAATTGACTTATTTCAAATAATATATCGACCCTTTGGAAAAACAAGGTTTCGTCTTGCGATAATGAACTCTAAAGAAGCTTACTATAGATTTTTCAAATTTTGAATCCGTCTTGAGCCAGTGGGGCTCTGGCATCCCCAATTGGGGTATGTTGTGAGGCTGAAGGTAGTGCGGAGGGAAAAGAGATGGGGGAGAGGAAGGCGGGGAAGTTTTTGTAAGTTGATGAAATATGCTTTCAAATTTTATTATTAGAAATAAAAATGTCATTTTTTAAATATGATAATTTTGAACGCAAACATAAAAACGTTTTAAAAATGGCTGACCTTATGTTTTTTCGAACCGAAATTACTGTTAACGATAAAAAAACACTCTCAGTAGACAAATGTTTTTTTTTTAAATTCATTTATTTATCTATATAAAGTATGTGTAAATTGGGTTTTTCGATACCTGTCTCACTAGGATATACCTGTGTCGAGACTAATTAATTGTAAACGTTATTATAACCACATTTTTTCGTCGTGTCGTGTAAAATTTATTTTAAAAATTCACAACGATTCATGATTATTTTTCGAATTGCAGTCGGAAACTTTGGTTTCATAAAAGTGTACATTTTAATAATTTTGTGGTTAACGCGCCGTATACCCGCTCAAAAAGAAGAAGATGGAGAGATACCTAATTCTAATTACGAATGTTGGAGAGAGCGCGCTAATATTTAAAACGATAAAATTGAAGCGAAAATTGTGAAAATGTTGAATATAATACGACTCTTTTAAAATAGAGTAAACATCTCGTGGAGAATATCTAAGAGAGCATTTAAGGAAACACTGTGAACTTTTTCATACATATAACTTCTAAAATAAGTGGAATGAACGTGTTTATAATCATTTTTGGAGCGTACTTTGCGATTTTTTTCTATCGAGGGAATTTATCGGCGCGGAACGCATCTAGATATTATCATAAAAAATAACTTTATTTTTTTGAAGAGCTTAAGAACTTCAAATGTTTAAGAGAGATACGTAAGAAATCGGTAAAAATTCGGGTAGCGGCTGATTAACTTTTAGGTTTGAATATACTCGTATGTTGTGTTCCCAAAAGCGAACAAATTAGTCCGATGTATTTATTGTTCCAGGGGTTATGGACCACTGACATAGATGACGTTTTGGGGGATTTAAAAAAAAAAATCCCTTTATTTTTTGTCATTGTTTTGTAATATTTTTATTGCATCATTGTAGATAATGTTTGTTGTGTGTGTTGTATTTCTAATACTTAATTTCATTTTGCTCTGAGCACTTCTCACTTTATAATTTTTGCTTAATTTCGATGTGTAGAGTCCTTTACTCGGCATCTGTGTCACTCTTTACCCAGCATTTCAATGCATTTTGTGTCTGCTCGAATTTTTGTCTGTGGTCATCACATAGCTTTCACTTTTATGTCAATAAATAAGCTTGTTGTTTCTCGCAACGACATTCTACAATTTGAAACTCCAGTGCTCAGAATAGAATCAATCTCGCCGTAAACTTAATATTCATCATTAAAAACAGTGTATTACTCACTGTGCCAATCACACATTGCATACGGAATTCTAGCTTGGGGTAACACTTATACTAGTGCCCTCGACCCCATCAATTAAGCACAAAAACTAATAATAAAAATAATTCTTAAACTTCCTCTTACTCCCAGCACTGATACGGTAAACAATACTTACAACGTTATGGACATTAAACAGCTCTACGCAAGATCCTTTTTACATTTAAATTATTGTATCAAAATAATTATATTTAAACTTTTTTTTTTAAATAAAACTTCTTTAAGCCTCGATGACACAGGGCGAGTTTACAAGCTACTATCTGGGAAATTCACAATCTGTTAGTAAACTCGCTCAGTATCATCGTGTTACTTGCTAACTAGCAGATTGTTGACAATCTACGAAAAAAGTTGATAGGTCGCCAACTTTACACGCCACTCGCTAACTCGTGATTGGTTTATTTATGTTTCCAATATGGCTGCCAATTAACAGCTGATTTTGACTGCCAAACGTCTGAAGAATAAGTTCACGTTATTCCCGCTAATGGCGCTAGCAACTACATGCGAGCCCAGTTTCCTACAAATATGTCGCGAGCGAGTGGACAGTTTTGTGTGTCAACATGACAATCTTACTCGCCGATTCACACGCTTTTAAATAGTTACTTGGTACTTAGTTATATACAGACACTAAGTTTTTATTCCAGCAGGGCTGGGAGGGTAGTGCAATTCCAGACTGCCATATTACATAAACTATACTTCAATAATATTTTACAGAGTAAATAAAAATCTAAAAGAAAATAAATACGATTACGTATTAGGTAGG
The DNA here is from genome assembly GCA_917563855.2 of Limnephilus lunatus. NCBI lineage: Eukaryota > Metazoa > Arthropoda > Insecta > Trichoptera > Limnephilidae > Limnephilus > Limnephilus lunatus. Next base: position 43,718,049 of record OU830603.1, on the reverse strand, counting down.
TACCTAATGAAAGCGATAAATGAAAATAAAATAAAATTCGAACATAAATAACAAAAAATTAACCATAAAATTAAAAATTAAATTAAAAATTAAGTCAAAAATTAAGCAGAAATTAAAATAAAATAAAATAATATTTGTTTTTTTTTTTATCGTCCATCAGGGTGGTCGCCTCATCATCTGCATCCATCGCTCATTTAGTGGGGAACTGAGCCACTCGGATGCAGCCACGACAATGATGTTGGTTGATTTCCGTGACCTGCTCCAGAAGCTGGCTAGTCGGTGGCCGGTAAGGCTGGGAATGAGTGCACCCTCCCTTCGGTGAACATCGTGGAGGCGCTGCAGAACCTTGGTAGTTGCATAAGTTGCCTGTATGCATTGTTGTAGCACACCCTCAGTTTGTCCCATTGCGCTGCTGGGTATTGCGTCCACAGTTCAGATATGTACAGGGCGGTGCAGTATGTCTTGAAGAGTAATTTTCTGACGTTGTCGCTTAAGTGGTATAACCGCCTTGAGAGCATTCCTGCTCGTATGTTAATTGCTCTTCTTTGTCGTTTCATATCTTCTATACCTTTCATGTCTTCGGTTAGGATATGTCCCAGATACTTAACCTGAGAGGCCACAAGCAGTTCGTTTCCTTCTAGATATATTGGAGGAATATTTAATGGCTCCTTGTTGTGTTTGGAAGCGACGATGACTGACTTTTTAGAATTATACCACAAGTTATGAGAGTTTGCGTACTCTTCGCAAATTTGCACAAGTCGTCTCATGGATCATTAACATTTTTTTTCTGCTTATTACTAAACTGTGGTGAAACTAAATATGTCTCGCCGTATGAAAGAGACATGCGTGTATGAGTGAGACAACATGAGGAACGTATAAAGGGGTGTGATTGTTGTCCATTCGTCCTCTTTACCATCAGACTTCCTAAGAAGAACCACTGTACTATAATCCCGGAATAAACATCAAGAGACTACCTACGTATTATTATTGCATACCACCCTGTACTGAGATGATCATAATCAGAGGAATCTGGATCCATCAAAGGGAGTCCAGACTATCATGGGATAACTGGCCACGGTCATCACACTACGTAAACCAGGCATGGGAAACCTTTTCTAGGCCTGGGGCCAAATTATCATTCTGTCTTCGAGTCAAGGGTCGGACCAAACATAATAAAGTAATATTAAATTAAATAAAACACGTTGCTACATCTTATATATATATATTTTATTTATAAAACCACTGAAGCGATTTCGGTCGAAAAATGGACCACTTTTATTTTTCTGCGATTGATTTCGATCCCAAAATGGACCACATTTTTCTACCATTCGTAAAAAAATTATTGTAATTATTTGAAACATTTCCTTGGCCAGCCGTTTATTGAAATGTTTTATCTATTATGACCATAGATGTTGCAAATCTGTACTTCATAGACTATTTTAGAACAATGTTAAAAATAAATTAAAAAAATATTTTTTTCCTGCTGAATTTTTAACAGCTGTTTACGGATAAAATTAAGTCATTTTTCAATGGATATGCACCTTTCATTAGTGCCCCCCACACGCACACTTCGGAGCGACCGAGTCCCGCGCCACTTCAGGCCGCCGCACAGAAAAGTCTCACGGTGAACTGCGCTGTAAACCTATCGCGCGGCGGCCTGAAGTGGCGCAGGACTCGGTCGCGCCGAAGTGTGCGTGTGGGGGAGCCTATTATAAAGTATACCACAGACAACATACAGAAACCAAAAATATTCTATGTTGACCCGAATAAGTATCCCTCACGGCAATTTCATGTAACAACACTCAAAATAAACTTAACGATTTTTTTTATAAATCCTACAAATATAAAATAAACGGTAAAATACAGGGTAATTCATTGGCTATATAGCACTGTAATATTTTTTTATGTTTCCATGTTTAAATTCGAAGATATGATTTTTTTAATGTTGGCGGAAAATTATAAAAATGACCTTCTGGGAAATCAATCGAGGCAAATTTATTTCTCCCTACGTGATCGCTCCAGTGGTTAATGAACGATATGCTGTTAATATTATATTCTGATTTCCAAATTTGGAGTGAAGATTGGCCTTGTACTTGAATTAAGAGACTTCAATATTGGCGTTGATATTGCCTAATTAAAGGATAATCGCATAGAATTTTCGAGATTTTCATCTGTTATCCTCGTTCGAATTTTTGATTTTGGTGTGTTTCACCATTGAAAAAAAAAAGTTCACACGTATACGCACTGCCAAAAAGTTAAAAAGAATTTCTTGCAAATGCTCGTAAATTTGCATACCTTTCTTCCACCAAATATAATTTATAAAAATCCGTTAAAGTAATTCTCTTAAATCGTGATTTTAACACTCAATCCCCCTGAAGCTCAATAAGTTCCATCTGTAAATTTGCTGGCACATTATTTCAATCGGACGAGCAAATATGGTGAATATGAAGTCTTTATTTTATAATTCGGCAAACATCAGGGCCGGACAAAACAGCTTAGCGGGCCGGATCCGCGAGCCGGTGGTTGCCCATGTGTGACATAAACCAATGTAATAATCTGTAATGTTTTTACATGTTCAAGAATAGAAATAAAATAAAAAAATGTTCTAGAATGCTCTCGAATTCTCGATAATGTTCTGGACTGTTCTAGAAATTTCTAGAGGGCGAAATTTCCAGCCTTATACCTTAAGATAAAAACAGGACACTTCTTTATGTATGGGGGATAGAGGGATACCACACCATATAAGTCCCTTGATGGGACCGGTTTTAGCGCGACACACACTTTTGTACACTTTATTTTATAATATATGGATATTTATAATATTATTACTTACTTTATAAAAACTATAATAAACTTTAATAAACAAGTTCTGCTATATTATAATTATTACGCGTAACAGCTGTTTCGTCATCTGTAGGCATTATCAAACAGTGGTTTGGCCACCTGTAGACGATGAATTTATATTGTGCATGGAACCTATTCAAGGCTCATGCGTCACATTGACTTACTTTTGGAAACTGATTCTGTGAGTCTAGAAGCTAGGCGGAAAGCAAGTCTTGCTATTCTGTCTTTCAAAATTTAGAAAAATTCAATCGATAGCCCATTTCTTTTGGGATGCTATGATTTATATGTACTAGGCCATGTTACGTAATGACGGTCTTGGACCGCTTGATTACAAACTTATAGGCAAATTAATAATGAAAAGCCACATAATGTTCAATTTTAAATACTTACAAGGCTTACCGCTGGCTCGTTCGGTAGATTATCGTGTTTTCAGTTCGCTCATTGACTTGATTCAGAACGATTATTATCGCTTCATTGATTGAATAAATACATGTAAGGTTATAGTAAATTAAAAGATTTATTGTCGCTTTAAATACTGAAGAATTTATTTGTGATTCGACGCTACTAGGAAAAAGCGTGTATCTCTTTGTGAACGGAAAGTTAACGATTCTAGGATGAAATATAAGGAATGGATTGATAATATAATTAAATAAGGCTTACGTACATTTGCACCGGATCACATTTGGCCAGATGACCTTGTCAGGAAACAAACATCACTGAAAAGAGTATGAGGGGTTGTGAATCTACGGGTCAGATTGTCCAGGGTGACGGACATATGAATCCATCCCTCCAAATGCGGTGCAAAGAGATGAGTCGGCTGAAGAGGTCAAAAGGCTTCCGTCAATCTTCGTCTCTATCGATCCGGCACGCCATGTAGCAGGTAGACAGACGCTTTCACCGGCAAGACCCAGACGAACCTCACCCCATGAACCCAGATACTCCTTTTAAGTCACCAAATGTAATGAAACAGGGATGACCTATGACTCAGGTTTTAGTTATAAATAAATTGTTTCCAAGGCGCATCCCACGTTGATATTTAATGGCCTTTAATGTTTGGATGATATGATGTTAAGTTTACCAAAAAATCTTGTAATTTATATAAGTTTATTATTTGAATGTGAAAATAGTTTTATAAAGTCATTTTTTTAGAGCTGACTATTCGTTAGTTAAGGTCCTAGTAAGGTAATAGTCCCCTTTAGCCAGTCCCTCATCTTGAAGATGTTTGTGTAAGCCGTGTAGGTGTCGGATCGGCAGAAAATTTTCTCATCATTGAGGGGCTCGTTGCTCACAACCCCGCGGATATACCAGCGGGTGTTGCCCTCCGTGTCCTGGGCAGGGAAGACCAGGCCTCCACCACTGTCTCCTTGGCAAACGGATCTGCCTGAGAAAAAAAAAGAAAAAATATTTATTAATTTAAATAAGCAATTTTTTTGCGAATAACCAGCACAAAAGTCTTAACTGCCATCAGCTCTTACACAGTGAAATCGATAACTTTACAATATCGGATCGATAGGCGTAACTTCCTATGATTTTATATCGAAATCTTGAGCAAGGTTGACAGATGAGTTGATATGGAGAGGGAATAAATGAGAAATCGATATACGCTGGCAATACTGAAGGTATTTTCAATGAATTGACATTCTGAAAAGTCAAACCCAAAACAAATTAATAAATCGGCGATGATGAATTAAAATTCTAACAAAAATATGCATTGGCCGTCCGCATTTACTCCTTGACACTAAACGAGACTTAATTAGTTGTTGAGGTTTTTAGTCATATTTCAACCACTTTCGTTTCTCAAATATCGAACGGAATAAATTGATCGCGTCTCAGATGAATTATGTCTATTCTATCACGTTTAAGACTTCTTTCAATTCTAAGAGCTTCGTTAGTTCAACTCCGTTCTTTAATAAGCCAGTATTTTTGCATAACGAATGACATTATTAAAAAATATGTGTGTATTGACAGTTAGCCGAAACTTATCTGATACTAAGGAGGCTGGGCTAAAATTTATCAATCGGAACATCTCTTACTAATTGCTGACCGTGATCGCAAATTAATATTGATAACTGACCATAGATGACGGATTTAGTCAATTTCGTATGAATAAATGGTTTTATTGATCGTCTATGCTAAACCTCCTGGCTAGAACCATTTCCCTTTCAGGTAGTTTTGTCCACAATCTATTGCATTAGGGGGCAAGAATTTTGTGAGACTCACCCGTTAATACGTGATATTTCGCCTAATGGCCCAAAGTTACCCGAAAAATATGTCAAAGTATACCGATATTTCATTTCTTAGATTAAGATTGCAGAATTTATGTAAAATTTTCAATTTTCACTCTCAAATAAAACAAACTTACAAAAAATCACGGTTACACAATAAATTTTGTAATCGTGAAAACTTTGAGCGCAACTGAAAGTACGGAAAGTGACCAAAAAGACGCTGAGGGAAACACCTTTTTATATTTTTTTTACATGAATACCGCACAAGAGTCCCAACTGCTCCCGTCTGGAGCCAGTGGGACTATGGCATCCCCAATTGGCGTATGTTGTGAGGTTGAAGGTATTGGGGAGGGGAATGAGGTAGGGAAGAGGAAGGTGGGGAAGTACCTGGCTTTCAGATCTGGTCACCAAACAGGGATAAAGCCATTTCAAGCAACATTTCAATTCTAAATGGTGGTCTTAGACCAGGACGATACTGAGAGTATCTTCCTTGGAACGTGCCGCAAATATACTAAATATTATTTTAAATGAATAACTTGTGAAATAACACAATTAACCGAATAAAATTTGTTTGCCACGTGGGATTCGATCCCGTGACCTTCGGAGTGCGAGTCAAGAGCCTAACCGCTGGACTACGCGGGCCGTCTATATTGTCATCTACCAGTTTCGGCTGGAACCACAATACTAGCTAAAGCGGTTGGCAATGTGGCGAGAATTTCAAAGTCTTTTCCAATTTGGGCTAATGTTACCCTCCAGGGCTAAAATAACCCGCATCATAATTTCTTTGGTTGACGGAAGATTATTGCTTTCATTATTATACGTGCAGATGGAATAACGAAACTAAAGTAAGTATTAAGATTTTTGGTGCTTGCCGGGTAACGAACCCGCGAGTTACTTAATCGTTCAGCCGTGGAAGTTGCCAAATCCCCTTCCACAGCTTTCGGGTTATATTATCAAATAACAACGTTTAATAATATGTTAAAAATAATTTAAAATGTTATTTACCACCGAGGTGTCCAGCGCATATCTTATCGGCGGTGAGGTACTTGCTTAACTTATACATAGACATCTCTATGCGGCACTCCTCTAAGTCAATGACTGGTACATCCAGGGTCTTCAGCTCCTCTGATGGCTCTCCGGTCTCTGTCCTTCCCCAGCCAGCTACCTGTCAGGAATATAATTACGTTAACCGTGATATTACGACGATTTGATGCTACTTTATAAGCAAATACCTTTTTTCAAAAGCTTAGAATTTCGAAAATCTCTTTCAAAAACGGCTTTTCTATAAATCTTGATGTTTAGTTAATACATATAAATGTTATTTTAGTAAACAACCTCAAACCGAGGAAGACCAAAATTTATATATTTTCGGTTACTTTAATAAAAAAGTAAGCAGAGAAAAAGACACGGTTGTTATGGTTGCATTCATCATTAAACCTCCGCCCGTCGCGTCTTTTTTATAACGTGAGGAGTCGCGCGGGGTAGCTAAGGACTCCAAAAATAAATATGATTAAATTGTTTTCATAGCTTACATTTTATGTGTAATTTTTACTGATTTAAAGCTTAAAAACCAGGTGATAATGACTACATTGAATTATAAAGAAATATTAAAAAATTAGATATTTATTTTCAATGTAAAAACTTAAAAACCAACAAGGAACATTTTTTTTATAATTTTGTATCAAACTTGTTTGAATAGAAAACTTTAAAAAAAATCTTACCAAATTTTTAACTATTTGAGATTGATACAGACTTATTATTATTACCAAAAAGAAATCAATCAAATACAAAGAAAAAACATATAAACCTGGTTTTTCATTGTATTTTGTTGATTTTTTTTAGCCTCACGCCGAAAGTCTAAATCTCACATCGCATATGCGCAAAATGAATGTGGGCGGTGCTAGCGTCAGGCATAGTCTCTTTTAGAAAGCTACCTAAAGTAAGGAATCAGTGGGAACATTTAAAATGTACATAATTAGCATTCCTGTAAAATCTGGGCTTTTAAAGACCCCACGCGATGGGTTAAGAAGATTAAGATCTTCCAGCATTTTGTACAACTCATCGGTAGGTAGGGTAGACTGGGGACGATTGAAACACGTTATGATTGAAACATCTCAATTTACTCGAAAACTATAATACCTAAGAGTGTGATACAATACTCGAAACTCCGTCAGGTCTGTTGGGACGTTTCTACAAAAGCGCAGTAGCCGGCGAGTGACTCAATCGTGCATAGGGGAGATTATTGAATTTCGCACTAAAACGTAAATATTTAAGACATTATTGCTTATCTTATAACTCATTTTACTCTCGCAGCTTGACGAAATGTTTCATTACATTCTCTTCTTTATCTATTTAAGAGTATTTATAATGCATTTGCGTGGCGTTAATGTCTATTTAAAAGGCATGTTTTTGACTTTGAAGCAGAAAATGCAGCGTGGGGATGTTTGAAACAACTCGTGTGGGGATGATTGCAACGTTTCAATCATAACCATGTTTCAATCGTCCACACTGAGAGAAAATTCAAAAGTTATAATGAAAAAAGGTCAGAAATTTAAATCATTAAGTATTATTCAAATTCAAATCATTAAGTCTAATGTACTTCTGTGATCTTTAATGGTGAACTTCTGTGATCTTGGTTGATGAAGTCGATCTCATTCGACCAAATTCGACGTCACACACCGTCACGTGACAATTTCGTAATAACATATCTTTATTGATTTTCTTACATTTATAACTAAAAAAAAAACAACGTTAATAGTATACATTGTTTTATCAATTATGTAAGTACAAAACAACAGAGAAAAAAATTATGATATGAAGAAAGTGTGTTCCCCTTCTCAAGAAACCGAGGTTGCAAACTATGCTAAAAAAACAGCCAACATTTACCTATTTTGGGCTATCTTCAAAAGATTTAAGACAATTCGCATTTGATTTGACCACACAAGGCCAGATTCATGGTACACAAATGGGATGGCCGGAATAGAATGGCTCCGAGGATTTTTGCGCGCCATCCAGAATTTATTATCTATAAGATGTGCCCAAGCCAGTAGGTATGGCACAAGCAACAAGTTTTAATTCACATAATGTTGATGAATTTTTCAACAATTTAGCGAACGTTATGGATAGTTTTAAATTTGAACCAAAGAACGTCTATAACGTAGATAAGACCAGTGTCACAACTGTTCAAAAACCGAATCGGTTTATAGCCAGGAGAGGAACTCGGCAAGTAGATAAGAGTATAGTAATAAGTAGATAGAGCAGTAACGTCGGCCGAACTAGGAACTTTCATAACTGTCTGTAGCGGCAAATGCAATTGGCAACTCAATTCCGCCGATGTTCACATTTCTACGTATCAATTAAGCCATTTCTTAAAAAATAGTCCGATTGGTAGTATCGGTACCACGAACAAATTTGTCTGGATGCGAGAAGAAGATTTTACCAAATTTCTTATTCATTTTCAAAAATCCACCATTTCGTCCTTAGATCGCAAAGTTCTTTTATAACTTGATAATCATTCATCGCTGTCGAATCCTACGAAATCAAAAAAGAATATTATTTTGTAAAATCAATATTTAGTCTACAAACCATTCCAAAATGAACAGGCAAAAAAAACTACACCTAGAGACTCCGAAGAAGAAACCACAAACAAGATGACCAATGTATAGGAAAAGGTGCACTGGAATCCGAGGACAAAAATATGAAAAAAAATCACCCTTCACATTGATAAAAAAAGTGCTTCGTAGTCTCCACTCTTGTCTACTTTAGTTTTCTGTATATTTCACTTCTACCGCATGTGAATTGCACATCCAGATTTTTCTTTTCTTTTAATAGATAATATTTACTTGTTTAATAGATTTTAATGCCACTTAACAGATTATTTAAAAAAAAAAATCTAAAATATTGCGATATGATGTCACATCCCAAACCATAAATTCAATAAATCTTTATTTTTTCGACTTCTTAATTGTTGAATTTTACACACAAAAAATGCTCTTAATTCAGAGGTAAATTCTACATTGTTATGATTGAAACAGTGTGATGGTTGAAACAAGCATTTTTGTATGAAAGCAAAAAACTTATTTTTAATACCGTTCTATTCTGCTCCAGGATATTATCGCAGTAAAAGTATCTTGATTATGCCAAATACTCATAATAAGTATAACTAAGAGCACGTAAACATAAATAATAAAAAATATATTTAAAGTTGTTTCATTTCAAGACATTTATGTTTATAATTTTTTAAATACTTGTGATATGTTTAATCACTATTCATGATCTCATTGAGTACTGTTGTAATAATGAAAATGTTGAACATTGATTAAAATTATTCCAACTATTCCATAGATATTTAGAGAGTTTCAATTATCCCCACATACTGTTTCAATCGTCCACACTATGGGGATAATTGAAACAGTTTTCCCCATCGTCTTTAAGTGGTCATTGTAGCTTACCTGTACGAGTTGTGGCCATACAATAAATTTAATTTGATAACTAGATAGATCATAGAACATCTGGTATAAACATATTTTCCATAAATACATAAGAAATATTACTAGGCCTAGTTAAAGTAAAAGTGTTTCAACCATCCCCAGTCTCCCCTACATTTGATGGCACTTTTTTCAAAATGTCCTCTACTTGAAGCTAAGTTCTTTATTTACACATTTTTACTCCATTTTAATTTATGCACAACATTTATTTTATTATAAAGGTGGTCACAAAATGGTCTGGGGCTCTCCACCAATATAATAATACTGACTCTATTACGGAACCTTGATCTTGGGGTTACGAATTTATCAAGGCTATCGAAACTAACGCTGAGATTTTTTTAACGTTAACCTCACACAGACTAACCTGAGTAAAATAATGTCCCTTAAGGCTTATGTCATCTTCGGGATCCTGTGAGGAGGGTTTTTTTAAAGGAAAGGATGGGGAGGAAAGGATCGCATCGATTTTTAAAGGAAAGGATCGTCATGCATTAAGTGGGTTGTCTATGAATTGCTATATTAAGCATAGGATATCTCGTTCAAGACGGCATCATCGAGACATTATCTTCAAAACTAATATATATTTTTTTAAGAGCTTAAAAACTTCAAATGTTTAAGGGAGATATGTAAGAAATCGGTAGAAATTCGAGTTGTGGCCCCTTAAGTAAGAATTACAGGCATTTTAAATATCTACCTGTGTTAAGTAACAAATTTAATTTTTTCTTATAAAAATGAATGTTTTTAAAAAACGAAAATTTGAATAATTAAAATTGTAATAGGTGCAACGAGAGCTGTTTGAAAACTGAATGTACTGGGACTGAATACGTATATGGAACGCGGGAAGGTGGTTGGCGGTACGAGGGAGCGCGAGAGGGGCGAGGGAAGGCAGGGAAGATGCAGGGGGGACGCATGAGAAGGGGAAGTAATAGGGGAGGGGGAAGGAGTGACGGAAGGGGAACGGGACGAATGGGAAAGGATACGCAAGGAGAAAAAATATGTATTAAGAAGCATTGCAACGCATGCCGGGAAATGGCTAGTTTATTATAAAAGTTGATTTCTCTGAGAATACAATGCATAATATAGGCAAATATTATTAACTTTAAAAAAAATACCTTTCCGATTTTTCCAGGTTCTGTTTGAAGGACGTTGAACCTCTCATTGAGAATGTCGTAGCAAACGGCCCGGACAGAGTTTGTCAGCTTAAAGGGGGTCGTCAACCGCAGCAGGGCCAGGTCATTTTGATGGTTTTGCTTATCCCCACGATAGCCCGGGTGCAGATAAATTCTGGTTACCTACACATTATAAATAATATTGTGGAGGTCGAACAAAGGTCACCGATGCAGTCGTCCGGCTATCCGATTGGTTCCCTAGCAACCAATCGAATTCAATCTCAAGTCACAGAACTCTCCTCGTTTCGTACAAAAACCACCGACCATTCTGCTTTAAACTCCCGGTCAAGACGCACTTACATATCGTGGTTGTTCGCCCTTCACATTCATTATCATTGTTAATATTTAACTATGGAATTGAATTATGTGTCTGTTGTAATTTGTAAATAAACCTGTAAGTTTTGTACCTACATATTGCTCATTTGCTTTACCACACACCTTACACTTTAAACCACACGTAAACTCACCTTTTCCATAATATTAATGGAATTTCATATCTTAACATTTGACAATTTTTAAAAGTATTTTTTCTGCTAGTTTTCGGAAAGCAGTTCTTTAGCTGCTATAACTGCTCCCGGTATCTTTTTCTATCCAAAGTATCTCAATAAAATTGAAATATGTTTTCTGAATTACTCTCTGTTCTCAAAGTAATGCCAGCCGCTTGGAAAGTGGTTGGCGGAATCCAATGTTCTCAGTGTAATTAAATATTTCAATGCGAAATACATAATTTCCTTAATTCTAATTGAGTAAGTAAGTTTACCAACATCTGAAATCTGGACGAGATTTGTGTTTTCAGGCAAATCGTTGTCCCAGGACCTGAGGAACTTCCCGGCGGCCACTTTGTAATACCTGGCACCCCGCGGTGTAAAAATCGGGTCAAAGAAGCATTGCGCGACTGAAAAGATAAACATTTGCTGATTTTTAACAAAATTGGGAATATTTAAAAAAAATTAGAAAGTATCTAATTATAAAACTTCTCCGTCACTAGCAGTAGCAACTAGACTGACGTAGAAAAATTAAAAGTTTGTAGGACTTGATATGGCGGGAAATCTGCAAACCAAAGTTGAAATGAAATATAAATATTATTAAATAACACTTACCACTGATAACAAGATTAGGATGTATAATGGAACCTGCGCAAATCTGTTCGAAATCAATTGTTGTTTCGTTCCACCGGAAGATCCCCACGTGCCAAGGGAAGGTGTCTTTTTTACCTCTGAGACCATTTACAATTAGTTCTACACCGAAAGGTTTTTCTAAACCGCAATCTGCAAAAAACTTTTTTGTTAAAAGTCCACAAAATTTTTGTTTGATATGTAGGTACTTAAAACCATCATTCAAGTGTAGTTTTTATCGTGTGGATATATTAAATGTTTACTAAAAAAATCGTTTTTCGTGTTTTAACATGATATGTATGTAATAACATTTTATGGAAAATGAAATACATGTACATAAAACTCCAGCTCCAAGTAACTCTAACTGTTCGGCTTAACTTAATTTGAATCTAAAGTCTGTCAAAAAAGAGTAGAAAATAAAGAAACCGGAACTAAAAAAATTGTAGGCTGGCAACACCAATATAACTGTCAACTATCAATGGTATATTGCTGAAATATTTTTTTAAGTGTCGTCGTACGAGTTTTCGATTGGTTTGTATGTAATTCTTTTCGAGTTCTAAGTAAAAACTAAAAATAAAATTCATAAAACCATAAAAAGTGGCGCTAGGGAGGTAATTTTTAACGTTTTTCAACGTATTTTGCAAGAATCCAGAACTGATGATACAATCGAAGTTTTTAAGCGAACTTCTGAATTGATTGGTATGTAGTGAAGTTATATTTATTTATTTTTAAATTCTGTAACACATTGACACGATAAGAACATATTTTGTTGAGAACTGTTGTTTGAATACACTTGAAAATTACTTTTTTTTAAGGTTATATTTACATATTATTTGACAGTTCTGTTAAAGTGCAACGACGCTGTATATGTAGAATACTGTAAGCAACATTTTTTTTTAAATCAGATATTTTCAGTTTTATTTTAATAATAACAATTTTAACGTACTTTTTTTCAATATTTGTAAAGTGTTTTATGTATGGTTTTATTTTATTTACATAGATATACTATAAAAGTGGCTATCACTTTTTTCGCAGGTAAACCAGAAAGTACCATCAGGCGAATTGTTAAAGAAGGAGAATGATATTATGTTATGTTTTAGCAATATTGAAATATGTGTTCCCAATTCCCATTATTTAAGACGCCATAATACGTTTCACCGGAATACATTTAAATATAATATCGCCTATTTTAGACCTCTTACCTAAATGTGTCGACTATATAATAAGAAAGGGTGTGCTGAATCAGATATTTTGTCAATAATCTATATGGATTCACATAAAATGTTCTGCGATTGCTGAAAATATTTTGTGCTAATTACATAATTTTTTTTAAAGGAAAACAAACATTCCCGGGTTACGAATAACGTAACAATATTTGAAAATCTCCTACTAACAAGATACATCACAGAAAGCGGTAAATGTTTCTTGTATCGTGATGGAGGACCTTGCCAGCCGAGGAATCAAAAACGGGACGCCTGGGTATGACCCAAATGCGATGCCAACTCAGCCACCGACCGATCATTACCATTTTTATCTCTAATTATGTCTCTTGCCTCTCTTTGTATTATTGAATGAACTTTGTATTTTTATAATTTTCTATTTCTAATTGATTTTTAATCAATTTTTATTTTAAATATTTCAAAATTCACCAATGTATGATTTGATTGATTGATTAATGTATTTTTTTTAGCCTATTTGTGCATTAACTGAGTTTTTATAACTGGATTCTTCTCACGTGAGTGAAAACATCTGTAAAAACCAAATATAAATAAACATCTTGATTTAACATTTGACAAGTTCAGTTTTGGGCAATTTCAACCACGTAACAACAAACCACGAACTACTTGTTATTAAAGCCTATTACGAAATACTTTATTTATAGTTTGTTCTGGGATTTGGAATGAACACTGTATATAGGCATATAATGTAATAATTTTGTATGTATTATTGAATAAAACTTTGTAAAAAACAAAACAAGGTACTATTTATGTAATAAAAAAACACTACTTTTATATCTGGTTTCGATCTAAAATTAGAGACATGATTTGAAAGTCCGGGAAATTAAGCAAGTATTAAATAAATGTGAGCAATTTCCAACTGTGCTTTTTATTTTACTAAAAAATCGTTATTCTTCATTGTATTAACACAAAATTGCAAATATACCTAAGTATATGCAATTCTAATTTTGAGATCAGTGGATGTGAAAATTGCCATTAAAAAAATATTTTTCTTACTTTTATGTGTTTTTGAATTTTTACAAAAAATGTAGGTTACACAGCTTTAAGTTACCACCATGTGTTATATTTTTAGTATTGCCATTTGAACTACAGTGGCGCCCTCATTTATTTTCTACTCTTTTTTGACAGACTCTAAATATATGTATCTCTATGTTTTTATGTATAAGCTGTTTGTCTCGTACAAATAAATAAATAAACAATGTAAATTATTTTGAAGTAACTTGCGCCGCGGCATTAATGCATTAAGACAACAGTATAGCCTAAAATATATTCAGAATCTTAACGACGCAAGTAATGAAGCCGTTTATTCAAATTGCGACTCGCGACCCGTGTATTACTCGTGTGGTGGTACCTACAATTGACAAAAACTTAACAGCCATAAAAGATATTTTCTAAGAGAGCAACACTGAATAATGTGAAACGCCGGTGACTTGTCATTTTTCCACGGCGTTGGAAATCATTCCCGCTGGTAGATCTTTTTCGGTCGGTTGTTTCGTTTAGCTCTTAATTATTGTTAATTCGTCGTTAAATATTGTCGCAAATTTAGATAAATATATTACGAATTTAATACAGCATAATAATAATTACTTTTTATTACCTCCTGTGATTGAGAGTCTAATAATAATATCCCTGGATGGCGAGGGTAAGTATACAGAACTAGCCGTCCAGCATAAATGTTATACTCGTATATCAACCAGACCTACTGTCGAACTTGCCCTATCAAAGTGGGAATCCTAACGACGTAAGTGAAGAAAGCGTGTAAACAAATATGCGCCCGCGGTACGGCGTATTAGACGGACGTACGGTCAAATTCGCCCTAGCAGGCCTGGAGATTCGACCTTTCCGCCACGCCAATATAAATAAATTCTGAAGAACGTATTACAAATATTTAAAATCTGTTTTCATGTCGCACTCCCAAAGTTATTAATTCATCGTCTAGAATAATAAAATCTGGTGCTTACCGCTAATTTAATCGTTGGAAAATGGGTTATAAAGTTTTAAAAACGTTGTACGTAAAATACATTAATGGTAAGGTGTTATTATTAATCTTAAATACAAAGAACTTACTCGTACAATGTTCTGTTGGAATAAAAAAATTATTATAGTTACGAATTCGTTGGAAATGATAAAAAATTTTGAGCAAACAAAAATTATTAGGGTTGTCTACCGCCTTAAGGTAGTATTATGTTCATCTTATAAATAGTCCTTTCCAGTCTTTCCTTTTAAAAGGACCCATTCTTTAGCTCAGTTTATGTGATGTAGACTTTAACATTTATTTTTAATAATTCGTTTTGCATCGGAGTAAAAAGGTCTTTCGGCATTTCAAAGAAGATAAATTAAATCAAAAATACTTCACCTGGTTTACAATGCGGAATAGGGTTATCCCAATTCCCGCCTTGCCAGCAAGTCAGTTCTTCAAGATCATTGCTGGGATTGTAATGCCCGGACTTGCAAGTGGAAGTAATCACGGACCCATAAGGCAGAAACTGGAGACAGTCCATCTCGATTCCTGATTTATAGCACTTGAAGTCGACAGTGAGTGATTGGACCATAGGACATCTTTCTGAAATAAAAATTATTGTTTAATGCAAGTAAGGGGTTTATTTTTTTTGGTGTATTAGTTTCTTAAATGCCATGAAGTGGGAATAATTAAAATTACTAAATTTAAAACTACTGTTCGTAGATTTACTGAAGGTAGATTTACGAAGTCTCTAGGTGTCGGGAACTCCCCAGATCAAAACAAGTGTTTGTTTTGATCACACTTGTTTTGATCTGGGGAGTTCCCGACACCTAGAGACTTCGTAAATCTACCTTCAGTAAATCTACGAACAGTAGTTTTAAATTTAGTAATTTAGCCTTGAAGGACTTTTGCCCTCAGAAGTATTATTATAATTACAATACGGAAAATAAGTACTGGAAAATACAGGTCCCAGTACTAATAATAAAAGTTATTCTCTGGATCTGGAGAGAATATAAAAGATATTACAGTGATCTTTAATATCGTCCATTAATAAAAATAACCTGTTGACAAATAGCCAAACAAATAATTTATTTAACATCATCATCTTCTTCCCCTTGTCCTATTCGGGTCGGGGACCCATTGCATCGACAAGGCTCCTCCATACGTGCCTGTCTCGTGCTGATTGTTCGGCCTCCGTCCATGGTAGACCCATCCTCTCCTCACACAGTTTCTGGTGTTGCCTTGCCCAACTGTGTCTTTATAAAAATAAAAAAAAAATAACGGTCCCCTAAGTTTTTCGAGTTGGTTGTTCATTTTCATTTACAAAATTTATAAAACGGAGATGAAAAAAACTTACTCTTGCAAACTGGCGGCGGACTGTCCCATTTGCCTTCCTCGCAAATGGCACGGACATTATGTATGGAAGGGTCATAGTTGTTGTCACAATAGTAGGTGATCAAGGTGAACTCATTCACGGTGGTCCCAGGCAACAAGTTCCTGTTAGGGCCCGACACGTTGAACTTGCCGTGGGCTGGGTAATTTGGCAAGGGGCAGTTAAAGCTGAGGAAGAATGAAAACACACATTTTCAGAAACCAAAATTTTATATTTGGCGTCATCATCGAATTTCTTAATTTAATAGGTAAAAAAACTATATCAAAGTTTTAACTTAATGGAACTTAATTGGTCTACAACATATGAATGTTCTTTGTTATATTATCATTTTGTGTGACTGTTTCCTAAATAAAAATAAATAAATAAAATAAAATAAATAAATTTCTGTTGTTGGTGATATAATGAATCTCGTTATTTATTTTATTTATTTATTTAAGGAACATAAACAGTCTTAGTAATAAAATGTACATAAGAGGATGACAAAAACATAGGCCAATTATTAATGAACTTATTAATAGATTTATTGAGCAAATTTGTTAAGTATTAAATACTAGTATTTGAGAATGCTTTGTATAAATTTGTGGTGGCCACTTTCGCACCCTTCATTCTTAGACGTGCCGTTCTGCAAATACAGAGTTTCCGGAGATAAAGTGCATCAACTTCGGGAGGTTATTCTACATGATGGTGGGAGTAAAAATTAACAACTTTTTCCAAAATTCCAACATTTTTTTTGCTATGCAAAAAGACGTACCTACTAAAAATCCTTAGTGCGAGGTATGATCTTGCTTACTGAGAGCCTGTCGGGCACGATTATGGCTACATTGCATGGTTGTTATTGGCCTGCATCGTAACAGCGGAAAATAATAAAGCTGGCCACACACGCCGATCTAATTTTATTTTTTTACCACAAAACTACCACTAAAACTTGATATTCCAAAAAAAAGTTATTTATCTTTATACTTTTAATATCAAATGCTGAAGGAGATTGCTGCAAGCCTGGCAGATCAAGGCTTCGCACCTGTGAAGGTCGTCTGGATGACGACCGCCTTGGCCGAGTACCCTATGTACTTGGCCCACTCAACAAAGAGGTCAGTTGAGTCGCCTCTGCCATTGCAGGATCCGCCTACAGAAGCAAAGAAGCAATCAACTCCAGCACGAAACGCATTGCTACCGCTGCCAGAACTTCGGGCACGGGTCCCGAAAATGCTCACACACCGCGAGGTCTGTGAAATTTTTGATGGAGCACGCCTCGGTCAAGTACACCAGGGAGGAACCCGCCGCGTGCTGCAACTGCGGAGGTCCCCATCCCGCCAACTAGGAAAAATGTTTGCGGATAACTCAACCCTCTATGACCATGGTGCTGTCCGATGTCGGTTCTTCACTGCGGTTTTCATATGAAAAAGGCTGAGGATCCGGCACCGGGAAGTACTCCATGTTTGACGAGGGCTTGATGTTAATGAAGCTAGTGGGCCTGACGGAATACCTACCCTGGTACTGCAGAGGTGCGCTGCAGAAATAGCTCAAATTTTGACGAAGCTTTATAAAATGTCCCTGAAGTCTGGCTCTGTGCCCTTTGGTTGGAAAAAACGGTTATCCATCCTATTCTAAAGAAGGGTGACCGCTCCAACCCGGCCAACTACCGTCCCATAGTGATCACAACAGTTCTGTCTAAGGTGATGGAACGTGTGATCAACGACAAACTTCTCACATATAAAAATTTAACGACCGTCAATATGGATTCCGGTGGAACCACTCGAGTGGTGATCTTCTCGCTTATGTGATGCATGTTTGGAAGCATATTTCTAAGGCCTTTGACCGGGTTCGGCATCGAGGACTTGTCAATAAACTGCCTGCTTACGGACTTGCCGCATCCCTGTGTATGTGGATTGCCAACTTTTTGAGGGAGAGGTCAATTCAGACGGTAGCTGATGGTTTCACCTCTTCCTCGCACTCGATAAATGCTGGCGTCCCACAGGGATCGGTTCTGTCTCCGACTTTGTTTTTGTTGAACATTAACGACCATTTTATTGTTACACGGATGTAGTGGCGTAACTTTACCATCTGAGGCCCGTGGAAAATTCATTAGATAGGGCCTCCCTAGTAAAAATAGTCACGTTGTAATTGAATTTTACGTTACGTTACCCTTAAGAAAGGACCCTTAGGTTAAAAATGTCCGTTTACGATTACGTACCGTTTCACTTGTTCATTTAGGTCTTTAAATGACCCGCATCAGTAATATATGGTAAAGATGTAATATTGTTCACACTAAAATATGATTCACTTTGATTTTTGCTAGTACCTTGTTGTGGTTGTTCTGGATGTGGATATACACTGGTGTCGGGTGATCCATCTGCTATACTGTTACTTTTAGTTATCTTTAATTCCTTACCTTCGGAGCACTGTTAATATCTAACTTTTACAATTAACTTTACTTTGCCTCTAATTGCAGTTTCAACAAAACAAAAAAAAAAATCAAAGATACAAATAACCAATTATCATAACAATCAAACGAAGAATGCGTAGTAGAGTCCTCAGTACTTAAAAAATATAGAAATCCGGGATTTGTCGCTAGTCCGCCAGCGCTACGAAAAAAGTACTTTCTTGCTTAACAAAATGCGGGAATACCCCGAGCGTCACTAGCTCGCCCGCACCACCAAAGTACCGCGACAAAAAATTAAGCAACCAATGGATGCGTTCTAAAATTTATAGTTTTCATCGTTTTCTTATGATTGCGTTTAAATCTTAATAATTTATTTGAATTTGTATATGGTCCCTAATTCTGTCTAATAATTGATTTTATGTACTTTGTATATAAAATTTATATTTTTTACCACATTTTGTTAAAAATATTAGGTTACTTCTGAGCTTGCGGCTTCTCTGGCTGGGGCCCAGCTCTGCCACCCTATAGTTACGCCACTGCACGGATGACAGAACACTGAACAGTCCATGATAGCTTTCGTTTGACAAGCCCCCAAAGGGCTCATAAACTTCAACGGCCCATAGGGCTTTCAAGCAAATAATGGACGGCTACCTCGAGAGTGTTTTCTCTTTATCTTTAAAAAATTTTTTTTTTTTTTAGATTAACTCCACACAGGAGGTGTTCACGCTTTCATTGTTGTATGTCGCTCTTTTTGAACTGCCTATTGGGTGCCCTCGAAAAAAATTCCCTAAGTGCCTATGTCATCTGAGATGCTGTGTGGAGGGTCTTTTTGAGGAGAGGAAGGAATGAACATTGGTCTTGAAGAAACCCATGTTGTAGGATGGAGGAAATACAGAGGCCGGCAAATCATTCTACAGCCGAGCTGTTGAACACAAGAACAAGTCAAAGAATCGACCCGTTCTCAAGTGACAAATGTCAACCATGTACATATGTTGGGTACGCGTTTGGCATGTATCCCGACTATGCACCGATGCCGAAGGGATCAATGACGCTAGTTCCTCAGAGCATATTTCATTGTTATACCGGTAGAACAAGGATAGCATTCCCACCCGACGCCTGTTTTTGAGAGGCTAACTTAACTCTAGCTTCGATAGATCCCCCATATCTGAGCTGGTCACTTAGGGTTACACCAAGCATATCAATGCGGAGACTTCAGGCTTCCCAAAACTAAACTTTCGTGCACACAAAATAGCGCGTTTTATAAAGGGCAAAAACTTTTTAACAGCCTGCCAAATGCTGTAGGTACAGGAAGGTTTTCGTAGGATATGTGCATTATATTATGTGAAGAATTTTTTTTGATTTGTAACCGTCTTTTCAATATTATTTTCTATCTGTATAAATAAAAATCAATTGGTGTTCGTTTGTCTCGCTAAAACTCGAGAACGGCTGGGCTGATTTAGCTGAATTTGGTTTTGAAATGTTTGACGTAGTCCAGGGAAGCTTTAAAAAGTGAGAAAATATGGAAAAATTGCAAGGAAGATGGAAAAAAAACAACAATTCAATTTCCCATATAAACTGTTCAGAATATTTCAAACGTCAGAAGAAAGCAAACAAATTTTTGCCTTGGAAACGATGTTTACCGGTGGAGAGATGCAGTTTTTCTTTCTACACAGATAACGTCAAACTTTACGTTTCCTTGCTCTGCTCAAGCAGACATGTCGGCCATATACTACAGTTCTACAAGATGTGGCCACTCAAACTGAACGAGGCTACGACCGAAGTCATCATGTACACGAGAAAACGCACAAGAAGAACACCGGACTTCAACATTGAAATGGGAGGACACGCATGGAATGGAAGGATGAGGTCGTTTATCTGGGTCTGACCATGGACTCACGAGTCAACTGGAGGTCTCATGTAATACTTGCGAGATGAAGGTAACCCACCTTTGTCATCCGACAGCTTATCCTAGAGCAAAAGAACATCCTTCTCAGGATGGAGGAGTCAGGGAATTGAGGTCATGAATATATTTGAAACACTTATTTTTCTAGTGAAATTTATAATATTTTATTGCACTTTGCAAGGAAAACATACCAAAGAAGGCTTATCAAAAAGAACATAAATACCTTTAGCATCTATCAATAGATTTGGAGAGAGAGAGTTAAATCAAAATTACGTTTAGTTATTAATACCGCATACGTCCCGTCGTCGTGATTCTCCTCCAAACGACAACAGCAATCCCCAAAACGTCTTCCAGCACGTCATGAGGCCGCTCGGTCAAAGGGAGTCCTCCCAACAAAACAGACACAGCAGATTCTCACCCATCAAGCGGCATGAGCCAATCTCACCGGCCAAAGGAACAG
This sequence comes from Limnephilus lunatus, assembly GCA_917563855.2. Taxonomy (NCBI): domain Eukaryota; kingdom Metazoa; phylum Arthropoda; class Insecta; order Trichoptera; family Limnephilidae; genus Limnephilus; species Limnephilus lunatus. The sequence continues at coordinate 43,696,878 of OU830603.1, read as the reverse complement.
CAAAGGAATATTGGCGGGTCCAACCAGAGTCTAGGAGCCGCTCCATTAATAAAGGGAATCCACCCAAAAAAACAGGCACAGCAGATTCTCACCCATCAAGCGGCATGAGCAAATCTCACCGGCCAAAGGAACCACCAGCAAAAGAACCCTTGCGGGCAGTACATCACCCGTGGATTCCGGTCTAAATTGACCTCGGCACGCGGATTAATCTATCTCGCGGCATCCGGCGAGGGATTAAACAAAATTAATAGGCTTCAATGCCATTTGAGTCGTCACACACTCACGCGACGTTTAAAAATAATATTTCTAGGCTACATAGCACTAGTATCTCACTTTATCCTCCCAATCGCCCCGAAAAACACTCCCCCTGCACAAAATCTAAGTTATCTCTTCCGCCACGATTCCCTGAATGAATCCCTTTCCGGTCTCCTTCCAGTTTTGCCAACCAACAAAGTTAAAATCAGAAAAAAAAATAATAATCAATAGACAATAAACAGTACCTACTTTGCGCAGTACCTGCTCACGAAATAGATATGTTACATTTCCCCGCAACCCCCGAAAATTTTACGGCGCAAAGTGAAGTAAAATTATTAGGACACCGCTCAATACGACCCTCTCTATCCATATCTGTTGAAAAAAATAACAAATCACAGTATTAGAAAAACATAAACATACTAAAGTAGCAAATTAAAAAACAAAAATCATTCACAGAATGGAGTACAAAAGAAAACATTGAAAAGGAGGTAACACCTCCACTTTTACAAGCTCGCTTGTAAGATTACCAACACGGTACTCACATGACGAGAGATAATCTCTCAAGAAAACACTAGTGAGTATGGAGAACTCAAGCTCCCACTTTCATGTATAGAAAAAGCAACACTTAGTTATTATTAACATAAAAAAAATAACTCTCTCTCTCTCTATCCTTATATTCTAAACAAAAGTAATATTTGGAAAAAGTTAAGTTACATAAATTATACTTAATGCGTCTTAAATTATCAACTAAAATTAGACCAAGGTATAAACAAATGTACAGAATTAACTCAATCAATTTAAAATTGATGTGTAGGAGGTCAGATCAAGTATAATACAATTATTACTTGTCTATCTTATAACAAGTTTTATAAAAAACTGTCAATTACAAAGTGGTCAGAGTAGGGTTTATATGTAAAGACATACCTAACTGTCAAAAGGTTTTAGATTAGGTTTTACAATTTTAATTACCTATCCATCAAAATTATGAAAAAAAATTCATTAGGAACACAGAAGCAAAACAGGATCTAGAATGTTAGGCTTAGAGCTTAGGGATTACAATTAATCAAAACACCTAGCTATTATAAAAGTGAACCTCAAAAGTACTCTTGATTCTATACAAAAATACAAGATGTAACTATGAAAAACCATCCTCAGAGGACGTTGCTTATGCAAGAAAAGGACTAAGGATAAACCCAGGTGGCATTCCTTAAAAAAAATAACATTTAAAAAAATGCTAAAAGTCAAAATTTCTTGAACAAACAATAATATTTTGGTGATCGAATATACTTATTAGATAATCGACACTAGTAGACAAAATTAACAGTACAACACTGGTTTAAGCAGTGAGAGACCAATAGATGTATATACTTACTTAAGGTTAACTTAAAACTAAAAGACAATATACACTTTCCTGTATTAGAGGTAAGGTGATAAACTTCTAATATGAATTATTTTACTGGGTAGGCGTGCCAGAGCAGTACCACCTTTGTTTGTAACAAGACAAATTTTCTTAACAAAGAAAAAACTTAACTAACTGACTTTAAGGAAAGTTAAACCAGACTTAATCTATTTAACACAGCTATGGTATATTTATGGCAGAATTTACTTAATCACTAATTGGTGAAATTAAAACAATCTGTGCATAAGAAAGTCGCTCAAATTTCTCATAAACAGAAGTTTTGAATCGTTCTTTCCAAGTCCATGGAAAATCATTAATCAGGAGAAAGCTCCAACGAACTTGAGAAGAAGGATTCAGACTTAAACATAAGAATAGTACAACATAACCTACTGTTTTACGAACTCATCAGTGTTTAAGTATAATCGCAGCAAAGATATACTATAAGGAAAACGAAACGTCTCGTTTTAAACCAGAGAAAAAAAAAATCTCGTCAAAGAATAGGTCAATTACAAAAACATGACCTACACAAAATAATGGGCGCCACTGATCACATGGATCAGAGGAAACGACATTCATTACAAACATCGTCTCCTAAAAAAAAAAAAAAATATTCAGAAGAATTAAAAAAAAAGTTATGATAGTAAGAATGAGGAATTTTTGTGAAAATTCTAGTCACAACCTCTTGAGGGTACCAAGCCCCAAGAGCAAGTTACTAGAAAAAACACTGACGAAACAAACGGAACAGCATGCAAGGTTGGTAGCCCCGCATACTATCACGTTGGTTTCATCAAATTATAAAGAGTAAGAAATATTTAATCAATGCGAACAATATCTTTTACATGAAAATTTCCTACAATTTTACCGTTCATATCAGCTAGCGTATAGACCAAATTAGAGACTTTACCTTTAATAACATTGCGAACGAATCTAGGGGCCAATTTGTGAGAAAAATAATTCGGTCCACTGGACTGGACAAAATTCTTCCTCCAAACCACATCTCCTACTTCATAATTGACCGTCTTACGGCGCAAATTGTAGTGTTGGGCATTTTTCTTAAAAGCTTGTAACAAAGCATTTGAAACTTGTTCATAAATTGGAACCAAGTCTTCTAACTTCTTAGCAAATTCATCCCTAGATTGCTGCAACGTAGTGTCTATGACACCTGAAGATAAATTATTTTTATGAAAGTTTCCGTCAATAATTTGTTCCCTACCATGCATAAGGAAGAAGGGCGTGAAGCCGGTTGCAAAATTAACTGTATTATTTAGAGCTGATTGAATTTGAGGCAGATATCTGGACCAATTACGCTGGTCAGACTCGGTTAAGATAGACAATGCAGTTCCAATAGTTTGGTTATAACGTTCCACAACATTATTTTGGGGGGTGTAATAGGCATTATAAAAAGGTGCATTATACTCTGCCAACAATTGTTTAAAGTCTTTAGAAATAAATTGTTTCCCGTTGTCGCAGACGCACGTTTGCGGCACCCCGTGTACAAGGAATATGTATTGTTCAATGTTTTTAACAATGCTTTTAGAAGTTGCATTTCTAAGCGGAAAAATCCAGGTATATTTAGAAAATACATCAACAACCGTTAAAATATACATAAATCCTGCATAGCTACGCGGAAGAGGACCGACAAGGTCAATAGACAACATTTGCATCGGTCTTGTGACTATTTTCGGGTTGGTAGAAATGCCTGCCGGCGCAGCAGTATTAATTTTATGTGCCTTACACGTTTTACATTTTTTAACAAAATTTTTGACGTCATTATACATCCCTGGCCAAAAATAATGAAGTTGAACCTTTTTGTAGGTTCTAAAAACTCCTGGATGACAAGAAATATCCGATTCATTTTCTTTAGAAAGGATTGCGTTACGGTCCTCAAAAGGAACAACAAGCTTCCAAGCTGTGTCCTCCTGCAGAGCGAAACGAGATTTAGTGTGACGAAACAATTTATTTTCCCTAATTTGAAAATTGTTAAAGCGTTGTGGATTTGATTTACAATTGGAAAATAAGGTATTATACCAAGTATCCGTACTTATGGGAACGGAATCAATGGAAGAAATTAATGAAACGTCTTTTCGTGAAAGAATGTCCGGAACCGTATTTAATTTACCTTTCCTGTGTATAACGTCCAAAGAGTACTGTGACAGACGAGTAGACCAGCGAGCAAGTCTACCTGTTGGATTTGAAAACGATACCAACCATTGAAGACTAGAATGATCTGTTATCACAGTGAAGTGGGCACCTTCTATGTAGGGTCTAAAATGGTTGACCGAATCTAACACCGCTAGGAGTTCGCGCTCCGTCACGCCGTAGTTTCGTTCATGTTCATTAAGACACCTAGAAAAATAAGAAACAGGGTGCTCCTCTCCATCAAAAACTTGGGTAAGCACCCCTCCGATCCCAACGTTGCTCGCGTCACAATGGATGGTGAAAGGAAGCGAAAAATCCGGACAATTAATAACAGGGGCAGAAGTCAACGCCTTTTTTAATTTCTTAAAAGAGTCTTCCGCTTCAGCAGACCAAGAAAAATTACTAATTCCCCTTCTTGAACCAGTGAGTTTTGTTAATGGAGCAGCAATGGTTGAAAAATCTTTTATAAATCGCCTATAATACCCGCACAGGCCAATGAAAGCTTTAACCTGTTTAGAATTCTTTGGAATGGGGTAAGTACGAATGCATTCCAACTTAACTGGGTCTGTGCGAAGACCTTTTGCATCTACAATGTAACCGAGATACTTCAATTCGTCCTTACAAAACTCACACTTTTTTAAATTGACTGTTAAGCCTGCTTCTTTCAGACGTAAGAAAACCCTATTTAATTGCTCTAAATGTGAATCAAAATCTTCCGAAATTATAATAAGGTCATCCAAATAACAAAAAACGTTTTCGTCGAACTCCGGACCAAAAAGTGCATCTACTAGACGCTGAAGTTCACTAGGTGCGTTTTTTAACCCAAACGGCATCCTAACGAATTCAAACAAGCCATGTCCAGGTACTACAAAAGCCGTTTTGAAGCAAGAGTCCTTATGTAATGGTATCTGCCAAAAACTTTTCGACAAATCAATAGAGGTTATAAAGCGTGCACCACGAACAGTGGCGTACCGTGGGTATCAGCCGCCCGGGGCGGAGGAAAATTTTGCCGCCCCCCCCCATATAGGTACTTCTTCAGGGAGGGGGGGGGGGGGGGGGAGTGATCTTTTTTTTTTTTTAATATTTATTAATTAAATCTGTATGCGGTGAATTAAAACTACACTCAGAACGTGAAAACGGTTTTTCTTTGGTTCTGGCAGCACATAAATTGTCTGCAACTAGAATTTTATATTTGCACTTCTAAAAAAGTTATGTTTTCCTTCGAAATATGTCAGCAGATGAATACACAATTGGAATTTTACATTCTAAACAATAAAACTGGCTTAAATTTTATCTGTATGCGGTGAATTAAAACTACACTCAGAACATGAAAAAGGTTTGTATTTGACTCTGGCGGCACATAACTTGTCTGGAAGAATTTTATTAAGCACTTCAAATAAGTTTTTTCTTCGAAATGTGTCGTCGGATGAATTCACAACTGGAATTTTACATTCTGAACACAAAAGGGGTTTTAATTAAATCTCTAAGCGGTGAATTAAGACTAAACTCGGAACATGAAAATGTTTTTTCTTTGATTCTGGCGGCACATAAATTGTCTGCAAGAATTTTATAAAGCACTTTAAATAATATAATGTTTTCCTTCGAAATGTGTTGTCAGATGAATCCACAACTGGAATTATACATTTTGAACACAAAACTGCTTTTAATTAAATATGTATGCGGTGAATTAAAACTTCACTCAGAACATAAAAATGGTTTTTCTTTGATTCTGGCAGCACATAGATAGTGTACATCTAGAATTTTATAACTGCAATTCGAATAAGTATGCACAAACCTGTCAGCTATTTAACTTTTCTGTGATAATAAATTTAAAATATATCACCGTGATATATACGTGGAAGAAAACCGTATAAGTGTAATTTTTTGTGCGCTTTCAGCAGGGCGCACAAAGCTTCACGATTATAAAACACAAATCTACTATCAATTAGAGCTAAAATGATACTGTTGCCATTTACATTTTTATTTAAAAATAATGTATGTGTTAGAAATAAAAACAAAACGTCTGTCATTAATATTTTGATTTTAACAGTATATAAAACTTAAGAAAGATGTTAAGAAACTATAAACTAGAAAAAACTTTTAAGTCCTATAATAATAATAATTACATAGAATTTATATAGCGCCGTTTTGTGATATTTCACCTCAAGTGCGCTTAATTATAATAAACTTAAATATAGTGTTCTTAAGAGTCCTAACAAAATTGAATAAATAATGTAAAACAAAGAATTTACAGTATATATAGTATTACAATACATACAATACATACATTACAATATTACAGTATTACAAAGCAATTCCAAAAGAACAATATTAACAAAAATAGTGAGTGCTGTTTTGTCACAGGACATTAGATAATTATAACTATAACGGTGCCATTCAACGAGAATCATTAAAACTAAAATATAATATAGAAAAGGAGGTAGTTTACGTTTAGAAATAATACAAATTCGGAGTGCATATAAAACTATACTGAGGAGGTAATCGAAACCAAACAATTACCGGAAACTTGAGGAACATGGCTTATTATAGTATATTGAAAAGGAGTTAAAATTCATGAAAGGTATGATTTTTTAAATAAGATTGTTTTTAAAGCACTTTTGAATTCAGCCAAGTTCTGGATATTAGTAAGAGCTGAGGGAAGTTTGTTCCAAATGAGCGGGCCAGTTACACGAAAAGATCGATCATAGTAAACGGCTCGATTTGACCTAGAAAGTTCGATTAAACGATTATTAACATCAAGATCAGCTGACCTTAGAGAAAGCTGTCTGTCGCTTAAGTTTTGTCGGACACATAGTTCCGATATATAGGCTGGCGCCATTCCTTGCAATGCTTTGAAGGTCATTAAGCAGATCTTGAACTCTATTCTTTCAGGGCATCGAAGCCAATGAAGGCGATCCCTTAGAAGTGGGGTTATACGGCAATACTTAGATTCACTAAAAATCATTCTCGCCGCAGCATTGAAAACGGCCTGGATTCTATTGAATTGTTTTTTAGGTAAGCCCGCATATGCACTATTACAATAGTCCATACGTGAGACAACGAACGAATTTATGAGTGATTTTGCTGCATCAGAGGGAAGGCAACGCCTGATTGATTTTATCTGCCTTAGATGGAAAAAGCCTGAACTTACAGATTTTGAAATTTGTGACTCAAGAGAAAGACTATTGTCTAAAGTGAAACCTAGAAATTTTATTTCTGTAGAAGGGATTATATCTGTACCCTGAATATGAATTGGATTAGAGTCGATGAGGGCTTGCCTTCCAGGAGAAGCTATCCAAATAAATTCCGTCTTTGTCGGATTAAGTTTGAGTTTATTGACAGACATCCAACTTGAGACTGTGTTAATGAAACTAACCACTTTTAAGGACGTCTTTTTCATCCGGAGAACAAAACTTGAAAATGAAACGATCGTCTGCATAGCCTTGTGACTCAAAGCCAGCTGATTTAATGAGTTTCTCAAGGCGATTGGTATAGAGAATAAACCCGCGACTTAATTAACGCGAATAAATCCTGACGCGAGAATATAACCCGCGACTTCCCCAATCCAAATTTTTACAAGATTATTGATTGTGAAATTTTGCCGCCCCCCCAAAAGTGCCGCCCGGGGCGGGCCGCCCCCCCCGCCCCCCCCACGGTACGCCACTGACCACGAAGGTTGTCTAAAATTCGCGAAATATATGGCAGCGGGTACGAATCCTTAGGGGTCGTGACGCTGTTAAGCTTTCTGGAGTCCAGGCACAACCTTGCAGAACCATCCTTCTTAGGCACGATCAAAACCGGATTCGACCAAGCCGAACGCGAACGGCGAATAACACCTAAATTTAGCATTTCCTTAAGTTGAGATTCAAGTTGTTGCTGACGTGTTTTAGACAAAGGGTAATACCGTTGCTTAATGGGATCTCCTGTTGTTTTAATTTTGTGCTGAACTAAATGAGTTCGACCCAATCCACATTTTTCAAAAGAAATTGACTTATATTTATCTATAACATCATTAAGCCTACGATTGTCTTGAGGGGACAGTAGGGAAGCTGACGTGATCTTGCGAATTTCTCCTATAGTATTCTTAACATCACGACTACTGTTGGCTTTTGAAAACAATTGAGGAGCGATGTCGAATTGCTTCCAAAAGTCGACTCCCAAAACAATCACAGGAGAAAGAGACGGAATTACAAAAAAATTAACATATTTTTTAACATTATTATAAGTAACTAGTACTCGCATAGTACCAGTTACATCTTGACGTACCCCATCAGCGGTGGTAACGTAAGATTCTAACTTATCTAAATTAAAACCTAAACTAATAAAGAAGTTGTAAAGAGAACCGCCAAAACAACTGACAGTCGCACCACTGTCCAAAAGACCCGAAAAGACAAGATTTTGAATAGAAATATTCGCATGGGGTCTGATGTCTTGTCCAGAACTAGCCATCGGCATGCATGCGTCCATGTCACGCCTGAAGAACCGGTTACTGGAGCTATCAACTAAAGGTGATGATCTCCTGACATCCTTGCTAGCAGGACGCAGAGGATCACACTCTAGTTTTTTGGGTTTGTGCGAGCGGAGTCATCTTTACATTTACTAGAATCCCTCTGAGATTCAGACTTCCATTTCCTACAAAATTGTTTTGTATGACCCTGCGCCTTACAATAAAAACAATTTTCTATTATTCGAAGAAGAAGTATGTGTTGATGAAGAGGAAGTTGCTTGAGAAGAAGAAGAATGCGGTAAGGGTTTATCTACCGAGAGCTTTTCGAATCTCCTACACACATTTACCAAAGAAGTTAAGTCCTTTTCTGCAAAATATGCGATAGCCAAGGCGTATTTAGGTAACAGACTATCAGAAACTAGGTCTACCAACTGTTCCTCTGTAAGTTGAACGTGTAATCTGAGATTAGCCAATTTAATGTCTTCGACGTAATCCACAACACTTTGATTAAATTTTTGTTTCATAGCGAATAAAGCTTTTAGGGCCTCTGTTTGATTAATACAACGGTCAAAACGTGCTATGAGGTGATTTCTCAACTCAGGCCAAGATAAAGAATCTTTATAAATTGTTCGATACCAAGAGAGAGCTCTCCCCTCCAAAAGATCAGCAAAGGAAGTCACAACCGATGACAGTTCCAAATGACGGCATCTAGATAATTCCTCCACACGTTGTATAAAATCCCTAACATCAGAAGAACCCGCAAATTTAATACCCCAAGAATGCACGGACGTATTTGTATTTACAGTTTGATAATAATTATTAACTATGTTAGTAGTATGACTCGCATTATCACTATTACCTTCATTTTGTTGTGAAGAATCACTACCGGATTGTTTTAAGCTCCTATTATACATACGAGCCTGTTCCCGCATAGCTGATAGCGTAAGCTCTGGAGTGATATTCACTTCAGTTAACATTTGTATCATCTCCTCCTTTGTTGCACCGTTAATATTATAAATCGCCATTATGGAAATGCTCAAAGAGTGAAGCTTCGCAAAACTTTAAAAAAAAATTCGAAAAAGAAAATAATCAAAATGATTATTTGGAAAAGAGTATTTATTGTTAGCAGCTAATAACGGACACCCTGTAAACAAATTTTCTTAAAAAGAAAATTTTATTTGAAAAAACAAATCGAAGTTATTTTCCAAAGAAATAATATAATTTGTAATGTATGTAGATCACCAGACACTGTGTAAAGGAAAGAATAAATCGAACCCACGAATATCTCATTAAAGAACAATTAATTCAAAAAGACTTAAATATTTTAAATAATGTTGACAATTCAACCGCATATTATGAAGATGACAGATGACATAAAATTCTCGTATTGCCAGTCAAGAGAAAATATTATCCCCACAATCTATTCAAGCTGTCACCGACAGCAATGCACTTAAATTGTGAGAAACAATATATTATTTCGCACATTATTTATATGGCAACACATAAATCAGACAAACAATGACTGTCAAAACGTAATGTTTTCCGAAATACCCACACTGATGAGTTCGCTAGATACAACTTTAAAACAGACAAATTACATTTTGATAAGATTAATCTTTCAAATATATGCATGAACTGAAAAAATCCCTTTCGAGCACCAGTTTTATAACATAAAACTGTTTCGTTGTGCGCCAATGTAATACTTGCGAGATGAAGGTAACCCACCTTTGTCATCCGACAGCTTATCCTAGAGCAAAAGAACATCCTTCTCAGGATGGTGGAGTCAGGGATTTGAGGTCATGAATATATTTGAAACACTTATTTTTCTAGTGAAATTTATAATATTTTATTGCACTTTGTAAGGAAAACATACCAAAGAAGGCTTATCAAAAAGAACATAAATACCTTTAGCATCTATAAATAGATTTGGAGAGAGAGAGTTAAATCAAAATTACGTTTAGTTATTAATACCGCATACGTCCCGTCGTCGTGATTCTCCTCCAAACGACAACAGCAATCCCCAAAACGTCTTCCAGCACGTCATGAGCCGCTCGGTTAAAGGGAGTCCTCCCAACAAAACAGGCACAGCAGATTCTCACCCATCAAGCGGCATGAGCCAATCTCACCGGCCAAAGGAACAGCAAAGGAATATTGGCGGGTCCAACCAGAGTCTAGGAGCCGCTCCATTAATAAAGGGAATCCACCCAACAAAACAGGCACAGCAGATTCTCACCCATCAAGCGGCATGAGCAAATCTCACCGGCCAAAGGAACCACCAGCAAAAGAACCCTTGCGGGCAGTACATCACCCGTGGATTCCGGTCTAAATTGACCTCGGCACGCGGATTAATCTATCTCGCGGCATCCGGCGAGGGATTAAACAAAATAAATAGGCTTCAATGCCATTTGAGTCGTCACACACTCTCGCGACGTTTAAAAATAATATTTCTAGGCTACATAGCACTAGTATCTCACTTTATCCTCCCAATCGCCCCGAAAAACACTCCCCCTGCACCAGTGGCGTACCGTGGGGGGGGGGCGGGGGGGGGCGGCCCCCCCCCGGCGGCACTTTTGGGGGGGCGGCAAAATTTCACAATCAATAATCATCTTGTAAAAATTTGGATTGGGGAAGTCGCGGGTTCTATTCTCGCGTCAGGACTTAAAAGTTTTTTCTAGTTTATAGTTTCTTAACATCTTTCTTAAGTTTTATATACTGTTAAAATCAAAATATTAATGACAGACGTTTGGTTTTTATTTCTAACTCATACATTATTTTTAAATAAAAATGTAAATGGCAACAGTATCATTTTAGCTCTAATTGATAGTCGATTTGTGTTTTATATTCGTGAAGCTTTTTGCGCCCTGCTGAAAGCGCACAAAAAATTACACTTATACGGTTTTCTTCCACGTATATATCACGGTGATATATTTTAAATTTATTATCACAGAAAAGTTAAATAGCTGACAGGTGTGTGCATACTTATTCGAAATGCAGTTATAAAATTCTATATGCACACTATCTATGTGCTGCCAGAATCAAAGAAAAACCATTTTTATGTTCTGAGTGAAGTTTTAATTCACCGCATACATATTTAATTAAAAGCAGTTTTGTGTTCAAAATGTATAATTCCAGTTGTGGATTCATCTGACGACACATTTCGAAGGAAAACATTATATTATTTAAAGTGCTTTATAAAATTCTTGCAGACAATTTATGTGCCGCCAGAATCAAAGAAAAAACATTTTCATGTTCCGAGTGTAGTCTTAATTCACCGCTTAGAGATTTAATTAAAACCCCTTTTGTGTTCAGAATGTAAAATTCCAGTTGTGAATTCATCCGACGACACATTTCGAAGAAAAAACTTATTTGAAGTGCTTAATAAAATTCTTCCAGACAAGTTATGTGCCGCCAGAGTCAAATAAAAACCTTTTTCATGTTCTGAGTGTAGTTTTAATTCACCGCATACAGATAAAATTTAAGCCAGTTTTATTGTTTAGAATGTATTTTTTTTTTTTATTTATTTTTTTTTTTTATTAGCAAATTTTTTTGGTACATTTAACAAGTAAATACAAAATAACAAAAAAAAAAAAATATATAAGTAACAAAAAAAATCCCACGAAGGCGAAGCCTGTGTGTGGGTATTATATTATGTGGATAACAGTGGTAGTTAAAATAAAATTTAATATATATATATGTATAGAGGCTATAGAGATCAATCAACATGATTGATTTTACTGGAGTTTATTTTATTTTTTTTAAATTTGGATATATACATATTTCAATAATAAAATATTTAAAAATTTATATCGCATATTTACACCCTTACAAAAATACATTTACATTTCCTTTTTTAATTCTAAATATTCAGAACGACATGGAATATTTTAGCAATTTGGAAGCTGTTAGTTTGAATTACAGAAAAAAATTACTCAGTTCCAAATTATTTTTTATCCAGATTTTAACATTTTTTTTATATTCGTTCAAATTTTGACACATGTTGGTGGAGTGAGGTAGGGAATTGAACAATTTTGGGGCAATATAATGAATGTGTCTTTGGGCCAACCTGGTTTTGCAGTGAGGCACTGTGAACACGCATGTGTTATGTCTCTGGCTAGAGCGATTTGTGTTTTTAGTGAAATTGTTAGGACGAGTAAATATATATTTGAGACATTGGGTACAGTAGATCCGCCTTAGTTCCAGAATTTCGGTTTCTTGAAATAACTGATTGGTGGGATATGTCTTGGGCTTTTGGTACATTACCTTAATGATGGACTTCTGAGCAATTTCTAATGGTTTTACATGGTTATTGTATGTTCCACCCCAGGCGATTATTCCATAGGAAATGGACGAAAGCACCAGTGCGTCGTAAACAAGTTTCATGGTTCTTGTACTGACGATATTGCTCATACGTTTGAATATGTAAATTAAGTATGTGATGATCTCGCCTTTGGGCCTACGGAATAATTCCTTTAAAATTGAGAGATCGATTTAGAAATATATTTAATTTTGTAACATGGAATGGTTTCAGCATACGATTCTCTGTTTCCAATTCATGGGGGTGATTTATGGGTCCTTACCACTAAATAACCACATGTGTTTGCGTAGCCCAAGTGCATGCGAACCCCGGCAAAGGCCATTCTTCACAAAACTAATAAGGAAACCAGAAGAACATTTAGAGGGATTTTTTCAGGATCATTATCAAGTCAGGGGCGGCCGATGAATGTTTGCCCGAGTGGTGACTGACTTTAACGCGAGCAAATTGATTTGCGAAGCAATTGTCTTGTGAATTTTCTATGGCAGTAGGGAATTGAAAACTAGGCAATAAAGATTAATCTTGGTGCATTTAAATATACTAGAGCGACGCGCCGATTAGGGGTTAAAATATTTAACATATTTGTCAAAATAAGATTGCAGAATTCGTTAAATAGTGACGCACGCAGAAAGAACGAAAACGTGTACAGACAATGCTTATATACTGTTATTATATAACCAATAAAGTCGACGCAAGTAATTAGGACGAGTAGTGAATTGAAGTGCGCCACTGAGCTCTTCTTTTAAGCGTTATTGGGATACTTTATGACTCCGGCGCAGACAAAATTAGTTTACACCGGAAAAAAAAGCGAACATGGTTTCTACACAAAATTCTCTGAAATAATAGTTAGAGTGTGACAGTTTTGACTATTAAACGTTGATATATGCATATTGGGAGATGTGTTTATCACTTAAGATTTGAAGAAGTGGCTAATATATTATTGAAACCACACAAGTAGATGGGTGGGAGTCAGGGGGCAGGGGGTTGGAGAAGATAGTCGGGGTACAGAAGTGTTGGTGGACGGTCGGTGAAAGAACCTGGAGACGCACAGTCGGGATTAAAATCATCGAGTTTTGATAAACGGTAGAATAATAGTTTGGTGCTTCTAAACCGGGAATAAGTCATTTAATTAAAGGAAAATAGTTCACGCGATTGAGGGGAGTCAAGATTTGGTCGTTGGGAAGCAAGGTTTAAATTAAGGGATCGAGGTCCGATAGTCGCGAGGAGACCAATTTGGTGCTTCTAAATCGGGGATATTTCATTTTAATTAAATAGAGGATAGTTCGTCTTTATTAAACAAAAAGAGTCTACGCGAATAAGGAAGTCAGAGATTGCGGCTTGCGAGTTCATATCTGTGAAGTTAAATAATATAATTTGTAAATTGAGGCGGCCAACATCAATACGGGACGTACTTTTGGGGCGTTTGTCAGGGAGGATAAAAATTTAATACAAACCGACGCGAAAGTTAGACAGAAATAATAAGTGCTTTAATTAGTGATTAACCAATTAGTGCACGAGGGTTTTGGATTGTGATTCGTGCATGTCAAGGTTTTGTGTGCATGAGAGGGGTAAGTTTGACAAATTGAATTAATTATTAACAACATTAATGTTTGGATTTCGTACAAAGTAGGGTTAAAACAATAGAATCATCATTGCTCCCCGAGTATTTTAATTGTTTATAATTGTTCGTCTAGCTTGTAGTTTTCTAGATTTAAACATGTATTATAGTTTATATAGCGCCCTTGAGGTGATTTTCCATAAAAGCGCTGCTATGTGGATCGTTCAAATATTAGTATTATTATTATAGCTACTTTAATGAGGCCTTTAATAAGGATCCATGTCATCTAAGTCGGATGCTTTAATCGGAAAATTGTAACGGTAATATTTAAAGAGCTGGCAGATAATTATCGGTAATCGAAAAAAAAGGCCGTTCCCTCCGTAAGTCGATCCGGGGCTGCCTGAGGTTGGCCGGCGACGATTTCTTGAGACAAGACCGTTGTAAAATAATAATTTGGGGGTTCAATGAACTAAAATACTATTTTGAGCACAAAAGACACTTTCGGACAATAAATCTTAGACGAGAGACTTCATTTAAAAGACGGGATTTTGAAACCACAAAACAATAATAAAATCCTTTAAAAGTGCTTTGTTGGTGATCTAGAAAACTAGGTTACTGGGTATTCTCCAATACATAACGGGTAACAAAATACATAGGTATAGAATGTAGGTATAAATTAATGTGTAAAGCGCCTTTGAGGTGTTAATTATTATTTACGAGTTTCGTAATAATAATTTTAAACGTAGCTAGGGGACTATATTCAGGAAGGTTTTTTTTGAAAAGGCATTGGGTAATTTAACAGTTTATAAAATGGTGCGTAGCATGGGCACCTTTGTTTACTAACAAAATCTGACATAATTAAATTCCCACTCCTAAAAATTTCCCATATCTTATTCCAAATTTTAGGTATCACAACAAGTCTATTACATAGGACTATACATAAAATTATCGTATAATCCTCACCTTTTGGTTTACGCTTAGGTAGGTATATTTCATTCGATATTCGATTTAGCAAAAACTTTCACATTGTCGGTTGAATGAAGCCGTCGGTAGGTATTCATATTTTAAGCGTAATGCGTTATATCCACCTACATAAGTAGCAAACCTTTTATTAACTCCCTCACACTAGGAATAGGGATCATCCAGCATCAGGGTGGGAATGTACTCTGGACGAAAGCGCAGCGGGGGAAATAGAAGGGAGGGAAGCCAGATTCACGACCTGGTGCCTTTCATTCTTGGGCTCGGCACCCTGGAAACCGAGCTTGACATTCCTTCTTTGAGCTGATTTTTGAGTTTGAGCTTGGGGTACGCCTATCGTAGAGCATATGCCCGTGACACATATAGGGGAAGGTCCCAAGTTACGCTTGTGTATGTTATGCGAGAGGACGTATTTTTCATTCAAATCAAATACCGATGACCATCGCGATTGCAGGCTGGCGCATGTTTCTGTAACGTGCCTAGAAAAAACGTAATCAATATTTCTACTGGTTCGACGTTTCTTTGTTGGAATTCGGATAAGTTTTCTTAACTCCCTCACACTAGGAATAGGGATCATCCAGCATCAGGGTGGGAATGTACTCTGGACGAAAGCGCAGCAGGGGAAATAGAAGGAAAGGAAGCCAGATTCACGACCTGGTGCCTTTCATTCTCGGACCCAGCACCCTGGAAACCGAGCTTGACATTCCTTCTTTGAGCTAAATTTTGAGTTTGAGCTTGGGGTACGCCTATCGTAGAGCATATGCCCGTGACACATATAGGGGAAGGTCCCAAGTTACGCTTGTGTATGTTATGCGAGAGGACGTATTTTTCATTCAAATCAAATACCGATGACCATCGCGATTGCAGGCTGGCGCATGTTTCTGTAGCGTGCCTAGGAAAAACGTAATCATTATTTCTACTGGTTCGAGGCGGCGTGCTGGACGGAGAACGGGACTATTGAGGACATGAGTGACTGCCAAGGCGAGGATCGGTGACATCAAAATCTTCCTTAATTAAATTCATACATCGCCAGATCAGAGGAGAGAGCGGCCCCACCGATCTCCTGACATTGCCGATTGTCTAATCAACTTCGGTTTAATGTTTATGCCGGTGCTTTAGGAGTAAATGGAACTCAAGTCATCGGCATGCTGAAGAACTTCAGAATCATCATCATCATCATCAATCCAGAGTAGGATGTCACGATCCAAAACCTCGTGCCACCCACACATTTCCTGAACAGTTCCTGACACCGGCTATCACGCCATTAATCGGAGCAGACCCTCATATCAAACGGTATGAGATGACCTCTCATCATCATCATCAACATATTTTTAATTTGGCGGCTTATTGGTCGATATTATTCCCATTACCACTCTTTGATCCAGAAACACACATCAAACCCTTTCCCGACAGAAGGCAAAACATGTCGATTTTCATTCGTCGCTTGCGACCTTAACATTCTCTGGAGGAGTTGGAATTGGAAGCTGATTTGGCGGTCTATGACCATCACCTTATCAGTTGGGCTATGGAGGAGTCCAATTATTTAAACAGCACATGTTCTGTCTCATGTTAATCCAAAATACCTACCCGTAGAATCAAATTAACAAAATAAAACAAGCTAGCTAACTAACAAACTGCATCTAGAACTGTGAGTGTAGAATTATTGCACTCCGTACTGCTTTGAGTGTAAATCTTTTGTTAGAATGTACATAAATGTCAAATTATTTTCATGATAGCATTTTATAGAGCTGCAGAGAGTACGTGACATCGCATCGAAAGGTAGGATCTTCTCAATTCGCCGTTTGAATGTAAATTTATATACTAGATGCTAGGAGGGAAAATGCAGATTACTTCAATAAAAATAGTCGTCGATGAGCGTAGGTGTATAACAGGTGCTAGGGGAGGAAGCTGAACGAATATAGATAGATAATTAGTTAATTTTCAAGCTAGTCAGACTCAGTCATTGTTATTCGAAGCCTTGCAAATTGTAACACGCCATATCTAAAAGAACAAGGGTTTACCACAAATAAATTATTAATTAAATTGGATTAACTATATCAAACCACTAAAAAAAAAAAGTACACAACGTTGTGGGGTTAATTACAATTGATTAATTAAGAGCATCTCGTCAGGTTTGCATAAAAGTATTACGTGATGGGGTTGAGAAGGCGCTGCAAAAAAATGCAGGGGAGAGACGCGAGAACGGGCGAGCTACGAGCTTTTAAAGGCCGAGCGGGGTAGCTGTAGCAATGTAGCAGCATTTGGAAATCAAAAGATAGGTTTTACTTCGTAGGGGGGGGGGGGGGGGGGGGGGTTTATCACAAGTATCTCAGTTTATTTACAGTTTTTTCTATATGGTAAGTCCATTTGAGTTGGCTGTCTATAGTTACACCTAAGTACTTGATATATTTTCCTAATTTTACATCTTCGCAGTTTGAGCATGTCTCAAAGTTACAATTAACATTATGGAACTTCAAGTTAAGGTTATTTTTAGGGGATGACTTATGGGAATTATAAAAGGGAATAAAAATAGTTTTATCATAATTTAGGCTGAGAAGATTTCTATCTAGCCAATCTTTGACTGTTGCAATGCATTTATTGGCTTTACTGATTGTGTCTTCCCACGTTTTACCTTGTACTGTGATTGCAGTGTCGTCGGCAAAAGAGAGAATTTTACCTGGTATCACAATATTGCATAGGTCATTGATGTAGATTAGAAAGAGTAGTGGTCCTAAGACAGTTCCTTGAGGAATACCATGTTTTACTAGATCATAAGTGCTAAAGCTTGATCCTATTTTTGTGCGTTGTTGACGATTTAATATATAGCTTTTTAATAACATGAGACTTTTGTTTTTAATTCCAACGTTAAAGATTTTCTTTAATAGAATTCTGTGGTTGACTGTGTCGAACGCTTTCTTTAGGTCCAAGAAAATGGTTAGAGTTTTATTGTTAGAGTCTAGGTTAGAATATATGTTTTGGGTTAAACTAAATACAGCGTCGTCGGTGCACAGGTTAGATCTAAAACCATATTGATTAGCTGAAAGGATTGCGTTAGATTCTAGAAAGTTCATAATTTGTCGTTTTAAACATTTTTCGAAGATCTTGGAAAATTGTGAAGTTTTTTTTTTTTTTTTTTTTTTTTTTTTTTTTTTTTTTTTTTTTTTTTTTTTTTTTACATTAACTCCACACAGGAGGCCCTGAGGAAAATAATTTCCCTCAGGGCCTATGTCATTTTTGAGGATGCTGTGTGGAGGGTCTTTTTGAGGAAAGGAAGGAGTTAACATGCGTCTTGAAGAGACTCATGTTGTAGGAGGGAGGAAACACAGAGGCCGGTAAATCGTTCCACAGCCGAGCTGTTGAACTCAAGAACGAATCGTAAAAACGACCCGTTCTCATGTGACTAATATCAACTGTGTACAAATGTTGGGCGCGTGTTTGGCGTGTTTCCCGACTATGCACCGGTGCCGAGGGGATCAATGACGCTAGTTCCTCGGAGCATCTTCCATTGTAATACCGGTAGAACAAGGACAGCATTCCCACCTGACGCCTATGCTCTAAAGATTGCAATCCGTCTGTTAAGATGGGAGAATCTATCAAACGGACCGCCCGTTTCTGCACAGAGTCAAGGGTTTTTTTTAGGTATTTTGGAGCTCCAGACCAGAGGTGGCTGCCAAATTCAACCGTGGGGCGCACTTGCGATTTGTACAGGGTTAACAGTTGAGTACTATTAAAGTATCTGCGGGCCCTGTACAGTACGCCCAGTTTCTGAGAGGCTAACTTAACTCTGGTTTCGATGGAGCCCCCATACCTGAGCTGGTCACTAAGAGTTACACCAAGCATATCAATGGAGGTCCTGTTCGGGAGAATGCTTCCGTTGAAGGACACTAGATTGAAGTTAAGGTTATTGGTCTGTAGTTGTCTGTTTTACATTGGGATCCGGATTTATGTATTGGAATAATGTGAGCGAGTTTAAAATTATTGGGGTAAATGCTGTGTCTGATGCAGCAGTTGAAAATGTGATGTAATGGAATGATTATGTGTTTTTTAATTGATTTGATGGTGGTATTGCTTATGTTATCTGGGCCCTTTGCAGATCTATCTTTAAGGTTGTCAATTTGTCTTGAAATTTCGAGTTTTGTTATTTCTTTGAATGTAGAAAGCTCAGAGGTAGTGTCGTTAGACTCTAAAAGGTCGGGAGGAATTTGATTTGAGTGAATATTAAGACTTGGGTTACTATCTATAAGGGTTGAGGCAATGTTTGTAAAGAAGTGGTTGAAATTGTTTGCGATGCTCTCAGCGTCTTCAATGGTTGTGTTATTATCAGTAATGATTTTTTGTGGAATTTTGTCAACCTTTTGGTTCCTATTTGAAATTTCATTTATTACGTGCCATGTTTTTTTTGAGTCGTTCTGAGCATTATGTAATTGTGTAGAGTAGTATTGTTGTTTTCGTTTTTTTATGATTGTGTTTAGGTAGTTTCTAAATAAAGTGTATTCATTCCGTTTGGTGTGGATCTGTGCTTCGTTTATGGATGTGCAATGGTTTTCAAGGTTTTTGTAAATTTTGAAAAGTTTGTTTCTGTGTTGTATTGAGATTATCAGTCCACGCGTAATCCATGGTTTTATGTGCTTATGCTTACTTTTTGGTGGTGCTATTTGTTCTTGACTTTTTAGAATATGTTTTTGAAGTACTTCATAAAAGGTATTCAAAGTTAAATTTGGGTCATCATTAGATAGGACCGCGATCCACGATTCTTCGTTCAGTAAGGTATTTAAAGTTGAGTAGTTGATTTTAGTAAATGTTTTGTTAAAACTATTTGGTTATTAATTCCAATTGTGTATTCATCTGCTGACATATTTCGAAGGAAAACATAACTTTTTCGAAGTGCAAATATAAAATTCTAGTTGCAGACAATTTATGTGCTGCCAGAACCAAAGAAAAACCGTTTTCACGTTCTGAGTGTAGTTTTAATTCACCGCATACAGATTTAATTAATAAATATTTAAAAAAAAAAAAATTTTAAAGAAAAGGATCACTACCCCCCCCCCCTCCCTGAAGAAGTACCTATATAGGGGGGGGGGCGGCAAAATTTTCCTCCGCCCCGGGCGGCTGATACCCACGGTACGCCACTGCCCTGCACAAAATCTAAGTTATCTCTTCCGCCATGATTCCCTGAATGAATCCCTTTCCGGTCTCCTTCCAGTTTTGCCAACCAACAAAGTTAAAATCAGAAAAAAAAAAAAATAATCAATAGACAATAAACAGTACCTACTTTGCGCAGTACCTGCTCACGAAATAAATATGTTACACTCATTTTGTATTCGCAGATGATACTACATTGTTCATTTCACATAAAGATCTAAAAAATGCAATGTAACTCACGCAAATTGACTTTATCAACTTAGCAATTCAAAAAAGGTCACATGATGCAGGACTATTAATAAATGCTAAAAAAACAAAGTAATGCATATAAGATCACCTAATGCCAAATTTCAATTTAATCCTTATATTATTTCGCATACTTTTAATTGCATTTATAAAAATATTTCAACTAATTGTAAATGTGAAAGCTTAGAATTAGTTACGGAATATGTGTATCTTGGTGATACAGTAGATTGTTTTTTTTTAAATGGGACAAACATAAAAAAAAACCTTTAAAAGACTCAGATCAGTTGCTGGCAGAATGAACACTAGAGTGGTTACAAGGTATAAGGTGAAAAAATATTTTCGTCCTAATGCCGGCCTGACCCCCCTAATATTTGCCGTTTGTCTAGAAAATAAGATTTGGAAAGTTTTAGCTCAATTGGATAATGTTAACCCGTGCCTCATCGAGATTAAATTTGTAAAAACGAGTTTTTGCAAAAAAAATCGTTGTTTTTTCCTCATAAAATGAAAACTATTTGTCTTAGAAATTTTATTATTATTTCATTTCATAGGAAATGTTGCTATCTTTTAATCACTTTTTTGTTAAAACGTTTATATTTGAAGATATCTATTATTTTCCAAGACCGGACATGATCCGAATCCTCAGAGTCGCTATTTTTTGAAAATATGGAAAATGGCAATAAATATACTTGATTTAATCACTTTTGATCAAATTTTGTTTCCTTTGAAAATTATACATTATTAAACAATATAATAAACAAAATCATATTTAATAAAATAAAATAATATATAATAAAACATAAAAAAATGGCAATGTGTTTTGATACGGTAAATACTGGTCGCTTCAACGGAACCTGCGTTTTGTTGGAGCAATTATTAGAGAAAAATCTTCTTTATTTAGCATGTCGCCACCATATTTTAGAAATTATTCTCAAATCAGTTTTTTATTTAAAAATGGGTACAACTAATGGACCCCACTCAAATATTTTTAAAAACTTTCAAGCTAGACAAGACAAAATATAAAACTGCTATTGAAGATAAAAATATTAGACATAAAAAAAAGAATTCAGATGAAATATCAATTTTTCTTACAGAACAATAAAAAAACCAACAGCCAAGGGATGATTACAAAGAATTAATTCAACTTTCGTTGGTTGTGTTAGGACGCACTCCCCCAAAATACACTTTTTTCAAAGTTCCTGGTGCCATTCATCACGCTAGATGGATGGCAAAGGCCATTTATTGTATCAAAATATATCTTTTCAGGGATCAATTTACATTAACAAATTTAGAAAAATAAGCTATCACTGATATTTGTTTATTTTTAATAAACATTTATGTAAAAGCGTGGTTTAACGCCCCCAAACCCACTTTGGCCCCCAACCAAGGCCTACAATTTTTAAAATATCTTGTAAAATATAGAGAAATCGATAAAGAACTTGCAGACAAGGCACTGTCTAAAATGATAAATCATCTGTGGTACCTCAATTATGAGTAAGTCGCATTTTCTTTCTTCGATGAAAATTATTTTTTTTTTGTCAAAATAAGCATGGCTGTAAAAAGTCTACAATTAATTCCAATTAAAGAACAAACATGTGATAGGGATGTGAAAGCAAAACTCAGTCTCCATCAAGTGGGTAATTTATTGGACAAAGATATCGATTTTTTTGTTTCTCATCATTCATCATACTCTAAATTTTTTCAAAAGATTTGAAATTGATACAGAATTTTTAAATACGGATCCTGATATATGGTGTGAAAATGCACATTATTTAAAAGCAAAAAAAAATTGTGAACGGTTTCAAGGTTGTCAATGACACAGCTCAAAGAGGGGTAAAATTAATCCTAGACTTCAATTCCTGTTTGACAAAAGACGAAGAACAACGACAGTTTCTGTTGCAAGTTGTATCGGAATGTCGAAAAATTTTTCCTGACTCTTCAAAAGCCACGTTATCTAAACCATTACCAACTTAATCTGATAATTAATTGTAAATGTAAATAATAATAATAATAACTTCTTTCTTTCATAATGCTTTCATTTGTATATTTTAAATAATAAAACTTTGAACTTTATTTCTTCTTGTTTTTCATACCTTTTTGCATTTCTTTTCTCGTAAATCCATCATTTTCAATTTGGATTATGCTGTATTTACTTTAAAAACGGTTTTAACTACACCCTTTTTTATGTACCAATTGAGAAAATAAATAAAGCAAAATCTGGATAGCACATGTAATTAAATCTTGCAATATTGTTAGGTATTTTATAAAAAAAATATTATTTTTTTTAGAAAGTTAAACTTCAACCTTGATGAGGCACGGGTTAACCTTATCCAATTGAGCTGAAACTTCACCAATCTCATTTTTTAGCCATTTGGCAGCTATTAGGGGGGTCAGCACAAAAATTCCAACATTGATTTTTTGTAACCACCCTAATGAACACATACAATTTTTTCCTATCAATTGAAACACTAAAAATAATTTATATGTCACTGGCAGAATCTATTATAAGATATGGGGAAATACTACTTTAACCAATTTGAAACAAGTCCAAGTTGTACAAAACGCAATTGTAAAATTATTAGTCGTCCTTAATATTTTCAAACAGAGACATAATACACATTTGCTATTTTAGAGTGCCAAAATTTTACCTGTTAAGGCAATACTACGCCACAAAATTATAATTCAGCATATATTTACCCCTCTGCATAAAGAGAAATTAGAACATAAATACAGCACTAGATTCACGCGCAACGACGGGTTAATAGTTCCGAAATTTAATAATTAATAACGAATTAATTTACCTAGAAATTTAGGAGGTAGAGGTATAGTCAAAATAACATCTTTAAAACATAATCAGGTAGAAATGCTAAGAAATTTTTTTCCATAGGAAAGCTGATAGTTCAGAAATGCACAAAATAATTTGCAAGGCAGATAGAAATATTTCACCATTAAATTTATACGACGCAACCAGGAATTATTAGATTCCTGGTCAAATAAAATTCTTCACGCTAAACACTTCAATTATCTCAACCAAACTTAATATGTTGACAAATTTTCGTCAAACAAATGGTTGAGTATTGGAGAGTTGAGCGCAGAAATAGAAGGCTTTATGCTTGCCACTCAAGATAGAGTCATTAATACTAAAAATTATAGGAAGCATATCATCAAAGATGCAAATCAAATTGATGATTTATGTAGAAAATGTTTGGCTTTTCCGGAAACTATAGAACATATTATATCACATGTTCTGTATTAGCGCCGTCCGAGTATACATTTAGGCACAATCAAGTTTTAAAAATAATTCACCAAAGTTTGGTAATTAAACATAACTTGATTGACTGCCGTAATATACCATATTATGAATATGAACCAAATTCATTTTTAGAAAATGAATTTTATAATTTTTTTTTATGATAAAACTATTCTAACAGACAGAACAATTAGTCATAATAGACCCGATATAGTTTTACATGACAAAATTAAGAAAATAACTTATATCATTGATGTCGCTATTCCAAATTCTTATAATATTCAGAAAACTGTTTCTGAAAAAATAAGAAAATAAACAGATTTAGGAAATGAGATTAAAAGAATTTGGCATTCTCAGACTATAAAAATATTACCATTTGTTATTTCGGCTACTGGAATTATACCTAGCTCTCTCATTCAAAATTTAGGCGTATTAGATTTGTCAAAAAATTTGAACATAAAAATGCAAAAGTCGGTCATTTTAAATACATGTAGGATTACGAAAGATTTTTTAAATATTTATATTGAGGGATCAGTAGGATTTATCGGACCAGTTAGGATTTCATCAGAGCCAAACCCTCTGATATGAAAATATCTTGAGTCGGTGAAATATTTTACCATTATGTTTCTGGTGGATTGACGTATTGTTCTTGTATTGTTTTGTATTTATTATACTTTTATAGTGCACTTACATTGCGTGAATTTACTAGATATTCATTTGTGGAAAAGTGTGTGGAAGGGTTTAGTCTTTCATTTGGGAAAGATTCAACCCGGAAATAAAATCTGGAGCACCGTAAAAAAAATAAGTACGGACAGAGAACGTTTGAATACAACATACCGAAGATATTTAATTTATTACCTCACACTTTAAAGCAATGTAATTCTACGAATAAAGTTAAATATATGGTGAAAAATTGGCTATCGGAAAAAAAAATATTTATATTGATATGTTTGAAAAAATATTGAATCTGTAGATATAAGATGTAAATTAAAACTTTCAAAATGTATATGTAAATAAATTATTAGCACCTGTTGACAAGCCAATTCAATTGGCTTTGCATGACTTTTTTGTTGACATGTATTAACTATTCTTTCAATAAATATTTTAAAAAAAATCATAGCCAAGATGCACGCGAGAGCCAGAAAGGAAAATTAAACTAAAAAAAATTACAATTTTTTTTTACAGTATCCTGGTGCCTTAAAGCCTTGTTTAGGATTTTATCAAGAGAACATGGATGCGTTTGGGGGCCCGGGGTGGGCCGCCCCTACTTAGTCCGCCACTGATAACACATTTTTAAAAAGTAAGCTGATGAATGAGTAAGAAATTAAAGAGAGATGGATGAAATACTTCGAGGAAGTCTTTGAAAGTAACCCGGGTGACAGTGATTCCAGCGGTGAATCGGTAATGAACCATGATGGAGTAAATGTTACCAAAATCAGCACAGATGAAATAAAAGATCAATCAATTGTATGAAGAATGGTAAGGCTGTGGGTTTTGACGGTATTGCTGCCGAATACTTTAAAGGAGATAGCCATATTATTCTCACATGGTTGTGCAGACTTTTTAACCAGTGTTTAGAGGAGGGTTACACGCCATTAGATCGGAGAAGGGCTGAAATCATGCCATTATACAACGGAAAAGGGTCACGTATGAATTGTGGGAATCATAGGGCTATTAGCCTG
Organism: Limnephilus lunatus; assembly: GCA_917563855.2. Taxonomy (NCBI): domain Eukaryota; kingdom Metazoa; phylum Arthropoda; class Insecta; order Trichoptera; family Limnephilidae; genus Limnephilus; species Limnephilus lunatus. The sequence continues at coordinate 43,671,473 of OU830603.1, read as the reverse complement.
CTTAGTTGCCTATATTGATTGAAAGGGTACGCATGGAAACAAAGGATAAAATTTTATGAGTGGAAGGGGATGCATGGACCAGATTCTACTCATTGCGTATGCTTACTGAGAAGTTTCTTGCAAAAAACCAGAAACTTTTCTGTGCCTTTGTAGATCTACAAAAAGCATACGACCGAGTCGACAGGAAAAAGCTATGGAAGGTATTGTCCAAGTATGGAGTGAGTACGAATGTCATACAGGCAATTGCGTCTCTGTATGAGGGAAGCGTTGTATGTATTAGGGTGAACGGCGATTTTACGGGACGGTTTGATATCACAAAAGGTATTAAACAAGGCTGCGTAATGTCACCGTGGTTATTCAATCTATACATGGATAATTGTATGCAAGAATTGAAAGAGATGGGATTGGGTGCGAAATTGAGTGATCTTGAAGTATGTATGTTGCCTGTTTTATGCTGATGATGTGGTTCTGATTTGTAACAGTATGGAAGATCTACATCTACATTCTCTCGTATCTAGGATGAATGAAGTATGTATGAAGAATGAGTTAATGATGAATGTAAGTAAGTTTAAAGTCATGGTATTTTAAAGAGAGAGTATGAAAACAATGTGCAACACAGTTTTGATTGATGAGTATTTGGAGCAGGTGGATGAGTTTGTGTACATGGGTAGTATGTTTACGAGAGATGGCAAGGCTGATAGAGATATCGAAAGAAGAGAAAATGCAGGCAACTCTATTAATGGAGGACTGAACGCCGGTGGCGCCAATACAAAACTGTCCAAAGGAGCGAAGTTAGCCGTCCATAATGGAGTGCTGGTACCTACCCTGATATATGGCAGTACGGCATGGAACTGGCAGAGGAAGGATGAAAGTAGACTGAATGCTGTAGAAATGAGATACCTGAGGCGTATGTGTGGAAAAACCATGTACGATCGTGTGAGAAATGTGGAGATCCGCGAACAATGCAAGGCTGATGTAAGCGTAATGAGTAAGATTAATAAAGCGACGCTCAGGTGGTTTGGGCAAGTAGAGCGAATTAATGAGGAAAGCAGTGTAAGGAAAATATATGACGCAAATGTGAATGGTAGAAGAAGTCGGGGACGCCCGAGGAAGACATGGCATGACCAAGTGAATCAGATACTTGAGTCGGGCCATGTGAAGAGTCGTTATAATAGAAGAGCATGTGTGAGACGATGTATGAATGTGAACGAGGCAAGGAGTGTGTGCCAAGATCGAGTTGTTTGGCGGTCCGTCCTCTCTGCTAACCCCTGCGGGGAAACGGCGTGATGGTTAGTTAGTTAGTTAAGCTGCCGTAACGTAAATGACGTGTGTGTGTTTAGGATTTTGTTCTTATGTTCTTACCTTCTGTCTGTTTCTGAACGTGTCAATGGTCCGGGAACTGCAAAGAAACAATATTCAAAACTGAATCCTTTATCAACATCAAAATCAGTTAACTTGGAGTGGCGTTTATATATATTAGAATAGCAAAAAGAATTAGAAAATAGGTTAAATATTTACTTAAAAGCCTTAAATTACGAACATCAGGGTGAAATTACATACATATAACAAAATTTTACCTACCAGAATTACGGATGGAAGAAATTATACTTTAGCTAGTGTCGCTCTCCATAGAGAGAAAGAAATTGACTTATTTTTAAACGCCTGGGGTCTCAAAAGTTGCGTACGATCTGTAGCTATTCGAAAAAGTAATAATTAATAAAATAAATTAAATTGTTGTTTGCTATTAGGTGGGAAAGATAGCCGGAGTATTAAAAAAAAATCTTGATTTAGGAAAAAAATAAAACAAAGGGTATTTTATGTTTTAAGCAAACTTAATTCTTATTCCATCCATAACTGCAGCACAAAAAACTCAACTTTTCAACAAAACAAGGAAAAAACAGAAAAAGGATTTTTTTAAAGAACTCTATGTGATGTGTTTGTTAAAAATATAAAAGAGGAAAAAACACTTTCTTATGGATAAAATCTGTATTCTTGTAGACTTTAACGTTAAAAGGTTAATTTATAACTGAAAAAAAAAAAAATATTTACCATAATTTAAAAATATATTTTTTAGGTTTTTTCTGATTTTCAACGCATTTTAGCGAGCTAATAATCATTAAAAAAAATTAATGCAGTTTCCATTTTTTTTGTAAGACGCAACTTTTGAGATATTCAAAAGTTGCATTTTTTTTTCAAAATAAATTCTTTTTCTGTATTCTGAATTCAAAAGTTGAAATAATTGATACACCCTATTATACAACTCAAATTTATCTCGAATGTAGGTGTGATTTTCAAAACTGGTACTAATTGTATGCGAATACATTCGTACAATCGATAAAGTAGGTACCTCCCCTAATTAAAAACGCACCGGACGTAAAAAAATATGTTTTCAAAGCATTTCAATAAACAGCAAGCACTTTCTGCATTGCAACGCGTGCTGGGTACTCGCTAAGTGATAAATAAATATATATAAAGCTAGTAAAAAGACTGAATAATACCTTTGTAGATCTCACGTTGCGCCAAGATTTCATTTATCTGTGGGTTGATCCACTCCCTCAGAGCAAATACCCTCGTGAAGGCTGTGTACGTATTATTCCTGCAGGTGAACCCATTCCTTGGCCCAATACTTAAGATGCCTCTAATCCACCAACGCACCTCTCCTCCTTGGAGTTGCGGGAACACTAAACCAGCTCCACTATCGCCATTGCATCCTGCTGAGCCTAAAATATAAAGTTAGCATTGTGATTATCATTACATAGTATGAAATGAAGTCGCTCAAAATTTTTGTGCGCTTAAATATTTTAAACTACGCAAGGGATTTTCATGCGGTTTTCACCAATAGATAGAGTGATTCAAGAGGAAGGTTTTGTATGTATAATAAATGCTTATTATAGTAGAGAAAAGCCGAGAAATTCAAATCTTCAATTCAGGCAACGGGCAGCGGACAGCTAGCTGGCAAGCGGGTGATTTCGTTAGCCACAGCAACGTGTGGCCGGGTCTGCTAGTTAATACATAAGTTAAGAAAGCGAAATATTATATTTTTTTAAACTTAATAATAATAAAAAATGAGTATGCTTAGACCACACTGATGAAGTAAAATTTCAATAACTTATAAAAGAAGAGATAAAGAAAATGTGTGAAATCGCTCTCTTGCTCCTGCAGTGTGATACAGACAATAGGCCTGCACTGTGTCTTAGACATACAAAACGTAACTGGCTATGAGAGAAAGAAAATGTGTGTTCGCAACTCTCTCTTTTGCCCCTACAGTAATAAACGAAACGTAACTCTCTTTCTATCTTCACTAACTTATATCTCCCTCTCAACTTCCGTTCGCCTCGCCCGATCACACTTTACGTAACGCTCTCGTAATGCATTAACTAGCTTACTCCCCAAGTCAAGCGTGCGTAAAGACGTTTGACTTAAAAATCGAATTATTTTATTTATTTATTAAGAGGAAGCGCGTTTTGTATGTATTCTCCTATTTCGTCTCTGGTTTTGACACGTATGCAAACATTTTGAATATAACTCAAGCGCTGGCATTGTTCCCATTGCTTTTTGATACGTTTTTTTACATTAACTCCACACAAGAGGCCCTGATGAAAATAATTTTACTCAGAGCCTAGGTCATCTAAGATGATGCTGTGTACATTTTTTTTTGTGATTACAGATTAATACAATATACAATCCAATCACAATACACATAACATCTACAAAAATGTTAACGAAAAAATTACAATAATATTTATTTTAGAGTTCTTGCCAAAACTAACTCTTGAAATCTTCAAGGCCAATGTTAAAAATGTCAAGAGACCTAGAGATATAATTTAGCAGTACCATACCTCTTGTCATGCTTTGCTAGGCCAGAACGTCTGTTCTGTCGTGCGAAATACAGAGCAAGTCGTATAGTCTAGTCTCTTGTCAACCTGTGTCGTAGAACACCAGTTGAAGGAACTAAATAGTATAAAGCAAAAATTTTCCCCATCGACTACTACCATTTAGACAAGTGTTTAGCCAAGAGTCCCCGCCCCTACCCCCTTGCTTCCCCCCTGTGCCCCCCTAAACATGAACAGCCTTACTAAAAAACCCCGTGAAAATTTTATTCATTTGACAAACGGCCGCGGATGTGAAAACGTTACTAATTAAAAAATTTGGAATTTGGAATAAAACTGTCACCTCACTTTTTCCTCGTGCATATAATAAAAAATTAAGTAATAAAATATTTTCAAAGTTTTTTTTTTGCCAAAAAAATAACCTAAAAACATAACTGACATTCAAACAGATTTCTCGCACCACTAAAGAAGGTAATTTCTTTCATAAGTTTACCATCACATGTATTAGATATTAATATTTTTAAAAAAACACCACTTTTATGAAATTCTCATAAAATAAATATGCTTAAATGTAAATTTGAATTTTTATGTACCATATAAAATACTTGACATTTCAACTTAGAAAGTACAATTATTGTTATTATAACATCACTAAAACTTATGAAAAACCACAAAAAAATCGGTAAATATATCAATCATATGAATATAAGAGTAAATTAGTCATATTAATAGAAATTACAACCACATTTGTAATATTACAAATTACGTAGCAAAATATTACATGCATTTTCAAACCAAAAACTATTTAAAATACCTTTTTTAGCTGTATACAAGGACTTATTATTATTTGAAACATTTTAAAATGTGAGGAATTTAAGTTTTAATGACAATATTAGTTTTTTTTTGTTTATAGAAAATGCAATAGTGTACCTTAAAGATAAAAACACTCTCATTATACAAGAATATTTGCATTGCAACGCCTCGCCGGTGGGGACACGATATCGAATAGTAGTAGTATGAGTAGTATCAGAAAAAAGTATCGTACTCGTAAAAGTATTGAAACAAAAGTATCGATACTTCAAAGTATCGAGTACATTTTATAGGGCCTGATTTACAGCTCTGACTGGGCTAACTAAGTATCAACCCCCTCCCCCCCTTCCCCAGGATAAGGTTTTTCAAATGCAAGTAGAAGATGTCTATTTTAATTAGTAAAGGTAAAAGGACGTCAACGTCAGTGAAATGAAAAAAGAAATATTAAAATTGAAGTACGTATAATCAATAATAAAAAAGGACCTGTAAATTCACAAATTGCTGTCTTAGGGATTCGTAAAAAAAGTGTAATATTTTTTTATAATAATAATAATAATATTTGGATGACTTGTATAGCGTCCTTTTTGTGAAAAATCACCTCAAGGGCGCTGTACAAATTTATAATACGTTTATACAATCTTATTTCAACTATGGACAACAACAACTTATGGCTAAAAATTGAATCTACCGGTTCATCGATCACCGATATGAAAATATATGTGCAATGATTTGACCAATGAACGCGATGCTGCTGTAAAAATGCACTGTACAGGCAGAAAATATATACAAGACCATACTTACCTGGAGGGTCACTAAAGATCAACACTGTTTTTTATTTTTATTTAGAGGAATTAAGACACAGTTCGCACGCAGATACATGTATATAATGTATATAATCAACTGCAAAACTAAACGTGCGTAATTAAGTAAACAATGAAACACAGCTGCCCTGTTAAAACACGAACTAAAATGTAAAACAAAATGTTTTGCAATACATTTTTTTCTCTGACATCATTTTTTCTTATCACTATTCTGGACATGGAGTCTCAGAGGCTTCTGAGTAGATATAGGATCTTTTGGAACAAAACATCATATTATTTTTAAAATCTAATAGATCTAATAGAAAAAATGTTATATTATAATCAACATTTTAATCATAAAGATATAAATCTGCAAGAATATATTCAGATTTTTTTCACTAATGGTGTTTTTCAGTAACTGCATGTTTAGATAACAAAATAAACTTACTTTTCTTGAATTACAATCATTATAAAACTAAAAGAAAAAAACTTAATATTGACTTATGTTAACTTAAACCTAAGTTTATTGAATGATTTAGGGCCAGTTGCATCGAAAATAGTTAAATTAAGTTTAAAGTTAAATATTTAAACTGAGTTTAAGCTCTAACTAAAGTTAAGTTAAAATTCAGCAAAATTGTGTTGCACGAACATTAAAATAGTAAGATTAAAGTTACCAGTGTTGCCACCGAAATGGCTTCGAATTTTCCTTGTATTTGATGTATGTTGATAAACACAAACTCACAATTATTTTTACGCGTGTCAACACTGTACAGTTCCGCGCGCATTCTCATTGTCTTTGACGTCTACCAAAACAGAAGCAAATATTGAGGTTATTTCATAGTTGCAGTGTTAAAAACTAAATAAAAATGGATACAATCACGAAGTAAGTAGGTTTTATTATTGTCGTGTGTACATTTTATTCGACTTGTTATATTATTTTCTTCTCAATACGACGAACTTTATTTTCAGAGAAAGGTCTTCCAACTTCAGCGCCGAAGATGTTATTTTACTGAGAGAACTCGTAGATGCTCACAAAAACATTCGGTAATTATCGGTTCGGACTGGACACGCTTATTACGAATAATTTTTAGAAAAAAACTTCAGATTCGCCTTAATTACTATAAAAGGAAACTTTTTGGCTTGGGGGCGGCGGAAAATAATGCATTTTAATTTTCAATTGCGTAAAATTAAAATTCACTTCGCGATCCGATCGGTGACTGTCAGCGGCCATTAGGCACGTCGCTGTTATGTTGGTATCACTGATGCATTAACAAGAGCTAATACGATTGTAGCCGACTTCGTGGGATACCTACACGAAATACCGCGAAATTATGAAAACACAGCAGAATTATTATGTTAACAAACCTCTATTCGTATGTATTTGTTACCATAAAATAACGATTAGCTAGAAGTTACGTAAAATGTAAAACATGCATATTAGGTAAGCACTACTTTGACGAAATTTAGAATATTAAATAAATAAAGGCCTTTAGGCAAGTTTTTTTACATTGAAAATTATTTTTTTAAGTAAAAAAAAAAAAAAACGCCGCGTTTTTTTTTTTTTTTTACTTAAAAAAATAATTTTCAATGTAAAAAATTTTTTTTCAATGTAAAAAAAAATTTTTCGAAGTAAAAAAACTTGTCTGAAAACCTATTGTACATTTAAAACACAATTGGTTTCAGAATATTTTTGTTTTTGGGGTGTTATGCCGTGTTGTGCTACCTACCTCCTTTAGCCAACGTTTCCTACGCGTTTATTTCTTCCTTCCGGTTTTTTGTTTCCGGTAGCCATGTATTTAATTAGTTCCGACTATTTGTTTCGCCGAACAGACCTTTTGCCGAATCTTCTACAAAAAATGTCTTGCCAAACATGTGCTATCGGAATCTTGGAGTTCGCTGATATCGTCCGAAACGATGATACCATGTTCGAATGGTTACGAAGCCACGGAGTGCTTTCCCGCGAGAAAATATGCGATATTTGCGGAAAGGCGTGTAGCTTCTCAAATTCTATGTACCGTTGTAGAAAAACTTCCGTGGTAAGTTCGGGCCACAAGCGGATAAAAACAAGGTGTACTTTTTCAGTTTCCATCAGAAAAGGCACGTTTTTTGGCCAATCGACTCTCACCATCGCCAAAATATGCAACTTCGTCGCATTTTGGACGATGATGCGTCCTCCGAGAACGACCTTCCTCATGGAAGAAATGGACATAACATGTGAAACGGTCGTGGACTGGTCTTCATATTGCCGGGAAGTTTGCGTGATGTGGTGTAATAAAATGAAGCAACAGATTGGAGGTGTTGGTGTTACCGTGGAGATAGATGAAGCGAAGATCGGAAAAAGGAAGAACAACCGTGGCAGAAGAGTGGAAGGAAAATGGATTTTCGGTGGATTCGAGAGGGGATCAAAGAAATTGTTTGTCTGCGGAGTAGAGGATCGCTCCAAGGAAACTTTGTTGAAAATAATCAAAGAATATATACTGCCGGGCACCACGATCATAAGCGATTGCTGGAAGTCGTATGACTGCCTCAAAGATGAAGGTTTCGTCCATTTAAATGTGAACCACAGTATAAATTTTGTAGACCACGAAACCGGAGCACACACTCAAAATATCGAGCGGTGCTGGAGAGATGTGAGGGGTAATGTACCCAGATTCGGGAGGAAAAAGGCCCATTATGAGGGATATCTCTGCGAATTTCTGTGGAAAAGATCGGTGCCCAAAAATAAAGACCGACTCCACTCATTTTTCCTAATGGCTGCTGAAATGTACAAACCGTAGTTGTTTTTGTGTTGTTTTTTATTATTTATTTTCTTCAATTATAATTTTAATTTATTTTCTTCGATTATAATGACGATGAAATCCAACATGATTCCATTCTATTATTATTTCTATTATTCAATTATAATGACGACGAACACCAACACCTCCAACTATAATGACGACGAAATCCAACATGATTCCAGTGCCTCAGCTAGACTCTGAAGTGATTCTGATTAGAGGTTCGTTTACATTATATTATATTATTAATTCTGTTTTCATAATTCCGCGCCTTTGTGTATCCCAGAATATGGCAACAGTCGTATTTAGCTCTTGTTAATGCATCAGTGATACCAACATAACAGCGACGTGCCTAATGGCCGCTGACAGTCACCGATCGGATCGCGAAGTGAATTTTAATTTTACGCAATTGAAAATTAAAATGCATTATTTTCCGCCGCCCCCAAGCCAAAAAGTTTCCTTTTATAGTAATTAAGGCGAATCTAAAGTTTTTTTCTAAAAAAATATTCGTAATAAGCGTGTCCAGTCCCAACCGATATTTACCAAACATTCTTCTGAATAAAAAAAGCGATGCTGTGCATGTCAAAGAAAAAGACCAGACATGGGAATTGTTGGCGACCAAGTACAACGCCTCCTGTCCAGCAAACCGTTACAGATCCACAAAGCAGTTAAGAAACAAGTTCGAAAACTTGAAAAAGTCTGCCAGAAAGGTTTGTAGATTGTCACACATTGTTTTCTCATGTCATGGATTGTGTGAAAATGAAAATAATGAGTCAAATGTTTTCCAGGAATCTTCACAATTCACCAAAGAACGGCGAAAGACTGGAGGGGGTCCGCCGCCGTCCAAGCTCAGTGACAATGCTTCATGGATGCAAGGTGCCATGCAGTTATCTATGGAAGGGATCACCTCGGAATTTGATGACGATGCTTCTATAAGTAAGTTCTTCTGCATACTATTCATCGTATAATTAGCATTCCAAACAACGTTACTTTCATTCACAGTTTTGGATTAAGAATAATCATTTATCTATGTCAAAGTATTTATTTTTTAACCAAATCCAACATTCTGTTTTAAGCTGCTGAAATTCTGCCATGCGCAACGATCTTGCACGTGTCACCCGAAGAACCGACTGTTGAAGAAGTGGATGTGCAGACACCGTATTTGATGGAATTTGTAAGATATTTTTCTATAATTTATTTATTTATTTAATATCAACAGAACAAATATACCATAAACACTTATTACATGTCACAAAATCATTGTTAATTGAATTTATTAGGTATATGAAATCAGGACTGTCTTTTCTACCGTTTACTTTTGAACATTAAGTCGGATATAATTCTTCGATCTGAGAATACAAATTCCACACCTTTGAGATCTGCAGGATGCAGGTTCTATTTATTTATGATTACTTATTAAAAATGAGCACTCCTTTTAAAAGGCTTATTCTATAAGCACAATTCGTGTTGAAAAGGGAGAAATCATTTACCCGCTATGACTATGGAACTTGTCCCCCTCAACTGTTAGCCAATTATTCTTCCCACAATAACATGGAATAATTATGTCTTTATAGGTGACAGTGGAAGACCCCCCACTCCAGTGTGCATCAGAATATCAAGGTGTAGCGACTAAACGCTTACCAATAACCCCATCCCTGAAAAGTGAGTTTATTTGTGCCATAAATATTATAATGGAGTGCTGGTACCTACCCTGAGTGTGGCAGTGAGGCATGGAACTGGCAGAAGAAGGTTGAAAGCAGTTTGCTGTTGAAATGAGATTCCTGAGACGTATGTGTTGTAAAACTATGTATGATCGGGTGAGAAATGTGGAGATTCGCAAAGAATACAAGGCTGATGTAAGCGTAATAAGTAAGATTAGGAAAGGGACCCTAGGGGGTTTGGGCATGTAGAGCGAATGAACGAAGAAAGTAGTGTAAGAAGAATATATGACGCAAATGTTAATAATAGAAGAAGTCGGGTTCGCCCGAGGAAGATATGGCACGATCAAGTGAATCAGATACTTGAGATGGGCCATGTCAAGAGTCAGAATAATAGAAGAGTATGTATGAGACGATGTAGGAATAGCGCCCCCCACACGCACACTTCGGAGCGACCGAGTCCCGCGACACTTAAGGCCGTTACGCAGAAAAGTAAAGACCAATGGTAAGGTAACGGCTTACAGCGCACTTCATTGTGAGACTTTTCTGCGCGGCGGCCTGAAGTGGCGCAGGACTTGGTCGCTCCGAAGTGTGCGTGTGGGAGGTGCTAATGTGAATGAGGCAAAGAGTGTGTACCAAGACCGAGTTGTTTGGCAGCCTGTCCTCTCTGTCTACCCTTGCGGAGAACAGCATGATGGTTTGTTAGTTATAAGTATTATAGAATCTTAATATCTTAAAAGCATCTCGCAAAATGTTTCAATACATTTGCATAAACTACATATTTTCTTTCTAATGTTTTTAATTTAATGTAATATTTTTTTAGGTCTGTCAAGGAAAAGAAAAGCATCGACGCCACACGATGTCCGCAAAAACTTCATCGAACTGGCGGAAGCCCAAAAAAAATCTGTAGATTCGTCTTCAGATTTAGATCTAGAACACAAAAAAATTGCTCATGAACAAGAATACAGGCACCGTGAAGCTATATTTGAATTGAAAATTAAACAACATGAAGCTATATTTAAATTGAAAATTAAACATATGCAACATTTACACGAGTTAAAAGTAAAAAATATCCAAGAGGAAAACCGAACGGAGAATGATTTCCCCGGTATAATAGAATGAAAGAATATAACTTCACGGTGCCTATATTCTTGTTCATGAACAATTTTTTTGTTACTTGTAATTTTTTTTTACATTAATTAATAAATACTATAATAATTATAAATACATTTTATTTTTAAATTTAAATACTTTATTTTATACAAAAAAATTACAATAAATGAGCAAAATAACTGTTGACAAGATTATGTCTTATGTCATTATTACCCTGCCCAACATTTTCAGGAATATGTCCTCCGTCAATTTCTTGGAGAATGACGGCAAAGTCTGGTGGTTCCGTCATATTGTTGTCAGTGCATATGTTGTGCAAGACCGCTGTGGCAATGATCACGGCTTCCACTCTTGTGTTATCGATTCTTAATTTCATCCCCACTGCGGGAAAACGCCTTTTCCATATCCCGAAAGTCCTTTCTACCACATTTCTGGTCCTGATTTGGCTTTCATTGTATAAAAGTTCAGCATCAGAAAGAGGATTTGCCAGTGGGGTCAATAAATAAGGTTTTACCGCATAACCACGGTCGCCAACCAGGTGTCTGGCTCCATAGAGCCCGTCTTCCAGTTTTCCTTTAATTCTGGAATTGTTAAAAATGGTGCTATCATGCTTAGAACCTGGCCATCTTGCCACAATGTTGGTTATTTTGCAGTTGGCATCCACTATTGCCTGCACATTATATGAAAAGTAATCTTTACGGTTACGGTAATACTCAGCATTGTTCCCTCCAGGAGAGAGAATTCCTACATGGGTGCAGTCGATGGCACCAATTGTATTGGGAAATCGAGCAATGCTGTAAAACTCATTGGCACACTGCTGTATTTCATTTTCTGTTTGTGGAAATACAATATACCGTGGCCGAAGGCGGGCTATCGCTTTGCTAACCCTGTCTACTATACGCGAGACAGTACTTTTATGCACCCCAGAGATGTCTCCTGTGCATCTTTGCATCGTTCCTGTTGCATAAAAATGCAATGTTATTAGAATCTGGTCTGCAGCACAAACAGCATAATTTCTGAAATGACGAAAACGTATTTTGTTTCAGTGCTATTGCATTTATTAAAATATTATTTCGGCAGTTACATACAATATAATTATGCTAATATATTATCAATAGAATTGTAAATACATTAGTTTATAAACTTACTTGTTTGTAGACGTTGTGATGTCATTGGCAATGAGTGATGTTAATTGTCTAACCATACTTTTCGACATCCGGAATCTGGCGATAAAATCCAAGTCTTCCCACAGAAAATGATCGGTTCGTGGTTTAAATTGTTTCTTTTTTCTATTTCCCACATATTCTAAAATCAATCGATTATCAAAACCCGGATTGTCGGACATTTTTTCAACTATTTTCCCTTCAAACAATATTTCGTTCCTTGGTGACAGATGACAGCTCCAAAATTGACCAAAATCTAACTTTAAACTCTCAACATTGCTGGGTTAAATAAAAGTAACTATTTTGTAACTATTTAGTTAACTTTTATTTAAACGAAGTTGAAACAACCCATTTTTGTAAGAAATGACAAAAAAGTTACTTTTATTTAACTTTAACTAAAAAGTAACTTTAACTATTTTCGATGCAACCGGCCCTTAGAAGGTTTGCTATGATTGAACTAGATGGCGTTGCCGTAAACTTGAGCCGGTTAGCCAAATTTTGAATGGTATCGATACTTGCCAAAAAGTACTCATTGAGTAAAAGTATCGAATACAAAGTATCGAGTACAAAAGTATCGGTATCGAAAGGAAAAGTACTCGATACCACAAAGTATCGATACTTTTTTCGTGTCCCTACTCGCCGGCCGGCCTCACCTCGACCGAACCCGCCATGACAGAGTACGCAATGTACGCATTCTGCATTACACCGGCTAAATCTCGCTGGATCTCCAACAAAATAAGTACTCTTTTATATCATTTTTAAGTTAATACTAGGAGCTACAACTTTTGAATGAAATTTTTTTTCATAAAATGTCGGCGTAAAAAGTTCTGTGACAAAAAGTAAAATTACGTGCCAAAAAATATACAAATTTTTAACTTTTCATACGAATTACAGTAAAAGTTACGACGAAAGTTAACTAGACATTAATTGTAGACAATGTTACAGCAAAGAGAATAAAAAAAATTAAAATCGCATTTTTTGTTTAGTAATCGAGATAGACGGGATTTACGAAACCCTTAAACTTTTCATTTGGCGGGGGAACAGAGGGGGGGGGGGGGGAAGCAAGGGGGGTAGGGGTAGGGGCTTTTGGTCAAACACTTGTCTAAATTGTAGTAGTCGTTGGGGAAAAAATTAGGTTTATACTATTTTGTTCCACATAAAAACACAGATTGACTGGACTAGACGACCATGGTGGAAGTTGTTCGGTGCGAACAATTTATAGCATGCCAAGAGGTATGAGCTGTCAATGTAATGGTTAATAATTTTAAAAGCTGTTACTGTAAGGGTCCCATTCCTTCTAGATTGGGGACTTTTGTCGCGCGTTTCGGAGAGCAAATCCAGGTGATGCATAAATCGCGGGTATTCATCACGCATTCTCATATAAAGATACCTTAGAATTTTTTTTTAATTTGTTCCAATAAATATATGTATTTTTGGTGGTATGGTGCCCCAACAGCAGAAGCGTATTCTAATTTTGATCGTATAATGCAGTTGAACATCGATGTCATTGCTTCGGGCTTGGAAAATTGTTCACTTATTCTTGTCACATATCCAAGATTTTTTTTTTTTTTTTTTTAATTTAAAAATATAAAAAGGTTACAGTTTTACAACATAATATATACAATTAATATTTCAATCACTCTCCTAATAAAGCAGCTGCTTGTGTTTAGGAGAGGACAATTAAAAAAAATACAGTTGTTTAAATTAAAACAAAAAATATTAGTAATTTAACAAAAAATAATAGTGATTTATTGAGAAAATACAGATAAAAGTAATAAAAATATAGGTTAGTTAAAATAAATGATTTTAAGTATTGATAAGGCAAAAACATATTTCTAAATATGCAATACATATTTCTAGATATAATATACAATAAGTTAAGTTATGAGGTGGTACTAGAATATTTTAATTAATTTTTTTTTTCGTAGCTTTCTTCCGATCGTATATCAAGGGGTAATTTATTAAATAATTTTATACCCTTGAATACATAGTGATGCTGTGCTGTTGTGGTTCGCACTAGTGGCACGGTAAATCCTCCAACAGATATTATTCTTTTGCTTATATTTAATTGTTGTAAATTATTTTTACTAATGAAATCTTTATGTATTTGTAATAGTGCAACTTTGACATAGATTTTTCATAGAAGTTTGTAATAAAATGATGTCAACTTTACTATAAGATCCGAAGAAGTAAGTTTCGGATCAAATGTAACCCAGAAGTCCCTTATGGATTTCACTGATGACGTGATGACAATATTTCATCATTTACTAGTAGTTTAACATCAAAAGTCTATGGACATCGCAACGAAAGTCTAGTCGTAGTTCTTTCTGCAATTTTTTCCTATGCAGTCAGAAATATGCGTGCTGTTGTAAAAATTATTGCTTTTTCGTAAGCAGATTGTACGAGTATCTTCGAAGACTAGATACTCACAGGACAATGCAAGTTACAGATTCATTTATTCACAAATCAGTTAAAAGGGAGATAATCACGCAACCATCACGCTTCGAGCAACTTGGTTTTCACCCCTATCCCTCATGAGCAGGTCTATGGTTTTGATTTCAATTAAAAGGTCTATGGTCTTCTGTAATTCTTATGTGCAGCAGAGTTATACTTTACCTTGATTCACTCTTGAACTCATTGAACAATTAAAAATACTTGTTAACGAACCGTTGGTGTAGCCAGCGCAGATCTTATCAGCCGTGATGAATCTCTGGGATTTGTATTTCATGTACTCGTCGATGCACTCCCTCTGGCCGATGAAGGGGACGTTCAGCACACGTAGTTCTTTGGAGGTTTCTTGCTCTTCCGTCACTCCCCAGCCGGCAAACTTAGGCAAATAAATATAGTAATTATTACAAAAATAGGTTTGTGGATAAAACATAGTGTAGAGAGAGCAGAAATAAAAGTTTTTATTTTTTTATTAAATAAAACATACAACGAAGTTGCACTCCCATGAGTTATCAAAACATAATAAGGAATCGCCAATTGGTACTTTTGAGAAGTCAAACCAAACTCAACCCTATATGTAGACACAATATTTGAATAAAAAAATTACAAAATATTTCACAGAAGCAAACATACAGACACAACATTTGAAGAATCACTTTACAAATATTTCACAGAAACATGTCATATAAGACTTTGTGAATTTTTATAACCACTCATTTGATTTATGTGCTTTTGGTGTCAAAAAGATAAAATAAAGAACCTATCCTCCATGATGGACTAATGAGATGGACTAAGAAATGCATAAAAAAACAAAATCAAGAAAATACAATAAAAGGTACGGGCTCGAAAATATACAGACCTAATACAAGATGTTTACATACATGACAATATTTCAAAAATGTATAAACTGCGCCCATCATATTATAAGTTTGGTATTTAGAGATAATCAGGGCTATCGGAACAGAGTTTGTACCTACTTATGACTCGTTTTCCAAATAACATTTTTTGAAAAATTAGGTTTTCAATATATTATTTCGAGATTTGTTGGAGGCAAAATTTTTCTCAAATTTTCAGGCAGTTAGTTATAGTTAGTGTAGGCAATGTATTCTAATGATTTCAGTTCGAACTTTGTTGAGTGTATTTTTGATATGTGTAATTTGTTGTGTTGTCGTGTATTATATTGATGAACGTCGTTGTTATAGTTCAGTTTTATATTTGTGTGGGTGTTGCACTGAATAATATTTAAAATAGTGTTCGTTATCTCAAAGCTAGGAGCAATCTTAAATGGCAATACAAGTGCGTGACGGTAAATATCTTTAACAGGTGTATCCCAAGGCAAGCCAAAAATGTTACGTAGGGCTCTATTTTGAATTATTTGCACCTCCGATATCATTTTTTTGGTAGCGAAACCCCAGATACTCGAAAGGTATGCCAAGTAAGAGTGAATCATAGCATAGTACAAAGATCGCAGTATGGCTGTGGGAAGCAATCTACGTAGTCTGTACATTACACCGGTCACTGGAGCAATCTTTGATTTAACATGGTCAAATTGGTTTTTCCATGTAAGCCGTGAGTCAATTAAAAGCCTAGATACTTCGCAACATCTGTTTGTTCCAGTTTCTTTATTCCGAGGGAAATGTTTAGGCGTTGTCCTCTCCTATTTGTGATGAATCGCAGTGGATACGAAAATATAGTAGCTTCCACCTTACGAATGAATAAATAATAATTCAGAATTATAACGAAATCAACACACTAGCGACACCTAGCGGATTAAGTTTGATTGGGCCATGGAGACTGCAGAGATCTATAATTATTAAATTCATGTCAAGTTTTGATAAATAGAACACAGAGGGATCCAATTATAAACACTTAAGATTGATCAACCAATCAGAGGAGGGGGAGGTTACCTTTTTTCAAGACAAAGAGATGGACTTTGGACTAGACCATTAGTCTGAGATTTATGGAGTAAAAATCATCATCAACCCGAGAGATCAATACGCTTTAAGATAAACACAATCCCACGTTCGGTGCATTTGGTACAATGACCCTAATTGTAAAGGTAAATATTGAGTGCAACAGAGGAATCGACAACCGCAGTTAACGAACAAATAAATCCATATTATTTTGAAAAAATGATGCAATAAAATAGCAAGGAAATATAATGAACGGAAGATTAAAGAAAAGTCCTGGAAAACGTGGGAAAAGCTACTGTAGGGATACTCAATTGCATAACGAGAACGTGAAGAACAAAAGGAGGCCAGATTCAGAGGAAAACGTACGTTTGATATTTAAAAGAAAGAAAAACGATGGAAATTAGGAATGTCACTTTTAGATGAAGCAATAAAGTCAGGAAAAACGATTTGGAAAGAAAATCTAATGGAAAAAACGGACATTTAAACGGAAGTGTTAATTGAACAATATAAGATTTCGGCTTAATTTTGCGTTTTCATACGAGTTTAAATAGATATCGTTATATATTTGAAATAGGATGGTTATTCTAGTTATATTACGTTAGATTAATTCAAAGGAAAGGATCGTTTTACGTCATTTGCTATGAGAAAATACTATAGGCGATAGAACAAATTGCTGAGGCAATTGATGTAAAAAAAGGTTGTCGAGCTCACACACTATTTTGTTGTTTAAACAATGAGATTTCCGACATGGTTTTGGGTGATTATGATAGTCTTTATTGCTTTTGGGGCAATAAAAGTTAACATGGAACTTATGCAATATTTGGATAAGATAAAAGAGATTAAATTTAACGAGTTAATATTAATTTATTATTTACGATCCAGTACGTAGAAATCGAAAATATCAACATATGTCAACGATGATACTTTATGGGTTTTTGAGATGAAACGAGACACAATTTTATACGTTTTTATACGAAGCAATTAATCTGACACATATCCCAGAGTCAAATTGGAATTTTCTTCTATGAAAATTATGAAAAAATAGCAGATTGAATATTTATGACTAGAAGGTGAAGTTTTCTAAGAGAAGATAAGCATTGGAAATTATACAAATGATGGTAAAGAATGAAGTAAAGACAGTTTAAAGACGATTCCGTAAGGAAAACTCATGAAAATTCAGAAGTATTGATGAAAACAGTAAATTTGGCTTGGAATATAACTAATCATATAGTTATGGACAATGACATAAGAATGAAGCAGAGAAATCATAAAAATAACGTCGTATATAAAATATAATTGAAGAAAAATAAGAAAATTCAAGTCTACGACGTAAGTAGAGACAATACAGTTAAAAATTGAATTGATTCATATAAGAAACATGAAAATGTGGGGAAATTTAGGAAAATGAATGTTGGGAAAAGCATAGTGAAGATTTCGACATGAGTTTGTTCGTGTTCTGGTAGCGATAAACCAAATTGAGAATTATATACAGTTTATTGAAGACGTACCTATTATATATTGAGAGAAAAAAGGACACGAAAATCATGATATTTTAGTTAAATTCGTAAGACCAGAAGACAAAGGAACGACGGGGCAAAATTTGACATAATGGTAGGTTCGACACTGGAACAATTTACGTAAGAGACAGAAGATTTCTAAAATCAAGGGGCCGGACTTAACACGTTGATACGAAAATGACAGAATTGATATATGAAATCTCGAGTTGTTAGAGTTTAAATTAGAAAATCAATGAACGCGTAATTAAGCCATTCTAATCCTGGAATGGGTATTTAACCTACGACATGGACATTTGATCAGCAGTCGTCGGGGACCAATCGTCGGATTAAAAACGTGGAAGTTACGTGACGTAGTGTCTAATACGGTTATTAGTTGAAAAATTTCTTAAGTGTTGTAAAATTTTGGGACTTAGAAAAATTCGGAGTGGGAAAACCTGAGACTTAGAAAATTATAGTCAGTGTTAGTGATTAAATCTGTGAAGTGTTGAAAATTAAATAAAGTGTTTTATATAGTTTTACAATAAATTTAACTTGTCATTAAAATAAAAAGTTTATATAGTGTAGCGAATTAATAAAAAAAAGTAACAACAGTGTTTAAAGAATTTTATAACAGCAGTGAATAATAATATATTTATTTATAAATTCAACTTGTCATTAAAATAAAAAGTTTATATAGTGTAGCGAATTAATAAAAAAAAGTAACAACAGTGTTTAAAGAATTTTATAACAGCAGTGAATAATAATATATTTATTTATAAATTCAACTTGTCATTAAAATAAAAAGTTTATATAGTGTAGCGAATTAATAAAAAAAAGTAACAACAGTGTTTAAAGAATTTTATAACAGCAGTGAATAATAATATATTTATTTATAAATTCAACTTGTCTTTAAAATAAAAGGTTATATAGTGTAGTGAATTTAAAAAGAAGCAACAGTGTTTAAAGAATTTTATAACAGCAGTGAATAATAATATATCTATTTATAAATTCAACTTATCATTAAAATAAAAAGTTTATAATATAGCTTAACGATTTAAAAAAAAAAAAAAAAAATTAATAGTGTTTAGAGAATAATTGTCGAACCACATTAATCTAAAAAAAAATTAACATCGAGTTAATTCAGCTAGATAACGTACGATTGAACGGAACATTTCTATCGCGAAGTATTAATCTATTGTTAGATTAAATAATAATAAATCTATTATTTCGTAAATAATCGTGAAGTGGTTACTGCTTAAAAATTATAATTTAAGCAGAATGTTATTCTAATAATGGAATAACTATAATAATAAATCTGGAATAAATAATCAATGATAAAAATCTATTCGGTATTTAATTGTATAATACTTTGTTGCTAGATAAAAGTTCGGTGAAAAAAGAACACGAAATAAATAATGATAATATTACTCCGGATAATAATTATGAATTAATTTGTTAAACTTAATTTAACAAAGTGTTAGGTTAATCAACGAGTTTTGAAAATAAAGTACATTTTGATTGATAAAGATTAGTCGTCAATTAATTCAGTTTAGATTCAACAAAATAGCGGAATAATAAATCGAAAGGATTAATTTAGATTTAGTTAGACAATAGCCGAATTAGTTAGAGAAAAAGAATATATAAACAAAAGAGATGGTCGTGTAGCTCCCGACAGGAATCGACATGTTGGGGTAAGTTTTCATAAGTATAAATATTTTCAGAATCATGGACGAGGAGAGAACAGCTGATCATCGGTATAAAAATTTATATTATTACGACAAAATATTACTTGATTCAAATCTGTGCTATATATGTATATTAAAAATAATGTATATAATATGTATTTCGAATTATACTTGTATGTATGTATATGTATTTCTATATATATTCCGTAAATAAAATATCTCAGAGAGATATTGCACAATTATGATTAAATGTTTATTACATATATATCTTTTATATTGATATGTTATCCATATATGGGTAATTATATATATATATTTACATTCCCAGAAAAGAGGTTAATTAAACAAAACATCTTTTATATTGAATTTGAGTGATATCTATCAGATACCTACCTATAAATATATCTACACTTATTAATTTCCGAGTTCCTACAGAGTTATAAGTCTTATATATAAAATTTATTAAAAAATATGTAGTTTATGTAAATTTATTCTTTGCTAAATTATCTCTATAAAATTAATATATGTATATGTGTATTTAGAATATAAACCACATTTATTTACGTATAAAGCCTATATAAATATAGTTATATATATACTGAATAATAAATTAGCAGACGGGGCTTCGATCAGATATAAAGTGAAACCAATACAATGAAATAAAGGAAATTAATTAGGGCAAATTGTTTTGGAATGCATAGTGTAAACAAAAACACGTGTCATTTCATGTACTTATTCGAGAGTATGTTATTGGGTTAGTGGGTCACGAAGTCAGTGCCGGTTTTGTTTATGAATTTAAAGGTAAAATAAACAATTGACATTCTTTAATTGCTTCGGGCTAACATTACTACGATATTAAAATACAAAAGGATTAAAAACCAATTTATATAAAATGAAATTAGTATTTATTTTACAAAAAAAAAAAAATATAAATCATCTATTTGAAACATTTGGAAAATTCACGGGATAGCAGCGAAATATGATTTGAGGAATTAACAAGAAGATTAATTTGCAGTTTATAATTACATTTGACATTTGAAAAATCACGGGATAGTAGTATAAAAATGAATTGAGGAATTACATGAAAACATTTGAAGTTATGGGAATAAAAACCTCACAAGTGTCAAACATTTACATGAGACTTTTGAAAAATCACGGGATAGTAAAAATTTATATCAAAGAGTTGAGTCTGGGGAGGGGGAAAATCTAGAATAACAGTTCAACAAAACAAATCATGAAATCAATAGAGATGGCAATCTCTTAAATAAAATTGTCAACCAATCAAATCAAGAAATCAATAGAGATGGCAATCTCTTAAATAAAATTGTCAACCAAACAAACAAAATCCTGGAGTTATTAGCTCTCCATTAATAAAACTAATAAATATTCTTAGTTTATTCTTATATATTGATATTTCCTACTCTTATTATGTATATATTCGGTCATCGGCTAAGGTTTTGTGCAGAATTCCTTTTCACGAAATCCGAGCTTGGAATGCGAGGCTAGCTAGCTTCACATTGCGAGTTATAATCCTTCCCAAACGTATGTATACATATATATCTTCTTATGTACTGTGCATTGGATGATGTGGACTCGCTTACAGCTAGCGCTTTAGTCTCGACAGGGGCATCCTCACATCGTCTCTTGCATGCGAGAAATTAGAATTCACGACTCGAACTCTTGCAAAGACCGTGAGTATATGATTGTGTATAGAACGAAACCGGTTCGCTCTAAGTAAATAGTAGACTTCGGAGGAGTTGGAATTTGGAGATTTCGGGGCTTAGAGAAAGACCTGAGTAACGTACACGACGACATGGAAGATTGACAGAACAAGGTATAACGGCCCTCTGGAAAATCGCGTCGGCTGACTGTGCGAAGTTCTAGTTGATCTTTGACCACCCTGTTTATCTGCAGGAGGATAGGAGCCAAATTATGCAAGCAAAAGAGCATTTCTGAGTTCGTTCTAAAAGACAATCAATAAATAACAATAATCTACTAAAACAATGTCATATGTACGTTATAGCATCAGGACCAAAATAGGGGAGAGCCAAGCAGTAAATAAATCTTGAGTAACAAAAGACTTCACTAACAATTAACCGTTTGAGTCATTCTTAATTACACAAACAATTGAACAGGTAAATGTCATTAATTACAGGTATATTACGAATTCATTAGAGGTAGGAAGTCGAAATAGTGTTAGGGAAAGTTAAGTTCATAAAGAAAATAAAATAAAATTTAGAATTGCAGGAAATGGACCAATCAAATTCGATGCTCAACGCTCCTTTCAGAATCAAAGGGTACCACAAAACAAAAGTAATTAAGTTCCCACACCATAAATCAAAAAAATAACACAACGTTTGGTGGAATTTATTTACAGCATAAATACGAAAATTTACGTTCAAGGTCGTAGATAACGTATTAATTAATTAAGTACTTATATCTATAAAGATATGTAGTACAAGGGAGTTTTAAATAGCTTCCTGTAGTAATCAAAGAAAATAAGGGTCACATTTTCATGAAGGCTTGTGTGTCATACATATAAAGCCTTTGAGATAATTAAATATCGATCAGAGCCAAAAGAAAAGTTTAAGAAAACTTGAAAGGATGAAAGAATTCAAAAATAGTAAAATTAAAATGGAAAAATATTAAAAAAAAAAAAGAATTCAAAAGAAGAGACGAGAAAACGAGTATATCACAACTGCGCATACGTGACCAGGAGATGGGAGTTATACAAGATTGAGTGTTAAATTTGATTGGCCAATTACTGCAAAAAAAAAAAAAAACTTAGAAAAAAAAATTTAATAATAAAAAATAAAAAAAAATAAAAAAAAAAAAACTTAGGAACAAAAAAAAAATAAAATAAAAATAATAACAGTTTTGAAAAAAAAAAGTGATAACTAATTAAAAATCAGAAAAGTGACACGTTAAATAAACATACGGAAAATTTAAAATAAATAAATAATGAAACATAAAAATAAAATATATAATAAACAGAACAAAAATTATAATACATTTCTAATTAAATACATTAAAAAGGTGTCGATAATACATGATAAAAAAATAACCTTGAATATTAATATGATTCTTTAAAAGTGATAATATAAATGTAGGTCAGCGTTACATAAACAAAAGACCCGAGTCTATCCATAAATTATCAATTTAATGGGTTAGGATTGACAGTTCTAGGGCAAGAATTTTTATGATCGTTTTGTAAATAATATAAATGTAGGTCAGCTTTGTTCTAAACGAATTGTTGAAGAAACAGATCGTAAATCTTCAATTGTAACGAGGTACTTTGACATATACAACTGTCATTTCCTACTAATCATAATGCGACCGATAAAACCAACTGTATATATTATAAAAAAATGCTGGCATTCGCACAACAGAAAATTGAATACTAATTTGGATTCAAGGTATAGTTTTCATAGTGACTCATGTTTATTATTGTCAATGTATTATGTATGTACTTGCACAATCAAAAATTTAAAAGCTAACAAAATTAGTAATGCTATGACATATGCTTTAAAAAAACATGATGTTTCTTATCAATCTGCATTTTATAAAACAAGTATACTTACTATTAAAACTGAAAATCCTAAGATATATTCAAAAATTATACTAAAATTGTTTTTTGAAATGACAATAATCAAACTAACTGTCAAAATTACAAAAAAATACTTGATCTTACGCAGCAAAATTTGGAATATTGTTATAAATTTTAAAGATCTCTTTAAAAATATCTCATGTCTGTTCTCAACGTCTTACATTTACGTATATATTTCGAAATATCCACAAGATATAAAAAATAATAATTCTATAGTCTACACATTAAAAAAACGTCATATTTTTCATCATTCTACATACTATAAAATCAGTATATATATATTTAAAACTAAAAAAATTAAATCATTTTATATATTGATGATAAAAAACCTGAATATTTTCTTCATGATAAAACATTTCTACATACTACATTTTTATGTTTCTTTTTCCATTACATTACGCCTACATTCAACATTTCAATATTTCTACCAGAAAATAGATAATACAATACCAATACACAGTTGCGTTTACCGAAGGCTAGTAAATTATAGACTACTAAAGTCTAATTATAGATATATTACTTCAAAATTATTATTATATACATTACTAACCCATGTATCACGCTGCCAATATTCTATATGCAATAAATCTCTACAGTATATGTTCACTTGTACTATTGATATATGTATGTATGTACTATGTACTATTCTACTCAAGCAAGAATATTGCAGCACAAATTATGATGGTTTTACTGCTATTAATACCTATTGTACAAATTTCAAATTTTAACACATGCAATGAATAATATTAACTTAAACGAAATCGATAAAAACCTAAACATAGAAGAATATGTATGTGAAACAGCAATAGAATGCAGTAAAATATATAAAAATATAAAAAATCGATTAACAATCTTACACCTAAATATAAGAAGTGTAAATAAAAACATGGATGAATTTCTTGTATCACTAAATACACTCTGTTCACAACCAGATTTTATAATATTATCCGAAGCCCATATACATTCGAACATAAACATACCAATTATTCCCAACTACAAGCAATATGTTACAAATTATCAGATTAATAAAAATAGTGGAATTGTAATATATACTATTGACAAATTTACCGATATCAACGTTATCGAAATACCCATATGTAACGTAAACTGTCTGTCAATCAATTTTAATGTAAACAATAGGCCCTTTAATATAATCGCTATGTATCGCACACACAGTTCAAATGTACAACTATTTATAGAAGAGTTAAAAAAAATTCTCTGTAATAAGAATACTTTAAATTGTATATTAATAGGTGACATGAATATTAATATTGGCCCAAATAATCACTGTAAAAATAAAATTGAATATATAAACACGATGAATGAAATGAATTTTATATCATGTATAAATAAGTTCACAAGAGAAATTGCAAAACAAGCACCATCGTGCCTAGATCATATTTGGACCAATATTAAAAACACAGAGAAAATTAAATCTATCATATGGAAAAACGATATAACAGATCATCATACGAATATATTTGTTTATGATCTATGTAAAAACTCAGAAATTTATAATCCTGGAAAAAATATTAAAATCATTTCTAAACTGAACTATCATAAATTAAATAATAAATTACGCAATGAATCATGGACATCAATATTAAATTGCCAAAACCCTGATATATGTGCAAATTTTTTTGAAGAAACATTAACTACTAATATCGCTGACTGTACCACCTATATTAATCTCCAAACTAATGCTAAATTAAGGAAAATTAAACCATGGATTACGCAAGGTCTAATCATATCCATCCGGAAAAAGGAAAAACTCTTCATTCAAACAAAAAAAAAACCAAACAATAATCACATTAAAACTGAATATAAAATATTTCGAAATAAACTCACAAAAATTATTAAAGATACGAAAGAAAAATATTACAAAGAAAAAATAAGCCTTTCAAAGGAAAACACTAAAAAAACATGGAACACCATAAACGAAATAATGAATAAAAATAATAAAAATAAATCAATTATAAATCTTATAAACAACAATGGAACCACATTAAATGCTATCCACGAATCAAAGAAGTGTGCAAATATTTTCAATAATTTTTTCGTAAACGTCGGACAAAAACTTGCTTACAAAATTGATCAAAATTATCAACCAGATGATATACATGAAGATAAACTAAGTGAAAACAATCTATCAGTTTTTAAATCGATTACGGAGGAAACTATTGAAAACATAATAAAATCACTAAAAAATGGTGCTGCACCTGGATATGATGGTGTAACTACAGAAATCCTAAAAAAATGTTCTAACTCACTAACTAAACCAATTACTCATATAATTAATGTAAGCATTGAAAATGGAATATTCCCATCAAATTACAAAAAAGCCATTGTTACACCTGTGTATAAATCCGGAGATTCGAAAGAAATAAACAATTACCGCCCAATATCGTTAATATCCAATGTAGCTAAAATATACGAAAAAGTAATAAAGAAACAAATTGTAGATTATGTGGAAAATAAAAAATGTATTAATCCTAGTCAATACGGTTTTAGAGAAAAAATGAGCACACAAGACGCAATAGCGGAATTAACTAGAGTTATTTATAAAGCATTGGATAAAGGGAAAAAATGCTTAAGTATATTCATTGACCTCCGTAAAGCTTTTGACAGTGTTTCACACTCAAAATTAATCAACAAACTAAATAATATAGGAATAACCGACAAAGCTAAATCGTGGATAAATAGTTATTTATATCAAAGAACACAGCAAGTGAAAATAAATAACGAGTTAAGTGATATGGAAAAAAATTAATTTTGGAATCCCACAAGGAACTGTACTGGGCCCAATACTATTTCTATTATATGTAAATGAACTTTTTGAACTCCCAATCGTCGGAAAGATTATATCTTATGCGGATGATACAGTATTAACAATTGAAGAAAACTCTTGGAAAGAAGCCGAAATATCGGCAAATAATGCAATAAATATCATTAAAAAATGGTTTGACAAAAACTTACTTTCTTTAAATGTTGAAAAAACTCATTTTCTACCTCTGAGCCTAACAGAACATATTTCAAATATAAATGTAAACATTAAAGTTCACGACAGAAACTGTCTACTTAAAATCACACCCTGTAACTCAAATTGTATACATATTAGTAGTAAAGAACAAATAAAATATCTTGGAATAATTATCGACAATAACATTAAATGGAAAAATCAAATAAATTCCACAATAGACAGAATGAGAAAACTAATATATATATTTTTCAGACTTAGAAATACTATCACATTAAAAATATTAAAAGAAATTTACTTTGCACTTGCGCACTCGGTATTACAATATGGAATCATAGCTTGGGGGGGTGCATATAAATCATCCCTTATCCCACTCGAAACAATTCAAAAAATTCTTATAAAAATTATCCTAAAAAAACCGTATTACTACCCAACAATAAACGTATTCCAAGAATTCCCTGTTCCCCCACTTACAAAAATTTACGAAAAAATAGCACTACTTCAGCTACACAAAGATATATTTAAAAAAAATATTACCCCACTGCTAAATATTAGCATAAGGAATACTTCTATTGGTGGACTAACTATACCACCCATACGAACCACAAACAGCACAGAATCACTATGTATATAAAGGAATAAAATTATTTAATCAATTACCCGCCGATATGCGAACAGAAAAAAATTACGACAAATATAAAAAAAAAATTAAATCATATTTTGGTAGTCCCACCATATAATTTTAACTTTTATTAGATATGTTTTCGACTGTTTATTCCAAAGGTTTTATGTACATCCTATATATATATTTTGTTTAATTACCCTTATTAATCTTTAAAAAATATGTTATTAAGTCTAAATCTATTCATAAGTTAAGTTCTTAAGTTTGTCATATTATAAATCTATTCATAAGTTAAGTTTTTAAGTTTGTTATAAAAATTTGAAAAAAAAAAAAGAAAAGTTATTATCAAGTTGTCCTCTCCTAAACACAAGCACTTGCTTTATTAGGAGAGTATATAAAATATGTAATATTAGAATGAAATAAACTTATTGTAAAAAAATTTACTCAATAAAAAAAAAAAAAAAAAAAAAAATATGTGGGTCAGGAATTTTTATTGCTCTAATGTCAACAAAGATTACGGGACAAGCGCGCCGGATATAAACATCGAAATACTGATAAGATAAACATCGGAGTTTAAAGTAAATGACATCGAAATTATTCAAAACATCGATGAGAAATTACTTTGGGGGAATAAGAGCTAACGTAAACAAACACTCGAGCTATATTGGTACACGATTGCGGTGAAAAATAAACACACTTCAGTTATAGAACAAACACATATGATTGAATAAAGAGCTAATATTGAATGACTTTGTTATGGTAATGATTTTATGTGACTATCGTTTAATCATAACATAAAATATGAACACATAAAAATAAAATACATTCATTCAATCGGATCGATATTTGTTTTGGGATAAAATCAAATGGGAAGATAAAATCAGATATGACGGTGTTAAACAGTTATGAATAGGTATTTATTGATTTGAAAATATTCGATTATTAAAATTGCAGTAAATATGTTTATTTCGAGGAGGGTAGAAATTGACGAATACAAAGGGATCTATGTCAGTTTTTATCAACAACGAAATGGATTTTGAAAAATTTAATGTAAATATTGCAAAAAGAAAAAAAAAATTATAATATATTTTGCGAAATATGAAGGGTGGTAGGCATTTTAGACAATAACCATTTATTGTTTAAACAAAATAAAAATCACGGGATATTCGAAAAAAAAAATATACAGTAACAAATTCATTACGTGTTGTATCATAAACAATTAGATACATTCATTTGAAATGAAGATACTAATTGTAAAGGTGAATTTGGGATTACGATCGTAATACAAATGGAGTAGGTTAACATTGAATTTAAATTTAATGTGTTTCATCGGTGGATAGGTTCATCAAAAGAAAAATATATATGTGTGTGTATAATAATATATAATATATATGTAAATATATAAGTATATTTATATCAAAAAAAAAAAAAAAAAAAAAAAAAAACACAAAAAAACAAAAAAAAATTGAAAAATAAGAAAAAAAAAAATTTTTTTCTTCAACTACATATAGTCGATATTAATTTAAATTCATAACGAAAATGGCCGAAAAGAGGAAGGCGGATGCGACCGAAAGAGATGTTGAAGAAATATCAACGGAAGATGAGCTTAGAAACATATTCAAACGTTCCAAATATTCTACATTGCGTATGGAGGATATGGGGGAGAACAAGGGAGATCAGCCAGAAGGGGAACAAGGCAAGGTTGAGAGAAAGAGTGGAAAAACAGATTTTCCACATGAAAATGATAAACAATTAATTTCACAGGAAAAGCCAGCTGAAGATTGCGAAAAGAAAGAAATAAAAAGCAAGGAAAAGAAACTAGTGCGATAAAATAAAATACTGAAAAAGAATTTAAGAAAAAAAAAGCAACTTATATTAAAATAATTAAGAAAACTAATATAAGTA
The DNA here is from genome assembly GCA_917563855.2 of Limnephilus lunatus. NCBI lineage: Eukaryota > Metazoa > Arthropoda > Insecta > Trichoptera > Limnephilidae > Limnephilus > Limnephilus lunatus. Next base: position 43,642,672 of record OU830603.1, on the reverse strand, counting down.
GAATAAGATTGTCACTTAATAAGGTTAAACATATTTAAACCGAAAACACTTGAAAAATTAAATAAAATGGTGGGAAAACGTGGTATTGGAAAGAGGACAGACGAGGCTACGGTGGCGGCGTTCGGAGGAAATGTTTTAGCAGGAACTCCAGCGATAAATATAGGCGACATAACGACGATAATACAGGCAGCTTTAGAACCGCTTGTTAGCAAAGTTCAAGAATTAGAAAGACAATTGGAAAAACCGGCGACAGTGGCTATAAGAGAGGAAGAAAATAGTGCGCCGAAAAACGTTCTGCAGGTTGTGGAAATGTTACCACAGCAGGAAAGACCTTCATTTTCCGGCGGAAATCAAAACCCTATTAGTTTCCTAGAAGACTTAAAGGAGTACATCAGAAAAGTGAAACGTACCGATCCGTTGATTGTCGTACGGGAGAATTTGAAAGGTGAGGCCAAATCCTGGGCGAAGCTTTATAACAAACGCTGGGAAACAATGTTGGATTTTGAACGAGATTTCTTAGCTACATATTGGGGAGACATAAAAAAAAATGAGGTTCGCCGTCGTCTCGCCGAAGGTATATATGATAACAAGAAGAACATATCTATGCTCACTCACTTCGCCAATTATTGGGAGCTTGCGAAAGCATTAAAAATTACGGAGACATCGTTAGGTGTAGTTGATGAAATTATGAGGCACTACCCTAAAGAGATACAATCGCTATGGTTTTCAGGACAAACAGGAGATGAGATTATCGCCGCGGAGTTTTTACGGAAGCTAGACACATTGGTATGTACACCGGAAGAACGGAACATTAAAAGGAAAAGCGGAGAGGATTCTGTCAAGAAAGATAAATACCGTGATCGTTACCGCGCTATAAAAAGGAGGATACACGCGATAGAAAGCGTAGACATGAGCGCTGAATGCAGTAAGTGCACGAAGATTAACAGTACATCAAAGAAAAATTCTACGGTGATATCAAGCGGGAAAGAACTAGTGGTCGCAGGCAACTCGGGAAACGACCGTGGGTTGGTCCAATAGTCCTGTTGGATTCGACTCATATAAAGGAGGGGACACCGGCGCCAAAACACCATACTGCATTGAAGATGATGATGAGATGGGGATGGAAACTGACGACAGGATTGGGAAAAAATGAAGAAGGGATGATTGCCCCAATAAAAGCAGAAAAAAATGTAATGAGGCGAAATAATGGCGCAGAAGAAACAAGAACTGAAGAAGAAATGTGTGTGGAGGCCTGCGTCAATTCACTACAACAAATAACGGATGAATGGAATAAATTGGAAATGAATGAGAAAAGAAAATGTAGGGAAATTAGGGGCTTTAACAACATTTTTGAGGACAGAGATTACGAAGAGGTAGAAAAGGGTAGCAGTTTACCATTATTACCGGAGGCTAAAGCACATATAGACAACACGGAAGTTCATTGCCTAATAGATACAGGAAGTCAAATCACATGTGTAGCTCAGGAATTTTACGAAAATTATTTAAATGATCAAGTACTTTATCCCATTATGCCTGTGACAGCGATTCAAATTAGGGTGGCAGTTGGTCACAAAAGTCAAAAGATATCTAGATTGGTTTTAGTACCATTACGGTTTGGTGATGTAACAATAAATACGCCGTGTTTAATAATACCCAAGTTAATTAGACCAATTATTTTAGGTATCAATTGGTTAGACGAATATACAGCTGAATTTAAATGTGGGGAAAACAGAAAGTTAAAAATAAAGACAGGAAACGGAAAGAAAGATATAGAGTTGGTAAATTCATCGATAACGCATAGCAAGCTTAAAGGAGAGATTAGCGATCAAAATTGCACAAGAAAAAATTTAAATAATATTGAAATAAATTCCAAAACAAATGATACGACGTGTCTAGAACGAAGAATAACGACATTTTTGTCCGGGTTAAAATTGGATTTAAAAGGAAAAGAAGGTTTGGAAAGAATTTTAATGAAACATAAAAATGTGTTTAGAGATAGGCCAGGTTTAACGAATTTGTATACTCACGAAATAAGGATGACGGACGAAACGCCTTTCGTAAAACGCTCTTATCCAGTACCTTTCGCCTATAGGGATAAAGTTGATGATAAAATTAGGGAATTGGAAAATCTAGGTATAATTAGTAGGGAGGCAACTCAATTTTCCAGTCCTCTGACGTTTACATTAAAAAAGGATGGAACGGTTAGGATACTATTGGACGCCAGATTTTTAAATACTAGAATGGAGGCAGAGGTAGAAAAACCACCACTAACTTCTGAGATTATTCAACGTTTCCATGGTGTTAGGTATATTACAACAATAGACTTACAATCCGCTTATTTTCAAATACCTATTAGTCGGGAAAGCCGAAAATATACTGGTTTTGTTTACAATGGTAAATCATATGTTTACAAGGTACTACCGCAAGGGTTAAAAACATCAGTTGGGAGTTTTTCTAGAGCAATGGATCGTATATTAGGGCCAGGGTTGCGAGAGTTTTGTGCGAACTATTTAGATGACCTAATAATATACACGTGTGGGAGTCAAGAAAATCATTTTGAACATGTAAACGCGGTGCTAGAAAGATTAGAGTCAGCAAACATGACTTGTAAACTCGAAAAATGTCAGTTTTTATTCACAGAAGTGCGTATGTTAGGACATATTATTTCGCCCTTCGGAGTTCAAATGGACCCCGATAAGATAGAAGCAATAAAAAATTTTCCAGTACCCAAGAAAATAAAACAGGTTAGAGCTTTCCTAGGACTTTGTAATTATTATCGTAGATTCGCGAATAAATATGGAGAAACTACGCGGACGTTATGTGATTTATTACAAAAGAATCAAGCGTGGCGGTGGGGAGAGTTAGAACACCGTGCATTTGAGAAGATAAAATCATTATTTTTAGAGTCAGTTATATTACACCATCACGACCCAAATAGTACCTACTACTTACAGACAGACAGTTCGGGATTTGCAATCGGAGGTGAGTTATATCAATTAGACAAGGATGGGAACCATCACGTGATTGGATTCATTAGCAAAGCTTTAAGGGGACCAGAGTTGAAATGGACTACGTCAGAACAAGAGTTATGGGCGATAATTTATGCGTTACATAAGTTTGAGACATATTTAAGAGGAGTACATTTGATAATTAGAACGGATCATCAAGCACTGACGTTTTTGAAAAGTTGGAAAATGTATAGCGGTCGTTTAACTAGATGGATTTTGTATTTGAATCAATTTAACTTCACGGTAGAATATGTTAAAGGAAAAGAGAATATAGGACCTGATATTTTATCTCGTTATTCATGTGATGCGGAAAACGTACAAGAAGAGAAAAACACGTGCCCGGAAATAGCAGCTTTTGCAGTAAAAAGTAGAATTCAGATTCGAAAACACTTAGAAAATATAATTGAGCTACAGAAACAAGACACATTTTTAGGAGAAATCTTGGGATATTTGCGCAAGGGAAAATTCGGACCACCAACAAAAGATGTAAGTAGGTATTTGAAAAATTACAAAAAAATAGGTAAAACCTTATATTACACTACAGGGTTAAACAAGACGGTGTTGGCAGTACCACAAGAGTTGACTGAAGAGTTAATAAAGATGATACATTTAGAAATTGGACACGGGGGAATGTTTAAAACAGGTTCAGCAATGGGAGATCGATATTATTGGCCAGGAATGAATCGAGATGTAAAACGGATAGTAAAGGGGTGTCACCTTTGTCAGCTGGCGAAACGCGAAATTCGACCAACTGTAGGACCAAGTAAATCCATATTAACTAAAGAAATAGGACAAATAGCCATGGCGGATCTTTACGGACCACTACCGAGAGGAATGGGAGGGGTGAAATTCATATTCGTGATACAAGACTCTTTCAGTAGGTTCGTGAAACTATATAAATTAAGAATAGCAAGTACTAGGACCGTGTTAAATTGTGTGGAGGACTTTAATAAAACAATACGCATAGAAGCTCTTTTAACTGACAACGGGTCACAATTTACATCAAAGAAATGGGAAAGCAATTTAGATAGAATGGGCATACGAATCTTACATACTTCAGTACGAAATCCTGGACCAAATATAACGGAGCGCGTAAATAAAGAGTTAGGAAGAATTTTTCGTATTTATTGTCACGAAAAACATACGAAGTGGGTGGCTTTCCTTAAAGAAATAGAGCAAACATACAACAATTCAATTCACTGTTCAACGGGATTTTCACCAAATGAAATTGCTTTCGGAAAATCACCAACCTATAGTTTAGACAAGTATACACAGGGATGTGGAAAACCTACGAAAACATTAGATGAAATAAGATTAACGGCACAGAAAAATTTAGAAAAAAGCGCTGCAAACCGACAGAAATATTATAATCTCAATAAAAGATTAGTAATTTATGAAATAGGAACTATGGTCAAACTGAGAAAGATTACACAATCGAGTTTATTGAAGAAGGAAATCAAAAAATTTCATCTTCTCTACGAGGGACCATTTGTAATTGGTTCAATTCCGTACAGTAACACCTATACGCTTATTGATCCGAAGACGCGGGAAATTAAGGGAGATTATAGTGCCATTCATTTAGCGAGATATTATACAAGCAACAGAGATCAACAACCAAGCTTAGAGCTAATGGAAATCATCGAATAGATCGTGAATTTCACAAATATTTGAAAAAAAACACGTTTGAGGAAAATAAATATAAACATGTTAGGTTACGTAAAAATTTAAAAAGAAATTCTACAAAATACAAGCTTTATTTTGCGAGGGGCGGGTCGTCTTTAATTCCTTTGTGCTGAGTGAACAGATTACTTAATAAGCGACAATCCTTTTAAAATAGAGAAAGAAATAGGTATTAGGTAATTTTCATTTATTTTGATTTTAAAAAGAAAATTTTGCATTTCATATTATGTACTAGTGAATAGGAAAAGTTTGTCATAGTACATAAGTACATTTAAAGGGACGAATTGGAGATATTATATGACAAACGAAAAGAAAATTGAAAATTTTTTTTTTATAAACAAATAGGATAGGATACGTTTTATAAAACAGGAGTTGAAATAAACCATGCATAGAGTTAGAAAAAATTTTTTTTTTTGAAACCACGAAATAAGGAAGTTTTACTTATAGATTATGGTAGACATTAGGTAAATATAGTAAGGCAACATTTGAATTATGAAATAGTTAGCTTAAGTTTCGAAGAAAAAGAGTAGAAAATCAAAAATGATGAAGCCATAGGACGTTAGTTAAGAACATTTATGAAAAATTAAGTATAAGGGTGATAAGAAAAAAAAAATTAGGTTAGAACAATTTGTTTGAATGAACCATAGAATAACAATTAGATATAAGAGAATAAAGTTAAAGTTTAAATAAAAGAGAAAATTATGAAACATGTATACCACTGATTGTCGGATTGGGTGAGGTCGTGCGAACAAACATATTTCACAAAAAAAAAAAAAATTATAATAACAAAATAAAAACAATTATTTGCACACCAAGAGACCACCCGCTTTTCAGTTGGTGAAAAGATCGCGAGGTTGTAAACAATCTTTGCTTGAATCATTGTAAGGGAGGTCTGGGTCCAACCAGGTTGAAGACCACCTAAACACGCGAGTCGAGGGGCGTGTTCCATATTTTATAATAAAAAAATTTTGAGTTCATCAAAATTACAAGAAAATTAAGTAAAATATAATCTACGCGAAAAGAAAATTGAAAATACAATGTGATTCGAATTCAAGGTTGTTAACAATCCGAATAGAAGAGGAGGGAGATAGGAAATAAAATAATGAGGAGGGAGGTAGGCAGAAATAGAATGAGGAGGGGGGTAGGAATAAATAGAATGAGGAGGGAGGTAGAAAATAATAGAATGAGGAAGGAAGGATAACTATAAACAGCCTATAGTTGAACACAATTTCGGTGTCTAACGAAAAAAAAAAAAAAAAAAATTAAATAAACAAAGAAAAATAGAGAAAGAAAAGGTAAAATTAGATACAACGTTAACCACAGCAAATTGAGTTCAGAGGAGGGAACTGTGATGAATCGCAGTGGATACGAAAATATAGTAGCTTCCACCTTACGAATGAATAAATAATAATTCAGAATTATAACGAAATAAACACACTAGCGACACCTAGCGGATTAAGTTTGATTGGGCCATGGAGACTGCAGAGATCTATAATTATTAAATTCATGTCAAGTTTTGATAAATAGAACACAGAGGGATCCAATTATAAACACTTAAGATTGATCAACCAATCAGAGGAGGGGGAGGTTACCTTTTTTCAAGACAAAGAGATGGACTTTGGACTAGACCATTAGTCTGAGATTTATGGAGTAAAAATCATCATCAACCCGAGAGATCAATACGCTTTAAGATAAACACAATCCCACGTTCGGTGCATTTGGTACAATGACCCTAATTGTAAAGGTAAATATTGAGTGCAACAGAGGAATCGACAACCGCAGTTAACGAACAAATAAATCCATATTATTTTGAAAAAATGATGCAATAAAATAGCAAGGAAATATAATGAACGGAAGATTAAAGAAAAGTCCTGGAAAACGTGGGAAAAGCTACTGTAGGGATACTCAATTGCATAACGAGAACGTGAAGAACAAAAGGAGGCCAGATTCAGAGGAAAACGTACGTTTGATATTTAAAAGAAAGAAAAACGATGGAAATTAGGAATGTCACTTTTAGATGAAGCAATAAAGTCAGGAAAAACGATTTGGAAAGAAAATCTAATGGAAAAAACGGACATTTAAACGGAAGTGTTAATTGAACAATATAAGATTTCGGCTTAATTTTGCGTTTTCATACGAGTTTAAATAGATATCGTTATATATTTGAAATAGGATGGTTATTCTAGTTATATTACGTTAGATTAATTCAAAGGAAAGGATCGTTTTACGTCATTTGCTATGAGAAAATACTATAGGCGATAGAACAAATTGCTGAGGCAATTGATGTAAAAAAAGGTTGTCGAGCTCACACACTATTTTGTTGTTTAAACAATGAGATTTCCGACATGGTTTTGGGTGATTATGATAGTCTTTATTGCTTTTGGGGCAATAAAAGTTAACATGGAACTTATGCAATATTTGGATAAGATAAAAGAGATTAAATTTAACGAGTTAATATTAATTTATTATTTACGATCCAGTACGTAGAAATCGAAAATATCAACATATGTCAACGATGATACTTTATGGGTTTTTGAGATGAAACGAGACACAATTTTATACGTTTTTATACGAAGCAATTAATCTGACACATATCCCAGAGTCAAATTGGAATTTTCTTCTATGAAAATTATGAAAAAATAGCAGATTGAATATTTATGACTAGAAGGTGAAGTTTTCTAAGAGAAGATAAGCATTGGAAATTATACAAATGATGGTAAAGAATGAAGTAAAGACAGTTTAAAGACGATTCCGTAAGGAAAACTCATGAAAATTCAGAAGTATTGATGAAAACAGTAAATTTGGCTTGGAATATAACTAATCATATAGTTATGGACAATGACATAAGAATGAAGCAGAGAAATCATAAAAATAACGTCGTATATAAAATATAATTGAAGAAAAATAAGAAAATTCAAGTCTACGACGTAAGTAGAGACAATACAGTTAAAAATTGAATTGATTCATATAAGAAACATGAAAATGTGGGGAAATTTAGGAAAATGAATGTTGGGAAAAGCATAGTGAAGATTTCGACATGAGTTTGTTCGTGTTCTGGTAGCGATAAACCAAATTGAGAATTATATACAGTTTATTGAAGACGTACCTATTATATATTGAGAGAAAAAAGGACACGAAAATCATGATATTTTAGTTAAATTCGTAAGACCAGAAGACAAAGGAACGACGGGGCAAAATTTGACATAATGGTAGGTTCGACACTGGAACAATTTACGTAAGAGACAGAAGATTTCTAAAATCAAGGGGCCGGACTTAACACGTTGATACGAAAATGACAGAATTGATATATGAAATCTCGAGTTGTTAGAGTTTAAATTAGAAAATCAATGAACGCGTAATTAAGCCATTCTAATCCTGGAATGGGTATTTAACCTACGACATGGACATTTGATCAGCAGTCGTCGGGGACCAATCGTCGGATTAAAAACGTGGAAGTTACGTGACGTAGTGTCTAATACGGTTATTAGTTGAAAAATTTCTTAAGTGTTGTAAAATTTTGGGACTTAGAAAAATTCGGAGTGGGAAAACCTGAGACTTAGAAAATTATAGTCAGTGTTAGTGATTAAATCTGTGAAGTGTTGAAAATTAAATAAAGTGTTTTATATAGTTTTACAATAAATTTAACTTGTCATTAAAATAAAAAGTTTATATAGTGTAGCGAATTAATAAAAAAAAGTAACAACAGTGTTTAAAGAATTTTATAACAGCAGTGAATAATAATATATTTATTTATAAATTCAACTTGTCATTAAAATAAAAAGTTTATATAGTGTAGCGAATTAATAAAAAAAAGTAACAACAGTGTTTAAAGAATTTTATAACAGCAGTGAATAATAATATATTTATTTATAAATTCAACTTGTCATTAAAATAAAAAGTTTATATAGTGTAGCGAATTAATAAAAAAAAGTAACAACAGTGTTTAAAGAATTTTATAACAGCAGTGAATAATAATATATTTATTTATAAATTCAACTTGTCTTTAAAATAAAAGGTTATATAGTGTAGTGAATTTAAAAAGAAGCAACAGTGTTTAAAGAATTTTATAACAGCAGTGAATAATAATATATCTATTTATAAATTCAACTTATCATTAAAATAAAAAGTTTATAATATAGCTTAACGATTTAAAAAAAAAAAAAAAAAATTAATAGTGTTTAGAGAATAATTGTCGAACCACATTAATCTAAAAAAAAATTAACATCGAGTTAATTCAGCTAGATAACGTACGATTGAACGGAACATTTCTATCACGAAGTATTAATCTATTGTTAGATTAAATAATAATAAATCTATTATTTCGTAAATAATCGTGAAGTGGTTACTGCTTAAAAATTATAATTTAAGCAGAATGTTATTCTAATAATGGAATAACTATAATAATAAATCTGGAATAAATAATCAATGATAAAAATCTATTCGGTATTTAATTGTATAATACTTTGTTGCTAGATAAAAGTTCGGTGAAAAAAGAACACGAAATAAATAATGATAATATTACTCCGGATAATAATTATGAATTAATTTGTTAAACTTAATTTAACAAAGTGTTAGGTTAATCAACGAGTTTTGAAAATAAAGTACATTTTGATTGATAAAGATTAGTCGTCAATTAATTCAGTTTAGATTCAACAAAATAGCGGAATAATAAATCGAAAGGATTAATTTAGATTTAGTTAGACAATAGCCGAATTAGTTAGAGAAAAAGAATATATAAACAAAAGAGATGGTCGTGTAGCTCCCGACAGGAATCGACATGTTGGGGTAAGTTTTCATAAGTATAAATATTTTCAGAATCATGGACGAGGAGAGAACAGCTGATCATCGGTATAAAAATTTATATTATTACGACAAAATATTACTTGATTCAAATCTGTGCTATATATGTATATTAAAAATAATGTATATAATATGTATTTCGAATTATACTTGTATGTATGTATATGTATTTCTATATATATTCCGTAAATAAAATATCTCAGAGAGATATTGCACAATTATGATTAAATGTTTATTACATATATATCTTTTATATTGATATGTTATCCATATATGGGTAATTATATATATATATTTACATTCCCAGAAAAGAGGTTAATTAAACAAAACATCTTTTATATTGAATTTGAGTGATATCTATCAGATACCTACCTATAAATATATCTACACTTATTAATTTCCGAGTTCCTACAGAGTTATAAGTCTTATATATAAAATTTATTAAAAAATATGTAGTTTATGTAAATTTATTCTTTGCTAAATTATCTCTATAAAATTAATATATGTATATGTGTATTTAGAATATAAACCACATTTATTTACGTATAAAGCCTATATAAATATAGTTATATATATACTGAATAATAAATTAGCAGACGGGGCTTCGATCAGATATAAAGTGAAACCAATACAATGAAATAAAGGAAATTAATTAGGGCAAATTGTTTTGGAATGCATAGTGTAAACAAAAACACGTGTCATTTCATGTACTTATTCGAGAGTATGTTATTGGGTTAGTGGGTCACGAAGTCAGTGCCGGTTTTGTTTATGAATTTAAAGGTAAAATAAACAATTGACATTCTTTAATTGCTTCGGGCTAACATTACTACGATATTAAAATACAAAAGGATTAAAAACCAATTTATATAAAATGAAATTAGTATTTATTTTACAAAAAAAAAAAAATATAAATCATCTATTTGAAACATTTGGAAAATTCACGGGATAGCAGCGAAATATGATTTGAGGAATTAACAAGAAGATTAATTTGCAGTTTATAATTACATTTGACATTTGAAAAATCACGGGATAGTAGTATAAAAATGAATTGAGGAATTACATGAAAACATTTGAAGTTATGGGAATAAAAACCTCACAAGTGTCAAACATTTACATGAGACTTTTGAAAAATCACGGGATAGTAAAAATTTATATCAAAGAGTTGAGTCTGGGGAGGGGGAAAATCTAGAATAACAGTTCAACAAAACAAATCATGAAATCAATAGAGATGGCAATCTCTTAAATAAAATTGTCAACCAATCAAATCAAGAAATCAATAGAGATGGCAATCTCTTAAATAAAATTGTCAACCAAACAAACAAAAGCCTGGAGTTATTAGCTCTCCATTAATAAAACTAATAAATATTCTTAGTTTATTCTTATATATTGATATTTCCTACTCTTATTATGTATATATTCGGTCATCGGCTAAGGTTTTGTGCAGAATTCCTTTTCACGAAATCCGAGCTTGGAATGCGAGGCTAGCTAGCTTCACATTGCGAGTTATAATCCTTCCCAAACGTATGTATACATATATATCTTCTTATGTACTGTGCATTGGATGATGTGGACTCGCTTACAGCTAGCGCTTTAGTCTCGACAGGGGCATCCTCACATCGTCTCTTGCATGCGAGAAATTAGAATTCACGACTCGAACTCTTGCAAAGACCGTGAGTATATGATTGTGTATAGAACGAAACCGGTTCGCTCTAAGTAAATAGTAGACTTCGGAGGAGTTGGAATTTGGAGATTTCGGGGCTTAGAGAAAGACCTGAGTAACGTACACGACGACATGGAAGATTGACAGAACAAGGTATAACGGCCCTCTGGAAAATCGCGTCGGCTGACTGTGCGAAGTTCTAGTTGATCTTTGACCACCCTGTTTATCTGCAGGAGGATAGGAGCCAAATTATGCAAGCAAAAGAGCATTTCTGAGTTCGTTCTAAAAGACAATCAATAAATAACAATAATCTACTAAAACAATGTCATATGTACGTTATAGCATCAGGACCAAAATAGGGGAGAGCCAAGCAGTAAATAAATCTTGAGTAACAAAAGACTTCACTAACAATTAACCGTTTGAGTCATTCTTAATTACACAAACAATTGAACAGGTAAATGTCATTAATTACAGGTATATTACGAATTCATTAGAGGTAGGAAGTCGAAATAGTGTTAGGGAAAGTTAAGTTCATAAAGAAAATAAAATAAAATTTAGAATTGCAGGAAATGGACCAATCAAATTCGATGCTCAACGCTCCTTTCAGAATCAAAGGGTACCACAAAACAAAAGTAATTAAGTTCCCACACCATAAATCAAAAAAATAACACAACGTTTGGTGGAATTTATTTACAGCATAAATACGAAAATTTACGTTCAAGGTCGTAGATAACGTATTAATTAATTAAGTACTTATATCTATAAAGATATGTAGTACAAGGGAGTTTTAAATAGCTTCCTGTAGTAATCAAAGAAAATAAGGGTCACATTTTCATGAAGGCTTGTGTGTCATACATATAAAGCCTTTGAGAAAATTAAATATCGATCAGAGCCAAAAGAAAAGTTTAAGAAAACTTGAAAGGATGAAAGAATTCAAAAATAGTAAAATTAAAATGGAAAAATATTAAAAAAAAAAAAGAATTCAAAAGAAGAGACGAGAAAACGAGTATATCACATATTCCCGAATAGCATATAGTGAGTCTTTTTAATATTAAGACTAAGTTTATTAATTCTCAGCCACTCGGCTAGATGAGCCAAATCTTCATTTTCCATTTCGTTTAAATTAGTATTATGGTAGAATAATATTGTGTCATCAGCATAAAGTTTCAGTGTACTTTTCACTCGCCATATTGCAATATTATTTATATAAATCAAAAATAGTAATGGCCCGAAAATCGAGCCCCCACATGTTATATTTCTATGATCACTTGATTCTTTTCCAATAACAACCGAACAGCACCTACCCGTAAGATAACTAGATAAAAGTTTTAGACTGTTGCCCATGATGCCCAGATATTCAAGCTTTTTTAATAGAATCTTATGATCAACCGTATCGAACGCCTTTTTGAGGTCTATGAAAATGCCCGCTGCATATTTTCCTTGATCTAAGTGTTTTTGAAGAGTTAGTATAAAATCAAAGGCAGCACATTTCGTGTTGGAGAATTTTCTGAACCCATATTGTTGAGGCGTGAGAATATTTTTAGTTGTGAGATATTTTGTTAGTCTATTTTTAATTCCATGTTCAAATACTTTGGAGAAGACTGAGAGTATGGATATTGGACGATAATTAGATGGATTTTTTTTGCAGTCTTCTTCGTGAATTGGAACGATTTTTGAACGATAGCTTCAATTGATCCGGAAACAGTCCACTCACTAATGATTGATTAATTAGAATAACAAGATGATCCGCAAATTTTTCTTTACAGAATCTGAGTAAGTTAGTTGTCATACCATCGACTCCTGGAGATGCATTAGTTTTTAGTTTTGAGATAATTTTTAAAACTTCTAGTTTGTTTGCATTGGCCATGTAGAGGGGCTGTAATGGGTCTTTATTAAGCCGCGTAGTTATGGCATGTTTATCACGTTGGGATGCATATCGTAAAAATCTCAAAACCTTGGGATGTGGATGGTGAAGATCACGAATCTTCCAATATTCCTCCAGGCTGATGCTCGACACCGTGGACGATTGAGAAAAAAATACAACACTAATTATAAATTAATTCCTATTTAAAAAAAGAAACATAACTGTCTAATGAAAAATCTTTAGTTTATAAAGCTGTCCGACAGAACATTAATATTATGTCACACCACTTTTATTTTTAAATCATTAATTAATCAGCTAATTAAATTTCATGTTCCTAATAGAGTCACGCGAGTTAAGCACATTTTTCACTGCAACAATAATATCAATACAAATTCACATATAAACTCTCAACCACTCATACACAGCTTAGGTAATCAAGATGCAGAAGTACCAGATATTTTTAATAGCATCTCCCACGCAACGCTAATAAAAAAATAAAAAATAGCATATTTTTTTACAGTAATTCCACACAGGAGGCCCTGAGGAAAATAATCTCCTCATATCATCATTGTAGAAACTGTGTGGAGGGTCTTTTTGAAGAGAAGAAGGAGTGAACATGGGTCTTGAAGAGAACCATGTTGCAGGAAAGAGGAAACACAGAGGCCGGCAAATCGTTCCACACCCGACTCGTAGAAGCGACCCATTCTCATGTGACAAATGTCAACCGTGTACATGTGTGAGTTTATATGAAAGCTGTCGATAAAAACGGCTCCAAACTTGGTGGAAAAATAAGTGACAATTAAGCAAATCAACACAGTAATCCAATTAATAAAAATATTTAAAAAAATAGTGATATTTGTAAATAAACAGTGATAATTAAACAAAGTGACAGCTTATTTGGTAATGGAAGTGCTAAATAACTAGATATCTCGTTTAATTTTTAAAGTTTTAATAAGGGACATTTGTGAACAAACTATAAAAATCTTCCTACAAACAAGAAAAAAGAAAAACAACAACGCCAAGAAAATGTCTAAATCTCCCAGCAAAGAAGGCAACACCATCACCACTAATACAACAACACGGGCATGTGCCTAGTGTGATGGCCAAAAAATTACCCATTTTCTGTAATATATAAACTTTACTGAATAAAGAACATTAAAAAAAATAAAAAATATCCGGCAGCATAGTTCTCACCGTCGGCGACTCATCAGTCGATGATTAATATTGAAAACGTGTCAATCTTCGAATTACAATTTTGGATATGTTTTTTTTTCGTGGAAGAGGCCATAATAAGAATATTTATTGTGTACAAGTAAGTATTTTTTTTTTAAATTATCTTTTCGTTATTTATCATCCAAGTGTCTTATTTCCACAACCTTTGAGACTTTTGTTTTTCTTACAATAATTTTTCCGGATTTTACCCTAACATTTTTGTACTGTTTTTCTTGGGCTCTTTTTACGTGTTCCAGTGCAGATATTAATTTTTTTACAGAAGATATTGCCCTGAAACAAGCGACAAACTATATCCTTACACACAACGGCGTAAACACAACAACTACTACTACTACTACTACTGTGTAGTTGTGTTTCACATCACATACTTACACAAATACTCACCAACATGGCTGAATGGAATATAATATATAGACTCGGAAACACTACTGTGTAATCACAAAAGAAAAAAAACCAAAACATTAGATCGTAATTTTTTTTAATGAATTTGTGATATAGGTACCTCTAATAGATTGATAATAGTTTTGACTTCATTATTTTGACAGAATGCTGGTTGAATGACAAATATATACCAAAAAACAATGAAAAACTATGACACCAACCACACAAAGAAACACAAAAACCAAAATGATGGTATAGTTATTGTGGGAATGATTAGTCGCTTGTTTGATTTACCACATACATGAGCGAGACAGGAGATAACCTAGGATAAAAAGGCTTGTAGTAGACTTGGTCTCTCAACTGCCTGCTCTCAGATAGAAAAAATGCCCTTTTAATGCATTGGAAGAAGACAGTTTTAAAAAGATAACTTATGTAAAATTAGAGGATTTAATTTCTGAACTCAGTGGTTATTGTGCAACGGTAGCGAACAGTTCCTACCTTGTTACAAAGAACTGTAGCCGCTCGTATCCCTGACATATTCTACAGCCGCGGGTTCCGGAACGGAAGGGGGAGGAGCTTGTGGCCTCTAAGCGGGTCAGTTAGATTCTAGTGGTGGAAGCAAGCAGCTGGACGGCGAGCCGAGGAAGTGTCGGACCAAACTCACGTGAGAGATTAATAATGTATCGAGAGTAATCAGTGCGAGATAACATGTTAGATATTTAAATAGAGTAGCTTAGAATCGTTTTATAAATTTGTAAGAATTATGTTTCTTTACAGGCGCCCTTTATTCAGATTCTTTGCAATACTTATGTTACCTATGTCCGTCGCGTTTAGAGCCATTGAATATTTCAGTTAAATATCGCGGACTTGGCGATATTTAACCACCCCTGTAGATTCATTACTAAATAGTCTCATTGCTATGTACCGAGGATTTTTATCAATAAACTAATTGCCTATTTGTCTCCAATTGTTAATGCTGGGTTTTATTGCAAATTCCTACCCACTGACGCCATCATGGCGGCTCAACATTTTTATTGTACACTATGCTGTAGCGGTTTGGATTATAAGAATTCCAAGAAGGAGGTAAATGGGTGAGTTGAGTAGCAGGTAATATCCTACGTTATATTTTGGGCCCAACGTGTGTGAATCCTGAAATTTCAATGGTGTATTACGCATGTCGGTATTTGTCGGGTTTTATTTTCGTGATGTTATATCTCGCACTGATTATTGTTCTGCGTGGGTTTGGTTTCTCGGCTCGTCGTACACCTGCAGACGCCGAAACCTTATTAATTTCGAGTTATAGATTTATAAAGTTGTTTGCAATGGAATCCAACTCATAGGGGTTTTACGTTTTACTTTGATGTTGTTCAGTCACTGACGACATTTATTTTATTTGATTGTAATTTTAAGGTTTTCAATCTTGGAAGGTAGTTCCGCATGTTCATAGATTATGTGTATTGTTGTCGCATGGTTCTAATATTTTTTTAAATAATTCCTCATAGTTAGGTTATGGAGTACAATATAGTCACCAGAAGCAAATCGGAAACTACCAACATGGCGAAATCTAGTGAATCTTCTTCGATGACAGTTCCCGCTCCTTCGCCGTTATCTGTGCCGGTCCACAAGTGGAACATTTCTTTCGATGGGTCTGCGGGCGTGAGGAATTTTATCGAAAGGGTCGAAGAGCTAGCACTGGCTAGAAATGTGAGTACAGTTTCACTTTTTGCTTCCGCTGTTGAGTTGTTTTCAGGCGATGCGCTCCTATGGTATAGGGTGAATCGGTCCTCATTTACCTCGTGGTCTGATATTGTGGCAGGTTTAAAAGAGGAATATGAACTTATGGATCATGAGCGTCGGTTGCTTGCGCAGCTGAGAGCTACGGTACAATTACAAAAGGAAAATTTGAATACTTTCATCATACGTATTCTCAACCTTAATAATCAGTTGTCATCGAAATTACCGGATGATGAATTGTTAGAAATTTTAAGATGTAATATGTTGCCTAGGTATATTCAAAAACTGTCACTTTCGATAATTCCGGATATTGCTTCCTTAAAGAAGCTTGGGAAGATGTTAGAATTGGCGGATAGCCGTTCCAGTGACAGGACTCCTCCTGTTATTGCACACCAAAATAATATTAATTCTTCTAGAAATTACAACTCACATAACAGGAGTAGTCATAAAAATACTGGAAATTATAATCCCAATGACAGGAATAACCGTCGTTATGTAAACCGAGATAATCTTAGCCTGTCCAATAATATTTCCAGGGAGGTGCATTGTTTCCGCTGCGGAAGGCCGGGGGTGAAGTCTCCAGATTGCAGCTGCCGCCGTTCAAAAAACTAATTGCCCGGGAGCTCCAGTCGGCGGGCGTAATGACGTCAACGTTCGCCGAGGTCACTTCCGGGGAATGGGTTTCCTGGCTGGCTACTGTAAGAAAATTTTATAAAAACTTATATGCTTCAAAGGAGATGGGAGCGACGAACAGGGACGGTCGACCTCACATCTTCTTTCAGGTTTTAGGTTCAAGTTTCTCTGGTTTATTAGATTCAGGTTCTCAGGTGTCTATTTTAGGCAACAATTTTCATTTGGAATTTTTAAAGTTGGGTTTCAAGCTTTCCAAGTTAGATAAAGAGCTTTCATTAGTTTCTGCTACGGGTCATTCGGTTGTTTGCTCTTATAAAATTACTCTTCCGGTTCGTCTCGATAATATTGAGAAAACTTTCAGTTTTGTAGTAATGCCTCAGATAAATGCCAACATTATTCTAGGCTGCGATTTTTGGAAAATTTACAACATATGTCCTAGAATTTCAAATCTGATGTCTTCTGAGGAGACGAACAGAGTTCAGTGTAGGTCGGAGGCCATAGGGTTAGACAACGCAGGTAACTTATCCGTAACGCAGCGCTCAGTCTTAGATAGGGTTATTCAAGAATATGTATCTTATTCGGGTAATCGTTTAGGAAGAACATCCCTAGAAAAACATGTCATTGACACGGGTGATTGTTCGCCAATTAAACAACGAATTTATCCGATTTCACCACATTTGTTACCACAGGTACATAGAGAACTTGACAGATTATTAGCGTTAGGTGTAGTAGAACCAAGCAACAGCTCTTGGAATAATCCCATTGTGTTAGTTCCCAAAAAGAATGGCTCTTTTAGGCTATGTCTTGACAGTAGAGTTTTAAATGCAAACTCTAAGCGTGACGCCTACGCAACACCGTTTATTTCGGATATATTAAATAGCCTGGATGGTGCGCGCTATTTAACAACGCTAGACTTAAATGACGCATTTTTTCAAATTCCCCTAGACGAGAACTCGAAAGAGAAAACCGCGTTCACTATCCCTAAAAGGGGGTTGTTTCACTTTGTAACAATGCCTTTCGGTCTTCACGGGGCGAGTTCGCGGATGATGAGGTTAATGGACAAGGTGCTAGGGCCTCAGTTTGATGGGAAAGTTTTCTGTTACCTTGATGACATTATTATCATAAGTTCTTCTTTTGAAGAACACATACAACTCTTGAGACAAGTTAAACAGAAATTGCAAGCTGCGGGGCTTACCATAAACGTAGAAAAGTCTGTTTTCTGTAGAGATTCCTTAAAATACTTGGGTTACGTGATAGACAGCAAAGGGCTTCGCACTGATCCCGAAAAAGTTAAAGCAATTGTGGACTTTCCTACCCCTACGTCTCAAAAGAGCTTGCGTAGATTCATTGGGGTACTTTCGTGGTACAAAAGGTTTATCCACAATTTTTCTATTGTTGCGTCACCGTTACATAACCTAACAAAGAAGGAATTCGCGGGCAGGAAATTTGCCTGGAATGATCAGGCGCAAGCGTCGTTTGTAAAGTTAAAAAATTTTCTGGTAAATGCTCCGGTTCTAGCGTGCCCCAATTTTAATAAACCCTTCATCATCAGTTGTGACGCATCGAGCGTTGGGCTCGGTGCAGTTCTCAGTCAGTTGGACGACAATCAGGTAGAACATCCCATTTCTTTCATATCAAGGTCTCTATCTGCTCAAGGAAGAAACCACTCCACAACTGAGAGGGAATTAAACGCAATGATTTTCGCTTTGGAGAAATTTAGAGGATATATTGAAGGTTCGCCTATTCCGGTGAAAGTTATTACTGACCATTACAGTCTGAAATGGCTTACCAATTTGAAATCACCTTCAGGTAGGCTAGCGCGGTGGGCAGTAAGGCTACAGCAATTTAACTTCGAAATTATCCACAGGAAGGGTAAAGACAATGTAATTCCAGATGCATTATCGCGGGACCCGTTACAAATAAATACAATTGCTAGAGGTTTTGTTACATCTGATAAATGGTACATCAGTTTGAGGGAGAAAATTTTAGCTCACCCAGAGAAATATACGGCTTGGAAGGTAGTTGATGATAAAATATACAAACATATCCAGAGCATGGAAGCCCTTCATAGGTCTTATGACTGGAAGGAAGTTCTTCCAAAGGAAGTTAGGAAGAATATTATCATAGAGCACCACGTTCCGCCGGTTTGTGCTCATTTTGGGATAATGAAGACCTTAAACAGAATTAAGCACAAATATTACTGGCCTAAGATGTCGGCTGATGTTAAGCTTTTTATCAATAAATGTCAAACCTGTTTAGGTTACAAAAGCACCAATTTGTTACCTCCGGGGCTTATGGGGGATCCTAAGTTAGTTCAACGGCCGTGGCAGATGATTGCGACAGATCTGTTAGGTCCGTATCCGAGCTCTTACAAAAAAGGCTACACTTACTTGTTAGTAATTTCAGATTTCTTTACAAAATTTACTAGGCTGTTCCCACTTAGGAAGGCAACGGGAAGCGTCATCGCTGGGATTTTGGAAAATGAAATTTTTCTCAAGTTTGGAGTGCCGGACACGATTGTATTAGATAATGGGCCTCAATACATATCTCGCGACATTAAGGCTTTAGTTAGCAAATTTAGTATACGTCATTTATTTTACAACTGTAGGTATCACCCTCAGAATAATCCGGTGGAGCGTATAAATAAGGTATTAGTTTCAGCTCTTGCTTCGTACGTGGGATCTGATCACAGAACTTGGGCAAACTACATACCTGAAATAGAGTTAGCAATAAACACTGCGGTGCATGAAGTAACTGGTTACACTCCATTTTTCCTCAATTTTGGTAGAGAAATCATTCTTTCAGGAAAGGACTATAAAGGTGTTGATTTTAATGCTGAGGAAATTCAATTTTCTGAACGTGATTCCTGGGCTGCTGGTCTGCAAAAAATTAATGATATTTTTTCACAGGTGCGCACATCTTTAAGACAGTCTTATGAACGCAACAAACGTCAGTATGATCTTCGTCGTAGAGATATTCAGTACAATGTCGGGGACATCGTGTGGCGCAGGTCGTTTGTTCTTTCAGATGCTAGCAAACATTTTTCTGCTAAATTAGCACCGAAATTCATCAGAAGCAGAATAATAAATAAAATCTCTCCAGTTGCTTATCAGTTAGCAGATATGGCTGGTAAAGATCTGGGTACTTTCCATGTAAAAGACATCCTTAAATCAGAACACGCAGATTGAGTGCGGTGTTACTTCGTTTTCTCGATGTCCAATACTCCTTGGAGTGATTTAATTTGGGTTTTAAAACATTAGTTAGTAAGTGCATGCATAACCGACTTATGTCTGCATAATCTCACTCAGCGTGATGACATGACTTAAATCTTATGTCCGCACGTTGAGGGAGTATTTGTTAAGTGTTTTATGTTTAGAGTTTGTGGTGTTTGTGTAATGTTAAATAATACATGGGTTTTATTGTGGAAATTTTCTTTCGGAACGTATGGGTAATTGGCCATTACCTTCATGTTTTGAAAGAACATTTTATGGTATTAAAGTATTGCTGGTTGAATAATTTCATAGTTATTTTATGGAATTAATGACAGTGAAATTGTTCAACAAATTGGGGTTGTTCACAAGTATTATGTAAATTTTATGTGAAGGTTTATTCTTTTTCCCTGTAGATGCCACCTTCATTATTTTTTTTGTAAAACATATTAGGTTAGTAGTTATTGTTTTGTGCATGGTTTGTGAAATTGAGTATATGGATTGGTACATCTAATTTTAGGTTATATTCTAGACTGAGTTAAACATTTACCTATTTGTGGTGGTATATCCACAAGATTCCTTGTGGGGAGTTCCACACAATATTATAATAATATTTAAGGATTTTGAATATGTTCATTTAGACTGTACAAGCAGTTTAGCCTCAGAAGCTTTATGATCTATTTTATGAGATTTTAGGAAATCTCTGCTGCATGGAACTTTCCTTAAGTTTTCTTGGAAAAATTTATTATTTATTGGATATATGTAATGTACAGCTGATGTTATTTATTTTATAAATAATTAGTATTTTAAAGATTTTAATCAATTTTATTTATGGCATATTGCTTACATCTCACTTATAGAGAATCTTTTAAGATATATTTCGAATTACATGGAAAACTGGTTGATTCTTACTTTTATTAGCCTTACACTACTTTCTTGAATAAATAAATTCAAAGCGGTTGGAACTGGGTTGGCTAGAGCTCAGCTAAACTAGGTCCAAGCGTTTTATCAAGAAAAAAAAAAAAATGGTGTGACATACTTGGATGGTATATAATTATTTTGGTTTTGACCATGGTATTTTAAATTACAGAGTTCCTTCTAGAACACAACCAGTATAGGAGTTGTGTTGATTATTATCTTTATGTTTGTCAACAGGTGTCTGATAACACGTTATTTATGATTTTGTCAACAGGTGTCAGGCCTGTAATTATTTAATAGTAAAATGGTTATTTTAATTGGGGTGTGTTTCTCTGATAACACGTTATTTATGATTTTTTCAACAGGTGTCAGGCCTGTAAATATTTGATATTAGTGGAAAATTAATTCTTAATGGGGTGGTTTTCATGGTTATTACCTTGTTAATTTCCTTACGTGTCAGGATATGTTAAATTCATTTTATATCTGAGTTATTGATAATTTTCTTTTCACAACAATATTGGTGAATTGTTTACTATTTTGATAGGTATGAGAACATAGGTTTATAGGAAATACATTATTGTTTCTAAATATTTTCTTGTTTCTGGTCGCACTCTCAATTTTGTGTAAACTTAATAAAATAAATAAATATTAATAAATAAAATAGAAAAGATTTATATAAAAGGTAAAGGAATAGATAATAATTTTAATTTCAATAGTGATTTTACATGTAAGCTTTAGCTTAGCGTTCAGATTCTCTCTCACGTATACCACTTCTTCATCTCTCTGGATTCTTCTTCTCCGCATCATTGGGACTTCAGCGAAATGGGATTTCTTCAAACAACTGGACCATCACAGCATCAATTTATGAGAGCCTACTAAGTCGTTCGCAGAATATGTAACCACAATCATTTGGACTTCAGCGAAATGGGATTTCTTCAAACAACTGGACCATCACAACATCAATTTATGAGAACCTACTAAAGTCGCTCGCAGAGTATTTAACCACAATCAGTTGGACTTCAGCGCAATGGGATTTCTTCAAAACTATGGGACCTTCAATAACACCAATTTTATGTCATCCTACATATAGTTGCTCTTGAAAAGGCAGAAGAATACGTTCATTTTGGATACATCTCGGACGGACCTCTACAGTTACGGGGTCTCAGTCTTCACAAACAACCACTACTATCCTGCACTTGCAAGAGGGAATGACAACTGGTCTTCGCTGGAACAACATCATCTTGGCCTTTCACACTCTATATCTTCCTGATGTGCTGATGCAGCTTTTTTTCGGCTTGAACTTGCCTTAAGACGCCAGGTGGCGTATTGGAATTTTTTGCAAAAATTCTCTTGGCCATGGGGGTAATGCAACGGTAGCGAACAGTTCCTACCTTGTTACAAAGAACTGTAGCCGCTCGTATCCCTGACATATTCTACAGCCGCGGGTTCCGGAACGGAAGGGGGAGGAGCTTGTGGCCTCTAAGCGGGTCAGTTGGATTCTAGTGGTGGAAGCAAGCAGCTGGACGGCGAGCCGAGGAAGTGTCGGACCAAACTCACGTGAGAGATTAATAATGTATCGAGAGTAATCAGTGCGAGATAACATGTTAGATATTTAAATAGAGTAGCTTAGAATCGTTTTATAAATTTGTAAGAATTATGTTTCTTTACAGGCGCCCTTTATTCAGATTCTTTGCAATACTTATGTTACCTATGTCCGTCGCGTTTAGAGCCATTGAATATTTCAGTTAAATATCGCGGACTTGGCGATATTTAACCACCCCTGTAGATTCATTACTAAATAGTCTCATTGCTATGTACCGAGGATTTTTATCAATAAACTAATTGCCTATTTGTCTCCAATTGTTAATGCTGGGTTTTATTGCAAATTCCTACCCACTGACGCCATCATGGCGGCTCAACATTTTTATTGTACACTATGCTGTAGCGGTTTGGATTATAAGAATTCCAAGAAGGAGGTAAATGGGTGAGTTGAGTAGCAGGTAATATCCTACGTTATAATTGTAGCGTGTCTAAATGTTTTTGGAGGAGAGGTCGCAATTTTATTCGGCAAAACAATTTGATACTTAAACGAATCGAGCAAGGATTTTGCTGTTCATTTAAGAGATTTATCGATTAATTGTAAATTTGGAAATAATAATAATTTTATCAGAAAAAACTAATATATTTTTTCCGGTTTGTAAACCGAGTAAGATAGCAGAGTGCATTGAACTCGTAGTTTTGACTCAAGTTCAAGGCCGCAAGTATAACACGGTATTAGCAAAAATCTAGGTCAACAGTGCGCGAGCGTCGCAAAGCACACATTGCGAAAGACAAGGATGATGGTGAATTCAGTAAATCAAGAAGTGTTTGTAGGCCGATGTCGCCGAAAGCGAAATCGCCCAAGCGAAAATACGCTACGTTTGCAGTAAAAGCAAGCATATTTCTTTAGATTGAACATTCAAGACTAATGTTTGTAAAGTATGCAACTTTAAAGTTCATCTTACAAAACAGTGTAAACGGAATCCAGTTGGTAAAAACGTGATTATATTAATTTCAGATACGGGCATGAATCCAGATAACATTAATCCAGATAATTAATGACGGCCGGCGTAGCGCAGCGGTAAGACGCTTGACTCGCTCACCGAAGGTCGCGGGATCGAATCCCGGCGTGGAAAATAAATTTTATTTGATTAATTTGTGTTATTTCACAATTCATTCATTTAAAATAATAAATAGTATATTTGCGGCACGTTTCAGAGTGGAAGATACTCTCTGTATCGCCTGGTGTAAGACCACCATTCAGAATTGAAACGTTGCTCGAAACGGCATTAGCCGTGTTTGGTGACCAGATCTAAATAGCCAGGTACTTTCCCACCTTCCTCTTCCCTATCTCCTTCCCCTCCCCACTACCCTCAGCCTCACAACATACCCCAATCGGGGATGCCATACTGTCCCAACTGCTCCCGTCTGAAGCCATGCTCACTGGCTTCAGACGGGAGCAGTTGGGACTCTTGTGAGGTATTCATGTAAAAAAAAAAAAGCGATAACAATTTTATGTAGATGTTTTAATAAACGGGGTCAGAAACAGGTTAATGCTAGATACGGGAGCTACCTGCAGTGTCTTGAGAGAGGGATATGATTTACGTAAATTTAGCAGAATAAAATTATCGCCGGAAAAGATTAACTTACGAGGTTTTGAAAATATCCTTTTAAAACTTGTTGTCCTAGATTATTGATACTCGTTTATCGGTTCTAAGACGAGATTTTATGAAACTTTGAACTTAGGAATTACAGGATTCGTGAGTTGTGTCAATCAAAATACATTAAAAGAACGGTTAGAGGAAATATTTATGGAAGTTAGGCAAGTTTAACAAATACGAAGTTGTTTTGAGGTTAAAGCAAGTTCCAGTATTCCGGAATAAAAGGATTATTCCGTTCGCTTTGCAAGAGAAAGTTGAAAAGGAATTAAATGCTCTACTTTCTAGAGGAATAATAGCGCCAGTTAAATATAGTGAGTTTGGCAGTGCGATCGTTCCAGTTGTACCGGACGTAGCTTTAAATTTCTGAATATTGCATATAATTAATGTATAATGTCGGTTCTTTTAAAATATTATATTTAATCACGGGGTCAAGCAGTCGGCATAAGACGAAAAACAAGTCTTGACCCTCCCATTCCTATATGTACATTCCTACACGCCACTTTTATACTTTGATTTGCATAAAAATAAACTGATTTGCGGGTCAACCAGTCAATATGGACAAAAACAAAGCTTGATCCCACCCTGCTATTATATGTGTACATACCTATACACTATGAAGGTAATTTTTGTTATTTATAAAACGGTTTTTGCACAAATCTAAAATCTGTGCAAAACCCATTTTGCTATATACCCAATTTGTGCAAATCTGTTCATTTTTAATTTGAAGAAATTCGCTCTGTGCAACCATTCTGAAATATGTTCTTAAATCATTCTTAAACTGTGCAAAATCACAAAATAAACAAAGTATCGGGAAGCACGGAGAGTAGGGCATATATGATACGGTGGGCGACTCGGGTTCGTTGCGCAACGGCGAAACGTACGCCGTTCAGTTTCATGTCTCTAGCGGTCCAAATTCTAAGAATTTATGTCAGTTCTAGGAATTGAGATGAAACAAAGCGCTTTAAATACGGCCCCTAGAGCTCTAGATCGTCATAGATCCATAAATCATCACCACACTAGCATATCCACCTGCACTTCTCTGCCTTCTCCGATCAAACGATTGGAAATTGGACTTCTTCTTGCTCTGGCCGACCTGTTCCCCTGAAGACCCCGCATGCAAATTTCGATCACCCTTTTCAAGGCGCAGTTTCCCCTCTACCTCCCTTTCTCCCCTAAAAAAATACAAAAAACATAAAAATCACAAATCTTTTTAGAAATTTTATTTTCTACAAAATTGATTAATGTAATTTTTTCACGAAATTGTACTGGAAAAGAGATACGCACAAAAAACCGAACCAAGTCGAGCATTTTACCTGTTTTTATAAACTTATACACACTTTTACCCCTGCATATCTCGATATTTATTAGAGATAGAAGAAAATTTTTTAGATTAAAAATTGTGGGTAATTTTATGTTCTACTAAACTTGTACATACACTTTAGCCGAAAATTTTATTGGAAAACCAGATATTTGAGAAAAACTAGATTTTGGTTCGATTTTGGCTGTTTTTTTTTCAAAATCGCTAATAATTTGTACTGACCTGTAAGTCGCGTTACCACTGTTAGAAAACTTCTACCACCAATGCCTGGACGGTCGCATATCAAGAAATTTACCGGCGAGAGATATATCAAAATCATAAATTGTTTTCATTTCATTGTCAAGTTGTAAAAAAATTCAAATTTTGTTTAATAAAGCGTTTACAAACGAAAGAATTTCAATTAATCACTGAAGACGATATAAGCGATTCTCAACCGAAATTTTGAAACAGATATTTTTTAAAGATAAACCCCACATTGGAGGCCCCGAGGAAAAATAATCGCCCAGGGACTTGTGGAAAGGTTGTTCGACATCATTGGAAAAGTCGTGTGGAGGGTATTTTTAGGGAAAGGACGGAGAGGAAGTTCTTGGAAGAGAAAAGGTATGAGGGTTTGGTAGGACTCTGGGAGTCAATGTGTTCAGAAATCATGTGTTCACGAATCCAATCCTCCCTCCCACTGCGTTGCAAGGTAATGGTGGAGAGAGTCCGGCTGTAAAGATCAAAAGGTCTCCCACTTCCATTTTCTCCCAATCCGGCCCACCACGCAGTAAGTGGACAAAATCCGTCACCAAAACCCATGCAAACTTCACCCGTGTACCCGGGAACCCATGCTCAGTCACCAAACATAGCGGACCACTTATACTGGATATCCAATATAATTTTCATAATAATTTCGAAATTAAAATATTATGTACTTAGTTTAGATCATTTCTACTCCAATGTACACATGTATCCCTTCAAAACGCAATAAAAAAATCCCATATATCATAAATATTTATAATAACGATTTGACAATAAAATTAGGTCATAAATGATTCATATTACTTGTGAGGTTTTTCCCTAAACATTATTGAAGAGAGCTCCAAACCCAAGGTAATTCGACTTCGTAACAAATATAATTGATTAAAATCCTTGTAGACCCTCCCCTCTACCCATCCCCCATATGTTATGTATATAAACCGTAGACTAAGAATAATTTGTACCAGTCTGAAGATGGCTCTGACGAGCTGAAACCGGTTAGGGTCAATATAATGAAGGCGGTACACAACCCTAACAAAAATACCAGTCTGAAGATGGCTCTGACGAGCTGAAACCGGTTAGGGTCAATATAATGAAGGCGGTACACAACCCTAATAATTTTTGTTTGTTCAAAACTTACACTTTTATAATTTACGGCGAATTCGTAACTCTAATAACTTTTTTTTCAAACCTTGTCCTGGGGATGTAAGTTCTTTGTATTTAAGTTTAATAAAAACAATACCTTACCTTTAATATATTTTACGTACAACGATTTTAAAACTTTATAACCCGTTTTTCAACTATAAAGTTAGCGGTAAGCACAAAATTTTATTTTTCTAGACTATGAATTAATAACTTCTGAAGTGCGACATGGAAACACATTTTAAGTATTTGTAACATATTCTTCAGAATTAATTAAAATGAACGCGGTGGAAAGGTCTAATCTCCAGGCCTGCTAGGGTGAATTCGACCGTACGTTCATCCAGTACGCCGTGCCGCGGGCGCATATTTGTTTACACCAGGTGTGGGGAACCTTCGACGTGGCTCTTTGGTGCGGCCCGCGGGCACTTTCGGTGCGGCCTGCTGAAAGAACCATAAAAAATTATACAGAACGGGATGATTTTTTCATGGTGTTTCAGATGCATTTTTAAGACGTTATTGAAATGCGTTGTGTTATCTAAGTTCTTAATATATTGCCAAACTTCTGCCAGTTAAGTAGTTAAATTAATATAAAATCATTCAAAGTGAATTATTTTGAAATATGTAAATAAACATTAAATCATATGCATGTTCTTATCTAATCTAATTGCATACGATAAATATGCTACAAAATCCAGAAAAATCATTCACTTAATCTGAGTACAATTTACCTATGGACTTGTGGACTCCTATGCAGACATATTATTAAGGTAAAACCAATCTTGTGTTCACAATGCAAATTTCTATTTCGGATTCATCTGCTAACGCATTTCGAAGGAAACCGTTCATGCGCTCCGACTGCAAAAAATCGGAAGGGAATCATTCTGTTGTTCTAGTCGCAGTTCATTTAAAGCTGGGGACTAACAATTCAACTCGCTTTAACGGTAAAACCAGTTTTGTGTTCAAAAGACAATGAAAAAATTACAAGTGTGGTTTCATCTGCTTACGCATTTTGTAGAAAACCGTTCTCGTTTTTGAAGTTCTACTTGCTTCTGTGTAGTAGGTATTGGAGAAAAGCCATTTTCATGAACTGAGTGTAGTTTTAATTCCCCGAGTAAAGAAAGATTCACCCTGTAACTAAAACCAGTTCTGTGTCTAGAATGCATCGAAAATATTTGAGGTGTAGTTTAATTTTTTGACGCATTTCTCACATTAGAAGTGCATTTATAAAAAACCAATGTGTTCCGAATGCAACGAAAAAATTCCAGGTTGGGTTTCATTTTGCTAACGCGTTTCGTAAGAAACCATTCTCGTGTTTGAAGTGCAGTTATAAATTTGTAGTTGCATTTGTGCTGCCAGTATTGGAGGAAAGCAATTTTATGTTCTGAGTGTAGTGTGAATTCCCCGATTCACCTTGTAATTTTTTAATTTTTTTTTTGTTATTTATTTATTTTATACACTTTAAAAATACAAGACAAAAAATCCCGATAAACTACTTTTTAGCAGTTTGTCTAACGGGTTCTTTACGATAAAGATCTTATAATAGTGATTTAATAGTTACATTTTTACAATTATATAAAATTAAATTAATTTTTTTACAGAAATAAAGATAAAAATAAATTTTTGTAAACATAAATAACATTTTTAAAGTCTTTAGAATAATATGTCATTGTAAGGTAATACAAATTAATTCTTTCCGTAAGCCAAGTCTTCAATAAATTCATCAATTGTTTGTTTTGGGCACAGTTTTTAATTTCAGCAGGTAACATATTTAAACAACTGGGAATCATGTAATTTAACGTTCTTTGTCCATATTTATTTGTATGCTTAGGTAAAATTAGCCCTTCATTAAAGTTAAAACGAGTATTATGGTTATGTTCCAGCCTGTTAATATATAAAGGATTATTTATGTGCTGAAATATAATTTTGAACCACAGAATTGCTCTCACTGAAAAAACTTTGAGACTCTGATAAAAGTATGGAATATTATGCCTTTCTTTGTATACATTTTTTTTCAGCTCTTAATTTAACCAATGAATTTTGCACTTATTGAACATGGTCTATATTTGTTTTACAGGAAAATCCCCAAGCTGTTATTCCATACCTTATGACAGATTCAGCTAGAGATAAATAAATTATTCGAAGTGTGCAGATAGGAACAAAAAATTTTAGTTTATACAATCTGCTTTCAATTGATCTTAGTCGTGCACAAACTTTGTTTATTTGTATATCCCACTTGAAAAAGCAATCAATAATAACACCTAAATAAACATATTCTTTAACTAGTTCCATATTTTCACATGTACACGTTGCAGGAATACCATTGTGTAAGCAATCTGATGTATGTGTCTTTATTTCAGGTGTAATATATACCTTAACATTAGGGGATCTTATATGTAACAATTTAGTTTTTTTTGCATTTATGACTAAGCCAGAGTCATGAGACCACTTTAAGAGTTCAATGTAGTCTTTTTGTAAAAGATCTATACAAGTTTGCAAATCACTGCTAGAAATCACTAAAGCAGTATCATCCGCGTATACAAAGTACTTTACATGTCTAAAAATTAATTTAATAAAAGATACATATATAATATACAGAATTGGACCTAATATGGAACCTTGAGGAACGCCGGCAAAAAACTTCTTTTTTTTTACTTAAAGAGTTTAAGAGTTTTAATTTCATGCATCGGTTGTTTAAGTAATTTTCAAAAAGTTTTAGTAGTTTTCCTCGTATTCCTATAATTTCTAGTATTTTAAGTAATTTACCATGATCAATAGTATCAAAAGCTTTCGAATAATCTATAAATAAGACTAATGTATGTTTTTTACACTTTAATTCATTATTTATCATGTTGGCAAATTTTTGAAGCAGCAATTCTGTACTCTTTTTTTTTGGAAACCGTATTGATTAGTATCTATTATAGAAAAATCTTCTAAATATTTATTAATTTTATATGAATATATTTTTCAAGAATTTTTTCTAGAGATGGCAAGATACTAATTGGTCTGTAGTTACCCAATACAGTGTGGTCACCTCCCTTATATACAGGTCTGATGATACTACATTTTAAGTCATCGGGGATTTTTGCTTGAAATAAGATTCTGTTTATAAAATGGGTTATAATTGGACCTAGGATTAAAATATGTTTTTTAATATCGCTCATCCTGATACTATCAATTTCTGGAGAAGAACTCTTAATTTGTCTAACAATGCTTTCTATATCCGCCGCTGTTGCCCTCGGTAGGTACATGCTTTGAGGCATCGCCTCTGGTTCAAATTTAGTTGTCTTATGGTTGCACTTATGTAACATATTGTAAACACTTTCAGAGAAATAATCAACAAAATCATTAATTAAACCTTCTTTTGTTCGACCTTTCATCAGATATTTAGAAGCATTTTCATCACAGTCATTTTTACAATTAGTTCCTAAAATTTTATTACACTCCTCCCATGTTTTTTTTTGAGTCTTGAAAATAGTTTTTGAATTTATCGTTATAGTAAGAAGTTTTTAATTTAACTAATAATTTATTTAACACATTTCTAAAACATTTATATTCTTTCTCGTAATATTTGTTTGTTGGAGAATTTTTCCAGCGTTTATATAAATTATCTCTTTTTTTAATTTACATAAAACATCGGAAGATATCCAATCGTTTTTCGCATAAGGCCGGGTTTTGGATTTTTTACTTATCACAATTGTGCTATTTTTATACAAGTCATCAAAATAATTCTGAAATTTTGAGTAAATATAGAACAGTCATTTTCTTCTAAAAGTGAATTCCAATCATAATTTTGGATATTATTGTCGATATGTCTCTGCGAAAGAATCGTTATATTTTCAGTTTTGTTCAAGTTTACTTGTTCTATAGAATCTAACTGAACATTAATAGCCGTGGTGTGGTGATCAGCAATGTTATAATCACATACGCATGAGGAAATTGAACTCACACCCGTGAAAGCTCCAGCGGATTGTCTTCCGCTAATCCTTACAAAAAAATGATCGATACACGAGCTGTTTATTTTCTGTTGAACTATCACTTCTCTTGTTACATCATCTATACATTTTATTAAATAATTATTTGCAAGGATATTTTCATAAGTTATTATGACTGAATCATTTCTATTTAATAAGTTTAAATTGATGTCACCAAAATATATGACACTTTCATTTGGGTCAATATTATTTTTAAAAACAGAAGATATTTCAGACAAAAATGCTTGTTTATTGAGATTCGGAGGTCGGTATATAGCTAAAAGATTTAAATTTTTGTTATTTTTAAATGTCAATTTTCCAAAAACGTTTTCAAAATATATTGTGTCTATAAATATATAAGACAATTTGTCAATTTGTTGTAATTTTTTATTAATAATGTGACATACAAATATCATGAGTTGCTTCGCTGACAAAGAAACTACAATTAAAGTTATTTGTCCGTCTTCAAAATATTATATCACTTTGTAATTAAACTTATTTTTCAATCTTCTTATTACTTCAATCTGTGCTACCCAGCTAGACAACAAAACAATCATCATCTATCATTTTCTGTCTCCATGACAACACCTATTTAAAATTCGAACATAAAGGAATCCTATGCATTTCTAGGTAGGTACCTATTCCTTTACATCTCCCCCCCAGGGTTAGAAAATTTCTCTGGAGATTTTCGTCTCTTTCAATTCCTTTTTCTTCTTTCTAATCTTCATTTTCTTCTAGTATGGGGATATAAATTTGACTCCATCTTTCTATGTCCTGTATTAATCTTGTATATTGATTGGGATAGTTTATCTTCGATTTTAAATGGACCAATCCTTAACTCATCTAATTTTCTTCTATTTAGTTTGTGACCATTTTCAACATATACCATATCACCTATTTTAAAATTATGAATTGTTCTTTTTTTATCAATTAATATTTTATTATATTCATGTGACTTAATTGTTCTTTCTAATGCAAATTTTCTATCTCTAATCCAGTCATCTGCTTCTTTTTTTAATTTAAGTTCATTTGGTATGAATGAAACATCAGTACCATCCAATAGGTATCTCGGTGCAAAGCCTGTTATCGAGTGTTCCGTGTTATTATATCTATCAACACAATTATGAGCAATAGTTGTCCATGCTTTAGTTTTTAGATTTTCATTTATCTTACACCTTATTTTATTTACGAGTGTTTGGTTTAGCCTTTCGTTCAGTCCATTAGAAAACGGCGAATTTACTGCAGTAAAAATTAGTGTGATTGATCTTTCATTTAAAAAAGTTTTAAACTCTTTTGAGTTAATTCCAGGATATTGGTCGGTGAGAACCATGCCAATTTCATTAATAATTTTCCTCAAATCTTGGGTTAAGGGAAACCATATTTTCCGTGTTTGATATCTTTTCTTTAGAGAATTCTTAATTTTGTTATAAACATCCGTAGTCGTTATGGCGGTATGTTTGCTTGCATGTTTTAAATCATCGGGAATATCAAATATATGTCCATCGGGTGTCTCGATTGAGGTTACGCAGATCACATTGCTTTTTCCATCCGATGCTGCTGACACTGTAAATGTGAATCTTAATTTTTCCATTTCCAAGGTTATTGTTTCTCTTCACTAAAATTGTAGTTTTATAAGACAATTTGTCAATTTGTTGTAATTTTTTATTAATAATTTGACATACAAATATCATGAGTTGCTTTGCTGACAAATAAACTACAATTAAAGTTATTTGTCCGTCTTCAAAATATTATATCACTTTGTAATTAAACTTATTTTTCAATCTTCTTATTACTTCAATCTGTGCTACCCAGCTAGACAACAAAACAAAACAATCATCATCTATCATTTTCTGTCTCCATGACAACACCTATTTAAAATTCAAACATAAAGGAATCCTATGCATTTCTAGGTAGGTACCTATTCCTTTACAAATATTTGCGAGAAGGTGAGATTATTTCTTACATATAACAAGATACCTCCACCGGATTTGTAACTTCTGCAATAGTGATATGAATTAAATCCGGGAATTTCATATAAACCAACATGTTCTGAACGTATTGCTGTTTCACAAAGCATAAGTATGTCAATGTGATTTATACAGTTTTTAAAATAAGCATGAAAGAGATCCCAATACTTGCAAATTGACCTAATGTTTAGTTCTACACAAGTTAGATTATTTGTTTCACATTTTCTTGTAGTCTGCATTTGAATCCATTCATGCAAATTATTAACTTTACAATAATTTACATCTCTTTCATCATCAATATAACTAAAAGACATTTTTTATTTGAAAATATTCATCTGAAATCCTACCATCAGTATGTTACGAGTGTAATAGGCGTGACAAATAAAAATAAACAATTATTTTTATAAGAGAGTAACATGTAACAATGTTATCTATATAAAGTGAATTTGTTGTTATATTTGAACAGTATAGTGAGAGTATACATATCACATACACATGTAAATTAAATTGATTATCTTCATTAATGTTAATTATCAAAATACTAAAATAAAACAAAAGATTCTTATTTAAAATATATTGTTGCATATTTTTTGATATGATAAAATTAATATTCAATATTTTGTTCAGCAATTGCGAGTATTTTTTTATATACCTTACAGTTGTTTTTGTCATTTGCTCTACGATTAACTGGAAATGACATTTTATATTTTTCATTTTGAATGAACAGTTTTTGCAATTTGGTTGTTTATCCTTGTTCCCGCAATCACTGAATGAGTGATCGAGACCGCAGTGACTGCAAACAGGCTTTTCGTTCTTCTCTCTCTGCAGACATCTTGCAGTACCATGTCCGAAGCGTAAACAGTGGTAACATTGCATGACCGGATTTGCGTCTTCAAAAAAGATTCTTTGGTATCCGATTTTAATTTTATCTTTGTTAATGATTATTCTCCGGGTTTCACTATCTACTTCGACCACATAGTTAGAAGTGTCATTAAATTTATTTTTAATTATTTTCTTGATGTTGAAGGCAGGTTTCTGTTCTTTGTTTTGCGACATAATTTTAAATTCTTCATTTTGTTCAATGATGTCATAAGTGAAGTCTTCTTTATCGTAATCGTTAAATATTCCCTTGAAAATTAAAGTAGGTTTTTTTTTGATAATGTTTTAGTATCGATATCATTTATTACTTTTGAGATCTCCATTTGTATTTTATGTGCGTCCTCTTTTTTTAAACACTCAATGATGATTCTGTTTCGAGATATTTTTTTGATGCCTTCAATACATATTCCCAGTTTACTAATTTTAATATGTTTTTGTATTTTTTTAGTATTGAGTCAGAAGTGTCACTATTTGTTTTAGGACTAATCATTAGACAATATTTTTTTTTTTTGTTTATTTTGAGGGTAAGCACATGTTTTATCTCTATTAGCGATTTCTGTTTTTTTTTTTTTCTTCTGACATTTCAATTGCCAGGTGACCTAATAACGATAGTATATTCTATGCTTTATTCGTCACAAAAATTTGTTGGTCTTTACTGAATTTTTTGTTGGGATCTTGCACTGCGAAAAGTAGTTCATTAACTACCTCCTTTGCTTCTTCCATAAATTTGTGAAGATTGGCCATATTTATTTTTTCGCCACACTTACTCCACTTTACACTTTTAAATCAGTAGTATTGCACAATATAATAATATAATAATAACGTAATATTTGTATAGCGCAGTTTTGTGTCATTTCACTTCAAGTGCGCTTAACTATAATAAATTAAAAAATAATCCTACAGTGTTCCTTACGAGATAATTACAAAATATTTATAAAATAATACCTATGAAATAAAGAATATACAGTATTTACAAAACAATGACAAGAGAACAAAGATTAACAAAACAGTGCTGTTATAGCACAGAGGAAAATAATAATATACAAAAACAGTGTTATTGTAGCACAGGACAAAACAAGAACTTTTAAACTAAAATATAATACACTAACTTCTTACAAAAAATTCAGATATTAAACATAAAAGTACAATTAGGAGGAAACCGAAACCAAACGATTACCGGATACTTGAGAACATGACTTATTACTTGTATTGAAAAGATGTTAGGATTCATGAATGGTACGATTTTTTAAATAATTTTGTTTTTAAAGCCCGTTTAAATTCTGCCAAATTCTGGATATTAGTAAGAGCTGAGGGAAGTTTATTCCAAATGAGAGGGCCAGTTACACGAAAAGAGCGATCATAGTAAACGGCTCGATTTGACCGAGAAAGTTCGATTAAACGATTGGTAACATCCAGATCTGCTGACCTTAGAGTAAGCTGTCTCTCGCTTAAGTTTTGTCGGACACATAGTTCCGATATATAGGCAGGCGCCATTCCTTGCAATGCTTTGAAGGTCATTAAGCAGATCTTGAACTCTATTCTTTCAGGACATCTAAGCCAATGAAGACGATCCCTTAGAAGCGGGGTTATATGACAGTACTTAGATTCACCAAAAATCATTCTCGCCGCAGCATTGAAGACGGACTGTATTCTATTTAATTGTGTTTTAGGTAGGCCAGCATATGCACTATTACAATAGTCCATACGTGAGACAACGAACGAATTTATGAGGGACTTTGCTCCATCAGAAGGAAGGCATCTCCTGATTGACTTTATCTGCCGTAGATGGAAAAAGCCAGAACTCACAGCTTTTGAAATTTGCGACTCAAGAGAAAGACTATTGTCTAGAGTGAAACCAAGAAATTTTATTTCTGTAGAAGGAATTATATCTGTGTCCTGAATACGGATTGGACTGAAATCTATGAGGGCTTGCCTTCCAGGAGAAGCTATCCAAATAAATTCCGTCTTTGTCGGGTTAAGTTTGAGTTTATTGACAGACATCCAACTTGAGACTGTGTTAATGAAACTAACCACCTCGTTTTTAAGGACGTCTTTTTCGTCCGGGGAGCAAAACTTGAAAATAAAAAAATCATCCGCGTAGCCTTGTGATTCAAAGCCAGCTGAGTGAATGAGTCGTTCGAGACGATTCGTATATAGAATGAAAAGAATGGGACCCAGGACAGAACCCTGGGGAACTCCGAATTCGATGGGAGTTTCAGGTGATGTACATTTATTGAAAGTTACTGAAGCTACTCGTCCAGACAGGTACGATGTCATCCATTGGAGAACATCACCTCGAACGCCAAATTCGGTTTCAAGCACATTTAATAAAATACTATGATCTACCGTGTCAAAAGCCGCACTCATGTCCAGAACAGATACCAAACCCAACTTACCTGTTTCCATCCCGATGATCAGATCTGAAATTACCCGCAAAAGAACAGTTTCTGTTGAATGAAACTGTCGATAAGCGGATTGATTTTTGGCAAATAGACCAGCGGAGTTCAAGTACCCCACCAATTGTTTGGCAACGATTTTCTCAAGCAGTTTTGATAGAAATGGTAGGTTGGATATAGGCCTGTAATTATCCGAATTGTCAGTATCAAGGTTTGGTTTTTTTAGAATCGGAGTTATAATTGATTTTTTAAGTATTCCCGGTACAAGTGAATTTACTAGTGACTTCTGGATAATTGCGGTAATTACAGGCGCTATATCCGGGAGACATTGTTTTAAAAGCCAGGTAGGTATGGGGTCTTGTGTGCATTGTTTGTTTGGACAAGATTTCACAGCACGCGTCACATCTTCTTCTGTTATTGCTGCGAAAGTAGTGAAGTCTCCAGAGAGCGGACTTGGTGATGTGACAGAAGGCGATCCTTCCACACTGAGGTCCCGAATTTTCTCAACCTTACTTCGAAAGTGTGTTGCAAAGCTGTTCGCTTCAAGGGAGGAATCGACCTTGATGTTGTTCTCTCCAGACAAAGTCTTTATATTCTGCCAGAGTTTTCGAGGGTCCTTTTCTGATTCAATTTGGTCACACCAAAAGTTCGATTTTTTCTGTGTGATTTCTTCTTTGTACACGTTTTGCTGGGCAATCCAGAGCTGCCGATTGCTGAGAGTTGGATTTCGTCTATACATCCGCTCAAGTTTCCGCATTTCCCTCTTCTTTTGAAGACATTCAGCATCGAACCATTTGCTGCAATTCCTAATGCGGCAGACCTTCTCTGTGAAAGGAGCATTTTTATCGAGTAATGCCCTTAGCGTAGAATTATATAGTGTTACTAACTCTTCAACTTGGCTCTCGCTATACTTTTTCTTATCACAGAGAGGCGACGCTTTTAATTCGTTGCAAAAAGCCTCGAAATCGAATTCTCTCCAATTTCTTGAGATTACGGATTTGAACTCCAATTTTGGAGGATCGAAGGCAAACACGGATGTCACGAGACGATGATCCGAGAGTCCAATGTCAGTAACATCCACGCTATTCGGGGGAAACCCGACCCGAGAAATTATAACGTCCAGTGTACCTCCCGCGTCATGAGTAGGTGAGTTCACCCACTGGTCGCAGCCGAAGTCACGTAGAATTTTGTTAAATTTTATTGTCAAGGGATTGGTTTTCTTTTCCAAGTGAATATTTATATCTCCCAGAATGATAACGTCGCAATTATAGTTGGAGGTGCACTCTAGGAGAGATCGAAATTCATTGAAAAAAGTTGCAGTGGCTTTAACTGACCCGGGACGGTAGATGGAAATTATCACGAGGGAAGCGCCATTAGCAGAAGCCTTGCAGCCGACAAACTCAAAAGTGGTATAAACCTGACGTATCCCTATACTGTCTAAGCGAATACCACTTTGCGCTACAATTGCAACCCCCCCGTGATTTGTAAAATTAATATTAGTTGAGTCGGTTTTGATCGGCCTTGCAGCTTCATACACCGAGAACCCACTTGACCGAAGGGTTTTGATGGAGTAGGAGTCAGCATTCTCATGCCAAGTCTCCGATAGCGCCAAAATGTGAATACCTTTGTCTCTTATCAAATCCACAATATCTTCGTGTTTCTTGGCAATCGATCTCGCATTCCAAGCAGCAACAGTTAGAGACTTTGGCAGGCGCAAGTTCCTGGTTTGTGCTAACCGCAGATTTTTAACCAATCTAACCTTTCTCCCGGCTCTACAGCCTCTTTTTCTTCCTTTCCGTTGAGGAAGAAGCACACTATTGTTATTTTCATTATTAATACCATTGTCACTAATATTATTGTTTGTTAACGGCAAGGGTCGTAAAGCGTACAGTTCGTCCAAAGTATACCTTATCATGATTTACGACCTTACGACCCATCTCGAAAACAGTTCTCACAAAAAAAACAAGAGGTAACCTTCGGTCATCGGTCCACCCCGGCAGCAAAACATGTGGCATACATCTGTCAAACCACACTGCACACTGCACTGTTACAGAAAGTTAAGTCTGTTAAAATGTTTTTGAATGAAACTATTCGATATTTAAAACTATTATATCTATTAGAATTTACACTATACAACTATTTTAACATAAAAAACACAACAATTTTGTTATTTCACTTATAAGGACGCACTTTCAGAAAACTAGTATAAAAACTACCCCGTTAAGAGAATTAAAATCCGGGAGCTTACGTAGATACGTGTCTGCAGCTCCTAAGCGCGAACACAAATATTATTATCACCAGTTTGACAGTTTCAGAATGTTCAAATATTTACTTTTTTTGAACTGTTATTTGTAGAAGATATATTAGGAACTGATTATTATTTTTAATGCCAATCAATAGTGCGTACTTTTTTATTTAAATATTAGCTTCAGTCTTTGTTTTCGCCAAATATATTTACTTTGCAGAGCACTTAAATTGGGAGCAAAAAATTATGCAGCCTTTCACTGTAACTGCAACTTTATTATTTTCAATTCAATTAAAATCAGTTCTGTGTCAAGAATGCAACAAAAACATGTCATTTGCTGACGCATTTCTAATCTTGGCAGTGCATTTATACAATTCTAGTTGCGTAGTTTGTGTACCCAGAGAAGGAGAAAAGCCATTTTTATGTTTTGAGTGCAGTTTTCATTCACCGCATGCAAATTTACTCTTACTTAAACTGTAATATTTAATATTAAAAGTATATGTATATATATATATATATATACACTTATTGTCCTTCTAAAAATATTTTTTCTAAATTATGTACCTTTGTCAAGTAATATTTGTGTTTATTTCATAAGTTCTTTGATCATTGTTAAACATCTCATTAAAACACTATTAAATTATTTTTTTTGCATGTTAATACTCCTTCCATAAACACGAGCTCTTGAGCTCAATTCATGGAGTGGTAGTAATATAAAATGAATTATTGTATAACCTTGCACATGTAATCATTTGTATTGTAAAAACAAAAATTCTTGAAATAAATAAATAAATAAGTAAAATGAAATATAATTTTTATTTTATTCATAACATCGCGAATTTATTATTATCATTTTACGAGTTATTTAAAAACTAGATTTTACTAGCGGCTTCGCTCGCATAGTATTAGTGGGAAATTACTGGCATAATTATTGGCATAATTGTTATTATTCTTGCTATTTTGTCTAATAGAAAATAATTATTGTTTCATAGAAAATTTCAAAATTTGAGAATGACATTTCGCAAATAAAAATTCTATTTTAGAAAATATTTAAATTATAGAAATAGAAATTTATTTTAAGTACCTACTCCCTTTATTAGTATTTTATTCATATTTGAATCCAGACTAACTTAAAAAAATAAGAAAATGACTGTCCACTTCAAACGCTATGCTTTATAGCAACGTTATGCTTTTTGTTCAGAGAGAGATATGTAGATATTAACTACGACGTCAAAAAAGTACTCTTTTTAATCACAACAAAGCACTCTTTTTAAGCCTAAAATTAAAAAAAAAAACATTGTTTCCAAGGTAACAATTTGTTTGACGTTTGCAATAACTCGATTTTGTTAGGGACAGAAAACGTATGATACATAATTTCATAACGCCACAGCTCATTCATAACGCCAGAGCTTACCAATATATAAAGCCTTTGTTAATCGCAAATGATGTAGCTTTCGATTAGTGAAAGAATTTTTAAATTCAATTCGATATTAATTGCTTGAAAGAGTAATGAGCGTAATACACGAGCCCGATTTTCAGCCCGATTCCAATTAGAGACAAAAGTCAACATTTTTCGCTTTACGCGATCGCTGTTTTCAACTCTATTTTCATACCAACGATTTCGGTAGGCATCACAATACACAGTATGGTTCATGTGTTGTTTGCAGTTATGACAATTGAAATCCTAGATATGAAAATAGAGGTGAAAATAGCGATCGCGCAAATCGAAAAATGTTGACTTTTGTCTCTAATTGGAATCGGGCTGAAAATTGGGCTCGTGTATTACGCTCATAAGGACCATCCAACCAATCATCCAACCAACCATCCATACAATTTTTCGCATTTATAATATTAGTAAGAAGATGTTAAGTTTAAATGGGATAAAAAGAGGACGAAGAAAGTTATACTATCATCGAATAGGATTTTTACTCATTCTGATGAAAATATTCCTTTTTTATTATCGGGAAGGAAAATTAGAACAGTGTTTGACTCTTTGATTCAAGAAAAGTTGGGAAAGGAAAGAATAATTTAGGTTCTCCTCGACAAAGGAAAATACTATTGTCCGACTGAATCAGGACTTTCTACCGAAACCGAATCTTCGGTTTATGTCTATAAATCTATTGTTTACTGAAATTTGGCTCACTTTTGACACTTATACAGGGAGTTAACATGTGTAACGTGTAAATAAAAAAGCCATAATTGTAGTATTTTTTATATTACTGTTTTAAAACAAACAAACGGCCGGCGTAGTCCCGCGGTAAGGCTCTTGAATCGCAATCCGAAGGTTGCGGGATCGAATTCCGGCGTGGAAAATAAATTTTATTTGAATTTGTGTTATTTCACAATTTATTCATTTAAAATAATATATAGTATATTTGCGGCACGTTCCAGAGTGGAAGTTACTGTCAGTATCGCCCTGGTGAAATACCACAATTCAGAATTGAAACGTTGCTTGGAAAAAACATGGCTTTAGCCATGTTAAACCTAAAAACTCAACGGAACCCCTCAAAAACTCAACGGAAAAAACTTCAATGCTCAATAAATGCCAAATAAAATGTATGAGATAGTAGTAATAGATAATAGGATTAAGAAGGGAACAGCTGGGACTCTTGTGAGGTATTAATAATCTAGTTTAGCAACCCAATAACCAAGTTTCTTATTCAATGGTTATCCTAGAAAGCACTTGTAAGGGATTTTATTTCTGACTTTGTGGTTTCAATGTACCGTTTAAAAAAAACATGTGCTCAGTTCACAGGCGGTAGAGGTGAAACCATCAGAAAACTAAACTTCGAGAGAATGAGACGAAAGCAAAGTATCAGGAGTAGGATAATTGTAGATGGGATTTATTTATTATAAAACTGTTACTAAGTTTAAAAATTATTTGGTCATTTTATTCTACGAAGCACCGGACAAAGAGGAGGCCGATATGCTACGAAGCATCGCACAAATACGTCACCGATTAGTCCATCTAATTCTCTCTTAGGCTAAATCCTATAGACGAAAGTGTTTTGTCTCTTTTTAGTGTTGCTCGTTTCTATTTCATAGTGTTTCAAATCACAACGGTGCTAAAGAATTTTTATTTGTGTGGTCATCTTATTAATATTTGAGGTTTCTCCTTCGGAGTCGCTAGATGTCGTTTTCTTGTTCATTTTGGTGTGGTTTGAAAATTGGATATTGATTTTGCGAAAATAAAAACCTTTATTTTTTTTTCAAACCCAGGACCTCTGAATTGCCGGCCCACTAAAAAAGGTACAGGAATCTGCCCCTGATGATAAGCAAACCTTGGTTTGGCCAAACTTAGTGTCCAGGTTGTTGATGGACGAAGAAACGCTTATGGATAAGAATAATAAACTTCAGCAAACTTCATCATCGTCAGCTTTTGAACTGAAAAATAAAATGACTGGAAAGTGTTTTAAATTTGGGAAAATATGACTTTTCCAAAGCGAGTGTAAGAATAGTAAAACTAATATTGAAAAGAACGTAAATACCAAGTGTTATCATTGCGGCAAGATTAGACATTATAAATCACAGTGTTTGTTTTATTAAAATGAGAACGCAAGTATTTACTGTTAGTAAAATGGAAAGGCTAAAAGCGAAATTAGACTCTGGTGGAAGTTGCGAGGACAATGCTACATGAAAAAAGTTTATTAAAAAACTATGGGCAGAAGCCGTAAATACTGCAGCTTTTGTACTTAATAGGAATGGAAAAAGTAAAGTAAACGGAAAATCTCCCTTTGAAGTGTGGACTAACAGTGTTTGGTACGCCTGTATATGCGCACAATCCTAAATAAAGAATAAGAAAATAGGACAAAAAGGGTGAGAAGGGACTGATGGCTGGTTACAGCAAAGATGTGAAAGGGTACACAATATAAATTTCACATAAGAATACTATAGCAACAAAGAGGAATGTAATTTTCTTAGAAAGTAAAGTAAATAAAGTCCAGGAATCAATCGAGATAATATCTGTAGAAGACAAACCATCACAGGTGACTGAAATAATGATAAATGAAGAAAATATAACATTTGAAGATGAAGGTTTTATCAAAAGCTCTACTGAAGAAGATATAGGTACTATATGAAACCATATCGGGAAGTGTTTGTCAACCATGTGTGGTAACAATGTACAGACTGATGATGATC
Source organism: Limnephilus lunatus (assembly GCA_917563855.2). Taxonomy (NCBI): domain Eukaryota; kingdom Metazoa; phylum Arthropoda; class Insecta; order Trichoptera; family Limnephilidae; genus Limnephilus; species Limnephilus lunatus. The sequence goes on along the minus strand of OU830603.1, from coordinate 43,600,056 downwards.
TTGATCCGATGACATTCATAGATGACAGGAGCAGAGCAGATGCTCCCAAGTAGATGGAGGCGATTTGTAAAGGACAGTAGATTAGTTGTTGTAGATTTCGCCGATCTAAATCCATGCTGTTTGTCAATCAGAACATTTTTGAAAATTGGAGTGATTTTTTTGTAATTATCGACTCAAATATTTTTGGAATATTAGATAATAGCTTTTGCCCCCGGCTTCGCTCGCATATTAGCTTCCCCCCCCCTTCCTCCACCTCCCCCCCTCCCCTTCCCCCAATCAATCAACAATCAAATACGCGCCATTTCGCATTCATAATAGTAGGTCAAAATGTAGATTAGTACCTATTTTATATTTGTAAACTAAATTAATATTTATACCTATTAGAATACTCGTATTTGAATTTTTGCTATCAAACGTCAAACATTTACTTAGCAACACGCTTTGCCAATAAACGTATAATAAATAATTTCATAATGCCACAGCTTATTCATAACGCCAGAGCTTACCAATGTATATAGCCTATTAGCTATAGCAAATAATGTAGCTTTCGATTAGTGAAATAATTTTTAAATTCCATTCGGTATTTATTGCGTGAAAGAGTAACAAACACACATCCATACAAACTTTCGCCTTTATAATATCTATAAGATAATTGATATTGGTCTGTAATTTCCAATATTTGACTTTTTTCCGGACTTAAAAATGGGTCGAATAAATGAAATTTTCCATGAGTCAGCAAATGTTCATTCAAATGGATGAGAGTGATAAATTGTACAACATACAAATTAGGTTAGATAATGAACATTTACATTCTTTTAGCAAGATTTCTGGAATGCCATCAGGTCCGGTACTTTATTTGGTAGAACGATTATTTAAGAATTGGTAAAAAAACTTCTTTAAGTGAAATTTTGGCAATCATTCAAGTCAATATTATATTCATAGTTAAGTGGAGGGATGGTGCATCATAATATACAGAGGAAAGTGTTTAGCAAAAAGGTAAGCGTGAGTTTCATAATAATACATACTCGAAGGGAGATCGTTATCAGCACGCTTTTGCGCAACAAATTGCCAAAATTGTTTAGGATTTTGCAATAATTTTGTCTCTGTAACTTCTGCAAAAGATTTATTGCATTTGGCTGATTCGATTTTAGATATTTCCCTTAACAGAGAAAATTTTTGATAAAATTTTAAGTTGCCACTGTCTTTAAATATCTTATGAGTTTCCTTTTTTTTAAGTTTCGAGCTAAACCAAATTGGAAACTTGGGTTGAGAGTAACATCCCTTAGGAACAAACAAATCTATAGCACGTATTACACTTCATTAAATTTAAATACGGCGTCAATAATATCAGAATTTAAAAATAGTTTTGTCCAATTAATCAGGGAAAGATATTTTTTAATGTTAGAATAGTCACCATTAAGATATTTGTAGTGATACGAGACACTTGGTTTCAAAGATTTAAATTTGAAAAAAATAGTGATGTTATTAGAGATAGGTGGATGATATATATCAATAGATAATAAAGAGACATCAGCTTCAATTATTAAGGTTCTTCATTAGGTATGCGAGTGAAAATTAAGTCAAGGCAAGAACCAAGATAGTTAGTGACTGGATTTACTTGAAACATATTCATGAAGGCAAAAAAATTACAATTTTATTAGCTTGTTGAGAAAGATTATTAGTAGGAGTTTTGACTCCTTGGTTGTCATTCAGCCACAATATTTTAGGTGAATTATAATCGCCACATATAAGTAAGGACTCGGCGTTTCTAGAGACACGCTCAGTTAAAGCAGTATGCGACTTGTAGACTTCTACCGAAGAGGAAGGAGGAATGTAAACACAACCAACTACAAGCATGGCAAGGATATTTTTTATTTACACATTTCATGACACCACCACAACGAAAAATATAATGGATTAAGAAAAAAAAGAGGAACAAAAGAAGTTTTGGCATTTATAATAAACTATATTCATATGTAGTTTTTTTTTTTATATATAAAGACAAATAACTTTGTTAACATCACTTTTATCGGTACACAATCAACATGTTTCGTAAACAATGTTTACTTCTTGAGTCACATCGTTAATAGTTTTGACCAATCCGAAGTTGGCCATTAGGTTTTCGTATTGGATTACAATCGTTTCGAGTTCATTTAATATGTTTATGGTCATATCGCCAAGTATTAAAATGGATTATTTAATGTCAATATTGCCCAATATAGTTTCCAGTTCATGGAGAAATAATTTTTTATTTGTGTTTGGAGGTCTATACATTGCCAATAGACGTATACGTTTATGTTTGAAATAGAAATAGTACCGTAAACGCATTCAAAATTAGTTGTTACTAATTTATTTTTTCGAATGTAGGATGATCATTCACGTATACAATAATTCCGCCACCCGATCTTTTTGTACGACAAAAATAGTAAGAGTTGAAACCCGATATTTTGTATAGGTTTACATTGTTTTCATTTATCGGCGTTTCACATAGCGTTATTATGTCAATATTTCGCAAGGAACTAGAAATAGTTAGGAGGAAAGTATCAAAATATTTTGATAAGGATCGAATGTTAAGGTTAATGGCAGTTATATTATTAATTCCTAATAGGTACATGTTTATTTGACCAATTTTCAAAATTGTGAGTACGTTCATAATCAATTTCTGATATGTCAAAATCTCCGTTCAAATCACCCGTACTGAATAATATTTAAATATGCAAGAATAGTATGTAAACATGTGTGAAGATTTATAAAGGCAAATTATAAATATCAATGTTTTTATAGCAGTTAGCATTAACAATATATTCATAGTTTGATTTTGGTTTTGATCAGAACATAGTTGGTTTAATAATTGACAACAATAAATATTTTTTCTACATGTACAAGTAAACAAAGGATATATTAACATCAACATACATTTCAATACTAGCGTGTTAACACTGTGGTTACCGGACAATTTTTGTTTTTTTTTTGGATATGAGATACTCATATTTCGGAAGTAGAAGACATATATTATTGAGCTTAACAGAAAAAGAGGTTAAGTATTTAAATAGAGTTTTGGTTAAAAGCATTGAATTTTGTTTTTTAGAATAATAATACAAACAAAAACATACCAAATCATAATAGATGCGACTTTGCGCGATAAACATCATCTTTTTAAAGTAAGTGCAGTTTGTGTCATTTGCTTTATGATTAGTGTTGAGGGTTATCTTGTAGGTAGTGTTTTGATATATACAGTTGCTACATTTTTCTTCCGAGTTTTTGTTTGGGCATTCCTTCCATTCGTGATCCTTAGCAAAATGTAAGCAGGTCGCGCTTTTATCTTTACTCAAACATTTCAGTGCAGTGTGTCCAAATTTCAAGCAGTGGTAGCACTGCGTCAGGGGGTTGGCATCTTCCACTCGTACTCTGCTAAATCCTATATTTATTTTTTCCTTTTCAATGAGGTAAGACCTCAGTGCTCCGCTGGTTTCCAGTATATAATTAGTTAGTCCATTTTGTGATTTAGGTTTAAACACTTTTATTAGTTTTATAGTAACACTTTTATTAGTTTTTTGTATTTTTTGTATCATTATCCATAATATCTTTGATACCATCATTTTGGGTTTTTAAAGCCTCGATTATATCTTCTTCCGTCAGATCTGCCTGTACATTTCTTACGAAAATTTTGGGGTTTTTCTTTTTTAATTCTTCGGCAACCATATTTTTTTTTGAGCATTTTGTTTATTTCATCCGTCAATTTTTCTGCGTGGACTTTAGTAGGGCAAGATATTATCAGTTTGTTTTGAGCGGCTTTGCAAACTCCATTTACTGCAATACCTAAATTTGCTATTTTTATTTTTTTGACGATTTGATCTTTTATTGCGTCTGATGTCATATTCGTGTTTTCACTTTTAATAATCAATGAATATTTCGATTCCGGTATTTATTTTAGTCGACTTGCATAGGTTTTTTTTTCCATATAACTCACATATTCAATTTTGTTTTTCTAATTTTTCTAAATGTTTTTTTTTTTGCAGAGAAACGATCTCGTTTTGAAATGAAGTTTTTTCGTGCATCCATTTTTCTTCTAGAAGTTTTATGTTTGTTTCTAGATTAGTTTTGGCCTTGGAGTCTTGTTTGGTCGATATATTTGAGATTTCAAGTTTTATATTCTCTATTATTTGCAGCACGGCCATAATGGGTTGGGTTTAGTGACCGCGGTCACCTCACTCGCGGCAAATGCTAGTAGCGGTGTAACAATAAAACCTCTAATATTGTAAAGACGAAATTCTTACATACGTCCACACACAACCGAAGTGGGCGGAAGATTTAACTGTGTAGTATTGTTTAATCAATTATTGTGAAGATTTAACACAACAATACTACACATACAATGAAGTGGTGTGGTTTAACCCTTCTAATCACAGGAGACCCAAGTTGTCCCAAAACATCATATTCCGTTATAATAACAAGAGACCCAGATTGTCCCAGAGCGACCGTGCATTATTAAAAGTTATATATCTCTCTTCCTGTCATGCGAATATTTGTGATTTCTTTTATGTTAGAGAGCCAAAGAAATAATGCTTCTCATTGTATTAGGATTATATGAGCTATGTTGTTGAGATATTTTACAAACCCGATCATAAGTGACGGTTTTATTTCGAGCCAATTTTTGACGTAACAAACATTTAATTTTAAAATAAAATTGTATGAAAGTGATAAAAAGTGAGATGACAGTTTTATTAAAAATTTTGTTAAAAAAATGAATCTGTATTTAAAATTTTAAGTTTATTCTATTTTAAGTACATTAATTCCAATATTCGCAGGTATGCATTTTTTAGCTAATTTACATTTCCAATATCAAAATTTTAATATTTAGAAAAAAAAAGTTGATTTCTAATAAACACATCGGAAAGATTATTTTATCTAGATTTTAGAACAATTTTTGTTTTTGCAAAAGAGTTAAAAAATAACCCATAAATAGGAAAATTTAAGATGCATGGCAAGAACCAGGAATTTTGCGCGCGAACCTTGACAGGCAAAAGGTTACAGATATTATTTTCTTATTATTCGAAGGGTTAATAAACTAGTGACAGAGCTGAGATTAGAACCTGTGGTTACGCCAATACACATACCTACACATACACGCACCTACATAGCACGCATACATACTGTTACTGCTTGGGATTGGTATTAATATTGTTGCAAATCCTGTCCTACCTTGTTCCAAAATCCGCCCCTAAAAATATTATCACCAAGTGCTCCAGTCTGCAATCAACAGCCCGCGCCGCAACATATACTATAATAGCCACTGTGCTCTCGCTACCTGTGAATCGACATTGACATAATTCCGCCGTGTTCCGCCGTGTAAACGAAACGCACGCCTATTGCTGTTTCTGTGCCTATTGGATGGGGAGAAAGCAGACAAAATTGCCAGCATACAAGTTCTTTATCCTGTTCGGTGAGTCCTTTCCTTTATATGCAGCATATGTTTTTTCCTCATTTCCAAGCAGTAAACATTAACACAAAAATCAAGGTCCTTCGTCAGTCAATCTTCGCACATATCAAATCCACTCTACACACACAATCTCATTCATCTTGATCCAAACGAGCTGGACATTTTTGAACCATTATATTAGTAGATAATAATCCAGCAGAGTGTGAATACGTTTTACAATACCGCATATAAATAATTACCCGCATTCCCGCAGTTTGATATACCTACATGAGTAATTTTGTTTCTTTATACCTATCGTATTATGGTTGGAAATAACATATTTACCCGCTGTTAGAATAAATAGATACAAGACACTGCTTTGATATTTATTTCTGATAACTCATGTAATTGTATCTTGCTAATCAAATCGCATTACCTACCTTATAAAAAATACGATTATTTCTTAATATTCGTATTGTTTATATTATTGGATTACATTACAAATAGAATAATACGATCGTAATATTTATAATTTGTTAATGATTTACCCACGTAGTGCACGGCGCATTCGTTAACCTCTCACAGCTCACCAGTCAATTTAACCCCGTGCGGTGATCACTGTGAATTAATTGAATATTCATTAAATATTAATTAATTAATTCCGCATAAATAATACAGACACATTATTTTAACCGCATTTTTAGTTGTTTATCGTCTCATATTTTGTAAAATATAACCGGAATAAATAAAATGGCTACAAGCGCGTCATCCGGGTCGTCTCGGGACGAAAGACGTCTCAAACGTTTAAATGCTAAACTATCAGCCAGCTTTGCAAGCTTACAGTCAGTGAATGACAAGATAAGGAGAGCTTCGGAAAGCATTAGCAATCGCCAATCTTTTTTGTCAGGCGCAACTACTGTTGAAAAAATTCGTTCTGAATTTATAACAATTTTAGATGAAAAGGTGGATTGTGAACTGGAATTGAATCCGGAAGCAATTGCTGAATACTCTCAATTAAATGCATTTGAAGAACTCTTCGGGGTTATTAAATATACCGAAGCAAATATGCTGTCCAATCCAGTTGCGAAACCTCGCCGTCAAATTAAGTTACCGCCTTTGGAAATAGCGTGCTTTGACGGAAAATTAGATAATTGGCCTCTTTTCTATGAAACATATAATTCGGTTATACATTTGAACGATTCTCTGGATAATGCTGAAAAAATGCAGTATCTGATGTCTAAATTAACCGGAAAAGCATTAAATATTTGCAAAACTATTACGCCTACTGGTACAAATTATCAAGTTATTTGGGACGCATTGTGTACTAAGTATAATGATCAACGCGTTCTTGCTGAATCATACTTTGACCGATTGCTGAAATTGCCTCCAGTTAACTCGGCCACGCCCGCTTCTTTAGAGAATTTCGCAGATGCATACTCCGCTAACATCGCCGCGCTGAAGCAATTAAAAATAAAAGACCTCGCAGAATTCATATTGCTACAACTGAGTCTTAAACGGCTTGACATAGAGACTGTAAAGGCTTTCGAATCTTCTATTAAAAATAATGAAAATTTACCTTCCAGCGCGGAACTAATCGACTTTGTAAGACAACAGCAACAAATTCTCAACCGCGCGCAAATCACTCAACCGACCTCGAGCCGTCTTGGCTCAAATATTAATTATACCGCTAAACCGCAAAAACCTAATTCCGCAAAGGCATTTATTAATGTCGAAAAAATCGATAGTCACTCCATCGAAATTTGTTTTTGTTGTTAAAAGGGATCGCACCCTTTATACCAATGTTCTAAATTCACAAGTCTAGAACCACGCGATCGATTTAACTTTATTAAGTCATCGAATATTCGAGTTTGTGTGAACTGCCTCAGTACTAGGCACATCACGAAAGCTTGTAAATCAAAGAGTACATGCAAAACATGCGCGCTCAACCATCATAGTTTATTGCATTTCAAACAAACTGATGGGCGGAAGTCACAAACAGACCCAATACCATCTCCCGCGTTACAAGCAGATGCCGATAATGATAACTTAAATTCTTTGAATCCGGTTTCGCTATGTGTAACAAATTCATGCCTTAGTGCAAATACTACTGCACTCTTAGGAACGGCTGTTTGCACTACCAGAGACGCTAAGGGCCAGGTACAGACGATACGGGCTCTAATAGATAGCGGCTCCCAAAGGGACATAATTACGCGCAAATGCTGTTCACGCTTGAATCTTACGGTGCGGTCATCTCCAAGTACTTACGTCACGGGAATAGGTGACGTAAGAAATGTGACAAATGGCGTAACTTGCTTAAAATTACATTCCCGCTATGACATCACTCAGTCGTATACGATTAAACCATATGTAGTAGAAACTATAACCAGTGAGTTGCCTACTGTTAACATTAACCGTTCCTCTTTGTCGTATCTTGACAATTTGCCCTTAGCAGACACAACATTCTGTACGCCCGGTGAGATTGATATTATCTTGGGATGTGACATATTTGCTCGCATACAAAATATCAGGTTCTCTCGGCCAGCCATTTGCTATTGAAACCACTTTGGGATATCTCATCTTGGGTACTGCCCCAACGATGATTGAAAACCCAAGTATAAACGCCACGCAATCATTTTGTACGTTCACGCAAAATAATGATTTTTGCCTGTCGCGCTTCTTCGAATTGGAAGACATTCCAGATGAGAAGTTTTTAACGCCTGATGAACAAGAGTGTGAGGACATTTTTAAACTCACTACCTCTCGTGACACGGCAGGTCGTTATATCGTCGCGTTGCCGTTTCGAAACAGTCCCTCTGTTCTCGGTGAATCGTTACCCGCCGCCGAACGCAGGTTTCGATCTCTCGAACGCCGCTTGATATCTCAACCCGCAATAAAGTTAGAATATGACAAAATATTACGCGAATACCTACACCTACAGAAAGGGTACATTTCGCCGGTCGACAATTCTGACTTACCTCATAACGTTATACCGCATCATATTGTAGTTCGTGAAGATAAAATTACTACTAAAATTCGCATGGTGCTAGACGCGAGTATGAAATCCGATTCGGGTTATTCGATTTATGACATCCTACATACCGGAAAGAATTTACAAGGTGATTTGTTTCGCATTATCCTCAATTTCCGATTGTTCGCAATAGCTATAACCGCTGACATAAAACAAATGTTCCTACAAATCGTAGTGCAAGAAGAATGCCGTCGTTATCAGCGCATGCTGTATAGATTTAACAATAGTGACACTTTACAATTGTTCGAATTTAATCGCGTCACTTTCGGCATGTTTTGTAGCCCATTTTTGGCCTTGCGTTCACTGCGCCAACTCGCAACGCATGAAAAACCTCGTTTCCCACTCGCGGCAAACTTGGTGGAAAATGGCTCATTCTACATGGATGATTTTGTCACCAGTTGCTCATCAGTCGAGGAAGCTACCGAGTTGTCGACGGAATTAATTCAGTTATTCGCTGCCGGAGGATTCGACCTTGTAAAATTCTCTTCTAATTCTCCAAAGTTTTTATCCACGATTCCTACAGCTCGTCGTGTTAAGGAACATGTGGAATTTAATCCCGATGAAAACCTAAAAATACTAGGGCTTCATTGGATACCCGCTTCTGATCATTTTGTATTTGTCGTACACACCGACGAAAGAACGTGTACTAAACGAAACATTCTCTCGACGATTGCTCGTCTTTGGGATTTGATGGGTTTCGCCGCACCAGTTGTATTATTGGCTAAGCTGATAATTAAATCTCTATGGGAGTATAACCTGGATTGGGACGATACTCCTCCTGAAACAGTTGTCACACTTTGGCGACAGTTTAAAAAGGAATTGCCATTACTGCAATCTATTAAAATTCCTCGTTTTTTAGGAATCGAACCCCAATGTATATTAACGCTTATCGGGTTTTCAGACGCAAGCGAACGCGCATATGGAGGTGTTATTTACTTACATGTTTACTGTCCGAATATTGATAAAACCACAATTAATTTATTATGCGCTAAATCCAAGATCGCTCCGGCTAAGACGATTTCACTTGCGCGATTAGAACTATGTGGAGCGCTAGTACTTGCACGATTAATGCATACGGTCAGTAATACCTACACATCAAATTCGAAAGCTCATACGACTTTAGCTTTTTGCGACAGCACGGTTGCTCTAGCTTGGATAAATTCACCGCCTGCAAAATGGCAGACCTTTGTTGCCTTCCGCGTCTCACAAATACAAAACCATTTTGGGGCTGAATGCTTCCATTATATAAGAGGTCAAGACAATCCCGCCGACTGCTTATCACGGGGTCTTACTCCCGCTCAGCTAATAGACCATCCGTTATGGTTTAACGTTTCCTATGAGGAACGATTACAACACTTTAATTTTACAACATTGGAAAAAGGAAGACAATTTGCTGACTTAATATGTTTATATAAAATTATTCATGATAAACTTTTAACCACTCATTGTCTGAGCAACATACATATTAAAGTTCCTAATAGACGTAACTTAAGAAGTCAAAATATATTCCATATTGAAATATTTAATAACAATATTGCATACTTCAATCCACTGTTTCGAATGTGTCGTTTGTACAACACAATTGATTGTGACCTTATTGATATCTTCGCAAACAGTCTCGAATATTTTAAAAAACAAATTAAAAATCTTCTACCATGATATGTCATGGAAGAAGATTTTTAATTATTGTTAATTGATGATATGCCATGATTGCTGATATGCTACGATTATTAATTGCTTTATTATTATGTCTTTTCTTTATTTTAACTTTATTATCCTTTCCAGAAACGTTTCTTTCTCTGTACACTTACCATGTTTTAAATTTCTTGTCTTATATTTCTTTTTTATTATTATTATTATTTCTGTTTTCTTTTCACTACTAGCATCTCCGTCTAGCAACAACTAAACCTTAATTACGCATGCTGTGAACATTTCTAATTGGAGTGTTAATATCAGCTCATATTCCAACGTAATAATATTAATGCAATAATTTGTTAACACTCTGTAAATGTTTCAAACAATAAATAAACGGTCCCGTATTTGCCCAATTACCTAAAAGTGATTGGCCTTTACAACGTTTTGATACGAAATCGATATCTGATCCACCCGAATTAAAAACAAAAATTTTGATGTCCGTTCAAGACAATAACCACCCCAAAACAATTGCTCCACCGTTATTGTGTGCACTAGCTTCTCGTGTTAGTTCATGGTCGAAATTAATTCGAATAGTAATTTATGTTTTTCGTTTCATTAAAAAATTACCACGAGCATTCGAATTAAGCCATATCTTAGTTGCAGAAATCGCTGTTATAAATTTTATACAGCAAGAACATTTCTCCGAAGATATAAAGGCAGTCAAAGATGGGAAGAAGGTTCGGCGAGCGATTGCAAAATTAAATCCGTTTCTTCATGACGGAATTCTAAGGGTAGGAGGCAGATTGAGTAATGCTGAAACAGAATTTGACAGTCGTCATCCCATTCTATTACCCGCTTGTGATAATGTGGTCAATTTAATAATAGACTACTATCATATTAAGAACCTACATACGGGTCCTACGTTACTGATGTCGCTGCTAAGACAAAGATTTTGGATACTTTCTTCGCGCAATTTGGTTCGGAAACGTGTGCATCAGTGCAATACGTGCTTCAAAGTCAATCCTAAACCACAATTCCCATTAATGGGAGATTTACCCGCATGCCGCGTCCGCGAAGCTAAGGCGTTTCTTCACACGGGGGTTGACTACGCTCGCCCGCTTCAAATAATCCCTTATAGACGTCGGGGGGTGCGAAGTCAAAAGGCATACATTTGCTTATTTGTTTGCTTGGTGACCCGAGCAGTTCATATTGAACTCGCTTCGGATCTTTCCACCGAAGTCTTCCTCAACGCTTTCAAGCGTTTCCTTTCTCGTCGAGGTCCTGTGAGTATAATGTACTCCGATAATGGGACGAACTTTGTGGGAGCCAAATCCCATTTAAGGTCTTTATTTGCACTTATAGAGTCAACCCAATTACAAAAGGGAATTCTCAGACAATCTGTTGGAGAATCGAATCGAATGGAAGATGAATCCACCGCAAGCTCCTCACTTTGGTGGGATCTGGGAAAGTAACATTAAATGCCTGAAAGGTTATTTAAATAAAATAGTAGGCACCTCTCTACTGACTTATGAAGAGATGCAAACAGTGCTTTCTCAGATTGAAGCAATTCTAAATTCACGCCCGCTATCTGTACTTAGCGTTAACGATGTTTCGGCTCCATTGCCGCTAACCCCCGCGCATTTTTTAACGCTCACTCCCTTAAAATCTTTACCCGCTGCTGATTTGTCAGACGAGCCAGTCAACTTGGTACAACGCAAACATCTCGTGGATCGTCTTGTTCAGACGTTCTGGAACCGATGGCGAATTGAGTATTTAAATGCTTTGCAAGCTCGCCAGAAATGGAATACAAATGCTAATTCGGTAAAGACAGGCACGGTAGTAATGATTAAGAGTGACAACATCGCGCCTCTTCAATGGCCTATTGGGGTAATAGTCAATGTCTACCCCGGGGCAGATGGGGTGATCCGGGTTGCGGAAGTTAAAACTAACTCCGGAACATACCGCGGGGCAGTCGTTAAACTCTGTCCCTTACCGTCACAATAGATTTAACGACATCTTAGAAGTTAGTTCATAATACTTTTATTTTTTAAAAATCAATTAGATTAGTTTCATTGTTAAATAGGTAACAAACCCTACTTCTAGTTTAATCTACCGCCGGTTCAGTATTATTTATTGAATCCTTGCAAATCATATTTTTTCGTTTCAATGTTTTTTATTTTTTATGTTGCTTGCTATATCAGTCATTTTGACCATTTGGTTAAAGCATTTATATAACTTACATAATATTTACTTAACTTTTAATTACATTCTACCACGTGTCATTATAATTTTTGTTTGCGCATTGAAACGTATTGGCACTCTTTTGGTTTATGGAAGTGGATTCTTTCATCCCCTTCCAGGCGGGGGGCATGGTTACGCCAATACACATACCTACACATACACACACCTACATAGCACGCATACATACTGTTACTGCTTGGGATTGGTATTAATATTGTTGCAAATCCTGTCCTACCTTGTTCCAAAATCCGCCCCTAAAAATATTATCACCAAGTGCTCCAGTCTGCAATCAACAGCCCGCGCCGCAACATATACTATAATAGCCACTGTGCTCCCGCTACCTGTGAATCGACATTGACATAATTCCACCGTGTTCCGCCGTATAAACGAAACGCACGCCTATTGCTGTTTTTGTGCCTATTGGATGGGGAGAAAGCAGACAAAATTGCCAGCATACAAGTTCTTTATCCTGTTCGGTGAGTCCTTTCCTTTATATGCAGCATATGTTTTTTCCTCATTTCCAAGCAGTAAACAGTAACACAAAAATCAAGGTCCTTCGTCAGTCAATCTTCGCACATATCAAATCCACTCTACACACAATCTCATTCAACCTGACTACAATAAATTTAAAAATAAATTAAACAATAACGTCTTAAATAATTTAGCACGTAATATCACATTAGTTTTTATGACTTTGAAACCTTCATGTTTAACAATTATTATAAGCAATAATATAATATAAAAATATAACATTAACATAACATTAAGTATTTTGGGGCTCCACACCAGTTGTGGTTACCAAATTCAAGAATGGGACGCGCTTGCGATTTGTGCAGGATTTGGATTTGTGTACTATTAAAGTATCTGGGGGGGGGGCTATTCAGAGCGCCCAATTCCAGAGAGGCTAACTTAATTCTGGCTTCGGTCGCACCCTCATACCTGTGCTGGTCACTTAAGAGTTTTACCGTTGAATATGGAATTATAGGATGGGGATCTACTACACACACAACCTGAATATAATTCAAAAAGGAATCATAAAGACCATACTGAAAGTTCTTATTAGAACGCCTTCGATTGAAATTTTCGATAGCTTTGACGTACCAAATGTACAACGAATATAATATATGCCAAAAATATATTATTGAAGCTATTCAAAAATACTGAATCCTCTACTATACCGCGTATCTATCACACTAGATCGAATAAATGATTGATGATGAAAAAACATTCCAAGTTATGAAACCACATTCCGACAAAGAAACTACATTTATTTTGCAACTAAACTCCATAATATTCTTCCCCCAGACATACAACTAATAAAAAATGTAATGAGTAGGTACAAATCAAGAATAAAAATATGACTAAAAGAGGTCAACCAAAACACTAAAATGAAGGCACTAAAAACGGCATGGAAGACAAATTAACTATAATTAAACAATTTTAGTCCGCCTCGGAACAGGAACCCCTAGTGAGGAGGACTAAGAAATACAATATCTTTACCTAAAATAACCATTATATTTTGTATACTTATGGAATTATTTTATATAGTCGCTTTAATAAACAAAATATATTTAAAATTAAACCAAATAAATCAAACATCAAATTAAATCACAGCAAATAATATTAAGATTCTGAATAAATAAAAATATAATAACAAACACAAGTAGATATTTCTTTCATTAATTTTTTTATCAAAATACGTTATGTCTCATGACTATAAAATATTTCTTACCACTGATTACGATTTTGGTACTGAGAATAGTTCCTCCGCATATAAAAGTAATATCAGGTTGTCTTTCATACACTGCCACCTGCCACGGTAAGGTGTCTAGCTTGGCGACAGGTGCGTTGATGATAAATGTAGCGCCGTCGGCAACCTCAAGCCCGCAGTCTATAAGGCAGAAAATTTTACAATTAACACACCAATAAAAATAAAAATCTAAAAATGTTTATATATATGTATGTATGTCCGCTATGCGTTGCTATATTAAGCATAGGAAATGTTTGAATCTATCAAAATACCCTCATTAAACCCCTGCGAAGGTTTCTGAATTATTACAACCACATGAAAATACACCTGAAAGGTTTTTTAATAATTAAAAAAAACTCTTGGAAAACCTGTCAAAAATTTCAAAACTTAATAATAACATTTTGCAAACCAATGATTTTTACTTCTTCAATATATATTAACATATCCTGAAGAATATAACATTGTTATTGAAACATGTCGATATTGTTTATTAAAAAGTGGTTTATACAAAGTTATCTTTTATTAATTAAACAATGATTTATAAATCAAAATTCTATTTTCGAACATCTTTAAATTAACGGATTTATTTGATGTACTCGCCTCATACTTTGCATCGACTCAAGAATTATAGATATTTAAAATATGTACCTATGTTACTTACCAAAATTGATTGATTGATCTTATAACTCACAAAAATGAATATTTGTAGATAATATGAAGAATGAAAATTTGAATTAATAAATTATAATAGGTGGCACGCGGGCTGTTGGAAAACTGAATGTATGGAATGCGGGAGGGGGGTTGGCGGGATGGGGGAGCGGGAGAGGGGAGAGGGGAGAGGAACGGCGGTGGAAGATGGAAGGGGATCGCGGGAGGGGAAGGAGACCAGGGACGCACGGGAAAGGACATACAGGTAGAAACAATTTATTTATTTGAATATGGCATCGCAACGCGTGCCGGGTACCAGCTAGTTAATTTAAATAAATAATTTCGGCTATTGCAGATTTAGAGAGAGCGGAAGAGAGCCATGCTAATCGGATCCCGGTCAATGGAGAAACATCTTTACCTGTCGCCTGCTTATGAAATAATTATTTGTACATACTAAGGTAAGTACTCGCTTCACAAACTAACTTTACTGTCCACCAAAGTATAAGTCTTCTCGCATTTGCGCAGTGATCGTACTGAGAAATACCTATAATATAACATGAATTTATTAACTAACCACGATGGCGGACCGCCAAACAAATTGGTTTTGGAACACACTATTTGCCTCATTCATATTCATACGTCGTATCATATTCTTCTGTTATTGACACTTGACATCGTATTTGGTTTTGTTGACCGTGCCACGTCTTCCTCGGGCGTCCCCGATTTCTTCTACCATTCACATTCGCGTCATTATATTCTCCTTCTGGTGTAAGATGATCATTCAGAATTGAAACATTACTTGAAATGGCTTTTGCCTTGTTTGGTGACCTGATCTGATAGCTAGGTACTTCCCCACCTTCCTCTTCTACTTCCTCGTCTCCTTCTCCTCCCCACTACTGCTCACAACACACCCTAAATGGGTATGCCAACTGATTTCAGACGGGAGCAGCTGGGACTCTTGTGAGATATTTGTAGCAGCCAGCCTCTGCTACCTCATGCTTTGGATCGCTCCCAAAAAGCATCGATGTTTCCAGAAACGTCGCCTATATTCAAATATTCGGATGCCGAAATTACGAGAGCGTCCCCGTCACCACATAAGCCGCCCGGAGAGGGCGGTACGTGACTTAACGATATGTACCTACCAGAACAAAACAGAGCTGCAGATCTACCTTCCTCTCACGCGTTCCAGAAAAGGTACGAACCATTGCACGCCTGAAATGCACAGTTCCGGCGCTTTCGAGAAACTAGCCGAGTAATAATTTATCGCCGCATTAAGCAACACTCCATCTGTTTGGGCTATATAAAGGCACTTGGCAACAGCACATACTACAGTGTTAATTCAGCATTACAGCAGCTTGCCTCTCGCAACCACAATTAACCTTGATCCAGTGTGAAACTACGTTTGTTTATATCGTAAATCTGTTACGCTGTCCGTGGCTGCATTGATTTACAAACTATAATTCTTGTGGGACTCAATAAAAACTTTCTACCCGCAACCTCGTTGTTTTCCATTGACAACCACCAGTCTACACGAGTATCTACATTGGTGACCCCGACGTGATCCGCAAACACCACACCTACATTGGTGACCCCGACTTGATCCGCAAACACCACACCTACATTGGTGACTCCGACGTGTCAGTACCTACATTGGTGACCCCGACGTGATCCGCAAACACTACACCTACATTGGTGACTCCGACGTGTCAGTACCTACATTGGTGAGCTCGACGTGATCCACAAACACCACACCTACATATTCACAAAAAAAATCGTTCTAGTCACATGTCCAAACCATGCATCCCTTTCATAATCTTAACTAAAAATAAAAATAAATTATCAGCGAGAACATGTTTTTAGGCTTACTGTTTTATTTTTGCACTCTTTCTTTTTTATGTATCTTTGTAAAGCTGTTTGTTTTATTATTATTACGTTCAGCCTTGCATTCTTTGCGAATTTCCATCATTAATCGTACACCGTTTTACCATCTAAGCGCATAAGAGATATGATTCCTATAGCATGCAGTAGGCATGCTTTCACCCCTCCTCTGCCAGTTCTATTCCTTACTGCTTTCGTTTATTGGATAACCAACACCTCTGACACAGGTCATCCTAAGTAGTTCGCTACTGGTTGAAGGAGACCTTTTGACCTTTCCAGCCGGCCTTTCACAACCCATCACCTTGCATTGCAGTGGGAGGAATAGATTCATACGGTCGTCACTTCTGGACACTTTGACCCCCAGATTCCTACTCACTCCTCATATTTTTTTCCTACCCAGAACTTCCTCAAAAAAACTCTCCACATAGCATTCCAAAGATGACATAGGCCCAGAGGGAAATTGTTTTTATTGAGGCCTCCCCGTGTGAAGCTAATACCAAAAACATGGTAAAAAAAATGGTTTTCAAAGGGATTTATTTACTTAATATCTAATTTATTTATTTTTTTACATTAGCTCAATACAGGAGGTCCCGAGGAAAATAATTTCACTCAGGGCCTATATCATCTTAAGGGATACTGTGTGGAGGGTCTTTTATGAAAGGTAGGAGAAGTTCTGGGAAGGAATAAGGGTATTAGGGGTGAGTAGGAATCTGGGGGTCAGTGTGTCCAGGAGTGACGGACGTATGAAACCATCCCTTCCACTGCAAAAGGCGACGTTGGAGAAGTCAAAGGGACTCCCTTAACCACTCTCTCCCGATCCAGCCTGCCAAGCAGCCGGTGGGAAGACACATCCGCCGCCAAGACCCGGACAAACCTCACCCCATGAACTTTGGCACCCCTTCTAAGTCGCCAGTAAGTAACCACTTGAGTGAGGTGTTGGTCATCCAATAAATAGTTCCCGGGCGGGGGTACCCATATCCGCCTCCCAAACTGTAAGTGAAGACAATATTAGCGAAACTCAATCGAAAATCTGGAAACAGAAAAATCAGAAAATGATATTGACACCTCTGGGATTCGACTCTGTGTCAATATCCGATTCGGTCATTTTTAACTGTATCATCATACTTCGACTAAGAACCACCAACACTTGGTGAAAAGGCAGTTATTTAGTTATGTTTTTGACCTTCTTTGCATTCAGGTAATGAAATGCTCCAGACACCATGGTTACATCTCATCTCGTCCAGGGTCTGCGTCCTGGAGAGGGTGTGACCGGTTTTACACTCGAACAGGACGTACGATCCATGTGGCATGGAGGGCTGACAGGACATGACCAGGTTTTCAGGACTGTAACAGGTGTAGTCTACAGTGTACGAGGCAAACAGCTTGCATGGTTCTGCAAAAAATACGGTTCATTTTTTTTTTTTTTTATGTATTCAATAATATTTTTATAAAATTAATAAAAATAGTTTATTTATAAACAAGTTCTGCTGTGTAATTATTATTACGCGTAACAGCTGTTTCGCCTTCTGAGGGCATTATCAAACTGTCGTCATGCCACATACAGACAATCCATTTATACTACTTCTGGATAGATATTTACTATGACTCACTTCTAATTTCTGATTAAAAATGACTGAAATTATTAATGGTTATTATTTTCCCAATTACTGTAATTTTCCACTTCGACTAAAAGTCGCTATTGTGAGTCATTCGCAAATGCTGACTCATGGTTTTCTTTTCTAGCATAATTAATTATTTAAAATTTGTTTTGAATATATCTAAAAGCGGAGAGTATATAATATTATTTTGTTCGTTTATTAAAATATCTTTAGGATTATTATTATTTAATTTGAATTTAATGTGATATAAATAATAATAATCCTTTTTTATTTTTTTTTATTAACAAAGTTTTTTGGTACATTTAAGAGGTAAATACATAACTAAATAACTAACCATCACGCCGTTTCCCCGCAAGGGTGGGCAGAGAGGACGGAGCGCCAAACAACTCGGTCTTGGCACACGCTCTTTGCCTCACTCACATTCATACATCGTCTCATACATTCTCTTCTATTATTCTGACTTTTGACATGGCCCGACTCAAGTATTTGATTCACATGATCGTGCCATGTCTTCTTTGGACGTCTTCGACTTCTTCTACCATTCACATTTGCGTCGTATATTCTTCATACACTACTTTCTTCGTTCATTTATAATAACAAAAAAATATATATGAGTAACAAAAAAAATCCCACGAAGGCGAAGCCTGTGTGTGGGTATTATATTATGTGGATAACCGTGGTAGTTAAAATAAAATTTAAAAATTATATATGTGTAGTGGCTATAGAGATCAATCAACATGATTGATTTTACTGGAGTTAATTTCTTTTTTAATTTGGATATATACATGTATACACATTTACACCCTTACAAAAATACATTTAAATTTACAAATATACATTTACATCTCCTTTTTTAATTCTAAATATTCAGAAAGACATGGAATATTTTAGTAATTTGGAAACTGTTAGTTTGAATTACAGAAAAAAATTACTCAATTCCAAATTATTTTTTACCCAGATTTTAACATTTTTTTTATATTCGTTCATATTTTGACACATGTTGGTGGAGAGGGGTAGGGCATTGAACAATTTTGGGGCAATATAATTAATGTGTCTTTGGGCCAGCCTGGTTTTGCAGTGAGGCACTGTGAACACGCACGTGTTACGTCTCTTGATAGAGCGATTTGTGTTTTAGTGAAATTGTTGGGGCGAGTATATGTATATATATATATATATATATATTTGAGACATTGGATACAGTAGATCCGCCTTAGTTCCATATTTTCGGTTTCTTGAAATAACTGATTGGTGGGATATGTCTTGGGCTTCTGGTACATTACCTTAATGATTGACTTCTGAGCAATTTCTAATGTTTTTACATGGCTATTGTATGTTCCATCCCAGGCGATTTTTCCATAGGAAATGGACGAAAGCACCAATGCGTCATAAACAAGATTCATGGTTCTTGCATTGACGATATTGCGCATACGTTTGAATATGTAAATTAAGTTTCTCAGTTTATTTACAGTTTTTTCTATTTGGTTAGTCCATTTGAGTTAGCTGTCTATAGTTACACCTAAGTACTTGATATATTTTCCTAATTTTACATCTTCGCAGTTTGAGGATGTCACAGAGTTACAATTAACATTATGGAACTTCAAGTTAAGGTTATTTTTAGGGGATGACTTATGAGAATTATAAAAGGGAATAAAAAAAACTTTATCATAGTTTAGGCTGCGAAGATTTCTATCTAGCCAATCTTTGACTGTTGCAATGCATTTATTTGCATTACTGGTTGTATCTTCCCACGTTTTACCTTGTATTGTGATTGCAGTGTCGTCGGCAAAAGAGAGAATTTTACCTGGTATCACAATATTGCATAGGTCATTGATGTAGATTAGAAAGAGTAGTGGTCCTAAGACAGTTCCTTGAGGAATACCATGTTTTACTAGAGTGTGCTTAAGCTTGATCCTATTTGTGTGCGTTGTTGGCGATTTAATATATAGCTTTTTAATAACATGAAACTTTTGTTTTTAATCCCAACGTTAAAGATTTTCTTTAATAGAATTACATCTTCTGGATGAAAATCACTCACGTAGCGATGATAATAAGCCAACTCCTTTAGACATTCAAAATAAAGGACGTAAACTTAATCTTTTAGAGCAGCTGGAAATTAACAAACATAATAATAATCCTAAAGATATTTTAATAAACGAACCAAAAAATATAATACACTCTCCGCTTTTAGATATATTCAAAACCAATTTAAAATAATTAATTGTGCTTGAAAAGAAAACCATCAGTCAGCATTTGCGAATGACTCACAATAGCGACTTTCAGTCGAAGTGGAAAATTACAGTAATTGGGAAAATAATAACCATTAATAATATCAGTCATTTTTTAATCAGAAATTAGAAGCGAGTCATAGTAAATATCTATCCTGAAATAGTATAAATAGATTGTCTGTATGTGGCATGGCCACAGTTTGATAATGCCCTCAGAAGGTGAAACAGCTGTCACGCGTAATAATAATTACACAGCAGAACTTTTACAGAATTTTTACACAATAAAGCAGAAAATTAAGATGTTCTCTTTATTAAATTCTACTCAGGTGAGAGCCGGCTTGGCCATCTTGGTGGTTCAGAAGGAACTGCTTTGTTCTGCGTACCAAACAAAAAGTTGGAGCCCAATGTGTTTATGAAAACGAGGGTCAAAGAACCAATAAACAACAAACGACTTACATAATGTTTACAACAAATACTTACCTGAAGTAGCTGTCTACATTATCAAATAAACAAAAAAATGCTTTATAATTTATTTATTTTTTATTTTATTTATTTTATTTTATTATTTTTTTTTATTAAAAGTATACAATACAGAATATAGTATATTATATAAAGCAATGTACTCCCAAGAGTTAATAAACTCATTGCGGGAATGATACGCATTACATGAAACATATAGCTGTATGTATTAAATGGACATATCATAGGACATACACAACATTATTATTTCAGATAGTCATTCACAAAATGAAGTTTGAGCATTTTAGTTTGGGTCTTTTTACATTGACTTGCACAATTGATCTCGTTGGGTAGTTGATTATATTTTGTGTAAGCTATGTATTCTAGGGATCTTAGTCCATATTTTGTTGATTTGATTTTTGGTATATGAAGTTTATTGTGATTTCTTGTGTTGTGTTGGTGTACGTCGCAATTGTAATTGAGTGTAGTGTTGGAATGTGCCGAGTGTTGAATTACTTGTAATATAGTTTTTGTTATTTCAAAAGTGGGAATGGTGTTAAAAGGAAGCATTTGGGTGTTTCTGTAGATGTATTTGACGTGTGTATCCCAAGGTAAACTGAATATATTTCGCAGGGCTCTATTTTGGACGACTTGGACTTCTGAAATCATTTTTTTTGTAGCAAATCCCCAGATTTCGGCGAGATATATTAGATGTGAGTGAATCATAGCATGGTAAATCGATCTTAATAGAGAGGGAGGAAGTACCCCGCGAAGTCTATATAAAACACCAGTTATAGGAGTAATTTTGGATAGAACATGTTTAAATTGGTGATTCCATGTGAGTTGTGAATCAATGAAAAGGCCAAGATATTTTGTAACATCAGCCCTTTCAAAGCGGTTATTATCAAGACTTACATATATTAAGACTTACATTTTTTTTATTTGCAAACAATATGTAATGTGTTTTTTTTATGTTTAGGCTAAGTTTGTTTAATCGCAGCCAGTTTGCCAGGCAAGATATATCCCTTTCCATTTCCTTTTCTAGTTCGTTTAAATCATTATTGTGATAAAGAATCACTGTATCATCTGCATAAAGTTGTATTGAACCCTTAAGTCCCCATTTAGCAATATCATTTATATATATTAAAAATAGTAATGGTCCAAGTACGGAGCCCTGAGGCACACCACATTTTATCGTTCCCATACTGCTTGTCCCTTTTCCAACAAAGGTCTGACAGTGTCGGTTAGAGAGGTAACTACACAGTATTTTCAGGGGAGTGCCTACTATGCCTAGGTGTTATAACTTCTGTAGTAGTATCTCATGGTCAACCGTATCGAAAGCCTTTTTTAAATCTATAAATAAGCCTGCAGTATGCTTACCCTGGTCTATATGTTTTTGGAGGGCATATACAAAATCGAAAGCAGCACATTTTGTGTTAGATTGGTTTCTGAATCCATACTGTTGGGATGCGAGTAAATTGTTTGATAAGAGATATTTAGTGAGCCTAAGCTTAATAACCTTTTCAAAAACTTTAGAGAAAACAGAGAGGATGGATATAGGACGATAATTGGAAGGATTTTTTTTGCAATCATCTTTGTAAATCGGAATTATTTTTGCTATCTTTAGTTGATCTGGGAAGATTCCACTATCCAGGGATTGATTAATAAGAAAAACCAGGTGGTCAGCTAATATATCTTTGCAAAGGTTCAGGTGCACGGCAGTAATTCCATCTAAACCTGGAGATGCATTAGACTTTAGTTGAGAGATGATACTGAGAACTTCTGTTTTATTTGTTTTGGCCATATATAGGGACTGGATTGCTTTTTAATCCGTGTTTATTGTGATAGAATCATCTGGATATGATGCAATTGTAGCTGCTAAGTTTTCCCCAACTGATATAAATAAGTTGTTAAAAGTTGAAGCTATCTGTGTTGGGCATGTTATTTCTTCATTCTTAATCAAAAGATAATTAATTTCATCTTTCTGGGGTGTCGAACTATTTGTAAGAATTGCATTTATTGTTTTACATGTCTGTCGCGGATTACGCAGGTTTTCTTTAAATATATTCGTGTAGTATTTAGTTTTAGCATATCTTCTATAGTTGGTAACTTGATTTCTTGTTTTATTTCTCAGTGCTGTGAATATATCACTTTGCTGATTTTTGTTCCAGAGTTTAAACGCATTGTTGCGCTGTTTGATAAGTGCATTTAATTTAACATCAAACCATGGAGTATTACCCTCCGTTGGTCTCCTATACGTAACTCAGATTTATGTTGGGATGATTTTATTGCTGTTTTGATGTATTCATTAAAATTATTAAAGTTTTCATTGGCATTACTGGTGGTTTCGTGTGGAAAGTTGTGGGATTCGAAATATGCTTTTAACATGTTTTTATCGGTTTTGGTGTTGTTTGAAGAAGAATGTATTCTATTATTAGTGTGATGTTTCAAGCTGTTTTGGTAATCTAATATCAAAATGTTATGGTCACTTAGGCAGGTATCTATTGTTACGATACGCCCCTGAAGCGAGTAGTTTCGAGAACGCAGCAAGCCCACAACAATTCCTCTCCCCGCCCCGTTTCCTGTTTCTCCTTGCCTCTCCCCGTGCCCTGCCACTCGGCATTCCCGCTGCGCTCGCCAGACAAGATCTGAGCGCCTTTGCGAACGGACGCGGCACACTTGTAGCCGGCGGACCCAATTCAATGGGGCCGCGATGTATTATTGAAATACCTTTGTGTAGAATCAGCCTTTTGCCGCACCATAGTTCGGTCTATTTAGACTACGAAAGTGCCTGATGAAGCTGCCACATGAGACGAGGTTCCTGCCAACCTACATGTAAGCTGTATCTTGATTTCCCCTTTAAATGTTGTCCGTAAATCAGTGAAATGTAGGGCCCCCGCGAAAATCACCACTCGGAGAGTTTCGTTTTTGAGAGAGAGGCAGTGAGAGTTAAACACTTTAGCTAGGTTTGTGTAATTTGCATTTCTTGTAATTGAATTGTACTGTAGAAACCTATGTATGTGTTTGAGTTTACAATACATGTCTTAATGATTTAACTTTGTTATTATTCTGCTACGGCGGGAGGATTGTTGACCAGTGTGAATCCCGTGGGTCACCGGAAGATGGAGAGAAATTCCATAGCTTTGAGCGGCTCACCCCTGAATAGAGAGTACCATAGTCCCGCTGAGAGCTAGCCAGGGACGTGTTTGGGCCCTGGTGTTGGTTTAGAAGCCGACATCGAGGCACCCCTAACAACTGACGCCCGAACGTGGGGTTGGAATTTTTTTCTCTATCCCGGTCGCTTTGCGGGACCCTTGTTTGTCGAAATCCTTCCCGCATAACAACTGTTTTGTAAACATTAATTATGCCTTGATATTCTACAGTGAATCCTGTGAAAAAACCACAGAAACCAATATGTAAATTAGATCCATAACAGATCTGATTGTAATTATGAATTAAATCGCATTTGAAACAACGGCCATTTTGAATACCCGAAGCGCCAGCCTTTGTCCGCGAATCTGATTGCGCACGCGTCACCAAACAGCGAGCGCGTAGTAACAGCGATTCGCGCCAAATCTAACGGCCAATGTTGCGCGCAAATGCCTTGTTCGCGCCGATATCCCAACGGAACCGTCGAAATGAATAACTGACTGTTGCTAGGCAGCGTTTTAAATCCAAACCGCTTTCATGACTGAACCGGGATACCAACGGAAATCATTATTATAAATTTGATTCTGGAACCCCAGTTATTTTGCGAATTCCTTAATGAAAATTTCGGACTTACGTATTTTTATTATTTCTGCACAATATACCAATTGGCCCACTTGTGTCTGTCAAATTAGTACAACTTAATGTTTCTCCAAATGGACAAAATAATGACTTTCTTTCCCCATTATACATTATAGGTACTGTTTTTTTTCAGCATAAGTGAAAGTGAATTGTGTTTTTTCCCTTACATAAGTGAAAAGTGGAATAATAATAAAACCAATGACTGATTCCATAAATAAATAAAATAATTTTAATATGGTTGGATGCAATAAACCCCATATTCAGTCATTTTCATCCGGAAGTTTGTCCTTTATTTGCCAGAAAGGTGCCTTTTGTGAACTTTAGTGCCTTTCTCAGTGCAAAGTGATTTGTGAAAATAAAAAACCTGTTTTCTAAAGGTCAGTCCTGGCAAAATTTTTCAAAAATAAATAAATACTTGTGAATTTCACAGTTTTCTCAAAAGTGGTCAGTGAAATACAAAAACCTTTACCACTAAGGTCTTTCCACGCAAAATTTTTTCTCGTCTGCCTCCCCTTGACAAGAATTCTGGTGTCACGTATACCAAACACATTTTGAAAGTGCCAACAGTGATCACCAAGTGAAAAGTGCCTCACAAAAATTAATTTTGCGCTTTCTAAAGGAAACCCCTGGCCAATTTTTTTTCTTCTCCTTACCACCCAGGAAACTCACAATGGAGGACAAGCAAGCTATTACACCATCCAACTTGGGTACCATTCCCAATGTGCATAGTTTATCCAAAGCCCACTTACAAGCTGCTTTAAGGGATAGAGGACTCTCGCCATCAAGCAAATCTAAATCTACATTGAAGGCATATGCACTTTTATTCAACAAAAAGTACATTAGGAGAATAAACCTCGCCCCCTCCAACGAAAATAATTCACGTTCGGCTACGCAAGTTTTGGATAATCTTGACAAAGAACCTACGCCGCATGTAATGATAAAACAGGACGTCGCACCCATCTTGACACAAGATAAAACTTACGATTTATCCTCTTGGAAAGTCAAATATAATGGCGTCTCCGATGTGCTGGATTTCATTGACCGTATTGAAGAAACGGCTACAATCAAAAATATCCCATTCGAGATTCTACGGAGAAACTTTATAGAACTCATCTCCCCAGAATTAATTCCGTGGCACCGCATCCAAAAGACTAAATGCAAAGATTGGAATAAACTCAGAGCTGCCCTAATCTCTAGCTTTGGAAAAAAGGAGGCCCAGCACCGGATCAAACTATCTCTACTATCTATTAAACAACTAGTAGATGAACCTGTGGCTACATTCATAGAAAGGGCTGAGTCCATCAACATCAAGCTTTCACATCCTGTTCCGGAAGCTGAACTATTACCAGTCATAACTGATGGCCTTTTAAGCAAATACGAGAACATCATCACCTCACAGAAAATTACATCCCTGGCCCAGCTAAACGAAGTCTGTCTCCTCCTGGAATCATACCAGGATAGGAAGAACATAAAGAATGTGTCAAATAATGTGGCTGTGCCAAGCCGTTCGTCTGGTTTAAAGCCAGAATTCGACAACAAAAAAGTGTGCTCCTTTTGCAAAAAAGTAGGCCACCTGGCCGCTACTTGTTTCAAGCAAGCAAGACTTCTGGAATCCAAGGAACCCCGAACCTCCAAGAGACACCACTCTAGGGATCGCTCTCCTCCACGCGACGAACTGCGCAACATTTTCAAGAGATCAAGGCACAATGCAGAAAGGTTACAAAACCCAAGCGATGTCAGACCTCAGGTGGATTTCTCCAAGCCCCCACCAAATTTCTACATGAAGAGGCCAAAAAACTAAATAATAACCTCTCAGGCACCCATTCTGAACCAAGGTCTAAAGAATGGACTGATTGGTTATCACACATTAAGTATTTTAACCAGGCCTTAAATGTTTCCTCGGTTTGTTGCAAACAAGCTAAAGATGGGAGACCCTATGCTCTTTTCTCTGTTAACAATGTGCCCTTTTCCGGATTACTTGATAGCGGTGCATCTGTCAGCTGTCTTGGCAACAATGCTCACCTGCCTTTTGTTAACAGCGATTTTAAAATTTCGCCACAAACAACACACCTGACGACTGCGGATAATGTTTCCCAGCCGGTCATCGGTACCCTCGCACTGCCAATTAATTGTAACAATAAAATAGTTACAATCAATTTTCTAATAGTGCCCTCTATATCCCAGAATTTCATCCTTGGCGTTGACTTCTGGAAGGCATTCAACGTTGCTCCCCAAGTATTTAATACTCTTGGCGAAACCTCCACTGCTGCTCAAATTAGTGAGATCCGCACAATAATACCTCACGAAAATTTAAGCACGGACCAAGCTCTCCAACTAAAGGAAATGGTCAATAAATTCGAATCAATATCTTTCGAAAAATGTGGATTGGGTTTGACAAATTTGGTAGAACACCACATTAAAACCAATGGCCCACCCATAAAGCAACGTTATTACAACTTAGCCCCCCAAAAGCTTAAACTTTTAGAAAAAGAACTTGATGAAATGTTAAAAATGGGTGTGGTGGTTCCCAGCAGAAGTGCATGGACCAACCCAACTCTTTTGGTTTCTAAAAAAGATGGCTCCGCACGTTTCTGTCTCGACAGTAGACGTTTAAATTCTTGTACGGAAGCTGACGCATACCCCTTACCTTACGTCCACGCGACCTTAGACAAACTGCGCAACGCCAAGTTCATCTCCTCTGTTGACCTAAGCAAAGCTTTTTGGCAAATACCTTTGGACGCAGAATCGTGTGAAAAAACTGCTTTCGTTGTACCTGGTAGGGGAATGTTCCATTTTAAAAGATTACCCTTTGGTCTAAAGAACAGCCCCGCCGAATTACAAAGACTAATGGACAAACTCTTCGGTCCTGAAGTCGATAACAGCCTGTTTTGTTACCTTGACGACCTCATCATCGTCAGCGACACCTTTGAAAAACACCTATTAATGTTGGAAAAGGTTTTTCAACAACTCAAGTTCGCTGGTTTAACCATCAACTTGAAGAAGTCTGAATTCTGTAAGTCCCGTTTACGTTATTTGGGATTCATTGTCGACGAAAAAGGTCTAAGAACAGACCCCGCTAAGGTGGAAGCCATGGCAAATTTTCCCCGACCCAAAAACGCGAAGGAAGTCAAAGGTTTCCTTGGACTTGCAGGTTACTACAGGAGATTCATCAAAGACTTTTCCACAATTGCAGCCCCCTTAAATAAAATTACCGGCACCCGTAAAGGTGTCAGCAACTTCCGATGGTCTGCTGAAACTGAAGAAGCGTTTACAACTTTAAAAAATGCCCTTCAAAAAGCCCCCGTTCTGAATTGCCCGGATTTTGCACTCTCTTTTACCCTCCACACGGATGCCTCCAACGTAGGAATCGGTGGAGTCCTAACTCAAGAATTCCCAGATGGCGAACACCCTGTAGCGTATTTTTCCCGTACATTAAATAAACACGAGAAAAACTACGGAATTACCGAAAAGGAGTTATTGGCTTATTGGATTCTGTTCACCATTTCCGCGGTTACATAGACGGTAGCAAATTTACTGTAGTCACAGACCATAGTAGTTTGAAATGGCTGATCTCTTTAAGTAATCCCTCCGGTAGACTCGCTCGTTGGGCCTCCCGTTTGTCTCAATTCAATTTTGATGTTGTACACCGTAAAGGCGCGGACAATATTGTTCCTGACGCTCTTTCAAGAATTGAATTGGCTTCATTAAATGTTGACACAATTGCCCCCCCTCCATCTACAAAAGATGAATGGTACTTGAAAATCTTCGAAGGTTGTGAAAATAATCAACAAAAGTTTCCTAATTTTATCATAAAAGAAGGACAACTATACCGTAATTGCAAGGTACCACTATCCATCCTCGAAGATTACTCTTGGAAACTTGTCGTTCCCCTCGAAGGAAGAGAACAAATAATAATTGACAATCATAGTGCTCCCGACTCTATACACCCAGGAACTTTCAAGACGTATAAAAAGATTTCCTTGAAGTATTACTGGCCTGGTCTTTTCAAACAAATTCGCAATTACATCTCTAAATGTGAAACTTGTAAAGCTTATAAACATAGCACGGCAGCACCTGCCGGCCTAATGGGTAACCCCAAACGTGCCGACAGACCCCTACAGTCATTGTCAATGGACCTCGTCGGACCTTTTCCTCGAAGTTATGCCGGACACATGCACATACTTAGTGTAGTGGATGTTTTCACCAAATTCTGTTGGATCTTCCCTTTAAAAAGAGCCAATGCGTCCGCCATGTCCTAAGGAAAATATCAGACCTAGTGTACTCCTTGTCTGACTCATCTGGAAAGCACATTGGTAATTACCACATTAAGGACATTGTAAAGTCTGGAAGTGAGGAGTCAAGTAAAACTGCCCCCACTATCTCAGCAAACGTAAAATGATCCAGTATGTACCACATTTTTTTGTAAGCTTACAAAGTCTTACTACGTCAGGCGTGTATTGTGTCAATCACATGCCCATCGTTTCGTAAATGAAACAAGTTGTAAATTATTTTGTAAATTAATGCGTACTCTCCTTGAAGTTACTTTCAAATGTTGTTTTTGCACTGTTTTTTCTTTCCCTCACGGCAATTTTTTTTTTCTCTTTATTTTTTTTTTCACCTGTTCTAAAACTGATCACTTTGGAACGGAGACACTTTTCGAGTTTCAATGTTTGGGAAGTCGCGAGCCCATTTATTGTCTCAACACATACACTATGCAATGTTCATGCCATGTCATACCCTACCGTGTCATGTAATTTTGTAATTTTTCTCCTATTTTTTTGTTGCATTTTTGTCGTGTGGAAAGGAACTTTCTCACCTGTTTATTTTGTTCATGTAAAGTAGTTGACAATTGCCCATCGGCGTGTCGTTCTAGAAGTCGGGTTTTGTAAATTCCAAAGTGTTAAATTCCGACTCAGAACCAGTTAACTATTTTTTTTTTTTTTTACAATTTTTTTCCTTTCATTTTGTTCATCATGAGTTGTAAAACCTCCCGAGGTATCTCTAGCATGAAAATCAAACAGTGGTTACTTACATAGTCGCCCCTCGTGTATATAAGTTTTTTCAATTTTTCCTCTTAAATTAAAAATTGATGGCGTCCTACCCAAATTCATGCTCATGTACCCAAACTGGATATCGATACGTCCATTTTGGAACTCGTATTTATAAAACCAATGATTGGTCTTTATAACCCTGTATATAAATCAATTTGGCTCGTTTCAACTAAAGTACGTAAAACCGAATCATCCGGTCTTTGGTTGTTATAACAAAGCCACTGCTTTTTTGTTATTTTGTTTTTTGCTTGTACGTTACGTATGTCTTATATGACACGTTTCAACCCTACGAGACAGGTTAATAAAACCTTATGGTCATCCTGATTTTGGAATTCACAACTTTTAGGTGTCCATTTAACCAAGTATTTGCAACCCAAATTGCACATAACCTGGTATGTTTGTAACTGCACAAAGGGTATGTAAAACCGTAATTGGTCCCTTTTCCTTGGTCTTCCTCACTGCAGGTTGCCACAACAGACAGTATGTAAAACCATAGGTCTGTCTATGTTTTAAATACTTGGTGTAAGTAGAATTATACTCTGCCATCACCCTTGTATTTTGTAACACATGAAGTAGCATCAAATTGTCTATCTTCTCTGTCGTACGCTCTTGGGCTACGGAGTTAGTTAATCTAACGAATCTTTATAAATTGTGTTAAAATCAAGCATCGTTAACGTTTATTGTGTTGTATTTAAACGTAACCCACCGTTATAGGAGAGATCCTTAGAACATCCACCGTCATAGGAGAGATCCTTAGAACATCCACCGTTATAGGAGGGATCCTTAAAATACCTGCCACGATACGAGAAGTTCGTCATAATCACTTTTGCTCATAGCTAAATGTTATTGAGTTGGTCGTGTGACATATTTGTCATGAGCACCGTTTTGTACAATCTATTTTGGTCGTGTGTCATTCATTTGTCATGAGTACCGCTTTTGTATTTTGGTCGTGTGTCATTAATTTGTCATGAGTACCGCTTTTGTATTTTGGTCGTGTGTCATTCATTTGTCATGAGTACCGCTTTTGTATTTTGGTCGTGTGTCATTAATTTGTCATGAGTACCGCTCTTGTATTTTGGTCGTGTGTCATTAATTTGTCATAAGTACCGCTTGTATGTATAATTGTGTACAACCCTTGTACACGAGACGTGGAGACGTAATAACAATACTTACCGTGATTCGTGCGAACGACATAATATCGGCCTTGCCATCTTCTTTAAGAGGCATTGTATAAACTCTTGACTTCTGTCTATAATTGAGTTTTATCTTGTATGTACTTACATGTTTTTGTACACTATACGTGGAGACGTTAAAACACTTACCATGAGTCGTGCGAACGAAATAATATCAAACCTTCTGTGTGCGATCTACGAAACGTAGTCCACAACCCTTTGTTGTCAATCAACGCCAATGCCCGTGGACCTCCCGTTTTTTTACTTCTTTGCAAAAAGGAAAGAAGCCCAGGAATATCTACTATCCCAAAAGGACTAGTTTGTAGCTTCACTGCTAACTATGGGGCATAGTGCTGTGGGAGTTAATCGATTGAGCACAAAACCACCCAACTCGTTGTCTGGGGAACGGATAAGAAAACCCCCAGGTTTGTGAAATTGGAGCAAGGGTCTGTCTTTTCTCACAATCATGCAGGAGTTTTTTAAAATGACCCCTAATCTTTTGCCCAATACACGCAAAAGATTAGCCTCTTCGATAATGTGTATTCAAATTCCTCCTCATCCTTTTAACAATTGTAAAGAGTCAGGAAATCTGCTGGTTGATCATGTTTCATTCTCACATGGAGTTTGAAGTGGAAATTAGTCCAGTCTCTAGCAAGTTTCGTCTCTCAACTCCTCTCCTTTTCCTTTCCTTTCTCCTCACCATCATGTTCTCAGGTATATGTTATGAAGAGGAAAATCTGTTGTTGACCATAATTCGCCCTCACTGGGAGTGCGAATCGGTAAATTGACCAATTATCAGCAGGCTTTCTCCCTCACTCTCTGCATATGTCTCACCTTTTGTTCTTTTTCTCAATTTTACGAAACACATTCATGAATGTTGGATATGTACGATATGCACTTGGCGTACCGTCTGTCTCCTTTTGACAACCTTTATTCATGAATTGGTTTCTCTGCTTTTACCGTGACTCATTCACGACTTCTTTGTCTTGTTCGTTGAAATTCTACAAAAATGTTACCACCTTTATGTTAACATAGGCCATGGAAGGCCGGTTGTTTTTTAACCAAGACATATTGTCACTCGGCAAACGCCAAGTCATTCTGGTAAAGGAAAATGTTCATGTAATCACAATGTAGTTAGAAAACTCTCTCTTCGTCACTCTCTGGGTCGGTGGTTAAAACTTCGTTTATTTCATTATCTGGACACATTTTGTTTCTCTCCAAACCTTTTCTTCATTGGTCCCTAGGCAGGTAAACTTCAAGAATTTTGCTCTAATAATAATTTCTCCCGGATTAAAAAGAAGCCCAGGCGGATGTCATCACCAACAGCCCAGCTGAGCTCCACTTCCTGACAGCACGCGCTGTGGTTACTAGGTCCCTCCTGCTGCCATTTTTCTACGCATTTGTTCCTGAAAGCACAGACCATACCGCCCATATGTATGTTGTTTTGTCGTGCCACAGCAAGTTGAGTTGTCCCACTATACATTATGACACTCTGAACCACCTTTTGGGCACGCTAGCTCCTAGGTTTGTTCTTACTCTTGCTATCAATGCCAACCATGTCGTCCCCTGCGCTGTCATGCAGTGACGCATATATCGTCATGTGTAAACCATCATTACCTTGACCTCCAGTATTCGCTGAATGCGTACCAATACAAGTTATGTTGAGCTACATTATGCTTCAATAACCATTATATACGATCCGTGTTTACCTTAATAACACTTTAGGATTCGTACTGGCATGTCTGCAGACACTGGATTCTCCTCTTCAATGACCTCTGTAACCATAGTCGCGGCACAGCAACCACAGTCTCCACTTCATGAACTTCGACGTCTTCGACAAAACCAAGTGTTTTCTAAGGCCCAAGTGTACTTCTGAGTGTTATCTCAAAGGGGTCTGATTACAGTGATAATGTAATCCTTAGAATCTGTGAAACCACGTCCTCCTCTTCGAAATTCTCCGAAACCAAACAAATCCACGCTTCGCAAACTTAGCTCCCAGACCAATGAAACCTTAGAATCACACAGGCATTTTTGTTCTTGTTTTTTTGTTCTTCGATTGTACAAATATGAATTGTTATTTTTCAATTGCATAACCATGTATTGTTATTTTGTTCAATTGCATAACCATGTATTGTCATCTTTCAATTGCATAATCTTGTATGTTGTTTCACACCATGTACTTTCACCAAAACTGTTCTTTTCCAAACATTGTATGTACCCCTCACCCATTCCCTACAAACATTGTGACCTAAACTATAACATAAATTGCATGTTCTAGCTAGGCATCTCTCAAGCAACGAATCTCTCAAAAAACCCCAATGGAAGTTTAAGAGGATTTTTTTTTTCCTACAGCTCCATTGCCACGTCGCTTTTTTTCCAAGCGCGGGGGGAAGTGTTACGATACGCCCCTGAAGCGAGTAGTTTCGAGAACGCAGCAAGCCCACAACAATTCCTCTCCCCGCCCCGTTTCCTGTTTCTCCTTGCCTCTCCCCGTGCCCTGCCACTCGGCATTCCCGCTGCGCTCGCCAGACAAGATCTGAGCGCCTTTGCGAACGGACGCGGCACACTTGTAGCCGGCGGACCCAATTCAATGGGGCCGCGATGTATTATTGAAATACCTTTGTGTAGAATCAGCCTTTTGCCGCACCATAGTTCGGTCTATTTAGACTACGAAAGTGCCTGATGAAGCTGCCAC
The DNA here is from genome assembly GCA_917563855.2 of Limnephilus lunatus. Classification (NCBI taxonomy): domain Eukaryota; kingdom Metazoa; phylum Arthropoda; class Insecta; order Trichoptera; family Limnephilidae; genus Limnephilus; species Limnephilus lunatus. Next base: position 43,566,447 of record OU830603.1, on the reverse strand, counting down.
ATGAGACGAGGTTCCTGCCAACCTACATGTAAGCTGTATCTTGATTTCCCCTTTAAATGTTGTCCGTAAATCAGTGAAATGTAGGGCCCCCGCGAAAATCACCACTCGGAGAGTTTCGTTTTTAAGAGAGAGGCAGTGAGAGTTAAACACTTTAGCTAGGTTTGTGTAATTTGCATTTCTTGTAATTGAATTGTACTGTAGAAACCTATGTATGTGTTTGAGTTTACAATACATGTCTTAATGATTTAACTTTGTTATTATTCTGCTACGGCGGGAGGATTGTTGACCAGTGTGGATCCCGTGGGTCACCGGAAGATGGAGAGAAATTCCATAGCTTTGAGCGGCTCACCCCTGAATAGAGAGTACCATAGTCCCGCTGAGAGCTAGCCAGGGACGTGTTTGGGCCCTGGTGTTGGTTTAGAAGCCGACATCGAGGCACCCCTAACACTATATTTGCAGTAGTTGAGGAAATATTTTGTCTGTTTGAGATGATATGGTCTATTAGAGAAGTAGAGGTATCTGTTACTCGTGTAGGATAGGATGTGTTACATATGAAGCAGTTGTAAGAGTCTAGCGCGTTGATGTACTTAAGAGATGTATTATTTTTTTGAAGAATGTCAATGTTGAAATCACCAAAGATAAGGGTATCATTTCTACAGTTATTTAAAATAGATTCAAGATACATTAAGAATTCGTTAATGTTTGAGGTAGGCTTTCTGTAGATAACATAGATATTTAACGGTTTGAAATTTCTATTGCGGATATTAATTCCTAAGAAGGAATTTTCACTACAATGTTTTTCAATAGTTGTAGCATTTAGTGAATGGTGTGTGTAGAGAATCACCCCTCCTCCTCTTTCATTGGTGCGAGACGCAAATGCACTTTGGTAGCCGTCGATGTTGAAGAAGCACTCCTCACCATCTTCCAACCAGGTTTCGGATATTGCAAGTACGTGTACAGTCGGTGTGATGCTCTTTAAAGTTTCTTCAATCTCGTCAATTTTATTTCTGATACTTCTCGCGTTAAGATACATTATTCGAAGGCTATTTTTTTTGGCTTATAATCTTCAATTTTCTCATATTTGTATTCATTTATGCTGGCCTGGGACCCGGATGCTGTAGTTACAGTTGAGTTAGCCATAGTCAACTCTCTCCATTGTGCGTAACATCATTATGGTACGGTAGGGGCAGTCCCTATCGTTTGATCTATGTTTTGGTGCCTCAATTTTGCCTTTGGCCATTTTAAAGCAGTTCCAGCAACGGAATTCTTCTTTTTGTTCCTTCTTTGTGCAGTCAGATGATTTGTGTTCGCCAGCACAGTGTAGACAACGATATTTTGGTTCAGTACATCTCGCGGCGAAGTGACCGTATCCCATACATTTATAGCACTGCATGATTGGGCAGCTGTCTTCGACTCGGACTCGCTGGAAACCTATATTTATTCTTTCTTGTTTTAACATAGCCGAATGTACTTCTTTTTTGACGATCAGAATAACATTTCGTAGCCTATCGTTTTTCCTGCTGTTTGTGAATCTTTGAATTTTAATAGCTTCCTTATCATTTCCAGTGGCTTCGTAGATAGTATCATTTTGTTGCAAGATCATGTCTAATATTTCGGAATCTTGTGTTTCTTTTTCGATCCCATTCAAGATAACATTAGGTCTAAGACGTTTGCCCTCATAAGCAACCAAGTTACCGTTGGTCAGCCCTGGAATTGCAGCTCTGATTTTATTAGCATCGTTGGAGGTCTGACACTTGATGATAACCTTGTTGTCTTTAGCGGCAATAAGGGAATTAATGCCTACCTTGAGCTCAGATGGTTTGACATCCTGTCTTAATATGGCCTTGATGTCAGAGGTAGATCTTGTCTTATCGATCGCACTGATAATGACCGCATGTGATGACCTTCCAAAAGCCGTGATTGCTGCATAGCTGTTTAAAGGGGGGTTATTCTGTTGATAACCAGCTACTGGAGTGGTGGCCGTTTTATGCATCAGGGCCATTTTTTCCTTTAAGATATCTTTTTTAATTTCATCGTTTTTAGCATTCATATTTATAACGAGCGATTTGTTTTCTTCCATTATTTGTTTAAACTCATTAAGATTTTGGGTAATTTTTTTTGAAAGCGGCCGGAGTATTTTCAATTCGCCCTTTATTAAATTTTTTTCAGCCACTAAGTGGGCTATAATATCGAATAATTCATCCATTCCTTCGATTATTTTTTCCTTTTGGCTAATGGATATTTTTCCTTTATTTTCTGTTAGTGTTGTTTTCACAGAATTTATTATGGTTCTTGAATTAATTAGTTCATTATTCACTAATTGGTCTGGTTCTATCGATATAGATTTCTCTTCTTCTTTATCTCTCTCATTTTCCGAATCGGACGATATAATATCCTCATCGTGTTCGTTTGGCTATCTTGGTGTCAAAAATGATTTCGTGAAAGGGTATGAATTTTCATTTCTCGGTGTTTTATTATCTTTTTCCATTTTACAATATTAATCAAATTATTTTTGTTATTTAAACGCCTGGTGCCATCTGTTAAACAAAAGCGGTAATTAATTAATTATGTATTACCATCTGTTGATAGTGTAGTGGAACGTTTTTATTAATTTTTTCGTTTAATGCTTGTAGGTTGTTGTATACCGCCATCTATGGACTAGTAGTGATGAGGGTTTTTAGTTTTGTAGATAGGTGGTGCTGTTATTATTTACAATTTATTTTTAATAAATATAACAAAAAATTATTTTGGATTCACTCAGATTCGAACTGGGGTCGACAGGTACCAAAGTCAGAAACTCTAGCCACAGGGCCAATGCTAATGTACTGGTACCGAGATTAAATCACAAAATAAACTGTGATGATTCTGGAAATGTCAAAGAGATATGTGTTTTTATTATTATTGTTTGTTTTTTACACACGATTCACTGTATTTATTTATAAATTCACTATAGATATCTGAGTTTCTGGATATGATTTGATATTTTCACAGTCACCAGTGTAATAGATAATTATTAATTACTGTATCTGTAAAATATTCACTCACTGGCGATAGCAAACTAAAAATTATAAATTAGGACACTGAAATCACTTTTTTCTACAAAAAAATTTGCGTAGAATACGCGCGGGAGTAGGTTTAATGTTTTCTGTACCCTTGAATTTTATTCTATAGGTTCTTTCAGGTTTTTAAAAAAAATAATTTATCACTGTTTTGAAAGTCCGCCTTACTGTCAAAATGTTATTGGCGTAATTATTAAATCATAATATGACAGCACAGTTTAGTTCAAGTTAAGTGTGGGTGGTTTGGTATATTTATGAGTTAAGTTTAAGCCTGTAGAGGACAGGGCATGTTGCTTTTTTAACAATAACCTTACATAATATAATATTTTAAATTTATTTATTTTTCTAATTAATTGTTTTAATTTTTTTATTTATTTAATAGTAGCTTTTGCCCCCCGACTTCGCTCGCATAGTATTCGGGGGTTTTCTACTCCGCCTCCTCCACATTCCCGTGCCATGGTGCCGTGATCGTTATTAGATTTTTTAATTTTAGATTTTTTTTTCCCTTTTTCCTTTAATGTGAATACAAAGAGTCCCAAATGCTACCAACCGTCTGGAACTAGTGAGACTATGGCATCTCCAATTATTTAACTTACTTGTGCAAGTCGGTATCGGTGCCCAGACGTCATTTCCTTGGCACACGGACAACTCGTAATTGAGGATGAAGTCAGGACTACAGGAGTAGTAGAGCACGGTAGGCTTGCTCACCTCATCTCCTGGGACGAGATCCTTCCCCTGGAGACTGTACCTTCCATTTGCTGGGAAAGCGGGCAGGATACAGCTGCAAACAACACATTTCATACCACGTAACAATATTATAAAAAATTTAGAACTTTTGCTGAAAACCATTGTTTTTTTTTTAATTCTCTGCCTGATATGGTGGTTGAATTTGTCTCATTCGTTCTTGGAGATAATATCTTAACAATTTTGAAAAGAAAAACGTGAAAACGTAAAGAAGAAAAAGATTTTGGCGCACCTACAACTTCATGATTTTTTTATTAATTATTTAAAAAATAGGTTAGAAAAGAGATTAAAAAATCTTCCATTTTGGAAATAATAATTTTTAAAAAATCACACATATATAAAATTATTTTATTATTCCTTAATGATATATTTATTTTCTAAAGGAGCAATGTGTTTTAATTTTTTTTGTATCAGTTATTTTTGTTAGAAAAGATTAAAAAATCTTCCACTTTGGAAATAATTATAAAAAAAATCACACAAATATTAACTGATTTTATTATTTCTTGATGATACATTTGTAGTATAAATGAGTAATATGTTTTTAGTTTTTTTTTTATATCAGTTATTTTTGTCAGAAAAAGTAAGGTTTTTTTAAAACTTTTTTATGTTGGCAGTAAAAAAAATGTATTCCAAAAATTAAATGTGTAGTTTTAATAATAAAATTTGAAAGCGTAGTTTATCACCTTTCAAATACAGTTTTTGGTTTTCGGATACGTACAGAAATATTACATTTAGAATTAAAATGAACATATTTATATGAGACCAAAGTCTCCCAATGCAATTTGATTAAAATTTATTAAACCTTATGAATTTTTTATTAATAATTTTTACATAAAACCTCAAAAAAGGAAGGTAAAAATAGCATTTCTGATTCACTTGTGTAATGAAATATTTGTGTTTTTAGTTTCATTTTGGTATAGTTATTTTGGTTAGTAAAAACGTTAGGTGAGCCATTTTTAAAAGTTTTTTTTATGTTTGCATTAAAAATATTTATTAATTGTTTTTGTGTTTAATTCGTAGAATTCCATTTTAATTTTTAGAAATTTAATTAAAATTAAATATGATAATGTTATTATCGAGTTCTGCAAGTATTTAAGAATGTTTTTTAGTTACAGCTGTTTCGACTTGTAAGGTCATTTTCAAACTGTGGTGAAGCCACGTACGGACGACTTATTTATAATATTTTAAATGACAATTTATGAAGGTGTCTAAATTGATTTATTACCGGTAAATCCAATTTGCAGAGACACTTATTGAGAGGGTGGTTATATGGGATTCCGAATCTTTCCCTTGCACTAAGTGTAAGGGTTTTCTTAATTGATTTAGAATTACGTTATAGAAATTTATTTATGCATCTATACAATAAAGTTAACATTTTTTTGGCCTTGCCTGTCTCACTGGGAAATCCTGTGTCGAGAGAGACTAGTTTACAAATATTTTATAAATATTAAATAAAATACATTTTTCAATAAAGTAAAAATATTTTACAAAAAATTTCATGTTGGTAGGTAGTGGTAACAATAATGGGATAAGAGGATTATATTATATTATAGCCCTAATTTATTAGAATTAATCTGTATTAATGTACCTGCCAGACTAACTCGCAATAAAGATATTTTCAATTTTAACAATACCCTCAATACTAACTATTCTATTAATTCACCAATCCCTAGAATGCATATAGCCTTGCAAATAAACATTGGCAATCTATAGATACATTTGGTGTTGACAGTTTTGCAATTTTCAAGAGACAACTCATCTCTATTTTATCTGTTAATAATAAACTTTTCTTATTTTTGTTCTTTTCATAAAACCTCCTCTCATTTAAAATCTTACCAGTAATTTATAACCTTATTTTATTTTATTTTGCTGTTATATTTAGTTCTGTTTTATCATCGTACATTATTAAACACATATAATTGTTTGTTTATACCTACTAACTAGCTTTTACACATTGCACTTTATTGTATTTCTGGTCTTATTACTGATTTTTTCTTATTACTCATACTATTTCATTTCTTTTATGATGTTTAATTTTTTTTTTTATGTTTTTATTTTCTGTTATGATGTTCTATACCTTGTGATGATGATTGTTTTATTATTTATTCTGTTTTATTGGTTCAGTAACATACGAGTATATAATTATTATTATATTTTTGCTTCTATGCTTGTAAAAGCCCACTAGGGCGTAAATAAATATAAATAAATAAATAAATATTTGGGTAAGGTGACTAATTATTGCACGACCTTTTTCGATGATCCATTGTTTTATCAGAATTTTGTATTTGTTAATATTATTCGATTGTCTTGTTTTGTCAGGTAGGTTATTGTATATTTTAGACGCAATGTATTTGAAATTTCTTTGACCAAATATTGTGTTTGTATGAGTTCTTTGGTTTTGTGCAGCGTGTTTACAATATTTTGAGTATTTTCATAAAATGTATTTGTTCTATTTTTAAACAGATGAGTTAAGATTGTTTTTGTGTAAATTTGTCGAATATCTAATACATGGAATTTGTTGAATATATCTACAGTACTTGTTATTATGGGAACTTTAAGAATAACTTTCATAATTGATTTTTGTGCCTTCGATTATGAATCTACAGCGGATAGTGTTGCACCTCCCCATGCGATTATTCCATATTCAATGATTGATTGACAAAGGGAGTAATAAACAATTTTCATAGATTTGGAATCTAGTATGATTCTAATGTTTTTGAAGAAATAAATATGTTTTCTAAGTTTATTCGTGATGAGTAGGCAATGTGTATTCCACTTAAGATATTGATCAAATGTAAGACCAAGGTATTTGATATGGTCCGTTCGATCTAGGCAAGGAAATTGACAGAATGTATCTTGAATACAAGAACATTCATGTACTTTTATTTCAACATCTTGATTAGGTTGGCCAACGATATTAATACTAAAAGTAATGTATTTTGTTTTGGTAGTATTTAGTGCAAGAGAATTAATATCTAGATATTTTTTAACAGAGTTAATTGATTTCTCAGCCATTTTGTATGCGTCTAACCAAGTGTCGGATTGAATGAGTAGCACAGTATTGTCAGCAAAACTTAGAATTTTTCTATCTATCTTTAGGTAACAAAGATCGTTTATGTATATGAGAAACAAAGTAGGGCCTAAGGCTCTTCCTTGGGGAACTCCGTAGGTTATAGGGAGGGGTTGGCTGAATTTGTTTTCGATTTTTGACACTTTGAGTTCGATTAGTTAAGTAACTTTGAAGAAATTCTAGGTCTTTCCCTCTTATACCAATTGTGTTTAGTTTTTGCCGCTGTATAACCCTCCCGCGCCTCCCCCGTCGCCATGAGCGGGCCTGAAGACCAACCGTAGCAGACCGGTGCCCTTCCGCCCTGCCTCCGGTGACCCGATGCTCACTTTTATCCTTAGTGTCTTCAGGTATTTCCCCCTTAAGAGGAAACCGGGTGGTGTTTTTTCCATACAAACGTATTCCTCATTTCCCTCTCTGAATTTTGACACTAGAGAAAATATTTTTTTTACATAATATGAATATTGACCGCAAGCGTGTTGGTACGTTTTGATTTTTTTGATAAGTTACTTTTTATAGGAGTTATAACCCTTCAAAAATTGTTAAAATTGCCTTTTTTTAACGCCATCAACAAACGTTCAGTATACAAATTAGACGATGTATTTTAAAAAAAAACAAAAGGTACAGACATAGAATGTTTTCTTCCAATACATTTGATAAAAAAAATCTTGGAAATTGGTTCAGTTTTGGAGTAGAAAAATGAGGACTACAAAACCTCGATTTTGACAATTTTATTTAGGTATTATCAGGCTGAGGTGCATGTGTCCCTTTCTCTCAGTATTCGGGGGTGAGGGGGGGCGGAGAGGGTTTTGTTGAATACGTATACAGTCAACGAAGTGATGTGACATTCTCAATAATTATATCGATACACTAGTCCACTAGTGTTGTCATGTCCCGAGTTATCGATGTTTTTTTAAAATTATTTTTCTGTTTGGTGACTTATTTTGAGTGTGCCAATACTTACCGAGCTTATTTACTAAAGTTATTGTGACAAATTTAATTTGTTTACGTCAAATAAATTAATGGAAAAAAATTGAAAAAAAAACACCTGTTACAGACAGACCCCGAGATGATTCCGTTCCGTATTGCCGAGTTGGATATGGAACACAAAAATTAATTAAAATATTTTTTGATAACTTTTGAAGGTTGTACTCAACATAATATTATCCCTTTATAGGACACTTTTTTTAAGATACAACTACCGAACCAAAAAAAAACTTTTATATTTGACTAAATATATTGTTCTAGATTTTTTTTTCAAAAAAATTATATTTTACAAGAAAATGTGTGATGGTAAGTACATACACCACTGATCGTTTGATGGAATGCTGGTACAGCGTATGTTCAGTGGTACATGCATCTACCACATGTTGTTGAATCGATTATGTTATTATAATATCATATTATACAAATGAATATTGAAATCTATGTATAAGAGGCACCATATTGTTTATTGTGCTACATATTAGGTACATACACATAACTAGTTTAGTTTTTATTTAACTTTTTTAATACGTTATATTATTACAGAAAAATGCACTTTTGGGAATACCTCCTACATCACTTGACATTTTCAATCTTCTTCAATGATCTAATATTTTTTGTTTTTAAACGCTTTATTGTAAAAAAAATTACTGTTTAACATCTACACAATGAAATTAAAACAATTTATGGTCCAGACCTTTCCCTCGCCGGTAAATTTCTTGGTATGCGACCGTCAATTATTTCTGGTAAAAGGCATTGGTGGTAGAAATTTTCTAACAGTGGAACGATTTTTTGCCAGATTTCATCGTCCCTCTCAATTTTTTCATACAGCAAACCTTTTGGACTCCACACAACAAAATAACAATAATTACGACGAGTAATATGTAACTGGCCTTGTACTTGGTAGAAGTAATTATGATTCCGTTTTAATGTTAAAGAATGGTCTTCCAATTTACAGTAATCAATTATCTTTTGTGCAATTCCCTCTTCTGGTGACATATTTGCTATACTATAAGGGCATTTAATTTCAATTATAGAATCCTCACCGATAAGGCCATCCGGACTTGCCGCTAAAAAGTTTTTGGTTTTATCGATAAATAGCCCACAAGCGGATACCTGAAAACTTGTTTTTTTTGAAAATTGCTCTATTGCTAGGCTTTCATTTTCTTTTCCATAATTTGTGGCCATAGTTCCTTTGAATTGTGAGTACAGTAAAGAGTTTAGTACTCCCGTAACTGAAGTTTTTTGCCGAAGCTTATATATTTTTCCAAAGTTAGACGCCGTTATCCGCTTACGTCTTTCAATTGCCCACAGATTGTTATTGCTTTGGCCTACCGAATTCCGTTCGAGCTCTTCCTTATTGGTTGAAGATAATTCTTTGAGAAATTCCTCTTTTTTCGTTTCAAATATTTCAGGTGGCATATCTGGTTCTAATTCCAATTGACCATAATTTTCATCGGGCCCTGTAACTTTTTTTCTTTTTTCTGTCGTATTTTCATTATACTTTAGTTTTTTTTTTCGACACATTTGTTTATTCTCCTTCGAACGTCGTTTTCTCTCTATAAAGTGCTTCGTGTATTTGCCGGGACTGTGGCCTTGGATTTTCTTTTGTATTCTTGAATGGGTTGCCAATTCACTATTCCACGAAGTTACTGCTCCAAAACATCTTGCTTGGTAAGATCCTCTTGTAGTAAAATTTACCCTTTTTCCACCTATAAATTTGGCGATAACGTTGTTGAATTGCTCCACAGTGTTATTTGTCACGTCAATAATAAGACTTTCTGCATTTGCTATTAGAGACAATAAGAATTGTTGGATATCAGTCCATATTCCACAATCTCGAAGATCGCTTACTAAATTTGGATCATCAGTATACTTCTCCGGCTTGCAATAGTACGATGCACAATTTTTATGATCACCAAACACATGATTTGCGGTATTTTTTATGTCCATTTTCAAATTTTTTATTTTATCACTTTGTACTGTGTTTTCTTGCTCTTTCCTGTAATTTATTGCTCCAACTACAGCTCTTCTCATGCGTAAAACGTTTGCTTCAACCTTTTTCCTTATATGAACTGGTACAAAGCCTTTAGCGTTGTTGGTTTTTTTTCCAAGTGCTTTCATTTTGTTGCAAAAATTGCGGAGTAAGTGATTTTTGCACTCTATTTTTTGTACTATAAGGTTAGGACCATATGGCATTTGTTGCATTATTTTTTTCATGATGCTGGAGTCGCCATCACCAACTAGTTTGTTAAATTTCAATCCATGCATTTCCATGCTTCTCGAGAACCCTTCTGCTATAATGTGGGCTTCCATGGCATTAGCACTGTCACGCCAGTTTATGAAGCACCTGTGCTCAGAAGCAACTATGTGTAGTTTAGTAGCTCTAGCACATATGCAGCAGTATGAGTTTCGCACTCCCAGAAATAAAACCTTTTTAGTTCGTAGTCCAACTATGCACCCTGCGCCAGATGAGGAGCTAAATCCACTTTTGTACGACCTCTTTGCCCAGGAGCCATCTGCAACCACCGTTACCAAAGGATAGCCACCCTCGTCTACGTCACCGTTTAAAATGGCTAGCCTTTTTTCTTCTTCACCAGCTGCGATCATTTCTTCTAAGGCACATTCTTCAATTGTTGGCGCTAAACATTGTTCTATGTTCGTGTAAGTCTTACAATCCATATTTGGCATATTTAAAACCCCACAAATTTCATTCCATTGTGAATACCCATTTCCTGTACACATCACTCCTTCGACGACAGCAGTATTTATAGACATTTTCCGTTTCGGGTCTTCGGAGTGAATGTATTCTATTTTCTTGCACATTTTGCACTCGAAAACATACTGGCTTAGAAGACCATTTCGTCGTTCCTTCATAAATTTTAAATCGGAAAATGTGCAGTTGGTGTGTTCGTGCTTTATATTTGATATCTCCGAAAACAAATATTTTATATCCACAATTCTGCGACCTTCGAAATTATCGGTTTCATCAATATGGTCTGGTTCTATCACCAAATCATCAAGCGTTGTTGATGATGATGAACTTGCGTTTTCGTCTATATTTGGAGCAAATGATTCATCCATGGAAGTTTCATGCATTAGTGAAGATGTAGTTAAGTTTCCAAAAGTAGTATCGATGACATCCATATCCCTGTAAATGCAAATGATTTATTTATTTAAATTTGTCCATCCCATTTTCCCGTTATACATGCTACATAATACACGGCTCTCATAGCATAAATCTTTAGGTTTTTCTCGTAAGTCGCTCACGTAAGAGAGTTATGGCAAAATTATCAATGTAAACGATACCCATTGGTAATTTTGCCATAACTCTCTTATGTGAGCAACTTACGGGAAAAAAAACTTTACGTACGTAAAGGTAACCTTAGGAAGGTTCAGTAGTAAGAGTGACAGGAAAGCGATATTTCGACTTACCTAGATGTCGAACGTGGTGCAACATGAATCTGTCGTTTGATACTAATAATCGGTTTTTTTCGTCTAGTAGATAAAAACAAACGCGCTTTGTTTCCATTTCTTTTACCCATTATTTATCTGTAAGAAAAAATTTTTTGAGTTGAAGGTAGGTAATATAGTAGTCGATTTTATGTATCTCAATTTCTAAATACACATATCTTATGCTACGTATATATTTGCGAATAGTGGCGTGCACAGAATTTGAAAATTGAAATTTCGGAAAAAAAATAATTTTCAGCTTCGACAACATCATTAATGTCGTATTTTCAATCTTAGGATTCTAGCCCACTGAAAAATCAGTGCACGCCACTCTTTGCGGACAGAGACGCGAGCCGAACCACGAATTATGGTAAAGGTACGAAGCAACCGCAAGCGGCGCAGCGTTTCGGGCAGTTTGCTTTTGCTTCGTTCCTTTCCCATAATCCGTTGTTCGGCTGGCGTGTGTATACGCAGCCTAAGACGTAGAATAATATTTATTATAGGTTACTAGATATGTTAACAAATGTACCGACTTGCACTAATGCACTTTATGCATACAGTCAAAACTGATGAATTTACGTTATTCAGGGAGAGCCAAAAAACAACAACATTTTTAGCGATATTTATATGTTTAATTAAAAAAGGAAATTGTGTTGTAATATTGAGTTTTTATGAATGAATAGTTTATGTTTATAATAATAGTTTATGAATAATTTATGAATAGTTTAGTAGGTATCTACTCACCATATGTCCTATATGTGTAAATCGTGAGAAATGACCAAACAGATTTCAATATTCAAGGGGGTTTCAGGGTCAAAATTCGAAGGTCTGTATTTGACGTAGAATAGTTTCCAGTAAAAAGGCTAGTCAAAAACAGTAGAGTGATGCAGCCAGCGAAAAATAAAAACACTATACAATCACAAAGTACGTGATGTACCTACTGCGCCTATGCTGCCGTTTTATAAAAAAAGATGGTATGAATCTCCCGATATTACTAAACCAAAACAGCGTGCATCTTACTTTACTAATAGTAACAAGATGAATGAACTGTGAGCGCAGAAGATATCTATTATATAGGAATACGCACGCTCAAGTCGCGACGCGTATTGACTTATCTGTTGCAGCAGGCAGCAACCTGTATACACGCACCCACAAGTCTCATTGACTTGTGCGTGTGCAGAAGATGAGCTCGGAGCAGGCAGTCACATGTATTTGTAGTAAGTAATAATAATAATAAAGTTAAGTACAATACAATATTAAATAATGTAGACCTCGCTATTTTATTACGAATATGTACCTAGGCACCTACTTAATTTTTGGAATAAATGAATAACAGTAAATGAAATAATAAGAACGCGAAGTCGCTGGCGGGCGCGGCGCGGCGATTCGTGCTTCCAACACCTGCAGCCACGCACACACACGCATTGGGGTTCACCAATACACCGATAGCGCTTTTGCTGTCCCCGCTGAGATGAACGAAATAGAAATAATTTTTACAAATACCTATCGTTAAAATTTCTCGGCGCTCCTGCGCGCTCTTAATCCCAACACTTTCTTCGAGGGCATTCCGGGAAGCCGGCTTAGGGGTGCGGACACCTAGTCCCGCTTGCAACTGGACTGAAGGCTCCGCTTATGCTCGGCGGGTCCACCGGACGACTGCAGCTCAGCTGCTTTGGTTAAGTCAAACAATCTCATCTAATATGATTTTTTTTTCTTTATTGTATTAACTTTTCTTCCTACATAATAATAAACTTTTATTTCAGCTACATCAAGTGGCGGAGATGAGACGTGATACTGTGAAATAAATAACTAACAACATGTACGCACTCGCATACTGCCTGCTAACAATGTATGCCCGGACATTGGAGGTCTAGAATCGTTTTAAATAAAAAGTAGCTTCTTTATTAAAAAAAATTAGAGTCCTGAGGTGTACGGTGAAGGAGGAAACCATCTGTTTCCTTAGAACACCGTGGGAAAGTGGTTGAGCAACCTCCAATGTGTTTAGTTTATTAACAAGGATGTCAAGGGAGATAGTATCAAAAGCTTTTGAGAGGTCTAGGAAGATAGAAATGCATTTTTTCCCACTATCTAAATTTGAAACAAGAAAGTCTGTAACAGCAATAATAGCATCGGCAGTGCTCTTATTTGACTGAAAGCCAAATTGATTTTCGGAGAGTAGTTGCTTGCTTTCCAAAAATGTTTTCAGTTGTTTGTTAATTATTTTTTCAACTACTTTCGAGAGTGAGTTAAGTATTGTTATGGGCCTATAATTGTTAATGTCCACTTTTAGACCACTTTTGTAAATTCCCTGTGATATGCTGAGGTTAATTATGTAAGTGAGAGGTTCCAATAGTTCATGAACAAGTGTCTTGAGTAAATTTATGGTGATGCCATCCATACCGGCGGACTTTGTGTCTCTTAATGAGTTAATTGTATTCTTAATATCGCCATGTGTAACCGTTTGAAATTTAAATTGTTCAGAATGGGTTATATGTGGTTTTTCCTGTAATTTTGTATTATAATTCGGGTAGGACATTTTGTTTGCTAATTTTTTCCCGACATTAGTGAAAAAAATCATTGGCATGGTTTAGAATTTTTTCCGGATTCTTTGAGAAGTCGACAGTCAGTCCATCAATATTGAGTTGTTTTAGGTCAGTGTTTAAGTTAGGCTTAGTATGAGTAGCTTCGCGTAAAATGTTCCACATTTCTTTTGGATTACCTTTGCTTTCTTCTATTTTATGTCTGTAATATAATTCCTTAGCATTCCTGATGACTTTTGTACATGTTTCTATATCTTTTGTAAAAGTTGTTAAGTATAGTGTCAGAAGGATTCAGCGAAGTTTTTTATGGAATAAGTTTCTTTTTCTTATACAATTTATAATGGTGTGATTTATCCACGGAGTTAGAGGTTTAAATTTGTGAGGGATTGTTTTTACTATAGAATTAGTGTTGTTATTTATTTCAGTTTGTAGTTTGTCTATGAAGTAAGACCATGCATCTTCAGCGTTGGGTATGTGTAGTAAGTTGTGCCAATAATTACAGGAAAAAGATTTTTTTAGATTCTCATAATCAACTCGTTTTATGCAATAACTGTGTTTCATTTTTGTATTTTTTGATGGTGTGTTTAATGAAATCATAGTTGCATAGTGGTCAGTAATAGTAGATTCAAAAACAAGTGTTTTATATGGATTATTTATTTTTATCATAATGTGGTCAACACAAGAGCTGGATTCTTTGGTGACCCTAGTCGGGTGATTTATTGTAGATATAAATCCATGGTAACTAAGTAGGTTTAAGTAATCTTGGCATTGTGGGTGTGAATTATTTGGTAAAGTGTTAATATTAATGTCTCCTACTAAAATTAAGTGTTTTTTATGCGCAAGTTGTGATATTTTTTCATTTAGGCTTTGTATGAATGGGGTTATATTGTGGTAGGAGGGAGATATATACATTGCTAGTATGCGCGTGTCACCGTACGATATTTGTAGACAATTTGCACCCGGGATTAATATTTCCAAAGTCTGAACATTCAGTACATTATTCACATATTTTTTTATTTATTTTATTTATTTCAAGAATTTTGTTTTTACAATATAAATTATTACATGTGCAAGGTTATACAATAATTCATTTTATATTAATACTACTCCATAAATTGAGCTCAAGCGTTCGTATTTATGGGAGGAGTATTAACATGCAAAAAAAAAATTAATAGTGTTTTAGTGAGATGTTTAAACAATGATCAAAGAACTTATGAAAATAATTACAAATATTACTTGAGAAAGGTACATAATTTAGAAAAAATAGTTTGAGTAGGACAATAACAGTATATATATATATATACATATACTTTTAATATATTAATTCCGTCATTCTGATTGTGGTGGGTTTTTGTGGAGAAGTGAGTGTAATCGGGAAGGTGTTTTGGTACATATAGTTCATTAATCCAACATTATATCAAATTTAACCTTTAGATTATTCAGTAAAGTGAGTATTTCTTCCCAATTTTTATTTATGGATCGAACATTATGGTGAAAAATATTTGGGTTGTGTAGTCTTTAATTAGTAAATTACAAAACTTTATATCTGAAGATACATAATTATTAATTTTATCAGAAAATACTGTTTCATTATCAAAAATCAGTCTAGCCATTTTTAAGAACAATTTACAATGGAACTTTATTATGTCTTGGGAGCCCCGTCACAGTAGCAAAAACTGGGAGTTCGCCCTATACCCGATAGTAGTACATCGGTAAAATATATGATTTCTGACCGTTTGGAAACAATCATTGTAGAATGATTTCACAACAAGAATTTACAACAGTCAGGATCAGGTTTTGTATGGTAAGAGCGATCGGTCCAATGTTCGACATGTGACAGAGCTCATCAACCTCTTAAATAATTTTACACAAGCCATCAAAATGTTTAATGTATATTATTTTATCCGTGTCTTATTCTTTACCAAAATTTTTTCGTCTTTATACCAAACATACGAAAACTTTTTTTCCTTGCATATTTGTTTGGTTTTCCATAAAAGTTCTTTAAAATAAGGATTGAGAATAGCACTTATAAAAATCTTTTCACAGTTAAAGTATTTTAAGATATCATGGTGAATTTTTTTTCGGTTTACTAGTAGTAGGTTTCTTTTGCGAATGTCCGTGAATCTGATACAAATTTTCGGGGGAGCTCTGGGTCGCCTGTCGGGAATCCTTTTGACTTCCAGGATATCGTGGGGAAGAAGCTCTACACCTACAGCCGCTTCTAGTTTCTTGACGGTCTCCGAGGGTTGATCACCTTCACTTAGTGGTAATGCATCCTCCTTAGAAGTCTGTTCGAGGCTGGCCAGGCGAATTTCGAAATTTTTTATAATAAGATTTTTTTCATTTAATTCTTTTCTTAAGTTTTCTACTTCCGATACTAAATTTGCAATAGTATTCATTTTTGTATTGAGGTCGTCATATTGGCTGCTGATAAAATCTCTAGAAGTTCGTGCATCTTTATTTTCACTGTCTATTTTTTGAAACATTTCTTTTTTCATGGTCTCAAATTTATTCTCCATCTGCTTCATGAAGATTCCAATGTTGGTCTTACTGGTGTTAGGAATATTCAGACCTAGACCTTTGCTCCTGGTTTGTTTCTCGGCCATAACTGTTCAGATAGTGCACTGCAGTAACTGTCAAAAAATAACCTCAACTATATTGAATAATGTCCGGCCCAATTTTGCACTTGTGATAGTGTATTATTGTTTATATGGTTCGTAAATAATGCTGAATCACTGTATAGTTATAACTTTCACTTTGTATGCTTTTGCAACTTGTAAACTTTATTTTATTATCAATTTATACGGGAGCAAAATAAAAACAAACATCTGTCAATCAAAGTTTTCTATGACTCATTTAAGCGCATTATATTGTTTAGGTCTGCTAAAATTCTAAGTAGTGGAAAGGAATACAAAGTATCAGAACTAGAACAAAAACTTAAAGCAGTAGACAGAGAAAAACGTAAAAATAACCTGGTGTTCTTTGGAATAGAAGAGAAGGGAAAATCTGAAGGAGACCTAGTAGACTGCATTAAAGGCCTCGTAGTAGACGTGGGAGTACACTTGGACAGTCAAGAAATTAGCAACGTCTATAGAATAGGGAAACAAAGCGAAAACAAGAATCATCCGGTTGTAGCCTCTATCACGACCCAATGGAAAAAACATCTTATACTCAAGAACAAGACAAACCTCCCGTCAGGTATTAATGTGAAAGAAGATTACTCGAAGGAAATTCTGGAAAAACGGAAACAGCTACAACCTCAACTAGAAGATGAGAAAAAGAAGGGAAACATTGCTTACATAAGATATGACAAACTGATAGTGTTAAAATCGAAGGACAACATTACCGAAAAGAGAAAACGAGGAACTTCGGATTCTCGCAAGTCATCACCACAAAATAAAGTAAATAAAAATAAAATATTGAGCATTCCCTCCCAATCTCTACCCAAAACTAGCACGAAAGAGATCACCAGACCTAACATACTGAACTATCTCAACCGAAGAAGTTCTGACTCACAAATAAATTCTCCATAAAAACTAATAATTGCCTCGGAAAATCGGAAACAAACAATACTAATACCAACGAGAATTAACAATATTAACAAAAAGTCTCCCAATTCGGCTGGTCCCCGCGGGAGATATAGACCACCACCCTCTAACAACAAGAAGAAACAAAACACTCAATACTGCAACCTTAAGTACGAGAGCCCTTAGAACCGAAGAAAGAAAGAAAAAAGAATAAAAAAAACTACATGAGCTTGAAAAAGCTCTCGAAGAAATAATGTTAGAGGAGGCCTATGCCAAGAGGCAAACTGAGCTTCGAAATATTATAATAAACAAACACATGTCTAGTATTTATACCTATCAGAAGTTCAGAATAAAAGGCTTATTATTATTATATTATATAATTGTTCAAGCAAATTTAATCTAAGACCCTTTCGTTCTATATGTAATGGTTTTGGCTGGTTGTTTTTAAGTGGAACTTGATTATTCACTAAGAGATGTTCCGCAAATTTTGAAGAGGTGTTTTTATTTTTATAACATCGTACATGTTCTTTGAATCTAGTTGAGAATGCCCTACCCGTTTGTCCGATGTAATTAGCATTACCCCTTAAAAAAATTGGCATTTTTTTCGGTCGATCAAAATATTTTCGCTTTACAATAAAATGCAAATATTTGGAATATTTCTGAGCATATTCAAAAACTAAAAACTGTTTTAGAAAGGTGATGAAATACGCTTTCAAATTATATAATTCGAAATAAACATATATCTTTTAAATTATAAAATTTTTGCAAACAAATATAAAAAAGTTTTAAAAATGGTTCATCTTACGTTTTTTCTAACAAAAGTTACAGATAATAAAAAATAATAAAAACACATACATATTATATTAGACAAACGTATAACAAACACATATTGTCATCTCACTTTTTGTCGCTCTATGTAAAAATAATTTATAAAAAATTCCAGAAGTTTAAATTTTTTTTTTCAATTTGCGATTCAAAACTTTGTATACATAAAAGTATACATTTTAATTTTAGGGTGGCTATTTTTTGGATTGCAATACAAAGCGTGATGTTTTTCCTTTCTAACACCGTTTAGAACATATTTCTCACTATGACAATAAGGGAGTTACAGCGTTTTGTACGAGACCTATTTGCGTTGGGACAAATACGGTCTCCTGCCATTCTAAGGGGTAAACAGTCGGTATGGTCACATTTTAATTCATATATGCCACCGTTATTGAGTTTAGGATTTCTACTTTTTGAGTTCTTAAGGCTAGTTCCCATATTATTATTGGTTCTTAAACCTATATTTAAACCACATTTCTTATTTTCTTTTGCAATTTTTAAAGATATTGGGCCGAGAAATTCGAGACATGCATTCTAATTTTTTGTTTTGAACCGGATATATTAAATTAATTTTCTTTTAGTATTTCTTGTTTTTTATTATTTTTTCAATGTTTTTTGCCTCATAGCCGTTGTTAATCGCGATTATTTTAATAGTTTCCTTTTCTTTTACGTACGCTTTATTATCTAAGGGAATGTTAATGACAATGTAAAAAAGACAATGTCCCAGTTGCGACCAATGTCTTTTTCTGTTTTTCGGTGTCTTGTTCTCTTTCATATTTTCGTTTAGTGTATTATTATTAACTTATTCTAATATTATATATTTCACTGATGGGAATAACAATCACTAAAGTATAAAAAGAAAGTTTTTTTTATAAAAATTGAATGTTAATAAGACTATGTACCATTGTGAATGGTAAGCTGATAATTGGTGGGACCAAGGATGAGTTGAATTTGCGTTTATTGTAGTATCTGTAAAAGTTGGTTTTCTAAATATTTCGAAGGTATGTTTATTATTACTTAATGAAACAGCAGAGAGGTTTTCGATAGACTGACGTTTATTGTCAATACACAGTTACAATGGTTGTATCCTAGATGGCGTTAGTGGTAACATATTATTTTGTTATATTTTAACACCCTCACGTAACAAAATAATCCTAATTTCATCTCAACAAAAACAACAAGATTTAAACTTCCGATATGCCCATAGAACTTAAAAATTTATAATGTTTATTTATACACAGACTTTTCGTCAATAAATCAGCTGGCATATTGGAGGTTGATACATATTCAAGTTTCACTTTATTATCAAATACACAATCTCTAACAAAATGATGTCGCACATCAATATGTTTAGTACGTTTATGAAACAATGGATTAGCAGCCAATTAAATAGAACTTTGACTATCACTATACAAACATACAGGTGTATTTTGATTGATTTCTATCAAATCTGACAATAAACTCTTTAAGTAAATAGCCTCTTTGCAGGCTTCGGATAAAGCCATATACTCCGCTTCTGTACTTGACAAAGCAATTGTTCTTTGTTTTCTGGATTCAAAAGAAATGACACATCCTGACATTATAAAGCAGAAACCAGTATATGACCTTCTATCTAAGGTACATGACGCCCAATCCGCGTCTACAAAACCATGTAAAGGGAAATCATTTTTCTTATAAACTAAACCATAGCTTTTAGTTTTCTGTAGATATTTTAACAATCTTTTTAAATGTTTCCAATGAGTTTCATTATAACAGTTATTATACTGACTTAAATAACTTACACTATAAGCAATATCTGGTCTTGTCAATACAGATAGGTACATAAGACTTCCTATCAACTGTTGGTATGGATATTTTGAAATATCAACATTATTATTTAAATCTTTCTCCAACTTTAAATTAACTTCCATAGGGGTTTCTGAAGTATGACAATCTGACATATTGAACTTATTTAAAATATTGTTTACAAAATGCTCTTGGTCAACAGTAATACAATCTTTTTGAGCATTTACTCGCATTCCAAGACACTGTTTAATCTGACCTAAATCTTTTATCTTAAATTTATTGACAAGTTCAGTCTTTAACTGTTCATAATAGTTTTCTGAGTTATAAAATACAAAGAAATCATCCACAAATAATGCAACAAATATTTTAACATCATTATTACTTTTTATAAACAGACAAGGTTCATATTTGAATTTTTGTAACCTAAATTCAATAAACATTCTTCTACTATGTTAGAATATCTTAAATATAAACGCACTTCACCGCTACTTTTATATTTCTTTAAGCACACATTAATTTATTTTTTTTTAGCACTGTGCCGTCATTTTTCCTGTCCACTAGCTTCCAAGTGAATTGTTTTCCATTGGCCGAATTTCAGCGTTTCCTGACTCTTGCTGGTACTCAGAGGGAAAGGCAGCCTCGCCCGTTTGCCCTCACAGCATCCTGTACAGCTGGATTCTTCATTTTCACCATTTTTTTCTTGAAATGTCACACCATTTTCTGCTCCATTCTTCATCTTGCTTAGGTCATTAATATTAATATGACCTAGTCGCCTGTGCCATGTTGAACTCGAAGTTTTAACTGTCGCCGCTAAAAAATGCTGAGACTTCACGATGTTCAATTTGTAAACTCCATTTTCTAACTTTGCTTCACCAATACAAACATTTCTTGAGTTGTAAACAGAACATCCTAGTTCATTAAATATCACTTTGTTGCCATTTGCAACGATTCTACTCACTGACAGCAAATTTGTTGTGAGGTTAGGCACATATAAAACATTGTTTACATCTATTTTATATTTCTTGTTTCCCACTGCAGTCGTTATTTTCAAGTTTCCGGAACATAAAACTTCCATACTAGATTGGTTTGCCACAATAATTTCTTTAGTTTTCGGTTGATATGAAATATTTTACAACATATTTTCATTTGAAACTAAATGAGTACTGGCACCACTATCAATATACCAGTCTTTCTGACTGAATTCATTTGTCATGAAAACTGCACTAAATGCATTCGTATCATTCTCCGTAGGACATTGACTTTTATAATGCCCAATCTGTTTGCATTTATAGCAACGAACCATCTTTGATGATCTGACATTTGGGTTGTCAGATGTTTGACAATATTTTTCATCGTTATTGTCGCGATGCTTCGTAAATTTTCTGCTACCGCCGCCGCCGCTGCCGCCGCCGCTACTGCCTCTCTGAGAATTTCCAACGACGAATGCACTCTTTGATTTATCCTCAGAATCCGTGCTCATGTCCAACAATTTTGTTTTTATAGCATCTGCACTCATTTTCATACCGGAGTGTTCAATGGCCATTAACATTGGGCCATACATCTGCGGGAGTCCAGCAAGAAGCAATGAACCGATCCATTCATCGTTTATTTCGAAACCCGTACCTCTCAACTTCTGGGCTGTTTCCACTAATTGAGTGACGTAATCAGTCATACAATTGCAAGTCTCCAAGCGAATCGATATTAAATTCCTCAGTAGACTGATTCTGCGTGTGAAACCGGAGTCGTCGAACAAGGATTTCAATTTCTTCCATACACTTTGCACTGTAGTTTCGCCTTTAATATGGACATACAGAGATGGATCAATGGTCATTATCAGCTTTGCCCTTGCTTTTCTGTCGTCTTTTTCAGCTAGCACCTGCGTGCTACTCAAATCCACACCTTCCAGGATGAGGAAATTTTCAACTGCGAAAGACCAATCGTCGAAATTCTCACGCCCTTTCAACCTGGGAACGTTTACTGAGTAATTCGCCGACATTTTTCCACACTGTGCACGATCAAAAAGTTTAAAAATATACTAATTGCGTATTCTGCACCGGAATTGTTCACTGGGTCCCATAACCTAATGAAACAGCAGAGAGGTTTTCGATAGACTGACGTTTATTGTACACAGTTACAATGGTTGTATCCTAGATGGCGTTAGTGGTAACATATTATTTTGTTATTATATTCTAACATTACTCCTACAAATTGTCAGATCTAAAAAAATGATTTTACCTTCAATCTCATGTTCAACTGTGAAGCAGATTTTATAATTAATGGTGTTGGCCCAATTAGTAAATTGACATTTAAAATATTAAAAATACCTAAGTCGTCCGTACGTGGCTTCATCACAGTTTGAAAATGACCTTCCAAGTCGAAACAGCTGTAACTAACAAACATCTTTAAATACTTGCAGAACTCGATAATGACATTATCATATTTAATTAAATTAAATTTCTAAAAAAAAAAATTTTTTTATTTTTCAATAATTATTGATTTGTAAGATACAAACAACTTTTACATAATACATATTATACAGTGATAAATATATAACTGAACTGGAGTCAAGCCACGGACGTTTCTTATGCTAAAGTACATCGGAAATGAAGTTTAATTTAATTTAATTATATGTTTCTATAGATCTAATAATATAGTTCAACAGCATATAGGTATTATTAATTTCCAAAAACAGTTTTTCGTTTTCAGATACGTTTGGAAATAATATATTTATTTGTACTTTATCGCAGAATAGAGAATTCTGGTAAAATATGCCCGAGACGTATGGGCTTAATAACTTAAAAAAAGTGGCAAAAGTTAAAAAGTGATTCGTAAATTACAATAGTTACTGATCTAAAAAGTTATCAAATGAAACCCGGATGTGCCTATATCTCTAAGGTAAGTATATCTCTAAATGAATTAAATTTTTTAAAAAATCAAGTTCACAATTCTGCATTTAATTGAAGTACGCTTTATCAATACAACTATAATAATGTTAAAAGTATAATGTATAAAAATAAGCTAAATAGCTGACCATGATGAATCCATAATCATTTTTTGGGTTTATATCAGTTATCTTCCGAAATAAATATACCTATTATAAACTTAAAGTTTACGCTGGCTCATTTTACGAGGATATTTTCTTCACGACTGACATGCCTAGACTGAGAGCGATTACAGGTAGAAAGGTTGAGTCAATTGCGCTGACATACTGTGTAAGTATGCTACAACTAAAGGGGTACCATCCAAAAAATAAAGCGACTTTGTAAGATCAATTTTTTTTGTTTGTTTATTAATTGTATCGAAATGGGGTGTTTGGCCCTACTGTGTGCCGTCCCAGGAACCAATTATTGGATGATTAACACCTCTGCCATAGGTCACCCCAAGTGGTTAGCTTCATTTGGTGACTTAGCAGGGGTGCCCGGATTTATGGGGTCAGGTTTGTCCAGGTCTTGGTGGTTGATGCGTCTGCCCCCCAGCCGTGTGGTGGGCAAGATCGAGAGAGACTGGTTGTGGGAGGTCTTTTATCCTCTCCAGCCGGAGTCTCTCGACCCGTCGCCTTGCACCGCGGTGAGAGGGATGGATTCATAAGTCCGTCACTCCTTGAAACACTGATTCCAAGATTCCTACCCACCCCTCGTATATAATTCCTTCCCAAAACTTCCTCTTCTTCCTTTCCTCAAAAAAAACCCTCCACGCAGCATCCTCAAAGATGACATAGGCCCCGAGGGAAATTATTTTCCTCAGGGCCTCCTGTGTGGAGCTAAAAAAAATGTATATATATATAAACCGTCATCGTTTCATCGCAATCGAATGAATGATTTAGGAAAGCGTGAGGGATAAAAAATAAACATTCATTTTGTTATGTTAAGAAAAATAAAATGTCTTTTGATAGAAAGTTATTCTTAAACTTACCTCAATTTGGAGACAGCCCCCGATAACCCTGAAAAAGAAAGCATACCATTATTTTTGAAGTAAAACTCGACGCACGCTCGACTTGGGGCGTAAGCTGGTGAATGCGTTACGAAAAGTGTGATGCGTTGTGAAAAGTGTGATGCTTTACGAAAAGTGTGATGCGTTACGAAAAGTGTGATGCGTTACAAAAAGTGTGATGCGTTACGAAAAGTGTGATGCGTTACGAAAAGTGTGATGCTAACGGTAATCGATGCGAACGGTGGTCAAGCGAGGCTTATATACAGCACAACTTAGGTAAGGCGTACATACTAACCAAAGGTCGTAGGTCACCCCAAGGTCGTAGGTCGCCCCAAAGTCGTAGGTCATTCCAAGGTCGTAGGTCTCCCCTAGGTCGATAGGTCACCCCAAGTACGTAGGTCACCCCAAGGTAGTAGTTTACCCCAAGGTCGTAGGTAACCCCACGGTCGGAGGTTATCCCACGGTCGTAGGACACCCCATTGTCGTAGGTCACCCCAGGGTCATATGTCACCCCAATGTCATAAGTTCTTTTATAAGTTAGTGTAGTTTTACTTCAGTCGTGTGGTCTAAAGCACACTTGTTTTTTTTACGTGAATACCGCACAAGAGTCCAAATTGCCCCAAAGGTCTAGAACCAGTGAAACTACGGCATCCTCATTGCGGTTAATTTTAAATAAAAAAATATTTATACATAATTTTTGGGTTAATTTAATGAGTATAACTTCAAAATGTATCTAATAAATAATCATTGAAGACAATCGAACATCTTACTAATATTATAAACGTGAAAGTTTGTATGGATGTATGTGTGTTCGTTACTCTTTGACGCAAAAACTACTAAATGGATTTTAATGAAACCTTACAATAATATAACTCATACATTAGACTGGCATATAGGCTATAATTTATGTTGCTAGCTAGGAAGGGGTCGCAGGAGGGGAACGGGGACGCACGGGAAAGGTGATTCAAGGAGAAATAATGTATTTCTTTGAATAGATATAGCTTTGAAACGCATGCCGGTAACCAGCTAATAATAATATATTAGCGACTCTCAAACGAAAATTTGTGATAGAAATATCAGAAAAAAGCACAAAATGTAGTGAGGCTGAAGGTTAGTGGGGAGGGGAGGGAGATGAGGAAGTAGGTACTAGCCCATTCAGATCTTGTCACAAAATACGGCTAAAGCCATTTCAAGCAACGTTTCAATTCTGAATGGTTATGTTGATTGTGTCTTCTACTCTGGATGTAGCCGCAAAAATAACTTACACTATTTTGAATTGTGAGAACTCAAATCAATTTAATAAAATTTACTTGCGAAAAAATTTACACGAAAACGACCTTTCCGCTGCTCGACGTTCACACACCTCGCGGTTCACTTTCGCTTGAGGTAGGGTAGTGAGATTTCTGGCACGCGAAAACGACCTCTCTGCTCCTCGAGTTTCACACACCTCAAGGTTCAATTTTGCTCAACAGGGATTCAGCCCATTGCTGTCTGGCTAAAATGGACCTACGCGGGTCGATTTATATTTCGTTTTGCCACCGGCTGACATGCAAACGCTACACCTTCGAAAATATTACATCTCGTAGTAAACATTTCATTTTATATGGTCCACGGGAGTTTTTAGAACGTTAATTGACCGTCGTATTTATCACTCTTCACGAAAACAACGCTGCAATTGTCGTTAGAAATCTGACATTTTCTTCAAACTAATGGAAAGTTAGGTATATAAAGTTTTCGCGGGGCTGCCTGCTGGCAGGAAATACAAGCGCAGCATTTCCTTAGAAAAATTCAAACTTAGACCGAAATTCAAATTCGAAAAGATGCAAATTGAAGTGTTATAAATTTGTTCCTGATGGCACTTTTATAATTCGAGTTTCATTTTTATATTGTCGGACACACGGACGGTGGTAAGAAAGAGATTGCTCGAAATATATTAATTATTTTTTATTATTATTTTAATTGATTTTTCACTTAATATATATTTTTTAAATATTAGTCGAGCGGTCGTGACTAACGTTTGAGCGGCACAGAAACATTTTCCAAATTACGATGCTTTGAATTTTCATTTTTTTCGTTGTGCACAATGATTTATTGCGAAAATAGCACGCGCGTTCCTCTAGCCCCCCCCCCCCCTACACTACAAGTTGCGCAAAGTACTGGAAAGTCGCTTGAATACCTTTTTTCTTGTTATCGCGTTTGCGGTAATAAATAAAACAAGAGATTTCTAACTCGCGAGACATGCGTATATAGTTTATTTTATCTATTCATGTTGCTATTTATAAAAAAAAATGGAAATTATTATTTTTTTTATCGGCCTTGTATTACTTTAGGATATCCAAAATTTAACACTGTCCTTCCTCATGTTCCAAATGCAGTTATACAAGTTCTCAAAAGATGATTTAAACATCCACAGTACGATTCACAGAAGAGTAAAACCTTTTTCATGTCCTGACTGCAACAATTCGTGTTCTCAAAAGGGATATCTGAGAAGTCACTTGCTGACTCATAGTGGAGAAAAACCTTTATCATGTTCGAACTGCAACTATTCATGTACTACAAAGAGAAATCTAAGAATCATAAGTTTATCCACAGTGGAAAAAAACCTATTTCATTCCCTGACTGAAATATTTCCTTTTCTCCAAAAAACAACTTAAACGGAACTTGCTAACTCAAAGTGATGAAAAACCTTTTCCATGTCCCGACTGCGACTACTCATGCCCAAAAAATGGTATCTAAAAATTCACATGCTTACGAAAACCTACACTGGACAAAAACTTTTTTATGTCCCGACTGCAATTTTTCATGTTCTACAAAGTAACTTCTTAGAAATCATTTGCTGACTCACAGTGACATGAAACCTTTTACATGTGTCGACTGCAAGTATTCACATTCTTCAAGGAGGCACCAATAAAATCACATGTTCATTTACAGCGGACATAACTATTTTCATGTCCCGAATGCAGTTACAAGTTTTCGACAGGGAGATTTAAAAATCCACAGCGTGATTCATAGTGGAGAAAAAAAACCTTTTTCATATTCTGAGTGTAACTATGCATATAGGAAGAGAAATTTAAAAATATTGCATGTTTTCCCATAGTGGATAAAAACCTTTTTCGTGACTCGGCTGCAAATCTACATATTCTAAAAAATACCAAATAAAACGTCACATATTTACCCACAGAGTAGAAATATCTTTTTCATGTCCCGAAAGCCAGTATTCATGTTATTGCACGGGACATCTAAAAAATCACGTGTTAACCCACACTGGACAAAAACCTTTTTCGTGTCCAGACTGCAACTAATCATGTTCTCAAAAGGGACGTCCAAGAACGCACTCACTGATTCACAGTGAAGAGTAACCTGTTTCGTGTACTGACTGCAACTATTCATGTACTACAAAGGGATATCTAAAAAATCATAAATTTACCCATAGTGGAGGAAAACCATTATCAGAAAATGTTTATTCTATCAAAATTTGAACACTGAAGAAGTTCAAAATAGTGCTATTTAGTTTGTTAGTAACGACATAATTTTTAGGTTTCGAAAAGTGCTTTTTTGATGAATTTATCCATTTACAATCTTATTTAACAAAGATAGCTTGAGATGGAGAACTGCCCCGAAAAACCAAAGCTATTTTACATTTTAAGTTCTATGAAATAAAGAACTTAAACCCCCCCCTCCCCCCAAGTGCGTTACATAATACTTGGACGGCCCCAAAGTAGGATAGTCAGATCAAGGACAAACAGACAACGCTTGCATAACAGAATCACGATCATTAAGGGCGTTTATGCTAAAAAAAATCGGGAGTGTGAACAAATACAAACAGTAGAATATTCGTGACTTTTCTCGAATAAATGCCAGACAGAATACCGTATCGTGATCACTAGAATGGCCGGGACTTTTCTCGTAGGTCAACCATCCATGTGCCAGACAGAAACGTATAAAATACGATGACGCGGACGCGCGCTCGTGCTACATGAGAAAGTAAGTATAACTACTCGATAACTCGACTCAGAGTCGACGAAAAAAACGAACGAATAGCGTGCGGGCTGACGGCCTCTCAAGGGGGCGCCACTGGCGTTCGTGAATTGAAAAGGTGGACGCTTGACCGATGTCATTTCTTGAAAAATATTTTTAAAAAGGACAATTTTATTTTACTTAAAAAAGACTTTAATTAAAAATTAAGTTTTAAGCAATTTATTTTTACTAAAAATGAGTAAAGCAGTTTTGGCAGACTGTGTCCATTTACAGTGATCGGATAGGAATGCACTATTCTGATATGATACCTACCGCTTTACGAGAAACTTCCAACCATGCATTTTTTTGCGAAAATGAGTGGGCAACTACAAGAATACATAACGAATAAGTACGTACACAATAAACTGGGTTGGAATGCAATTCTAAGAACGAGTTGTTTTGACTTTAAAAGAGCTTTCACAGAATGTGAATATTTACTTGAAAATTTTGAAGAATTGTTAAAAATTTTTGAAGCAACCCACCTTAAATACATATTATCATTTATGAATATGTAAGTAAAGCTACGTTCTTTTTGGACATTCTTAAATAATAATACCAGTAATAGCCAGTACCTACTAATGTGGGAACGTTATTGTAGAAATATGGAGAAATTAATAAAATGAGTAAATTTAATAATTAAACACACTAACATCAGACCAGCCTTTAATTCAGACATACACCAGCACAAAACACGATCCCAAAATCAAATACACTTAGCATCATCTACCCACACAACTAAATTTGGTATTAACTCATTACAATATATTGCATATAGACAATACAATGCATTACCTAATGAAATAAAGCAATCAGTACTATCAGTAGCTAACAAAAAAATATTAGTTAAAATGCTTAAAGAATATTTCCTGAAAATTTTTTTAAACCAGTGAATATTGGCTCGCCTTCATACGTTTGTTTTTTATGTGTTATGTGTATGGATGTCTCTCAGAATTTCTAAAAGCTCTATTCTTGACAAGGAATTTTTTTCCTTTTCGTGTTGTATTTTTTAAACGTGTAATATCTGTGTAAATGTACTTATCTGTCCTTCCCGTAATGAGTTTTTTTCTCAACTCATTGGGAATAATGTGTTTCTTACCATGTTTTCGTAATACATTATAAATAAAAGAAATGAAAAAAGACTTGAAAATTGTACTGAAACTAATTGTTCTAGACATTTTTAATTAAATTTTAATGTGAATACCGCACAAGAGTCCCAACTACTGGAGCCAGTGAAACTATGGCATCCCCAATTGGGGTATGTTGTCAGGCTGAAGGTAGTGGGGAGGGGATGGAGATGGGGAAGAAGAAGGTGGGTAAAAGTACCTGGCTATTCAGATCTGGTCACCAAACACGGCTAAAGCCATTACAAGCAACGTTTTGAAAATAAATAAATGTAAATAACTAAAGACGGTTAAGTTTTTTTTGCCAAATTGTGCAGGTACTTTCTTAAATATTGTACTGGAACTAATTGTTTTGTATATTCTTAATTAAATTTCAATGTATATACCGAACAATAGTCCCAACTACTCCCTTCTGGAGCCAGTGAGATTATGTCATCTCCAACTGGAGTATATTGTCAGGCAGAAAGTAGGGAGGGGAAGGAGATGGGGAAGAGTAAGGTGGGGAAGTATCTGGCTATTTAGATCTGGTCACCAAACACGACTAAAGCCATTTCATATAACGTTTCAATTCTAAATGGTGGTTTTACACTTGGGCGATACTGGAAGTATCTTCTACTGTGGAACATGACGCAAATATATTTTACATTAATTTTAGTTAGTTGCGAAATAACACAAATTAATCAAACAAAAATTATTTGCGCACGCCCGGTTCGAACCCGCAACCTTCGGATTGCGAGTCGAGATTCTTACCTTTCGACTATGGGGACCGAAAATTATGTTACGTTAAATTACGTCTACAATACCAATAATTTACTATTCTGTAGTGATCTCTCAATTCACATAGATAAATCAGTTGACGAGCTCCTCCCACTAGACTGCCACCAGTCACCACCCCGCTCTAAGCTTAACCATCACGAAGAATAACTCACCAGACGACACAACTATTCTGTTTACCTTACTTATAATAATTTTTCCAAAGCTGACTATCCTAATTTGAACCTTAATCTTACAAATGAAGACTGGTCATTTTTTCACCTCAACAATAATATTAACTATGATGGGTATCGATTATTATAAGCAATAATTATTAGCCTGAAACACTCATCTACATAGTTTATCAATTAAAATAATAATTAACTATAATCTTGAAATATTTTACATAATTATTAACTATGTACCACTTTCAAATTTCAAAGAAGCGAAGTTAAAACTTGAGAATAAGCCACTTTTATTTTAAATTTCCGATATAGGCAAATATTCTAAGACATTCCGTTTTTTTTTTAATCGTATTTTTGAAAATTTCAATCCGACAAATCAGACCATTTTTTATAAACCGGAAAGACGGGACATAATTTTATGGGTGCGAAAAAACGATAATTGCATAGCCGAAAATTATTTAAAAAAAGGATCGTTTTCCACACGATCTTCGTTACATTTGTCAAAACACCGCCATCCTTATAAAATCGTCAAACCAAAGGTTAAGTTCGCAGAGAACAAACAATAAATCTAGTGATTGTTAAACGTCAAATTCAAAAATTCGCCTGAAATCAAAGTATTGCCATATAAAAAAAAAAAAATCAGTGTGGAATTTTACAAAATTAATAGAACATAATCGGAGATGGGATTTTCATGTGGTGACGTCAAGAACTCAAATAATGGATTTATTTATTTAAAAAAAAATAACTATACATTTCTAAAAAAAGTTAGTAAAGAAATCTATCCACACGATTTTCGTGTAGATAGATTTATTTAGATTCGTTATGAAATCCATGCAAGTGGCCTATTGTTTGAGCATTTTGATCGTTAACAATGTTTGATTGTTGCTTGAGCCAAGCATCTTCGTGCTTGCCCCACGCGATGTGATTTAATACATATTTTTAAGAAAAGTCTCTCACTCAAACAAAAAAAAATGTGCTTGACTCAAATTGCTTGATCCCTTTATAAAAAGGGAAGCCCTTTATAAAAGGCATTTGTAAAAATGAGATGATTGGCAAACTCTGAAAACTCAACGTTCTCAACTCATTTTAATTTTAAAATATTAATATGATGAAGTAAGGTCCCTTCCAAAACAATTATTGTGATTTATTTTTGGGTCATAATGCCGTTTTGCCATACCTCCTTCTTTAGTCAACGTTTCGAACAGCGTTACAGTGTCCATTATTAGGGCAGATGTGCCAGTTCAGCACACAACTGCTCTTATGATGGACACCCTAACGCTTTCCGAAACATTGGCTACAGAAGGAGGTAGAGCAACACGGCATACTAACCCAAAAATAAATCACCACAATACTTTTGGCCGTGAAAATCTAAAATCATATCCGGGAAACTAATGAAAAAAAAATGGGGTAAATATGTGTTGGAATTAATTCCGGGTTACATTAATTAAACGAAGTACCTAACGCTATTTTGTTGTACTGATGTGTATTTTGTTATCTATGCATCTATGAATAAATCTCTGTCTGTCATCTTGCCTTGAACAAGTCGGTTGTTTTACTTCTTTATCACATTAGGTTATTGGCCCAGTATGTCCTATAGTTTTCTAGCAGTGAAGTAAAGTTTGTTGTGACTTTTTTGGTAGCTAGATTAGGCGTTGGCTGTGGTGATAAGGAGACAAAAGAAAATTATATCTTTGTGTGTTAAACAACGAAGTTTAAAAATCAAACAAAATGGCGTCCGGTTCTCTTTTGGCTAATGTTCCTAAGCTAAAGGGCCGTGAAAATTACCGTTACTGGGCTTTTGCAACAGAAAACATGTTAGTTTTGGAAGGATTGTCAACATGCATTACGACGGTAGACAAAGAAAATGATGCAAAAGCGAAAGCCAGATTGATTTTAACTTGTATGTTGTGCCGTAAACTTATAGGAAAAGCTGAAATCTATGTTCGATGACTCAGGATTCTCCAGAAGAATAACTTTGCTGAGGAACCTGATTTCGATTCGTCTAGAAAGTTGCGAGTCAATGACAAGTACGTCACGCAAGTAATCGAAACGGCGCAAAGATTATCTGGTACGGGCTTTCAGATCGGAGATGAGTGGATTGGCAGCCTGTTGTTAGCAGGTTTACCTGAAAAATACTTCCCCATGATCATCGCTATAGAGCATTCCGGTATCGGCATTACTGCTGATGTCATTTAGGCCAAATTACTTGACCTTGTAGGAAATGAAGGCGAACGCACGTCTTCCGGTGGTGGCTCTTTCTTGAGTAGAGGGCAGCACAGTCGCCAACAGTATTCTAAAGTTGGCAGTACTGGCAGAAGTGACAGTTCTAACTATGAACGTCGTAGTTCGTCGTCTATGGTCGGTTCGAATGTAAACAAAACTGACAGAAATAACATAAAGTGTTACCGTTGTCGTCAATACGGTCACTATAAATCGCAGTGTAAACAGAATTATCAGCAACAAATGAAGAAAACTAATGCGTTTTCGGCTGTTTTCTTGAGCGGGAATTATAGTAAAAAAGATTTTTACTTAGACAGTGGTGCGAGTGTTCACATGACCCCGGATGTAAACCAAATAAAAAATGCATCTTATTCGCTAAAGATCAAGGAGATAATAGCAGCAAATCAAAGTGCTATGCCTGTATTGTGCGTTGGTAGTGTAGACATAATAACAGTCACTACAAATTGCAAATTTGAGGTTACTTTGAAAGAAGTTTTATGTGTTCCTAACCTTACCACAAATTTGATCTCAATATTTCAACTCATAAATAATGGCAATAGTGTAGAATTCAAAGATGATTGTTGCTGTGTTTACAACAAAAAGAAGGATTTGGTGGCAGTTGCTACACAAATAGATGGTGTTTACAAGTTGAGGTTAGATAATCAACAGTGTTTGTTTACATCTACTTCAGTGAGCGATGTGACCTGGCACATGAGAATGGGACATTTAAATGTAAATGACTTGAATAAAATGCGAGACGGTGCAGTCACGGGTCACATACACAGATAAGTGTAAGATTGGCAAGAGTACTTGCACAATATGTTGCGAAGGAAAGCAGTCGCGACTACATTTTGCCCATGCTGCAACAAGAAGCAGCAATTCATTAGATCTAATACATGCGGACGTGTGCGGACCCATGGAGATAACCTCAATTGGTGAATCGAGATACTTTCTTGTATTTATTGATGACTACTCACGTATGGCTTTTGTTTACTTTCTTAAAAATAAAAGTGAAGTATTCAAGTATTTTAAGGAATTTAAGTCATTAGTCGAAAATCAGCAAAATAGAAAAATAAAAATATTTAGAACAGACAATGGCTTAGAATTCTGTAGTAATGAATTTGAACATTTTTTAAAGGATTTAGGCATTGTGCATCAAAAGACAAATGCTTATACTCCTGAGCAAAATGGTATGAGCGAACGTATCAACTATAGTAGAGAGAGCTCGGTGTTTATTATTTGACGCAGATTTAGATAAGAAGTTTTGGGCAGAGGCCACAAATACAGCAGTCTATCTCAGAAATCGATCCATTGCGTCAGGTTTAAATAATAAAATACCATACAAACTCTGGACAAATCAGAAACCAGACTTAAAGCACATCCGAATATTTGGTAGTCAAATAATAGTCCACATCCCAAAGGCGAAACGACTTAAGTGGGATACAAAATCAAGGAAACACATACTTGTTGGTTTTGCAGAAAATGTGAAAGGCTACCGAGTGTATGATCCTATGAAGCGTAAAATCACAACAAGCAGAGATGTAGTAACCTATGAAAATACTGAAAAGAAACATCACTCCGATTATAGTCTAAATATTTCAGTTGGGGATGTAATCCAAACTGATAAGTCAGACAGTCAAGTCAAGAGTGTTAAGGAAGATAGTGCGGAAAGTCTAAACATTTTTTCAGGATCTGATTATCTCAATGCTTTGACTGATTTTGATTCTACATTACAGCAGACCACAGAGGAAGAAGATGAACCAGAGTCAGAAATATTACTTGCCAAGGGTACCAGAAGAGTACCAATGCGTTATGGCTACACAAACTTGTGTACAAAAACAAGTTCAAAAATTGCCCAGGATCCAGTTACCTTTCAAGAAGTCCTATTAAGTCCAGATAAGGACAAGTGGATTGAGACTATGGAGGACGAGTTACAAGCATTCAAAGACAATAAAGCGTGGGATCCTGTAAACGAACTTTACGCAGAAGCCTGGTGTAGAATATGAAGAAACTTTTTCCCCTGTAGTCAGACAGTCTACTTTAAAAATGTTGTTTGCACTGTCAGTTGAATTAGATTTAAATGTTTCACATTTGGATGTCAAGACAGCCTGCTTAAATGGCTACCTCAAAGAAGATTTTTATTTTATTTAATTTTTATTTTATTTGTGTACAAACATTTACAACATTACAGATATTTTATCTAATTAATTGTAATAGTACCATTTTCACAGTGAGAATGTAGCGCCAAAAACCTTACAAACTCATTGAATTTTTCGAAGAATATGTCGAAATTTTTATCTAATATATTAAAATAGCATATCGCTCTTCCCACGGGCGAATTCGGGTACAGATTTGTACGACTCAATCGGCAATATAATATGTTATGGTGACGTCCCCGAGAGTGAGACTCTGGTACAAATAAATTGATTTGCGCCAGAATCTCACCGTTAGAGACGAGGCCATTAATTAATAGAAAGAAGTATTTTAGCAACGCAAAACATCTACGAGTTTCTAGAGAATGGTAGTTAGTCATACCTAGAATAAATCTCGATGGATATAAATATGGATATGTTCCATAGAGCCGTAAAAATAAAAAACGAAGGAATTTTTTATGAACTCTTTCAATTTTTAAAATATAGGATGCTTCAAATGGGGCCCAGATAGTACAATTCGACTCCAGTACACTTAGCACCAGTGAGTTGTAAAGTAGCCTAATTGTTAGTGGGTTTTGAAATGAGCGTGAATTGCGAATGACAAAGCCCAGCAGTTTATATGCTCTGTTGCATAAGTCATTTGTGTGCTGGTGGAATGTCATTTTGCTGTCAAAAGTAACTCGTAGATCTTTTATTTGACTAAAGCGATGAAAAATTTTACCGTTAATTAAATATTCAAATATGATCGTCTGTTTTGCCCTTGTGAAAGAGACTACGTTGCATTTAGGTGCACTGAAGCTTAAGCAGTTAATTTTAGCCCAATTTGCGACAGAGTTCACATCGATTTGTAGGAGGACGCAGTCAGCGAGATTTTTTATTATGCGGTAGAGTTTTAGGTCATCAGCAAATAATAAATAAGAGAAATGAGTGATTATTGAGCCAATATCGTTGATGAACAACAAAAATAAAAGCGGTCCAAGAATTGATCCTTGCGGGACTCCAGAAAAAACCAGGAATTCAGCAGAACGAGAACCCTTATAAAAAAAGTATGGTTTGGGATTAGTGAACTATGAAGCAAAAAGTAATAAAAGTTTTTTGGAAAAGCCAAACGCAGCTATTTTTTTTAATAAGACATCGATATCGACCTTGTCAAAGGCCTTTTCAAGGTCAAAGTATGTCTACTTGGTTTCCTTGGTCGAGAGTTCTTGATAGTAAGTCGGAAATGCATAGTAGATTTGATGATACTGACATCTGAGGTCTAAACCCATGTTGACGATCGTCAAGAAGAGGTTTGACATGGTTGTACAGATGCCGATGAAGGATTTTTTAGAATATTTTCGCTACAAAGCAAAGAATTGCAACCGGCCGGTAGTTACGGATATCGCATTTATCACCCTTTTTATGTATCGGGGTTATTTTGGTAAGTTTCCATATGTCCGGAAAAGATCCAGTTTTTAAGCAAGTGTTAAAAAAATGACATAATGGTAAAATAAAAAAGTCAGAACAACCTTTAAGAATGAACGTAAGTATGTTATCAGGTCCCATTGAGTTGGGCTTACTCAGTGCGGATATTGCCGTCTTAACATCCTCCTCTGTGATTTTGACTAAGTCGAACGGCTGACCTATTTGATCGGTGTTTAGGATGGCGTTAACGTCGAGAGTTGGTTGTTTAGTTTTATAGACGGATGAAAAGAATACTGCAAAACTATATGCAATATAGAACCTACCTACCGAATCAATAACGCACAGTAAAAGTGATCCGCTAAAAAAATTGCAAAATTGTGTTTATTAGTAAACAATACGATACGAAACAGTTGCAAAATTCACCCGAGTATTCACGGCATCAATTGTGAAATAAATTTTGTGCTTTTAAGTGAGATTATTTGAGGAATTTCAAATAATAGATATTCCAAGCTGTGACAGTGAAATTGACATTTTATATTAACAAAGCCAAGTGAAACTCTGTGATTGGCCTACACCATCGCCATCTTTCCTTTACTGACCACACATATTGCTTGCTTTGCTGTCAGCTGAAGTACCTACCATGAGCTCAAATAAAAAATCCGGCTCTCAACAGCAAGATAACCTGTATACAAGATCTAAAAACAAAATGAATACTGCAACTGAAGATATTAGCCCAGAAGAAGATGTTTTTACAAAATTTGCGTCTTACGTAGATTTAAAACTAGAGAAAATTAAAACTCAAATACTCGAAAACATCGATAAAAAAATGTTGGAATTTCAAAAATCAACCGAATTTATTTGTCAAAAATATGATGACATAATTATCCGCTTAGAATCCATGAATGGAGTAAAAGGAGAAGTTGAAAGCTTAAAAAATGATTTGATGAATAAAAGCAAAAGTATAAAGCATTTAGAAACTAGACTGGCTTGCTTAGAACAGTCGAACCTTGGCGACTGTCTTGAAATAACAGGAATTGAGGAAAATACAGATGAAAATCCCAAAATAACTGCTATGAAATTAATAGAAAATGCTAACCTTAAAATAAGTTCAGATGATATAACCTCGGCGATAAGACAATATGACAGAAGACCAGGTCATCCGAAAAAAATTCTATTGAAAATTGGAAATCCAGAAACAAGAATAAAATTATTGGCAAACAAGAAGGTGATTTCAGACCGCGAGAAAATGGTATTCCTGGGAGAATCACTATCCCCTTATTATAAGCAGCTACTTTGGAAATCCAAATTGAAGGGAAAAGAATTAAAATATAAGTTTATTTGGTTTAAAAATGGATCTATTCTAATGAAAGAAGACGGAGGCAAAAAAACCTGGGAAATAAAACACGAAGATGACCTTAATGAAATAAAATAGATGTCGCTTTTAAGCATTTAAAATTAAGTTTTTTTTAAACAGTTATACCCTTAGTCCTTTTAAATTAATAGCATACCTAACATATTATTTCAAAGCTAATTCCAACACATTGTATAATGTTTACATTAAAATGTATTAATTCCTATGTGACCCATTCTGTAAGAAATATTAATGTAACAATATTGTTATTTCAATACCCATATTATTTTGCGTACTTTATCAAATTGGCAACTTTATCAAGTGGTTAAAATTTTAAGTGTAAAAAATAACACCAAAACTAAAAAAATGTAAAGAAACAATAAATAAATAAATATATAAGGATTATCCTATCTCACAACATTGTCAAACCAAAATATCACACAGGTTGCCACCTCTATAACAAATTGCATCAATAAAATACAATCGTATTTCGAAGAAAACTGTACTAAATGTTCTGGTCATTTTTTTTTTCAATTTCGTATTTAATTCAAAATTATTTGGTTCTTATTTTAAAATTATGTTATTTTAATATTAGATTCCCTTGTTGCCTTCTAAGAAAGATTTTCTTTTAACATCAAATCACTTGCTTTTCATTATGTTATTTTTTTTTCGAAACCGTAAAGGTACATTATTTTTTTGTTATCTTATCTATCATTGAAAACGGTAATAACTAAGACACAATGAATAATAACATTTTGTTAGATTTCTCAAGACTTTTTTATTACACTACACTACAGTTTTTCTCCATTTAACATTGGTTTTAAATAATCTTATCTTTTTAATTTTATTTTTTTGTAAACCGTAAAGGTATATTATATTTGTTATCTTCTTTATTATTGAAAATGATATGAACTATTGACACAATGAATATTAACATTTTGTTTGATCTCTCAACACTTTGTTGTAATTTTTTTTTTCTACAGTTTTTCTCCATTTATCATTGTTATTTTAAATTTTATTAATTTGCATTTACTTAACTGTTTGATAATGACTGATATTTTTGTGCGTTACTTTATTAAATTGTGAAATTATTAACCCCGATACAGGCGAGCCCTAGTGGGGTTAATAATTATTTGCTAAAGAATATATTTCAATTGTGAAGAAACAATAAATAAATAAATAAATAAATATCATATATCATCATACGTATTTAATTCATTGCCATCAAATGTCATAGATTTAAATGCGTTATTTGATTTTTTAAGCGCCTTTACATAAATCCAGAACTGTTTGGAATCTGAAGCTAATGACAGTTCGATTGAGTTTAAATAATTTTTTTCTGAGTCTCTTATTTCTTATTTCACGTTTAACTAAATTACGGTAATGTGAGAATTGAGCGTAGTCTGCGAGGAGTTTACTTTTTTTCCATTTTTTATGTAGCATATATATTTTTTTTTATATTACTAATTATATGATGAGAGTACCATTTAAGGTAACTCTTTAGGGTGTAGAAGTCGTTATACATTTGTCAAATATATTATTATAAATTAGATGATACAGCCTGACATTTATTGTGATAAGAAAAATATTGTAAAATTAAATAAAGCAATTTATGGACTGAAACAGTCATCTAGATCGTGGTATGAAAGAGTTGAGCAATATCTAAGTGAGATAGGATTTAAAAAGAGTCGTCTAGAACCTTGTGTATTTACAAAAAAAAAATAAAATGTAAAAGTAATAATTGCAGTCTGTGTGGATGATTTTTTTGTTTTTTATAATTGTAAAAATGAGACTGAAACGCTAATATCTGTATTAAGTTCTGAATTTGAAATTAAAAACTTAGGGCAGGTACAGCAATGCTTAGGCATGCGGGTTAAGATTGATAAAAAATCTAATACTGTAACTTTAGATCAGGAACAATATATTGATCAATTATTGCAGAAATTTAATATGTTAGATTGTAAAGTTATAAACACTCCTATGGAAAGTAAATTGGATATAGAAACAACCGAATCTTGTAGTAGCGATATTCCATATCAACAGTTGATAGGTAGTCTTATGTATTTATCAGTTCTTACTAGACCAGACATAGCATTTTGTATAAGTTTTCTCAGTCAGTTTAATAAGTGTAATACTAATAATCACTGGAATTATGCAAAAAGAATACTTAGATATCTCAATAAAACAAAAAATTACTGTTTAAAATATACAAAAGACGGTTGTAAAATTAAAGGTTTTGTTGATGCTGATTGCGCTAGTAGTAGGGTAGACTGGGGACGATTGAAACACGTTATGATTGAAACATCTCAATTTTCTCGAAAAATATAATACCTAAGAGTGTGATACAACACTTGAAACTCCGTCAGGTCTGTTGGAACGTTTCTACAAAAGCGCAGTAGCCGGCGAGTGACTCAATCGTGCATAGGGGACATTATTGAATTTCGCACTAAAACGTAAATATTTAAGACATTATTGCTTATCTTATAACTCATTTTACTCTCGCAGCTTGACGAAATGTTTCATTACATTCTCTTCTTTATCTATTTAAGAGTATTTATAATGCATTTGCGTGGCGTTAATGTCTATTTAAAAGGCATGTTTTTGACTTTGAAGCAGAAAATGCAGCGTGGGGATGTTTGAAACAACTCTTGTGGGGATGATTGCAACGTTTCAATCATAACCATGTTTCAATCGTCCACACTGAGAGAAAATTTAAAAGTTATAATGATAAAAGGTCAGAAATTTAAATCATTAAGTATCTATTATTCAAATTCAAATCATTAAGTCTAATGTACTTCTGTGATCTTGAATGGTGAACTTCTGTGATCTTGGTTGATGAAGTCGATCTCATTCGACCACATTCGACGCCACACACCCTCACGTGACAATTTCGTAATAACATATTATCTTTATTGATTTTTTTACATTTATAACTAAAAAAATCAACGTTAATAGTATACATTGTTTTATCAATTATGTAAGTACAAAAAAACAGAGAAAAAAATTATGTTATGAAGAAAGTGTATTCCCCTTCTCAAGAAACCGAGGTTGCAAACTATGCTAAAAAAACAGCCAACATTTACCTATTTTGGGCTATCTTCAAAAGATTTAAGACAATTGGCATTTGATTTGACCACACAAGGCCAGATTCATGGTAAACAAATGGGATGGCCAGAATAGAATGGCTCCGAGGATTTTTGCGCGCCATCCAGAATTTATTATCTATAAAATGTGCCCAAGCCACGAATATTGCACAAGCAACAAGTTTTAATTGACATAATGTTGATGAATTTTTCGACAATTTAGCGAACGTTATAAATAGTTTTAAATTTGAACCAAAGGACGTCTATAACGTAGATGAGACCGGTGTCACAACTTTTCAAAAACCTAATCGGTTTATAGCCAGGAGAGGAACTCAGCAAGTAGATGCAGTAACGTCGGCCGAACGAGGAACTTTCATTATCATAACTGTCTGTAGCGGCATATGCAATTGGCAACTCAATTCCGCCGATGTTCACATTTCTACGTATCAATTAAGCCATTTCTTAAAAGATAGTCCGATTGGTAGTATCGGTACCACGAATAAATCTGTCAAATTTCTTATTCATTCTCAAAAATATACCATTTCGTCCTTAGATCGCAAAGTTCTTTTATAACTTGATAATCATTCATCACAGTCGAATCCTACGAAATCAAAAAAGAATATTATTTTGTAAAATCAATATTTAGTCTTCAAACCATTCCAAAATGAACAGGCAAAAAAAACTACACCTAGAGACTCCGAAGAAGAAACCACAAATAAGATGACCAATGTATAGGAAAAGGGGCACTGGAATCCGAGGACAAAAATATGAAAAAAATCACCCTTCACATTGATAAAAAAAGTGCTTCCAAAAAAAAGTAGTCTCCACTCTTGTCTACTTTGGTTTTCTGTATATTTCACTTCAACCGCATGTGAATTGCACACCCAGATTTTTCTTTTCTTTTAATATCTAGATAATATTTACTTGTTTAATAGATTTTAATACCACTTAACAGATTATTTTTTAAAAAAATTCTAAAATATTGCGATATTTTGTATAATGATGTCACGTCCCAAACCATAAATTCAATAAATTTTTATTTTTTCGACTTCTTAATTGTTGAATTTTACACACAAAAAATGCTCTTAATTCAGAGGTAAATTCTACATTGTTATGATTGAAACAGTGTGATGGTTGAAACAAGCACTTTTGTATGAAAGCAAAAAACTTATTTTTAATACCGTTCTATTCTGCTCCAGGATAATATCGCAGTAAAAGTATGTTGATTATGCCAAATACTCATAATAAGTATAACTAAGAGCACGTAAACATAAATAATAAATAATATATTTAAAGTTGTTTCATTTCAAGACATTTATGTTTTTAATTTTTAAAATACTTGTGATATGTTAAATCACTATTCATGATCTCATTGAGTACTATTTTAATAATGAAAATGTTAAACATTGATTAAAATTGTTCCAATTATTCCAAAGATATTTAGAGTGTTTCAATTATCCCCACATACTGTTTCAATCGTCCACACTATGGGGATAATTGAAACAGTTTTCCCCATCGTCTTTAAGTGGTCATTGTAGCTTACCTGTACGAGTTGTGCCCATATAATAAATTTAATTTGATAAATCGATAGATCATAGAACATCTGGTATAAACATCTTATCCATAATTAGAAAAGAAATATTACTACACCTAGTTAGAGTAAAAGTGTTTCAACCATCCCCAGTCTACCCTACAATAGATCGTGAGTCTTATACAGGCTTTTGGTTTTTAATGTCTGGTTCAGCAATTTCTTGGGAAAGTCGAAAGCAAAGAACTGTAGCATTGTCCAGCATGGAAGCTGAATACATGTCCATTGCAGAGGCTTGTAAAGAAACCATATATTTAAGGTCTTTATTGTATGAACTAACTGGAAATTTGTATGCTATAAATTTATATAATGATAGCCAAAGTGCTCAAAAGTTAGTTGCCAATTATATGTGTCATAGGAAGAGTAAGCATATAGATATTAGGTATCATTTTATTAAAGATGTTATAAATGATAAAATTGTCAACATAGAATATTTACCTACAACAGATATGCCAGCTGATGTTTTAACGAAAGCATTATGTCCTATAAAACATTATAAATGTGTGAATGATATGGGTATGATTCAGTTGAATATTTAGTTGCAATGTTAGTATATAATAAAACACTGTATTTGA
The DNA here is from genome assembly GCA_917563855.2 of Limnephilus lunatus. Classification (NCBI taxonomy): domain Eukaryota; kingdom Metazoa; phylum Arthropoda; class Insecta; order Trichoptera; family Limnephilidae; genus Limnephilus; species Limnephilus lunatus. The sequence goes on along the minus strand of OU830603.1, from coordinate 43,524,083 downwards.
TTTTAGAGATTTTAGTTTATTTACTGTAGTTGGGGTGTTGGAATTAATTTCGGGTTACATTAAATAAACGAAGTACCTAACGCTATTTTGTTGTACTGCTGTGTATTTTGTTATCTTTGCATCTTTGAATAAATCTCTGTCTGTCATCTTGCCTTGAACAAGTCGGTTGTTTTATTTCTTTATCACATTAATATGCATAGAGTCCAGCTCACGGATAATACGGAACGTTCGTGTTGTCGAAGTTTGATGCACGGAAAATACGGAATATTCCTTTTTTAACTAATTGACCATCAAATATGACATTTTCGGAAGAACCAATCTTATAAAATAAATTCTCGTAAAATTAAAACCAAAAAAAGTACCTACTTCGAATTATTGTATTGAGGTTCATCATAATTTAAAAAAACATTCCAGGTTTTGAATGGTTTGTTTGGCAAAGCAGGGTTTGTCTAGCGTCTAGCGGGTATGTGTAATTATTCTAATACATTTCTTTCCATGTTCTGCTGTTATAAATACAAGTACAAACTTTGTCAATAATTATAATGCATTCACTGAATAAATTATTGTTTTATATTGCAATAATATTTTTTCTATGATTTAAAAAAAAAAATATTAATAATTTTTGGTACATACTGGTATAATTTTACAATATTTAAAGGCCTTTTTATATATAAACATTTAAAAATTAAAGAATAAAACAATTAGCAGATTAACCAAAAAATCCCACTTATGCATCGCTTGTTCGTGGGTATACGTGTGTGTTTTTAAAACGGTTTAAATTTGACTCATATACATACATTATCTTTGTAGATATTAAAGCATAAAATTAAATGAAAAAATAAAATAAAATAAGTGTCAACTGAATCAAAATTCAAACAACATTTTAATAAATATTCAAAATTTGTTAAGTTATACCTCTTCGATTAATGATTTGCTCGTGGAGGCCGAGGACAGAAACAACAGATTGAAGAACATTATTCTATTCAACGTTCCTGAAAGCTTATCAGAATCTAAAATAACCGCTATAACAATGGATAACGATAAAGTCATCTCGGCGATAGGCGATGTTAGTGCTGAGATTATTCCAAATATGGTAAAGATGTATAGACTGGGAGTACTAAAATCCAACAAAATTAGACCAATTAAGGTCGAATTCAAGGATTCTATCTCGGCACGTGAGGTCTTGACAAATAATGTTAAGCTGAAAAATGGTATGAATGCCAGAAGTGACCAAACAGTGTTGCAGAGGACTCAACTTCTAGACTTACGCCAACAACTTGACACAAGGAAAAATAATGGTGAAACCAAAATCACTATCAAATATGTAAATTCCATACCTAAAATCATTGATTGTACGCCAAAAAACTAAAACTACAAAAAATAAAATGCTACTACCAAAATGTGAGAGGGGTCCGCACTAAACTTCCTATATTACTGACTTCAGCGGCAACTATCAGCAGTGATATTTTCATTTTAACTGAAACATGGCTCGATTCAGGAATTAATTCTGCCGAATTAGGCTTCCCTAATTTCAACATTTATCGTATGGACAGGAATTCTAAAACAAGTGCCAAATCAAGAGGGGGTGGTGTGGCTATTGCTATCTCAAAAAATCTCAGCTCCTCAAAAATATCCATGAAGTACCTATCCATCGAGCATCTTTTTGTTAAAGTAAACATATCTAGTGGTAAATTAATTGTGGGTTGTGCTTACTTACCTCCAAATTCTGACGTCCAATGTTACATTGATCATTGCGATGAGGTTGAATCAATTTGTGCTAAAAACCCTAACACTAAATTACTTCTAGTTGGTGATTACAACCTGCCACATTATGATTGGAGTAATATGAATTCTGATAATTATTGTTCTAATGTTCTAATTCGTGTAATTAGAGATATGGCTCTGTTCTTAGGACTAACTAAGTGTAATAGTGTTCATAATATTGGTGGTCGTACATTGGATTTGGCATTATCTAATGTGTCAAATATCTGTGTTGCGATAAGAACCGAAATACTATTACCTGTCGATGTTTACCATCCACCACTTGAATTATGCTTGTCTAACTTAAAACCTATTCCTATTGTAAAAAGGGTAGTAATAACACGAAATTTCAAAAAAGCAGATTATGAAAAAATCTCCAAACATCTCAAACAGATTGACTGGTAATGTATTGGATAGTGAAGCCGACATTAATGTACAACTTAATATTTTTATTCTATAATTTATTCTGCAATTGATAAATTTGTTCCTTTGACGACGTACAAGGAAACTCAGTACCCAAAATGGTTTTCAAAAGATCTGATAGACTTAGTTTACCTCAAAAAATTATCTCATAAGAGATTCAAACAAAGTCTCCGGGCTATCGACTATATTGCATTTAAAAAAATTAGGGAAGACTGCAATAAGCTTTCTGCTGAATGTTACAAAAATACATAAGTGATGTCGAAGGCTCTATCACGAACGACTCAATTTATTTTGGAAATATGTCAAATCTCAAAAAGATCACGGTACTTATATACCTACTTGTATATCATTCGATTCTAAAGCATCTCAAAATTTCCAGGAAATTGTCAATCTGTTTGCGGATTTTTTTAGCGGTGTATATGTTAATGCAAATGTAGATAGCAATATCACATGCTCTGATTTGGTTGAGACTCTTGATATATCTGACTGTACTGTAACTATTGGTGATATTATATCCAAGTTAAACAGTCTTGATTCCCGTAAATCTGCAGGACCTGACAAGGTTCCACCCATGTTCTTAGTTAATTGTATGCATACATTGTCACATCCCACATATACATAAGTTATTTACAAAGTCACTCTCATCAGGTGTGTTCCCGGATCTTTGGAAGTTTAGTCTTTTGACGCCCATTTTCAAAAAGGTAATAAGAGGGACGTAAAAAACTACAGGCCAATATGCACCATGTCTACATTACCCAAACTTTTTGAAAGCCTAGTACTAGACAAGTTGATATCCCGAATTAATCCCACCATCTCACCGCTTCAACATGGATTTATTAAAGGTAGATCAACCCTTTCCAATTTAATATTGTATACGAATGATATTGTTAATGCCTTGATTGCATCACATCAAACTGATTCCATATATACTGACTTCAGTAAGGCATTTGATAAAGTAAACCACAGAATCTTATTAAGAAAACTGAAATTGTTGGCATTTAGAGGGAATATTTTGGAATGGTTTAAGAGTTATCTATTGGGAAGATACTTAGCGGTCAAGGTTGATTCGTTTACTTCTTATACATTTGCAGCCTCGAGCGGAGTACCACAGGGATCTCACTTAGGCCCGATATTATTTTGCTTATTCATTAATGATATAGTTAATATTTTTAGTTATGTAAAAGTTCTGTTATTTGCTGATGATCTGAAGATATATAGAACAAACAAAAACGATGATGATCGCGCCATTCTGCAGTTGAACTTGAATAAACTATTTACGTGGTGTTCTGTCAATGATTTACAACTAAACATTGGTAAATGTCAGATTATTAGTTTTTACAAAGGTAAAAATCCTCTTAAGTTTTCCTATGATATGAATGGTGTTAATCTTCTTCGTGTAACACAGATTCGTGATCTTGGTATCATATTCCATGAGAGTCTACAGTTCAATGTCCACATCGATGAAATAACAAGTGATGCAATGAGAATTCTTGGTTTTATTTTGAGAATGGGTGCAAATTTCAAAAATGTATCAACATTAAAAAATCTATCAACATTAAAGTACGAACTAGTACGAAGTAACTAGTACGTTAGTACGAAGCAAATTAGAGTAAAATTCCACCATTTGGTCACCATATAACAAAATCCATTCTCAATTATTGGAAAAGGTACAAAACAAATTCCTTCGGTATATTAATTTTAAAATGAAAATTCCAATCGAACTTATAAATTATAATAACTTACGCGCAGAAACCAGACTCCTTAAATGATCAGATAGAAGAGTGTTAATTGATTTGTTATTTTTATACAAAATTATCAAATCTTTAGTTGACTGCCCTAATTTATTAGAATTAATCTGTATTAATGTACCTGCCAGACTAACTCGCAATAAAGATATTTTCAATTTTATACCCTCAATACTAACTATTCTATTAATTCACCAATCCCTAGAATGCATACCCTTGCAAATAAACATTGTGAATCTATAGATATATTTGGTGTTGACCGTTTTGCAATTTTCAAGAGACAACTCATCTCTATTTTATCTGTTAATAATTAGCTTTTCTTATTTTTGTTCTTTTCATAAAACCTCCTCTCATTTAAAATCTTACCAGTAATTTATAACCTAATTTTATTTTATTTTGCTTGTATAAGCAGAGAAACCAGAAATATGTCATTTTTAAATCAGTGGTTAGACGTATTGACTCTTTTCCACAAAAAACTATAAATGGATTTCAAAAGATTGTTCTTTTATCTAGTAAACTTATGTTTTAGATTTTGAGAAAAAAAAAAGATTTTTAGAATAATAAGGTTATACCATAGGTCGTTCGCAGATTTGTTCAATTTTCAAAAAAGTACATTTCTTATACAACACCCATTTCAAATCATATAATCATGCAGTAAAATAAATCAATACATTATCTGGTAAAAGCATATTTCAGAATTTTAATTTTAGTTTAAATAAAATTATAAAAAAATATATACGGACATGTGTTTCTTGACGAAAATTGGTCGGTTTGTGCATTTATTTGTGCACTTACAAACAAATATATTTCGGATTTTTTTACATACTTATTTTGCTAAGACGTTATTGACAAATCATAAATAATTTGATCGTAAAAAAATTTCAGGAAGTATTTAATTTTAAATAATTTTGAACATCGCATTTTACCATTTTTATCGCAGCCCGTAAACACAAATTTCAGATTTCATTACGGGCCCAAACGCGGCCAGGAGAGCACGTCTTCGCGACGCTTTGAATAATAATATTTGGAAATGAAATTTGAAAACGAAATTTGAAATAAACACGAATTCCTTGATTCATGTTTGTTAAATCTACAGGGTTGCCCGAACGCAATTTTTCATGTTCATGAATATTTTTTTGCAAAAATTTTTATAATTTCGAATATTTTTTTTATTTTAAATTTTTCTTGTGTGAATACCGCACAAGAGTCCCAACTGCTCCAAAATATTTTTTTGGGGTAAATCTTTTTTACGCACGCTCGACACTTGGGGGTAAACTGGTGAATGGGTTACGAAAAGTGGTGATAGTTACGAAAAATGACATGCGAACGGTAATCAATGCGAACGGTGATCGATTGCTCGGCGGGTCGGGCCTTTACGCACGCTTGTTTTTCGTGTTATTGTTATATTTTTAATGGACTATTTGTCCGTAAATAAATAAATAAATTATATACAGCGGGTACCCGGCATGCGTTTCATGGGCACTGTAACCTCGCGGTCAACTAAACTGTTATGGTTCCATCACAAGTCCCGGGAATTATAACGCAAGCACCTGCACTATATAACATTATATACAGCGGGTACCCGGCATGCGTTGCAAGGCCACTCAAAGAAAGAAAGGGTTTGTGCGCTTTAATTCTGTTTGTTGAAGTGCTTATTATTAATTATGCACACGAATAAATATTTCAAAATGCGACATTTTTTACAATCCAACTTAATATTACTCGTTTTTTTTCATGAATACCGCACAAGTCTGGAGCCAGTGGGACTATTGCATCCCCAATTTGGAGTATGATGTAAGACTGAAGGTAGTGGGGAGGGGAAGGATATAGGGAAGAGGAAGGTGGGGAAGTACCTGGCTATTCAGATCTGACCACTAAACACGGCTAAAGCCATTTCAAGCAACGTTTCAATTCTTAATGGTGGTCTTACACCAGGGCGATACTGAGAGTATCTTCCACTCTAATGGCCGTAAAATACAATTGAAAAACAAAAAACCAAAATATTAAAAAGAATATAACAAATTGTTTATTCATGTAGCTATCTACTTAATACCTACTGTGTTTACGCATTTCACTTGTATCTATTTATGTTTATGCACTTCAATATACAAATAACTACTACTAATTAAAATTCTGGAAGCGAGAATAGTAATATAAAGTAGCAATAGTAGCGGGTAGCCCTAGCTCGAGTGAACAAAACCCTCAAAACTCGGATTGCCGCGGAACGAAATTTAGTTCTGAAAACGCCCGCTCGCGAGCCCTGATGTGTTAGCGCTAGTGTCGGAATCGAAGTTGTCATGTGCTGGTTATTCACTCTTAAGTTTTATCATCGTACATTATTATACACATATAATTGTTTTTTATACCTACTTACTAGTTTTTACACATTGCACTTTATTGTATTTCTGGTCTTATTACTGATTTTGTCTTATTACTCATACTATTTCATTTCTTTTATGATGTTTAATCTTTTTTTATGTTTTAAATTTCTGTTATGATGTTCTATACCTTGTGATGATGATTGCTTTATTATTTATTCTGTTTTATAGGTTTAGTAACATATGAGTATATAATTATTATTGTTATTATATTTTTGCTTCTATGCTTGTAAAAGCCCACCAGGGCGTAAATAAATATAAATAAATAAATAGCAAGTAAATGTTTGTATCAATGGTATTCATCCAAGACTTTATTACATTTTTATATGTGCTGAAGGAGGATATATTTATACATTCAATTTCTCTACTCTTATAGAGAGCATTATACATTTTTGGTGCAATAAAATACGCATATCTTTGCGCAAGCCTAGTTTTACACGGTGGAACTTCAAATACATTATTTAACCTATTCCTAAATCGGTTTTCATTTTTTGTAAAAAGAATATTTCGAGAAAATATATACTTTAGACATCGTATTCAGTAAATTTTTCTAATCTCTAACAATTCAGCTTCTTGGAAAAATTGCATGGAGGGTAGGTCATATCGTTTTGCAACATTATTTTAAGTATTAATTTTTGGGTTATTTCTAGTGACTTAATGTGCGTATTATATACACCCCCCATCCAATTATTCCATAAGACACTGATGATTGCACCAATGCCTGACACACCAATTTCATTCTTTTACCATGTAATCTAAACGTTTAAAAATATAATTTAAATACCCAAGTTTATTTACAAGCTTTTCTTTGTGATCTGTCCATTTGAGTTGGCTGTATATTATAATTCCCAAGTATGTAACCTTATTCCCGGTATTCATTTTTGTACAGTTAGAGCATGAGACAGGATTACAAGTATTTTTGTGAAACCTTATATTTAAGGGAGTTGAGAGTGCCGCCTTTTTGGTATTATAAAATGGAATGTAAAGAGTTTTTTCACAATTTAGAGTTAAAAGATTTATATTGAGCCATTCTTTAACAATGGATGTGCACTTATTTGCATTTACAGAGACCTCGTCCCAGGATTTACCATAAACTGTAATTGCAGTATCGTATTAGCGGTATTGGTCTGTAATTGTCAAGTTTAGAGATTGATCCAGATTTATGTATTGGTACAATATTGGAGAGTTTAAGTGCTTCTGGGAAAACGTTTTTTTCAAAGCAGGAATTAAAAATGTGTTGCAAGGGCTTCGAAATGTGTTGTATAATAGATTTGATAGCAATGGCGCTTAATTAGTCTGGACCATTGGCTGTATTTGTGTTAAGATTGTCAATGTGTTTTAATATTTCAGATTCGGTAACTCGTTTAAATTGAGATAAATTAGGACTATTTTCAGAGTGTTCGTCCATTTGAGAGAGTTGATGTATATGGTTTTGAAATAAGGGATTGTTATTTATTATATCTGAAGCAACATTTGTAAAAAGATCATTGAAATTATTTGCAATATCTCTTATAATCGTTATGGAATGTTTTTACTTTATGTTTTCCATTTGTTATTTCATTTATGACTTGCCAGGTTATTTTAGAATCATTCTCAGCTATTTGTAATTGCTTAGTACAGTACTCTTGTTAACATTTTTTTATAACAATATTGAAAAAAATGTCTATAAATGATGTATTGCTGTCGTAAATTTTCATTAGGTGCAATGTTTTTAGCCATACAATAATTGTCATGATTTTTGTAAGTTTTGTACAGTTTGTTCCTGTGTTGGCTTGCAATTATCAAGGCACGCGTGATCCATGGTTTAATTTTTTGTGTTTTCTTCTAGGTATTGGTGTTATTATTACAAGACTATTCTTGATATTATCATTTAATATTGAATAGAAGGTGTTAAGTGATTGATTTGGGTCATCGCTGGATAAAACTGGGTCCCAAGTTTCTTTTTTTTAACTGTTTAGGGTTTGATAGTTAGTTTTATTTTTTCCCACTTTTTGGGCTTTAGTTGTATGATGATACTTTAAGGTACTGTGACCGAAAAAAGTTGGGAAGTGATCGGTTATATCAATTTTTGTACAGCTGATCTGCGTATACAGTTTTTATTGGTTTTGAGAAATATGTGATCAAGACAAGAACCGTATCTGGTAAGGCTATTAAAATAAGATAGATATCCATGGCCATATATAATATTTAGATATTCATTTGCAATTGGGCTTAGGATATAATGTTCTATGTTAATATTTATATCCCCTACGATAAACGAGAAATCTGATGAAATATTTTAATTCTGTGAAAAAAGATTTATAATCTAAGGAAGGGGAGCGATATACAGCAATAAGAAACTCCAGCGAAAAATATTATGGCTTTAAAAAAATATGCTCATATAGACCAATAAACGCTGATTCTGAATATATAACTTTTATTCAATAATATTAAACGTACAGTTTAAGTTAAAAGTGCATTTTTAATATTCTCGTTAAAACACAGCGTCAGTTTGGAATGCTGTGTGGTGACGTCACGATGGTAATCACTGTAATGACAGGTTTATTTATGCTGTACGTCATTTGTATAGGAATTTAGGTATGACACAAACGAATGTTCTATATATTTCTTATTTTTGAAGATGTCGTAAAAGCATATACCTTTATAGAAACTAAATAGAATTGCCTTTTAGATTTTTGTATCTGACATATACGATCGCGTTTGAAAATTGCAGTATTTTAAGTTTCAAAATGAAAAAATTAAAAAAAAACAGCTGACTGTAAACATAATCTATTAAATGGTTGAAAAATTTAGGAAAATTAAAAATTTTAAAGATACAGTCGTCTTACTTTATGAATTTGGAATAAAACTGTCACTTCACTTTTTATCTCGTTCATACAATTAAAAATGATAAAAAAATATTTTGATGATTCCGAAAAAATAACTTTAAAAATATGACATCTTGGATTCGGTGTTACGCAATTTAATGTGTTGATTTCTGTATTTTGTATTTATTTACACATGCATTAGTCTTTAACATTATTAACTAATATTACTTTTATGGAAGTTTTATTAAATTCACGCGGAAAAGTCATTAAAAAAAATTTTCAGACGTAACCTTAAACCTATCGTACAACGGAAATACACCAACAAAACACTATTTAAAGGACTAAAACTGAAAAAAAAGGTAACGCAGCATTGGTACTTATGATGAATTACACTAATATCACAGTGAATTGATCATTTAAACGTAAATTAACTGTAAAAGTAAAATTCATCATGTCATGTTTGCGAAGCTTATGATCTCGCCGTCGCCATATTGCCATTAGTGCCCCTTACACGCACACTTCGGAGCGACCGAGTCCCGCGCCACTTCAGGCCGCCACGCAGAAAAGTTGCACGGTGAACTGCGCTGTAAACCTATCGGTCTTTACCATGTCTTTACTTTTCTGCGCGGCGGCCTGAAGTGGCGCGAGACTCGGTCGCGCCGAAGTGTGCGTGTGGGGGAGCCTATTGCCAGTGGCGCAGCGTGGGGGGGGGGCGGGGGGGGCGGCCCGCCCCGGGCGGCACTTTTGGGGGGGCGGCAAAATTTCACAATCAATAATCATCTTGTAAAAATTTGGATTGGGGAAGTCGCGGGTTCTATTCTCGCGTCAGGACTTAAAAGTTTTTTCTAGTTTATAGTTTCTTAACATCTTTCTTAAGTTTTATATACTGTTAAAATCAAAATATTAATGACAGACGTTTTGTTTTTATTTCTAACACATACATTATTTTTAAATAAAAATGTAAATGGCAACAGTATCATTTTAGCTCTAATTGATAGTCGATTTGTGTTTTATATTCGTGAAGCTTTGTGCGCCCTGCTGAAAGCGCACAAAAAATTACACTTATACGGTTTTCTTCCACGTATATATCACGGTGATATATTTTTAATTTATTATCACAGAAAAGTTAAATAGCTGACAGGTGTGTGCATACTTATTCGAATTGCAGTTATAAAATTCTAGATGCACACTATCTATGTGCTGCCAGAATCAAAGAAAAACCATTTTTATGTTCTGAGTGAAGTTTTAATTCACCGCATACATATTTAATTAAAAGCAGTTTTGTGTTCAAAATGTATAATTCCAGTTGTGGATTCATCTGACGACACATTTCGAAGGAAAACATTATATTATTTAAAGTGCTTTATAAAATTCTTGCAGACAATTTATGTGCCGCCAGAATCAAAGAAAAAACATTTTCATGTTCCGAGTGTGATCTTAATTCACCGCTTAGAGATTTAATTAAAACCCCTTTTGTGTTCAGAATGTAAAATTCCAGTTGTGAATTCATCCGACGACACATTTCGAAGAAAAAACTTATTTGAAGTGCTTAATAAAATTCTTCCAGACAAGTTATGTGCCGCCAGAGTCAAATAAAAACCTTTTTCATGTTCTGAGTGTAGTTTTAATTCACCGCCTACAGATAAAATTTAAGCCAGTTTTATTGTTCAGAATGTAAAATTCCAATTGTGTATTCATCTGCTGACATATTTCGAAGGAAAACATAACTTTTTTCGAAGTGCAAATATAAAATTCTAGTTGCAGACAATTTATGTGCTGCCAGAACCAAAGAAAAACCGTTTTCACGTTCTGAGTGTAGTTTTAATTCACCGCATACAGATTTAATTAATAAATATTTAAAAAAAAAAATTAAAAAAAAAGGATCACTACCCCCCCCCCTTCCTCCCTGAAGAAGTAACTATATAGGGGGGGGGAGGGGGTGGCAAAATTTTCCTCCGCCCCGGGCGGCTGATACCCACGGTACGCCACTGCCTATTGCCCATACACTATAAATAGACCAATCAACGCGTTAAGATGGCCGGCGGCACCTGCGCAAATCTATGTGAGATTCAAGGAGACCAACATAAAAAACATGAAATGGAACTGTTGATGACGTCACAAAATACATCTTAAATTTGGCGGGTTTTTGAGGGACCTTGAAAAATTGAAACTTTGACAATTATTTTAACTATTAAAACTAACTCTAAAAAAAAAAAAATGCAGTTATTTAAGTTAGAAGGTCATTATTCATAAAAAAAATATAAAAAAATTGGACTGGACTTCTCTATTATAGAGTATTTTTTTATTGTTTAGCGTGAATGATAAATGTATGGCATTTGAAAAATTAAATTTTTGGATGTTTATTATTACATCAGTTATTTTGTGTGCACTATAGAAAATCGTTAGACCGTCATGCGAAGTATGTTTTGAGGGAAGTGAGTAAGTCTTATAATCAGAGATGGAGTAGGGGATTAATTCACGCATTTGCGTTTCCGTTAGTATAATCCAGTGGCGGTTCTTCACAGGGGGACAATGGGGACAGTCCCCACCAGTTACACTCAAAACCTACTAAAGGAAATAACAGTCGATGCTTTGTCTTCGCCAAAATGAATAAATTCTTTAAACATTAAAGTAATTAATATTTGCAGAAATATAATACAAACAATTATTCCGGATGATTTTAATAAGACCCTACGCGCGTACAGCGAACAATGTACGGCGCAAAAAACAGCGGGTCTATTTCTCAGTGCGCAGAATCTAATGCGTACTTGGGGACAATCCGAACTATCCCCATACTTTCCTTGCGTTGTTTCGCGATCGTATGCAACTGCGCATGCGCAGTAGTATGTGAATTCAAGTACCTGTGGGGACAATCCTTTGGATCCCCATAGAACCATTTGTTTGCGAAGTTACGGGCGGGAATCGCTCGCGTTCAAATTAGTTTGATAATAATCTTGCAAGGTAAAGCTTTATTTTTATTATATTATATTGTAAATTGGCATATATATTTAGACATTTTATATTATTTTGTGTTAAATATATCCGACTAGCATGATTAGACCATCAAATTTTTTTTTGAGAAATTTTATATTATATTCTACGGGTGGTGAAATTACGGTAAAGTACGTAAAAAACGTCGATCCCCACCACTAAAGAAGTGCTCGAGCCGCCACTGGTATAATCACATTTGGTTGAAATCCTAGAAAATTGAGGAAAATACAAAATTCATCAAAATGTTTATGAATACGCGAATATTTCAATTTATTATGTTGAAGTCCGTATTAGATTCACTTATGTAGTTATTTAATTCTGTAAAATCGTTAGCAAGATCCATTTTCACAGAGTATAAAATTTCTTCCATTTTCTTGTCCCAGTATGTGATTAATGCAATGGTATGTCGTTTGCATCTTTTATGCGTATTATAGGCGAGTCGTCGCTCTTTCTAAGTAAGATTTGCCCGTCCTTCGTCCAAACATATTTGTATCCAAATGCTTTTGTAGACTTGGCTAACCATAGGAGCTATTTATTTGCTGGCGTTAATTTTTCATTAATGAAGATTTTCTGTGTTGACTAGCAGCATTGATTGACTGTCTATGAAATGTTAAATAAAAACGATGAAGTTAAAAGTGAATTTTAACAAAATTAAAATGTTAAATGCATATTTTTTGCATGTTTTTTGGTCTCCCCCGACATAAATACTCACTTTTCGTAATAATAAAGTGTTTGCGCCACTTTATATTTTTTCGTTATACAATGATTGAGCTGAAATAATTGCTTATCCCAATTTCCTACCTGCCTACCGCCATCCCCAGTTCCTACCTATTCTAACCCAATGCCAAGAAAACAATAGAGATACGTTTTGTATTCGTTGTTTTTGCTGTGCTGTCAAACCCGCTCTGCTATGAACATTTCATCATAATTGCATTTGTCGAGAGTTTTATTGTTTTGTATAGCTCGCATCTCGACAATTGCTGTGTTCTGTCAAAAACCCGCTCCGCTATGACCGTTCGTCATAATTGCATTTGTCGAGAATTTTATTGTTTTGTATAGCCCGCATCTCGACAATTGCTGTGTTCTGTCAAACCCGCTCCGCTATGAACATTTCGTCATAATTGCATTTGTCGAGAATTTTATTGTTTTGTATAGCCCGCATCTCGACAATTGCTGTGTTCTGTCAAACCCGCTCCGCTATGAACATTTCGTCATAATTGCATTTGTCGAGAATTTTATTGTGAACTTGCCCGCATCTCGACAATTGCTGTGTTTTGTCTAAACCCCGCACCCCGCTACGACGGTTCCGATATAGTTTTGCAATTTTGCCGAGAATTTGGTTTGTTTTGGCCCGCTTTCGTGAAGTGGAAATACCGTCGCAATTAAACGAATTCATTCGCCAGTGTTTTTTATTTTGTACCCGCAACCCCGCTTTGTGAAACTTTAAGACTAAAACCAGTGGCCTTTGTATAAAACAGTGAACTGGAACTGCTACCGAAGAGAAAAGGAAGAATGTGAACTTGGTGAGTTTCTTGGCTTTCCTCTCCTCCTTTTCCTTATTCCTTGCAGTTTTTCAGTGAAATCATTGCTACCCGCTGCAAACGAGTTTTTTAAATTATTAGAGTCGGAGCCGCCACCATAAAGCTAAATTTAACTGTTTGAATACAAAATATTCCAAATTAAAGAGTAAGCGGTTCAAAGCGTAAATAATAAAAAAGGTTTGGAAACAAATTTACAAATACAAATTATATGTTAAATAATATTTTAGTTTCTGTAAATTGTTTCGAATGAGTAATAATTTCCGAAATAAGTAATGTTATTTAGCTTTCATTTAATACCACGATTTTTTTCTCCATAATTTTTTTAAAGGTCACAAGTCATAAAGTTATCAAGTTCTCTGAAGTCGCTCGCAGAATAACGAAGATTCGCTTGTCTGAAGCTAACATGAAAAATATATATTATGGTAAATAACAAAAACACCGAAAATATGTAATTTTTAAATAAAACTAGCTGGTACCCGGCATGCCTTCCTATGTCAATTAATGAAGAAATTGTTTCTCCTTGCGTGTCCTTTCCTATTCGTCCCGTTCCCCTTCCATCTCCCCTTTCTCTCCTGGGTCCCCTTAACCTCTCGCATTCACACTCTGCCTCCTCCTCCTTCCCTCACCCTACTCCACTCCTCCTCTTCCCCGTACCGCGAACCCCCCCCCCCCATTAGAGTTCCCCTCCCCCTACCGCGAACCCCCTTCCCGAGCTCCCATCCCCCCAATCACCTCCCCCTTTCCCCTCCCCCCAACATTCTCCCCCCCTCAGGCATTCCATATATTCATTCCCGGTACATTCAGTTTTTTTCTAACAACTCGCGTGTCACCTGTTGCAATTTTTTTATACAAATTTCATAATACTAGAGCTCACCAGTAGTATTATACAAACCTTGTCTTGGCAATAACGAACACAAATTTGTGTAGTCGTTCGGAAGTTATGCGCGTAGGTACATATATTTCGAAGAAAGAAGATAGAAGATAGAAGATAGAAGATAGAAGATAGAAGATAGAAGATAGAAGATAGAAGATAGAAGATAGAAGATAGAAGATAGAAGATAGAAGATAGAAGACAGAAGGTAGAAGATAGAAGATAGAAGACAGATTCTAGACCAGAGGTTCTTAACCTTTTTTGGGGTACTGAACCCCCACCAGCTTCATATGCATTCACCGAATCCTTCTTAATTGGAAAGCGGGGCGTGTCATCAGTGTGGTGACAATATTCTTCGTAATTTTTTTTCGGCCTGTGTCTTGTTCCGCCGAACCCCTGACTCACCGAACCACTCGGGTTCGATCGAACACAGGTTAAGAACCACTATTATAACGTATTGACTTTTTTCCGCAAAAAAGTATAAATCGATATCGAAAGATTGTGCTTTTATCAAGTAAAAGCATATTTTAAATTTTGAGAAAAAAAATGATTATCTTTAGTATAGCAAGGTTTCATCGTAGATCGTTAGCAGATTTTTTAAATTTTCAAACAAAATTTTGTATTATACAACACACATTTCAAACCATATAATTATGCAGTAAAAAAAAAACAATAAATTTTATAAGAGAGCTACTTTTATGAATTCTAATTTTAGTTCAAAAAAAATCTTTATAAAAAAGATCCGCGCACGTGTTTTGTGATGAAAATACTCAGTTTGTTTATTTATTTACGGTCTTACAAACTAACATGTATCAGTTTTTTTTTTACATTCTTATTTTGCGTAGACCTTATTGAAAAATTATAAATACTTTTGATCAAAAAATAATTTCAATAATTACATAATAACTTTATCATCACACGCTTGAAAATTTGTGAATATAGGTATACTCAAAGCAAAGTTTGATGATTTCTAGTACATTAGTAGTTTTAGTGTGAAGTACTGGTAGGCAAATTATGTTTACATGATGTATTATAATATTTACGTGGTACTAGCAAACAAAATTAGTTTAATGCATCTTTTTTATGAGATCAGATTATCGGCGGCTTGATCGATATTACCATATTCATTGCCTAAAATATGCAAGCGATTTATGATTGAGTTTTGTTCGGCGTTCGTCAAAGTATTGTCACAATGAAAAGGTGTTTTGAGTGGAGACGGTCTACAAGGTAAAAATTTTGTTAAATATGCAAAATTTGGAGATTGGCCTGTAGATTGTGGCAAACGTTTCTTTACCATTCTTGAAGATGGGAGACACAAACGCGGGTTTCCATATAACAGGGACAGTGCATTCGGTTAGGGAACGATTGAAAATCAAAGATAGGGGTAAGGCTAGATTGTGTGCATATCGATTAGTAAGGATTGAAGGTATTTCCTCAGGACCGGCACCTTTACGAGTGTCAATCTCCTTAACCACTAGAGCGATCATGCAAAATAAATAAATTTGCCACGATTGCTTGAGATTTCCCAGAAGTTAATTTTTGAAATTTTTCGCCAACTTTAAAAAAATGATGCCTTCGAATTTTAACATGGAGACATATAAACTTATTATAGTCCTATATAGCCGATGAAATAACCTGTATTTGAATGTTTATTTCATATTTGTAGGATTTATAAAAAAAAAAAAATCGTAAATTTTATAATCGCGCGAATTCTGGGTATTTTTTACTTGAAACTGCCGTGAGGGATACTTATTCGGGTCAACATAGAATATTTTCAGTTTCTGTATGTTGTCAGTGGTATACTTGATAATGAAAGGTGCATATCTATGGAAAAAGGGCTTAATTTTATCAATGAATAGCTGTTCAAAAATTTGGCGGGAAAAAAATATTTTTTAAATTAATTTTTAGCATTGTTCTTATAGTCTACCAAGCTCGGATTTGCGACATCTATGGTCATTATAGGTAAAGCATTTCAATAGCTTCGTGTTAAAAAAAACGGCTGGTCAAGAAAATGTTTTAAATAATTACAATAAATGTTTTACGAATGGTAGGAAAATGTGGTCCATTTTTGGACCGAAATCAATCGCAGAAAAATAAAAGTGGTCCATTTTTCGACTGAAATCGCTCCAGTGGTTAAGATATTTTAAGACAATTTCTCGTGTCACCTCAATATTGCTTACATTGAATGTACGGTTCCCTACGTCACACAGTGCATTATCCCTTTGACAAAAATACGAAAATCGACATTTGAATTCATGAACTTTTTTTTCCTATTGTAAACATGATGAGTCAAAACTCCCAGGACATTAGTCATTTTTTTCTTGGAAGACGGTTATTGGCTCAACTTAGGGATTACCGGCGGCCATTCGCTTATCACATTATTTTGCATTTTGTCATTTACGCAAGACGCGTCTTTTACCCAAAAATATTGCGTTTTTACCATCAAACCACAATGGAATCTATTGGAACAGGTATTTTTTTTTAATTAATTTTAACCCATTCATGACGAAGGTGCCATATGGACCTCGAAAAAGCGTTGGACCTCAATTAGTCACATCATGCCGATATATTAAAATGGCGAAGCGAAATTCAGTTTTATGTAGTCTACAAGCATGTACGAACACGTTTGTCTTAGAGGCGCTCAGTTCGTTTGCATGTGCCGGCGTGGACAGACGTGTATAAACGGAGTTTGAAAAAAAGTGCAAATTTTTCAAAATGTCAAAGCGAGTGAAGTAAGTAATCCGTTAAACTTATGTGTAGATTTGATTTTTTTTCAAAAACCGTTTATGATCCGTAAAGAATGAAATTTACTAACTATTTATAGACATATTGTTACAAAAATAATCCTTATTGTATCAAAGAGAGTACTTTGAATTGAAGGTTTTGATTTTTGGCTCCATATGGACCATTCGGCAGATCTCACTATACATAAATTGTAATTTTTCGCAGATTTCATTGTTTTTTCGTGTTTTTTAAGGGTCTAACTGTTGAAGAAGTGATGTTACTGCTTGAAGAACAATCGGATACGAATTTGGAGGATGATGAGGTAGTGGATGTGTATGTGGAGCCGCCAAATGAGAGTGATTTGTCCGGAGCAGATTCAGCTGATGAAGATGACGATGGAATAATTGCCAATATTTCTCGAGCGCAATTGTTTTCTAATTGCCAAATCGTAAATCGCCGTCGACACCAAAAGGGACAAGATACGCCCGATTATGATTCAGATCAAGAGAACCCTAATCTAGAGCATTTCGGAGACGAGCGTTTGGATTCAACTTTCAGTGACTTCGACATAAATTTATTCGACGCTTCAGCATCACACGGTCAAGCGTCTGCAAGCACTTCTTTCGAGCCTCCTTTGAAACGATGCCGTGTTAGTACTGGAGACAGAGTGAATGATCCCGCTGAACCACCTTATCGCATTCCAAAACGTATGCCTGGTCCGAAAACTATGTTTCAATGGAAGTATAACGATGTGACGCCAATTGTTTCTAGCATATTTCCCGAAGGAAATTATACCGACGTAGCTGCTTTATCACCGGTGGAATTATTTGAACTAAATTTTGACAACGATATGTACGAATTCATCGTTACAGAATCCAACAAATATCAGACCAAGCAAGACCCTGAAAATAGTCATAAAGTATCACCTTTAACTGTCGGGGATATCAAAGCGTACATGGGTATACTTATAACATCGGGATTATGCCCGATTCCATCAACTCGTTTGTACTGGAGCAGCTCTCGCCCTTTCTACAATAAGCAGATTGCGTCCACCATGTCTCGTGATAGATTTGAACAGATACACAAAATGATACACTTTGCTTCACCAAATCAGTTCAATAGTGCAGACTGGATGTGGAAGTTACGTCCATTTACAGATAGGCTTATTGAACGGTTTATGCGAAACTTCCACCCAGAAGAAAATTTAAGTTATGATGAATCGATGATTCCATACTATGGCCGCCATGGATGTAAGCAATACATAAAAGGCAAACCCATTCGATTCGGATATAAAGTGTGGAGCCTAAATACACCCTCCGGTTATTTGATCAATTTTGAGATCTACCAAGGCAGCAATCCCCGGATTCCAAAGGAGTATGGTGTTGTAGGCTTGAATGCTTCACCACTACTTATGTTGGTCGATCAATTGCCAGTGGAAAAGCAAGCGCGAATTGCCATATCACTGCTACTTTGATAATCTTTTTACGGGTATGCCATTGCTGTACTATTTGCATTTTTATGGATACAATGGCACAGGTACAATTCGAGACAATCGGATTCCCAGTTCATCTCCCATCCCCAAGAAGAAGGCAACAATGTCAAAATACAACAAAGGTGTGCTTTCTCGAGGACATACTGAAAGTGCGCAGACATCATTTGGCAAGACCCCCATCTACGTTACTCAATGGGTTGATAACGCTGTTTGTTCTGTAGCTTCAACAAAATACGGAAAGAATCCATTGGATCTAGCAAGCCGTTACTCACGGAAGGAGCAAAAAAGATCAGTATACAGAGGCCATATGCAATTCATCAATATAACACGAATATGGGCGGAACTGACAGAATGGACCAAAACGTTGCATGTTATCGCATTACTGTTCGCCAACAGAAATGGTGGTGGTCCATTTTTACCTGGGCCATTGATGTAACTATTCAGAATTGCTGGCTTCTGAAGCGCAAAGCCACGGGCAATTTTAAATTGGGGCAGTTAGAATTCCGTGAAGAAATATCAAAGCATTACTGCGAGAAGTATTCTATCAAGAAATACTTCAAGCACCCGACAAACTCACCAAAATAGGTCAAACGGCGATGCAGTATGATACCTCCGTCCCTCCGTCCCCCATTATCCTGGGCCAATACCGATAACTGAGACTAATAAGGGAGGAAAACTGCCTTGTGCATCTTGTAAAAGCAAGCAGCGCATCCGTTGCATCACATGTAAGGTCGGACTATGCGTGAAATGCTTCGAGGGCTATCACACTAAATAATGTTGTTGAAAATTACACTTTTTGAACAATAAAGATGAAAAAATGAAATTTCTGACTAGTTATTTGCCGAAAGATCCATATGGACCTCATCCTTCTCGAGGCTCCTGGGGGATGAGGAGACGATTTTTTCAAATTCCGAAAAAAAACGTTCTTATTCTACTTTCAAAACCAACCACTCTGTGAATTTTCTGCGCGAAATTCGAAAAAAAAATAGTTTGTCATGAATGGGTTAAATTATGTCAATATTTTCATTGGTTGGTCTGCTTGATGTCCTCAAAGTGGACCCCTAAATTTCACGCCTGATTAACGCATTACTCAACTTTGAAGGTGTATCTCCAAATATCTCCTCGTAGTTCTTGCATTTTATTGTAGGTCTATTAATATATTTTAATTTCTAAAAAAATTGGCTGCTAAGGATTTTATGATTTTTTTTCAGATGGAGGTAACTCTATCAAAAACGTCGAACTCGCAAAAGTGTGCTGCGAAAGTGAAAAACACGATAGACATCTGGTTGTTTTTCATAAATTATGTTCACTTTTGGGTCCAGGTTATGTCTTTTATCAGACTGGTTTGTTTAAAATTTAACGAAAAGCTGGAGGAAATCAATCGCAATCGCCAGAAATTACAACCACACAATGAGACGTGGCTAAACCATTAAAATACAGTTCCCGTTGGGTGTGAAAGCTCTACCAGACATAACCAATCAGCCTGAACCAAGTCGTACTCGCGGAAGACCCTCCAAGTCATTCAAAAATGCTTCGGTCAGGACGAAGAAGAGGCGCGTATCGCAGCTCGTGTCTGGAAGAACATTGTTGCAGTTTGGCTGGGACGTCCACTTAATATTGGAAACTTTCGATTCGGTTTGTCCACCCTGCACTGTTGGATCAGATTTTTTTTGTGTGTGCATATAGCCCACCGGCTACCTGTCAAATCTTGGCAAGTTAGGGGGTATGAACAAAAGAAAATTCTCGAAAACAATAAAACAAAAAATTCAAGCCGACTTCAAATCAAAAATGGGTCTATTGATAGACAAACGAAGCTAGGATATAGCTCTCCAAACGATGTCAATACAAGCAAGGCGTTTTTTTTTTAATCCCGATCTTAGTGCAGAAATTACGGAATTGAAAAGGACCTAATTGTGAAATTTTCAATAATTCTCAGAATGCACGCAAGCGGCTATCACATCGATCTAGATTTAGATAAATTTAAAATATTCAGTGAGTTCTATGAGTCTGTATGGTTGGTATTATATGCCTAGCACTTTTCACAAGCTGCTAATTCACGGGTATGAATGCTTGCCAATCGGACATTTATCTGAAGATGCGCTAGATGTGAGACATAAGGAGGTTAGGAAAAATCAACAACTTACTGAACCTCTCTTATCATCCAAAAGGAATATTACCTCAAATAAACGCGTGACAAAGAATGGAGAGTTCAGAAGTACATTAAATAAGAAAAAAAAACCTTCTGCCATATTCAGCCTAAAACTTGATCTAGATTTAGAACTTAGTACCAACTAAGAATCTTCGGATTCAGCTTAATTTTTTATTAAAATCTAACTAACAAACCATCAAGCCGTTTTCCGCAGGGGTAGGCAGAGAGGATGGACCGCCAAACAACTCAGTCTTAGCACACATTCTTTTCTAGATTACTGGTTTTTGATTAGATCAGAAAAATAAAGTAAGGAAGAATGCTGTTTGATTTGGAATGAGTTTCATATTAATTAGAATATAAGTTTGTAAATAATAATTACTAACGACGTTGATATATGAACTGCTGCTAGGTACACACCCCACATATTTGTTAAATATGTACAATAATTATTATAATGTATTTATTTAGTGAACAATAAATAAATTTATATTTCGAAAATTATACTATTTCAAAATTTAAGAATTTAACGTTTTATTGAACCCTCAGAATTTTTTTTAATGTATGTGAACTAACCACGATTCTAATGACTTAGACCTATGAAACTGCAAAAAAAAATATTACACATATGTAACCGGAGTTATGATTTTTGCAATCTCCCCCATACAACTCAATGCACTGTGCGTCAGTTAGATCACGGGCAGGCAGTGGCGGATTTCCCCTTAGGCCTAATAGGCCCGGGCCTAGGGCGGCCAGATATTAGGGGCGGCCAATCGCGACAAAAAAGTCACAGATCATAACAAGAAATTACTTTCTAAGTACCTAAATATTCTACGTACGAGAACGTCATTGCTAGCCGCAAGGGTCTCGCGCTCGTGCTCGGAAGTTTCATAAGAGCGTGTTCACACACAGCTATAATATGCGTGGGATGGCGTATTTCGGCCTATCGCTCGCTATATATTCCCAATTGGAATATATGGCTAGCGATATGCAAGAGCGTGTTCACACACAGCACACAGCGCGCCCCCCCCGCCCCGCAGCTGCCCTCGCCACACCTATCATGCGCCGTCGCTCGCCCGCTCGCGTATTTCCAATCCCTACCGGGATTCAGTCGCGCTAGTGCCGCTGGTGACTGAACCGCGTTAGGTATTGTCATGCATAAATCACCTTACAAAAGCTATAATAAATAAATAAATCAGAGATTACAAAATAATACAATAATAAGCTGTTATTTATGCCAATTATGAACTTTCCACTGATGATAAATAATAAAGTGTGACATTATAAAGGGTAGGTATTTTCTTTAAAAAAATATATTTTTAGTTAAAATATATGAAAAAGGAGGGGGGGGGGGGAGGAGGAACATAGGAATAGGATTAAGAGGCAAAGGATTTTTATTTATTTTTAACATTGTTCTAAAGTAGCCTACGGATTTCGGATTTGTGACATCATGGTCAAAATAGATAAAGCATTGCAATAGCTCCGTGTAAAAATGGTAGGAAATGTGGTCCATTTTTGGACCAAAATCAATCGCAGAAAAATAAAAGTGGTCCGTGGTCCATTTTTCAATCGAAATCGTTCCAGTGTAACAAACCCTATCGCGACTGAAAGGCGGTAGGGATTGGAAATACGCCCCCGCTCGCGACAGGCCACAGCAGTCAGTGGTCAGTGGTCAGTTCAGTCGTTCAGTGTGCGTACAGCAATTGCAGCGAGGGGATGAGCGTTTTTCTAATTTCGTAAAGGTATTCGCGACGCGACGTGTATGTATGTACTGCAATATTATCAAAAATCGAAATATTTTACAGGACGTGGACGATACCTCACGTTAAAAGTGTTATTTCGCATAATTAGATATGGATGGAAAGAAAAGGTTAAGTGGGGCTGAGTATCGCAAGCGAGCTAAAGAAAAAGATAATAAACAACAGGATGTAATTAAAAAAACGCGGAAATTAGACGATTTCTTTGGAAAACCATATGTCATTGATCCAACATGCGACGTTCCAAGTGGTAGCGGTGTTATATCAACTGATTTTTCTTTAGTGTCTTCAAGTGCAGATATTTCTATCGTTGTGGCAAGTGGATTAAAGGAAGAAGCCAAAGATGTTCCACTAGTACCAGGAGTGCAGCCTTATCCGGATCAGGAACTGTGCGAAATCAGCGACGATCCAGCCAAATGGACAATCGACGAGTTCACGCGTGATTACATTTGTAAGAACGGAGCTAATCAAAACATTCAAAATAATTTTTCTAAGAGTGTGCGAATTTACAAAGATAAGGTGCGACAGTTGTCAGAAAATTTATTCGAACGTCAACTTCTAAATGGCGAAAAAGTTCCGCGAAAGTGGCTAATATATTCCGGAAGTACTGGACATGTTTTTTGTGGACCTTGTCTTCTTTTTAATGGCGGGGAGAGTCAGTTTGATAGAAAGGAAGGTTTTTTTAAGGAAGGGAAGGATAGGAAGTTCTGG
The DNA here is from genome assembly GCA_917563855.2 of Limnephilus lunatus. NCBI lineage: Eukaryota > Metazoa > Arthropoda > Insecta > Trichoptera > Limnephilidae > Limnephilus > Limnephilus lunatus. Next base: position 43,500,736 of record OU830603.1, on the reverse strand, counting down.
AAAGGAAAAGGTATGAGGGGTGGGTAGGAATCTGGGGGTTAGTGTGTCCAGGAGTGACATACGTATGAATACATCCCTCCAACTGCGGTGCAAGGTGATGGGTCAAAATAGTTCGGCTGGAAAGGTCAAAAGGCCTCCCTCACCCAGTCTCTCTCGATCCGGCCCGCCACGCAGCAACTATGAATGATAATAGCAGGAAAATTAAAACGGTTTTGACCTTAGGAACTTACTGGAACTTACTGAAAAGTTTGGATACTCCTGGTCAATATGATGGGTACTGAGAAAGGGGCGGCTACATGGCCTGGGGCCTAGGGCGGCCAAGACTGCAAATCCGCCACTGCGGGCAGGTGGATTGGAGGATTTACTGAAAACCGAACTGAAATATTCTGAAAATAAATTTGGAACTCCTATTTCATTATCGACTCTCAGCTCTCCAAGATGCATACATTTTGGGACACCTTGGGATTTTTTAGAGTATTTGATTTGGCTCATTATTTAAAAATGCTGGTACGGAAAATGATTAATCTTTCTTATCGGAACCGCCCTGTATATTTGCAAGGGTACAATCACAAGACCGTCTTTCGACGAAATTTTAATTCTCGACCGCTGGTTAATCGCCCTTAAAAAACTATAATTTTTGTTCATATGAAGCAGTCACTTTGTGATTTGACATTATAACTAACAGTAAAGTTATGGAAAGTCAAAAACATTAATAGCAAAGTAAACAACGTTGTTATTTTTATCAGTGCCTCTTTTGTGTTGAGCTAACGTAAAAAAAACAGTCGTATTTAAATATCGACATCGTCGCGGTGCTTCAAGAAGCTCCTGAGCGCATGGCTGCCGACTGCAGTCATCCGCAGAACAACATCTATTACATAGTATAAAACAAAGTCGCTCCCGCTGTTTGTTCGCTTAGAAACTTAGATCTTTTAAACTACACAACGGACTTTCATGCGGTTTTCAACAATAGATTCACAAGGAAGGTCAAGGTTTTGTGTAAATTGGTTGAAATATATGTAAAGGAATACCTACCTAGAAATGCATAGGATTCCTTTATGTTCGTATTTTAAAAAGGTGTTGTCATGGAGACAGAAAATGACAGATGATTGTTGTTTTGTTGTCTAGCTGGGTAGCACAGATTGAAGTAATAAGAAGATTAAAAAATAAGTTTATAATTACAAAGTGATATAATATTTTGAAGACGGACAAATAACTTCAATTGTAGTTTCTTTGTCAGCAAAGCAACTCATGATATTTGTGTGTCACATTATTATTAAAAAATTACAACAAATAGACAAATTGTCTTATATATATATAATATATTATAAATGAACGGCTGGCAAGCGGGCTGTGTGGTTTTGATAAGTATGCAAATTAACGGATCGCGTTGGTTAAAAAGGTTGAGAAATGACGTTGTCGGTAGATGGCGTTGTGTTTCGTTAGCCACAGCAGCGTTTGACCGGGTCAACTTGTAATAGATAAAATGGCTATTGAGAGGGATCAGATGCATATGTTTGTGATTTTCTAATTTGAATTTTTATTTATTTGATTACTTACTTTTAGAGGTTATACCTTCGGTCACAAGCGATTACAAAAAAATATATATTTATCCTGTTTCACTGCTTAAATGAATAATTAACTTGCTGGTTGGGAGCGGCTCGGTTGTGCGGCCTAATGTTGACATAGCCGTTGAATTTCTACATTCAGTTATTTTTTGATAGTATCATTTTCGTAGATACGTTGTGACACGACTTTTCTTTAGGTTTTAGGTCAATGTTAAAAACAAAACTGTCAACCAAAAAACAAAAACAAAAAATGACAACCACAGCGGTAGTTATGTTATGAAAGCTGGTTTAGATATTTTTAAAACAAAACTGTACACGTGAATACATAATCAGCATGTGTGGAGCTAATGTAAACAATAAAAAAAAAACATTTTATTATCTAATACATAGGTGTTCTAGTAGAAGAAAAACCCAAGTCAACCAATAAATTTATTTAACGGTAACGCACATTCGCTTATCTTGTACCTACTATAATTAATAAGATACCAATGCATGTAAAAAGCGAAATAATTGCACCATAAATACCAAAAAGAAGGTTTTGAAATTTTTTAAATATTGAAATATACATTTTATTTTTATAACAAGAATAAAAAAATTAAAATTATATAAAGGAAAAAAATGACCAAACTAAAGAAAACAGGAAATTGACTCACCCGGAGTAAATAATATAATTAAATACAAGAGTAACATGTCGATCCACAAACAGTCTCGATACCACTAAATTTAATGGATTAAAAAATCTCATACATAGGTTGTGAAAGGTCAGAGATAACCAGTTATAATATCTACTGGTTTCGCCTACCCGATTGCGATGAAGCTTTGGTGTTGTGCTGTGTCAGTGAAGATTTTCATATTATGTGTATGTACTGGGGAACTCTGGCGTTATGATTAATTTATACATAAAAATTACAACAGGTGGCGTGCGAGTTGTTTGAACAATGAGTGTATTTCAAGTTTGGTGGTTAGGAGGGAAGGAGTGATGGGGAGGGGAATCTTGGAGGGAGGAAAGAGAACGAAGGATGGGATTTGCGGGAGGGGGAAGGCAAGGAAGGAGGAAAAGGAACACTGGAGGGAAAAAGGACGGGGCGGAAACGGGAACGGGGACGCATTGGAATGGACACGCAGGAGAGGGATGGGGAAATAGGGAGGGGCAGATGTGTTTTATTAATTAATTGAATTGGATGATAAAGAAAACACTGTTTGTACTTGATTTATATATTAGACTTTTATCATGACTGTTGACAGATTAGACATTTTGGAATAGAGACCATAGACACAATTAAATAGAATCCAGTCCGTCTTCAATGCTGCGGCGAGAATTTTGGTGTATCAAAGTACTGGCATATAACCCCGCTTCTAAGGGATCGTGTTTATTGGCTTCGATGTCCTGAAAGAATACAGTTCATCTGTTTAATGACCTTTAAAGCATTGCAAGGAATGGCGCCAGCCTATATATCGGAACTATGTGTCCGACAAAACTTAAGCGAGAGAGAGAGACAGCTTACTCTAAGGTCAGCAGATCTAGATGTTACTAATCGTTTAATCTAACTTTCTAGGTCAAATCGAGCCGTTTACTATGATCGCTATTTTCGTGTAACTGGCCCTCTCATTTGGAATAAACTTCCCTCAGCTCTTACTAATATCCAGAATTTGGCTGAATTTAAGCGGGCTTAAAAACAAAATTATTTAAAAAATCCTACCATTCATGAATCCTAACATATTTTCATCAAATTTCCGGTAATTATTTGGTTTTGGTTTCCTCCTAATTGTACTTCTTCTATAATGTTTAATATCCTAATCCAATGTCGAATTTATTCTAAGTGTATTACCTATGTTTTAGTTTAAAAGTTCTTGTTTTGTCCTGTGCTATAATAACACCGTTATTGTCAATTATTTGTCCAAAGACGCGAAACTAGCCGTCCATAATGGAGTCCTGGTACCTACCCTGATATATGGCAGTGAGGCATGAAACTGGCAGAGGAAGGATGAAAGTAAACTGAATGCTGTTGAAATGAGATCCCTGAGGCGTATGTGTGGTAAAACAATGTATGATCCTGTGAGAAATGTGGATACCCGCAAAGAATGTAAGGCTGATGTAAGCGTAATGAGTAAGATTAAGAAAGGGACCCTCAGATGGTTTGGGCATGTAGAGCGAATGAACGACGAAAGTAGTGTAAGAAAAATATACGACGCAAATGTGAATGGCAAAAGAAGTCGGGGACGTCCGAGGAAGACATGGCACGATCAGGTGAATCAGATACTTGAGTCGGGCCATGTCAAAAGTCAGAATATTAGAAGAGAATGTATGAGACGATGTATGAATGTGAGTGAGGCAAAGAGTGTGTGCCAAGACCGAGTTGTTTGGCGGTCCGTCCTCTCTACCTACCCCTGCGGGGAAACGGCGTGATGGTTAGTTAGTTAGTTATTATTATTATTGTCTTGTGTATGCTATTAACAGCACTGTTTTGTTAATCTTTGTTCTCTTGTCATTGTTTTGTAAATACTGTATAGTCTTTATTTCATAGGTATTATTTCATTCATATTTTATAATGAACTCGTAAGAAGCACTGTAGGATTATTTTTCAAATTTATTATAACTAAGCACACTTGAAGTGAAATGTTACAAAACTGCGCTTTACAAATATTAAGTTATTATTATAATTATAGACAATCAGTAGTGATGTTAGGGACATCATTATAGTGATTTTAATTATTTTATTTTATTTTATTTTATTAGTTAGCGTTATAAACAGTCATTACAAGTACATATATAAAAGTGTTAGAGATAATCATATCGTTGACCAATAAAATAACGACATAAAAATTTGAGACCATAATAAAAAGAAAAACAAACAAAACAATATACGAATGTAATATAAACAGTTCTGAAAAAGTGCATCTACTCACTTAAATCTACAAAAAATGTATTTTCAAGGGTAATATATACTGTAACATTTTTGAAGAGGTTATTTAATGCAAACTGCTGAAATCAAAAAAGAAAATGTAATGAAAATGAAAAAAAAAAATGAAAATGAAAAATGAAAAAGAAAGATAAGGAAGTAATGAAACATTAAGTTATCCATTGAACATTACTTTTTACGAATTTTATGAAGTTAGCAAGGTTCGTGTTAAACACGTCAACGTCTGTGCATAATCTATTGAAGGTGCTACAGCTTCTTATAAACACATTTTGAAGATAATTAGCATTGCTCTTAGGAATATAAAATATGTCTGGAGATCGAGTAACTCTTACTGGACATCTGAAATTAATATTTTGTAATAGGTAAGGGCTATCAATAAAATTGTGGATTATCTTATAAAGCATTATTAGGTCTCTGATATCTCTGCGTTGATCAAGGGTTTTGAGGTTCATAGAGACATAATTTACATCATTTCGCATGCGAAACGAAACATATTTCAAAAATTTTTTCTGTACTCTTTTTATATGTAGAACAATGAGGGTTTCATACTGTTGAAGCATACTCTAGGTGGCTTCTGACGTATGATATGTAGAAAATCTTAAATGTTTGTGGATTTTTGAAAACAGAACTTACTCAAGTATAAATCCTAGCATTTTCATAGCCTTAGACGTGATGTTCTCGACGTGAGATTGAAAAAGAAGCTTACTGTCTAATAGAACTCCAAGATCTCTAATTACATTAACCCTATTTAAAATATTGTTTTTAATTATGTACGGATATAGTATAATGTTTTTCTTTCGAGAATAAGATATGACGGATCATTTATCTGCATTCAGAAGAAGGCGGTTTTCTAAAAAATCCACATTGACCAGGGAGTTCAGGTCATCCTGGAGCTATATACAATCCATCTCAAATTTAATGATTTTGACAATCTTTTTGTCATTCGCATATAGGAACAGCTGAGAATTACGAATAGTTTCGTTATCATCATTTATAAAAATGTTAAATAAAAGGGGGCCAAGGTGAGATCCTTGGGGAACTCCTGAGGTTACGGGGACAAAACTAGAGCAGAACCCCAGTATAGTTACAGCTTGCGTACGATTCTCGAGATAAGAGGCTAACAAAAGAAGGAGGTCACCGTGTATACCCATTGCTTCGACTTTCTCAATTAAAATACTGTGTGGGATTTTATCAAAGGCTTTGGAATAGTCTGTGTAGACTACATCGACTTGAAAACCGTTATCCATAGCAACAAGGACTGTGTCAACAAATTCGCATAGATTAGTTTCTGTTGACTTTCTGTTCACGAAGCCGTGTTGATTCGAAATAATGTGTGGTCGTATACAAGGAAAAATGATATCGAAAACAATCTTTTCAAAAAGTTTACCCATTACATTTAATTTAGAGATCGGTCTGTAATTTTCTATGTTGTGTTTGTCGCCTTTTTTTAAAATAGGAACAATATATGAACTTTTCCATTCTTGTGGAAAAATGCCATAAGACAAAGAAGTTTTGAATATTAGACTTAGCGGATAACATAAAACCTTAGCGCAATTCTTTAAAAATACCGGGTGTATACCATCAGGCAGTGATGTGATGATATCCCTCTACTTAAATACATTAACAATTTAATAGATACATATTAACATTAAACAATTAAAAATAACAATGTTATCTATCAGGTTGTTTCATAATTCTACCATATCTGGTAACGTAAGATTGGACACTATTATTTCCCCCCCCACCTGCCCTTCATCTCCAGCTTCTGCCTCTTCAAAAGCCGGATCAGATCGCATGGACAGATGAATATGGCTCCAATCAAATATCCTAAAAATGAATATAAATAAAACCAGGATTCATGATTTTAAGCTCAACCCGTAAAATAATTCCTCCTCATGAACCTTTAAAAATTGAAAATAACGATTTGCAAATCCTAATACAGGAAAAATATCTTGGGCTGTGCATTGTTACGATACGCCCTTGAAGCGAGTAGTTTCGAGAACGCGAGCAGCTAGCCCACAGTTCCGCCGCCGCCTCTCCCCGCCCCGTATCCTGTTTACCTCCCCGCTTGCCCGGCGACTCCGCAGTCCGCTGCGCTCGCCACACAGACGAAATCCGAGCGCCTTGGAGAACGCACGCTAGCGGCTCACTGTAGCCGGCGGACCCAATTCAACGGGCCGCGATGTATTATTGAAATACCTTTGAGTATAATTGGCCTTTTGCCGCACCATAGTTCGGTCTATTTAGACTATGAAAGTGCCTGATGAAGCTGCCACATGAGACGAGGTTCCTGCCAACCTACATGTAAGCTGTATCTTGATTTCCTCTTTAAATGTTGTCCGTAATTCAGTGAAATGTAGGGCCCCCGCGGAAATCACGACTCGGAGAGTTTCGTTTTGAGAGACAGTCAGGGAGAGTTAAACACTTTAGCTAGGTTTGTGTAATTTGCATTTCTTGTAATTGAATTGTACTGTAAAAACCTATGTATGTGTTTGAGTTTACAATACATGTCTAAATGATTTAACATTGTTATTATTCTGCTACGGCGGGAGGATTGTTGACCAGTGAGGATCCCGTGGGTCACCGAAGGATGGAGAGAAGTTCCCTAGCCTTGAGCTGCCCACCCCCCTGAATAGAGAGTACCATAGTCCCGCTGAGAGCTAGCCAGGGACGTGTTGGTGTGCTGATGTTGGTTTAGAAGCCGACATCGGGGTACCCTAACAATTGGCGCATCAACGTGAAGCCTGGAATTTTTTTTTCTCTATCTCGGTCACTTTGCGGGACCTTCCTCTGTCAAAATCCTTCCCGCACAACAACTATTTTGTAAAACATTAATTATGCCTTGTTATTCTACAGTGAATCCTGTGAAAAACAGATCTGATTGTAATTATGAAATTAAATCGCATGTGAAACGGCCATTTTGAGTACCCGAAACGCCAGCTTTTGACCGCGAATCTGAATTGCGTCACCAAGCGGCGGGCGCGTTAGCAACAGCAATACCCGCCAAATCCAACGGCCTTTGTTTCACGCGATATTCCGGATTGCGCGCAAATGCCTTGTTCCCGCCGGAATCCTAACCGACTGTTGCTAGGCTGCGTTTTAAATCCAAACCGTTTTTTATGACTGAACCGGGATACCAACGGAAATCATTGATTCTGGAACCCCAGTTATTTTGCGAATTCCTTAATGAAAATTTCGGACTTACGTATTTTTATTATTTCTGCACAATATACCAATTGGCCCACTTGTGTCTGTCAAATTAGTACAATTTAATGTTTCTCCAAATGGACAAAATAATGACTTTCTTTCCCCATTGTACATTATAGGTACTGTTTTTTTTCAGCATAAGTGAAAGTGAATTGTGTTTTTTCCCTTACATAAGTGAAAAGTGGAATAATAATAAAGCCAATGACTGATTCCATGAATAAATAAAATAATTTTAATATGGTTGGATGCAATAAACCCCATATTCAGTCATTTTCATCCGGAAGTTTGTCCTTTATTTGCCAGAAATGTGCCTTTTGTGAACTTTAGTGCCTTTCTCAGTGCAAAGTGTTTTGTGAAAATAAAAAACCTGTTTTCTAAAGGTCAATCCTGGCAAAATTTTTCTAAAATAAATAAATACTTGTGAATTTCACAGTTTTCTCAAAAGTGGTCAGTGAAATACAAAAACCTTTACCACTAAGGTCTTTCCACGCAAAATTTTTTCTCGTCTGCCCCTCTTTGACAAGAATTCTGGTGTCATGTATACAAAACACATTTGGAAGTGCCAACAGTGATCACCAAGTGAAAAGTGCCTCACAAAAAATTAATTTTTGCGCTTTCTAAAGGAAACCCCTGGCCAATTTTTTTTCTTCTCCCCACCACCCAGGAAACTCACAATGGAGGACAAGCAAACTATTACATCATCCAACTTGGGTACCATTCCCAATGTGCATAGTTTATCCAAAGCCCACTTACAAGCTGCTTTAAGGGATAGAGGACTCTCGCCATCAAGCAAATCTAAATCTACATTGAAGGCATATGCACTTTTATTCAACAAAAAGTACATTAGGAGAATAAATCTCGCCCCCTCCAACGAAAATAATTCATGTTCGGCTACGCAAGTTTTGGATAATCTTGACAAAGAACCTACGCCGCATGTAATGATAAAACAGGACGTCGCACCCATCTTGACACAAGATAAAACTTACGATTTATCCTCTTGGAAAGTCAAATATAATGGCGTCTCCGATGTGCTGGATTTCATTGACCGTATTGAAGAAACGGCTACAATCAAAAATATCCCATTCGAGATTCTACGGAGAAACTTTATAGAACTCATCTCCCCAGAATTAATTCCGTGGCACCGCATCCAAAAGACTAAATGCAAAGATTGGAATAAACTCAGAGCTGCCCTAATCTCTAGCTTTGGAAAAAAGGAGGCCCAGCACCGGATCAAACTATCTCTACTATCTATTAAACAACTAGTAGATGAACCTGTGGCTACATTCATAGAAAGGGCTGAATCCATCAACATCAAGCTTTCACATCCTGTTCCGGAAGCTGAACTATTACCAGTCATAACTGATGGCCTTTTAAGCAAATACGAGAACATCATCACCTCACAGAAAATTGCATCCCTGGCCCAGCTAAACGAAGTCTGCCTCCTCCTGGAATCGTACCAGGATAGGAAAAACATAAAGAATGTGTCGAATAATGTGGTTGTGCCAAGCCGTTCGTCTGGTTTAAAGCCAGAATTCGACAACAAAAAAGTGTGCTCCTTTTGCAAAAAAGTAGGCCACCTGGCCGCTACTTGTTTCAAGCAAGCAAGACTTCTGGAATCCAAGGAACCCCGAACCTCCAAGAGACACCACTCTAGGGACCGCTCTCCTCCACGCGACGAACTGCGCAACATTTTCAAGAGATCAAGGCACAATGCAGAAAGGTTACAAAACCCAAGCGATGTCAGACCTCAGGTGGATTTCTCCAAGCCCCCACCAAATTTCTACATGAAGAGGCCAAAAAAACTAAATAATAACCTCTCAGGCACCCATTCTGAACCAAGGTCTAAAGAATGGACTGATTGGTTATCACACATTAAGTATTTTAACCAGACCTTAAATGTTTCCTCGGTTTGTTGCAAACAAGCTAAAGATGGGAGACCCTATGCTCTTTTCTCTGTTAACAATGTCCCCTTTTCCGGATTACTTGATAGCGGTGCATCTGTCAGCTGTCTTGGCAACAATGCTCACCTGCCTTTTGTTAACAGTGATTTTAAAATTTCGCCACAAACAACACACCTGACGACTGCGGATAATGTTTCCCAGCCGGTCATCGGTACCCTTGCACTGCCAATTAATTGTAACAATAAAATAATTACAATCAATTTTCTAATAGTGCCCTCTATATCCCAGAATTTCATCCTTGGCGTTGACTTCTGGAAGGCTTTTAACGTTGCTCCCCAAGTATTTAATACTCTTGGCGAAACCTCCACTGCTGCTCAAATTAGTGAGATCCGCACAATAATACCTCACGAAAATTTAAGCACGGACCAAGCTCTCCAACTAAAGGAAATGGTCAATAAATTCGAATCAATATCTTTCGAAAAATGTGGATTGGGTTTGACAAATTTGGTAGAACACCACATTAAAACCAATGGCCCACCCATAAAGCAACGTTATTACAACTTAGCCCCCCAAAAGCTTAAACTTTTGGAAAAAGAACTTGATGAAATGTTAAAAATGGGTGTGGTGGTTCCCAGCAGAAGTGCATGGACCAACCCAACTCTTTTGGTTTCTAAAAAAGATGGCTCCGCACGTTTCTGTCTTGACAGTAGACGTTTAAATTCTTGTACGGAAGCTGACGCATACCCCTTACCTTACGTCCACGCGACCTTAGACAAACTGCGCAACGCCAAGTTCATCTCCTCTGTTGACCTAAGCAAAGCTTTTTGGCAAATACCTTTGGACGCAGAATCGTGTGAAAAAACTGCTTTCGTTGTACCTGGTAGGGGAATGTTCCATTTTAAAAGATTACCCTTTGGTCTAAAGAACAGCCCCGCCGAATTACAAAGACTGATGGACAAACTCTTCGGTCCTGAAGTCGATAACAGCCTGTTCTGTTACCTTGACGACCTCATCATCGTCAGCGACACCTTTGAAAAACACATATTAATGTTGGAAAAGGTTTTTCAACAACTCAAGTTCGCTGGTTTAACCATCAACTTGAAGAAGTCTGAATTTTGTAAGTCCCGTTTACGTTATTTGGGATTCATTGTCGACGAAAAAGGTCTAAGAACAGACCCCGCTAAGGTGGAAGCCATGGCAAATTTTCCCCGACCCAAAAACGCGAAGGAAGTCAAAGGTTTCCTTGGACTTGCAGGTTACTACAGAAGATTCATCAAAGACTTTTCCACAATTGCAGCCCCCTTAAATAAAATTACCGGCACCCGTAAAGGTGTCAGCAACTTCCGATGGTCTGCTGAAACTGAAGAAGCGTTTACAACTTTAAAAAATGCCCTTCAAAAAGCCCCCGTTCTGAATTGCCCGGATTTTGCACTCTCTTTTACCCTCCACACGGATGCCTCCAACGTAGGAATCGGTGGAGTCCTAACTCAAGAATTCCCAGATGGCGAACACCCTGTAGCGTATTTTTCCCGTACATTAAATAAACACGAGAAAAACTACGGAATTACCGAAAAGGAGTTATTGGCTGTATTGGATTCTGTTCACCATTTCCGCGGTTACATAGACGGTAGCAAATTTACTGTAGTCACAGACCATAGTAGTTTGAAATGGTTGATCTCTTTAAGTAATCCCTCCGGTAGACTCGCTCGTTGGGCCTCCCGTTTGTCTCAATTCAATTTTGATGTTGTACACCGTAAAGGCGCGGACAATATTGTTCCTGACGCTCTTTCAAGAATTGAATTGGCTTCATTAAATGTTGACACAATTGCCCCCCCTCCATCCACAAAAGATGAATGGTACTTGAAAATCTTCGAAGGTTGTAAAAATAATCAACAAAAGTTTCCTAATTTTATCATAAAAGAAGGACAACTATACCGTAATTGCAAGGCACCACTATCCATCCTCGAAGATTACTCTTGGAAACTTGTCGTTCCCCTCGAAGGAAGAGAACAAATAATAATTGACAATCATAGTGCTCCCGACTCTATACACCCAGGAACTTTCAAGACGTATAAAAAGATTTCCTTGAAGTATTACTGGCCTGGTCTTTTCAAACAAATTCGCAATTACATCTCTAAATGTGAAACTTGTAAAGCTTATAAACATAGCACGGCAGCACCTGCCGGCCTAATGGGTAACCCCAAACGTGCCGACAGACCCTTACAGTCATTGTCAATGGACCTCGTCGGACCTTTTCCTCGAAGTTATGCCGGACACATGCACATACTTAGTGTAGTGGATGTTTTCACCAAATTCTGTTGGATCTTCCCTTTAAAAAGAGCCAACGCGTCCGCCATCATCAAACTTCTGGAAAAACACATTTTTATACCTTACGGAACACCCAGAACCGTAATTGTTGATAACGGAAAACAGTTTATTGCCCAAGAATTCAAAGAATTTCTTGCCAAATACGGAATCAAGGACATTTATTATAACACCTTGTACACTCCCCAAAATAACACTGTCGAACGTTACAACCAAACAATCAACACAGCTCTAGCTATTCTAGTTGATAAAGATCAACGCACTTGGTGTAAAAACCTAGATAAAATTCAGGCCGCTATGAACAACACTGTTAACCTGGCCACTGGTTACACACCTTTCTTCTTAAAACACGGTATGGAACAAGTCGTCCATGGTTCTCTACATAGGGACACAAACTTTCCTACGTCATCCGCCACCACAAGCAACCCTACCGCAGACTATGCCCATCGCTTGGAAGAACTGTCGGCCATTTACAGTGAAGTCACTGATGCTTTGCTCCTGGCTCACCAAAAGAGTGCGGACAGATATAACTTACGTAGAAAACATGTCACCTTCAATACAGGAGACATAGTTTGGAGAAAGAACAACACACTTTCCCAAGGAGCCATGTATTTCTCTGCTAAACTGGCACCACGTTTCGTGAAGGCCAAAGTCCTAAGGAAAATATCAGACCTAGTGTACTCCTTGTCTGACTCATCTGGAAAGCACATTGGTAATTACCACATTAAGGACATTGTAAAGTCTGGAAGTGAGGAGTCAAGTAAAACTGCCCCCACTATCTCAGCAAACGTAAAATGATCCAGTATGTATCACATTTTTTTTGTAAGCTTACAGAGTCTTACTACGTCAGGCGTGTAATGTGTCAATCACATGCCCATCGTTTCGTAAATGAAACAAGTTGTAAATTATTTTGTAAATTAATGCGTACTCTCCTTGAAGTTACTTTCAAATGTTGTTTTTGCACTGTTTTTTCTTTCCCTCACGACAATTTTTTTTCTTTTATTTTTTTTCACCTGTTCTAAAACTGATCACTTTGGAACGGAGACACTTTTCGAGTTTCATGTTTGGGAAGTCGCGAGCCCATTTATTGTCTCAACACGTACACTACGCAATGTTCATGCCATGTCATACCCTGCCTTGTCATGTAATTTTGTAATTTTTTTATTTATTTTTTTGTTGCATTTTTGTCGTGTGGAAAGGAACTTTCTCACCTGTTTATTTTGTTCATGTAAAGTAGTTGACAATTGCCCATCGGCGTGTCGTTCTAGAAGTCGGGTTTTGTAAATTCCAAAGTGTTAAATTCCGACTCAGAACCAGTTAACTATTTTTTACAATTTTTCCTTTTATCTTGTTCATCATGAGTTGTAAAACCTTCCGAGGTATCTCCAGCATGAAAATCAAACAGTGGTTACTTACATAGTCGCCCCTCGTGTATATAAGTTTTTTTCAATTTTTTCCTCTTAAATTAAAAATTGATGGCGTCCTACCCAAATTCATGCTCTTGTACCCAAATTGGATATCGACACGTCCATTTTGGAACTTGTATTTATAAAACCAATGATTGGTCTTTATAACCCTGTATATAAATCAATTTGGCTCGTTTCAACTAAAGTACGTAAAACCGAATCATCCGGTCTTTGGTTGTTATAACAAAGCCACCTTTTTGTTATTTTGTTTTTTTGCTTGTACGTTACGTATGTCTTATATGACATGTTTCAACCCTACGAGATAGGTTAAATAAAACCTTATGGTTATCCTGATTTTGGAATTCACAACTTTTAGGTGTTCATTTAACCAAGTATTTGCAACCCAAATTGCACATAACCTGGTATGTTTGTAACTGCACAAAGGGTATGTAAAACCGTAATTGGTCCCTTTTCTTTGGTCTTCCTCACTGCAGGTTGCCACAACAGACAGTATGTAAAACCATTATAGGTCTGTCTTTGTTTTAAATACTTGGTGTAAGTAGAATTATACTCTGCCATCACCCTTGTATTTTGTAACACATGAAGTAGCATCAAATTGTCTATCTTCTCTGTCGTACGCTCTTGGGCTACGGAGTTAGTTAATCTAACGAATCTTTATAAAATGTGTTAAAATCAAGCATCGTTAACGTTTATTGTGTTGTATTTAAACGTAATCCACCGTCATAGGAGGGATCCTTAAAATACCTGCCACGATACGAGAAGTTCGTCATAATCACTTTTGCTCATAGCTAAATGTTATTGAGTTGGTCGTGTGACATATTTGTCATGAGTACCACCCTTTCTGTACAATCTATTTTGGTCGTGTGTCATTCATTTGTCATGAGTACCGCTTTTGTATTTTGGTCGTGTGTCATTCATTTGTCATGAGTACCGCTTTTGTATTTTGGTCGTGTGTCATTCATTTGTCATGAGTACCGCTTTTGCATTCTGGTCGTGTGTCATTAATTTGTCATGAGTACCACTTGTATGTATAATTGTGTACAACCCTTGTACACGAGACGTGGAGACGTTAAAACACTTACCGTGATTCGTGCGAACGACATAATATCGGCCTTGCCATCTTCTTTAAGAGGCATTGTATAAACTCTTGACTTCTGTCTATAATTGAGTTTTATCTTGTATGTACTTACATGTTCTTATACACTATACGTGGAGACGTTAAAACACTTACCATGAGTCGTGCGAACGAAATAATATCAAACCTTTTGTGTGCGATCTACGAAATGTAGTCCACAACCCTTTGTTGTCATTCAACGCCAATGCCCGTGGACCTCCTGTTTTTTTACTTCTTTGCAAAAAGGAAAGAAGCCCAGGAATATCTACTGTCCCAAAAGGACTAGTTTGTAGCTTCACTGCTAACTATGGGGCATAGTGCTGTGGGAGTTAATCGATTGAGCACAAAACCACCCAACTCGTTGTCTGGGGAACGGATAAGAAAACCCCCAGGTTTGTGAAATTGGAGCAAGGGTCTGTCTTTTCTCACAATCACGCAGGAGTTTTTAAAATGACCCCTAATCTTTTGCCCAATACACGCAAAAGATTAGTCTCTTTGTTAATGTGTATTCAAATTTCTCCTCATCCTTTTAACAATTGTAAAGAGTCAGGAAATCTGCTGGTTGATCATGTTTCATTCTCACATGGAGTTTGAAGTGGAAATTAGTCCAGTCTCTAGCAAGTTTCGTCACTCAACTCCTTTCCTTTTCCTTTCCTTTCTCCTCACCATCATGTTCTCAGGTATATGTTATGAAGAGGAAAATCTGTTGTTAACCATAATTCGCCCTCACTGGGAGTGCGAATCGGTAAATTGACCAATTATCAGCAGGCTTTCTCCCTCACTCTCTGCATATGTCTCACCTTTTGTTCTTTTTCTCAATTTCACGAAACACATTCATGAATGTTGGATATGTACGATATGCACTTGGCGTACCGTCTGTCTCCTTTTGACAACCTTTATTCATGAATTGGTTTCTCTGCTTTTACCGTGACTCATTCACGACTTCTTTGTCTTGTTCGTTGAAATTCTACAAAAATGTTACCACCTTTATGTTAACATAGGCCATGGAAGGCCGGTTGTTTTTTTAACCAAGACATATTGTCACTCGGCAAACGCCAAGTCATCCTGGTAAAGGAAAATGTTCATGTAATCACAATGTAGTTAGAAAACTCTCTCTTCGTCACTCTCTGGGTCGGTGGTTAAAACTTCGTTTATTTCATAATCTGGACACATTTTGTTTCTCTCCAAACCTTTTCTTCATTGGTCCCTAGGCAGGTAAACTTCAAGAATTTTGCTCTAATAATAATTTCTCCCGGATTAAAAAGAAGCCCAGGCGGATGTCATCACCAACAGCCAAGCTGAGCTCCACTTCCTGACAGCACGCGCTGTGGTTACTAGGTCCCTCCTGCTGCCATTTTTCTACGCATTTGTTCCTGAAAGCACAGACCATACCGCCCATATGTATGTTGTTTTGTCGTGCCACAGCAAGTTGAGTTGTCCCACTATACATTATGACACTCTGAACCACCTTTTGGGCACGCTAGCTCCTAGGTTTGTTCTTACTCTTGCTATCAATGCCAACCATGTCGTCTCTTGCGCTGTCATGCAGTGACGCATATATCGTCATGTGTAAACCATCATTACCTTGACCTCCAGTATTCGCTGAATGCGTACCAATACAAGTTATGTTGAGCTACATTATGCTTCAATAACCATTATATACGATCCGTGTTTACCTTAATAACACTTTAGGATTCGTACTGGCATGTCTGCAGACACTGGATTCTCCTCTTCAATGACCTCTGTAACCATAGTCGCGGCACAGCAACCACAGTCTCCACTTCATGAACTTCGACGTCTTCGACAAAACCAAGTGTTTTCTAAGGCCCAAGTGTACTTTTGAGTGTTATCTCAAAGGGGTCTGATTACAGTGATAATGTAATCCTTAGAATCTGTGAAACCACGTCCTCCTCTTCGAAATTCTCCGAAACCAAACAAATCCACGCTTCGCAAACTTAGCTCCCAGACCAATGAAACCTTAGAATCACACAGGCATTTTTGTTCTTGTTGTTTTTTTTGTTCTTCAATTGTACAAATATGAATTGTTATTTTTCAATTGCATAACCATGTATTGTTATTTTGTTCAATTGCATAACCATGTATTGTCATCTTTCAATTGCATAATCTTGTATGTTGTTTCACACCATGTACTTTCACCAAAACTGTTCTTTTCCAAACATTGTATGTACCCCTCACCCATTCCCTACAAACATTGTGTCCTAAACTATAACATAAATTGCATGTTCTAGCTAGGCATCTCTCAAGCAACGAATCTCTCAAAAAACCCCGATGGAAGTTTAAGAGGATTTTTTTATCCTACAGCTCCATTGCCACGTCGCTTTTTTTTTCCAAGCGCGGGGGGAAGTGTTACGATACGCCCTTGAAGCGAGTAGTTTCGAGAACGCGAGCAGCTAGCCCACAGTTCCGCCGCCGCCTCTCCCCGCCCCGTATCCTGTTTACCTCCCCGCTTGCCCGGCGACTCCGCAGTCCGCTGCGCTCGCCACACAGACGAAATCCGAGCGCCTTGGAGAACGCACGCTAGCGGCTCACTGTAGCCGGCGGACCCAATTCAACGGGCCGCGATGTATTATTGAAATACCTTTGAGTATAATTGGCCTTTTGCCGCACCATAGTTCGGTCTATTTAGACTATGAAAGTGCCTGATGAAGCTGCCACATGAGACGAGGTTCCTGCCAACCTACATGTAAGCTGTATCTTGATTTCCTCTTTAAATGTTGTCCGTAATTCAGTGAAATGTAGGGCCCCCGCGGAAATCACGACTCGGAGAGTTTCGTTTTGAGAGACAGTCAGGGAGAGTTAAACACTTTAGCTAGGTTTGTGTAATTTGCATTTCTTGTAATTGAATTGTACTGTAAAAACCTATGTATGTGTTTGAGTTTACAATACATGTCTAAATGATTTAACATTGTTATTATTCTGCTACGGCGGGAGGATTGTTGACCAGTGAGGATCCCGTGGGTCACCGAAGGATGGAGAGAAGTTCCCTAGCCTTGAGCTGCCCACCCCCCTGAATAGAGAGTACCATAGTCCCGCTGAGAGCTAGCCAGGGACGTGTTGGTGTGCTGATGTTGGTTTAGAAGCCGACATCGGGGTACCCTAACAGCATCGATAAGCATTTAACTTTCAAACAGTACATACAAGATGTAAAAGATAAAATTACACCCTTAATTAGCGTTTTTAGCCGGTTATCATATATATTTCCAATTAAATTGAAAAAAAGTTTATAGTCTCGTACACTCACACCTAAATTACCTGATTGAAATCTGGGGAAACGCATGTGAAACATACATAAATGAATTACAGGTAATACAAAACAAGGTAATCAAAAAAACTATTTAACTACAAGCCCAGAACATCCACAAAAAAAATGATTTATGGAAACAAAACTATTAACATACAGAAAACTATAAGAATACAATACATGTCTCCTTATATGTATACAAAATACTAAATAATCTCATACACACAAACACAGAATTCATTAAAACGTCTCAAGTACGTACATAAACACTTTACACAACATGATAAAATACATTTAAACACCATCCACACTAACTATGGTAAACAATCCATTGGTTACGAGGGGGGCAACTTATATATTTGCCTCCCAAATGACATTAAAAAAGAAAATAAGTAGGGTAAATTTAAAAAAAATTATTAATATTTATTCTTCATAAACAAAATAGTGAAATTTTTTTTTTGTTTAACTTTTTCGTCCCGGAAAGAAAAAAACCACACATCATCCGAAGGGGGGTCACTAGGGTCCCCTATGTTGGTTTGGTTATTAAAGGATGTTAATGACATAATTTTCTGTAATTTGTTTTGGTAATAATTAGAGGGAAGTATATTCATCATTTTTCAGTAGTCATTATCAAAATCGTTTGATAAATAAAGTCATTTTTAATATTCTAATGAATTTAGACCATAACGCGTATTTTTCCATAGAAAATAGAGAAGGCGGGACGATAGCCAACATAACTCCTTGTTTCCGAATTTCGACTGGCGATTGGCGAAAACATCTTCCGTGTCCATGGCTAGTTTGTTGCACAGGGTGATCTGTAAATGATGGATATATTTGTTTAACTTTTTCATCTGTTGAAAACTACTTACTAATACTAAACTAGGTACGGGTGTTAAGTGTTTTGAAACTTATAATATACCTATAAATTTAATATAGGTAATTATAATAATAATAATAATTGGACAATTTGTAGAGCGCCGTTTTTGTGAGAAATCACCTCAAGGGCGCTTAACAATTTATTATGAATTCGTAGGTTCTATTTAATTTTATTATTTACAGAAAGATACAAAAACATACTTACCTGCAGGTCACTTCCGAAAAACACACTTTATTAGAAAGTTTATGCTTGGGAAAGGTACGACTTTGCACGTGGAGGGCAATATATTCAAAACACTGGACATTGCATGACTTTACCTATGCTACCCTCATCACTGTTGGTTTTACATTTATATTTATACGAAGATTAATGCCAAAGTTGGGTTAATATTTATTTGAAAGACTGGAGAATTGTAAGAATTTGCTTTATTTTTACAAAATTAGTTATTTACTATGTCGCGAGCCGTGAAGCTGAAGTTGAAAGGTGTTTTTTTTTTTTTTTTAACTTATGGATACGACTGTCTGAAAAGATGAGTTTTTAGTTTAGCTCTAAATTCCGCTGAATCTGTGATCATTCTTAACTCGTGTGGCAGTCCATTCCAGGCTTTCGGTCCTGACACTCCGAAAGCACGCTCACCGAATTTAGTATCTGGTGTGCGCTTTGGTTTCTTCAACCTTCCGATAGCTGATGTTGCTGCTGACCTGAGGGTTGATTGTCGCGAATTGGAGTTTTCTGGAATACACATTTCCGATAAGTAAGCCGGAGCCATTCTGTTAAGGGATTTGAATACCATCCAGCAGAGCTTGAACTGGATTCTTTCAGGACACTTGAGCCAGTGAAGATTTTTGAGATGCTCAGAAATATGGGAATATTTAGATACGCCGGTGATGAGTCTTGCCGCAGCGTTGAACACAGATTGTAATTTGTTGATTTGATATTTCGGAAGACTAGCATACATTCCGTTGCAATAATCTAGACGTGAAACAACAACGAATTGACTAGTAATTTAGTCGCCTCTGTTGTCAAGCTTCTCCGTACTGCTTTAATTTGCCTTAATTGAAAGAACCCCGTGCTTACAGTTCTGTTCACTTGAGTTTTAAGGGAGAAATCAGCGTCCAGATTGACACCTAGTAGTTTTATGCATGTTTTTGGAGTGATGTCACTTCCTGAAATGGTTATTGGGGAGTTATCAATATTATGCCGACGTCGGCTTGTGGCTGTCCAGAGAAACTCAGTGATTGCTTCTAGACACTCAGTTACGCGAGTTTTAAGACTGCCTATTTCCTCTGGTAAGCAGTAGAAGTAAACTTGCTGGTCGTCAGCGTAGCAGTGAGATAGAAGACCAAATGATTCGATAATTTTAGCGACATCATTTGTGAAGAGGATGAAGAGAAGTGGGCCCAGAACAGACCCTTGGGGAACTCCAGATGAAAGGGTTGCATATTTAGATTGGTTTTTCCCCACTTTAACGGCTTGTACGCGGTTGACCAAGTAAGATATCAGCCAGTCTTTTACACCGCAGTTTAAGCCGAAGGATTCTTCTAATCTAAATTCTAGTTTAATCAGGAATTTTTTTTTTTTTTTTTTTTTTTTTTAATTTTTATTGTAATATAAAATATGAGTTATATATGAGTTATATATATATAGCATATAAATTATAGTATACATTTATATAATGTTATAATTAGCATACATGTTCATGTTCGAATGTTAATACCACTCTTCCATAGAAGCATTAGCTTGTGTCTGGAAGAGTAGTGTACATTTTTTAATGCTATATTAATCAGGATTTTTTTTTTTTTTTTTATTTTTTTTTATTGTAATATAAAATATGAGTTACATATTAGCATATATATCATAGTATACATTTATATAATGTTATAATTAGCATACATGTTCATGTTCGAATGTTAATACCACTCTTCCATAGAAGCATTAGCTTGTGTCTGGAAGAGTAGTGTACATTTTTTAATGCTATATTATGTTATGAGTTCTTAAATTACTATGTGAATATAAAAAACAATAAGTTGTAAGTTCGGTGATATGTAATTAAAAGTATTTTTCTACTAATAAACAATTTTACTATTAGAATAAAGTATCTTGAGTTATTGTAATTAGTTGTTAAAAACAAAACAAAATTTACCTTATTTGAAAAGCGGGGTATCACTTGGAAACTGAGTTATAAGTTGTTCTTGAGATTAGATTAGTCGGAAACTTTTTTTTTTTTGAGATTATCTTTAAAAAATTTTTTAACAGAGTTTATTAATTGGATTTTATCATTAATTTTTCTAATTTCATCCGGTAATCGGTTGAAAATAAGTCTTCCTTGATAAGTTTAATAATTTTGTGCGAAGGAAGTGTTTAATTTTGGGCATGAAAAAATATATTTATGTCTAGTACGATTTTCAGTTATAAATTGATACTTCTCTTTTTCTTTTATAATTTGAATCAATGTATTTCTATTGTACAGATCTTTGAAAGAAGGTACTTGGAATTCCTTAAATAATTTATCCGTTGGGTAGTCAGATGGTTTTTTTAATATGATTTTAATAATTAGCCTTTGCACAACTTCAATTGGGGAAAGATTAGTTTTGTATGCGGATCCCCAGCTAATGATAGCATATTGTAAAGTTGATTGAACCAAAGCGTAATATATTAGATATAAATTTTTTACAGATAAAAAATTTCTGATTCTTAAAAATATGTAAATCAATTTTCTAGTTTTTTTTACAACTTGATAAATTTGTTCCTTCCATTTTAAATTTTTATCGATAATAACTCCTAAATATTTTATTGTGTTTGTTGTTTTAATATTGTGCAGTTTTGGATACAATAATTTTTACTATGTGTTGTAGAATTATCATGGATGATGATATCAATGTTTTTAGGGGTATCATTTTTGTGTATTGCAAATGGAATTACAAATGTTTTATCACCATTTAGTGATAGTAAATTTACGTCGAAGAAATTCTTTAAAATATTTATGTCTTCGGTGGCTTTAAATGTTACTTTTTCCCAAGTTTTATCGCTAATTATTAGTACCGTATCATCGGCATATGAAGTTATTTGGCCATGTAGTGGTTGAAAAAAAATGTCATTAACATATATGGTAAAGAGGATTGGTCCGATTACTGTACCTTGCGGGATTCCAAAGTCTGATATTTCTTTATCGCTATTAATCTGATTTATTTTTACTACTTGCGGTCGATTTTTTAGGTAGTTCGAAATCCATTTAATCGCATTGTCTTTTATACCTATATTGTTCAGTTTTTTTAGGAGAATCTCATGGGATATACTATCAAAAGCTTTTCTGAGATCGATAAATATACCGGCACATTTTTCACCTTTATCCAATGATTCGTTGATGTATGAGGTTACATTAGCAATAGCATCTTGTGTGCTAAGTGACTTTATAAAACCAAACTGGTTTTTATGAAGAATTTTATTACTTTCTAGGAAACTGATCAATTGGTTTTTAACAATTTTTTCAAAAATCTTTCCAATGTTTGAAATTAGACAAATTGGGCGGTAGTTAGTTACTTGTTGTGGATCTCCAGATTTATAAATAGGTGAAATAATTGTATTTTTATAGTTTGTCGGAAATATTCCCTCTGTTAAACTTAAGTTTATCAAATGAGTAATTGGTTTTATCAAATAAATTTTCATGGATTTTAGAAAATGTACTGTAATATGGTCAAATCCGGGAGACGAACCTCCTTTCATGCCTTCTATTATTTTTAAAATTTCACCTTCTGAGGTTGTTTCAAATGTTGATAAATTATTTTGATTTTGTACATTTTCAATCGTTTGTGTTTTCGGGTTAAAAGATTTATTGATTTTTTCCTACATTAGCAAAAAAAGAATTAAAAATGTTTGCACATTGTTTAGGTTGAATATTAGCATCTATGATTTTATTTTCATGTTCAATGTATTTTATTTTTTGTGTTTTTTTAGTGTCATCCATGGCTAAGTTGACTGTTTTCCATATTTGTTTACTGTTATTGTCTGTAGAAAGTATTTTATTTTTGAAATAGTCTTCTTTATTTTTTTTGATACAGTTTGTTAATTTATTTTTAAATGTTTTGTAAAAAGTGTATGCTTTTTCATTTAGAGGATTTTTCAATGCTATTTTATAAAGTTTTTCTTTGTTTCTAATTGATATTATAAGTCCTTGTGAAATCCAAGGCTTTAAAATTCTTAGATTAGGTTTAATGCGGACTGTACTTTCAGTAGTTGAATTTTTTATGTGTTGAGATAATATATTTTCTAAGTTTTTTGAGCAAGTCTCGGTATCATAACTATTTAATACGTTGTTCCATTGTTCATTTTTTAGTTTTTTGGATAAAATTGTCATATTTGTGTAGGATTTTGTCTTTGTTAGATTAAATTTTTTATGTTTAATTTTGTTATCATACAGAAGAATGCATGCATGGTGGTCAGTTATATTAGTTTTCCAAATAATTGATTTCATTTTGTCGATATCTTTAATATTTATATTAGTCCATCTATGGTCTAAACAAGATGGTGTGTGATTTTTTATTTCTCTCGTATTTTTATTAATGCACGATATGAAGTTAAATTCAGTCATACAATTAATATATTCATTTTTGAAATTATTTCCTACGTTTTCATTAATGTTTATATTGAAGTCTCCTGCAATAAAGCAGAGTTTATTACTGAATTTTAACAGTATGTGTTTAAATTCATTTATAAATGTCGAGATATTCGAGCCGTGTGTTCTGTAAACAGCTATTAAGTGGTAGTTTGTTTTGTCGAGTTTTAATTGTATTTCAATACAATTTACTAGATGTATTGGATGTTCAGTTATTTTGACAATACTAAATTTATCGTGAATGAATATGACGAGACCACTATTTTTATTGATGTTAATTTTGGTTGTAAGATAATTCTATATAATAATATTCTGGTAAATGATAAGTAGGTGATTCGTCATTAGTAAATGTTTGTGATAATATTATGATGTCCGGTTTTTTATTTAGATTGTTTAATTTTAGAATTAATTCATCCCAATTTCGTTCCATACTTCGTATGTTTATATGAAAAATGAAAATATTATTGAGATTCTTTGAGATTATGTCATTACATGATTCGGTGTATACACACTCATATTCTTGTATTTTAAAATTATTTTCTAATTCATTAGCTATGAAGTCATCCATTTAGATATCATCTTTTGGATATTCAGATGTAAATATATAAGACATTGAGAATAAACATAGGATACTTTTATAAACAACTCTTAAATTAGTATTAATATTCATTCTTCTGTTGTGTAGATGCAAGTATTTTTTTGTAATATTTACAATTAGTTGGAACAATAAAAATATATTTTCATTTTTTAGCACACAAAATTTATAGAAGTGATAGGGCAAGATATGCGCCAGTAACGTAAATAATAATAATTTTACTATAATAAATGTATAAATAATGCATAGAATCTTAATATTTTTCTGTCTTTCATACTGGGATGTAGTCATTATTTTATCTATTTTCTGGTTATAGTTTTCTATCCTCAATAAATATGATGTCTTTAAGTTGTTAATTTTTATAAAATTTATACTGATTTTATTTTTGTAGACTGAGAGATATACATATTATGAAATGAAAATAATATAAAATGCTTATGTTTTGACACAGACAGGAGATAAACAGTTTTACATACGAGTAGATGAGATATTGAGACTAGACATATATGGTCTAGACAAGATGGCGTTTGATTTGGTAGTTTGGTACCTCTCGGGTATAGTTATTAATGCATGATTTGAAGTTGTGATGAGTCATCATGTTCAAGAAGTTATTTTTTTCTAATGAATTATTAGTATTTGAAATGTTTATGTTAAAGTCTCCAAATATAATCGTAAAAATCTTTGTTAATTTATTCAGGTATAGATAAAGTTCATTTGTAAAATTCGTTATGTTTAATTTGTGTGTACTATATAGTGTTATGATTCTATAAATAGAATTTTTAAATTTAATATCTATTTTTAAGCAGTTGACAAATTCAATATTAACTTCTTCTGTGTTTATCACTTCACAATCGTCGCGTACGAACATAATTATTCCACTATTTTTGTTTATAGATATTTTGGTTGCAATTCCTCGGTAGTTGGGTAGCGCACTTATGTATTGATCGCTGTTGGAGTGTGTTTCAGTTAACCCTATGCATACCGGTGATATGTTTAAATTATTTATTTTTATTAATAATTCATCTAGATTTCTTGAAAGGCTTCTTATGTTCATGTTTAACACTATAAAAGCTGTATCAGTATTGTGGCACCATTTGTTAATTTCGGTAACGTTTTCGCATATTTCTTCTGATGTATTGTAGTTTTCGTCGATTTTTTTAGTAATGTAATCATCCATGTTTAGTTGTAGTCGATTCGTTCCTTTGCATATTGTAACATTTTTATGCGTTGTTTGCATTCTTCGTTGTTGGCTTTATGATTTGTTGGATAAGAACTCTTTTTTATCAGGTTGTTAGTTGTGCAGTTGATTTTGATTGTTCCTCTTATTTTGATTTTTTCTTCTACATTTAATGTTTTTATGTCTTCGTTTTGTAGGATTAAGTCATTCAAAAATTCTTCTTTATCATAATTCTCGTCGATTCCTTTGAAGATCATGGTCAATCGTGTCAAAAGCGGCACTCATGTCCAAGACTGAAAGGAGTGCCAGTTTACCCGACTCGATAGCAAGAGTTATATCCGACAAAACACGTAGTAATCTGTTTTCCGTTGAGTGAAACCTTCTATATGCGGATTGGTATTTAGTCAGCAGTTCATTAGAATTTAAGTGACATATTATCTGTGAAGCAGTGATTTTTCTAGGATTTTGGATATTAATGGAAGATTTGAAACGGGTCGGTAATTTGAAAGATCTTCAGCGTCCAATTGCGGTTTTTTTATTAATGGAGTTACGACGGCTGATTTGAGGGGTTTTGGGAAATCACCCGTGCTAAGTGACTTATTGAAAAGACAAACCAGAAAGGGAGAAATTTCATTGCAACACTTCTTTAATAACCACGTTGGAATAGGGTCAAGTGAGCACTGCTTGTTCGGTGAAGAGAGTATTAACTTCCTAACTTCTTCGGGGGATGTAGGTTTGAAGGTAGATAAGTTTCCGCTGATGCATTTAGTAAAAGATGGTGGTGAGGCGGAGGCTGTTTGGGCGCGTATTGACTTAATTTTATCGAGAAAAAAATTAGAGAAGATTTCCGGAGCTATGTCAGTTGCATTTTGTGCACGGACGTCGGCCCCGGCCGTCTTTATTGAGTTCCACAGACTTCGCGGGTTTTGACGCTCAGAGTCGATCCTACTTGTCCAATATTCAGACCTTTTCGAACGAATTAATAACGTATATTATTTTTGGGCCCGTATCCAATCGTCCCGCGTAATAACCCCCGAGTGTCTGTAGGCCCTCTCCAATTTTCGCATTGATCTTTTCTGGCTCCGACATTCTTCGTCAAACCAGTCATCAGATTTTCGTAGTCGCCGAGTTTTTGTAGAAGTAGGAGCGTATTTGTTTAATAGAGTTGAAAGAACAGTATTGTAATAATTTGCCAGTTTGGTTGGTGATTCTGTTTCCCAAAGGCTTTGTTTGCAAAGCGGAGAAGCTTTTAGCTCTGACAACAAATCGTCAAAGTTAAAACCACGCCATGCTCTAGAGGTGATGGTTACGTAAGGGACTTTCGGTGGATTAAAATCAATTTCTACGCGAATTAGTTTGTGGTCTGATAGCCCTACATCCACGCTATCTGCTGCCAAAGGTGGGCCGCTTGACTTTGAGACAAAAATATCCAAAGTTCCTCCTGCATCGTGAGTTGGAGCATTAACCCATTGACGGCATCCAAAGCAATCTAGTAAGTCACTGAATTTGACTGTGTTGGGTAACTCCGAACGCTCTAGATGTATGTTAATGTCGCCAGTTATGAAAATAGTGTCGGAAAGTCCCACGACCCGCTCGAGAAAACACGACAGTTCATTAAAAAAGTCCGAGGTGATTTGCTTTGAGCCCGGTCGGTACAGGGTACATAGAATGAATGAAGCACCTGCTGACGAAACGCAGCATGCCAAGTACTCGAAAGTTAAATACGCGCCAATTGACAGCTTTGTCAAACGTAAACCTTGGCGAGCTAGGATCGCACTACCCCGTGATTTATGCTAGAGATGCTGTCATCTCCTGAAATCGTGGCTTTAGTTCGAGCTTCTTCTAGAACGACGTATCCTAGGGCTCGGAGTCTCTTTATGGAAAAGGAGTCCCCGTTTTCATGCCAAGTCTCCGTTATGGCAAGGATATGCAAATTCTGTTCACCGAAAACTTCACCTACCTCTTCTATCTTATTGTTCAGAGATCTAACATTCCAACATCCAACACCAAGTTGTCGGCACTTGGAGTTGGCATGCCTTTGTACCCTCGCATTAACTAAATTAAATTCTCTCCCAGGCTTTGAGAGTATTTGCGTTGAAACGTTTCCCTGTCCTGGTGTTGGTGATGACGCAACAATCTCAATGCTTTGTTCCAGATGTTTTTTTCTATTACGCCCCCCACGACAGCCACGGAACCTAATATTACGGGAATTGGTTTTAACGCGCCTTAGACTATAAAGTTCAACCTTTGCAGCTATTAGAGGGTTCACAAAAACGCTTTTATTATTATTATTGATACTCAGTAATGTGGCTCTGTCATAGCGGATGCTGTTCTCCATAGCACAAAATGTACCCCTTGTAAATCACTCACTGTCCACTTGACACTGTTAGCTATCCACCATTGTTTATAACTGCACAACATGTGTTTTCGAGGTTGCGAGTCCCTTTTGACCGATGCGTTGGCACTGTGCCCTTACAGAGCTGTTGGCCGATTTGAAAAATATATTTTAAAATTTATGTTTAAATTTGATTTAAGCCCGGAATAATCACAATTAAAATTATTTCATTATTATACACTTATTCTAAAAATTATCGCGGTTGTTTTGTGTTACGTTCACTCTCGAGAAACTGAGAAGTTCCAAAGATATTCAACATAAACTCGGAGTGCATGCAAAAACCCGCCGGCCGCCTCGAGAGCGCCACTACTACTACGATATTAAATTTATTCTCCTTATTTATGATTGCTGTTATTATATCCGTATCATAAATGATGCGTTTGTTTGCATAGACAGATATTTAGTTTATAGTTTTCACTGGTCCATTTAAGTAGGTAAATTATAATGTATTTTAAACGGTGAACAGTTTTGTCCTGCAGAGGACATTAAATAACGCAATCTGGCAACTCTGTCGATGTCTGAAAAAAAAAACGGTTTTTGGAAAATAGTAAAATACGTTTGGTGACTTAGCAGAGGTGCCCAGGTTCATTAGGTTTGAATAGATCTTGGCGGCGGATACGTCTGCTCACCTTATGCGTGGCGGGCCGGATCGAGAGAGACTGGTCGAGGTAGGCATTATGAACTCTCCAGCTGGACTCTCTCGACTCATCCCTTCGCACCGTAGATGGAGAGATGGATTCATCACACCTGAACACACTGATCCCCAGATTCCTTCCCAACCCTCATACCTTATTCCTTTTCAGAACTTCCTCTAATACCCACCACACAGCAACCCCTTGAAATAATTGCCCTCAGGGCCTATGTCATCTTTGGGAAAGCTGTGTGGAAGGTTTATTTTTATGAAAAGGAGAAGAGGAAGTCCGGGGAAGGAAAGGGGTATGAGGGGTGGGTAGGAATCTGGGGTCAATGTGCCCAGGAGTGATGGACTGATGAATCCATCGCTGCCACTGCGGTGAAAGGCGTTATTCCGAGAGAATCCTGCTGGAGATATCAAAAGGTCGCCCTCAAGATTAAGGTTTGGTAGGTGGCTATGGGTACCGCCGCCCTGGGAACAATTTTTCGGATATCCAACACCTCTGCCATAGGTCACCCCAAGTGGTTCGTTACGTTTGGTGACTTAGCAGGGGTGCACGGGTTCATGGGGTGAGGAGCCGGGTCTTCGCGTTGGATGCATCTGCCCACCAGCTGCATGGCAGGCCGGATAAGAAGAGAGTGTTGAGGGAGTCCCTTTATCTTCTCCAGCCGTAATCTCTCGGAACATAGTCTTGCACCGCAGTGGGAGGGATGGGTTCCTGGACACACCGACCCCCAGATTCCTACCTACCCTTCATCCCTTTTCCTTTCCAGAACTTCCTCTCTTTCCTTTCCTAAAAATACCCACTACACAGCATCCCCAAAGATGACATAGGCCCTGAGGGGAATTATTTTCCTCAGGGCCTCCTGTGTGGAGATAATGAAAAGAAAAAAAACCGTCTCTCCCGATTCGTCATGCCATGCAGCTGGTGGGCAGACGCATCCGTCAACAAGACCCAGACAAACCTCACCCCATGAACCCGGGCACCCCTGCTAAGTTACCAAATATATCTAACCACTTGGGGTGACCTATGGCAGAGGTGTTGGTTATCCAATAAATCGTTCTCGGGGCAGTGGTACCCATATCCGCCCCCAAAATGAAATTTTACCACCAAAACTAAACAAAGCTAGCAATTAAAACTGAAAACACTATTTATCCACTGTAGAATTTAACCATCCGATGTTTAAAAGAGAGAGTACGAAAACAGTATGCAATATAGTTGTGAACGATGAATACTTGGAGCAGGTGGATGAGTTTGTTTATTTGGGAAGTAGGTATTGTTACGATACGCCCTGTAGCGGATTACCTAGAGCACAGAACGCAGCGAGTCCACAGTTCGGCCGCCCCCTCTCCCCGCCCCGTTTCCTGTTTCCCCTTGCCTCTCCCCCGTGCCCTGCCACTCGGCATTCCGCTGCACCCGCAGAGAAGATCTGAGCGCCTTTGCGAACGGACGCTCGCGGCCCACTTGTAGCCGGCGGACCCAATTCAATGGGGCCGCGATGTATTATTGAAATACCTTTGAGTAGAATCGGCCTTTTACCGCACCATAGTTCGGTCTATTTAGACTACGAAAGTGCCTGATGGAGCTGCCACATGAGACGAGGTTCCTGCCAACCTACATGTAAGCTGTATCTTGATTTCCTCCTTTAAATGTTGTCCGTAATCAGTGAAATGTAGGGCCCCCCGCGAAAATCACCACTCGGAGAGTTTCGTTTTTTGAGAGAGTCAGTGAGAGTTAAACGTTTTAGCTAGGTTTGTGTAATTTGCATTTCTTGTAATTGAATTGTACTGTAGAAACCTATGTATGTGTTTGAGTTTACAATACATGTCTAAATGATTTAACTTTGTTATTATTCTGCTACGGCGGGAGGATTGTTGACCAGTGTGGATCCCGTGGGTCACCGGAAGATGGAGAGAAATTCCATAGCTTTGAGCTGCTCACCCCCTGAATAGAGAGTACCATAGTCCCGCTGAGAGCTAGCCAGGGACGTGTTGGGCCCTGGTGTTGGTTTAGAAGCCGACATCGAGGCACCCTAACAACTGTCGACCGAACGTGGGGTTTGAATTTTTTTCTCTATCCCGGTCGCTTTGCGGGACCTTTCTTTGTCGAAATCCTTCCCGCATAACAACTGTTTTGTAAACATTAATTATGCCTTGATATTCTACAGTGAATCCTGTGAAAAAACCACAGAAACCAATATGTAAATTAGATCCATAACAGATCTGATTGTAATTATGAATTAAATCGCATTTGAAACAACGGCCATTTTGAATACCCGAAGCGCCAGCCTTTGTCCGCGAATCTGATTGCGCACGCGTCACCAAACAGCGAGTGCGTAGTAACAGCGATTCGCGCCAAATCTAACGGCCGATGTTTCACGCGATATGCCTTGTTCGCGCCGATATCCCAACGGAGCCGTCGAAACGAACAACTGACTGTTGCTAGGCAGCGTTTTAAATCCAAACCGCTTTTATGATTGAACAGGATACCAACGGAAATCATTATTATAAATTTGATTCTGGAACCCCAGTTATTTTGCGAATTCCTTAATGAAAATTTCGGACTTACGTATTTTTATTATTTCTGCACAATATACCAATTGGCCCACTTGTGTCTGTCAAATTAGTACAACTTAATGTTTCTCCAAATGGACAAAATAATGACTTTCTTTCCCCATTATACATTATAGGTACTGTTTTTTTTTCAGCATAAGTGAAAGTGAATTGTGTTTTTTCCCTTACATAGGTGAAAAGTGGAATAATAATAAAGCCAATGACTGATTCCATGAATAAATAAAATAATTTTAATATGGTTGGATGCAATAAACCCCATATTCAGTCATTTTCATCCGGAAGTTTGTCCTTTATTTGCCAGAAAAGTGCCTTTTGTGAACTTTAGTGCCTTTCTCAGTGCAAAGTGATTTGTGAAAATAAAAAACCTGTTTTCTAAAGGTCAGTCCTGGCAAAATTTTTCTAAAATAAATAAATACTTGTGAATTTCACAGTTTTCTCAAAAGTGGTCAGTGAAATACAAAAACCTTTACCACTAAGGTCTTTCCACGCAAATTTTTTTCTCGTCTGCCTCCCTTTGACAAGAATTCTGGTGTCACGTATACCAAACACATTTTGGAAGTGCCAACAGTGATCACCAAGTGAAAAGTGCCTCACAAAAATTAATTTTGCGCTTTCTAAAGGAAACCCCTGGCCAATTTTTTTTCTTCTCCTCACCACCCAGGAAACTCACAATGGAGGACAAGCAAGCTATTACACCATCCAACTTGGGTACCATTCCCAATGTGCATAGTTTATCCAAAGCCCACTTACAAGCTGCTTTAAGGGATAGATGACTCTCGCCATCAAGTAAATCTAAATCTACATTGAAGGCATATGCACTTTTATTCAACAAAAAGTACATTAGGAGAATAAATCTCGCCCCCTCCAACGAAAATAATTCATGTTCGGCTACGCAAGTTTTGGTTAATCTTGACAAAGAACCTACGCCGCATGTAATGATAAAACAGGACGTCGCACCCATCTTGACACAAGATAAAACTTACGATTTATCCTCTTGGAAAGTCAAATATAATGGCGTCTCCGATGTGCTGGATTTCATTGACCGTATTGAAGAAACGGCTACAATCAAAAATATCCCATTCGAAATTCTACGGAGAAACTTTATAGAACTCATCTCCCCAGAATTAATTCCGTGGCACCGCATCCAAAAGACTAAATGCAAAGATTGGAATAAACTCAGAGCTGCCCTAATCTCTAGCTTTGGAAAAAAGGAGGCCCAGCACCGGATCAAACTATCTCTACTATCTATTAAACAACTAGTAGATGAACCTGTGGCTACATTCATAGAAAGGGCTGAATCCATCAACATCAAGCTTTCACATCCTGTTCCGGAAGCTGAACTATTACCAGTCATAACTGATGGCCTTTTAAGCAAATACGAGAACATCATCACCTCACAGAAAATTGCATCCCTGGCCCAGCTAAACGAAGTCTGTCTCCTCCTGGAATCGTACCAGGACAGGAAGAACATAAAGAATGTGTCGAATAATGTGGTTGTGCCAAGCCGTTCGTCTGGTTTAAAGCCAGAATTCGACAACAAAAAAGTGTGCTCCTTTTGCAAAAAAGCAGGCCACCTGGCCGCTACTTGTTTCAAGCAAGCAAGACTTCTGGAATCCAAGGAACCCCGAACCTCCAAGAGACACCACTCTAGGGACCGCTCTCCTCCACGCGACGAACTGCGCAACATTTTTAAGAAATCAAGGCACAATGCAGAAAGGTTACAAAACCCAAGCGATGTCAGACCTCAGGTGGATTTCTCCAAGCCCCCACCAAATTTCTACATGAAGAGGCCAAAAAACTAAATAATAACCTCTCAGGCACCCATTCTGAACCAAGGTCTAAAGAATGGACTGATTGGTTATCACACATTAAGTATTTTAACCAGGCCTTAAATGTTTCCTCGGTTTGTTGCAAACAAGCTAAAGATGGGAGACCCTATGCTCTTTTCTCTGTTAACAATGTGCCCTTTTCCGGATTACTTGATAGCGGTGCATCTGTCAGCTGTCTTGGCAACAATGCTCACCTGCCTTTTGTTAACAGTGATTTTAAAATTTCGCCACAAACAACACACCTGACGACTGCGGATAATGTTTCCCAGCCGGTCATCGGTACCCTTGCACTGCCAATTAATTGTAACAATAAAATAATTACAATCAATTTTCTAATAGTGCCCTCTATTTCCCAGAATTTCATCCTTGGCGTTGACTTCTGGAAGGCTTTTAACGTTGCTCCCCAAGTATTTAATACTCTTGGCGAAACCTCCACTGCTGCTCAAATTAGTGAGATCCGCACAATAATACCTCACGAAAATTTAAGCACGGACCAAGCTCTCCAACTAAAGGAAATGGTCAATAAATTCGAATCAATATCTTTCGAAAAATGTGGATTGGGTTTGACAAATTTGGTAGAACACCACATTAAAACCAATGGCCCACCCATAAAGCAACGTTATTACAATTTAGCCCCCCAAAAGCTTAAACTTTTGGAAAAAGAACTTGATGAAATGTTAAAAATGGGTGTGGTGGTTCCCAGCAGAAGTGCATGGACCAACCCAACTCTTTTGGTTTCTAAAAAAGATGGCTCCGCACGTTTCTGTCTCGACAGTAGACGTTTAAATTCTTGTACGGAAGCTGACGCGTACCCCTTACCTTACGTCCACGCGACCTTAGACAAACTGCGCAACGCCAAGTTCATCTCCTCTGTTGACCTAAGCAAAGCTTTTTGGCAAATACCTTTGGACGCAGAATCGTGTGAAAAAACTGCTTTCGTTGTACCTGGTAGGGGAATGTTCCATTTTAAAAGATTACCCTTTGGTCTAAAGAACAGCCCCGCCGAATTACAAAGACTGATGGACAAACTCTTCGGTCCTGAAGTCGATAACAGCCTGTTTTGTTACCTTGACGACCTCATCATCGTCAGCGACACCTTTGAAAAACACCTATTAATGTTGGAGAAGGTTTTTCAACAACTCAAGTTCGCTGGTTTAACCATCAACTTGAAGAAGTCTGAATTCTGTAAGTCCCGTTTACGTTATTTGGGATTCATTGTCGACGAAAAAGGTCTAAGAACAGACCCCGCTAAGGTGGAAGCCATGGCAAATTTTCCCCGACCCAAAAACGCGAAGGAAGTCAAAGGTTTCCTTGGACTTGCAGGTTACTACAGAAGATTCATCAAAGACTTTTCCACAATTGCAGCCCCCTTAAATAAAATTACCGGCACCCGTAAAGGTGTCAGCAACTTCCGATGGTCTGCTGAAACTGAAGAAGCGTTTACAACTTTAAAAAATGCCCTTCAAAAAGCCCACGTTCTGAATTGCCCGGATTTTGCACTCTCTTTTACCCTCCACACGAATGCCTCCAACGTAGGAATCGGTGGAGTCCTAACTCAAGAATTCCCAGATGGCGAACACCCTGTAGCGTATTTTTCCCGTACATTAAATAAACACGAGAAAAACTACGGAATTACCGAAAAGGAGTTATTGGCTGTATTGGATTCTGTTCACCATTTCCGCGGTTACATAGACGGTAGCAAATTTACTGTAGTCACAGACCATAGTAGTTTGAAATGGTTGATCTCTTTAAGTAATCCCTCCGGTAGACTCGCTCGTTGGGCCTCCCGTTTGTCTCAATTCAATTTTGATGTTGTACACCGTAAAGGCGCGGACAATATTGTTCCTGACGCTCTTTCAAGAATTGAATTGGCTTCATTAAATGTTGACACAATTGCCCCCCCTCCATCTACAAAAGATGAATGGTACTTGAAAATCTTCGAAGGTTGTAAAAATAATCAAAAAAGTTTCCTAATTTTATCATAAAAGAAGGACAACTATACCGTAATTGCAAGGCACCACTATCCATCCTCGAAGATTACTCTTGGAAACTTGTCGTTCCCCTCGTAGGAAGAGAACAAATAATAATTGACAATCATAGTGCTCCCGACTCTATACACCCAGGAACTTTCAAGACGTATAAAAAGATTTCCTTGAAGTATTACTGGCCTGGTCTTTTCAAACAAATTCGCAATTACATCTCTAAATGTGAAACTTGTAAAGCCTATAAACATAGCACGGCAGCACCTGCCGGCCTAATGGGTAACCCCAAACGTGCCGACAGACCCCTACAGTCATTGTCAATGGACCTCGTCGGACCTTTTCCTCGAAGTTATGCCGGACACATGCACATACTTAGTGTAGTGGATGTTTTCACCAAATTCTGTTGGATCTTCCCTTTAAAAAGAGCCAATGCGTCCGCCATCATCAAACTTCTGGAAAAACACATTTTTATACCTTACGGAACACCCAGAACCGTAATTGTTGATAACGGAAAACAGTTTATTGCCCAGGAATTCAAAGAATTTCTTGCCAAATACGGAATCAAGGACATTTATTATAACACCTTGTACACTCCCCAAAATAACACTGTCGAACGTTACAACCAAACAATCAACACAGCTCTAGCTATTCTAGTTGATAAAGATCAACGCACTTGGTGTAAAAACCTAGATAAAATTCAGGCCGCTATGAACAACACTGTTAATCTGGCCACTGGTTACACACCTTTCTTCTTAAAACACGGTATGGAACAAGTCGTCCATGGTTCTCTACATAGGGACACAAACTTTCCTACGTCATCTGCCACCACAAGCAACCCTACCGCAGACTATGCCCATCGCTTGGAAGAACTGTCGGCCATTTACAGTGAAGTCACTGATGCTTTGCTCCTGGCTCACCAAAAGAGTGCGGACAGATATAACTTACGTAGAAAACATGTCACCTTCAATACAGGAGACATAGTTTGGAGAAAGAACAACACACTTTCCCAAGGAGCCATGTATTTCTCTGCTAAGCTGGCACCACGTTTCGTGAAGGCCAAAGTCCTAAGGAAAATATCAGACCTAGTGTACTCCTTGTCTGACTCATCTGGAAAGCACATTGGTAATTACCACATTAAGGACATTGTAAAGTCTGGAAGTGAGGAGTCAAGTAAAACTGCCCCCACTATCTCAGCAAACGTAAAATGATCCAGTATATATCACATTTTTTTTGTAAGCTTACAGAGTCTTACTACGTCAGGCGTGTATTGTGTCAATCACATGCCCATCGTTTCATAAATGAAACAAGTTGTAAATTATTTTGTAAATTAATGCGTACTCTCCTTGAAGTCACTTTCAAATGTTGTTTTTGCACTGTTTTTCTTTCCCTCACGGCAATTTTTTTCTTTTTTTTCACCTGTTCTAAAACTGATCACTTTGGAACGGAGACACTTTTCGAGTTTCAATGTTTGGGAAGTCGCGAGCCCATTTATTGTCTCAACACATACACTACGCAATGTTCATGCCATGTCATACCCTGCCTTGTCATGTAATTTTGTAATTTTTCTCCTATTTTTTTGTTGCATTTTTGTCGTGTGGAAAGGAACTTTCTCACCTGTTTATTTTGTTCATGTAAAGTAGTTGACAATTGCCCATCGGCGTGTCGTTCTAGAAGTCGGGTTTTGTAAATTCCAAAGTGTTAAATTCCGACTCAGAACCAGTTAACTATTTTTACAATTTTTTCCTTTCATTTTGTTCATCATGAGTTGTAAAACCTTCCGAGGTATCTCTAGCATGAAAATCAAACAGTGGTTACTTACATAGTCGCCCCTCGTGTATATAAGTTTTTTTCAATTTTTTCCTCTTAAATTAAAAATTGATGGCGTCCTACCCAAATTCATGCTCATGTACCCAAACTGGATATCGATACGTCCATTTTGGAACTCGTATTTATAAAACCAATGTTTGGTCTTTATAACCCTGTATATATATCAATTTGGCTCGTTTCAACTAAAGTACGTAAAACCGAATCATCCGGTCTTTGGTTGTTATAACAAAGCCACTGCTTTTTTTGTTATTTTGTTTTTTTGCTTGTACGTTACGTATGTCTTATATGACACGTTTCAACCCTACGAGACAGGTTAATAAAACCTTATGGTCATCCTGATTTTGGAATTCACAACTTTTAGGTGTCCATTTAACCAAGTATTTGCAACCCAAATTGCACATAACCTGGTATGTTTGTAACTGCACAAAGGGTATGTAAAACCGTAATTGGTCCCTTTTCTTTGGTCTTCCTCACTGCAGGTTGCCACAACAGACAGTATGTAAAACCATTATAGGTCTGTCTTTGTTTTAAATACTTGGTGTAAGTAGAATTATACTCTGCCATCACCCTTGTACTTTGTAACACATGAAGTAGCATCAAATTGTCTATCTTCTCTGTCGTACGCTCTTGGGCTACGGAGTTAGTTAATCTAACAAATCTTTATAAAAATGTGTTAAAACGAGCATCGTTAACGTTTATTGTGTTGTATTTAAACGTAACCCACCGTCATAGGAGAGATCCTTAGAACATCCACCGTCATAGGAGGGATCCTTAAAATACCTGCCACGATACGAGAAGTTCGTCATAATCACTTTTGCTCATAGCTAAATGTTATTGAGTTGGTCGTGTGTCATTAATTTGTCATGAGTACCGCTTGTATGTATAATTGTGTACAACCCTTGTGCACGAGACGTGGAGACGTTAAAACACTTACCGTGATTCGTGCGAACGACATAATATCGGCCTTGCCATCTTTTTTAAGAGGCATTGTATAAACTCTTGACTTCTGTCTATAATTGAGTTTTATCTTGTATGTACTTACATGTTTTTGTACACTATACGTGGAGACGTTAAAACACTTACCATGAGTCGTGCGAACGAAATAATATCAAACCTTTTGTGTGCGATCTACGAAACGTAGTCCACAACCCTTTGTTGTCATTCAACGCCAATGCCCGTGGACCTCCTGGTTTTTTTACTTCTTTGCAAAAAGGAAAGAAGCCCAGGAATATCTACTATCCCAAAAGGACTAGTTTGTAGCTTCACTGCTAACTATGGGGCATAGTGCTGTGGGAGTTAATCGATTGAGCACAAAACCACCCAACTCGTTGTCTGGGGAACGGATAAGAAAACCCCCAGGTTTGTGAAATTGGAGCAAGGGTCTGTCTTTTCTCACAATCACGCAGGAGTTTTTTAAAATGACCCCTAATCTTTTGCCCAATACACGCAAAAGATTAGTCTCTCTAATAATGTGTATTCAAATTTCTCCTCATCCTTTTAACAATTGTAAAGAGTCAGGAAATCTGCTGGTTGATCATGTTTTATTCTCACATGGAGTTTGAAGTGGAAATTAGTCCAGTCTCTAGCAAGTTTCGTCACTCAACTCCTTTCCTTTTCCTTTCCTTTCTCCTCACCATCATGTTCTCAGGTATATGTTATGAAGAAGAAAATCTGTTGTTGACCATAATTCGCCCTCACTGGGAGTGCGAATCGGTAAATTGACCAATTATCAGCAGGCTTTCTCCCTCACTCTCTGCATATGTCTCACCTTTTGTTCTCGTTCTCAATTTTACGAAACACATTCATGAATGTTGGATACGTACGATATGCACTTGGCGTACCGTCTGTCTCCTTTTGACAACCTTTATTCATGAATTGGTTTCTCTACTTTTACCGTGACTCATTCACGACTTCTTTGTCTTGTTCGTTGAAATTCTACAAAAATGTTACCACCTTTATGTTAACATAGGCCATGGAAGGTCGGTTGTTTTTTAACCAAGACATATTGTCACTCGGCAAACGCCAAGCCATTCTGGTAAAGGAAAATGTTCATGTAACCACAATGTAGTTAGAAAACTCTCTCTTCGTCACTCTCTGGGTCGGTGGTTAAAACTTCGTTTATTTCATTATCTGGACACATTTTGTTTCTCTCCAAACCTTTTCTTCATTGGTCCCTAGGCAGGTAAACTTCAAGAATTTTGCTCTAATAATAATTTCTCCCGGATTAAAAAGAAGCCCAGGCGGATGTCATCACCAACAGCCAAGCTGAGCTCCACTTCCTGACAGCACGCGCTGTGGTTACTAGGTCCCTCCTGCTGCCATTTTTCTACGCATTTGTTCCTGAAAGCACAGACCATACCGCCCATATGTATGTTGTTTTGTCGTGCCACAGCAAGTTGAGTTGTCCCACTATACATTATGACACTCTGAACCACCTTTTGGGCACGCTAGCTCCTAGGTTTGTTCTTACTCTTGCTATCAATGCCAACCATGTCGTCTCTTGCGCTGTCATGCAGTGACGCATATATCGTCATGTGTAAACCATCATTACCTTGACCTCCAGTATTCGCTGAATGCGTACCAATACAAGTTATGTTGAGCTACATTATGCTTCAATAACCATTATATACGATCCGTGTTTACCTTAATAACACTTTAGGATTCGTACTGGCATGTCTGCAGACACTGGATTCTCCTCTTCAATGACCTCTGTAACCATAGTCGCGGCACAGCAACCACAGTCTCCACTTCATGAACTTCGACGTCTTCGACAAAACCAAGTGTTTTCTAAGGCCCAAGTGTACTTTTGAGTGTTATCTCAAAGGGGTCTGATTACAGTGATAATGTAATCCTTAGAATCTGTGAAACCACGTCCTCCTCTTCGAAATTCTCCGAAACCAAACAAATCCACGCTTCGCAAACTTAGCTCCCAGACCAATGAAACCTTAGAATCACACAGGCATTTTTGTTCTTGTTTTTTGTTCTTCGATTGTACAAATATGAATTGTTATTTTTCAATTGCATAACCATGTATTGTTATTTTGTTCAATTGCATAACCATGTATTGTCATCTTTCAATTGCATAATCTTGTATGTTGTTTCACACCATGTACTTTCACCAAAACTGTTCTTTTCCAAACATTGTATGTACCCCTCACCCATTCCCTACAAACATTGTGACCTAAACTATAACATAAATTGCATGTTCTAGCTAGGCATCTCTCAAGCAACGAATCTCTCAGAAACCCCAATGGAAGTTTAAGAGGATTTTTTTTTCCTACAGCTCCATTGCCACGTCGCTTTTTTTCCAAGCGCGGGGGGAAGTGTTACGATACGCCCTGTAGCGGATTACCTAGAGCACAGAACGCAGCGAGTCCACAGTTCGGCCGCCCCCTCTCCCCGCCCCGTTTCCTGTTTCCCCTTGCCTCTCCCCCGTGCCCTGCCACTCGGCATTCCGCTGCACCCGCAGAGAAGATCTGAGCGCCTTTGCGAACGGACGCTCGCGGCCCACTTGTAGCCGGCGGACCCAATTCAATGGGGCCGCGATGTATTATTGAAATACCTTTGAGTAGAATCGGCCTTTTACCGCACCATAGTTCGGTCTATTTAGACTACGAAAGTGCCTGATGGAGCTGCCACATGAGACGAGGTTCCTGCCAACCTACATGTAAGCTGTATCTTGATTTCCTCCTTTAAATGTTGTCCGTAATCAGTGAAATGTAGGGCCCCCCGCGAAAATCACCACTCGGAGAGTTTCGTTTTTTGAGAGAGTCAGTGAGAGTTAAACGTTTTAGCTAGGTTTGTGTAATTTGCATTTCTTGTAATTGAATTGTACTGTAGAAACCTATGTATGTGTTTGAGTTTACAATACATGTCTAAATGATTAAACTTTGTTATTATTCTGCTACGGCGGGAGGATTGTTGACCAGTGTGGATCCCGTGGGTCACCGGAAGATGGAGAGAAATTCCATAGCTTTGAGCTGCTCACCTCCTGAATAGAGAGTACCATAGTCCCGCTGAGAGCTAGCCAGGGACGTGTTGGGCCCTGGTGTTGGTTTAGAAGCCGACATCGAGGCACCCTAACAGTATGTTTAAGAGAGATGGGAAGGCTGAAAGAGATATTGAAAGAAGGGTGAATGCAGTTAACTCTATTAATGGAGGACTGAACGTTGGCACCAACAAAAAACTGTCCCAAGACGCGAAACTAGCCGTCCATAATGGAGTACTGGTACCTACCCTGATTAATGGCAGTGAGGCATGGAACTGGCAGAGGAAGGATGAAAGCAGAATGAATGCTGTAGAAATGAGATCCCTGAGGCGTATGTGTGGTAAAACCATGTATGATCGTGTGAGAAACGCGGATATCTGCAAAGAATGCAAGGCTGATGTAAGCGTAATGAGTAAGATCAAGAAAGGAACCCTCAGATGGTTCGGGCATGTAGAGAGAATGACGCAAATGTGAATGGTAGAAGAAGTCGGGGACGCCCGAGAAAGACATGGCACGACCAAGTGAATCAGATACTTGAGTCGGGCCATGTCAAGAGTCAGAATAATAGAAGAGCATGTATGAGACGATGTATGAATGTTAACGAGGCAAGGAGTGTGTGCCAAGACCGAGTTGTTTGGCGGTCCGTCCTCTCTGTCTACCCCTGCGGGGAAATGGCGTGATGGTTAGTTAGTTAGTTACTGTGTTTAAGTTCATTTTTACAAATTCCTTCAACCAATTAAATAACATAATTCTGACCTTATGAGATGCGCAGGTTAAGTGAACGGGATGTAGTCCTTTTCATTAATAGCCTGGAAATTGCTTGCTATCACATAGAATTGTTTAGCTATTTAAAACTATGTCAATCATTAAGTAAAGTAAAAGGGTAAAAGCATTGCCGTATGTATATTGATCGAAGGGTAAAAGCGATAATAATATAGCTAGCGTGACTCAGTTATTATGACACAGTCCTTTTTATTAAAATGCAACTTTTATCGATCCGCTACCGGTCCGTGGAATCTTCAGTTGATGGGAACGGGGTAATGCTAGGCGATCTAACAAAGACCAAGCGTGGGGTGGGGGGGGGGGGGGAGGGGGGGGGGGCTACAGGTACTTTGCCGAAATTTGATTGAAATTATTTAATATTAAAAAAAACTAGCAATGCGATGTACATTTTTTAAAAACAGGTCGATAACCAAATAGTTTTTCTAAGATTACCAAAATGATTGAGTATATGGTGTAAAATACAACTGAGATACAGAGTAAAACTCTCATTATTGTAATGGCGTTACCCCGGGAGTGTTAAAGCAATTCACCCTAAGAAGAGTGCTATGTGAAATAATGAAATAGAATAGCGCTGTATTGAAATATTTACTTTATCTTAATGTGTATAATTATTTCTAGTTAAATGAGTGAAAATTGTAATTTTGCTTTAACTGGAATAAAAAAAAAATCAGTGTTACTTGTTTTAATGTTTCCTATTTCTTCTATACCTGTTACCATAATTAATTTCTTCAATTATTTTATATGACTACAACTTACTGGTAATCAATGACCTTTGGGGTTTTTCTTAAAATGAAGATAATCTTTTTTTTTTAATAAAGACAAAGGTTTTGCTTTAAACAATAATATTTAGATTTTTTGCATATTTTTTTTCAATACACATTTTGTAATCGGAAAATCTTATGACCTTCGATTTTAATTTAATTTGGGTTAAAAGAATATTCATTCTCAAAGTTCTAAACACCAACAATAGGCCACCCTCATGGATTTCATAACGACTTGGAAAAAAATCGTGTGGATAGATTTTTTTACTAAGATTACGAAAATGTTCGTAAAAATTATAAAAAGTATACAGTTTTTTTTAAATAAATAAATCCATTATTTTGGCTTGTGACATCACTTCATGAAAATGTCCCACCTCCGATAATTTTCTATTTATTTTGTAATATTCCACAGTATTTTCTTTTTTATTTGGTAACGGTAACACTTTGATTTCAGGCGAATTTTTGAATTTGACATTTAACATTCACTAGATTTATTGTTTGTTTTCTGCAAACTTATCATTTGGTTTGACGTTTTGACAGATGTTACGAAGAGAACCCCGTACATTTTATGACTTCTGTACTTGTTTTAGAAGTATAATGGTAAGCAATGGGGCTGATTTTAACAAAATCATATTTTATAATATTTTTATTATTTTTATTATTATTTACAAGTACAAGTATATTACCTTGGATTTAGTCGTATATAGACGTCGAACATTATAATGATTAAAGATCAATAAGATGGATTAAGGAAAAAATATTTATGTGATGTTATATTTTTGGTATGCCTCATTATGTGCCTCCTGTGTCATTCGTATGGAAAACCTTATTTTTTTAAATGATTTTCGGCTATGTAATTATCGTTTTTTCGCACCCATAAAATTATGTCCGTCTTTCCGGTTTATAAAAAAATGGTCTGATTTTTCGGATTGAAATTTTCAAAAATCGCCAGGGTTTCAAAAATACGATTAAAAAAAAATACAGAATGTCTTAGAATATTTGCCTAAACCAGATTTTTTTTTAAACTGTTGGCCTATTGAGCTGGTGACGGTAAGTTGGCTTTAGGGCTATTTTTATAATGTAATAAAGCTTTATAAGGATCTGTATTTGTTTCTTTTGACTTTTTTTAAATGTATTTGAATTTTTTACAGAACTCTCTGCCTGACCATTAGATTGTGATTGATATGAACTAATGTTCATATCAATCACAATACGTGTTCTTTATAAATCATATATAAATGATTTAAATTAAATAGATTGAAAAGGAGGACCTCCTTCAGATACTAATGACATTGGTATACCATGACGTGCAAAAATAGATTTTAAATATACTATTACATTTTTTAAAGTTAAATTCTTATTTGAAAAAAGCAATTTCAATAAACTTTGAATAGTAGATAATCTTAAAAAGACTAGAATTATAATAAATTTGTAAAATAATATGGGCATGCGATGGCCGCGAACGGCTCCGCGGCCAGTTTCCAGTAAGTTGTTTCGCGTCGAAAGGCTCTCCCGTCCGATGGGTACATTCAGAAGACTCAAAATTTATTTT
Organism: Limnephilus lunatus; assembly: GCA_917563855.2. Classification (NCBI taxonomy): domain Eukaryota; kingdom Metazoa; phylum Arthropoda; class Insecta; order Trichoptera; family Limnephilidae; genus Limnephilus; species Limnephilus lunatus. The sequence goes on along the minus strand of OU830603.1, from coordinate 43,457,428 downwards.
TTTATCATTACCACTTTGAAACAAAAATAATAATAAAGATATTGAAAATATTTTTTTTTAAATTAAAAAATAAAATAGAACTTAAAAAAATCGTACACAAAAAACTGCCAGGCTGCTGGTCGGCAGACCAAAGAAGTCTTGAATAAGATGATCTAGACTACAGTTTTTCGTTAGTTTCGATCTTGTATTCGATATGATCGGTGCAGCAGAGCAAGCGAAACCGATATGAAACGGACGGGGTTTCGGAGATTTCCGTCGCGTCACTTGATAAATAACCTTGAACTTGTTAACAGTGTCAATAAACGTCTCAACCATGAATCGGCTTTATATGTTTCATTAAAAACCTCAGACATTATAATTGGCGACGAGGAAAATCAGTAAATCAACTAAAACGTGTGTTAATAATATTTTCAGTAATTAACAGAATTATTTCGCCGTAGAAAAAACATTTTTTTCAACATGCCGAATAGTAATTTGTCAGTGTCTCATTTCGAACCGGATTGCGAAAGTTTGTGTAATGATGCAAACCCTTTTACAACCCTGCTTGCCAAACAAACCATTCAAAACCTGGGATGTATATCTTGTTTAAAATAAAAACGCGTGCGTGTTCCTTTATTTATTATAGGTACTCAAATAATTACACAAACCCGTTAGACAAACCTTGCTTGCTCTACAAGCCATTCAAAACCTGGGATGTATATCTTGTTTGAAAAAAAAACGCGTGCGTATTCTTTCATTTGTTTTCGTCCTTGGTATTCAAATAATTACACAAACCCGTTAGACAAACACTACTTGCAAATTTGCAATACAAATATTGTATTTGTTTTTGTTCTAGGTATTAAAATAATTACATACGTAATTTGGCAAATCAGGTACTTTCGTAATAATATCGTCTATGTATCTTTTCTAGCTACTCGTTTCGTGAATACTTTTTTTTATTTTTAAGTTGGCTCATTTGCAAATTGCATGTAAAACATGTTTCACATGGAACAATTGTGGGTGGTTTGGTATATTTAAGGAACAGTTTCACATTTTTTAAAGGCTCGCGTTTCGCGTCATGCACGCGTAATAAGTGATGATTTTTCGTGTTTACGAAACCGAACAAAATAATTATTAATACGCATTATTTATCATTTTTGAAGATTGCAATTCGTACTTTTTATCGTGTTGCTGACAGAGAGTGGTTTTTCCTTTTAGAAGTGCGTATTCCTTCGTCGTAATTTATAACATGGCTGTCCTTGAAAAATGACATTTCGCATTTTTAAAGTTAATAAAATAACCATTAAAACGCAATATTTTTCAATTCCGCTTACTGAATTACTTATTAGTAATTTTTTAAAGTGTGTTTTGAGTGTGGACTCAATAGCGGAACATTTACCTTGGTTATAAAAAATCTGTCATCTGTTGCTATTCTGGGTTGAAATTAGTTAAAAGTGTTTAATCCGTTTTGGGAAAATACTTTTATAAGTTCTTTAGTGTGAAATATGGATAATAATACTGAAAATTCAGTGTCTGTCAGCGAGAAAAATAAATCAAATATTGTCAAAAAATTTTCACAAAAATATTTAAATTCTTTTTCGGTTACAAATAACGATTTACCAATAAAAGAATTTTCTGTGAATTTAAGTTTAAAAAATAATGATACTCCTGTTTTCCACAAAGCATATGAAGTTCCTTATGCATTTCGTGCTGAAGTATGCCAAGAGCTAAGTCATCTTGAAAGCCAAGGCATTATTTAAAAAGTTAAATTTAGTAGTTGGTCTTCCCCAATAGTTTGTGTACCTAAACAAAATGGAAAGTTACGTTTATGTGCAGATTTGAAATCTACAGTCAATCCAAAATTGAGAATTGATCAATATCCTATTCCACGTCCAGGGAATATTTTTAATAAATTTTTAGATTGTCAAGTATTCTGTAAATTAGATTTAATAAATACATATTTACAGTTGTCTGTGTCAGATTCTAGTAAAAAATTACTTACAATTAATACATGTTATGGTTTATATGTCTATAATCATAAATTTTTCGAAGAAAACTTCTTCGGAAAGGTTTTCACTTTGTGATGGCATTATTTATTTTAATAAAAAGACAAATAACTTTGTTTACATCACTTTTAATGGTACACAATCAACATGTTTCGTAAACAATGTTTACTTCATCAGGATCAAACGTATACTAAACTTAAAAATTAAATATAGATGACACATGGAAGGAAAGGGTAGGAGGGAGGGGGAGGGGTAAGAGTGGGGAAAGTTTATCAATTAGGGATTTCAAAGCCATTAGCAGGGAAAGGCCGGTTAAGTGGTGTCTATAATCGTTTACCTTATGGATTTTCATCGGCTCCTACCGTATTTCAAATTGTAATTGATACAGTTTTGGGTGGCATAAAAAACTGTGCTGCATAGATTGATGATATTTGTGTAGATGGTAAAGACGAGAAGGAGTGTTCTGATACTTTGGATAAAGTTTTGTCAAAATAAAATGAGTTTAATATAAAAATTAATGTGTCAAAAAGTGAATTTTTTGTGAATTTTTTTGAATTTTTAGGTTTTACTTTGTCAGGTCAAGGTAAAAGTCCATCTTTGTCGAAAGTTGAGAAAATTAAGTCTACTTGTCTACGGTGTCCAGAAAATGTTACTCAACTAAAGTCATATTTGTCAATGTCAATTTTTTATAGGAATTTTATTCCTATGTGTCCTACAGTGCTAGAACCACTTCATAATTTATTAAGAAAAAATGTGAAATGGTGTTGGTCTGATGAATGCGAAAAGCCATTTGTAAATAGTAAGTCTCTTTTGTCAGATAAAAATATGTAAGTTTTATTTGATCCGTCAAAACCATTGTGTCTAACAGTCGATTCCAGTGCATACGGTGTCGGTTGTGTCTTAAGTCATGTCGTAAAGAATCAAGAATTTCCTATAGCTTTTGAGTCTGCTACATTGAATTCAGCTCAAAGAAATTATGGCCAATTGCGCAAGGAAGCCCTTGCTATTATTTTTAGAATTAAGAAATTAAACAAATATTTAATTGGTCAACATTTTACGATATATACTGATCATGCTCCATTATTGTCTTTATTTGCTGTAAACAAAAAAGTCCCCGTTTTAGCAGCATCACGTCTTATTAGATGTTCTATAATTTTGTCTGCGTACAATTATAAATTGGAATATAAAAAAGGATTGAAAATTCCTCAAGCAGATGTAATGTCACGTTTGCCAAGTAAACAACAATTCAATACTGAGGAATGTAATTTTGTGTACATGTCTACACCTTTAATTCCATTCTCAGAAGTTGAGAGTCATTCTGAAAAAGATGAAATATTATGTAAAGTCATTAAGTATGTTTCAATCGGTTGGATTGAAAAATCGTCAAGTCAGAAATTAAAAAAAAAATTTAAGTTTAAAAATTTACTGTCAGTCAAAGGGAAATGTCTTTTATTTGGCGACAGAATTGTAATACCAGCATCTCTTAAGTCCAAAGTTCTAAATTTAATACATTATGATCATCCTGGTATAGTCAGATCAAAAATTCTTGCCCGTTCATATGTAAAGTGGTAAGGTGTGAATAAAGATATTTAAGATGTTATTTCTAGATGTGAAATGTGTCAGTCTGTACAAAATGCTAACAAAAATGTACGTCATTGTTGACCTATTGCTGAAAATCGATGGGAAAGAGTCCATTTGGATTTTTTTGATTTAAAAGGTTTTTTTTAATTGTTTTTATTACTTGCTAGAGCAATCCCGATGAGTTACAGAACTCATTTTCTGTTCTGTAAAATATAGTTCTAAATACTTATTAGTTTGCGACTCATATTCAAAGTGGGTAGAATGTTTTTACATAAAAAATACTAAATATTCGGATTTGATATCTAAATTAAGTGAAGTTTTTTCCGGATTCGCTTTTCCGAAAACTATTGTTTGTGATAATGGTCCTCCATTTTCGTGCAAATAATTTTTTGTAAAGAAAAATCAATTAAATTATTATTTAGTCCACCGTATAATCCTCAGTCAAATGGATTAGTAGAACGGTCTGTTCAAACTTTCAAAAATCATTAATTAAATTTATGTTTTCGAAAAATTCAAAATTTTGGTCGCCAGCTCAACGTCTAATAGATTGTCTGTATAGTTATCATTCCACTCCTACTTCTGTTACGGGTGTATCTCGAATGGCTAAAATATTTTCACATGAGCCACGTACACCACTACATATTTTGTCAGAAGAAAATCATGTCAATAAAAGTAAACAATCACAAAATGTCAAACAATCGAGAAAAAATACTTTGAAAGAGTTTAAGGAAAATGATAATGTTTTGGTCTATTAAAGATATGTGAAAGATCCTATAAAATGGTTTCAAGGAACTGTTAAGTTAAAATTAAGTTAATGGGTGTATCTAATTCAATTAATCGGAGGAGGGGTGAAAAAAGTTCATGGAAACCAAATAAAAAAAAAGTTGTCTTAAGTCAAAATCAAGTTACGAGAATCCCGATATTTATGGGGATTCTCATAACTGGATTTTGACTTGGCAAGACGTTAGAAGTAAAATAAAATTGTTATTGAACCTGTACCCAGCACCAGTGGAAAAATTTATGTTATAACTAGGTCTGGCAGAGTTGTGAAACCTCCTGTACGATTTAGTCATAGTGATTACTCTTTGTCATTGTTATTTGGTTTGATATAAAAAAATTTTAAAAAATGGAAGGGGGGAAGGATGTTATGTTGGTAATAGTAATGCATCAGCCGTCACATGCTGATAGTTGGCAGGTCTGTCGCGTCACTTGATAGATAACCTTGAACTTGTTAACAGTGTCAATAAACGTCTCATCTATGAATCGGCTTTATGTGTTTTATTAAAAACCTCAGACATTATACTACTGTGTCGTTGTTTCTTAACTATATGCAATTGGACGATTATTTTGCATATTGACTACACCTATAACTGATTTTGATGCACCGAATGACAAAGTTAATGGTATTTTTGGATCGTAATGACTTAAAACTTTTATATTTGAAATATCTTCATTAAAAATGGTAAAACATCTTTCAAAATTCTCGTCCCACGACCATACTACTTTTTTTAAAAAAAAAATTAAAAAAAAAAATTGTGATTTACCAGACAATTTTTCAATAAACGGGCCTAAATAATTTACCATTACCAAAAATCTTTGTAAATCTTTAACATTTTTTGGAGATGACAATTCTAAAATAGCTTTAAACTTTTCTTTGTCAACTTGTACCCCTTCCTTATTAAAATTATAACCCAAAAAACATGCTTACTTGACTAAAAATTAACATTTTGACATATTTAATTTTAAATTGACTTCTCTAGCTCTTTCCAAGACTTTTCTTAATCTAATATTATATATTTCTTCAATTTCTCTATAAGTCAAATTATTAAATTAAAATAAAACATTTCAGATCCCCAAATAAATCCACCATTATCCTGTAAAAAAATCTGTTGCTGCATTTATTCCAGATATGTAGTCTAAAATACCTGTACCTTCCAAATGTAGTTTGAAAAGTGCATAAATTGCTACTTTCTTCATCTAATTTTAATGACTAGAATCCAGAATAAGCATCTAAATGTAAAAAATAAGCAGCGCCTATAAGTTTTCATCTATGTTCCTTAACGGAAAATATTCTCTCATTATGCACTTATTTAATTTTCTAGGATCAAGACAAATTCTCAATTTACCTGACTCTTTGACAGTTATTACGACAGAATTTACCCAAGAAGTAGGTTTAGTAACCTTTTCAATGACCTTCATCTTGTCCATGCGATCTAATTCCTCACGAAGACTGTTTTGTAAGGCAAACGGGACTTTCCTAGGAGGGTCGACGCACGGTACAGCATCATGGCGAAGCTTGAAATGAACGACAGGTGGTAGACATCCGAGACCCTGAAATATGTCATTATGTACAGTTAATATGATGTTACGATTACATAGGACATTAAATAATCTTTTTACAATCCCAAGTTTTTCAATAGTGGGAAGACCTAAGACAGATTGACATACAAAAATATTATGATATTTCCATGTATTTCACAATGACTAATAATGGTTATTTTATTACCTTCAAAACCTGACACTTTGGTAGTACCTTTTGAATAAATTTAAATTTTTTAAGTTTGATAATGAAATTATTTTAATGTCAGCTCCTGTATCCGAAATCTAGTCCAATATTCTGTTATTAAATTCTGAAACATAGCTTTCCCAGATAATTAATTGATTTATTTTACTGCAAGGTTATATATGATTTGAAATATGTGTTGTATAATACAAAATTTAGTTTGAAAATTTAACAAATCTGCTAGCGACCTACGGTAAAACCTTATTGTACTGAAAATAAACATATTTTCTCAAAATTTAAAACATAGCTTTCCTTCATAAAATAAAGTCTTTATTCAGTCTAAAATTTGATTTAAAAACGACATATTTCCTGTTTTGTCTGGCAAAGTGCATTGCTTGACATGAAACTTACTGTTAATGTTTCTGATTTATTTATTTTTATTTATGTGTTTGTTTATTTATTTATTTATTTATTTACTTATTTATTTTTTATTTATTTTTTATTAGTTTATTTATTTATGTATTTATTTATTTAGTACAGGATTATACATTTCTATACATAATTAATGAAATGTTTTGACTGCCTAACTAGGGGGATTCCCGTTTTAAGACAGTCAAATTAGGATGGGTATGAACATATTGAACATATTATGGAATACGATTTGTACAATAAAAGAAGGAAAATTGAGGGAATAAAAGAACAGAAAGAATACAAAATAACATAAAAAGTTTAGGATATAGTAACTGTTATTTGCTTAACATAGTTATTCAAATATTAATAATTTTAAAAAAAGTACATGGGTACTTAATAACATATAGATAACTCAAACATAAAATAGCCGTGGTTTGTTTAGCATAGTTATTGAAATGATGATAATAATAATAAATAAAAGGTGTATATTATAATATACTTAAGAGCAAATGATTGACACATAAAGGTAACTGGTGTTTGCATTTTATATTATAATCCTAATTTATTTATTTATATAGAAACAAACAGTACATTGGTTACAGTGATGATAATATTTACAGATATTGTAGTGGTGTATTTTTAGGTGATTTCTTCGTTTATTCTGATTAGAGATATTAATGTGTTGTTAAAAGTTGTTGCTGTAATAAAATGACCATGAGGGAAATTAGCACTTTTATCATTGGGTGAAACCTCTGAGTTTAAATTTTTGATTTTCTTGTTACTATTATTTTAAAACAGAATTTTGCTAAATGAAAAAAAAAATTGCATGACCTGCGTTTGATATTGGAAGCTGGGCATTTGAACAAGTGATGTTGTCCATATCTTTCACATTAATAATTGTTTTGAGCACTTGACCTTGACGATGACGATGACGGTTATGGTGACCTTTCTTTAATCTTGGAAACTCACCCAGTATACAAGTCGGGTTGCAAAACAGAGGCACATTGATAAAGACCTGTGGCAGTCTTATAATCTTTTCCAAAAATTTTTGAAACACTAATTTGCGAATACTGACAAATAAAATGAAACCGTTTCTTGGGGGAAATAAGAATTATTATAAGGAAAGAAGATTAATTGATAATTTAATAAAGAAGAAGAATAAAAAACTCACCGTAGCTTCAATTACATATGCATGGCCTTACGCCAGACAAGGAGATAGGAACAAAACAATGGACTAAAATACCGTACCTTGGCAAAGTATCAAATAAAATTTCAAAATTAATAGACAGTGACAAAAAATGTAAGACAGCCTTTTATAACGTAAATTCTTTGGGTAAAATATTTATAAATAATAAAGATAAAAGAGGTAATCTGGAAAACTGGAGTCTACCAGGTGAACTGCTCGAATTGCCCCGCGTATTACGTAGGACAAACAGGAAGAGCAGTATCAACCCGTATAAAAGAACATTTCGCTAGTTGGGTTAATCAAAAAGGAGATTTATCGAACGTCGCACAGTGGACGGAATGAAGAAAAAACACGAATTAATTCTTTGCTGACTAAATATTAGTGCAATGTTTTTTTTTTATCTTATTAATGAATTATAACTACTAGCAGTTAAAAATCCGCTTTGCAGGTTTTTTCTGCTAGGCCCTGCGGGCGGCCTTTACTTCGGCTTCGCCTGGGCGAAGGGTTTGGGTGTAGGTAACCATTTAATAAATCCGATAAAAACTGCTACGCAGACGCAAGACTGTTAATACTGTTATTTTGAAGAAAAAAATATTAATTTATTCTTGCGTAGAAATTCACAACAACGAAATAATAAATTTTGAAGCTATACAAATATCTAGGCACATAAAACATATTAATTTTAAATTTTACATATTATATTTCACACCTATGAACAAAAAAAGACGGGCAACAATTAGGTTCATTCATATTTTAATCGAAAATGGTAGAAAATCTAAGTGCTAAAGGTGTATCCGTTGTCATTGGAGTCTAAATCATCGCTCAAATTTCCAAAACCATTGGACGAATTCTTAGCGGACTTAAAACTTAAGTAGGTAAACAGAAAAAAAATTTTAGGAAGTGATCGCAAATTGCAAATTCATTTCCTATTATCTTTGGAGTTTCTTTTTTAAATTGTAATCTGATTTGGTCTGCAGTACCTTATAGATGAAGGCCGTGGGTTTTGCCATATAATAGTGTTGCTTTTTCCTTGGTACCAACGACGTTGTAGGAAGATTACAGAGATCATGATATTTTCCATTACTATACCTTTGCTTGTAGTGACTGTGACTACCATAACCATCACAGCCCCATTTGTACATTTGTACAAATTCATTTCTGCTGCTAACTGGAGTTCATCAAGAGTGCGAGACTCTAACAGATCGTTCAATTTTTTCTTCCTTGATCTAGGACCGATTTTTTGAAATACTTTTATTGGTCTACCCCAACACTTGGACACAAATATCATTTCTTGCAACCACTCTAAATTTATTATGTTGTTCAAACCTCACAATAACAACTGCGGTTTTTTCTCCATTTATTCATTAATTGTAGTGAAAAATATTTTTTTGTAAAATTTAGGGCTTGAAATGTTCGAACCTGCCACTATGTGGTATTTATATGTTAGATAATTAATTAAAAACTTCTTTCATTTCATAGAAGTGGCAATTAATATACCCCTTACATTAAATACCTCGAATAGTTCTCTCCGGGGAATGCATACAGGCCTTCCTGAAAATAACAAAATTGTTCAAGAGAGGAGAAAAAAGGAGAACAATTTATATATCACATGAAAGGTGAAACTTCAGTCTATAATACGTATATATTCATAACTGGAAGCAAACGATGATTTGTTTCTAAATGCTAATTGAAATGAGCATTTTAACAGAAAAAAAATACAAAAAATAGTGGAACATTAGATGTTAGTTCAAATGTCACACACATGTGATATTGATATAAAGTTTAGTAAATTAAATAAAGAATACCTTGATAAATAGCACCCATAACAAACTTTTGTAAATATATTGAAACGTGATATAATACACAACCGTCTCTGCCCATGCATAGGAGCGAACTGAAAAAAGCGATGCCGAATATCCAATTTATGACACACTTCGCGGCCTTGCTAAACTTCCGTCAAGCGCTATTAAAAAAATTAAATAAACACATAAAATGCAGAAACTATTTTGCTATACTAAAAAAAATATAAATATTTAAAACATTAACTTTTGCAAAAACCACTTAATTCGGGTTTTTTCTCCATTTCGTCCACCGTGCGTCGCCTTGCATCTACTAGAAAATAAACATACTTTTGACAAAGATAGAGATGTAAAAATCCTTCATGTTTGCAACAAAGGACAAAAATTAGACAGATTAGAGTCATTAGAAATCAATCGCTTAACGAAGAAAATTGATCTTAAAAATGTTATGAATAAACAGTTAGAACATAATGCTCAATCACCATTAATTTACCCATTATAATAATCTTAGAATAATTTTACTTCAGAGAGCAGTGGTATAATTTAAGTATGTACTTTAAAAATGTAATAACCCAAATATGTGGAGAACCCTAACAATAATAATTACTTTAGTGCTACCAATATTTGACAATAAGCCCTAAGCAACAACAGGGAATATCCCAACATTACAAAAATAAAATTTCAGAAATCACAAACCTTTTTAATTATATAAATTCTTTTATATTCATGTGAACTAAAAATATTTACTTACTATGTAACATTATTCATAATTTTTAAAAATACACTTTATAATTACCTAATGTACCCTAAATTAACAAAATAACTTATAACACCTTAAATTAACACAATAGAATCATTCAGCATATATAGACAATGTTGTGTACCCCTGCCTAAGTTTGTATAAAATCAATAGCATAAGAGTTTCAACTACCAGTCTGAAAATGTCCGTAGTAGGATGAAACCGGTCCTGGTAATAATAAATAAGTGGAACAAAGTGAAAAAGTTTTTTAATTTCAATTCTATGAAAAAATGTGCCACCGTGACGTATATGCGTTCCAAAAACCCGATTAAATTTAATTATAAACTTAACTAGCTCTTTCCCGGCATGCGTTGCTATTCTGTTTAACAAAGAAATTGTTTCTCCCTGCGTGTCCTTTCCCATTCGTCTCGTTCCCCTTCCGCCTCCCCTTCCTCTCCCACATCCTCTTCCCCTCTCGCGTTCGCACTCCACATTCTACTCCACTCCTCCACTTCCCCCGTCCTGCGAACCCTCCTTCCGAGTTCCCCTTCCCCTTCCTAGGTTCCACTCTTCCTTTCCAGGTTCCCTTCCCCCTCCCGGGTTCCCCTCCCGCCATCCCGTGAACCCACTACCCGAGATCCCCTCCCCTCTCCCAGCTTCGTCCCCTCCCTCCCCCACCTTCCCCACTTTCCCTCACCCCGCCTGCATTTCATACATTCAATCCCGGTATATTTAGTTTTCAAACAGCTCGCGTGCCATCCATTGCAATTTTTCTGATCAAATTTCACAAGGTCAGAGCTCACAAGTAATTTTTAAGAGTTCACCAGAACACAAAAAAAGAATTATCTAATTTGGTGCAGTCGTTCGGAAGTTATGCACGTAAATATATTTCGGCGATTAATTTTTTTTACGTGCTGTAAAAAGGTTTTATACAACACAATTCTCTGCACCATTCAACGAACAGTTAATAAGTCACAGTGCAAAATATAGTGATCTTGAAAAAAATAATAACAAAACGAAACATTAAACATTAAACTTAAAACTTACAAAACAAAATAAATCCTGTGTAGCTAATCTAAAATATATTAGTAATACCCACCAATCTCCGGAAGGGCTGAATAGCTCCGTGGGTTGAGGCACCTCTTTCCCAAGGCGGCGCCCTCGGTTCGGTCCTCATACCGGCGAAATAAAAAATAAAGAACTTTTTGTGTTTATTTTTGATAATAATAAGCTAAATTCATAATAATAAAATATAATTTTTTTATAATAATAATACCAATATAAAAATTTAAAACCTATCACCTATCACCTAGTGAAAAAAAACTAATCTCGTGCTGCATAAAGGATTTATACAACACATTTCTCTGCCACCATTGAATTCAACGAATAGTTAATAAATCACAGTGAACCTAAAAAAAAAACTTAACTTACAAAATAAATCCTGTGTCACCATTATATAATATATGAATAATATCCACCATTGTCCATAAGGAGTAAATAGTTCTGTGGGTTGAAAGAATCATTCCCAAGGCACCGCCCTCGGTTCGATCCTCATACCGGCGAAAAGTGAATAAAAAAAAAAACTTTTTGTTTTTTTTGTTTTGCTGATAAGCTTTTCTCATTTAAATAAATTTTATTGTTAATAATAATAATATCAATAAATCAATTTAACACCTATCGACACAAACATAAATATGGAGAACTTCACCTGCAGCAAGTGTCCAGAACCAATAATTACAAAGGAGTCAATGTTTTGGTGCTCTTCCTGTGAAGAGAGTCTTCAATTTGCCTGCGGCGGCATTACTGAGGGTCAATACCGGAAGCTCTCCCAAGAAAAACGCGCCAACACCAAATGCAGTGGATGCAAGACGGAACCTCGTCGAACTGCGCGATCAACTTCCACATCGAGCAAAGAGAATGCACCTCCTCCTGCCAATGTCAGCAAACCAGGACTTACCCCAGGAGAAACTCTTCTAATGGAAGGACTCCGCCAAATAAAAGTGGAACTCCAAGAGTTCAAGAGTATCCAATCAAAAGTGACAGTTCTATATGATGATTTCAAAGAATTCAAGAATTCAATAACCTTTTTTAACTCAAAAATGGAGGTATTTGAGGACGAATTGAAAAAGGTAATGAACAAAATGAATATCATAGATTCCGTCGAAAAGAAAAATATGGAACTCGAAGCAAAAGTCACAATGCTCGAGTTCAAACTCGACGATCAAGAACGCCAACAAAAAAATTTCGTTGCCGAAATAAGAGGAATACCAGAGGCTGAAGGAGAAAAGTTACAAAACATTATTTTCAACATAAGTCAAGAAATACGCACAACCAACACTAAAAATGATATCGAGACAACCTTCAGAGCTCCTGGTAGGCCAACCCCAACAAAAACCCGGCCTATAATTGTGCGGTTCAAAGAAATTCACTTAAGAGATGAATTCTTAAGTTGTGTAAAAAGATACAATTTGAACGTTACCGCGAAGGAAGACAAACTTAACACGAGCTCCATAGGCTTCTCCGGACCGCGTACACCAGTTTATATATCGGAACACTTAACATCGACAAATAAACGCTTACTTTACCTGGCGAAGAAGACGGCTACGGAAAAAAAGCTAGCTTACGTATGGGTGAAAGCAGGACGCGTCTACGTACGCCAAACAACAGAATCACGGGCTATCCACATTACCTCTGAAAATATTCTTCTCACACTATGACTCACTAATACAAGCATACACATTTTATTTTTCTCAAACACCACACACATCGGTACGTTCCCAAATCTTATCATTGTGGTTATACTTAAATAACTTTAAAAAATAAAATATAAATGATTCAAGTATCTTTTGATATCCCCGAAGAAACCATGCTCACACGTAACAAAAATGTGATCGATAATCCCGAAGACATAAATAAATATTGTTGGGAATCGTACGGTCTGAAAATTATTCACCAGAATATAAGAAGGATTACTTACATTGATGACTTTCTCGTATTTCTTGACCAACTTAATTTTACATTTGATTTACTAGTTTTGACTGAGTGCTGGATTAATAAATACTTCACTTCCAAAGAAATGCAAAATTATACTGAGTACTACACAACCAGTATAATAAATAAAGCTAGTGGTATTGTAATCTATGTCAGGGAAGGTATACAGACACAAGTTGATGAACTCACTTTATCACAAACAAACTGTCTAAAAATTGTGCTTAGCAAAAAAAACTATGCATTTTTGCAATCTATAGATCATCATCATTCCACAACATTGATTCCTTTCTCAATTCACTCCACTCTATCATTAACAGCACAGATAACCCAGAACACCAAATAATCATTGGAGACTTGAATATTAATACTATTCTTGACAATCATCACCAATCCGATGATTATTTATGTTTTCTCACCAAAAATGCTTTTACTCCGATAATTGACACCCCCACTCGAATACAAGGTACAAGTAAATCCTGCTTGGATCACATCAACTAAACTTAGTCAACTAAAGCCTGAAGTTTTATCTTCGCTGATCTGTCTGTTATTATGACAGAATCTTCGTGAGGATAATTGTATTTTGTATAAACATTATAATATTCTTCTTTGAATAAACATTAAAATATAATATGAATGTGGTCATCTGGAAGAAATGGGGTCTACCTATAAGCTACACCTTTTATATTTTTATTTGTACAATAAATATTTTTTTTATTTTTGATTTTATTTTAGAATAATGCTCTTGTTCAATAATTTTGTTGTAAGATGGGTACAAATTACAATTTTTTTCTTTGGCTCCTAATCGGAGCATTAGGTATTGATATCTGGTAAGTTTTGCAGTCATCAACATGGCTAATGAATGCCTCTTCCGGAGAACAGGATAAAATTATTTTTTTGATTAAAAGTTAAAAACCCTTCTCATTCTTGTAGCTCGTGTTGAAGAATATGTAATGACTAATGACTTTTAATACCTTTGCTGCACCTCTTTTTTCCGATGATTTCTGTTGCAAAAGAAATTTCCTCCAAAGAACGATCTTTAATAAACGAATCTAATTTTTGTCGTTTAGAAAAAGTAACGTTTTCGAGCTGGGTAGGTAAATGTTTTTGATAATAATTTCATAGTGTACAGAAAATATTTCTTTACACATTTACATTTGACGGCCGGCGCAGTTTGGCGGTAAGGCTCTTGACTCGCACACCAAAGGTCGCAGGATCGAATCCCAGCGTGGAAAATAATTTATTTTATTAATTTGTGTTCTTTCATAATTTATTCATTTAAAATAATATATCTTTACCTTTAATGGATAACCAACACCTCTGCCATAGGTCACCCCAAGTGGTTCGCTATGTTTGGTGATTTAGCAAGGGTGCCCGGGTTCATGGGGTGAGGTTTGTCTAGGTCTTGGAGGCGGATGACCAGGACATACTGAACCCCAGATTCCTACCCACCCCTTAAACCCTTTTCCTTCCCAGAACTCTCCTATCCTTACTTTCCTTTAAAAAAACCTACACAGCATCCCCAAAGATGACATAGGCCCTGAGGAAAATTATTTTCCTCATGGCCTTCTGTGTGGAGCACATGTAAAAAAATGTAAATTTGCGGCACGTTACAGAGTGGAAGATACTCTCAGCATCGCCCTGGGGTAAGACCACCATTCAGAATTGAAACGTTGCTTGAAATGGAATAAGCCGTGTTTGGTGACCAGATATTAATAGCCAGGTACTTCCCCACCTTCCTCTTCCCTATCTCCTACCCCTCCGCACTACCTTCAGCCTCACAACATACCCCAATTGGTGATGCCATAGTCTTACTGGCTTCAAACGGGAGCAGCTGGGACTCTTGTGAGGTATTCATATAAAAAAAACAAACAAATCTCTTCCAACGCGCGGTGAGAGCAAGTGTAAACGAAGTTATAGCTTGGGCAACCGCTGAATTCATATTCGATGAACAATTTTTAAAATTAACTTCCGGATGATGTAATTCTGTAATATTCTTCGGGATCTAAGTGAATTTGGACGCAAAAGTCTAGCTGCCCGTAAAAAGTTGAACAATTCGTTAAAATCTCTGTGAACAATTCGTAGATGGCTCCCTTAAAAAGAAAGTTTTGTTAAAGAGTTGGTTCCGAAACAGTGTTTATATAGTTCAAAACTAACACGCAATCAATAAAATGTACATGAGACAACACACCAATTTGAATTAAAAAAGATGCACTATCGTAAAGTTCGTTAGTGAACTGAACATACCGTACAACAGATGAGTCCTTATCTACTGTATGTTTCTCTGCAATCGCTAATAATCAAGCATTCTCGCTAAACTGACTAGGTAGGGCCTCCATCAAATTTATTTTATTTTATTTATTTCAAGAATTTTGTTTTTACATTAAAAAATGATTACATATGCAAGGTGATACAATAATTTTTTATTTTATTTTACTACTCCGTAAGTTGAGCTCTAGAAGCTCGTGTTTATGGGAAGAGTATTTATTTACATGCAAAAAAATAAAATAATGTTCCAATTATATGTGTAAACAATGTTCAAACAACTTAAGAAATAAATACAAACATTATTTGCACAGGTTCACAATTTAGCAAAAAAAAAAATTAAAGAAGGAAAATAACAATATATTTTAAAAAATATTAAATATTACAATTGAAGTAAGGGTAAATTAAAAATTAAAATTGAGAGTACAATATATCATTATCCATTTCAGAGACTTAATTTGGTTTTTGAATTGTTAAAATTTTAATGTTTCGGTTATGCTAATTTGGTTTTTGGATAATAATATATTCTACCATCTTTCACCTAAATACAAATAGTGATGCTGAGCCGTGGTCGTTCTAAGCAGAGGGATGGCTATTAAGTCATTAGTTTTAAATCTATTGCTTATGCTATCTGAGGGGAGTAAAATATTCTTTATAATTTTGATATAAGGCGTTTCTCTTATAAAATTCAGTGATAGATGATGGATAGATGGACTTTAAATTCCCAAAATATCTCTAGAGTAGGGAAGTCGAATGGTTTCCTAAGGATGACTTTTATAATTATTCTTTGAATCATAATTATGGGCTGTAACGAAGCCATAAAGACCCCTCCCCACCCAATAATGCCATACTGTTATATGGACTGAATTAATGCATAATAAACAATTTCGATCGTTTTCTTGTTTAAAATATTTCGTATGTTTTAGAAAACATAGATAAGTTTTCTTATTCTTTCCACTGCGAGATTGATATGATCTTTCCATTTAACATTTTTATCTATAAAGATTTCAAGATATTTTACATTAGATTTATGATTTAGATTAGCGTAGTCCGTATTATATGTACTATCATTTGTACAATTTTGGAATGAATTGTTATGTTAATTAAATTGTTTGGCACATCTTTTTGTAGAGAATGGAATATAATAAGTTTTTTCTGTGTTGAATGATGATAAATTGTAATCGAACCATTTTTTATAATCCCAAGACAATAATTATAAGCCAATCAAGACATTAAGGTTTAATAAAATGGTTTTACGTCTTTTTTCGATAATTTTAGCAGTGTCGTCAGCAAAAGATATAAATTAACCATTAAGTGATAATTTAAACTTTTTTTTTTAAAGAAAGAGAAACATTCCCGGGTTACGAATAAGCCAACAATGTTTGAAAATTTCCTACTACCACCACAGAAAGCCGACAATGTTGCTTGTGTTGTGATGGAGGACTTAGCCAGCAGAGGAATCGAAAATGCGACGCCCGGGTGGGACCCAAGCGCTATGCCTACTGAGATTTTTATTAAAAGGTGGGTATGTATATCCAGCGAACATTATTATTAGAAATGAGAATATGAAACCCCCGTAGAATAAAGAACACATGAAATAAGATTTGAGCGAATTTCGTTACAAAAGTCTTGCCAATCAGGCCTTAAATTTTAATTACAGATCTGTTTTATCATAATTATGAAATTTAATAAGTTAGGTATGCCTCGTACGTCATTACACATGTCTGGTAATGTTGTTGGTGGCTTGAGAACAAGTTTATGGGTCCGAGTGATCAAATGGGATGGCGATATGATGTCTGGCAAGTGTAAGAGAGTCAGAGCGCGTTTCAAATGGCATAATATAATGAAAGGCATTTCTGTACAGGGTGTTAAGGGATGTACTTAACTCACTTTAACCAGTAATTCCTGAAAAAAATTGGAGTAAAAACTATTTATGAAATTTTGGTGTACGGTGACTTTATTTGATTTTTTTTAAATTGGCTTTTTTATCACTGGTTACTCGGTCGAGTAACCGCACAACCCCTTACTACGATCCTAACTGTCCACCTACTTTCTGTTAATATTTTACGCGGAGTATTGGAGTTTATAGTATTGTTCTGGTTGGGTATATACCTAGTGATAGCTAAACCAAAAGCTTGCAGCTGTGAACATTTTTAAAAGAATTGTTGACACATACTGTAAAAAAAAACAAGTTATTTTTTCAAAACTATCAGGAATGTCCTCATTAAAAAAGACTTAATCAAGATTTACATGGCTCTCTGCCAATCACTGTTAGAATACGGTCTTATCGGATGGGGCTGTGCAAATAAAAACATACTAAATCCACTAATTAACACTCAAAAATCCATAATGAAAATTATACTGAAAGTTCCTGTAAGAACTAGCACTGACGAAATCTTCAACAATCTTAACATCATGTCAATTAAACAACTGTATTCTAAAACTATACTCATTTACATTCATAAGTACAAAACCCAAGAAATAACAACTTACACGTACATTAGAAACACTAGATCTCATGGTCAAAAACATATCCAACAAGTAACTACTAACACATCATTTGGGCAAAAAAGCTTCTTGTATTATGGTTTAAACTTTACAATAAAATACCACTCTCACTTAAAAACCTCAACAGTATAACATTTAAATCTCAAATAAAAAGCTGGATACTAAATATAGGGAGAACAGAAATAGAAAATATACTGATATAAAATACAGACTAAAACTGAATCTACTGAACTGAATTATAAAAAAAAACACAATTTTATTTAATTTTTAATTATTTAAAAAAATACTACATGATACCTATATGTTTATAAGTAATTCATATTAATTTATTATAATTAAATTATAATATATAAATGAAATCCTCAGCACGGGAAATCCCAGTGAGGATATCATTATCTCTAGATGTTAGTAAAGAAAGGAAGACAATAAATCATTATTATTATTATTATACTTTCAATTAGTGTTGGGTAGGACACGAAATCAGGATGAGTTTGTATATGAGTTTGTCATGTATTTGTATGAAAACATCTTGTATTAGGTCTGTATATTTTTGAGCCCGTACCTTATATTGTACTTTCCTGATTTTGTTTTATTTATGCATTTCTTAGTCCATCTCATTAGTCCATCATGGAGGAAACTTTATTTTAACTTTTTGAAACCCAAAGTACATAAATCAAATGAGTCGGTTATACAGATTCATAAAATCTTATAAGACATGTTTCTGTGAAATATTTGTAAAGTGATTCTTCGTATGTTTGTGTCTGTATGTTGCTTCTGTGAAATGTTTTGTAAATTTTTTATTCATACATTGTGTCTACATATTGGGTTGAGTTGGGTTTAACTTCTCAAAAGTACCAATTGGCGATCCCTTAATGAGTTTTGATAACTCATGGGAGTGCAACTTCGTTGTATGTTTTTAATATGAAAAAAAAAAAAAAAATAAGGTACTTAAATACTAAAATGAGGTGTTGAGGTGTCCCACCTCCAATGCGATGAGGTGTGACAACAATATTTTAGCTCCACACAGGAGGCCCTGAGAAAAAAATTCCTCTCAGAGCCTTTGTCATCATTAGGGATGCTGTGGACGTATTAATGCATCCCTCCAGCGGTGCAAGGCGATGTTCCGAGAGAGTAAGGTTGGATAAGTCAAAAGGACTCCCGCAACCACTCTCTCTGCAGTGCAGCTTGTGGGCAGCGCATCCACTGCCAAGACCTGGACAAACCTAATATTTTACAATAAAAATATGCTGTTTTTAAATTGGAGCAGTTGGGACTCTTGTGCGGCATTCACATAACAATAATTTACAATAACAAATATGAAATTAAAAATGGGGCAGTTGAGACTCTTGTGCCATATTCATATAATAATAATAAAATATTTTAAAAAAAAATTGGAACGGTTGGGACTCTTGTGCGGTGTTCACATAACAATAATTTACATTAAAAAAAAAATTAAAAAAATGGAGCAGTTGAGACTATTGTGCGGTATTCACAAAACAATAATTTACAACAAAAAATATAAAATAAAAAATGGGGCAGTTGAGACTCTTGTGCGGTATTCAAATAACATTAATTTACGATAACAAATATTTAAAAACAAAAAAAATCACCTCGCCATCTCACATTTCACGGATTTAATACAAAAATGTCATGCAATACAAGAATCACCTTACCTCACCATCTCATTCATTTGTCCCGTATCCCACACAATACGTGAAGTGACATATAGTTCAATTTATCAACCACCTCACACCTCACCTCACATTTGTCCCATACGTGAAATGACATGTAGTTCAATACGCCAACCACCTCACCTCACATTTGTCCCATATGTGACATGACATATGCAGTCCAATGCACTAACCACCTCACATCTCACGTCACATTTGTCCCATACGTGACATGACATGAATGTAGTCCAATACACCAACTTCATATTTGTCCCACCTCATATTTTTCCCATACGTGACAACGTGACATGACATTTGTATGTAGTAATACAAAGAAAAAGAGTTGGTACAAATACAAACAAAATTGGTTTTGTGAGGTGGGGGGACATTTTGGACATTTGGACATTTGGACATTTGGAGGTGCCTCTTGTATGAGGTACTTAAAACTACTTTCAATGCCAATTTTGTAACTATAATCATGATAATAAATTAAGTTATATATTTTTTAGATTTTTGTCGTATTTCAGATGTACATATTTTTATTAGATTATCTTCACACAGGGGGCCCTGAGGAAAAAAAACCCTCAGGGACTGTGTCACCTTTAGGGTTGCTGTGTGGGGGTTTTTTTAGGGAAAGCAAGGAGAATAAAATAAAAGTGGTCTATATCTGTGCACGTAGTTGGCATTCTCTTTGCATTTTAATTTTTTAAAATCAGTTTAAATCGCTTATCAAAGTGTTTAATTGTTGTATTTGGGTTACGGGACTTCTTTCCTAACCATTTTAATATAATTTGTGAGTCGTAATGTGTATTTTATATTAGTTTTTGTGAAAAATTATTTCAATTTGACATATTATTCAATCAATTTTATTTTTGTGTACACTTTGAATTTAGTGTTTTTGTGTCGGAACAATAGCGACCAGTTTTATTTCTTAAATAATTACTTAAATTAAATAATTACTTCATCTGAAATTCAGTTTTGTGGCTTTTACAAGTTTATCCTAATGGATATAAACGAGGAAACGAGTGCGTTTCGTTTGCTAACGATGGCCATCGAAGCTCTTTCGGTTAAAGTGGACAATTTATCTAGTGAATTGAATGTTGTTAAAAATTTTCTAAAAATATCACCATTAATTGTCGATACTTTGTGCAATAGTGAAACTGTCGCAGGTACATCTGTGCAGAACTTTCCTGTCATCGCTACAGGCACACTTGGCCCGCCCGGGCCCCTCGTCACCGCCATTACACCGCCCCCGCTCGCCGCTGCTGGGCCAGATACCTACGTTCTGATTCCCCCGCTTGTCGCTTCGCCTCCTAAGCTGGCTCCTTCCTTACATAATGCTTCTAGTTTTACCACCGATAAAAGAATTACCCGCATGCAGGCTTCGAAAGCGTCCCAAATAGGGGATAAAAACAGTAACGCTTCAGACAAGGGACAATCTTCTTCCGTTTCTGCTTCATCCAAGACAGAAGTTGCACCTGATACTGTCAAACCTGACTGTTTGCCAAGATCATCTGTCCAACCACAGATTGAAATGCAGCAAAAACTTGTTATAACAACATCCTCCGTACTCGCTGACCCATTGGATCCGTCTCCTGTGAACGAACCCGCTGCTCCTGCCATGACGGATAACACTATAGTTTATAAGTCTGATGCCAATATGTTACAACCTAAAGGTCCATCTGATCAATGGACGAAAGTCACACGTAAGCGGCGTGTCACCGTAAGGGGTAATCTAAAGAGTGAAAACGAACCAGTATTTAACTTCTTTCATTTTTACCCCTTTCATTCTGATACTTCTTGCGATGACATGACGCTTTACTTAACGTCACTATATGGCGCCGCTTCTTACAAGGTCGTTAAAATTAAATCTCGGGGTGAGTACTCATTATTTAAGATTGGCATCCCTCACACAGCTGTAACCGAAGTTTTGAAAGCTGAACACTGGCCGCGCCGCACATTCATTAAGGAATGGGAAGTTAGGCTGGTGGCGCCTCGTTTTCCAACGGTTGCGGTCGGCAGCAGCTGACTCAACTCGCACAGTAAAAATATCTCAGTAGCATACCAATAAAACGGCCCTCTAAACTAAATTCGGAAATAAAAATTTATTATCAAAACGTTCGTGGATTACGCACAAAATTACAAGATTTGAAATCAACATTTCCTACAATGGATTACGATATTTTTGCTTTTACCGAAACTTGGCTGAACGAAAGAATTTATAATTCTGAGTTGGGTCTCTTTGACCACACCGTATTTATGAAAGACAGAGATGTAAGTACAACTAATAAAATAAGAGGTGGTGGTGTATTAGTATCTATAAACTCAAAACTGAATTCTAGAAAACTTAATTGCGTCATCAAAAATCTTGAACAATTATTCATTATGGTGTCTACAAAAAAAGAAAAAATTATATTAGGATGCATTTATATTCCCCCCATCATCCGATGCCCAAGTGTATAAAGACCATTACTTTGAAGTAGAATCATTGCGTAAAAAATTCTCTAGAGCTAAAATGATTTTGATAGGAGATTATAATATACCTAATGTAGTATGGGATTCTGAATATTTTAAAACTTTTAGCCCAGACAATATTAATCATGGTTCCCATGAAATAATTGAAATGTCAATTATAATGTTAATTCCCGTCTTCTAAATCTTGTATTTACGAACTCCGACAGTGTTAATGTTTTACGTGCAAAAGAATGTGTCCTACCAATCGATGTGCATCATCTACCTCTGGTAATTTACTGTAAAAGTACTATCATGAAAAATACTAGAAAAACTAGTTACAAATTAGACTTTTTTAAAGCTGATTTTACAAAAATAAATGAATTGCTCTCCTCGACAGATTGGTCATTTTTGAACTTAAATGATAACGTTAATTTGTTAGTAGAAAAATTTTATGATATTTTATATAACGCAATTGATTTACATGTTCCCATAACAACAAGTTATGCTACTAAATACCCCAAATGGTTTAGTAAAGATCTTATTGAAATTATTTCGCAAAAGAAAATTTGTCACAAAATTTATAAAACAACTAGAAATGTAGATGACTTCAATTAACTTCGAGATCTACGATCTAAATAAAAAAATAATGTAAAAAATGTGCTATTTGAACTATATTGATAAATTTGAAGAGTTAGCAATTGAGAATCCGCAAATCCGCACTGTTTTCAAATTCTCTGAGACTCTTAATAATAAAGAATCAGGATTTCCTTCCACAAATTTTATAAACACAGAATAGCCGATAACTCTTTAGATATAGTAAACTTATTTGCTGATTGCTTTGGTGAAGTTTATAATACTAAAACTGATTTCGCATTACATGATTTTACATTTGACGATTCTATTTTTTTTTTTACAGTGAATACCGCACAAGAATCTCAACTGCTCCCGTCTGGAGCCAGTGAGACTATGACATCTCCAATTGGGGTATGTTGTGAGGCTGAAGGTAGTGGGGAGGGGAAGGAGGTGGGGAACATGAAGGTTGGGAAGTACCTGGCTATTCAGATCTAGTCACCAAACACGGCTAAAGCCATTTTCAAGCAACGTTTCAATTCTGAATGGTGGTCTTACACCAGGGCGATAATAATAGTATCTTCCACTCTGGAACGTGCCGCACATATACCTACTATATATTATTTTAAATGAATTAATTGTGAAATTACACAAATTAATCAAATAAAATTTATTTTCGTACGCCGGGTTCGAACCCGCGACCTCCGGATTGTGAGTCAAGAGTCTTAGCCAAATAATTAATAAATTAATAAATTGACTTTAACAATTGTATATTTAATGAAGCTGATATTAAAAAGAAAATTATCACTTTAAAACAAAATAAATCAGCAGGCCCTGATAACATTCCTCCAATATTTTTTATTAAAATGTTTATCCATATTAACAATTCCACTAATGAAAATTTTTAACCTTTCTTTGAAATCTGGAATTTTTCCTGATCAATGGAAGAATAGTTTCTTAACATCTATATTTAAAAAAGGTGATAAAAATGACTTCTCAAATTATAGACCTATATGTATACAATCTGCAATTCCTAAATTATTTGAATCTATTTTATTAATGAAACTTAATAAGGAATTTAATAAAGTTATTACACCATTTCAACATGGATTCATTTCTGGAAGATCAACTCTAACAAATCTTTTGATTTATCAACATCACATTATCACATAATTGAAACATTAAATAAACGATTCCAAATTGATACAGTGTACACAGACTTTAGCAAGGCATTCGATAAGGTATCTCATGAAATTTTAATCCAAAAACTAAAAGCTCTTGGTATCTCGGGTATTATGTTAAAATGGTTCGTTTAGTTACTTGTCTTTCGTTTAGTGGTTAAATTAGTTACTTGTCTTGTAGAAAACTTTCTGTAAAAATTTTAGATTACATTTCAAAATAATTTGTGGCTTCCAGTGGAGTTCCTCAAGGTTTACATTTAGGACCTGTTTTATTTTTAATATTTATTAATGATATTGTAAAAATTTTTAAAGGAGTAAACATACTCTTGTTTACTGATGACCTAAAAATTTACAAAACGATTACCTCAATTAATGATTGTAATATTCTTCTAGCTAATCTTGATCGCTTACAGGATTGGTGTAATTATAATGAACTATTTTTAAATATTGATAAATGTCAATTTATATCTTTCTGTAGAAACAAAAATCCTCATCCTCAATCCTATGTCTCATTATAGTATTAACAATTTTTCTCTTAAAAAGATGTCTAATATCAAGGATCTGGGTATCCTTTTTGATGAAAAATTAACATTTGTTTAAGACATTAATGAAATTACTAATAAAGCTATGAAATGTTAGGGATTTATTTTAAGAACAGTAAAAGATTTTTCATCACTTTATTCATTTAAAATTCTTAAAACTTTTTTATGTTTGCATGCAAAATTTTTATAATTAAAAAATATAATTTGAAAGCGTATTTCATCACCTTTCTAAAACAGTTTTTAGTTTTTTAATGTGTTCAGAAATATTCCAAATATTTGCATTTTATTGTGAAGCGAAAATATTTTGACCATTTGAAAAAAATGCCAAATTTTTAAGGGTTATTGAGTGTATTTTGGAAAGTAAAAGCAACATTTAATGGTGGGTGGTGCAGTAATACAAGGATTTGATCCTCCTAACTGTGATTCGTCAAGAGTAAGAAAAGTGTGATGACATATCATAGGCAATACGAGTATGATAGTCTCAGATATGCTATAAAATAACACCGGATAGCATAACGGTCCAGGACATTAGTATGACATTCAGAAATTTTCTATTTTATTTGAAGTTACCCAAAACAGATTTTTTTTATTTCACTACAGGTTTTTCTGCATATGTGTTTACGTGTAATCTGAGTATTGTACCAGATAGAGAGTACACTTGTACCTTAGACATACAAATAGATAGACCAGAACATACAGATGAGGGGTAAAAACTAACTATGGCTGGGCGAAGAGAGGGACGATGACAGTGATTCGCCAATAAATCAATCTAACAGTATATAGGCATTTCGCATTATAATATGACTATTTAATTCTTAAAAATAAAATCTGCTTTTGAACGAATCGACCTTTTTACATGGGAGTGCGAACTGCTAGCCACGATATGAACAAATATCTGAAGCCCAAATATGGCAAAGTAAAGTTTCACTTATTTTCGGAGTGAAATATTTTGTTTCCGAATTTAGTTGAGACACTTTTACAAATGCTTCATAATTTACTTACCTCAGTAAACAGCGGCTTTATGTTTCGCGTCGCCATGTATCTCGATGAAACCGGGGCTCTGTGTTTCGCGTCGACATGTATCTTGATATTATATGATCTGATTAAGCCTAAAATAATGCTTACCTATGGAATGTAATACGAAAATTGGGTTTATTATTTTATTTACTTCTATTTTTACATGTTTTAATAACACAAGTCACCATTTTTGCCGTGTTATTTCGTAAAATAAACCAATGAGAGCTCAATACTGGTCCGGACAAGAATGATGACATCACATTTTTTAGATTCACGCAAGGCTCTCGCAAGCCCAGCCGGTTCCGATAAAATGGTTCCAATGGGAGGGGGAAATAATACGCCTTTTATCACTTAGGGCAGGTCCATCTATTTGTATGTCCATGACTTGTACATATAACTGCATACTCAACTCGACGATCGAAATTCTGGTACTTAGTAGGTAGCTCAAGAGCCAACCTTGTAAAACTTACTTCATTGCTGTCCACAGAAGTTGTATTGAGAATAGTACCCTCAACCGCCGTCAGCACTGCGCTCTACCATGTTGGTTATTAGTACCTATTGATAATAAGTGTCAGTTAATCTGGGAGAAAAAAGAAATTACTCTTTCAAACATTTCAAAGCTTCTTTAGTTGTCATTGAACGAACGAGTGAACATGTTGTTATATAGTTTAGTGTTGTTCTGTGCGACAGCTGTTATTGTCTGTGGTAAGCTGATTGCAACTTTGTTTTTGGCGAGCGAACAAAACTCATAATAATAAGATTGACTTTTTAGGGTGAATTGCCTTAAACAAAAAAGATTGACCTTTACGGAATACGGAATATAACACACCGACGGTCCCGAAGAACTAATATCGGATAGGCGATTTTGTATTTTTACTGTTTTAAGATCAAGAAATATAGATATTATTCTTTAGATATTTCGTTTATTCAAAATTCAAAAAAATACGGACGTTTATCAACTAAAATATATAAAGATGAGATGTTTATGTATTTCTGTATTGTATGGCCGGCCGGCGTAGTCCAGCGGTAAGGCTTTTGACTCGCAATCCGAAGGTCGCGGGAGCGAGTCCCGGCGTGACAAATAAATTTTATTTAATAATTTGTGTTATTTCACAATTTATTCATTTAAAATAATATATAGTATATTTGCGGCACGTTCCAGAGTGGAAGATACTCCCAGTATCGCCCTGGTGTAAGACCACCATTCAGAATAGAAATGGCATTAGCCGTGTTTGGTGATCAGATCTGAATAGCCATGTACTTCCCCACCTTCCTCTTTCCTATCTCCTTCCCCTCCCCACTACCTTTAGCCTCACAACATACCCCAATTGGGGATGCCATAGTCCCACTGGTTCAATGCGGGATCAGTTGGGACTCTTGTGCAGTATTCATGTTAAATAAAAAAAATTAGGCAATGGAAATGTTTGAAATCTTCAAAATAGCTTCATTAAATCCCCGCGAAGGTTTCTGTGTTATTATAACCATATGACAATACATCTGAAAAATATTTTAATCATTGCAAAACTCTTGCAAAAATATCAAATCTTAAGAATGAGATTTTGCAAAACAATGATTGTTAAATCATTTTAAATCAAAATTCAATTTTCGAAACTCTTTAAATGAATGACTTTATTTGAAGTACTCTCCTAATACGTTGAATTGAATCGACAATTATTGATATTTTAAATAGGTACCAATGTTAGGTACCAAATTTAATTGATTGTTCTTATAACATACGAAAATGAATATTAGTAATATGTATAAATATGAAAAAATTAAAATTTGAAATCAAAAACGGGACGGGGGAGCGGGAGAGGGATGAGGGATGGCGGGGAAGGTGGAAAGGGAATGCGGGAGGGGAACGGGAACGCACGGGAAAGGACGTGCACGGAGAAACAATTTATTTATTTGAATGCATTGCAACCCATGCCGGGAACAGTTATAATAATAATAATATAATAATAATAATAATAAAAAGCCTTATTATTCTTGACTTCTGTTAGGTATACTAAACATTTTCATGTTTGTTACAATAAATCTCGCAGCTCAGTTTGCCTCTTGGCATAGGCCTCCTCTATCATTTTTCACTGGGACCTGTCACGCGCAACTCTTCTCCATTGATTTCCAGCCGTGAGTTTTAGGTCGTCTTCCCATCTTATTTGTTGACGTACTCTACTTCTCTCGCCATCTCTGGGATACCAGTCAGTGGCATTTTTACACCATTTCTCTCGTGGATCGCGGATCATGTGACCTGTCCATCTCCACTCTGGGAACCAGCTAGCAGGCCAATAAATAAGGAAACAAAACAATTTTAAATTTGTAGCAGATACGATGTCTATGACAGTTGATCCGCCGACAGTTACCCCCCGGCATACGTATACATAGATGTATATATATATATACTGATAGTAAAAGAGTGTGGACGGTTATAAATGAAATAATTGATAAGAAAAAATGCAGGAATAATGAAATCAATGCTATTACTCACGATAACTCGAAAATATGCTGTAAAGAAAACCCGTCAAAAGCTGCAAATATATTTAACACATTCTTTGCAAACATAGGAAAAAATCTTGCAAATTACATAAATACCAACCCAATTTCAGATTGCAATATTGATACAGAAAATAAAATAGCAACATTTCAAGTCACAACAGAGGATGAAATAGTATCTATCATAAACGATATGAAAGGAGGTTCTGCACCGGGATTTGATGGAGTTACGGTTAATATTTTAAAAAATATTAAAAATCAAATTTCTAAACCATTAATGCATATAGTAAATTTAAGTTTCCAAAGCGGTGTGTTCCCATCTATTTACAAGCAAACTATCATTACACCAATATTTAAATCTGGTAATCCAGAAGAAGTAAGCAACTACCGACCAATATCAGTAATCTCAAATATAGCAAAAATTTTTGAAAAGATAGTAAAAAAAAGAATGAACCAGTTTATAAAATGTAATAAAATAATTGATGAAAATCAGTTTGGATTTATGGAAGGTAGAAGCACACAGAATGCAATTGCAAAATTAACTAGCCTTGTTCTCAATTCATTAGATAAATCATTCAAATGTATTGGAATTTTCATAGATCTCAAAAAAGCGTTTGACAGCATATCACATGACAAACTCGTAACTAAATTAAGAAACATTGGATTAAACGGTACAGCTCTAGAATGGATAAAAAGCTACCTTTTCAAACGCCCCCAAGTCGTAAAAATCAACAATGTGCTTAGCCAACAAGATACAAGCAATTTTGGTATACCTCAAGGTACAGTCCTGGGGCCGTTACTGTTTATCATCTATGTAAATGATATTTTCACACAAAGAATAAACGTAAAAATAATATCTTATGCTGATGACACTGTCATAATAATTGAAGGTGCTGATTGGAATACTGTGAACAACCTAGCGAGTATTGACATCAATACACTGAAAAACTGGTTCGATAAAAATCTCCTCTCTTTAAATACCGAAAAAACAAACTTTATCCCATTCTCTATCAATAAATTTAAATCTAAACCAGAAATAAAAATTCTAATACATCAGAGTAAATGTAGTGGAACTAATTGCACTCCAGAATGTTCTACACTGAATTCAACTTCCAAAATTAAATATCTTGGTGTATATATAGATCAACATTTTAAATGGAAAACACATATTTGTGAACTTGTCAAAAGAATTAGGAAATGTATATATATATTTATAAGATTCAGAAATATTCTTAGACTGGAAAACCTAAAAAGAGTGTACTATGCAATTGTTCAATCTATATTACAATACGGTATTATAGGATGGGGAGGAACATATGAGATATGATGTTATTTTAAATCCTCTCAAAATAGTTCAAAGATTAATAATTAAGATTATATTGAAAAAACCATCTACATTTTCTACCGAAAAAATCTTTTCAATATTCAAAGTAACTACAATAGACAATTTATATAAAAAATATTCAATTCTACAAACTTTCAAAGAAAAACAGCTAAAAAAATTACATTTCAATATCTCAGCAAGATATCAAAACAATATTAAAATCCCAAAATTTAATACCAAGCACATCCAAAATTCCTATCTGTATCATGGTATAAATTATTTCAACAAACTCCCATTAGAAGTAAAAATTATTGAAAATAAAAGTAAATTCCAAACTAAATTAAAAAATTACCTGAAACAACTGTAAGAGTTACATTACTATTTCAGTTCATTTAAATCTGTTAACCGACACATCTCAAGTTTCTCTTACTATATCTATTGTTAATAGTTGCAATATTATTATTCACCTACTCAAATGATAACATTGATAACATAATTGAGTATGAATTCACTCACCAAACACAAGAGCCTTGTCTCTTTATGGTGAGGAAAGGCTTTTATTACATTAATATTACAAATCTGTTTAATATGTAAAAAAAATGTATAATTATTGTAAAAACAAACAAATATTAAATAAAAAAAAAAAAATTTTTTTTTTTTTATATTAATACCGCACAAGAGTCCCAACTGCTCCCGTCGCTTCCCAATTAAGATATGTTGTGAGGCTGAAGGTAGCGGGGAGGGGAAGGAGATAGGGAAGAGTAAGGTGGGGAAGTACCTGGCTATTCAAATCTGGTCACCAAACACGGCTAATGCCATTTCAAGCAACGTTTCAATTCTGAATAGTGGTCTTACACCAGAGCGATACTGAGAGTAATATGCTATATATTATTTTTAATTAATAAATTGTGAAATTACACAAATTAATCAAATAAACATTATTTGCCACGCCGGAATTTGATCCCGCGACCTTCGGTGTGCGAGTCAAGAGCCTTACCGCTGGACTACGCCAGCCGTCAATATGCAGTCGGTTTAAAATATGGTATACCTAATTACACAAAATATTACTAAGTGATCCGATGGGGTGTGCAGAAAGAATATACCGCCGAATAACAAAAGAAATACTTTTTAATATTTTATAATTAAATAACATATTTTCATTTAAATGCATCAAGGACACAACTTCTTGTCCTTAGATGTATGTATGTATATTGTATATACCCATCGCCGGTATAAATACATCAACAAGGTACCAGAAATCTATTAAAATCCTAAAATTTAATAGTAAGTACGTTCAAAATTCCTATCTTTATCTAGGCATAATCTATTATAACAATTTCCCATTAAAATTAAAAACTAGGTATAAAAAATATGCAGGAATTTAAGCCCAAATTGAAAAATTATCTTAAAGTGCTTTAAGAGTCCCAAATATGTTTTTTTATATCTTAAGAGCGCATAACCAGCAAATTTAAATTCAGATTCCGACGTCAGCGCTCCACACATCAGAACTCGCTAGCGGGCGTTTTTAGAACAAGAGTTCGTTCCGCTCCAAGCTTGGTTTCGAGTATCCCCACAGCTAGGACTATAGACGCTACAGTACGGGTCAGATGAAGATATTAAATTCTCGCTTCCAGAATTTTAATTAGTAGTAGGTATTTGTAATTTGTATATCGAAGTGCATAAACATAAAAGATACAAGTAAAATGCGTAAACCCAGTAGGTATTAAGTAGATACCTACATGAATGAAAAAATTGTTATATTCTTTTTAATATTTTGTTTTTAATTGTATTTTACGGCCATTAGAGTGGAAGATATCTCAGTATCGCCCTGATGTAAGACCACCATTAAGAATTGAAACGTTGCTTGAAATGGCTTTAGCCGTGTTTAGTGACCAGATCTGAATAGCCAGGTACTTCCCCACCTTCATCTTTCCTATATCCTTCCCCTCCCCACTACCTTCAGTCTTACAACATACCCCAATTGGGTATGCCATAGTCCCACTGGCTCCAGACGGGAGCAGTTGGGACTCTTGTGCGGTATTAATGAAAAAAAAGAGTAATATTCAGTTGGATTGTAAAAAATGTCTCATTTTGAAATATTTATTCGTGTGCATAATTTTTTATTTTATATTTATCGGTAGATTATGAGGCTGAAGGTGGTGGGGAGGGGAAGGAGATGGGGAAGAGGAAGGCGAGGAATTACCTGGCTATTCAGATCTGGTCACTAAACACGGCCATAGCCATTTCTAGCAAGTTTCAATTCTGAATGGTGGACTTACACCAGTACACCACCCAGGGTGATACTGAAAGTATCTTCCACTCTGGAACGTGACGCAAATATATTATTTTTTATTTGAATAATTGTGAAATAACCCAAATAATTTAAATTAAATTTATTTGCCCACGCCGGGATTCGATCCCACGACCTTCGGATTGCAAGTCAAGAGCCTTACCCCTTGACCACGCCGGCCGTCAATAGGTAGTATCAGTAATTTGGAAGGCGGGTATGGGTATCGCCGACCCGGGAACTATGTATTGGATTATCAAAACCTCTGCCATAGGCCACCCCAAGTGACTTAGCAGGGGAGCCCGGGTTCATGGGGCGAGGTTTGTCAGGAGCGCGAGGAGGGCGAGGGCGGCAGTTGCGTCTGCCCACCAACTACGTGGAAGGTCGGATCAGGAGAGACCGTTTTTTTTACAATCGCTCGACACACTGCCTATCTCTACTTTGGGAATGCTGTGTGGAGGGTCGTTTTAGGGAAAGGAAGGAGATGAACTTCGGAGAAGGAAAAGGGTATTAGGGGTGGGTAATCTGGGGATCAGCGTGTCCAGGAGTGCGGATGTATGAGGCCATCCCTCCCACTGCGGTGTAAGGCGATGTTCCGATAGGGTAAGGCTGGAGAAGTCAAGAAACTCCCTCAACCACTTTCTCTAGATCCGACCTGCCATGCAGCTGGTGGGCAGACGCATCCGCCGCCAAGACCTGAACAAAGCTCACCCCAACGAACCCAGATACCCCTGCTAGTCACCAAACGTTTCGAACCAATTGGGATGACCTACGGCAGACGTGTTGGTTATCTAATAAATGGTTCCCGGGGCAGTGGTATAGGTAACGCAACGAAAGATGAGCACAATAAAAATTCTTAGAATTGATGTATTCGTCTATCTGTGTGAACGTCAATCGACGCCCACTAATAGATAAGGTTCTCTGTCTTGCTTACGCTGACTTATTGTAACTAGTTAGAAGAGAGGCAAGTTTTAACGACACCCTTACGGACTGCACTTATGGGGTGTCCTATTCATTCAGTTCGTAATTTGATTTAAGAGTATGTAACCACCAAATCATAATTCTGATTCCTGCGCCAGCGCTCTCACATCACAGCTCATTAGCGGACGTTTTTGGAATTAGATAACATTCCGCTGTAAAGCGGGTTTTGTGTATCGCACGGAGCTAGGGCGGCTACAGGGCTACAGTATGCTTATATTCTCGCTTCCAGAATTTTAATTAGCAGTAGTTATTTGCAATTTGTGTATCGAAGTGCATAAAAATAAATAGATACAAGTAAAATGCGTAAACACACTAGGTATTAAATAGATACCTACATGAATAAACAATGTGTTATATTCTTTTTAATATTTTAGTTTTTTGTTTTTTAATTTTATTTTACGGCCATTAGAGCGAAAGATATCTCAGTATCGCCCTGGTGTAAGACCACCATTAAGATTTGAAACGTTGCTTGAAATCTCTTTAGCCGTGTTTGGTGACCAGATCTGAATAGCTAGGTACTTCCCCACCTTCCTCTTCCCTATATTTTTACCCCCCCCACTACCTTCAGTCTTACAACATACCCCAATTGGGGATTCCATAGTCCCACTGGCTCCATACGGGAGCAGTTGTGACTCTTGTGCGGTATATTTATGAAAAAAGTGTAATATTCAGTTGGATTGTAAAAAATGTCTCATTTTGAAATATTTATTCGTATGCACAATTTTTTTATTTTATATTTATGTGAATACCGCACAAGAGACCCAAATGCTCCTACTGGAGCCAGTGAGACTATGACGTGACTATGGGGTATATTGTGAGACTGAAGGTGGTGGGGGAAGAGGAAGGCAAGGAATTACCTGGCTATTCAGATCTGGTCACTAAACAACGTTTCAATTCTGAATGGTGGTCTTATACCAGGGGGATACTGAAAGTATCTTTTACACTGGAACGTGACACAAATATATTATTTTTAAATTAAATAATTGTGAAATAACCCAAATTTGTCAAATAAAATTTATTTGCCCATGCTGGGATTCGATCCCACGACCTTCAGATTGCGATTCAAGAGCCTTACCCCTTGACCACGCCAGCCGTCAATAGGTAGTATCAGTAATTTAAAAAGGTACATCCACCAACTACATGGAAGGCCGGATCGGGAGAGACCTTTTTTTTTTACATTCGCTCGACACATTGCTTATCTCTTCTTTGGGAATGCTGTGTGGAGGGTCGTTTTAGGGAAAGGAAGAAGAGGAACTTCGAAGAAGGAAAGGGGTATAAATGGGAAAGGGGTGGGTAGAAATCTGGGGGTCAGCGTGTCCAGGAGAGCGGATGAATGAATCCATCCCTCCCACTGCGGTGCAAGGCGATGTTCCGAGAGAGTAAGGCTGGAGAAGTCAAAGGGACTCCCTTAACTTTTCCAGATCTGACCTGCCATGCAGCTGGTGGGCAGACGCATCCGCCGTCAAGACCTGAACAAACCTCATCCCGATAAGTTTTTAGATTTTAACGGCCAAAAGCATTTTTGTTGTTAGTTTTTGGGGTGTTATGCCGTGTTGCGCTACCTCCTTCCATAGCCGACGTTTCGGACAGCGTTGCAGTGTCCATCATCAGGGCAGATCCGGTACACACCGTCGGATCTACCGGATCTGCCCTGATGATGGACACTGCAACGCTGTCCGAAACGTCGGCTGTAGAAGGAGGTAGCGCAACACGGCATAACACCCCAAAAACTAACAACAAAAAAACCTCATCCCCTTGAATCCAGGCACCCCTGCTAGTCACCAAATGTTACGAACCACTTGGGATGACCTATGGCAGACGTGTTGGTTATCTAATAATTAGTTCCCGGGGCAGTGGTACCCTTACCCGATTATTTTTCCAGCAAAATTATTTATGATTTGTCAATAATGTCTTAGCAAAATAAGTATGTAAAAAAATCTGATATATATTAGTTTGTAAGTGCGCAAATAAATAAACAAACGGACTAATTTTCGTCAAGAAACACATGTACGTATATATTTTTTAATAATTTTCTTTATCTTTTTATTTACGCAAAAATAGTCTATTAACAATATAACAATAACACGAATAACAAGCGTGCGTAAAGGCCCGACCCACCTAGCAATCGATCACCGTTCGCATCGATTACCGTTCGCAGGAAATTTTTCGTAACAATCACCACTTTTCGTAACACATTTACCAGCTTACCCCCCAAGAGTCGAGCGTGCGTAAAGACGTTTTACTTCAAAAAAAATATTTTGGAGCAGTTGGGACTCTTGTGCGGTATTCACAAAGGAATAATTTACAATAAAAAAATTTCAAAATTATAAAAATTTTTCATAAAAATATTCAATGAACATGAAATTTTGCGTTCGGGCGCAACCCTGTAAATTTTACAAACATGAAATCGTATTTATTTAGCTTCGTTATTCGTTTTAAAATGTTACGATGTAGAGCACCGCGAAGACAACCGCCAGCGGCCGCAGTTGCGGTCAGAATGAGCGCTCTCGATTCGTGTTGTCGTTGAGAAGAAAAATTGTGAAACGCTAAGCTGTAAATTAATTAATATTAAATACACCCTAAAATTATTTTTCCATGAAAATTATTTTTGATTTGTCAATAATGTCTTGGCAAAATAAGTATGTAAAAAAATCTGAAATATATTAGTTTGTAAGTACGCAAATAAATACACAAACTGGCCAATTTACGTCAAGAAACACATGTACGTATATATTTTTTAATGATTTTATTTAAACTAAAATTAAAATTCTAAAACATACGTTTACCAGATAACATATTGATTTATTTAACTTTATTTATTTATTTATTTATTTCTATTCTTCAACATACATACATATTACAGACAATTACATTGGTATACATAGATATTAAGTTAAGTAATAAGGAAAAAAAAATGTTACTGATCCGTAACTGTATATAGGTAAGTACCTAGTAGTATTTTGTGAACACCTCACTAGGCGGACCTGTGCTGAGGTGTTCCCATGTTTTGGAATAATTGCAATTCTGACGACAAAAGTAGAAACACCGTATCCTCCTTGATATTGTCAAGAAGGAGACTGTGGGTCGACCTATGGCGGCAGTAACGTATACATAAAATAAAAGATTAGTTGCAGTTAGGATCTATACATAAAGTTATACATAGCATCTAGTTTATGTAAAAGATAGATAGTAGTTTTGATAAATAGGTAGGTATATTATTGTAGGGACCACACGCCAATGGAATGAATAATATTGTGATTTTGTTGAATGTTTTGTCTTAAAACAAAGTTATAATTGCCTACTAATTATTTTTAATATTTGTTTTTGGTTATGTTTGGTTAGGTGTTATGATTTTTTGAGTAAATTGAATACCTTGTTGTTTGATCCAGTCTTTGATGTGTTTTTTGTGAAGAATTGTATATGGATTTGTAGTTAGTAGTTGTTTCAGTGTGGTGGGCATGAGGTTATATAGTTTGATTGCGTAATACTTGAAGTGTCTTTGCCCGTGTGAGGTATGAGTTATCGGTATGTTAAGTGTTTTTTTAGTAGACGCCCTGGTTTTAATTGCTAATTGAGGTTGCATTTGAATGTAAAGTTTATGTTGGAAGAAGTATAGTAGTACAGCTTTGGCGTAGAGTTGTCTTATTGTCATGACGTCTAGTGTTTCGTAAATTATATTCGAGCATGCGTAGCGAGGAACTTGGAGGATTAATTTAATTATTGCCTTTTGATTTTTTTCTAATGGATCTATTGCTATATTCGTTGCACTTCCCCAAGCAAGTATGCCATATGTAATAATGGATTGGCAAAGTGCAAAGAATATGGTTCTGAGGATTGTTATTGGAAATATGTTTTTTATTGTCTTTATCAGATGCATGACTCGTTTCAGTTTATTTGTGATGTAAGTTATGTGGTCAGTCCAGCGTAAGTAAGCATCTATTATAACTCCTAGATATTTTGTGTGGTCAACCCTTTCAATACGCTCGCATAGACATGTGCGAGAAGTTTGTCCGCAGTCGTGTAAGATAAGGTCTATGTGCGGTGGAGGTTGGCCTCTTTGTGTGATGCTGTGTGTAATATAATTGGTTTTTGTTGTATTCAGGGTAAGAATGTTGTTATTTATTGAAAGTAATTGCTTGTTTTCCAGATAATGTTGTAGCTGTACTTTTATTGTTTTTTCAAGAATTTTTGACATATTGTTTAATAATGTAATGGGTCTGTAGTTGTTTACATTGTTTTTTGTTCCTGATTTATAAATAGGAATAACCAGACCTTTTTTTAAAATGCTCGGGAAAATTCCTTCTTTAAGACTAAGATTAATTACGTACGTTAGTGGTATAAGCAGTTGTTGGCTTAGTTTTATTATTGTTTTAGAGTCTATTCCGTCAGGTCCCGATGATGTGTTATCCTTTAGAGATTGTATTATTTGTTTGGTGTCTTCCAGAGTTACTTTTTTTAGTTTGAAATGTCTGTCATTGTTTATAATAGAGCACTGAGTCATATGATTTTGAGGATCTTGATTGTCGCTTCCAGCCGTAATTTTTTTTATATTTTCGGCTAGGCTGGCTCCGATATTTGTGTAATGTCTGTTTATGTAGTTAAGAATAAGTGTAGGATTTTCGTGGAAGTCTACTTCTTCGTCATTGATAATTAGATTTTTGATTTTATCATCTTTGTTTTTTTGTGTATGTGTACTTTCTCTCAGAATTGACCAGACACTTTTCGGGTCAAAGTTTGCAGTTATCAGTTTGTTTCTGTAATATAATTCTTTCTTAACTGCATGATTATATGATTTAAAATGGGTGTTGTATAATTAATATATGTAATTTTTTGAAAATTTTACAAATTTGCCAACGACCTATGGTATAACCTTATTATACTTAAAATAAACATTTTTTCTCGAAATTTAAAATATACGTTTACTAGATAAAAGAACAATCTTTCAAAATCAATTTATAATTTTTTGTGGAAACTAGTCAATACGTCTAAAAAATGATTTAAAAATTACATATTTCTGGTTTCTCTGGTAATGTCCTCTTAAAGACTGCTATTATATTATATAAATCGTTCATTCCCTATCATTTCTTAATTTCTATCGGCCTTACTAAAAAACCCCGTGAAAAATTTATTCAATTGACAAACGGCCGCGGATGTGAAAACATTACTTATTAAAAAATTGTTCTTGGAAAAAAATACACACCGTTTACACAGCCTGGGGGGCTAGTTTATTTCTGTTTTAGGGATGATGTCTGAACGAAATTTGGAATTTTCCAAAGTATTTTGAATGTTCTATATATTTATTTTTTTGAAGGTGCCGTAAAAAAATACCATTTTTAAAAACTAGATAAAATTACCTTTTAGATTTTTGTATTTGAAATACAGTTTAGTTTTAAAAAACTGCCATATTTTAAGATTTAAACACGGAAAAATGTGTAAAATAATTTCTTACCAAAACATTTTTGATAAGAGTGTACAGAAATATTTAAAAATTAAAATTTTAAAAATACAGACCTTTTATACAATAAATTTTAAATGAAACTGTTACCTCGCCTTTTCCTCGTGCATACAATATAAAAATTATAAAAAATACTCAAAGGTTTTTTAATGCCAAAAAAATATCCTTCAAAATATCTCTGACATTTCAACATATTTCTTGCATTAAAGATGTTAATTTCTTTGATAAGTTTACCAACACGTGAATTTGTTATCAATATTTAAAAAAATAACACTTTTTTGAAATTCTCATAAGATAAATATCATTAAATGTAAATATGCATTTTTATGTATCATATAAAAAACTTTTTGACATTTCAACTTTGAAAGTACAATGATTGATATTATAACTTTACCAAAACTTACGAAAAACCACAAAAAACACGGTAAATATATCAATTATATGAATATAAGAGTGAATTAGTCATATTAATAAAAATTACGATCACTTTGATAATATTACGAAGCACATCACCGTACCCAAATAATCTTTCGCGGCTTAAAATATGTTTTCACTGTGAACATCGAATGCGCCGGCGCCCCCATCTAGCGGCCATGAATGAAAACATTGAAAACAACAATTTAGTTTGAACATTACTAAAAATTGCACTGTAGCCAGATTTTAAAACCTGTTTTAGCGTGAAATTCGTTATTGGTAGGATTTCGTGTTTTAGTGTAAATTTGTTGCTACAAAAACACAGGTCATCGGTATTGCTGTAGTTTTTTTTTAGTAAAGCTGTATATCTTTAAGTCTACTATTGTATAAATCTTGCGTTCTTTCTTACATATCCTTTACTTACTAATATTTTTAAATTTTTACATGATTTTCTAACCTTACTTATTACTTACAATAGCCGTTATTACTAACTTACATGATCTTTTAATTAACTAATTGAGCTAGAATTCCCTCACCAATCGCAAGAGCATTGTCTCTTTATAGCGGGGAAAGGCAATTTTTGGTTTATTTGTTAAAAACTTAAGTAACTATGTAACCGATGTAACTTTATATGTATTTTTAATCAGTATTGTCAAATAAAAAAAAATATTTTAAAAAATACAAAAACTACAAAAAATTGACACTGTATATAAATTGGTTTGATATTCACAACCAACTTTATTAATAAAGGTATTTTTATTTATTTATTTATTTAGAATTTCACGCCCGGTTGGGCTTTTACATACATTACTTTTAAAACAAAGAACATCTAAATCTAAATGTGCATAACAAAATCATAAACAAAACGAAAACAAAATCAAAATCAAAATCGAAATTGAAATCGAAATCGAAATCGAAATCGAAATCGAAATCGAAATCGAAATCGAAATCGAAATCGAAATCGAAATCGAAATCGAAATCGAAATCGAAATCGAAATCAAAATCAAAATCAAAATCAAAATTAAAATCAGAATCAAAATCAAAATAAAACTCAGAAAATTGAGTAAAAAAACAAATTGAAATAAAAACAAAATACTCCACCATGCAAGATGGAAAAACTGTAGACTGGGAAAAGTGCAATACACGTGAAATAAATCGAAGCAGAGCTATGCAGTTGGATAAATGAAATTTGTGGTTCTTCTTTCTGATATAAATTTTACTATGACTTTTTTATAGGTATTTAGTGAATGATGTGTTTAATATGTCAACAACATCCTTATAGTCATTAGCCAAATTTTGTATACGGCGAACAGGGGTATACAATTGTGATTCTGTGTTGGAGTTGTCACAATAGAATGGTAGATAGTGCCTCGGTGTTGAATTGCGAGGAATATGGAAAGAAATCAAGTATAATAGTTCTGGGCTGTCAATTATTGAATTCATGATTTTATGTAAACATGTAAGGTCATATACTATTCTACGTTCGGATAATTTTAATAAATTAAGTTGACATAGTAGATAATCATAGTTGATACATTCCGTTGCAATACCCATTCTGAAATTAATATATCTTAAGAATTTATTTTGAATTCTTTCTATCGTGAGTGAATGACTAGCATAACTAGGTGCCCATACTGTCGAGTTGTACTCGATTTGACTCCAAACCAACGACATGTACAATTTTTTAATGGTTTGAATATTTTTAAGTTGGCTGCAAATTCTTATTACAAAACCCAACATTTTCAAAGCTTTATTTGATGTAATTTCAATATGATTTATAAATTTCAGTTTTTGATCAAAGTTTACACCTAAATCATTCCCCTCGACTTCAGTTGTTAGTACTACATCATTAATGGAGTATTCATAAATTATTGGATTTTTTATTCTATGAAATTTCATAATAAGACATTTACTTAAATTTAGTTGTATATGGTTGGTTCTCTTGGCACCAAACAAAAAGTTTAAACAAGTTATTAGGCAATTTCTGACAGTCATTAATATTTTTTATAGCTTTATATATTTTTATATCGTCTGCAAACATTAAGACTTGGACATCATTGAAAATAGAAAGAACATCATTCACAAATAACAAAAATAAAATTGGTCCCAAATGTGACCCTTGTGGAACGCCGCTGGTAAGTTTACGTTTGAAATTGTTAAATAACGCTCAAAAAAATTATTTTAGTTAATGTCATTTGGAGGCAATTGTTGGCGGATTAACTGTCGGGTCACCGATTCCATAATTATTTATTTATTGACGCCCTATTGGGGTTTTACATATTAAATACAAATGTCATTTATAAAAACAGTATAACATAAATAAAAAGATATCAAAATATATAAATAAAGCATAAAATTAATATAATAAATAAGAATATATCTTTTTAATTAAATGAAGACAATATTAGCGAAACTCAATCAAAATCTGGAGACAGAAAAATCAGAAAAAGATATTGGTTCCATTGGGACTCGAACCCAGGTCCCTACGCTTACATGGCAAAGGCTCCACCGATTGAGCTATGGAACCCATTTCCAATTCGGTCACTTTAAACTGTATCATACTTCGACTAAGAACTACCAACATTATCTTCATTTTCTTACCGCACATATTATTGGCTGCTATCTTTGTATATGATATTTTACTCATAAAGTTAAAAATAAAAATAAAAATAATATATGTAATGTTAATTCCACGTGAATGATATTAGAGAACTCGTAGGTACAATTCATATACCTACGAGCAACGAAAACATAAAAAAATCAAAACTCATTAATTTTTACTTAATTACTCGTTGTATGCAATTAGAATACGAACAATAAAAATAAAAACAACAAACAAAAGAAAATGGAATTAAAATAAAATGATTTCTCATTGATTATTTACAGCTTAAAAAGTGGTGGACTAATTTGGCTTTAAATGTATCAATGTTTAAATTGAACGAGTCAGCGATATCAGTTAGTTTATTGCCCAATCTATGAATTCTTTCTAAAACAGTTATTGTTAGAAAATAGAATATTCCGCCTAGTTTATTTTGGAGGTGTATGTAAGGATAACAAGTATATAACATCAGGACAGTCCAACCTTGAATGAAAATTTTTATGTAATAAGGGGAGATGAAATATTATTCGCCTTTCAGATAATTTCGATACATTAAGTTTACTGCGTAAATTGATATAATGTATAGATTTAAACGATAAAACTTAATAATGTTAAAAATACAACTTGGCTACTGTTAAGTAATTACACGTATGATTACCTTATTTATTTAAATGTGGTAAATAGACAGCATCTTGGCATTTTTCTCGATTAGGCTGAATGAATTGTGATGTTTGTATTAATTTGGCATTCAATTAATGAAAATAATTTGCAAACTAGACATGGAGATTAAGGGACTAATGCACTTGTGTTAGTAGGTATAATAAAACTTGGAGCAGGTGAATGAGTTTGTGTATTTGGGTAGAATGTTAGTGGTGATTTTAAAAAGAGAGATGGTAAGGCTGATAGAGATATTGAAACAAGAGTGAATTTCGGTAACTCCATTAGGAGGAATATTAACGCTAGAAATATTTCGATTCTCACGCCTGCAAAATTTGAAATCGAGCGTCTTATTTGCGCGCGGCAAGTAAGCGAGAAAGTGGTTTTTATTAATTTTGTTCATAATTTTATTAGAATGAAAAAAGTTAGAAAATAGAAAACCTCAAAAATAGTCTTAGCCATAAAGGGGTATTTTAAAAAAATTGATTCTTGTATTACTTCATAGTTAAGTCATGAAAAAACTTTTATTTTAAGTGGTTTACGCTTATATTTTTTGTTACGTAAATAATAATTTTATTGTAATTCCAATACAAAAAAATGCTAGTTAAAGCATCAATTTATCCGTAGCATATTTTTTGATGTTCATACTGAAAGCCGATTCGTCGTAAAGATGAATCAAAATAGTATCTAAATAGGATTTCGCGTATAACTTCATCTTAACGGAGGACTAAATGCCGTTTTTTTTTTAACTCCACACAGGA
This sequence comes from Limnephilus lunatus, assembly GCA_917563855.2. Classification (NCBI taxonomy): domain Eukaryota; kingdom Metazoa; phylum Arthropoda; class Insecta; order Trichoptera; family Limnephilidae; genus Limnephilus; species Limnephilus lunatus. The sequence continues at coordinate 43,415,058 of OU830603.1, read as the reverse complement.
GGTCCTGAGGAAAATAATTTCCCACAGGGCCTATGCCATCTTTGAAGATGCTGTGTGGAGGGTCTTTTTGAGGAAAGGAAGGAGTGAACATGAAGAGACCCATGTTGTAGGAGAGAGGAAACACAGAGGCCGGTAAATCGTTCCACAGCCGTGCTGTTGTACTCAAGAATAAGTCGTAAAAACGACCCGTTCTCATGTGACTAATGTCAACGGTGTAAAAATGTTGGGCGCGTGTTTGGCGTGTTTCCCGACTGTACACCAGTGCCGAGGGGATCAATGAAGCTAGTTCCTCGGAGCATCTTCCATTGTAATACCAGTAGAACAAGAACAGCATTCCCACCTGACGCCTGTGCTCTAAAGATTGCAATTCGTCTGTTAAGATGGGAGAATCTATCAAACGGACCGCCCGTTTCTGCACAGAGTCGAGGATTTTTTAAAGGTATTTCGGAGCTCCAGACCAGAGGTGGCTCCCAAATTCAACCGTTGGGCGCACTTGCGATTTGTACAGGGTAAGCGGTTGTGTACTATTAAAAAATAAAAAATAAAAGTATCTGCGGGCCCTGTACAATACGCCCAGTTTCTGAGATGCTAACTTAACTCAGGTTTCGATGGAGCTCCCGTACCTGAGCTGGTCACTTAGAGTTACACCAAGCATATCAATGGAGGTCCTGTTCGGAAAAATGCTTCCGTTGAAGGAGACTAGATTATCATTTCGATCCCTTTTAGACGTTATCAAATATGATTGGGTCTTTGAAACCCCAAGAGAAAACACTCTTGAGGTAACCGTCCATTCTTTGCTTTAAAGCCCTCCGAGCTATTGGGGTTTGTGTGCTCTTTGGAGGCTTGTCAAACAAAAAACTATCATGGACTGTACTGTCATCCGCGTAACAATGAATCGGTGCACATGACAATAGGTCGTTGATGTGCAACAGAAACAAAGTCGGAGACAGAACCGATCCCTGTGGGACGCCAGCATTTATCGAATGCGAGGAAGAGGTGAAACCGTCAGCAACCGCCTGAATCGACCTCTTCCTCAAAAAGTCGGCAATCCACGCACACAAGGATGCGAGAAGTCCGTAAAAACGCAGTTTGTTGACAAGAGCTTGATGCCAAACCCGGTCAAAGGCCTTGGAATTTTCCAGTGAAACCGTTTGGGTCTCACCAAAAACGTTCCAGGCACCGTCCCCAAACATGCGTCACATACGCGAGAAGATCACCGCACGAGCGGTTTCACCGGAATCCGTATTGACGGTCGTTAATAATTTTGTTCTTCTCGAGGTATGTGAGCAGTTTGTCATTGATCACACGTTAGATCACTTTTGACAGAACAGATGTGATCGCTATGGGGCGGTAGTTGGCTGGGTTGGAGCGGTCACCCTTCTTTTTAGTGGGGTGAATGATCGCTTTTTTCCAACCAGAGGGCACAGAGCCTGACTTCAGGGACATCTTGAAAAGCTTCGTCAAAATTGGAGCTATTTCTACAGCGCACCTCTGCAATACCAGGGCAGGTATTCCGTCAGGCCCGCTAGCTTTTTTAACATCAAGCCCTCGCAAGACTTGGAGTATATGATATGGATGCCGGATCCTCAGCTTTTTCATATGATAATTGCAATGAGGAACCGACGGCGGGGTAGCACCTTGATCATCGAGGGTCGAGTTTTCCGCGAACATTTTGCCTAATACGTTAGCCTTTTCGGCGGCGGTATTTGCTAGAGAGCCGTCAGGTCTGGTAAGAGGTGGCAGACTGGGTTTGCAGAAATTGCGACCTATTTAGCCCGCCAGCGACCAGAACGCTCTGCTGCCGTGCGGGCAGGCAACCAGCTTTCTGCTGATCTGCAGGTCGTGCTCGAATTTTGACCTGTTAATGATCTTCATGCATTCCTTTGCCATTTTATTATATACTGTTCTGTTTTCGGACGTTCGAGATATGTTGTAGGTTCGGTAAGCCGCGTTGTTTTATCGCACTGCTTCGGAGCATTGTCGACTGAACCACGGCTTTGAGTCCACACCAGTTTCTTTAATAGTGGATTGGATGATGCTATCCATCGCGGATGTGAGGACTTCACCAATTTTCTGGGCACATCTTGAGGGATCCAAAGTCCGAAAACAGACAGCTGACCACGGGAAAGCATTGAAATGAGCCCGCAGACCAAACCAATCTGCTGATCTATAGTGCCACACTTTTCTCTTCAGCCGCTCGTTTGGCGGTCTGAAGGTTACAGGGATTGACGTCGTCACCAGGCAGTAGTCGGACGAACCTAGAGGCGCTGTGACCTCAATATTGTAACCATGTAGCAAAGTGGTTAAAAACAGATTGGTGCGGTGAGTCTGGACATCAGGAACCCTTGTAGGCTCCTGAACCATTTGTTCCAGTCCGTAGCAGAGGGCGAAGGATTCCGCCTCTCGTCCAGCCGAGTCAGTTGGTCCTGAGAACTTTAACCAAGGTTCGTTATAAACATTGAAGTCCCCCAGGACCACAAACTCTGCCGTAGGGAAGCGGGGCAAGAGATCATCAACAGTATTGCTTAGATGTTTGAAGAGTTCGAACGTATCTGAAACGCCAAGGTTCGGTGAGCGGTATAAACACGCGTAAAATCTTACCGTTCTGGCAAGATTGACGCGCACCAACATTACGTCGAATCTGGAGTTCTCCAAATTCAACAGTCGCACACAATTGAAGTCAGCTCGGCTGAAGAGACAGGCACCTCCTTTGGGTCTGAATTTGCCCATGAGGGTGAAACCCGGGCAATCCAGATAGGCTGTAGGCTCCGCTATTTGCGTTTCGGAAAGGAAAAGAAGGTTGGGACGTTGGGTGAGAAGGTGGTGGTGGACTGAGTTTAAGTTTTTGTGCAGGCCGCGAATGTTGGTGAAGTTCACCAACAGTTTTGGCCTGCAGCGGGGACTCCTGCTTCTCGCCGTTGTAATGATGTTATTTGCTGTTGTGTTGTTGTGTTGGCGCTAATAAAAAACGGTCAAAAGAAACGAAACTAGCAGTCCACAATGGAGTCCTGGTATCTACCCTGGTGTATGGCAGTGAGGCATGGAACTGGAAGAGGAAGGATGAAAGTAAACTGAATGCTGTTGAAATGAGATCCCTAAGGCGTATACGTGTGGTAAAACAATGTATGATCGTGTGAGAAATGTGGATATCCGCAAAGAATATAAGACTGATGTTATCATATTGAGTAAAATTAGGAAAGGGACCCTCAGATGGTTTGGGCATGTAGAGCGAATGAATGAAGAAAGTAGTGTAAGAAGAATATACGACGCAAATGTGAATGGTAGAAGAAGTCGGGGACGCCAGAGGAAGACATGGCACGATCAAGTGAATCAGATACTTGAGTCGGGCCATATCAAAAGTCAGAATAATGAGAAGAGAATGTATGAGAAGATGAATGAATTTGAGTGAGGCAAAGAGTGTGTGCCAAGACCGAGTTGTTTGGCGGTCGATCCTCTCTGCCTACCTCTGCGGGGGAAACGGCGTGATGGTTAGGGTTAGTTATAGTTAGTTAATGAGTATAAGATTTTTTTTTTAAATTTTAATTCTTTCCCCTCCCTCCAATTTTCTTACTTTTTCTTTCCGGAAGAATCTTTTACAAAGTATCAGATAACTTTTAAAAAAAGATGAAAGAAATAGATAAAGTGGTTCTGAAGTTATGGCGTGACCAAGGGAAACCGGCATTCATTTTTAAATTTATAAATAACTTAGTATTTATATTAATTTAAAAGAAAAATCAGATAAATTAGCAAATAAATTTTATTTGATTAATTTGTGTTATTTCACAATTAATTCATTTAAAATAATATATAGTATATTTGCGGCACGTTCCAGAGTGGAAGATACTATCAGTATCGCCCTGGTGTAAGACCACCATTCAGAATTGAAACGATGCTTGAAAATGGCTTTAGCCGTGTTTGGTGAACAGATCTGAATAGCCAGGTACTTCCCAACCTTCCTCTTCCCCACCTCCTTCCCTATCCCACTACCTTCAGCCTCACAACATACCCCAATTGGGGATGCCATAGTCTCACTGGCTCCAGACGGGAGCAGTTGAGATTCTTGTGCGGTATTCACTGTAAAAAAAAAAAAAATGATTTCTGCGAATAAACAAAAGCCATTAATACTTATTTTATATTTATTTTATCTTATTTAAAGAATTGTTTTATGATGCGCAAAAAATGTAAAATTTTTTTTTTTTAAAGTTCTTTTATTTCGAAGAACGCTTACTATTAATGTACATGGGTTCCTATTTTATGTTTCTGGGATTGTTTCGAAAATGTTTTTTAATTTCAAGAAAAATATGTAAGTCAATGAGTTGACTACGTCCAAAAAATATCAATTTGCATCAAGCTCTTGAGACAAACCACAAACTTCCTTTGTAGACTGTCAAAATGCTTGCCACAAACAAAAATCACGTGCAGTGTTTCCAACTTAATGGAAAACTACTTCGTACAAGCCACTATTGATAGTGTCGGAATCTCTTAAGATATTTTCAAAAATATTTTTTTATTATTTATTTATTCTTCGTATATTTACATTACAAAGGTATAGTATATTGTCCTCCACACTAGGAGTTCACCTGTATTGTAGAGGATATTTTTCAGTTGTAAATTATAAATTATAAAATGTAAGTAGTAAATTTAAATAAGTTATTCTATAAATTATATAAAATTATCATATTTTTATTAATATTAATACTATCAAATTATTATATTCAGTAAATTATAAAATGTAAGTAGTAAAGGAAATTTTTCAGTTGTAAACTATAAAATGTAAGTAGTAAAACAAAAACAAACAGTGGTCTTAGTTACTATAAAGAAGAAACAATAAAAATCAAAATATACAGAAAAAATAAAAATAAAAATTTGGTAATTAAACATAACTTGATTGACTGCCGTAATGTACCATATTATGAATATGAACCAAATTCATTTTAAGAAAATTAATTTTATAAATTTTATTATGATAAAACTATTCTAACAGACAGAACAATTAGTCATAATAGACCCGATATAGTTTTGATCATATGTATAACATGACAAAATTAAAAAAAAAAACAACTTAAATCATTGATGTCGCTGTTCCAAATTCTTGTAATATTCAGAAAACTGTTTCTGAATAAATAAGAAAATCTACTGGCATTATATCTAGCTCTCTCACGCGCCAAACTTATAAATTAAAAGTTAAAAGGATTGTAGCCAGATCCATTGGTTTTTTGCATTCAATAATATTAGTTTTTTATATTGTGTTGGAAGTGAATTGTATAGTTTAATAGCCTGGTGTATCTGTAGTGTTTTTGTCAAAAGGATGTGTTTGTTTTTGGTATTTGTAGTTGGCGTGCATGTCTTGTTCTAGTATTGCGAGAATTTTGTGAAGTGTTAAATGTGTTTAAGTTCTTGTAAAGGAAAGTTAGTATTTTTGTTTTGAATATAATTTTTGAATTTGCAGCACTGGGAATTTTTCGAATATGATTGAAGTGGGTGTTAGTATTGGTAATTTAAGTATTACTTTTATGAGGGTTTTCTGAGCTTTAAACAGTGTATTTATGTATTTTTTACTGGTACAGCCCCAGGCAATAATGCCGTATTCCATTATGGATTGTTCTTTGTTCTAGTGCGAGGTATATATTTTTTATATCATTTATGTTTGGAATATTTCTCACGTTTTTAAAGAAGATAATCAACTTGTTTATTTTTCCTATTTCTGAATATATATGCCTATCCCATTTTATATAACGGTCAAAGTATATGCCAAGATATTTAATATTTTCCGTTTGTGTAATTGGGGGACAATCGCATAGGGTGTGTGTTGATTGACAAGAATATTTTTAAGATGGATGTTATTGGAGGGTTGGCCTCTTGAGTTTATGCTGAAAGTTATGAATTTCGTTTTATCTATATTTAAAGTTTATAAGTTAGAGTCAAGCCATTTTTTAGTAATATTTAAATCAAACTCTGCTTTTGTGATTAGTGTTTTCCAGTCATTTGCCTTAAAGAGTAACACAGTATTATCAGTGAAACTTATAATTGCCCCGTCTATTTGGAGGTGACACAGGTCATTAATATATATAAGGAATAGGATTGGACCAAGCACGCCGCTTTGGGGTACTCCGTAGGATACTTGTTCCTTGTCGCTACATGTGTTTTCTATTGAGGTATACTATGTGCGATTTCCCATATAGCTTTCGATTAATTTGAGTTCTGTTCGCTTGCTTCCGATGTTTTTAAGTTTATTGAATAGGTTTTGATAGTGAATTGTGTCAAACGCTTTAGCCAGATCTAGGAATATTCCAATGAATTTTTTGCCCTGATCTATATTTGTTTTGAGGAAATCTGTAACTGAGGCTATTGTTTTTGAGGTACTCATATTTTCCCTGAATTCAAATTGATTGGGTGATAGTATATTATTTTTGTTGAGAAAAGTTAACAGATTTTTTTTGATATGTTTCTCGAGAATTTTAGAAAGTGTGTTCAGAATTGTAATTGGTCTGTAGTTATTTATTTCTTTCTTTTTTCCATTTTTGTAAAAAACTCGTTCAAATTGCTGGGCGACCGGGATTTCTATTAAATCTTCAATAATTGAATTGTATATTTTTGCTATTTTTACTAATAATTTTATTAAAGGCAGTTCTTAGTCGAAATATGATACAGTTAAAAATGACCGAATCGGATAGGGACGCAATAGCTCAGTTGGTAGAGTTGCGCCTAGGTAAGGTGAAGGTCCTGGGTGCAAATCCCAGATGTGACCGTATATTTTTCTGACTTCTGGTTTCAGATTTTCAATTGAGTTTAGCTAATACGCTAAAAATAAATGTTCACCCTAAACTTGCAGAAAAAAGTCAATAGATGTCGTATATCTCTACATATTATAAATTAAAGTCCTCCCCCGAGTCCGTCTGTTTGGAAAGGGAAGATTATTGTAATCCAGCCTTGAATTTTTTTTACTTGTACCTGTTCAAGTGTTTCTATGCTAATTATTTTTTATTGTTGCAGCGATACCAAACTTTCTCTATCCTAATTATACGAAAATGTAAGTATATACATATTTTCCATTGTTATGTATTTAATTTATAAATTTTTGAAGATATAAATTTTTTTGATCAGTTTCACTAGACGGAAGGAAAGTTTGAGCTTGATTAGGGAACACTCATACGCCCACAATATCAGTTTATGATTTCAGAAGACATAGTAGTATCCGTCCACCATTCCAGCACATAGACACACAAACAGATGCACACAATGTCGGTTTATGACTTCAACATACTATAATCCATCCACCATTCCAGCACACAGACATACAGACAGATGGCCCCAATATTGGTTTATGACTTCAGCAGACCAAAATCCATCCACCATTCCAGCACACAGACACACAGACAAATGCCCACAATGTTGGTTTATGACTTCAACAGACTATAAACCATCCACCATTCCACACAGACAGATGCCCACAATGTTGGTTTATGACTTCAACAGACTATAATCCATCCACCATTCCAGCACACAGACACACAGACAGATGCACACAATGTTGGTTTATGACTTCAACAGACTATAATCCATCCACCATTCCAGCACACAGACACACAGACAGATGCCCACAATGTTGGTTTATGACTTCAACAGACTATAATCCATCCACCATTCCAGCACACAGACACACGGACAGATGCCCACAATGTCGATTTATGACTTCAACAGACTATAATCAATCCACCATTCCAGCACACAGACTTACAGATTGATGGCTACAATATTGGTTTATGACTTCAGCAGACTATAATCCATCCAGCATTCCAGCGCACAGACACACCGACAGATGGACACAGTATCGGTTTATGACTGCAACATACTATAATCCATCCACCATTCCAGCACACAGACACATAAACAGATGCCCTCAAGTCGGTTTATGACTTTAAAAGAATATAATCCATCCACCATTCCAGCAAGCAGACATACAGACAAATGCCCACAATGTCGGTTTATGACTTCAGCAAATGTGAAATTCGTAGCGTTACATTGGACTTTCTTATAAGCATTTTTTCAATATTACAGTACCTTCCTGTCATTGATATAGTGACATTTCTTTGGACTAACTGTACACATTATTCCTTGTTTGAAATTTAAAATGGTTTTGATTAAATAGGTAAATATTTAAGTACTCATTTACAAGTCTTATAATTTCAGAGGAAATTTTAGTTTTGATTTATTAAATAACATAAAATTATAAAAAACGCTTTTTTGGACGTGAGCTCTAGAACTGTTTACATAACTAGTTTAGTTTACTAACTCTAATGAACTAAATCTTCTAAAAAATACAAAAATGTCTTCTTCATCGGAGATATAAACATTGACATATTAGAAAAAGGTCATTCAAATAGAACTGATTATCTGCAAACACTGGCCGCCCACGGACTTAAAAGTTTGATAAATAAACCTACGCGTGTAACCAATGACACCATATCTTGCATCGACCACATATTCAGTAAGACTATTAAATCAACCAACTCTATTATATTCACCTCTACTATAACCGACCACTATACAACAATATTATCTATTACAAAAAAAAAAATACAAAGATCGCAGCCCTATCCAATTATCGTGCAGAAGACAGAAACCAAATGGAATGAAGTAAAACAACAGTTACTCAATTCAAACTGGATAAACTTACTGGAGAACTTTGATACAAATAAAGTCTGGGGTAATTTCGTTGAATATATAATTAACATAAATAATTAAATCAATAGAAAAAAAGATTTCACATAAAAACCAACATCTTAAACCATGGATAACCCAAAACGTTATAAATTGCATTAGAAAAAGAGATGAGCTACACAGGAAAGTTAAATTAAATCCTTGTGATATTTTTATACAACGATATTATAAAAGACACAGAAATATCTGCAAAAATGTTGTACGCAATGTCAAAGAAAATTATTATAAGAAAAAAATAGACGAATGTAACAATGACACGCGCAAATTATGGAATATCATTAATGAAATTACAAGTGCAAAATCATCCCATAACAAGAGCATAGACGAACTAACAATTGAAAATACCCAAATCTCTTTCGTGAAGCATCCAGACAAAATTCTCGAATACGTAAACGAATGTTTTACTAATATAGGGTCACAATTAGCAAAGAAAATCAGACAACCAAAAACTAGCATTTTACTAGAAGAAAATGAAAGTATGAACCAGATAGATAAATTAAAGTTAACTGATGTAACCAATACTGAAATCAGAAACCCAATTTTATCCCTTAATGTTAACAAATCATCGGGAAATGATATAATCTAAAATAAAACAATAAAACTACTCTAAAATAAACTGACCTTCCCATTGACATACTTGGTCAATCTGTCTATATCTACGAACGTATTACCCTCATGCCTTAAAAAGCTTCAGTTATACCCATACATAAAAGTCGTAATAACCGACCCATAAGTCTCTTATGCTCCCTTTCAAAAATTTTGGAAACTGTAATGAAGAAGCAAATTATTCAATTTCTTGAACTTGGCTTTAGGGAAAATCTAAGCACCAATGATGCCATAGAAAATTTAACAAGCATAGCCATAAAAAACATAGATGATGGGAAAAGTGTTTGGCTTTATTCATAGATCTTCAAAAAGCTTTTGACACAATAGACTATAAAATATTACTTAGTTAAAAAAAATAGGAATGGCCTAAACTACAATTAACTTATTAGAGTCATATATGACAGGGCGAGACTAACAAGAACAAATTGTCAAATAAAAGAGCAAAATACTATCTTTAAACTATGGCGTCCTTCAAGGAAGTGCACTGGGACAGATTCTATTCATTACCCACAATATCAACGATTTAACTAACCTTTCAATTAAAGGAAACATAATCAGTTTTGCTGATGATACTGTTTTATTATTTCAAGAAGAAAATTGGACGGATTAATTTAACGAGGCTGAAAAAGGGCTTAGTGCACTTCAAAATTGGCTTAAAATCAACTCGCTTACCCTTAATATTATCAAAACAAAATACATAAAATTTTCAATAAACGCAAGGAGCCAACCAATAAAATCACTAGAACTAAAACTAGACGAATGCCATGGAAATAATATACAATGTTGCTGCCCCGTCATCGAAAAAACACAAAACATAAAATATCTCAGAGTAATAATTGACGAAAATCTTAAATGGGACCTACACATCAAAGGTATTGCGGAAAAACTCACAAGCCTTATATATTTCTTTAAATAAAAAGGATATGAAAAAGGTCTACTACTCGTTATGTCATTCTCGAATTGAATATGGAATCATTAGATGGAGATCTGCTACACATACGTACCTACACAACCTGAATACGATTGAAAAAGGAATCATAAAGACTATATTAATAAGTGCCAATCAGAACGCCTTCAATTGAAATTTTTAATATCTTTGATATACCAAATGTACAGCAAATATATGCCAAAAATATATTATTGAAGCTTTTCAAAAATAATGAATCCTCTACTAGACCATGTATGCATAACACTAGATCGAATAAAAATGATTAAAAAAATATTCCAAGTTATAAAACCACATTCGGAAAAATAAACTATACATACTTTGCAACAAAACTCCATAACATTTTTCCCGAAGACATAAAACTAATAAAAAATCCTAATGAACACAAATCAAGAATAAAAATATGGCTGAAAGAGGTCAATGCAAAAACCCTAATGAAGATACTAAAAACGACATAGAAGACAAATAAACCATATTTAAATAACTTTAGTCTGCATCGGCACAGGACCCCCTAGTGAGGAGGACTAAGAAATACAATATTTTATACTTAATATCACCATTATGTTTTGTATGTAACAATTATTTTATATAGTCACAAAAAAATAAAAAAAATTAAAAAAACTACAAATTTATTATCATCTGCTTATAGTACTTACATGCCAAACTTTAATACCGACCTGACGTTGATACAGAAATCATATTTATAGGCGAGATTAACGTCCGAAAAGTGGTATGCCTACCTGTCCCCGCCTTTCTTGGTCGCCCATATGTTTTTATGCATATTTCTCTATCGCTTACGGTCATTGTAAAGTCAGTACTGTAGGTACCTGCGTGAGTATGGATCGTATCAAGTTCGAGTCGGCATTTAAGTTTAGCGCATACTGTACTCTTCTTGCTTAATAAATGTCTTTGATCTGAACCAAAGACATTAAAATATAAGAGATATGCTATCGGCAGTTATTTTTACTGAGTGGGACTGTGCTTCCTGTTGTCGCTGATATTGTTAATCAACACTACTACACAATTTCAAAATTAAATAAAGTAACAAATTCTTTCCATATTCAAACTAAATATATTGTTAACTGCAGACCTTCACCTTCTTCTGGCACCTTCAAAAATCTACTAAATGAACGAATTCTTTCCGTATTCAAATATTCTTAACCAATACTACTGCACAAAAAATCAACTAAATGAATGAATTCTTTCCGTATTCAAACTATGCCCATTAGACGGTAATCCGCCGACGGTCCGGCGACCATCTTAGCATACCTCCTGTATTTCAATAACTTTGAACTGCACTCACTTTATGAATAAATTTTAACAAATATTAACTGTTATAAAACATATGTTTTCAGTGATGGATGCGAACTTCCCACTAAACCAGATCATGGTTTCTATGTGGTGGAGAACTGCGAAAGACCTCTGGTCATCGGTGATCTGGTGGCTCCGAACACTGTGTTGAATTACTTCTGCGAAGACAACTATATCCCCTCTCAAAACCTGTCTGTGTGCACGCAGAACAAATCCTGGTCGCCTAATGTCACTTGCAGAAGTTAGTTCACATTTCCTTGTTTTTAACAAATTAGCCTTCAAGTCATACAGGTATTATGGAAATCGTTGCGTCTCCCTATATCATGGTGAGAAATATGATTTAAATTGTGATAGATACAGAAAACACAACCTTTTATATTTAAAACTTAAATTTAACCACAAAATAATTTAAAAAAACACCTTTATGAAATCAAAGTTTTCGTCTGCAATTTGAAAAAAAAAAATTAATCTTGGAAATTTTTACATGAAATGATAAAAAAGTGAAGTGACGATAATAGACTTTGTCTAATAAAATATGTGTGTGTTAGTGGCGGTCTGTAAGTTTTCAGTCAGCTAGAGTAGTAAGATTGGAAAATACGACGTTATTGATGTTGTAGCTGAAAACGTTTTGTTTTTTTTTTTCAAAATTTTAACTTTTTGCATGAAGATCTTTCAGTATTTGGATGCGGCGCATCCCCACACTGAAAGAATCCTGAAAATCTTCAAACAAAATAATGAATTTTTGAAAAAAAAAAAAAACGTTTTCAGCTACAACATCAATAACGTCATATTTTTCAATCTTTGCACTCTAGCTGACTGAAAACTCTTGGATCGCCACAGGTTTATGTGTGTTTTTGTTTTCATTATCAGTAACTTTACTTGGAAAAAATGTAAGATAAGCCATTTTAAAATTTTTATTTATGTTCTCATTAAAATTTATGTTTAAGATTTGTAGACAACCAATTAATTTTATATGTTTCCTTTCAGAGAACTGCGAGATGATGACCTCGGACAGCGTAAACTTTGTGTGCCTGACAAGCAGTAATAAACGCGTGGCTTGCGACCGAATCATGCCCCACGGCTCCTCCGTGCACCCCTTCTGCCGCCAGGGATACTCGCCCCTTGGTGAACTGGACACCGTTCGCTGCCGTGATGGCAAATGGGATAAGAGAATTCCAAAGTGTATACAAATGCTAGGTAGGTTCTCGTCCATTCACGCCTTTATATTTATCATGACAATTTATGCTAACGGAGCTGTGACGGCAAAAAAAATAAATTAACATATGTTCCTTATCGCTATAATGCTGCAGCTCTTTCTTACACATTACATAATGGTTAAACACACAAAATACGTGTGACTGTTTCCTCAAAAGTACTACTTTTTTGCGACGGTAATTGCGTCATTGCATTTCATTGCGTTTCATACGTGTGATTAAGATGTATAAAAATGATTGTAAGTTTCCTTTGGGGAGGGGAGGGGGGGGGGGTACAGACATACGATCACCGTTTGTCACATTTTCGACTTTTGTCATTTAGTGTGAAAGGAAGAACAGGAGCATTATTTAGATATACCGACCACGGAGGCCGTCAATGTGATATTTAACTAATCCAGTACATGGATAATCTTCCTACACATGAGTTTCTCCAGGTTGAAGTTCTCAGTTTGGCGACCGATAAGTCAAAAATATCTTAAGATACTTTGTAGGCAGACAGTGAATAGTCTATTTTGGATGCCTAGCACTTGCAGGGTGGAAAATGTTCAATTGTATGTCGTGTGTTGTATTGATATTTATAATTATTTTGGATGAAAAACTAAGTTTCGCCAATCATATCCACCAAATTATGAACGAAGGTTTGAAAACAATAGGCTTCGTTTTAAGAAGAACTAAAAACTTCAATTCCATACAAGCCATTAAAATATTAAACGTATCTCTAGTAAGAAGCCTAATTAAATATAACTCGGTAGTTTGGTCTCCATCTTACAAAATTCACATTAAGGGCGTTTAACCAGACAGCGGGCGAAAATTCACATTTTGTCGAAAAACGATCTTAAGATCTTACAGGGCGGTTCCAATGAGAAAGATTTATTATTCTCCGTACCAGCTTTTTAAAATTATAACTCAATATCGATTTTATTTCATTCAAAAGTTGCTTTGATTTATACCTGCATAAAAAATGCTGAAAGGCGTGACGATAAAACTATTAAAATTATGTACTTTTTGTAATTATTTTTTAATCGTAAATATTTATCATTTTTCAATAATGTCTAAGCAAAATAAGAATGTAAAAAAATCTGAAATATATTAGATTGTAAGTGCGCAAATAAATACAGAAATTGTATGAATGTGAGTGAGAGAAAGAGTGTGTGCCAAGACCGAGTTGTTTGACGGTCCATCGTCTCTGCAAGCTCTGCGGGGAAACGGCGTGATGGTTACTTACAGTTAGTTAATGAGTATAAGTTTTTTTTTTAAACTTCTAATTCTTTCCCCTCCCTCCAATTTTCTTACTTTTTCTTTCCGGAAGAATCTTTTACAAAGTATCAGAAATATGAATGAAATAGATAAAGTGGTTCTGAAGTTATGGCGTGACCAAGGGAAACAGGCATTCATTTTTGTATATATAAATAACTTAGTATTTATATTAATTTAAAAGAAAAATCAGATGGATTTCTTCAAATTAACAAAAACCATTAATACTTATTTTATATATTTTTTTATCTTATTTATAGAATTGTTTCATGATGCTTACATAATGTAATTAATTTTTTTAAAAGTTCTTTTATGTCGAAGAATGCTTACTATTAATGTACATGGGTTCCTAATGATTCTGGGATTGTTTCGAAAATGTTATTAATTTCAAGAAATGGCCAAGATCACCCTTACTGGGTGTAAACCATATAAATAATTTAAAAATATGTAAGTCAATGAGTTGACTGCGTCTAAAAAATATCAATTCGCATCAAGCTCTTGAGACAAACCACAAACTTCCTCTGTAGACTGTCAAAATGTTTGCCACAAACAAAAACCACGTGCAGTGTTTCAAACTCAATGAAAAACTACTTCGTACAAGCCACTATTGATGGTGTCGGAATCTCGTAAGAGCGAAAGTGTCAACAACAAAATATTTAAACCCATCGTTCAAATTGCTCGACGACCGGGATTTCTATTAAATCTTCAATAGTTGATTTGTAGATGTTTGTTATTTTTACTAATAATTTTATTAAAGGCAGTTCTTAGTCGAAATACGATACAGTTAAAAATGACCGAATCGGATAGGGACGCATTAGCTCAGTTGGTAGAGTTGCGCCTCGGCAAGGTGAAGGTCCTGGGTGGGAATCCCAGATGTGACCGTATATTTTTCTGACTTTTCTGGTTTCAGATTTTCAATTGAGTTTAGCTAATACGCTAAAAATAAATGTTCACCCGTAGATGTCGTATATCTCTACATATTATAAATTAAAGTCCTCCGCCGCGTCCGTCTGTTTGTTCGCGACAAACTCAATACTGAAAGATTTTTTATGCGGATTTCACCAATAGATAAAGTGATTCATGGGGAAAGTTTTGGTATATAATTTGTCAAGGTTTTGTGTAAATGGTTGAAATATATAATTAAAGACGAATGTCTCTATGTGGTGGACGAGCGGGCTGGCAAGCGGGCGGTATGGATTTGATTTGTATGCAAATTAATAGATGGCGGTGTGAGTTAAAAGTTTGGGTAACCATCCAGTAGATGGCGTTATGTTTCGTTAGCTACAGCAACGCGTGGCCGGGTATGCTTGCTAAAAATAAAAATACATAAAAATTTACTCCAGATTCTATCTAGATTCTATTTAGTTTGGGTTTTAATCTTGCAATCATACATAAAGATAGCAGTCAATAAAAATATGCGTTAAGAGAATGTAGATAATTTTGGTAGATATTAGTCGAAGTATATATTATATACAGTTAAATATGACCGAATCGGATAGGGGCACAATAGCTCAGATGGTAGAGTTGCGTTCTGGCAAGGTGAAGGTCCTGGGTTCGGGTCACAGATGTGACTGTATCTTTTTCTGGTTTTTCTGTTTTCAGATTTTTTAATATTGTAAACATACAAGTAAGGTATTCCCCAAAAATTTTTAAAGTAATATAAAACTAACTAACTAACCAACCATCACGCCGTTTCGTAGGCAGAGAGGACGGACCGCTTAACACTCCCGTTTCCGCGGTGCGATTTTAGTTTACAACGCTCTTTAAAACATCAATAACTCCTTAAATATGTTAATCATTAAACCTTCATTTTAGGTATTCCTAAAAAATATATTTTTGCATTCGTGAAAAATACTTAAAAAATTGTAATGATTCTGTATAAAATGACAAAAATGTTTTCCTAAATATCGACACATTTCTGTGTCAGATAGAGACAACAAATTTCAAATTTATTTGGTAATAACAGAGAAAACAAAACATTAATTCATTCCAACCTCATAAACCTACGTGCAATATTACGATCTCTTTTTAGTTATGTATAACAAAAAGAGATGTAAAATAAAACGTTTAAATATTTTGGTTAAGTTTTTAGATTTTCACGGCCAAAAGCATTTTTGTTGTTAGTTTTTGGGGTGTTATGCCGTGTTGCGCTACCTCCTTCTATAGCCGACGTTTCGGACAGCGTTACAGCGGACTGACGATGTGATCGTCGGATCTACCGGATCTGTCCTGATGATGGACACTGAAGGAGGTAGCGCAATACGGCATAACACCCCAAAAACTAACAACAAAAACGTTTAAATATTTTGCCTATCTGTAGAGACTATTTTACTTCTCAAAGTTGACATGATATTACGTGTGTCGTCTCTTTCTAGTGCATTAATTTGAAATGTCTAAAAACAGAGATGAAAATATTAATTATCTTTAGGGATGTTATGGAGATCCGTAACCGTATCCGAAACTATCGGTATCCGAAATAAAAAAATATCCGTATGCGTAACCGAAACCGATATAAAAGTTTCGGATAGTTTCGGATAAAGGCGGAGTCTAAATGACATGGCCGAGCCGTCATTTGTCATAAAAGCCGCGCGTGACTGATTGTAAAAACAAATGATAATATAGACTAGAAATAAAAGTCAAATCTTGCCATTTGTATTTTAGTTTTATAATTTTAAAATTCTAATATCCGTAACCGAAATTATCCGAAACTAGCGGATAATCCAAAATAATTTCATATTCGTAACCGTATCCGAAACCGGCATAATATTATTCCTATATCCGTATCCGTATCCAGATCCGAAATTGCATATCCATAACATCCCTAATTATCTTACTGCAAAAAACTTAAGTTGCTAGACTTTGCGTTTACATTAAAGAAAGAGCCACAAAAAAATAAGGAACCACATCGGAAGGTTCGGCCGACCGACCATCTTAGCCTCAAACCAGATTAATTTTTTAATCCCTTTCTGCATATTTCCTTAAAATTGACGACACCATTGGACGAGTGTAGGCAATTGGACAAGGGGGATATTTTTTGCTTAGTTTTATGGGTTTTGGGTTATTTGCAGGGTCATGTCACATTAGTTCATAATAAATGTTTATAGGTATTATTTAATTTTATTTTTATCAAATAATATTTTCGTGAAAGACTTGATTTTCAAGGATGTAAGACAATGACAATGCAGTGTTTTTTTTACATTGCTTCCATACAGGAGGCCCTGAGGTAAATAATTCCCCTCAGGGCCTATGTCATCTTTGGGGATGACCTGTGGAGGGTCTGTTTAGGAAAGGAAGGTAAGGAAGTTCAGGGAAGGAAAAGGTTATAAGGGACGGTAGGAATCTGGGTTTCAGTGTGTCCAGGAGTGACAGACGTATTAATCCATCACTTCCACTGCGGTGCAAGGCGATGTTCCGAGAGATAACAGCTGGAGAAGTCAAAGATACTCCCTCAACCATTTTCTCTCGATCCGGCCTGCCATGCAGCTGGTAGGCAGATACATTCGCCGCCAAGACCCGGACAAACCTCAACCCACGAACCTGGGTACCCCTACTAAGTCACCAAACGTAGTGAACTACTTGGGATAACCAATGACAGAGGTTTTGGTTATCTAATAATAGTTCCCGGGGCGGCGATACCCATACCCGCCTCCCAAATTGAAAAGTGAGGCATTGAACTGGCAGAGGAAGAATGAATGTAGATAATATGCTGTATAAATGAGATTCCTGATATGTACCTATGTGTTGTAAAACCTTATAGTAAAATTATGGGTATAGCCATGTTAAATTGTGGAGATCTGGAAGGAATACGAGGCCGATAAAAATTATAATAATTTTCACCTTTTTATAGCACCACTTCTATAAATAAAATAAATATGATAAATGTGATAAATATAAAAATATATGTGATAAAACACCTCTAGTGCAATTGATGGGTAGGATTGAAAGGTACGCTTAGTTAGTTAGGGCATTAAAAAAGGAATATATGACGCGAAGTGAATTGTGGAAGAAGTCAGAGAAAGCCAAGACAGTCATGGCATGATCAAGTGAATCAAATACTTTCAGTCGGGCCACACCAAGAGATAGAATAATAGAAATATACAGATAAATCATTTTAAAGAGAGTACGTTTGAATTAAGACAAGACAAGACAATAAGACAAGATCTACCTCTGACATCAAGGCCATATTAAGACAGGATGTCAAACCATCTGAGCTCAAGGTAGGCATTAATTCCCTTATTGCCGCTAAAGACAACAAGGTTATCATCAAGTGTCAGACCTCCAACGATGCTAATAAAATCAGAGCTGCAATTCCAGGGCTGACCAACGGTAACTTGGTTGCTTATGAGGGCAAACGTCTTAGACCTAATGTTATCTTGAAGGGGATCGAAAAAGAAACACAAGATTCCGAAATATTAGACATGATCTTGCAACAAAATGATACTATCTACGAAGCCACTGGAAATGATAAGGAAGCTATTAAAATTCAAAGATTCACAAACAGCAGGAAAAACGATAGGCTACGAAATGTTATTCTGATTGTCAAAAAAGAAGTACATTCGGCTATGTTAAAACAAGAAAGAATAAATATAGGTTTCCAGCGAGTCCGAGTCGAAGACAGCTGCCCAATCATGCAGTGCTATAAATGCATGGGATACGGTCACTTCGCCTCAAGATGTACTGAATCAAAAGATCGTTGTCTACACTGTGCTGGCGAACACATCTCTGACTGCACAAAGAAGGAACAAAAAGAAGAATTCCGTTGCTGGAACTGCTTTAAAATGGCCAAAGGCAAAATTGAGGCACCAAAACATAGATCAAACGATAGGGACTGCCCCTACCGTACCATAATGATGTTACGCACAATGGAGAGAGTTGACTATGGCTAACTCAACTGTAACTACAGCATCCGGGTCCCAGGCCAGCATAAATGAATACAAATATGAGAAAATTGAAGATTATAAGCCAAAAAAAAAAATAGCCTTCGAATAATGTATCTTAACGCGAGAAATATCAGAAATAAAATTGACGAGATTGGAGAAACTTTAAAGAGCATCACACCGACTGTACACGTAGTTGCAATATCCGAAACCTGGTTGGAAGATGGTGAGGAGTGCTTCTTCAACATCGACGGCTACCAAAGTGCATTTGCGTCTCGCACCAATGAAAGAGGAGGAGGGGTGATTCTCTACACACACCATTCACTAAATGCTACAACTATTGAAAAACATTGTAGTGAAAATTCCTTCTTAGGAATTAATATCCGCAATAGAAATTTCAAACCGTTAAATATCTATGTTATCTACAGAAAGCCTACCTCAAACATTAACGAATTCTTAATGTATCTTGAATCTATTTTAAATAACTGTAGAAATGATACCCTTATCTTTGGTGATTTCAACATTGACATTCTTCAAAAAAATAATACATCTCTTAAGTACATCAACATGCTAGACTCTTACAACTGCTTCATATGTAACACATCCTATCCTACACGAGTAACAGATACCTCTACTTCTCTAATAGACCATATCATCTCAAACAGACAAAATATTTCCTCAACTACTGCAAATATAGATACCTGCCTAAGTGACCATAACATTTTGATATTAGATTACCCAAACAGCTTGAAACATCACACTAATAATAGAATACATTCTTCTTCAAACAACACCAAAACCGATAAAAACATGTTAAAAGCATATTTCGAATCCCACAACTTTCCACACGAAACCACCAGTAATGCCAATGAAAACTTTAATAATTTTAATGAATACATCAAAACAGCAATAAAATCATCCCAACATAAATCTGAGTTACGTATAGGAGACCAACGGAGGGGTAATACTCCATGGTTTGATGCAAAATTAAATGCACTTATCACACAGCGCAACAATGCGTTTAAACTCTGGAACAAAAATCAGCAAAGTGATATATTCACAGCACTGAGAAATAAAACAAGAAATCAAGTTACCAACTATGTATAGAAGATATGCTAAAACTAAATACTACACGAATATATTTAAAGAAAACCTGCGTAATCCGCGACAGACATGGAAAACAATAAATGCAATTCTTACAAATAGTTCGACACCCCAGAAAGATGAAATTAATTATCTTTTGATTAAGAATGAAGAAATAACATGCCCAACACAGATAGCTTCAACTTTTAACAACTTCTTTATATCAGTTGGGGAAAACTTAGCAGCTACAATTGCATCATGTCCAGATGATTCTATCACTATAAACACGGATCAAAAAGCAATCCAGTCCCTATATATGGCCAAAACAAATAAAACAGAAGTTCTCAGTATCATCTCTCAACTAAAGTCTAATGCATCTCCAGGTTTAGATGGAATTACACCCGTGCACCTGAACTTTTGCAAAGATATATTAGCTGACCACCTTGTTTTTCTTATTAATCAATCCCTGGATAGTGGAATCTTCCCAGATCAACTAAAGATAGCAAAAATAATTCCGATTTACAAAGATGATTGCAAAAAAAATCCTTCTAATTATCGTCCTATATCCATCCTCTCTGTTTTCTCTAAAGTTTTTGAAAAGGTTATTAAGCTTAGGCTCACTAAATATCTCTTATCAAACAATTTACTCGCATCCCAACAGTATGGATTCAGAAACCAATCTAACACAAAATGTGCTGCTTTCGATTTTGTATATGCCCTCCAAAAACATATGGACCAGGGTAAGCATACTGCAGGCTTATTTATAGATTTAAAAAAGGCTTTCGATACGGTTGACCATGAGATTCTACTAAAGAAGTTAGAACACCTAGGCATAGTAGGCACTCCCCTGAAGTTACTGTGTAGTAACCTCTCTAACCGACACTGTCAGACCTTTGTTGGAAAAGGGACAAGCAGTATGGGAACGATAAAATGTGGTGTGCCTCAGGGCTCCGTACTTGGACCATTACTATTTTTAATATATATAAATGATATTGCTAAATGGGGACTTAAGGGTACAATACAACTTTATGCAGATGATACAGTGATTCTTTATCACAATAATGATTTAAACGAACTAGAAAAGGAAATGGAAAGGGATATATCTTGCCTGGCAAACTGGCTGCGATTAAACAAACTTAGCCTAAACATAAAAAAAAACACATTACATATTGTTTGCAAATAAAAAAAATGTAAGTCTTAATATAAGCCTTGATAATAACCGCCTTGAAAGGGCTGATGTTACAAAATATCTTGGCCTTTTCATTGATTCACAACTCACATAGAATCACCAATTTAAACATGTTCTATCCAAAATTACTCCTATAACTGGTGTTTTATATAGACTTCGCGGGCTACTTCCTCCCTCTCTATTAAGATCGATTTACCATGCTATGATTCACTCACATCTAATATATCTTGCCGGAATCTGCGAATTTGCTACAAAAAAAATGATTTCAGAAGTCCAAGTCGTCCAAAATAGAGCCCTGCGAAATATATTCAGTTTACCTTGGGATACACACGTCAAAGACATCTACAGAAACACCCAAATTCTTCCTTTTAACACCATTCCCACTTTTGAAATAACAAAAACTATATTACAAGTAATTCAACACTCGGCACATTCCAACACTACACTCAATTACAATTGCGACGTACACCAACACAACACAAGAAATCACAACAAACTTCATATACCAAAAATCAAATCAACAAAATATGGACTAAGATCCCTAGAATACATAGCTTACACAAAATATAATCAACTACCCAACGAGAGCAAATGTGCAAGTCAATGTAAAAAGACCCAAACTAAAATGCTCAAACTTCATTTTGTGAATGACTATCTGAAATAATAATGTTATGTATGTCCTATGATATGTCCATTTAATACATACAGCTATATGTTTCATGTAATGCGTATCATTCCCGCAATGAGTTTATTAACTCTTGGGAGTATTTTGGGAGCTTTATATAATATATTATATTCTGTATTGTATACTTTTAATAAATAAAAAAAAATAAAAAATGTATCTTTTACCTCGCTGTAGTCCTCCGATAGAGTGCACCGTAACGCATCCAAGCATCTATTTATTCAGATGTATCTGTATTATACGATTTATGAATGCGAATGAAGCAAGGAGTGTGTGTCGAGACAGAGGGTTTTGGTGGTATGTCCTATCTACTCAGCACGGCATGATGTAATTTCGGTATTGAAGACTTTACTTCAACCAAAATACGATTGTAAACATTTATTACTGCACCACCATAAAACTCTTTTGTGAGGGTCGGGTGCAATATTTAGAATCTTACCTACTTATTTTTTTTACTAAAACTACCCCCATAAAATAATTATTTATTTCTTCCATTGAAACAGTAGTTAAGTGACATCTTTACAAATGATTATTACATGGAAGGAAGTAGCAATAAATATAGATGGTTAGTTTTCAACGAATTGAAGGTACAATTTGCAACGAATGTTAGGATTCTTAGAATATTTTTTAAAATATTTTTTTACTATTTTAGAACGCTCAAAGTGTCTTTGTTTAACTTTCTATTTCGATCATTTTCTAAATTGCATTTTTTTTCATAATAACGGCATGCCGCAGCCCCGGAAACCATTTATTGGATAACAAACACTTCTGCCATACGTGACCTCAAGTAGTTTGCTACGTTTGGTGACTAAGCAGGGGTGCCCAGGTTCATGGGGTGGGTTTGCTTGCGGATCTTGGCAGCGGATACGTCTGTCTACCAACTGGCTCTGAGTGGCTGGCCGGGTTGGGAGAGACTGGTTGAGGGAGACCCTTTGACCTCTCCAGCAGGACTCTCTCGGAACAGCACCTTGTGCCACTGATGGAGTGTTGGATTTATACGTCCGTCACCCTGCACATACTGAACCCCGGATTCATAACCCCTCATTTCCTAAAAAGACCCTCCACATTGCGTCCCCAAAGATGACATGGGCCCTGAGGCGAATTATTTTCCTCAGGGCTTCGTGTGTGGAGCTAATTTAAAAAAAAAAATACTGTTTGTCTGCACTACTAATTTTACGATTTATTGTAGATTTGCTATAGGCTATAGGGTAAATATAATAACAAAGCCTTTGTTTTGCTTTTTTATATAAAAAAATAAGTATTTCATATATCTAAAAATACCTTCGACTCTGTGCAAAAACGGGCGGTCCGTTTGATAGATTCTCCCATCTTAACAGACGGATTGCAATCTTTAGAGCACAGGCGTCGGGTAGGAATTCTATCCTTATTCTACCGGTATTACAATGGAAGATGCTCCGAGGAACTAGCGTCATTGATCCCTTCGGCACCGGTGCATAGTCGGAAAACTCGCCAAACACGTGCCCAACATATGACCACGGTTGACATTTTTTGTCACATGAGAACGGGTCGTTTCTTCGACTCGTTCCTGTGTTCAACAGCTCGGCTGTGGAACGATTTGCCGACCTCTGTATTTCCTCCTTCCTACAACATGGGTCTCTTCAAGACCAATGTTCATTCCTTCCTCTCTTCAAAACGACCCTCTACACAGCATCTCAGATGACATAGGCCCTGAGGGAATTTTTTTCCTCAGGGCCTCCTGTGTGGAGTTAATGTAAATAAAAATATATTTCTTTTACATTAACATTTTTAATTACATGTTGGTATGATAAATATGTCAGTTTAATGTTTAAATAAGAATTTACTAATTGGTTTTTGTCGTTACGTTTCTATCAAATAAATGTTTTTAATTTGCTATGTAAACTATTTCCACTCATAAAAGGAAATTTTTTCTTCTAACAATTCCTATAATAAATAAATTTCTTAAAAATATTAAAACATACAAGTATTATAAAAAATACAAGTGTGCAGTTCACACCGGTAGAAGCGAAACCTTCCGAAAATTAAAGTAGGTAAGAGTGGGGAGGCTACGATGCACCGCATAAAGAGGAGACCGATTATTCTAACTCATTCTCTATAAATGCCATATGCATGTGTTTGTCTCTTTTTAGTGTCGCTTTTTCGTTTCAACCAGGTTCAAATCACAACGGTGCTGAAGAATTTTCACTTCGAAATAATTGTAAAATTATTTTTTTCGTGGTTTGCTTATGCGTAAAACTGTACTTTTTTTTAAAATTCGAGTATTCTGTAAGTATTGTATTTTTCTTGTAATCTATTTCTCTACGCAAGTGGTGTTAAAACCATTCAATCTGGCATTAAATTAGATAATCAAACATTAAAAAAACTCTTTACGATTAAGAATTTTTGTAAATATATTTAAAAATGATAGTAGGTCGGTGTCAGCCCTTACCAGTACCTAGCGCATTCCACATGTCGCTTTTTGAAACAATAGTGAATAGTGTTACTCTGAATGCTAACGTGACCCTAGGCGGTCGGCTGTCATAAGCGCACGCCTCACTGGACGTTGCAAATAATATTTGATTATTTATTATGAATGATGATTTTTTTAATATTTCAGTTACTAAGCACAAAATCAATGTTTTTTTCTTACAATAAATTAATATAAGCCATATAAAAAATATTCACATCAATATTTTTACAAAAAACCCGAAATAATTTCCAAATCCCATACATTAACGCTGTGTAACATGACGGTTTGTCGAGAGTATTTTTAGAATGGTATGGGAAAGGTTTTAACAACTCGGTCTTGGCACACACTCCTTTCCTCGTTCACATTCATACATCGTCTCAACATGATCTTCTATTATTCTGACTCTTGACATTGTCATATTATTAAAGTAATATATAAACTCGTAATATTTTTCACTCGAGTTCCTTATTGCTGCGGCTTTGACATTGTTTAAAAATAGTCTTTGACATGAATCAGAAAATCGTTACAGAAGAGTCTTATTCATAAAAACATTTAATTTGGTTTCAGTTTACTTGTTTTTTGTATTTGAACGAATTGTGTATAGATGATATTTGACCTGTCATTTGATAAAAAATAGATAATAAAACATAATTATGAAAGATAAAGACGCAAACTGCAGAGCATCTTTAATTTCCTCGTTAAATACGTAATAGCGTTTTACACCATCTCTTTTTTCCACCCGATTCCCGATGAAAAAAGCGATCGTGTAAAGTGAAAATATTTGTCTTTGGTCTCTATACGGGATTACATTAGCTCTCCACAGGAGACCCTGAGGAAAACCATTTCCCTCGGGGCCTATGTCATCTTTGGTTTTGGTCTTTCTATAAGGGTCTTTTTAAGGACAGGTGTGAGAGGAAGTTCGGGGAAGGAAAAAGATATATTTATTTATTTATTTGGAATTTCACGCCCGGCTGGGTTTTTACATACATTATTTTTAAAACAAAGAACATCTCAATCTAAATGTGCATAACAAAAAAAAACGAAATCATAAACAAAATAAAAACAAAATCAAAATCAAAATCGAAATCGAAATCGAAATCGAAATCGAAATCGAAATCGAAATCGAAATCGAAATCGAAATCGAAATCGAAATCGAAATCGAAATCGAAATCGAAATCGAAATCGAAATCGAAATCGAAATCGAAATCGAAATCGAAATCGAAATCGAAATCGAAATCGAAATCGAAATCGAAATCAAAATCAAAATCAAAATCAAAATCAAAATCAAGATCAAAATCAAAATCAAGATCAAAATCAAAATCAAAATAAGAATCAAAATCAAAATAAATTGTAGATGGAGACGAGGGTATATTTAGAAATTTCAAAATTGAAAGTATGAAAGGGGGTGAGGTTTATAAATATTTAGGATATCCGCAATCAAATAGATTAGATCATACTAGTATTAAAAATGATATTAGGATTAAATTTAAAAGTAGGATCAGAAAAATTTTGAAATGCAATCTATCTGCTAAAAATTTAGTAAAGGCGATAAATACTTGGGCAATACCTCTATTAACTTACTCATTTGGCATAATTAAATGGTCTAATACAGATTTAGATAGCTTAGAACGATTAATTAGAACTACATTAACTAAATTTCATTGCCATCATCCAAATTCAGCTATAGAACGTATTAATTTACCCAGAAATTTAGGAGGTAGAGGTATAGTCAAAATAACATCTTTAAAACATAATCAGGTAGAAATGCTAAGAAATTTTTTCCATAGGAAAGCTGATAGTTCAGAAATGCACAAAATAATATGCAATGCAGATAGAAATATTTCACCATTAAATTTATACGAGCCAGCATTCTTATAAATACCAACCAGGAATTATTAGATTCCTGGTCAAATAAAATTCTTCACGCAAAACACTTCAATTATCTCAACCAAACATATGTTGACAAATTTTCGTCAAACAAATGGTTGAGTATTGGAGAGTTGAGCGCAGAAATAGAAGGCTTTATGCTTGCCATACAAGATAGAGTCATTAATACTAAAAATTTTAGGAAGCATATCATCAAAGATGCAAATCAAATTGATGATTTATGTAGAAAATGTTTGGCTTTTCCGGAAACTATAGAACATATTATATCGGGATGTTCTGTATTAGCGCCGTCCGAGTATACATTTAGGCACAATCAAGTTTTAAAAATAATTCACCAAAGTTTGGTAATTAAACATAACTTGATTGACTGCCGTAATGTACCATATTATGAATATGAACCAAATTCATTTTTAGAAAATGAATTTTATAAAATTTATTATGATAAAACTATTCTGACAGACAGAACAATTAGTCATAATAGACCCGATATAGTTTTACATGACAAAATTAAGAAAATAACTTATATCATTGATGTCGCTATTCCAAATTCTTGTAATATTCAGAAAACTGTTTCTGAAAAAATAAGAAAATATACAGATTTAGGAAATGAAATTAAAAGAATTTGGCATTCTCAGACTATAAAAATATTACCATTTGTTATTTCAGCTACTGGCATTATACCTAGCTCTCTCATTCAAAATTTAGGCGTATTAGATTTGTCAAAAAATTTGTACATAAAAATGCAAAAGTCGGTCATTTTAAATACATGTAGGATTACGAAAGATTTTTTAAATATTTATATTGAGGGATCAGTAGGATTTATCGGACCAGTTAGGATTTCATCAGAGCCGAACCCTCTGATATAAAAATATCTGGAGTCGGTGAAATATTTTCCCATTATGTTTCTGGTGGATTGACGTATTGTTCTTGTATTGTTTTATTCTTATATAGTGCACTTACATTGCGTTAATTTACTAGATATTCATTTGTGGAAAAGTGTGTGGAAGGGTTTAGTCTTTCATTTGGGAAAGTTTCAACCCGGACATAAAATCTGGAGCACCGTAAATATATCAGAATCAATATCAAAATCATAGCCAAATCAAAAACAAAAATAGAGTAAAAAAACAAATTGAAATAAAAACAAAATACTCCACCATGCAAGATGGAAAAACTGTAGACTGGGAAAAGTGCAATACATGTGAAATAATTCGAAGCAGAGCTATGCAGTTGGAATTTTTAAATTTGTGGTTCTTCTTTCTGATATAAATTTTACTATGACTTGTTTATATTTAGTGAATGAGGTGTTAAATATGTCAATAACATCTTTATAGTCATTAGCCAAATTTTGTTTACGGCGAACAGGGGTATACAATTGTGATTCTGTGTTGGAGTTGTCACAATAGAATGGTAGATAGTGCCTCGATGTTGGATTCCGAGGTATATGGAAAGAAATCAAGTATAATAGTTCTGGGCTGTCAATGATTGAATTTATGATTTTATGTAAACATGTTAGGTCATATACTATTCTACGTTCGGATAATTTTAATAAATTAAGTTGACATAGTAGATAATCATACTTGATACATTCCCTTGTAATACCCATTCTGAAATTAATATCTCTTAAGAATTTATTTTGAATGCTTTCTATCGTGAGTGAATGACTAGCATAACTAAGTGCCCATACTGTCGAGTTGTACTCGATTTGACTCCTAACCAATGACGTGTACAATTTTTTTAATGGTTTGAATATTTTTAAATTGGCTGCAAATTCTTATTACAAAACCCAACATTTTCAAAGCTTTATTTGATGTAATTTCAATATGATTTATAAATTTCAGTTTTTAATCAAAGCTTACTCCTAAGTCATTCACCTCGGTTACAGTTGTTAGTACTACATCATTAATGGAGTATTCATAAATTATTGGATTTTTTATTCTATGAAATCTCATAATAAGACATTTACTTAAATTTAGTTGTAGATGGTTCTCTTGGCACCAAACAAAAAGTTTAAAGAAGTTATTAGACAATGTTTGACAGTCATTCATATTTTTTATAGCTTTATATATTTTCATATCGTCTGCAAACATTAACACTTGGACATCGTTGAAAATAGAAAGAACATCATTCATAAATAACAAAACTAAAATTGGTCCCAAATGTGACCCTTGTGGAACGCCGCTGGTAGCGATAAATATATATGAAGTAAAGCCGTCAATTAAGTATGAAGGGTGGGTAAGAATCTGAGGGTCAGTGTGTCCACGAGTGACGAATGAATCCATCCCTTCAATTGCGGTGCAAGAGGATGGTTCGAGCTGGAGAGGTCAAAAGACCTCCCTCAATCAGTCTCTTTCGATCCAACCCGCCATAGAGAAAATGGGCAAACACATCCGCTACCAAGGCCTAGACAAATCTCACCTCATGGGCCCGGGCACCCCTGCTAAGTCACCAAACGTAGCGAACCACTTGGGGTGACCTATGGCAAGGTGATGGTTATCCAATAAATGGTCCCCGGGGCAGCTATACTTTTTTATAATTTAATTAATTTCCCAACCATCCCAACAGGCATTCCATTGATATCCGTGGTTATAATAGTACTCTACGTCAACAGCTAGAGTTATAACTCTACGTCAAGTTAGCCACTGGAGCGCTTTTTAACACAAAATGGCACCATTTAATACC
The DNA here is from genome assembly GCA_917563855.2 of Limnephilus lunatus. Taxonomy (NCBI): domain Eukaryota; kingdom Metazoa; phylum Arthropoda; class Insecta; order Trichoptera; family Limnephilidae; genus Limnephilus; species Limnephilus lunatus. The sequence continues at coordinate 43,386,160 of OU830603.1, read as the reverse complement.
TCGGATTGACTGCTACCAGTTTTAGGCAAATTTTCTCTAGACGCATTAATTTTTTTTTTCAATTTTTACATATTTAAATTCTAAGGTATAATTTTTTTAATGTCGGCGGAAAATATTCAAAATGTTCACCAAAAAATCACGAGCAATTGGAGAAAAAAGTTAAAAATTGCTCTGTCGCTCGAGTGGTTAGGCTCTCACAGTTGGCTCCCCAACATACTTATAAACAATATTTATTTATTTATTGTTGTTTAATATGCAATCGGTTTAGGGAAAATACGGTACTACTTACATAAAATACAATAAGTGTTTACGGGGTGTGCAGAGAGGACCTGCTGCCGAAAAACTAAAAAGTTTTTTCATTCAACTGCATCAAGGATAAAACTACTTGTCTATATACTATATACCAGCTTATAAGTACACAAAATCGACACCGTAAATAAATACGTTTGATATCCATACCTACTTATTATTATTAAAATAAATTTTCATAATTTCAAAAACCAAGTTTGAAACATGCTGCACACATGCAATGCATCTGAGTGGTTACCGTGTTCGGGTCAACTCTGACTGGAATATTTAAAACCTACACCACAATATAATTATTTATAAAGTAATTTCATGCAGAATACCTATGATTTTATTTATTTACTACATTGGAAGTTACAAGTGAAATTTATTTAGCGCCGTTAGTGATTTGATATTCGGATAAAACGGAAACGCTTTCTACACAAATACTCGGTTCTAACATAATGCGGTAAATTCGCGCTTGTGCCAAATTGCTTCAACGCAACCACCCACCATCCATGACAACCACCCACCATCCAGGACAACCACCCACAATCAAGCGATTGGAGGCTCGAATTCTACGAAATTCAAAAAAATAAACATTTTCATGTTCGTGAAATCAATATCCAATCTTCAAACCATTTTAAATAAATAGGCAAAAGAAAAAAAAAGTGACATCTAGCGACTTTCTAGTATCACTTCTACCGCGTGTGAATTACACACTCTGATTTTTTAAAACTTCTTTCTGTTACAGCACAACAGTCAACAGTCAACATCCATCCTCAAGTAATTCAAATAAATCCGAGGTATTTTTGCTTTTTCTTAATTTTAACTCTTTTAACACTAACCGTTTTTTAACCATATAAATAAAATAACATAAGTGCACTGACAATTAATTAAATTAAAAACACTTTGAATCACAAATATTGGAAAATAACTAACTAACCATCACGCCGTTTCCCTGCTGGAGTAGGCAGAGAGGACGGACCGCCAAACAACTCGCACTTGGCACACACTCTTTACCTCACTCACCATACATCGTCTCACACATTCTCTTCAATTATTCTGACTTTTGACATGGCCCGACTCAACTACCTGATTCACTTGATTGTGCAATGTCTTCCTCAGACGTCCCCGAATTCTTCTACCATTCACATTTGCGTCGTATATTCTTCTAACACTACTTTCTTCGTTCATGTCCAAACCATTTGAGGGTCCCTTTCTTAATCTTACTCATTATGCTTACATCAGACTAACATTCTTTGCGGATATCCACATTTCTCACACGATCGTTCATTGTTTACCGCACATAGGTACGCCTCAGGGATCTCATTTCAATAGCATTCAGTTTACTTTCATCCTTCCTCTGCCAGTTCCATGCCTCACTGCCATACATCAGGGTAGGTACCTGGACTCCATTGTGGACTGCTAGCTTCGCTTCTTTTGACAGTTTTTTTATTAGCGCCAACTGCATTCAGTCTTCCATTAATGGAGTTACCGGCATTAACCCTTCTTTCAATTTCTCTTTTAGCCTTCCCATCTCTCGTAAACATACTACCCCGATACACAAATTCATCCACTTTCTCCAAGTATTCATCATTCACAACTATATTGCATACTGTTTTCGTACTCTCTCTTTCAAACACCATGACTTTAGACTTACTTGCATTCATCATTAACTCATTCTTCATACATACTTGGTTAATCCCAGATACGAGAGTCTGTAGATCTTCCATAGTGTTAGAAATCAGCACCGCATCATCAGCATTCAACAGGCAACATACTTTCAGATTACTCAATTTCGCGCCCAATCCCACCTCTTTCAATTCTTGCATACTCTATTGGAAAATAATACATGAAAAAAAAATAACATAAAGCATCAAAGTAGCTATTTCGTTAAAAAAAAATCGAACAATTAATTCACGCAAGTTATTCTTTAAAATATTAAGGTGAATTAAATTTTGCGCCAGTACACATACAAAATGAAGTGAACAAATAGTTTTTTCCGTAAACAAACTCAAATATTTTAAGAAAGGCTAAATTCTTTCACATTTTAAAGCATGACTTGCACAAAGTGTTTTAACCTAAAATAATGAAATTCGCACCATCTGTGAATGCGTAGATTATAACGTACATTCCGTTTAACCTTGCTTATTTCACACAAGGAAACGCAAGCGAAACACGGTAGGTTTTGTGTTTCCACCTTTTAACAAATTCTTATATTTTCAGCAAAAGACGTGGATGTCCGTTGCCCCCTTTTCCGGACAATGGTGAATACCAAATAAAAGATCCGAAGCAAAAGTTAGGCACCGGATCTCTCGTCCAGTCGGGGACCACCTTAATTTACTTCTGCGAAGAAAGTTACGAGCTCTCTGCAGACAAAGCAGTTTGCCTGAGAACAGGCCGATGGTCAGCAAATCCAGTGTGTCATCTGTAAGTACTTTCTTCTGCCGGTAAAGCATTAAATATATTGAACACACCGTATAAAGCTCAAAAACCTTTGAAAATACCCATTACTTAATTTATTTATCAATTAACACCCTTTAAGGGGCTTTCACAGATGGATAGTGGCATTGCAATGCATGGTTTAAACTCAAAGAAAGAATGTGTGTTTTAATTCTGTTTATTAAACTGCATTTAGCAGCTATCCATGTGAGAAGTATGGATTTTACAAATTTACCCCCCTCTTATCCCGCACAATGTCTCCTTTTGAAATCCCTCCCTCTTTTTTACACTAGCTCCACACAGGAAGCCCTGAGGAAAATGATTTCCCCCAGGGACTGTGTCATCTTAGGGGATGCTGCGTAGAGGGTTTTTTAAGGCCCGGTTTCCCGCATTTCTACAGATTTATTACTCATTTACCTTAAATACTTAGAGTTTTAATGCTCTTAAAAAAATCTATGTGATTCTTGAAGATAATATCTATACATCCCAACGCCGAAACGACAACTATATGAAATTCTTATGATAGAAAAAAATATATATGATTCTTGAAGATAATATCTATGCATCCCCTACGCCGAAACGACAATAATATGAAATTCTTATCATAGAAAAAATATATGTGATTCTTGAAGATAATATCTATGAATCCCCTACGCCGAAACGACAATAATATGAAATTCTTATCATAGAAAAAATTTGTGTGATTCTTGAAGATAATATATATGCATTCCCCAAGCCGAAACGACAATTATATGAAATTCTTATCATAGAAAAAATATATGTGATTCTTGAAGATAATATCTATGAATCCCCTACGCCGAAATGACAATAATATGAAATTCTTATCATAGAACAAATATGTGTGATTCTTGAAGGTAATATATATGCATTCCCCAAGCCGAAACGACAATTATATGAAATTCTTATCATAGAAAAAATATATGTGATTCTTGAAGATAATATTTATGCATTCCCCACGCCGAAACAACAATTATATGAAATACTTACGATAGAAAAAAATCGAAAAAGTATGCTTTGAAAATTATTATAAATACTTTTTTTTTCAGTTATTTCAAAATTATGAAAAAATTCACATTGTTTCTATAAATGCTATTTGAGACGGTGACCAGACAACTCAGAAGCACCTCAGAAAGGTCATTAAGAGTGATAATAAAAAAATATAAAAAAACATTGGTTGAATAGGTTATGTTAGGTTAAGGTTATCGGCTATTTTAAAATTATATTTTCATAGCTTTTAATAACATTTCTGAGGTGGTACTGAGTTATTATGAGTTGGTTTCATTCTAAGTTGACATGAAACCCAATTGAGACAATCCCAACGAGATTTTCGCTCTATTTTAAACGAGTCGTATTAAATATTATTGTTTTTAATATTAGCGCGTTCTCTCTAACATTTGTATTTACATATCTCTCCATCTTCTTCTTTTTGAGCGGGTACACCGGGCTTTAAGGAAAGGAAGTTCTGGGAAGGAAAAAGGTATGAGGGGTGAGTAGGAATCCGGGACTGACGGACGTATGAATTCATTCCTCGATTCATGATCGGTCAAGTATATTTTGAGTTGAAAAATTAAAAATTAAGTTTTAAAACCTTACCCCCTCCCCCACATTGGCGCAGGTAACTTTCTGCCTGAGACAATATTATCTACTAATATAGCACGTAATTTCAAGCACTACACAGTACCCACGGTGGATGTGGAACATTCATTTTCAATTTATAAAAATATTTTTACTGATACAACCTTACAAAAGAAAATTTTGAAAATACATGTAAAAATTTATAAAACCCGATTTTTTAAATTTTTTATTCGAACAGTTTCGTATGCGCGGTCCATTTCAGCACGTTTCATACAAATCTTAAATTTGGATTCGAGATCAAATTACCCAACCAAACTGAAAAATTATTTTTGTAATCAAAAGGTATATGGCGATTGTTATTGCTGTCGTGTGTAAAATTTGTATTACCTCAATCGAAGTTTTGCTTGGATTGACACAAACCATCAACCATCAATCACGGGATCACGGGATCGGCTAATACTTGAAAGGTACACTCAAATTTATTGTAATAATAATAATAATAACATAACATAACATAACTTGATTGACTGCCGTAATGTACCATATTATGAATATGAACCAAATTCATTTTTAGAAAATTTATTTTATAAAATTTATTATGATAAAACTATTCTAACAGACAGAACAATTAGTCATAATAGACCCGATATAGTTTTACATGATAAAATTAAAAAAATAACTTAAATCATTGATGTCGCTATTCCAAATTCTTGTAATATTCAGAAAACTGTTTCTGAAAAAATAAGAAAATATACAGATTTAGGAAATGAGATTAAAAGAATTTGGCATTCTCAGACTATAAAAATATTACCATTTGTTATTCCGGCTACTGGCATTATACCTAGCTCTCTCATTCAAAATTTAGGCGTATTAGATTTGTCAAAAAATTTGTACATAAAAATGCAAAAGTCGGTCATTTTAAATACATGTAGGATTACGAAAGATTTTTTAAATATTTATATTGAGGGATCAGTGGGATTTATCGGACCAGTTAGGATTTAACCAGAGCCGAACCCTCTGATAAGAAAATATCTGGAGTCCGTGAAATATTTTCCCATTATGTTTCTAGTGGATTGACGTATTGTTCTTGTATTGTTTTGTATTTATTATACTTATATAGTGCACTTACATTGCATGAATTTACTAGATATCCATTTGTGGAAAGTGTGTGGAAGGGTTTAGTCTTTCATTTGGGAAAGATTTAACCCGGACATAAAATCTGGAGCACCGTAAAATAATAAGTTGTTTATTTCAGCCGAACAGAGCGGTGGGTGCAATACTCTGTCAGCCATATAAAAGTATACATTACATAAAATGGATTTACTAGATAAAAAATAAAATAACATAAAAAAGATTTAAAAAAAATATATATCTACATATTTAGTAGGTAATCGTATATCTACTACGGGGGCTTCAGATGAATTCTCCATGTTTGGTGAAGAGGCGCGCCCTGCCACTGGGCCACGGCCTGGACGAGAGTGTTCTCCGATCTTTGGTAGCGCTGACTCACCCCGGCTATTCTGTGGCGCATCAAAGCAGCGAACCCATGTACCCTTCCTTCTGCGAACATCTGCGAGGCACTGCATCGCCAAGGTAGGCCGAATAGCGCCCTATATGCGTTGTTGTATTGTAGTCGAAGTGTGTTCATGACGCCTTGTGAGTATCTTGTCCATAGTTCGCCGGCGTAAAAGCTCATGCAGTAGCTCTGGAAGATTTGCTTCTTCACCGGAGAACTGCACCTGTTGAATCTCCTGGCGAGCATGTTGGCTCGAACGCTGAGTACTCTTCTTTGGCGTTCTATGTCATTTTTATCATTTAGGTCATCAGTGACGACATGCCCCAAATATTTTATTTCCCTGCAGATTTTGACAGTGTCTCCGCCGAGGAGAATAGGTGGAATGACAGTAGGACCAGTATTTGCTTTAAACACCAGCAATGATGACTTTTTGGCATTGTACATCAAACCATGACTATCGACGTATGCTTGGCATATGGCCAGAAGTTTTCTCATTGCCCTTACTGATGGGGCTAGTATGACCATGTCATCTGCATATCTTATGTTATTCATACATACTCCGATAACGTGGCATCCGATTCTTGTTTTGTTCAGTATTTTACTAAGTTCGTCCATATATACATTGAACAGCACTGAGGACATTGAGCCTCCTTGCCTAACGCCGCACTTAATATTGCCATAATGATGCCGTAATGATTGCCATGATACATGACTCTAATTCAGAAGGTTTTTTTGTTACACGATATTGTAATAAAAGCAGTTTATAAAGAATGAACGATGAGCAACGAACTGTCCGACTGCAGATCACAAATGACACAAATGCAAGTGCTGAGACTGCCCGGACTGCCCGGACTGCCCGGACTGCCGAGCGCATAAATATACCAAACCACCAGTGTTGCCAGCCGTGTCTTTTAAAAAGTCACCTAAAATAATAAAAAAGTAACCTTTTTGTGTGAAAAGTAACCTTTCATATTTTTTTTCCAGTGGTATGGTAAAAAGTTGATGGAATACATGAGGGGACATCCATAATTACATTAGCACAAACGGGGGGGGGCGGGAGGTCCAGAAAAAATCTCATGTTACTTGAAAAAAATATACAACTTGGCCCAAATTTATCTCACCTAGGGGGAGGGGGGGGGGATCTAGATTGGAAGAAAAACTGCTCACGTAATTAATGGATGCCCCCTGAGGAGCTCAGTTTTAAAGTGGGACACAAGCCATTTGGATTATTTTTCATTAGAGCGAGTTTTTTGTTTCGAATATACCGGTATGAAAAATCTAATAAGAATCACAAGCCATAAAACATAACATTCTATAATTTAATACTCTTAGCTGTTTTATTTTTAAGTTTAAAAATGCTTATGTTCGCTTTTGATACTAAAAAGAGCAATTGTCCGTTTATGAAACGCATGAACTTGTAATTGTCCGTTTTTGATATTTTATTTTATTTTATTTTATTTGGAAAACCAACAGTTTTTAACAATAATGTTTGATGAAATACATATGTATAAAAATTTAACCAATAACAGGTTTTCACTGATGTATAAAGTCTTACAAGGGTCCAGGGTCCACAATATGAAATAAAAGGCTGTTCAAGTTCATTTTTAAGAAGTTTATTTTTTTAATAACATAATAATATTATTGTAGAAAGCAATCACTTTGTGGTTTGACAAAATATAATAAAATACTTTTTTGTGTAAAACCACGAGTTTTATTAATTTTTTGAACCGACCGGTTTCGCTTTACTCAAGCATCATCATGCCTGAGTAAAGCGAAACCGGTCGGTTCAAAAAATTAATAAAACTCGTGGTTTTACACAAAAAAGTATTTAATTTTATTACATAATAATAAATTGAAACAACCAAAATTACCCACTTAGTGATAAAAATAAGCCGTTTCCGGTACAAATACAAAATAAACGCCGTAAACTCAATATTTTAGAGCAGTTAAAAAAAAAATCTAAAAATCCGAAAGCTAGCAATGTGAAAAAAATTATATAAAAAAATTTCGCTCGCCCCTCTTAGAAATATTTAAACCAACTTCACATAGTAGAGACCAAATATAAATTGAATGAAATTTTTAATTTAACTGGAAAAAGAATCTCCCGAGTCATCCCTTAACGACATTTGTTCAAGTCTAAAAACAACGCAGTAACTGGGGAAGCTTTCAAGAGAAACATTAATAATTTCCGAAATTTTACTCGGAAATCAATAAGGTACCTAACAGGTAATAAAAAAAAGCAATATACCTTTTCAGAAATAATAATTCGCCTGTAAGTGGCCTAAGCACAGTTTGGTAATGCCTCCAGCAATGCAAGCAGCTGTCACGCGATGTTTTTTTTAATTAAATAATAATATAATTGAATATATAAAATAAATCCACATTAAAATAGAGTTCCACAAAGAACCACCCCGCACTCCGGAAAATTTGAACAAATTCGGTAGGTTATAAAATCACACAATAGTGTGAAAGAGAAAGATGTAAAGTTTTGCAATATGTGTATAGTCTATGGTTTTGCATGCCGTTAACCAACAAGCATGACTGGTTTATTTATGCAACAAGCCAACATAAAAAAGAGCGTTACGTTTGACGTTGGTTCTAATTTCGTAGGAAATTAGCTCTACGAATTCCGAAAAATCACCTAAAAGTAACCTTTTGAGTAGTGTAACCTAAAAGAAACCTTTCGGAGTTAAAAATCACCTAAAAGGTTACAAAAGTAACCTTCTGGCAACGCTGCAAACCACCCACGCCGAGCGGGTTCGCTTGCCCTCGGACGTCAGAATGGTTAGTTCGACAACCGGCCGCTCGTGGCGCTAATGCTGGAAATTACCAGTGCAATGAATGATATTATGTATGGATTATAAAAATAAGTTCTTTCCGACTCTTATGACGATCTCCATAGGTAGGTATATCAAATGTGAACTTTAGCTTTATTTATTTTTTCTTTAAATTATTAAATATAGGCCATTCAAAATATCTTATATCCATACTAGATATTTGACATACCTTTTGATAAAAAGAAATATTTTTCAATTTAGTTGGGTATTTTGATCTCAAATCCAAATTTAAAATTTGTATGAAATGGGCCGAAAAGCTTTAAAACTTTTGAAGGTTATTCCCATCAATGTAATATGTCATTGAAGAAGAAGATAACACTAATAATCTGAACGAAAATGTGGTAAAAAAACAAACACATTCGATAAAAAGATAACGGTCTCAACACGGGACAAACGACCCTACTGAGACCTCTTATTTAAATGTCAATTTTGTCAATCTCATATTTAAAATTACAGAACTAACAATATTAATTTGGACGATTTTTGTTTTTAGAGAAATTCTGGGTGTTAGATAACTGGGATTATCTTTTTATTTTTTTGTGTCTTGTTCTTTTTCATACTTTGTGTGCAGATTATTAGTGTTAACTTCTTCTTTCATATTTTTTTTTATATTCAATTTTTCCAAAAAAAGTAAATAACCTTTGTTTTTTTTTTACTTATTTATTGTTGCGCTACCTCCTTCTTTGGACAACGTTTTGGACAGCGTTACAGTGTCCATCATCAGGGCAGATGTGTCACTGTAACATGATGGACACTGTAACGCTGTCCGAAACGATAGCTAAAGAAGGAGGTAGTACAACACGGCATAATACCCCAAAAATACTTTTGGCCGTGAAAATCTAAAATAATATCATTGTTTTTGTTTTAAATTATGTTGCATACAAAGATAATAGAATAGGCAGATATTTTGGCGAAAGCGAAGACGTACAGTAGTGTTGGTTAACACAGACGACACTAGAATCGTAGTAGAAACGGCTGACAGCATATCTCATGTATTCTATTATTTTTGGTAGCATATTTTCACACCTTACATACATATTTTAAACAATTTTCATGCATATCCCATCCTTTATGTTGCATATATTCCGGTCTCTAGTTCATTTCATTGAAATCAAGTGGAAAGTCATTTAAAAAAGAATGATATTATGATACAACGAATTTGAGGGTCATATAACGTTTAATATAGTAAATTATTTCAAGCGACAAGCAAACAATATGCAAAATTAACCTACGTTTATCAAACCACCTCTTTCAGATGCACAAAATTCTTCATACTTTTTCGCTCACGGCAATGACTCAAACTGTTTTTAGAATCCGAAAACATTTCTACTAGGCGTTAAAATGCCATCTCGTTTATTGTATAGTGCGTTAATTGACCCAGCCAATCGTAGAGCGTGGGAAATAAATCTTCCATTTAAAACATTAGCTGTCACTACTTGCCGCTGCCTGCTATCTCGTGGTGGATTTCAAATACATTAGAATACATAATACCAGTTGTTTTGATTGGCAAAATCATCATTCCATGGTATAAAATGAAGTCGCTCAAAATGTAAGTGCGCTTAGATCTTTCAAACTACGCAATGGATTTTCATGCGGTTTTCACCAATAGATAGAGTGATTCAAGAGCAAGGTTTTTATGTATAAAAAATGCATATTATTATAGAGAAAAGCCGAGCAATTGACAGAAAATATATTTGTGTGCGATTTAAAACGGCACAGTAGTAGCTCAAAATGTATGTGCGCTAAAATCTTTTAAACTACACAACGGATTTTCATGCGGTTTTCACCAATAGATAGAGTAATTCAAGAGAAAGGTTTATTTGTATAAAACATGCTTATTATTGTAGAGAAAAGCCGAGAAATTCAAATATTAAATTCAGGCAACGAGCAGCGGGCAGCTGGCAGCGGGTGGTGTGGATTTTTAAAAGGTTGGGTAATGGCGTTGTGTTTCGTTAGCCACAGCAACGTGTGGCCGGGTCTGCTAGTATTTCATAAAACATATTTATGTTTTACTGTCATCGTATAATTTTGGGAGGTTTTTGACCAATTGACCTGAGGGAAGGACTGACATTGTTTATGAGGTATAATTATAATTTGGGTTGTGCGTAATTTACAAGATGTAATATTTGTATGTTCACAGTCGCACGCAGGCTCCGCCTTGCAACCTTCCCCCATTTCCCAAAAATGGGACTTACTATATTCAGTATTCCAATCAGCGCCCAAGTGTCGGGGAACCAGTCGCATTTATCACCTTACTGCTATATACCTGCGATGAAGGATTTGCTTTGTCTACAAACATATCCAGGTGCATGGGAGGTACTTGGTCGATGGATCCACAATGCGTTCCGTGAGTTTAATTTTTTTTTATTGTTATTCACGCAATATGTATGGGATTGGTAGGTATGCATTCACAAACACTTGGTTGAGAGGAAATGTCAATAAAATCCTATAATTGTCCCAACTACCTTATCTACCCATTCTTTACACTAGAGGGGTCACGTCCAAAATTTTACTAGAAAGCTCGCACGGGGGACATATGCCCCCCATCAAATATGGGATTTTTTCTTACCAATCTAATTTTATGAAAGCAAATAAGTTTTATTATGACTAATCAACTTTATTTCTTACTTATACTTTAACAAAACTTAACAATCGCTTAAGTTGAATTGAAATATAAACAAAAATTAAAATTTTACTCATTGTGATTAATCGGTCCCTAATTTTTTTTTCAAAACCTGAATTTGGTATGTGATTCATCTTATTGTAAAGTTTACAAATGGGTTATTGCAATTCAGAAGCAACTTCATCACAGTTAGGGCACACTATCTTACACACTATGTTTTCCACCACAATGAAAGGTTTTCTATAAGTTCCTCGATTGCTCGCGTGGGAGACATGCATCACCCACGGACTTTATAAACGCATTGCGCACAAGTCAACGCACCTAGAGTGATGGCGTACTACTTACGCGTGAGATGATTTATGCTTGAGGCATAACTGAGAGGGCAGCACTGAAGCGCATTTGTTCATTAGTTATTAAACAATATTAAACCCTGGGTGACATATGTCACCCATGCGAGGCCTCTAGTGTTAAACGTCACCATGACCGATATAATTGTGGCAAGAAAAAATATCCAACTTTATAAAAGAAGGAGGAGGATGTAGAGCGGATGTCAAGCATAGAGTAGGTGTAAAATGGATTAAATTTAGATCTGTAACAGGTAACAGGTATCTTGTGTGACTCGAAAACGCCCATAAAACTTGAAATAAAAATATAACAGACTATTGTAAAACTCGCGATAATGTATGGCTCCGAATGCTGGAATACGTACAACTCCTACTCTAGGCAACTCGAAACAGCAGAAATACAAATTCTTAGATGGTCGGCAAGAGTATCACTAAAAGATATGATTAAAAGTTCACGCATTCGTGGTAGCCTGGGTGTCACGAACATAAACAATAAGCTGGAGGAACGACAGTTGAGATGGTACGGGCACATAAGACGGAGACCACATAGTGAAGCAGGCAATGTCTGTTGAGCTTCATCGACAGTCATCCAGAGGAAGGTCCTCGATGACTCAATGCTCCAAAATTTTACAGAGAAACGAACTGGATGAAAGTGATACCCAGAAACGAAGAAGGCTATAGCCTGAGAACGAGAAGAGCTGACCCAACAAGAACAGCCTACCTAGGCAATGGGTTGGGACAGTGCAAGGAAGAAGAAGCTAAAATATGACAGTATGCTCATTGAAGCTCAGTAAGCAGTGTAAATAAATACCTGAGACAGGGCGGACTATTTATACCATAACAACGACTGAGGAAGAAATATTGTGAATTTATATTTAAATATATTATTAAAAGACTCATATTGTGAAGTTAAGCATCCAAAATCTAAAGACGTGTGTCCCCAACTGCGACGGGTGAGTCCTTGTTTCTATACGCCAATCTGGGCTTATCTTATGTTCTAGAAACCCAGGTTTGAACCATTGACTAATGCTGTCCATCAGGTTTGGAGAATGCATACAAACTTAATCATCGAATATAAACGGTTCTTCTTTTTAAAAATAACATTTCGTACTTTACAGCATTTCAAATTTCCGTGATCGTAATATTCATAAATATATTTCTCTTTCACATATTATAATAATAATCTGTAATTAATTTTATATCATTTTGTGTTTTATAGTGTTGTTGATACTAATTGCACATTGCCGCCACGACCAGAGTATGGTACCTACCAGATCAGTCCACCAGGTATGTTTAATAGGACGCCAGGCCAATTCGTCAGCCAATTTACCGTCTTAGAGTATTCCTGCGACTTTGGTTACGAGCCTACAAAACGTGTAACCATATGTTTACAAGGAAAGGGATGGTCTGATTTGCCAGGTTGCCGACGTAAGTAAATATTAATCTATTGACCTGACGAAGAAAACATTGTTTTTGAAACATGTCGATAATGTTAATAGTGGTGTTTACAAAGTTTTTGTTTGTATCTTTTAATCTCTCTCTTGAATTTCTAATTGCCTTAAGACTTTTTTTAAGGTCTTTTTTAAGGTTCTATGACAGTTGTTTCCAAGACCAAATTTTTTTAACTTTAATATTATAAGTGTATAATTTCGTTTTACTACAACTTTTCAAGTTTAAAGTTTCTTAGAAGTTGGTCAACATTTTTACAATGAAAAGGGAAGATTATTGTAATCCAGCCTTGAATTTTTTTTACGTGTACCTACCTGTGTTCAAGTGTTTCTATTCTAATTATTTTTTATTGTTGCAGCGATACCAAACATTCTTTATCCTAATGATACGAAAATGTAAGTATAAATAAATTATTAAATTATTTTATTGCTGTTTTTATTTAAATATAAATAAAAACAGCTATTATAGTGCCACCAGTATTCAAATTGCATAAGGAGTTTATGTATATTAGAAAGAGAAGTGGGCCTAATACACTGTCTTGGGGCACTCCATACGTGATTTGTAAACTTGAACTTCTGTATTCTTTAGCGGAATTGATAATAGTTGACTGGGATCTGTTTGTTAGATAGCTCTTAAACCATTCAAGCGGAATCCCTTTTATTCCTATCTGCAGGAGTTTTTTCAGAAGTATGCGATGAGATACAGTATCAAAGGCTTTTGCTAGATCCAAGAAAACAGCGAGGGTTTTGCGACCTTTATCGAGGTTATCGGATATTAATTTAGTAAAAGCTGCAATTGCATCTGAGGCACTACGACCTTTGCGGAAGCCGTATTGATTTCTTGACAGGATTTTATTGTCTTCAAGAAATTTGTAGAGTCTTCGTTTTACCGTTTTTTCAATTATTTTTGAGATCGGACTCAGCAAGGATATTGGCCTATAGTTATTCACGGATGATCTGTCCCCTGATTTAAAGACAGGAATAATTGTTGAATGTTTTAGGGTGTTTGGGAAAAGGCCAGTTCAAAAACTTAGATTCGTGATATGTTCAAGGGGTTTAGTGATGATTGGTTTAAGGTGTTTAATTAGTTTAGTGGATATATTGTCAATTCCCGTGGAGTGTGTATTTTTGAGTGAAGTGATGATTTCATCGATTTCTTGTTCTGTTGTTGGAGTGAGAATGAAAGGGTTATAACTCATATTATCGAGATAGATATTGTTCGCAAGGCTATCTTCAGATGCTTTAGTTTTATTTAGAATATTATTTGCTAGGTCTGATCCGATAGTGGAGAAGAATTGGTTGAAATGATTTGTGATTGTTTCAGAGTTTTCAGTTGCATTTAATGTTAAATAAGATTTTTTTCATTAAATCTAATTATAATAAGATTTTTTGAAAAAAAGTTAACTTTATAGTAATAATGATCTGAAATTGTGGTATTATAAAATATGAGAGAGAGGGAAGTAACTGATTTCATAATATTATTGAAGCTCGAGAAAGATAAATTAAAAACAAATAGAATAGCAACGTTGTAGGGAGAGTAGAGTTTATGAAATGTTGTGGGGGTGGGGGGGCGATAAGAGATGTTTATTTTTTTCGTTAATGTGTAGAACAGGGGTCCCAATTTCTTTACGTACATACACCTTTCCCTCTCGGATCCATGCGAATTTGAAGATATTGTCCCGTGAAGCCTTCCGTGCAAGATACCAAAGATGTTTCGCTCGAAATGTTAAGTGTTCGGTGATATAAATCTGGGAGCGAGTTCCTGCCATTCCGACGAGTGTGGTATTTAGTTTGTTGTCTCTGTTTGTAGTTTTTTTGTTGTACGTTTTGGTGTCGTTTAAGAAGTTCTCACGGTCAGTGTTAGTTTTAAATCGAAGTATTATCGGCCTCTGTTGGTCTTTATTGTTTTTTTGGGAGATACGGTATGCTGTATCTATGTTATTGAGTTCCGTGTTGGCATTAGTTGTTTTTTGTATGTTAAATATAATGTTTTTCAGATTTTCTCCGTTTATTTCAGGGATTCCCCTGATTTCGACGTTCTTTGATCTATTTTCCCTCTCTATTTGTTCAAATTGACCTTCTAACGGCCGCTGTTCCCAACTTTTTAATCGTTATCTAAGTTTTAATCTTAGTTTTTGCTCAGCCAAGCGATTTTTAAGCATTTTGTAGGGAACGTTCGATTCACGTTGTTCCCAATCATTTTATCTTTGAAAATCTTAAGTGGTCCCACACACTACCGCACAATACCATCGACAATAAAATGACATCAAATTAAAAACTTTCTATGTTAAATTAATATTAAAGAGTTAATTATTGTAGCTCTTATTAACAGACACTATTTCTTTTAAATATCGTTATTCGTAAACGGGTGTTTTATATTTTTTAAACAAACGTAGATAATATATTAAAAATAAAGTGACATCTTGAACGTGATGCACAATCGGGACTTCCCATTTGATTTGACAGATCGGCGTAAGTTTTTCTCCGTACGTCGGCAAGTAAACTACTGTAAACAATCTCTTAAAAATGGAAAATAAAGCAAAGCGTGCGAAGAATTTCACACAGAATGATAAAATGAGGCTTGTAGAGCTCATCATAGCATCGCCGATAATCTTGTCAAAATCAACAACGGGCGGTCCGAATTATTTGTTAAATACAAGATTGAAGGATGCTGCCTGGAACCAAATATTATCCCAGTTTAACAGCGGCAGCTCATCTTAACGGTATGTGGTTTATATTTTATAATATTGTGTCATGTTTCGTACTTATCTCGTGTTTTCGTAGCTCAATTCTGTTTCGTATTAGAGCGAATGAGAATATATTATGACGCGAATGTGAATGGTAGAAGTTGGGGATGACCGAAGAAGACATGGCACGATCAAGTGAACCAGATACTTGAGTCGGGCCATGTCAAGAGTCAGAATAACCAAAGTTTGTATGAGAAGATGCTAGAATGTCAATGAGGTCAAATTGCTTCATCTAATCTTTTAAATCATTGCAGATCCCTCGTGGCTCTCAAGAAGGCTTGGGATAATTTAAAAAGAGAAGCCAGAACACAGAGGGCAACCATCCGTTGCCACATATTTGGTACTGGGGGGGGGCCCAGCCAAGATGTTGAAGACCCTGTACTTTTAAAGGTCGAAGCAGCAATCGGAATAAGTTCTTCCGGCCTGGAAAACCAGTAAGTATAATTTTTTTTTTTTAACGCTCTTTTATTGGCCATTACATAAAAATACAATAATAGAAGAGTATGTATGAGACGATGTATGAATGTGGATGGACAAAGAGTGCGTGCCAAGACCGAGTTGTTTGGCGGTCTGTCCTCTCTGCCTACCCCTGCGGATAACGGCGTGACGGTTAGTTAGTTTTGTAGTTTTATGTAGTGGAATCTGAAAGTTTATCATGCATAAAATAGCTGGATTGTGTATGTTACTTCTTGCTTGGTTAATATTATACGAGTCCTTCTATTGTATTTTTAAAGGTTGGATTCAGATGCTCCTGCTGTGAGAGAGCCAACTGCCAACGCAGCCAACTCTTCAACAGGAGAACATCAACCGGAATCAGTAGAGACTGATTACTGGTCATTGGTAATTTTTATTTATTTTATACTGACTTCTCAATCACATTCAAGGATAAGATATATAATACTATATATACATAGATAGCATAGAACATATTTAAACAAATTTATAAAATATCTTACCTTCAAATTCAACAATAACTTTGAATGTGCATTTCAAACTTTGCAACAAAGGCGAGCAATAGCTGATTTATCATATACACAGAATTTTAAATAATAACGTCGACTGTACTGAACTTCTTTCACTAATTAATCTTAACATACCCTTAAGACGTAAGAGCCACACATAACTATTACACACGCTGAATTACAAAACGTTAAATAATATTTGCCTAAACTCTAACATCTCCGATTCACTACCCAAATTTAAAAAGAGCACCATGTCAATAATATAACAGCTCAATACGCATCCATATCCCTTCCCACATCATCACCTCTCACATCTACAAACATACTCACACATACAATACACACCCATTACGCACATCACCCGATAATTTATAAATATACATACCATAAATAAGACACTACAGAGAAACATATCATAGGTACCAACCATGAAATATTATTAATATCTGTAAATTTTCTCACCACTGTAATCAATGTACTGTTTGTTTCTTTATAAATAAATATGTCAGTTGTATTTGAATTTTTTATTATCTTTTGTTTAGGAGGAAAACCCGATTTTCACAATTCCCGAGATGTCATTTCAAGCTGTCCCCCCATTAACCCTTCAGAGTCACGCCACTCAAAGTCCCGTGATGTCAGCACCGGCTGTCCCCCCACTGCCATCTGAGAGTCCTGATACTCCAGTGACGTCCGCACTGACTGTCCATCCTTCAGTTCCTAGGAAGGCGTTCAAGAGGCGGCTGTGTTTGACGAAAACAGTGAAGGATTCTCTCTTCACTGATTTACAAAAAATTGCAGCCGCCAAGCTTGAAAAGGAAGAAAAAAGAGTAAAGGACATGCAAGACATGGAGGCAAAGGCAAAGGCCCAGGCAGATGTGGCAACGGAAATACTCACGACGCAAGCCGCCCATTCCAAAGTTGTTTTGGAAATGGTAGAAGAGGAGAGGCTCGCAAAGAAAGAGGAGAGGCTCGCAAAGGCAGCTGAATCGGCAATTCGGCAACAGATACTAAAAGAGCAACTGGCTATTATAAGGTTGGAGAGGGAAGCCAAGGAGATCAGCCTAAAGAAACTACGAAGTGGTAATTGTTTTGTTTACTTATTCTTTTTATTTAAATATTCATCAATCTTAATATTATATCCATTACACCATTAATTTAAAACAATACTTATATTTCATAAAAAGAGAAAACAAGTAACACACATATTGGATCGCAGGGTCAAAAACATACCCATCAGTGCTCATCCATTGTACATATTATTTGCAATAATGTCTCTTTTTAAATTTGCAATGTTCCCCGCATTGTTCAATTCTGCGACATTGTTTGGAACATCGTCAACGCCATTGATCCAATCTTGTGGATGTTCCTCCCCACGATTAATGCATATGTTGTGAAGAACTCCACATGCGACAATAACTGCCATTGTGGTGTTGAGGTTTAGTCGCAGGCCGTTCGATAAGACGGGAAATCTCCTTTTCCATAATCCGTATTGTCTTTCCACAACGTTTCTGGTTTTTATGTGAATTTCATTGTAGTTTTGTTGGACAGCTGTTTCTGGATTCCTGTATGGTGTCATGAGATACGTCTGAAATAAAACATTAATATGTTAGTAATAATATTGTACTGTTTTCTTTTTCAGAATGTCCTTAAAATCGAGGAACTGGAGCACCTGCAAACGGTGCGCGTTGAAATGTGCATTCTTTATTTAATCATTTTATATAACTTATGTTTTTAAACTTTTTCTTACTTTCCACATTACCCAATAACGTTTTTGTAATAATTAAATTAGCGCCATCTGTGAACGCAGAGATTATAACATACGTTCCTTACTGATTTTTTAAGTTATTAGGAAAAATTTTTTGAAAGTCATTTAAACTATGTAAACACTGAAGACAGTATTTTAAAAGTTATGTTATGCAAATGTTTTGTTTAGAAGTCATTAATTAATTTTCTTACATTCCACGTTGCCAAATAACATTTTTGTAATAGTTAAGTTAGCGCCATCTATTAACGCAGATTATTATAACATACATTACTTACTGATTTTTCAAATTATTAGGAAAATCTTGTTTGAAAGTCATTAAAACTATGTAAACACTGAACACAGTATTTTGAAAGTTATTTTATGCAAATGTCTTGTTTAAAAGTCATTAATTAATTTTTTCTTAAGTACATTCCACATTGCCAAATAACTTTTTTGTAATAGTTAAATTATGAAAAGAGATTATAACGTACGTTCCTTACTGATTTTTCAAGTTATGTTATGAAAATGTCTTCTTTGAAAGTCATTAATTAACTTTTTCTTACATTCCACGTTGCCAAATAACATTTTTGTAATAATTAAATTAGCGCCATCTATGAACGCAGATTATTATAACGTACATTTCTTACTGATTTTTTCAAATTATTAAGAAAATCTTGTTTTAAAGTCATTAAAACTATGTAAACCCAGAACACAGTATTAAAAGTTATGTTATGCAAATGTCTTGTTTAAAAGTCATTAATTAAATGTTTCTTACATTCCACATTGCCAAATAACTTTTTGTAATAGTTCAATTATGAAAAGAGATTATAACGTACGTTCCTTGCTGATTTTTCAAGTTATGTTATGAAAATGTCTTCTTTGAAAGTCAAAAACTATGTAGACACTGAACACAGTATTTTTAATGTTATTTTATGCAAATGTCTTGTTTAAAAGTCATTAAAACTATATAAACACTGAAACAAGTATTTTTTAATTATTTTTTTCAATTATTTCTGGCTTTACCCTCCAAGGATCTTATAGGCTATCATTTAAAATTACAGAGAAAGGAAAGGAGAATTTAAGTTTATTAATTTTATTTAAATGTGCATAATTCAGAATTGTGTGGA
Organism: Limnephilus lunatus; assembly: GCA_917563855.2. NCBI lineage: Eukaryota > Metazoa > Arthropoda > Insecta > Trichoptera > Limnephilidae > Limnephilus > Limnephilus lunatus. The sequence goes on along the minus strand of OU830603.1, from coordinate 43,366,486 downwards.
AGATTGGATTCGAGTTCAGACTTTAGATAAACTATAGAATTTACAATCTGGGTAGTCAAGGATGTGAATTTTAAAAAGGTGAGAAGGAACGGAACAATTTACTGATGTTATACAAATATCTTATTTGATTAAAACATTAAAGTTGTGTGTTTAATACCTTCAATGGATATCCGCTGTCTCCTACGAGTACTCCATTTGGGTATTGGTCTGTCTCAAAGACCGCCTTGGCGCGGCAACCTTGGAAAATGAGCGAGTCATGCGTAGCTCCTGGCCATCTGGCTACTATGTCCCTGATTCTCATTTTGGCGTCTGATATGGTCTGGACATTTAAGGAGAAGTACCCCTTCCGATTTCTGAAAGTTTCAGCTTCTGGCCCACCTGTTGGAGAAAGTAGATGGTTAACACAATACATAGGTACTTATTTACTGTACAGAAAACAATGCAGGCACAACCAACACATGTATTGGTTTATTTATGTGTAACATGTTTGGCACTTACCAACGGATTGGATTTTGATATGAGTGCAATCAATCGCACCTATCACGTTAGGGAATCCTGCAACTTCATAAAAGTCCCTCTTCACAATTTCCACCTCCTGTCCTACTGGCAATTGAATGTGAAGTGGTCTCAAGCTTGCCAAGGCATAAGATACTTTTTTTACAATCTTGCTGGTGGCAGATGGACTTATTTTGAAGAAGTCTCCATTCGTGATGTGGAAACTTCCCGTCGCATAAAAGCGTAATGCTATCAATAATTGAGTGCACGGTAAAATTGGACAGTTTCTAAAAAGAAATAAGGTATAATAACATTAATTCATAGAATAGAAAGGTTTTCAGATCTGACAAGAGGTAAGGGCAAAATATTTCGCATATTGATCGCAAAAATGACACTTGCGTAAATAAAAACTTACCTTTCGCTTGCATAAGTTAGCTTCTCCTCAATTTGGTTCAAAATATACAAAAAGCATGTTTTTGTCATACGAAAACGGTCAAAAAAATCATTGTCGTTTAATAATTCAATATAATTAATATCCACATCCTGTCGCCGCCTATATAACCCGATGTTTTCGTCGAGTACCTCGGCCCACTCCGCAATATCTATTATTTCTATAATGTCTAACACTTCTCTATCCATTTTAAAACGATAATTTGACAAATGCAACACAAAAAGACTGAAAAGAGCGCGAACCCGACTGTCGATTGTCAGAGTGACATTTGATCATTCGCGGTATTTTTTCACTCTGTGGACACTTTTTATAACTAGTAATTTCCTTAGATATATGCTTAAACAGCTAATCCAGTAATCGGCTGGCTTAGACTGAGTGGCTTGCTTAAGCGAAGCTTTTGTGTTGGAGAATGTTTTTAGCAGTGATGAACCTAAGTTTCAGCTTAGAAGTTGATTAGTAGGATTGGGAACAGCGGCCGTAATTGTTCTAAGCGATTTTCGAGGTCAGCATTTTTTTTCTAATTTTATGTTTGTATCTTCTAGTTCATGTACACGAAGTAAGATTTCTTCATATTGTTTGCTCATTATTGATATTGTGTTGAGTATTTGGGTATTTTGTTCTATAATTAAGTTCTGTTTAGTTAGTAATTCACCGTCCAAAGGCGGATTACTCACTATATTGAGATTAGCGGTAGACACGCCAGCTATGCATTTTTTGCACCTAATTTGAGCCCGTCGCTCCTTGCTAAGGCGTCGGTATGTGCTTTCAGCCACTCCGCCACAGTTTAGGTGAAAAGTACATTTGATGCAGTGCACGTGAACAAGGATTCAGCAGAGAGAGTAGGTTCCGCACAAGCATTACAGTTATTCATCTTGTTGTTTGTGGTTGTAATGGGAACGTGTAGTGAAAAGATCTCTGCACTCAACTGAACTGAATTTCGTTTAATGTTAATTATAATTTATTATTGTTATCACAATTTATTTAGGAATAAAGTAGAAATAAATCTTAGCGCTCTTGGAAAAAAAAAAGCCGAAAAGTTTTTGGATTCGGTGAGTTTCGAACTCGGTTTGCTCAGAATGTCAGTGTCCGGTTTAGCAAGCGTGATGACCACTAGGCTATCTTCACCGTGTGACGTAGCGTGAAATATTTGTAATATTAATTGTCTGGCCACAGATAATATTTTACGTGTTGTTGTAAATAATTCGATTAACTTTAACGATTTCAATCGTTGTAAGATCACTGATATTTTAACATAAAATTGCTATAACATGGCCGTTTAGATTAAACTAAATTGAGTAGATCACTTCACTGAACTAAAGGTAAACACCAACCGATAGGTTGATCGATTATTTTGAATTTTTGACTGCGGATTTAAATTAGTTTTGCGGAGCAATTTTTTGCGTGCGTACGGTGCATTTTATACTATGTAATGTACCAAAGGAAAATTTTTTCAATAAAAAAAAATATATATATACATATTTTCCATTGTTATTATTATTTAATGTTATTTAATTTATAAATTTTTGAAGATATAATTTTTTTTTATCAGTTTCACTAAACTGACTATAATCCATCCACAATTCCAGCACACAGACACACAAACAGATGCCCACAATGTCGGTTTATGACTTCAACAGACTAAAATCCATCCACTATTCCAGCACACAGACACACAAACAGATGCCCACAATGTCGGTTTATGACTTTAACAGACTATAATCCATCCACCATTCCAGCAAGCAGACATACAGACAAATGCCCACAATGTCGGTTAATGACTTCAGCAAATGTGAAATTCGTAGTTTTTCATTGGACTTTCTTATTAGCATTTTTTCAATATTAGAGTGCCTTTTTTTAAAATTAACTCCACACAGGAGGCCCCGAGATAAATAATTTCCCTCAGGGCCTATGTCATCTTTGAGGATGCTGTGTGGATGGTCTTTTTGAGGAAAGGAAGGAGTGAACATGAGTCTTGAAGAGACCCATGTTGTAGGAGGGAGGGAACACAGAGGCCGGTAAATCGTTCCACAGCCGAGCTGTTGAACTCAAGAACGAGTCGTAAAAACGACCCGTTCTCATGTGACTAATCTCAATCATGTACAAATGTTGGGCGCATTTTTGGCGTGTTTCCCGACTATGCACCGGTGCCGGGAGGATCAATGACGCTAGTTCCTGGGAGCATCTTCCATTGTAATACCGGTAGAACAAGGACAGCATTCCCACCTAACGCCTGTGCTCTAAAGATTGCAATCCGTCTGTTAAGATGGGAGAATCTATCAAACGGACCGCCCGTTTCTGCACAGAGTCAAGGGTTTTAGGTATTTCGGAGCTCCAGACCAGAGGTGGCTGCCAGATTCAACCTTGGGGGCGCACTTGCAATTTTTAAAGGGTTAGCAGTTGTTTACTATTAAATTATCTGCGGGCCCTGTACAATACGCCCAGTTTCTGAGAGGCTAACTTAACTATGGTTTCGTCGGAGCCCCCATACCCGAGCTGGTCACTTAGAGTTACACCAAGCATATCAATGGAGGTCCTGTTCGGAAGAATGCTTCCTTTGAAGGAGACTAGATTTTCATTTCGATCCCTTTTAGACGTTATCAAACATGATTGTGTCTTTGACACATTAAATTAGACGAGGTTATTCTTACCCCAAGAGAAAACATTCTCGAGGTAACCGACCATTCTTTGCTTCAAAGCCCTCCGAGCTATTGGGGTTTGTGTGCTCTTTGGAGGATTTTCAAACAAAAAGCTATCATAAACTGTACTGTCATCCGCGTAACAATGAATGGGTGAACATGACAAGATGTCGTTGATGTGCAACAGAAACAAAGCCAGAGATAGAACCGATCCCTGTGGGACGCCAGCATTTATCGAATGTGAGGAAGAGGTGAAACCGTCAGCAACCGCCTGAATCGAACTCCCCCTCAAAAAGTCGGCAATCCACGCACACAAGGATGCGGGAAGTCCGTAAGAACGCAGTTTTTCGACAAGCGCTCGATGCCAACACGGTCAAAGGCCTTGGAAATATCCAGTCCAACCGTTTGGGTCTCACCGAAACGTTCCAGGCACCGCCCCCAAACATGCGTCACATACGCGAGAAGATCACCGCACGAGCGGTTCCGCCGGAATCCGCATTGACGGTCGTTAATAATTTTGTTCTTCTCGAAGTATGTGAGCAGTTTGTCATTGATCACACGTTCCATCACTTTTGACTGAACAGATGTGATCGCTATGGGGCGGTAGTTGGCTGGGTTGGAGCGGTCACCCTTCTTTTGAGTGGGGTGAATGATCGTTTTTTCCAACAAGAGGGCACAGAGCCAGACTTCAGGGACATTTTGAAAAGCTTCGTCAAAATTGGAGCTATTTCTACAGCGCACCTCTGCAATACCAGGGCAGGTATTCAGTCAGGCCCGCTAGCTTTATTAACATCAAGCCGTCGTAAGACTTGGAGTACATCCCGATGCCGGATCCTCAGCTTTTTCATATGATAATTGCAATGAGGAACCGACGGCGGGGTAGCACCTTGATCATCGAGGGTCGAGTTTTCCGCGAACATTTTGCCTAATAAGTTAGCCTTTTCGGCGGCGGTATTTGCTAGAGAGCCGTCAGGTCTGGTAAGAGGTGGCATACTGGGTTTGCAGAAATTGCGACCTATTGAGCCCGTAAGCGACCAGAATGCTCTGCTGCCGTGCAGGCAGGCAGCCAGCTTTCTGCTGATCGTGCTCGAATTTTGACCTGTTAATAATCCTCTTGCATTCCTTTGCCATTTTTTTATTATTTTTTTATTTTTATTTATTTATTTTATTAAGTAAAAGATTATACATTTATATACATTATTTTAGAAATTTTTTGACTGCCCAACTAGGAGGATTCCCGTTTTAGGACAGTCAAATTAGGATGAGTTTTAATATACGGAACATGGTCTGTAAATAATAAGTTTTAATATACGGAACATGGTCTGTAATAATAAGTGGTTCGCTACGTTTGGTCATTTAGCAGGGGTGCCCGGGTTCATGGGGTGAGGTTTCTCTAGGTATTGGAGGCGGATGACTAGGACACACTGAACCCCAGATTCCTACCCACCCCTTAAACCCTTTTCCTTCCCAGAACTCTCCTCTACTTCCTTTCCCCAAAAAACCCTCCACACAGCATCCCCAAAGATGACATAGGCCCTGAGGGAAATTATTTCAAAATGGATAATAATTTCCCTCAGGGCCTCTTGTGTGGAGCTCATGTAAAAAAAAAAAATTAAATAAAAAATAAAACAAAAATAAAAGATTAAAACAAAATGACTCTTCTTTGTTTAGCAAAGTATAAAAAAATTATATTAATTACTTAGGTCGGTACTTAATTACAGAGGATTAAAACATATAGATATAGAACAAACGTGTAAGCATTACATATCATAGTCCTACACAGATGGGTTGTATATAATAAGAAAAAAGAGAAGAGAAAAAAACAAAAACAAAAAAATAATAATAATAATCATAATAACCAATTAATACAGGAAACATAACCGTGGTTTACTTAGCATAGTTATTTAAATTTTCATAAAAGTAATATATAGGTACATACTAAAAAGTAAATTATTAAAACATAATGGTATCTTGTGTTTGCATTTCAAATAATACCTAGTCCTACATACACATTTTATACAAATGAGAACTAGAAAGAGAACAGAAACAATAAAATGAATCAAACCTATAAATGATGGTTATTACTGTTGTTTGATTAGTAAAGTATTAAAATAATAATAAAATATTTTGTTAAATACTATTCTGTTTTCAGACGTTCGAGATGTGTTATAGGCTCGGTAAGCCGCGTTTTTTCGTCGCACTGCTTCGGAGCATTGTCGACCTACCTGTCATTGATATAGTGACATTTCCTTGGACAGACTGTACACATAATTCCTCATTTGAAATTTAAAATGGTTATAATTAAGTAGGTAAATATTTAAGTACTCACTTACACGTCTTATAATTTCAGAGGAAATTTTAGTTTTGATTGATTAAATAACATAAAATTAGAAAAACGCTTTTTTGGACGTGAGCTCTAGAACTGTTATCATAACTACAAATTTATTATCATCTGTTTATAGTACCTACATGCCAAACTTTAATACTGACCTGAAGTTGATACAGAAATCATATTAAAAGGCGAGATTAACGTCCTAAAAGTGGTATGCCTACCTGTCCCCGCCTTTCTTTGTCGCCCATATGTTTTTATGCATATTTCTCTATCGCTTACGGTCATTGTAAAGTCAGTACTGTAGGTACCTGCGTGAGTATGGATCGTATCAAGTTCGAGTAGGCATTTAAGTTTAGCGCATACTGTACTCTTCTTGCTTAATAAATGTCTTTGATCTGAACCAAATACATTAAAATATAAGAGATATGCTATCGGCAGTTATTTTTACTGAGTGGGACTGTGCTTCCTGTTGTCGCTGATATTGTTAATCAACACTACTACACAACTTCAAAATTAAATAAAGTAACAAATTCTTTCCATATTCAAACTACATATATTGTTAACTGCAGACCTTCACCTTCAAAAATCTACTAAATGAACGAATTCTTTCAGTATTCAAATATTCTTAACCAATACTACTGCACAAAAAATCAACTAAATGAATGAATTCTTTCCGTATTCAAACTATGCCCATTAGACGGTAATCCGCCGACGGTCCGGCGACCATCTTAGCATACCTCTTGTATTTCAATAACTTTGAACTGCACTCACTTTATGAATAAATTTTAACAAATATTAACTGTTATAAAACATGTGTTTTCAGTGATGGATGCGAACTTCCCACTAAACCAGATCATGGTTTCTATGTGGTGGAGAACTACGAAAGGCCTCTGGTCATCGGTGATCTGGTGGCTCCGTACACTGTGTTGAATTACATCTGCGACGACAACTATATCCCCTCTCAAAACCTGTCTGTGTGCACGCAGAACAAATCCTGGTCGCCTAATGTCACTTGCAGAAGTTAGTTCACATTTCCTTGTTTTTAACAAATTAGCCTTCAAGTCATACAGGTATTATGGAAATCGTTGCGTCTCCCTATATCATGGTGAGAAATATGATTTAAATTGTGATAGATAGAGAAAACACTACACTTTATATTTAAAACTTAAATTTAACCACAAAATAATTAAAAAAAACACCTTTACGAAATCAAAGTTTTCGTCTGCAAATTTTTACATTCAATGACAAAAAAGTGAAGTGACGATAATAGACTTAGTCCAATAAAATAGGTGTGTGTTAGTTTCGGTCTGTAAGTTTTCAGTCAGCTAGAGTAGGAAGATTGGAAAATACGACGTTATCGATGTTGTAGCTGAAAACGTTTTCTTTTTTTTTTTCAAAATATCAACTTTTTGCATGAAGATCTTTCAGTATTTGGATGCGGCGCATCCCCACACTGAAAGAATCCTGAAAATCTTCAAACAAAATAATGAATTTTTGAAAAAAAAAAAACTTTTTCAGCTACAATATCAATAACGTCACATTTTTCAATCTTAGCACTGTAGCTGACTGAAATTTCTTGGATCGCCACTGGTGTATGTGTGTTTTTGTTTTCATTGTCAGTAATTTTACTTGGAAAAAATGTAAGATAAGCCATTTTTAAAACTTTATTTATGTTCTCATTAAAATTTATGTTTAAGATTTGTAGACAACCAATTAATTTTATGTTTCCTTTCAGAGAACTGCGAGATGATGACCTCGGACAGCGTAAACTTTGTGTGCCTGACAAGCAGTAATAAACGCGTGGCTTGCGACCGAATCATGCCCCACGGCTCCTCCGTGCACCCCTTCTGCCGCCAGGGATACTCGCCCCTTGGTGAACTGGACACCGTTCGCTGCCGTGATGGCAAATGGGATAAGAGAATGCCCGAGTGTACACAAATGCTAGGTAGGTTCTCGTCCATTCACGCCTTTATACTTGCGACGGTAATTGCGTCATTGCATTTCATTGCGTTTCATACGTGTGAGGAAGATGTATAAAAATGATCGTAAGTTTCCTTTGGGGGGAGGGGGGGGGGGGGTAATGACATGCGATCATCGTTGGTCTCATTTTCGACTGTTGTCATTTAGTGTGTAAGAAAGAACAGCAGCATGATTTAGACATACCGACCACGGAGGCCGTCATTGTGTTACTTAACTAATCCAGTACATGGATGATCTTGGTACACTTCTTCTGCCAAAACAATTTTTGCAGTAACCATGAGTTTCTCCAGGTTGAAGTTCTCAGTTTGGCGACCGATAAGTCAAAAATATCTTAGGATACTTTGTAGGCAGACAGTGAATAGTCTATTTTGGATGCCTAGCACTTGCAGGGTGGAAAATGTTCAATTGTATGTCGTGTGTTGTATTACATACATATACATCTTCTTCCCCTTGTCCTATTCGGGTCGGGGACCCATTGCATCGACAAGGCTCCTCCATAAGTCCCTGTCTTGTGCTGATTGTTCGGCCTCAGTCCATGGTAGACCCATCCTCTCCTCACACAGTTTCTGGAGTTGCCTCGCCCAACAGTGTCTGGGGCGGCCCACCGGACGTCTTCCCTCTGGAATCGCACTCAGTATCTTCCTTGGAATTCGGTCATCAGACATTCTTAGTATATGCCCAAGCCACCTCTTCGTTGAAACGGTTAATCCACTCTTGTAGTCCCTCCTGTGATGTCGTTAATCTCGCGATGTCGTCAGCAAATAGTAGGGAGCTGATTCTTTTACTGCCTACCAGGGCTGCATCCGGTGTTTGGCTTTTTCGACTGATTCGGTCCATGAATATAGTGAAGAGGATTGGCAACATAGGGCACCCTTGTCTGAGGCCGATTTCCACTTCAAATTCTTCCGAAACTTGACCGTTTATGCGGACCCTACTGCTACTATTTTCATACAAAGATGCTATGCCTTTTAGCAAGTTGCCTTCAACTCCGTATTCTTTAAGCACCTCCCACAGCAGTTGCCGCAGTACTAAGTCATATGATTTCTCTAGATCGATAAATCCAACATATGATGGCTTACCGTATTCCCAACATTTTTGTATGGTCACTTGTAGTGTAAAGAGCTGATCCGTAGTGCCTCTACCTTGTCTGAAACCGCACTGTTCTTCTTGAATCTTGTTCTCTGTCGCTCTTCGACATCTTTTTTCCAGGATCCTAGCGTAAACTTTTCCTGGTTGACTGAGAAGTGTTTTTTCTCGATAGTTGGAGCACAGTTTCTGGTCCCCTTTTTTAAAAATTGGGACAATGATTCCTGTCCTCCAGGCTTTTGGGGTCTTACCCACGACACTGAGAAAACTCGCGTTTACCACCTGAGGCCTTGGTTGCCCATAGCGTTTAACATTTCTGGCCTTATTTCATCTACTCCGGCTGCTTTTCCCCTTTTAAGGGACTTAATTGCCAGTTTGTGTGTTGTATTGATTTTTATAATTATTTTGGATGAAAAACTAAGTTTCGCTAATCATATCCACCAAATTATGAACGAAGGTTTGAAAACATGTTATGAAAAGAATTCATAACATCTTTTATTTAGTCACTGGTTTGATTATTCTTAAATTCAGAAGTCGTTTATAGGGATTTATTTTTATACGCTGGCAACATTTTGGACAAGGTGGGTGGGAGAGAGTTCCGTTTCCCGACTTCTTGAATGTGGGACGAAGGGCAAGAGCGTCGTACATTTGACATGGTCGGTTTGAAATCCATAAATTCAATTATAATCCGCAGTATTAAATTCAATCCGGTTCGCGGACAGTGAAATGTGTCAATAATAGTGACCGAGGAGTTAATATTTCCCTTTTAAACCTAAATTTGGTTGGTATTTGTCCCGTTCCACCAATGTAGGTGGGTCGAGGAAGTTTACCGCGTGCGGTTGTTGAACAAATTACGGGTGATCTCGCATTATAATCGGGCTCGAGATTACTCATCGGCTGTACATATGCCTTGAGAACTCTTGGTTGAATTCCAGTGATGAATTATTACCCAGACGCGCTTGAAGTTGAAAACCTGGCTGTATCCACCAGGCCAAAGGCATCCTCGCTACACCTTGACCGAACGTTGCCAGCTCGTAACTTGCGGTTATGGAATTTGAACTCATCCTAATGAGAGAAGCAGCTAGGGCGAGACCTTCGCCAGGATGTACGCAGACGCCTCTAGGGCGTGACCTCCGCCAGGATGGGGACTTGGATTCGGAGCTGGAGCTGGAGCTCCACGGTTCCTCGGCATCGCACCCCAGAAGAGCGATGGAAAATTCCCAGGTCTCCGTGTTCAGTAATTAGATAGCTAGGTCTAAACCTGTCGGTCCGGGGGTGAGTACGATTTGTTCTCTGTATGTTCACTGTACATTCCATCCTCCATAAATACACTTATTTTACTTACGATGAAAATCTAGTTTTTACTCATTTTCTTGGTCCGCAAACTGGAGAAGAAACCAGATAGTCCCCACGATCCTTGTAAAAATTTCATGGTCTCATGTTTGAGCTAGACAATTCTACCTCTTTTGATAGTAGCATTCTGCAGGAATCGCCTGCAGATTGGCGCGTGGAACGCCTAACGTTCTACATAGCTGTTACCAAGAGAGGTACAATTAATACTCATCAATTCAGTCCTCAATACTCAGTACACAAACAAGATTAAATTTTGACCACCAAGTAAACTCTATATCAATTTGACGCCAACGTGCTAGTCCCCCAATCATTCCATATCAAACAATAGGCTTCGTTTTAAGAAGAACTAAAAACTTTAATTCCATACAAGCCATTAAAATATTATTTGTATCTCTAGTAAGAAGCCTAATTAAAATATAACTCGGTAGTTTGGTCTCCATCTTACAATATTCACATTAAGGGCGTTTAACCAGCCAGCGGCCGAAAATTCACATTTCGTCGAAAAACGTTCTTACGATCTTACAGGGCGGTTCCAATGAGAAAGATTGATTATTCTTCATATTAATTCTGAAACATACGTTTACCAGATAATGTATTGATTTATTTTACTGCATGATTATATGATTTGAAATGAGTGTTGTACAATACATGTAGTTTTTTGAAAATTTAACAAATCCGCCAACGACCTATGGTATATATGCCACTGTTGCTCAAATGGCAATAATAAAAATATTATCACAGTGATCTAAAGCTGTGTAACCTACATTTTTATAAATTAAAAAGACATAAAAGTTCAATAATTATTATTTTTTTTTCATTTCACTGATCTATAATATTAAAACACACTTGAGAAATTGCTCACATTTATTTAAAATTAGCTTAAGTACCTATTGGCGTTGTCCAGGCTTTGGAACATGTATCTAATTTTTGACAAAAAATTTGACAAGTAAATTGGTGTTGCCAGCCTACAAAATTTTGTACTTATATTTTTTTATGTTTTCTACTCTTATTTGACAGATTCAGACAGATTTCTATATCGCTTGTTAACTTGAAACTATACTAGATCATCGCGCACTGTTTGCATTTCTTTATTTTTCTTCTATTATTATTTTGTACTCTCATTGCTTTTATCTTACCTTCCTTTGAATATTGTTCTTTTTTCTATTTCCCTCACATCCTATGTTATTGTTTATATTTGACGAATTCAATCTCGATATGGATTATTTAATTCGTCGATTAATCAATGTATTCATTATCCACGACATTCCATCCTTCCTTCGCTACACTCTCCTTACCCCCTTTATCTCAATATGCTGCTCGTACTCGCTGCTCATCTTTCTACTACAGTATTTTATGTTTATAATCGTACATGTCATTCATAAAACTCTGCATCTTCTTACCTTATATATCTACCTATATAATAATATACATAAAAAACATATATAACTCACAATGATAACTATTTTGTATCAGAACTGTAGAGGACTACGCACTAAAACAGAAATTTTTCACAATAATATTTTATCGAATGACGATTGTTATATATTCGGTATTTCTGAAACTTGGCTTAATAATTCCATTTTCGATCCTGAACTAGCACCAACGGAATTTTACAGTATTTTCAGACGGGATAGATCAAATAACATTTCAACAAATAGCATCAAGAACCAAGAAGATTCTCGTCGAGGCGGTGGTGTGATGATCATTACACACAACAATCTTAACGCATACCCTCGCGAAGACTTGGTATGCAATGCTGAATGCATTTAGGTCACTATTCCTCCCTCTAACTATACCTCCAAACGTACTATCCATGTAGCTTGTGTATATCTCCCACAAGGTCATGGATATGAAACCGCTCTCAGTTCATTCCTTTGCTTACTTGCTAACGTAAAAGATCAATATCCCGATGAGATTTTACTTGTAATTGGAGACTTTAATATGCCTACGATAATATGGGAAGCGCATGATTCACACTTGACACCTACAAACTTAAATACAATTAGTTCCTCACTCACTGACACAATTTATTACTCAGAATTAAAACAATATAATCATATAAAAAAATCTAATAACCGAATCCTAGATTTAATCATGTGTAGTGAGGAATGCCATGTATCTCGTGTATGCAATCCTCTTGTAAGTGAAGACTCACACCACCCGTCGCTTCAAATTATATTACAAATCGATACGCTCCCAATTATCAACGCTCCTCCTAAAGTACTATGCTTGTTTGAAAAAGCCGACTATGAATTAATCAACCAACATCTGTCAACGATAGACTGGTATTTTACCAAGGAAAATGCGAACGTTGACGAAGTAGTTGATTCCTTTTATAATATCTTAAATAATACCATCAACCAATTTGTCCCCAAACGCATCGTCAAAAAGAAAAAATTTCCTAACTGGTATTCAGCTCCTCTAATCAAAATTATTAAAGAAAAACAAAAACTTCATAAAAAATGGAAATCCTATAATAATTCAATAGATTACGTAGAGTTCACTATCAAACGTACACAACAAAAACACCTACAGAAGCATTGCTATAATCAATATATAGGTTCGGTTGAATCTAATATTCAGAATAATAATAAACAACTCTGGAATTACGCTAAAAACAAAGTAAAACAATCGGCATCCCACAAATCATGCACCTTAAAGACGAGTCTGGCACCGGCGCTCATCAAGTATGTGAATTATTCTCTAAACACTTTCAGTCCACCTACGTAAGCGATATGAGCACGAATAATACCAGCACACTTGATAGCTCTACGTTTGTAAATAATCATTCCTCGATTGGAAACATAAATATTGACAATCTAATGATCAATAAATACCTGAATAATTTAGATGTTAGTAAGGGTGCTGGTGGTGACGGTATCTCGCCATATTTTGTCAAAAAATGTGCCAAAACTCTTTCTTACCCTTTAACTAACATATTTATAATGTCACTGAAAGAAGGTAAATTTCCCACAAAGTTTAAAGAAGCAATTATAATCCCTATTCATAAACAAGGCTCAAAAATTAACATTGAAAACTACCGCCCAATCTCGATACTCACGGTATTTAGTAAACTTTGTTGTCTACGATCAAATTTACAAAATAATTGTTCGCAATATACAAAACCAACAACACGGATTTCTTCAAAAGAGATCAGTACTAACAAACTTGGTAAATTTTACGGAATATTTAACGAGCAATATGGACAAAAGAAACCAAGTAGATGTAATCTACACTGATTACTCTAAGGCCTTCGATAAGGTAAACCATTTCATCCTTATTCAAAAATTAAAACAGTTAGGCATCCATGGTGACTTACTCCGGTGGCTCACTTCATACCTTTGGAGTAGACTTCAAAGTGTCTCAATTGGGGGAACAAAGTCCAGCTTCTTTTCTGTGCCCTCCGGTGTACCTCAAGGTTCTCATTTAGGCCCATTATTATTTAATGTGTATATATATGATATTTACAAATGTTTTTTACATGCTAATTACCTAGCATATGCAGATGATAAAAAAATATACTTAGTTATTAAATCAATCAATGACTGCATTAAACTTCAAGAAGACCTCAATTGTCTTTTTGTCTATTGCGAATTAAACAAACTTGTTATTAACATCTCAAAGTGCAATAAATTAACATTTACACGTAATAAAAATATAATTTCATTTGTATACACACTGAACGGCATACATATCAATGAAGTAAAATATATCAGGGACCTTGGGGTAACGATGGATGTCAAATTAAACTTTATCCAACACACTGATGAAATAATTAACAAAACCAATAAAATGCTGGGATTTATAATTCGTATAGCGAAACCCTTCCACAACATAAACACTCTATATTCCATTTACATCTCATATATTCGCCCGCACTTGGAACACTGTACACTGATCTGGACTCCTTTATACCAAGCCCATATTGAAAGAATAGAAAGAATCCAAAAAAAAATTTTTAAACACTTAAATTATAAATTCAAATTACACTTCTCAAATTATACCGAATCCATTAAATTTCACAATTTCAAATCCCTCCAAACACGACGCCTAATTTTTGATCAAATCCTATTGTTTAAAATTCTAAACAATGGCCTGGACTCACCAGAACTTACCAATTTAATAAATTTTCATATTCCGTCAAGATCAACCCGGTAATCCGATTTATTTTATTTACCCTCTTGTAGAACAAACATTAGAAAAAACTCCCCAATTCCTCGTGTATGTGCACAATATAATACAATATTTCACAGCATTGACATTTTTAGTAAAAACCTTAAGAAATATCGATATGAAGTAACGCGTACGATCGATTATTAATATGAGAATATATCGTGAGCATCTCCTATCCTTTTCCTATATTCCTCTTCCTCTCCTCTTCCTCTAACCCAACATTAATTATAATATAATAAAACTTCATCTCCGATGTACTTTAGCATAAGAAACCTCTGTGGCTTGACTCCAGTTCAATTATATATTTATCACTGTATATGTACATATTATGTAAAAGCTGTTTGTTTCTTACAAATAAATAAATAAATAAATAACCTTATTATACTAAAAGTAAACATTTTTTTCTGAAAATTTAAAACATACGTTTACTAGATAAAAGAACAATCTTTCGAAACCAATTTATAAATTTTTGTGGAAAAGAGTCGAAACGTCTAAACACAATGATTTAAAAATGACATATTTCGGGTTTTCTCTGGTAATACGCTCTTAATAACATTGAGCCAATTCAAAAACAAATTCTGCATTTTATAAATTTTAAATTAAGTACCTATCCCACTAGAAGACTTAAATATATTTTTTTTATTGGTGCCCTTTTTTACTCATTTAAAGTACGCTGTAGCGTGTTTAAATCGCACTTTATGGAACGCGCGTTTTTTAAAGTTACCATGGCAACATCAACAAATCAACAAAATGTGAAGTCTAAATGTCAACTTTTAACTATAAATCTGACAGGAATATTTTAAACGTCAAATAAAACATTACAAATGTTTCAAAAATTTTATTCAAAGTTAACATTTTTTTTTACATCGTTTACATTCTAATTATTTAAATGGATGTGAAAAGAGCAGTTCGTATTATTTGAAATATTAAATCAACCCCTTTATTTATCCTCCACAGACATTGCAATTTCGAATGCATGGCCCACATAGTCGATGCTTTGTACTGTTCCGACATTTTCTGAAGGTAAGCAAGCACAACTCGTTCATCTACATCTACTACGTTTTGCTCCTCCATCCATGTAATGAACCTTTCATATTCTTTTTTATAAACGTCTTTGGGTTTTTCAGGTATTAACCGCGATTCTGCTTTGGTATTTAAATTATCAATGTTAGAACTCATTTTACAACACACAATAACTAGAAAAAACTGTGATGTCAACTATTAATCTTATGTGACAGATTGCAAATTAATGTTTGTGTTTTTCATTTCCATGACAACAAGATATTGTGATGTCACATCACGAATTCATTAATAGTTCTTATTTCCAAATTTTTAATAATAATATCAATATTTTTGTTTTCAAAGTGTACCAATAAAAAAAATAGCGTAAAATATTCGTGGATAACTGGTCTTTAAAACACTTGCGAAAAATCGCGCGTGTTTTAAAGACCTGTTTATCCACTTATATTTTAATATACTATTTTTATTAAACACACATTAGAAGACAAACTTAAAATAAACGACTTAACATTTTTATCCAAAATACTTAAGTCTAAATTCAACTGTTGCGAACTTCTACAACTCATAAACTTACGAATACCCACGGTAACATCACGAAAAAATATACTTTTCTACTGCAGCATTCATTAGCAGAACTACATTGACCATACAACGATACTCTCCGATTCAACGATTTCACTCTATGGAAAATCAGTACTTAGGTGATGTTGACATATTATTTTATAATATCAACTTGGCCAGTATTGTGGATCTTGTAAAAAACATATTTTACTTTTCCTAAACAAATCTGTATTTTTGTATTTTTATGACTTGGGTACTTTTATATTTATGACTTGCATTTTACGTCAAATTCTATTTTTATTATTTCTTTATTTGTTTCAAAATAATCTGTCATGTATTAATTGAACTACCAAACATTTAAAAGCCTTCTGGGCATTAAATGAAAAAAAAAAAATATATATATATATATTATATGGTATTCATACTTACGTATTTTAAGTGAATGCCAGCATAATTTGTAATGTGTAATTCTCACGAAGACGTTTCTTTTATCATTTCAGAAGGAGGCAAGCCAACCACCTCCTGGTATTTCGGAATCTTCCAGGAAACTGGCAGGAATGTCTTGCCTATGTGTGTCTTTACCGAAGGTCAATTGACCATACGAGGTAAGAGCAACAGCAATAAAATATCTGGGACACCCTCTATATACAGGGTGTCACAGATATTTTCACTTGCAACCAAAAAAAGAATTGTCAAATATGTTTAGCTAACATGCATTGTGTTTTATTCCTAGTGCCAGAACTATCACAGAACCAGCAGAGGTTACCCGCTAACTACTACACCTTCGAGGGCGGGAAGTTCTTCAAGTTACCCAATAATCAACTAAAGCAGGACCTTTTTGATTCCGCACCAGTGGTTTGTAATTTTTTCACTTTAATGAATATATTCATCAGTATCAATGGAATTTTTCATCCTTCACAAATGCTCCCTCACTGACTGCGGACTATTTCCATTCACCTCCAGTCCTCAGTCCTTCCCATCCTGCTCCAATCCTCTTCCATACAGTCTATCCACTCCTTTCTTGTTGCAACTCTTGCCAGTACTTGCAAAAGGATGGGCATGTGCTGAGACACAGGCCGCGCAGAATGTGCAAAACAGAAATGTCAACGCAGAAATCGGCGAGCAGGATGTGCTGCGACGCAGTTTAGTTCAGCTTGTACCTGCTTGGGCATTGGTCATTTGTGATAATGTCGAGTTCCAAGCCCAATTCTGTCTATGAAATTAATGATTTATTATTGATTTATAATACATTCTTTCAATATGAAATTACTTGAAAATAATATTTTCATGGGAAATACTACATAACTTAATAAAATCAAATCAACTTACCTCATTTTTAAATGTATTGACTAAGGACTACAAAAATTATTGTTGTAATTTATTTTTGGGGTATTATTACACCTTCTAGCCCTAAATCATTCTATAGCCAAGGTTTCGGACAGTATGACAGTATCCATTTTCAGGGCAAATGTTAAATTATACGAAATAATGTATGTAACAACAGGGCCCAAAAATAAATAACGATGATACTTTTGGCCATGAAAATCATATCATACAAATATTATCTTCATTTTCCTAACACATTAAGATTGGTGAACATATAGTCTCCATTGATTATATATTACAATTTAAGGATTTAATAAGCTATTTCATTACAAAAATATTTAGTATCCCAGCCCAGGTTCATAGGGTGAGATTTGTTTAGGTCTTGCCGGCTAATGTGTTTGTCCACCTACTGTATGGCGGGCCCAATCGAGAGAGACTGGTTGGCTCTCAATCCAATGCCTTGCACCGCAGTGGAAGAAACGGATTCATACGTCCTTCATTCCTGGATGCATTGATCCCCAGATTCATACCCATCCCTTTTTTTCCTTTCTCGAGTTTCCTCTCCATCCTTTCTATAAAAAAAAAACGAGCGTGCTTTAGACCACATGACTGAAGTAAAACTTCACTAACTTATGCCGTCCATTAACAATATAACAATAACAGGAATAAAAAATATCCCCATACCCTCAACATCCCCATCAACTCAACTCAACTCTCAAATCTCAACTATCAACTCTCAACTCTCAACTCTCAACTCTCAACTCTCAACTCTCAACTCTCAACTCTCAACTCTCAACTCTCAACTCTCAACTCTTAACTCTTAACTCTCAACTCTCAACTCTCAACTCTCAACTCTCAACTCTTAACTCTCAACTCTCAACTCTCGATTCTCAACTCTTAATTCTCAACTCTCAACTCTCAACTACTCCCAACTCCCAACTCTCAACTCTCAACTCTCAACTCTCAACTCTCAGCTCAACTCAACTCAACTCATATCATTGATTAGCGTTTCACATTGATAACGTTTCATATTGATTAGCGTGTCACATTTTTTCGAAACGTTTCGTATTTTTTCGTAACGTTTCATATTTTTTCGTAACGTTTCATAACGTAATATTTATATTTATTTAATTACATTTCATAACGTAATAATATTTTACCCCCAAGTGTCGAGCGTGCGTAAAGAAGTTTTACTTCAAAAATATTTTCCACACAGCATCCTCAAAGATAACAAAGGCCCTGAATTTTTTTTTCCTCAGGAGATCCAGTGTGGAGCTAATGCAAAAAAAAACTAAAACGACAGTCTTTATATATTTACAGGACACGATCCAAGGAGTGGCACAACCCGGAAATGGTAACAAGCCTAAAATACAAATAAAACCTGTCACGACAACTCTAAATGAAATCTTCCCGTGGCTATCATCAAACGATTCGGAATCTGTTTGGCAGCAGCAAGTTCCAAACAAGTGCAGGCAGGTTTGCGACGACAATCAAATCTTTGGGGACTTTGTGGCTTCCACTTTGCGCAACTTTAAATCGGACCAGGACAAAATGGAACTGAAGCTGCGCTTTCAGGAGATTATTCTCGAAACCACAAAAAAACTTATCTCTCTTAGTGCTGACACGACGAGCAGTCCTGGTACCCTTATGGAATGGAATTGTTGTAAATAAATCGGACTATTATAATAATACAAAATCACCATCTGGAAACCTAGTATGACATTAGTATGACATTAATTTGACATTAGTATGACATTAGTATGACATTAGTATGACATTAGAATCATTACTATGCCATTAGTATGACATTAGTATAACCTTAGTATGACGTTAGTATGACATTAGTATGAAATAAGTATGACATTAGTATAAAATAAGTATGACATTAGTATGACATCAATATTACATTTGTATTACCTTAGTATGACATTAGTATGACATTAGTATGAAATTAGTATGACATTAGTATGACATTGGAATGACATTAGTATGACATAAGTATGACATTAGTATGACATCAATATGACATTAGTATAAACTTAGTATGACATTTTAAAATTCCCTACTACTTACCCAAAAACATAATTTTTTTGTTTTATTCATCACAAGTTTTTATTTCACAAGATTTCTGACTAATCAACTGTACGATGGATATGTTCCATGACAGTTGTCCATATCTATGTTGTTAATTTCATAGAAAAAATCCAAATATGTTGTAATATGTATTCCTAATATGATATAAAAAAAATTGTAACGTTTTTACACTGCTGTTTTTTATTTAAGTGACATTTCACAAGAACGCTTCTATCTGTACTATGTCGCCTCTCAGCTGGACAGTTTATTACGCATTTCAACATTTTGGTTGTATGACAGTTGATCCCCCTTGACAGTCGGCCCCCTGGCGTACTTACATACGATATGCAGTCGGTTTGTGGAAAATACGGTATACCTAATTACACAAAATATAACTAAATGACCCTAAAGGAATGTGCAGAGAGGATGTACCACCAAATAACAAAGTATAAAACATATTTGGGCGTTTTTCAAAAAAATTGTACATAGATAAAAGTCAGTGTCCGATCACTTTCAGGATCAATAACTTTTATTGTGTCGGTTTTTATGACCACCCATATATTTTACCAATATAATAACAAATTAACACCTTTGTGGACTAAAAATAATGAATAAATCTATTAAAATTCTATATAATTTCAAAATAATTAAGACTACAGGTCACTGTTTTTGGTATGTCTTACACCTATCACTACCAGTTAGAGTTCAAAAATTGATATTATTTTTGTTATCCCCGTATTTATTTCTAACTAGCTTTTACCCCGGCTTCGCTCACATATTCACTACCACTCCCCCTCCCCCAATCAATCAACAATCAAATACGCTTCTTTTCGCATTCATAATATTAGTATAGCTGTTGGCTTAGGTCAAAATGTAGATAAGTACCTATTTTATATTTGTATCTACCTACACTAAATATTCATATTAGAATACTAATATTTGAATTTTCGCTATCAAATAAATAATATTGACAGACCACGTCAACCATTTACTTAGTAACACGCTTTGCCAATAAACGTATAATAGATAATTTCATAACGCCACAGCTTATTCATAACACAAGAGCTTACCAATATATATAGCCCATGTTACTCGCAAATAAAGTAGCTTTCGATTAGTGAAAGAATTTATAAATTTCATTCGATATTTATTGCGTGAAATAGTAAAATCCAACCATCCAACCAACCATCCAACCATCCGACCATCCATACAAACTTTCCCATTTATAATATTAGTAAGATTGAACTTATACTATATGACTAGCAGTTTGCCCGTTTCAAAGCAACTAACGGCTTAAAACACTATGCGATTTGACGTGTGAACGTGGATGAAGCGAAGAGCGGGTGTTTAATTAAATATACGAAGAAAAAACGATGTTTGAATGTAGATAAAGCGGGGAGTGTGCGCCTACAAAGGGCACAGACAGTCGACCGCTCAGTTTCTTACACCCGCTCTCGGGCTACTTCGGTCGCCCGGTTCATGGCGTTCAGTACGGGCCTTTTCTCGCAAGGGGGCCGAGGAGCTTCCTGCTCAATTTTTCACTGCACCATTCGGGTTGTGCAGGTAGATACGCGTAATTTGATACCCGCCCTGTTGCAAAGAAGACTCTTACCACTGAGATACTTAAATCGCCGACATTTTTTAAACTCATCACATCTGCTCCTGAAGCAATTCAGCCTCACAACTCGGAGTATTTCAGTATTTCATTTAATTTAATTTAGAAAAACCAATAGAGCCTTATCTCGAAAAAGGGGGCCTAGGAGTTCACCGCTCAATTTTTTCACTCAACCTTTCGAATTGTACAGGTCGAGACGCGTAATTTGATATCCATCTAGCGTACTGTAGGGTTCCATGAATTAAATATTTTTAGAAAACTAGTTCATACTTTCAGTACCTACCCACTGTGCACATCAATCTAATCTAATGTACAATATCCGAGCAGGTAGGTACCATTAATAGTTAGTAATTCGAAAATATTTAAATTTAGTTTTTCAAATTTTGCATTTCTTTAAGAATCAAAATTTTTTGGAAAATGGAACTTTTTTTTGGATTTTGAAATTTTTGATTTAAAATTTTTTTGGATTTTGAAAAGCTTAAATTGTGAAATTTTTTGGATTTTGATATTTAAATTTTTGGTTATTGAATTGATTGAAAATTTAATTTTTGGATTAATTTTTTTTTTAATTTTAAAATTTATGATTAAAAATGAATAAATGTGGATGAAGCGAGAAGTCTGACACTGATAAAAAAAATTCTATGTATTTTGAAAAAGAAAAATAAAACGGTTCAACGTTCATTTTTATTTAATTAAATCCACATAAATTCACATTTCATTTCTCTGTGATTCTTAAGTGATGACCAAGAACACCCTTGGAAGGTGTAAGCAAGAAATAATTGAAAAAAAAATCATGTTCTTAATATGTTTTCTAAGTTCTGCACTCCTGGCATTTATCCCAGTGTTCTAATACAGTAATCGAATAGGTAGGTACCTAGTAGGGGTTAAAAAAAAACTTCAACCTTCACACAAAAAAACAGAGCCTAAGGATTGTGTGTATTGGTGCATATAATGATTGATGTAAAACGTCACTGAGAAACAGCTTTTTGTTCACAGCAAATCGTATGGATCACACTTCTAGTGATTTTCAAATCAACGGATCCACTTAGGTTTATATGCCGTTGAGGTGTAGGTCATACATTGAATGGTTCCCGGGGCGGCGGTACCAATGCTCGCCTCAAATGTTGAATGATTACCATTAAGAAGCGAAATACGACAACGGCGCTATGTAAATTTAATATTTTTCGTGAAAAATCCTTTTTTTTAATCCGCGGCGCGCCGCCAAGACCCGGATAAACCTCACCCCAGAACCCGGGCACCCCTGCTAGGTTACCAAATATAGCGAACCACTTGGAATGACCTATGGCAGAGGTGTTGGTTATCCACTAAATGTTTCCCGGGGCGGCGGTACCTATACCCACCTTCCAAATTGTAATTAATCAAATGTGCTTAGAAAAACCTACAGTACCTGCTAAAAAGCACCCCAATTTACTCTTAGAATATCCGTGTATTTTATTACCTCAGCGATAGCAGTATTTGTACTTCTGATACATTTAAACGGGAGTATACCGTTCTTTAGGTGAGTTTTCACAAAAACGGCGCTATATATTTTATTATTTAGGAAAAAAATAATTACACGAAACTTAATTGCAATAAAAAAATGACCAAAATAATAATTATTTTATAATATCTGTTTAGGTACCTACGCGGGTATTATCACAAAAAAAAAATGTCAACAAATATTTAATTTAATTCAAAACATTTTGATAATATTGTAACTGCTCCTTTTTCTGTCCTCCGGGTATATTGCACTGCGCCCTTGACGTATTTTTTTGCAAAAATAGCGCTATAAAAATTATTGTAAAGAATGAAAAAAAATCGAGTTTAGTTCATTTCTTTACAAATTCACGCAATAAAGATAGTACGCCAAAAAAATTGGCACCAACTGTAAATATTTTTGATGAAAAAATAATTATATCAACTTGACTTATTATCATTGAAAATGTAAAGAAAAATTAAATCCAAATACATGTTTCAAGTAGGTACCTAAACCATTTGGCAAAAAAAATACCATTTGTAGTTATTTCAATATTTAAACAATAATGTTCCCACATAATTAAGTAGGTAGGGGAGACTGGGGATGGTTGAAACACTTTTACTTTAACTAGGCGTAGTAATATTTCTTTTGTTTTTATGGAAAATATGTTCATACCAGATGTTCTATGATCTATCTAGTTATCAAATTAAATTTATTGGATGGCCACAACTCGTACAGATAAGCTACAATAACCACTTAAAGACGATGGGGAAATCTGTTTCAATTATCCCCATAGTGTGGACGATTGAAACAGTATGTGGGGATAATTGAAACACTCTAAATATCTTTGGAATAATTGGAGTAATTTTAATCAATTTTAAACATTTTCATTATTAAAACAGTAATCAATGAGATCATGAATAGTGCTTAAACATATCACAAGTATTTTAAAAATTATAAACGTAACTGTCTTGAAATCAAACAACTTTAAATATATTTTTTATTTTTTGAGTTTAAGTGCTCATAGTTACACTAATTATGAGTATTTGGCATAATCAACATAGTTTTACTGCGATATTATCCTGGAGCAGAATAGAACGGTATTAAAAATAAGTTTTTTGCTTTCATACAAAAGTGCTTGTTTCAACCATCACACTGTTTCAATCATAACAATGTAGAATTTACCTCTGAATTAAGAGCATTTTTTCTGTGTAAAATTCAACAATTAAGAAGTCGAAAAAATAGAAATTAATTGAATCTATGGTTTGTGATGTGACATCATTATACAAAATATCGAAATATTTTAGAACAATTTTTTTTAAATAATCGGTTAAGTTGCATTAAAATCTATTAAACAATTAAATATTATCTATTAAAAGAAAAGAAAAATCTGAGTGTGCAATTCACATGCAGTAAAAGTGAAATATACAGAAAACTAAAGTAGACAAGAGTGGGAACTACGAAGCACTTTTTTATCAATATAAAGGGTGATTTTTTTCATATTTTTGTCCTCGAATTCCAGTGCACCTTTTCCTATTCATTTGGTCATCTTATTCGCATTTGTGGTTTCTTCTTCGGAGTCACTAGATGTAGTTTTTTTGCCTGTTCATTTTGGAATGTTTTCAAGATTAAATTTTTGAAGTAAAACTTCTTTACGCACGCTCGACACTTGGAGGTAAAATCATGAATGCGTTACAAAAAAGAACAATATATTTAATGTGAAACGCTATGAAACGCCATGAAACGCATATATTTAATGTGAAGTTTTACTTCAGTGGTGTGGTCTAAAGGACACTCGTTTTTTGATTTCATGGGATTCGACCGCGATGAATGATTATCAAGTTATAAAAGAACTTTGCGATCTAAGGACGAACTGGTGTATTTTTGAAAATGAATTAGAAATTTGGTAAAATCTTCCTTTTCCATCTACTACCAATCGGACCATCTTTTAAGAAATGGCTTAATTGTTACGTGGAAATGTGAACATCGGCGGAATTGAGTTGCCAATTGCATTTGCTGCTACAGACAGTTATGAGAGTTCCTCGTTCGGCTGACGTTACTGCACCTACTTGCCGAATTCCTCTCCTGGCTACAACCCGATTAGGTTTTTGAACAGTTTTGACACCGATCTCATCTACGTTATAGACGTCCTTTGGTTCAAATTTAAAACTATACATAACGTTCGCTAAATTGTTGAAAAATTGATCAACATTATGTCAATTAAAACTTGTTGGATGTGCCATACTCGTGGCTTGGCACATCTTATAGATAATTCTGGATGGCGCGCAAAAATCCTCGGAGCCATTCTATTCCGGCCGTCCCATTTGTGTACCATGAATCTGGCCTTGCCAGGTTGTACCGTGTGGTCAAATCAAATGCCAGTTGTCTTAAATCTTTTGAAGATAGCCCAAAATAGGTAAATATCGGCTGTTTTTATAGCATAGTTTGCAATCTCGGTTTCTTGAGAAGGGGAACATACTTTCTTCATAACATAATTTTTTTCTCTGTTGTCAACTTTAAGTAATTAAATAATTGACAAAACAATGTATACTATTAACGTTAATTTTTTTTTAGTTGTAAATGTAAAAAAATCAATGAAGATATGTTATTACGAAATTGTCACGTGAGGGTGTGTGACGTCGAATGTGATTGAATGAGATCGACTTCATCATCCAAGATCACAGAAGTTCACCATTCAAGAAATTACAGAAGTACATCTAGACTTAATGATTTGAATTTGAATAATACTTAATGATTTGAATTTCTGACCTTTTTTCATTATAATTTTTAAATTTTTTCTCAGTGTGGACGATTGAAACATGGTTATGATTGAAACGTTGCAATCATCCCCACACAAGTTGTTTCAAACATCCCCACGCTGCATTTTCTGCTTCAAAGTCAAAAACAAGCCTTTTAAATAGACATTAACGCCACGCAAATGCATTATAAATACTCTTAAATAGATAAAGAAGAGAATGTAATGAAACATTTCGTCAAGCTGCGAGAGTAAAATGAGTTATAAGATAAACAAAAATGTCTTAAATATTTACTTTTTAGTGCGAAATCCAATAATGTCCCCTATGCACGATCGAGTCACTCGCCGGCTAGTGTGGTTTTGTAGAAACGTCCCAACAGACCTGACGGAGTTTCGAGTGTAGTGTCACACTCTTAGGCATTATAGTTTTTGAGTAAATTGAGATGTTTCAATCATAACTTGTTTCAATCGTCCCCAGTCTACCCTACTGACCAAATATTCAAAATTATTTCAACAATAAATTAGATCCCAATAAGAAACTCCAGTAAAAAATATTATGGCTTTAAAAAAATTTTCATATAGAATATAGACCAATAAACGCTGATTCTGAATATCAAAGGTTTTAAAAAAAAATATTAAAAAGTGCATTTTTAATATTCTCGTTAAAACACAGCGTCAAGTTTGTATGCTGTTTAATGCTGTATGGTCACGACGGAAGATTCACTGTAATTAGTTAGGGTCATTTATACGGGAATTTAGGTATGACACAAGCGAATGTTCTATATATTTCTTATTTTTGAAGATGTCGTAAAAGCATATACCTTTATAGAAACTTAATAGAATTGCCTTTTAGATTTTTTTATCTGACATATACGTTTGAAAATTGCAGTATTTTAAAAAAAACAGCTGACTTTTTTTTTTATATGTATACCGCACAAGAGTCCCAACTGCTCCCGTCTGAAGCCAGTGAGACTATGGCATCCCCAATTGGGGTATGTTGTGAGGCTGAGGGTAGTGGGGAGGGAAAGGAGATAGGGAAGAGGAAGGTGGGGAAGAACCTGGCTATTCAGATCTGGTCACCAAACACGGCTAATGCCATTTCAAGCAACGTTTCAATTCTGAATGGTGGTCTTACACCAGGGCGATACTGACAGTATCTTCCACTCTGGAACGTGCCGCAAATATACTGTATATTATTTTAAATTAATAAATTGTGAAATAACACAAATTAATCAAATAAAATTTATTTGCCACGCCGGGATTCGATCCCGCGACCTTCGGTGTGCGAATCAAGCGTCTTATGCGCTACGCTACGCCGGCCGTCGAGTAAACATATTCTATTAAGAGACCTCTGTCGTGTTTCTTATCAGAAACATATTTCCAAAATGACTTCGGATCGTGTTTCACATTATTTTCTATCTTTAAGATATAGTTTTTGTGGGCTTCTGAAATATTACGTTTAATTCTAGTACGATAAGATTTGAATAACTCGTGTTCACTTTCCAAACCTGATCGTTTCCACCGCCGATGGTGTATGAGCTTCATCTTTATGTCCCCGATAATCTCGCGCGAAAACCATCTAGGATAGTTTTCATTTCGCGGCGCTTTTTTTCTTAGAAAACATTTATCAAAATACGCGTACAGCGTATCGTAGAAGTATTTAACTGCCTCGTCTACATCGGAAATTCCCAAGATATTCTGCCAATTGTGCTCACGCAAATGGTTGTATAGCTTCTCAAAGTCACCTTTGTAGAAATTCCAACCACGGAAGTTATTTACTAAATGTAAAAAAACGATTTTTCAACGGTCTGTCGTGTTTGAGACTAAATTCCCACAAAAGTGTCGGATGGTAGTTGTCTTCTTGTACTAGGCAGAAATCGGATTTTTTGGTAAACATATGGAAGTTACTTAATACTAGGTCCAAGGTACGATTACATGATTTCAGTACTGTATTAAATTGCTTCAGTTGAAAAAGTTCCATAATATACGAAAGTTC
Organism: Limnephilus lunatus; assembly: GCA_917563855.2. Taxonomy (NCBI): domain Eukaryota; kingdom Metazoa; phylum Arthropoda; class Insecta; order Trichoptera; family Limnephilidae; genus Limnephilus; species Limnephilus lunatus. The sequence goes on along the minus strand of OU830603.1, from coordinate 43,339,157 downwards.
GGTATTCACTGCACGTGGATTTTGTGAAGAATTGATATTAAAATCACCAATCACTAAAAATTTTTTATCGACAAGGTAGCGTAAGTTACTAATTAAACAATTGTTTTAGAACTGGGTGGGATGTAAACAGTACAAATAAATAAACATACGTCGTGAATAATGACTTTGACCCATAAATTTTCATCTCCCGTTTCCAGGTGGGAAAGTAGTTCAGCTCGCGTGTTTTCATCATTCAGCAATGCCAACATTAGTCCACCTCCTCGAGTTTGTCCGGTGCTTCGGTCTTTTCGGAATACTGTGTATCTTCTATCGACTATTTGGGCATTAAAAATTGAATCATTCAGCCAAGTCTCAAATATGGAAACTTAGCTACCTAACTCCTGTATTTAAAAGTGGTGATAAATCCTTTGTTGAAAATTATCGGCCTATCTGTATTCAATCGTCTATACCTAAACTTTTTGAGAATTGATTCTTAAGAAAATCAGCTTCTTTGTAAACTCTTCTATCGCTACTTGTCAACACGGCTTTATCTCCGGCAGATCAACTTTGACTAACTTAACATTATATGAAAATTTCATTTCTAATGCACTTGCCAACAAACAACAAGTTTATTCTATATACACCGACTTCAGTAAGGCGTTTGATAAGGTCTGTCTTAAAATCCTCATTAATAAACTTTTGAAACTCGGAATTAATGGAAACCTTTTATCTTGGTTTAAGAGTTACTTACTTAGGCGTCTGTTAACTGTCTGTAATAATGATCACTTATCCTACACGTTCGCATCTTGGTCCTTTAAACATATTCACCCGTGTTCTCATCCTAATGTTCGCTGATGATATGAAGATATATAGAATTATTGATAATATCGAGGACTGTCTGACACTTCAATCTAATATTAATAGCTTTTATGATTGGTGTCTTATAAATAAATTAACTCTCAATGTAAAAAATGTCAACTTATGAGATTCCACAGAAAAAAAACCCTTTGTTGTTCACCTACTTTCTCAATAATAACATTTTATTATCTGTTGATGAAATAAGAGACCTTGGTATAACCTTTGACACTAAATTAACATTCATTAAACATATTAATAATATAACCAGTAAAGAAATGCAAATGTTAGGATTTGTCTTACGGATTTCAAAGGATTTTAAAAATTTAAAAACTGTCAAATTACTTTACACTTCGCTTGTTAGAAGCCAACTAGAATTTAACTCCACCATTTGGAATCCTTACTACAGTGTACATGAGAATTCCCTTGAGCGAGTCCAACATAAATTTTTACGTTATATTAATTTTAAATTGGGAATATTCATCGAAAACATCAATTACCCCTCTCTGTTACAATTATTGGGACTCGATACATTAAAAGAAAGAAGAACTTGTTCAAACCTATTTTATTTATTTAAAATCGTTACCAACCTGTTGAACTCCCTTGAACTTCTTTCGTTAATATGTTTCCATGTACCTAGTCGATCAGTTCGTTTCAAATTAACTTATCATTGCAACAATACAGGATCTAACGCTGAACTCAATTCCATAATGAATCGCCTGCATGTACTTGGAAATAAATATGTTTTGGATGATTCTATAAACATTGCTAGTTTAACCTCATACTACTTAATTAAAACTGTCTGTCAGCGATTTTCACCTTGATTATATCAAATACAGTTTTAAAGTATTAATTTCTTAATACATATTATCCGGGATTTATAATATGTTGTATTAGTTTTATAATAACCTACTCGTTGTACTTTTCAATGTTGATACTACAATTTCTATTGTTCTTTTTTATGTATTTTATATTTATATTTTTTTAAATTCAGGTATATATTTTTTATCTATGTATATTCTGTATTCATATGTAAAATAATTGTAATTCTTTTGTAAAAGCCGCTTTAATCGGCGTTAATAAATAAATAAATAAATAGATGCCTTTCGAAAAGGTAAACAATCAATAATTAACTCCAATAATTCAAAGCAATCAATAATAGACATCAGAAAAAGTCTTTAACATAATGAAGTGCATTTTCAGAAGTTATTTATTTATTTATTTATTTCAACGCCATAAAATGGCTTTTACAATCCGGTGATACATGATACACAGTGGTACACAGGAGGGTAATTATAATGATTACAAAATAAGAATGTACATTACACCAAGTACATATATACGTGTGATAACAACTAGTATTTAGTTATAGGATACAATTATGTATTACAACCAAAAATAAAGAATATGAGCTCGTATAGAAAATACACATTTTATGCAGAATAAAAATAAGTAAATAAAGGTGACTTCTTATAAAAATTGTTAACATCAAGTATAATATACTTTAATTCTATTTGAACATATCGTTGGATTCCAGGAATTGGCTAAAATAGAGTACATGATATTATTGTTACCTTCAGTTTGAAATGACTGAGTTTGAAATGACTACAGGTACTGCTAATCAGTTCTGCTTTTCAGGGCTGTCAGTTACAGATTCAATAATAACTTTGTTTAAAAATAATAATTTTGAAAAAAAAATTATACATTTATTAGCTAACACTTAACTAGTCTGCTTGATAGTTAATATAAATGAAGTAAGTGCGTAGTTTGGAATCTATAGTAGAGTATGATATAGACGCCGTGCAGATGAACACTATTATACCTAACATTGATTATTGTGATCGAGGTATGATATTATAGCCTTCTTATAACTATATTCGGTGCAGTTGAACACATCTACTACTTCTGAGAAAGCATTACCAACTGTATGCTATCTAGGTATAAGCGAGTATCTAAATGACTCAGTCCTGATATTTTTGTTGCAATTAAAAATAATTTTGGATCGAGTAGTTCTAGTAGGTATGTGGAAGGTAATTAGGTTTAATAAATCAGGACTGTCTATCATACCATTAACAATTTTAAAAATAAAAGTCAAGTCAAAAACAAGTCTTCTATCTGAAAGTTTGAGTAAGTTTAATTCTTTCGTCAAGTGATTGTAATTTATTGATTCTATTGGAAGACCAAGTTTATAGTTAATGAATCTTAAGAATTTATGCTGAATTTTTTCAATGGAATCGGAGTGGATTTTGAAGTCAGGTGACCATATAGAAGAATTATATTCGACTTGATTTCGAACTTGAGAGGAATATAGGATTTTTAATGTTGAAATATTTTGAAAGTCTCTGCCATTTCGCAGAATGAAGCCTAGCATTTTTAATACTTTATTGGTTACTGTATTTATATGTGAAAGAAAGTTAAATTTGGAATCGAAAATAATGCCAAGATCATTAATCTCACTGACAGAGGTGAGGGAAACATTATTAATATTATAATGATAGTTAAGGGGTTGATTTGTTCTGAAAAATCTTATTATCTGGCATTTACTTATATTCAGATAAAGTTTATTAGTTTTGCACCAATCTTGTAGTTTATTTAAATTCAATTGAATTTAGTTTTTTAATAACAATTAAATGACACACAGTATCTCTGCAGACCGGTTAATGTCAATTGACGGGATGAAGAAACGACAAGTTAATCAATGTATATATCAACAACATAGATATAATATATATATATATATCCAAATATATGCACACACATACCGATTCAACTCTAATATCATCAGCAAAAGTACTGAAAATCCACCCCTACATGACAGAAAAGTACGTTTCGGGCACCGAAAATAATTGATTTTATACGTTGAGCGCCAATGAAATGGAATAATGTTCAGGTTCAATGTAAGTGTAGTGTAATTAATACGGCAGAGCAGAGACCACAGCTCAGAATTATGGGACTAGTAGTAATCAAGTAGGTAGGAAATCAGTAAATAAAAGAAGATGAACTTTAGAAAACTATATTGTAGCCATAAAAAAAAAACAAACATGGGAGTGCAAATTTATACCAATGTAATATTAAGAATACAAAACATAAACATACCAGATGGACTCCTGGACACGCTAAGCTAACTAAACGAAGCCGAATATTGTAGGAAAACACCGGATGACGAACGAAAACTTGGTTCGTAGAGAGAAACGGTCCCGAGACGGGACTTCTTGCCTCATAAACCGGGGACGGCGCGGAATCCAGGGAGCCTGGTCTTCCTTCTATTTGGGAAGATGGCCGCTTCACCTCCAAGGAGCGTCTCCGGCTTCATGCTGTCTCAACAATCTCCATCCGAAAGGCACGTGGCCCAACCAGTCTCCAAGACATCGACAAGCATTTACATTTTAAACAACACATACAAGATGTAAAAGATAAAATCACACCCTTAATTAGCGTTTTTAGCCGGTTATCATATCTATTACCAATTAAATTTAAAAAAGTTTATATTATAGTCTCGTACACTCACACCTAAATTACCTGATTGAAATCTGGGGAAATGCGTATGAAACATACATCAAGGAATTACAGGTAATTCAAAATAAGCTAATCAAAAAACTATTTCATTACGAATCCAAAACATCCACAAAAAAATTATATTTGGAAACAAAACTGCTAACATTAAGAAAACTATACGGGTACAATATATGTCTCCTTATATACAAAATAAATAATAAACTCATACATACAAACACAGAATTCATTAAAACGTCCCAAGTACACAAACATTTTACACGACAACACAATAACATTCGTTTAAACACCATTCATACTAACTACGGTAAGCAATCAATTAGTCATGAGGGGGGCAATTTATATAATTGCCTTCCAGATGATATCAAAAACGAAAAAAGTATGTGCAAATTCAAAAAAAAAACTATTCATGTTTATTCACAAAAAACAAAGTAGTGAAGGTGAATAATATCGTATGGTAATATAATGTTATGTAAATTTTAGTACTGCAATCTAACGTAATTTAAGGTTATGAAATGTAAAAACTATGTATGAATTCAATATTCTAGTTAAGTAAGTGAAAATGTTATTTTCTTTTTACTGGAATAAAAACTTATAAAAAAAAAAGACTTACGGATTTCGGAAGAACTATCAGCAATCCATGACTTCGCGACGTGGGCGGGGTCAAAAAGGCATATTATTCTAGCCACAACAAGGACCAATCACTTTACAATTTCATGTCAAAAAACATTTCCACAAAATGACCAACTGCCAGCACCGGAAAAAAGTGGGATTCACATATCATCCACTAAAAATAATACCGTACACGAACTACTCGTGTTACACAAAAAACACCCCGCGCCCTTTTTAAGATAAAATCAACTTGGTTTCACATGATTTACAGTGATTAAAACACCTCCATGGTGAGTGACTAATTCACGAACCGCCAGCCCATCGCTGTCCGGGAGGAAGTGCCCATCAACAACAAAAAACAATTTGCCTTCCCCAAAAAATTGCCAGTCTCCAAAAAAAAACACCGTAGACAAAATATCCAAATAGGCAAGAACTGCACTAGTCACATAATATTTATGTGACAATTATTTACTTATCACTCGCAGAATCAACTTTACGATATGGATTAACTACTGCAATATCTGGGACACTGTTGCAAAACTAATTTAAACCGCCTACAATCAGTACAAAATTCTATGATTAAGTTATTAGTTCAAAAAAATATTTTTTCACAGAGACGAAACATTTCATTGTTGTATCGGAATTTACAATATTTCCGGTGCAGGCCTTATTATGGTATAAAATATTGATTCAGCATGTTTCTGAGTTTGATTATAAGAAGAAAGTGGAACACGAGCATAATCGAGGTTCACAAAGAATGAAGGAATGCTTGTTCCAAAATATAATAATAACTACGGACGGCGAACCCTGGAATTTAACGTGCCAAAAATATTTAACATGTTACCAATTAATATAAAAAATTGCGACTCTACAAATAGATTAAGATATATGCTGAAACAATGGTTACTAAATAGAGATTGTTTAAATTAATTAATGTGTGTTAATTGTGACAATTTGTATAGTCATAGTAATAATAATATGTATGTATGTTAAAATTGTAATTGAACATTAAAACCCTGTTGACAAACTGCTTTATTGCGGTTTAACGGGATTGTATCTTGAAAACAATAAAAAAAGTAATCTTTTGCAATTTTAATTGCTATTATTTCCTAGCGAGAGATCATGTGTGACGTCATCGTTATAGCATCTTATGTCTTTTTCAAGTAAGACGCGTGAGAAGAAAAAGGCCGCACGTCACGCGTCGGTGAGGCACAAACTCTCGCTGGGATTAGTTTATTGTGTAAATTTTTAATTTGATAAAAGTGTGATAAAATTTTACCTACGACTACCATTTAATACGAGTTTTGGAGTCGGGTATGGGTACCGCCACCCCGGGAACCATTAATTGGATAACCAACACCTCTGCCATAGGTCACCCCAAGTGGTTCGCTACATTTGGTAACTTAGCAGGGGTGCCTGGGTTCATGGGGCGAGGTTTGTATTTCGTGACTTCTGTGCGAGCCTGATTGATTCCTTAAAGATGTGCGACAAATAATAGCATCATGGAACTGTTTTCATACTCTTAACAACATGAAAGTGAGTGACAAAAATGATATGTCTTGTAACGAATTATTTTTGTTTTTTTTTTGGGTTAAACAAAACTTGGCGTTGCCCAGGCTTTACACAGTCTTTTTGGAAATATCAAGTAGACGGTGAACTACCTCTTGCTGTGATGGTCAAGATCGCAAAATGTCATCATTATCGGAATAAAACTGTAGATTTGTTTAAAAATCCAGTCCACGATACCAGCTCGGTGTGCGCCACGTGGCCGCCCACCACAGACACTATCTTACTTATATTATAAATGCGAAAGTTTGTATGGATGGTTGGTTGGTTGGATGGGCCTTACTCTTTCACGCAATAAATATCGAATGGAATTTAAAAATTCTTTCACTTATCGAAAGCTACATTATTTGCGAGTAAAAACGGCTTTATATATTGGTAAGCTCTGGCGTTATGAATGAGCTGTGGCGTTATGAAATTATGTATCATACGTTTTCTGTCCCTAACAAAATCGAGTTATTGCAAACGTCAAACAAATTGGTACCTTGGAAATAATGATTTTTTTTTTTAATTTTAGGCTTAAAAAGAGTGCATTGTTGTGATTAAAAAGAGTAGGTACTTTTTTGGCGTCGTAGTTAATATCTACATATCTCTAAAAATGTTTATTCTCCGAACAAAAAGCATAACGTTGCTTTAAAGCATAGCGTTTGAAGTGGACTGTCATTTTCTTTTTTTTTTGGTTACTCTGTATTCAAATATGAATAAAATACTAATAAAGGGAGTATGTACTTAAAATAAATTTCTATTTCTATAATTTAAATATTTTCTAAACTAGAATTTTTTTTTTTTTGGTTTTTCTGGATTCAAATGTGAATAAAATACTAATAAAGGGAGTAGGTACTTAAAATAAATTTCTATTTCTGTAATTTAAATATTTTCTAAAATAGAATTTTTATTAGCGAAATGTCATTCTCAAATTTTGAAATTTTCTACCATAATTATTTTCAGCAAGAATAATAACAATTATGTCACGAAAGCGTAAGTCGAATCTAAGCAAAAGCTCTAATAAAGCTCGAGCTATGAAAGTTGCAAGACTTGAAGAGACATTTCCACAAGCTTAAGTGCGAAAACTTAAACATGCGTTGTTTCAAGCAGCACACAAAGCTGCTGAGTCAACAGAACAATCCCAAGCTCGCCGTCAACAGCATGCTGAATATCTATCATCTCAACGGGCTGCTGAGACATCAGAACAGTCCCAAGCTCGCCGTCAACAGCTCAATGATCATAAAAATCAGTTTAGCCGTTCTTGAGTTATAAATGGTGTAACTAACCAGACTTTGTTTTATACATAATTTTTTTTTTTTAAATGAGCTCCATGTAGGAGACGATGAGGAAAATAATTTTCCATCTGGCTAAAGTTCGGTTTAGTGGCGAAATTCCTAAAAATACAAACTAGTTATTTTTATACTAACTATGGGCCGGGGAATACGAATCTGAAAGAATTAGGCGGCGGCAAGCAATATTAACTGAATTATACGACTTTAAAAAATTTTTTTACACACATAGGAAAATGGCCATTTTGGAAGCATTCTGATTCCTAGAAAATCAAACTAGTTATTTTTATACTAACTTTGGGCCGGGGAATCCGAATCTGAAAGAATTAGGCGGCGGCAAGCAATATTAAATGAATTATACGACTTTTAAATTTTCAATATACACAAACGAAAACAGCCATTTTGACACATGAAAACCATAGAAACCATCAAATTAAGTGTTGCCATTAAGCAGTAATATCAATAACGTAAAATAACATGTTTATAATTTAAGTACTTACTTTTTATAAATTTTACTCACTTTTGTATCACAAACCATGCTACCTAAACCTAGCGTAGCCGCTAACCTACTTGAAAACTGGGATGTTTTTTTAAATTGACGCGAGCAGGCGGTATAAAGGGGCACAAACCATGTGACACAAACCTTGCGTAGCCGCTAAACTACTTGAAAACTGGGATGTTTTTTTAAATTGACGCGAGCAGGCGGTATAAAGGGGCACAAACCATGTGACACAAACCTTGCGTAGCCGCTAAACTACTTGAAAACTGGGTTGTTTTTTTAAATTGACGCGAGCAGGCGGTATAAAGGGGCACAAACCATGTTACACAAACCTAGCGTAGCCGCTAAACTACTTGAAAACTGGGATGTTTTTTTTAAATTGACGCGAGCAGGCGGTATAAAGGGGCACAAACCATGTTGGGTTAGGTAAGGTTAGATTAGGTTAGGTTAGGTTAGGTTAGGTTAGGTTTTATATAATAACATTGATATTGGTGACCGGTCTAGGTAACAACTTTTTAAGACTACGAATTTTCATACTTTTGGTTTAAGAATACGGCCGTTGAGATAGTCATAATTCATCAGGTTAATGTGTTATGTGATGAATTATCATGTGAAGAATTATCGTGTCGGAAAGTTTTACGTTATTGATATTACTGCTTAATGGCAACACTTAAGAGTTAATAACCAGACAAAGCTGAAAAATGACATTTTTGAATGAGCTCATAGACGTGTCGAAGCTTTTTACAGAAAAACGATAAATTGATTTCGAAAGATTGTTATTTTATGTGGTAAACTTATATTTTAAATTTTGAAAAAGTTAACATTTTTTTAATAAAAAAATAGTTTTAGTGTTGGTCGATGGCAATATTTGTTAATTTTCAAACGAGTAAAGTTATTATACAATACATATATCATACCAAATAGTAATACAGTATTATAAAACTGTTCATTATCTAGGCAAAATATAATTTAGAATTTTAATTTAATTTCAAATAAAATCATTAAAATAAAAATCCAAGCACCCGTTTTGTGCCGAAAATACTACAACTTGACTTATTTATTACACAATTATAAATTGATTTCTCTCGGAATTTTTAACACAGAAATTTAACTTAAGACGTTATTGAAATATTAGAAATAATTTTTAAACAAAAATATTTTCTCGAGTATATAATTCTGTTGAATTTGCGACACGCTTTTGTGAATATTTTATTCTGTATTTTGACGCGCACGGCGCTAAACAAAACTCTTAGTATCTGTCGATTCACGGCAGCGAGCGGTCGTGTTGTCCGCGCCGGTCCAGTTCATAACATTTTAAATTTATTCGTCCGCTTAAAATGGGGAGAAAAATCAATAAAAAGAGAACTTTCATAAAAAAATCAAAATTACCACACCAAAAACATAACTGGGAGAAATATAACGAGAAAAAACAAAGATTAGTAATATTTAATTATCAATTTACATTGTACATACCTTATATGCTACAGGGTCGTTGGAACGAATCTGTCAGATTTATTGTGTATTTTTTATAACATGTTGTTTAATTTTTAGAGAAAAGAATCAACATTCTAAAGTAAATAATGACTGTAAAGTTTCATAGGTATGTGCAATTCAAATTTTTATTATATATATATTATTATGTACGCGTAAATGGGCTTCGACAAAGTATATTTGATCAATGAAAATGGGTAATAACTTCAATACATTGTGATTCATGGATATTACGGTGACCGATTTATCCGTTTATACCGCGGAAATTATAAACTAGCAATACTACCCAGCCTTACCGTGTATAGGTACACGGTGTCGGGAAATACGTGGTACATTACGGTGACCGATTCAATTGTAATTACCGCGGTAATTTTTTTTTTTTTTTTTAACTTTCTTTATTCATTATATGTATAATGTGTGTACAGTTTTACAGGTGATTCGACTACCACGCTAGGCACATGCCCGTATTATGGTAGTTATAAACGATAATTTACTAGCATTAATACACGCAAGCAACATTGCCTTATATACACGGTGGCGGGAAACCCGTGGTACATTCCGGTGACGTAATTATAAACAATAATTCACTAACACTAATACCCGGCGTTGTGCGAATTATTCGCTCGCAACATTACCTTGCATATGTATGTCGTAGGCCGATCGTAAAATCAGGCAGATCATGTTGCGCCTAGCCACATCATGATCTGATGCATCGTGAAATGGCGGCAGATCGTGATGTGCCTGAGGCGCATCGTGATCTGCCTGTTTTTACGATTGGCCTGCGACATATACAAGGTGTCGAAAAATACGTGGTACATTACGGTGACAGGTTCATTGTTATTACCGTGGTAATTATAAACAATAATTTACTTGCATACCCGGCGTTGCGCGAGTTACACGCATACTTCATTGCCTTATATATGTCGGCGGTCGATCGTAAAATCAGGCAGATCATGGTGCGCCTAGTTACTTCGTGAAGTGCCTGGCAGCAGATCGTGAAGTGCCTCAGACGCATCAAGAACGGCCTGATTTTACGGTTTGCCTGCGACATATACACGGTGGCGGGAAACCCGTGGTACATTACGGTGACCTAAATTATGAACAATAATTTACTAGCATTAATACCCAACGTTGCGCAAATTATAGACATGCAACATAACCTTGTACACACGGTGTCAGGAAATTCGTGGTAGAAGCGGAAAACTGAGGACTCAAATTTCACCACGGGAACAGAAGCTTTTTACCATACTTTTTCTTCTATTTTTAACTTATTTATTTTTCTTTTTACGAACATATTAATTTATAAACAATAATCTGCGTAAATCGTCCTCAAATTCAATTTGATTCTGAATCTACTTTGCTTAAGACAAGTTCGTCCAGTCAATGAATGATCCAAAAGGTTTTAGGGTGCGTGAGCAGGAACCTAAGCGATTCCTTCAAAAAATTGTTAAGGGTGCTTAGGGTGTAAACATACTAAAAGTCCTGACGTCTAGGTGGTGAGTTAAGGGGTGGGGGGGAGGTCCCAATTTTCAGGTTTCCGCTTATATCTCGAAAACGGTGCGTTGCAGAGGAAAATTTTCTGAAATTAAGTAAAAGCTCATAAAATCATCTCCAACTTTTATTCTTTATGTAATTTTCGAAATCCCAGCCGTTTTTGAGTTACACGTTCTACAAACGTAGATATTTTTGAAAAAAAACATTTTACCTCACATTTTTCATCAAACATTCCTTCATGTCGTCTAAAATATTCAACAAAGAAAATAAATTTATATTAAAGAAGTTGTAAAGAATTTAATTTACTTTTATAATATAATTATATATATATATATATATATATTGATGCAAATTAATCTCCAACCAGTAAATATTTACAACAATTTTAAGTTTTTTCGTAAAATATCATTTTCAGACAAAGCTGTTTTTATCTCATTACTGACACACATTTTGTTCGTTCGCCTAATAATACGTGTGACCACAGTTTAAAGCCAATTTTTAAAGAAAGTAGAAAAAAATAATATCACTTGAAAATTTTTTAATTGTATTTTATAATGAAAATTATAATTATCTCATGACAAAATTTTACGAAAAAACTTAAAATTGCTGTAAATGTTGACCGGTTTGAGATTAATTTGCATTTGCATATATATATATTCTAAAAGGGAATTAAATTCTTTATAACTTCCTTAAAATAAATGTATTTCTTTGATGAATATTTTAGACGATATGAAGGAATGTTTGATGAAAAATGTAAGGTTAAATGATTTTTTCGAAAATGTCTACATTTGTGGAGCGTGTAACTTAAAAACGGCTGAAATTTCGAGAATTACGTATAAAAAAAAGTTGTAGATAATTTTACAAGCTTTTACTTATTTTAAGAAAAAATTTCTCTGTGACGCACCGTTTTCGAGATATAAGCGGAATCAGAACATTGGGACCTTCTCCCCCTCCCCCCGCTAGCTCACACCTAGACGTCAGTACTTTTAGTATGTTCAGACCCTAAGCACCCTAAACAAGTTTCTGGAGGAATCGCTTAGGGTCCTGCTCACGCACTCTACACCTCCTTCCTTGACTGGACTAAAGGTGCACATCAGCGTGGAAAATGAGACAAATATTCCTATTATCGTTTTCCAGTGATTTCGAAAGTTTACCCACATCCATTCACATTTTATTTTTATAAGATCTTTATTTGCTTTTAGCAAGCATTCATTTGTCATTTTCTATTTTTCTTTAGCTCTCCGGTAGGTTGTTTCTTTTTTTACCCTTGGATTAATTTAACACACTAATTTCGGTAATAATTATATATTAGAAATGTGTACTCGCTTTATTTAATTTTTTGACAGATGATTTTTGAGCTTACTAACGACGTTCATTCGAAATGTAAATTTCTGACGCCTCTCTAATTTGTCCAAAAAATATATTATAAAGAAATTTGATACTGTGTTTTTGAATGGTTATGGATCGTGTTTTATATTAAGAACGACTGGTGAATCCAAATCAATATTTAAAAAAAATTAAAACGCTCTTTAGAAGTTACTTTCTGTTAAAAGAACTTAAACTTTCTCTGGTTAGAAGTTACTTTCTGTTAAACAGTGTTTTAGTAACACATTTAATAAATACTGTACAATTTCTGTTTTGAACTATTACTAATAAAAAATGTCTTTAACTGGCTGCGAAAGAGAGGCTAGACATATGCATGCACCATGCGCGTGAATTTCCCGTAAAAATTATGGTTTTAATTTGTGATTGTGTAATTCAAATCGTGTTTTTGTTAATAATTTCTGTTATAATGACCAAGTCTCTAATATATTTGTATATTCAGTATATTTTATATTATTTTCAGTTTTATTCTATTAATAATGCCATAGAGACATAGTCCCTGTTAAGATCAATGCACTAGGTGAGCCGTGGAACCAGGTCTTCATTCCCTTATCGTTCAACTCCGCCGTCAAAAATGCAATCAACTCTCCCTCCGCATCCTGGTCGGCCTCCAAAGATTTTTCGTCCATGTGTTGCTTCAGGTGAAGAAAGAGGTGTAATTCATGTCATTCATTGCCTTTTTGGTAGGGTTAGGTGGTGAACCCATTTTTTAATCCAAAAAAGTTTCGCCTTGGTTGGAAAAACAGTTCGAAGAGATCCGAGCGCATTTGCGCAAGGAGCATTAATTTGCATACTCCATTTTTCCCTCAAAATCATTTGTGTGGTAGACTTACTGACATCTGGGATTAAAATTGCAAGCTTATGAACTTCAACAGGGCTAACTCCCTCTAAATTGAAAAAGCGAATAATTGAGCGCACCTCGCAGGGGGCGGGATTCGACAACGGAGCGTCTTTCTCAAACGAACGCAAAGATCGCACTGAAGCAGCTACCAAGCCGGATCACCGCTCGGTTTTTTGGGAAAGTCTGAGCTAACGCTAGTGCCACCATATTTTGAGAAACAACGAGCAAAGGTAGTTAATTCTTGGACAACCTTCACATTATTGTATTGCGGTCTGTTTTCACTGTACAACTACTAACAGTCCTACTGTTTTTATATTTTCAAGTTCTGTACATATATTATGTAGACTATACTAAAATATATGCTTGTTGCTATATATTACATATTTTTTTATTATAATGCTGCTGTTTTTTTGGTTATCTTTATTTATAGTTGAATTACATAATTTTGGTAAAAATATAAACGTTAAAAATACATTTTACTTTTTTTGACATTAGCTCCATACAGGAAAATATTTCATAATAAGAATAAATATGTCATCTTTGGGGATGTTGTGTCGAAGGTCTTTTTAGAAAAAGGAAGGAGAGGAAGTTCTTGGAAGGAAAAAAGGTATGAGGGGTGGGTAGGAATCTGGGATCGGTGTATCCAAGAGGATGTATGAGTCTATCCTCACCACTGCAGTGCAAGGCTTCCGAGAATCCTGCAGGAGAGGTCAAAAGATCTCCCTCAACCAGTCTCTTCCGATCCGGCCTGCCACACAGTTGGTGGGCAGACGCATCCGCCGCCAAGATTCAAACAAACCTTATCCCTTGAACCCGGGCAAGTAAGACACCAAACGAAACGAACCCCTTGGGGTGACCTATGGCAGAGGTGTTGGTTATCCAATAAATGGTTTCCTGGGCGGCGGTACCCATACCCGCCTCCCAAATTGGGTTCTGGATTCTGGGAAGGAAAAAGGTACCAGGAGTGGTAGGAATCTAGGGGTCCAAATTGAGTTCCGTTTCCCAAATTGGGTTCGGGATTCTGGGAAGAAAAAAGGTATCAGGGGCATGTAGGAATCTGGGGGTCAGTCCAAGAGTGACGGACATGAAAAAATCTATCCCTCCCACTGTAAGGAGATGTTTCGGAGAGTGCTGCTGGGTAGGTAAAAGATCTCCCAGGTCCAACCAGTCTCTCCTGATCCGGCCTGCCATGCAGTTGGTGGGCAGGTGCATCCGCCGCCAAGATCCGGACAAATAAATGAACCCAGGTACATGGGGTGAGGTTTTTGAAATTCAATTTAATTTAGATTACCAACAATAATCTCCCTGGTTCCCGGGCGGTAGTACCCATACCCGCCTCCCAAATTACTGATAATACCTATTGTGAGAAGAATAAATATGTAAAAATGAGATATTTCTTACAATCAAACTGAATATCACTCAGTAGAAATACAATTAAAAAACAACAAAAGAATACTCATAAAAACATTTCAAAAATCAAGAAATTTGTATATTACGTAAGTACCTATTTTATACCCACTATTTTTACGCATTTCACTTGTATCTATTTATGTTTATGCACTTCGGTAAACAAATTACAAATTACTACTTATTCGGAAAAAGCTGGAACCGAGAATTCAATATCGATGTCGTCTGAACCATCCTATAGATATCGCCAGTTGAGTGGGATATGCTGCTTGCGGCGGAGCGAATGTGGTATTTCTATCTCGTTCTAAAAAACTTCCGATCGCGAGGCCGTCTTTTGATGAAATTCGAATTTTCGGCCGCTGGTAATGCCCTCTTAATTTGATGGTTTCTATGGTTTTCATGTGTCAAAATGGCTGTTTTCGTTTGTGTATATTGAAAATTTAAAAGTCGTATAATTCATTTAATATTGCTTGCCGCCGCCTAATTCTTTCAGATTCGGATTCCCCGGCCCAAAGTTAGTATAAAAATAACTAGTTTGATTTTCTAGGAATCAGAATGCTTCCAAAATGGCCATTTTCCTATGTGTGTAAAAAATTTTTTTAAAGTCGTATAATTCAGTTAATATTGCTTGCCGCTGCCTAATTCTTTCAGATTCGTATTCCCCGGCCCATAGTTAGTATAAAAATAACTAGTTTGTATTTTTAGGAATTTCGCCACTAAACCGAATTTTTTCCCATCTGCCCATCTAATGTCATCTTTGGGGATGATGTGTGGAGGGTTTTTTTAAGGAAAGGGAGGAGAGGAGAGTTTTTAGAAGTAAAGGGGTTTAAGGAGTGGGAAGGAATCTGATGTTCAATATTTACCAGTCAACCACCTCCAAGACCTAGACAAACCTCACCCCATGAACCCGGGCACCCCTGCTAAATCACCAAAGTAGCGAATCACTTGGGGTGACCTATGGCAGAGGTGTTGGTTATCCAATAAAGGTTCCCGGGGCGGCGGTACCCATTCACGCCTCCCAAATTTGGATTAATATCGCAGTTTCAATAAGTTACTACTTCGATTCAGATGTTCAATATTTTATTTGTATGCAAACATTAAAAAAAATGTTAAATTAAAATAAAATAAAACAAGTTGTTACGAGCATTTTATTTGTCTTGTAGATATTTTTTGTTATATTATGTGATTTTTTTTAAACTGAGAAAATTGGAGGGATGGAAAATGACATAGGCTACTTTTTATCACGGAATTTTTTTTTCATTAACGTGGGAAAATTGTTTATACAGTAATTTCCCACTAATACCATGCGAGCGAAGCCGTGGGTAAAAGCTAGTTCTTTAAATAAGTAGATGGTAGATAGACAGATTATCTGCACCACTAATGATATTATTGTGTAGATTTTCTATTTCAGGTACATGTTCAAGTAAGATAAATATCAAGTTTTACAGAGTTTATATTCTACAAATTGAAACCCCAATGCTCAGATTAGAATCTAAGCTCTGTAAAACTTGCTATTCATCTGAATAATTAAAATAACAACAAGTGTTTTTATTAACAAGGGATACACCTGACCTCAAATCATGACCTCTCTGTACGGAACCCCTTGGGTTTGTATACGAAGAAGTCTACTTCACCTGCACACCTAACAACTGACAGAAGACTGTCTGGACCAAACCCTAGGACCCTACACCAACCATCTCTAGTTTCGGGACTTCAGGCTACGACACGAACCCGATTCGCTTTTTTCCGAAAAGTGCCTGTATGGGCTAACCTTGTTAAATACACTTTCTATGAATCTTGGATCCGAAGCAGTGAAAGATAATCTTGAAAAAAATTGAATAAACAAGGAAAAAAATATTATTTTAAATACTTTTTACTTGACCTAAGATATACAATCGAATAATAAGGTTATCATTGAAAGGATTGGAGATATCAGATCTATAGTATGTGCTTAATTGCACAAAATTGTTAACAAAAATAATATTTGTCGCAGTAATTTGCAAGTATCTCGCCGTCACGAATGTTATACAGCTTTACTGATAAGGGTGATGTTAAAATTTTGTATTTATGTTTCTGGTCTACAAAATTACGTCGGTTTTTCCTTCTGTCCGCTGAAGATGTTCGTTATTTTAGTGATGCTGTCCTGGGGCTTAGGTAAGAAATAAACTGACTACACAACTATCAAATCAGAAATTAAGGACTTTTGGGTTATATTTGATAGTAAATTGAATTTTAATCGACTACATAGACAACAACTAACTCACTAAAGTTCAAAACTCACTAAGCAACATGACTCAAACTAGAAAGTTCAATCCCTATATATTGCCTCTTAATCATATTCCTATATCCCTCCTTCCCACCCCTTTCATATATTGTAACAAATAAAATAATGAATTAAAAAAAAACCCTACAAAGTCACACTTTATCATTCACTATCATCAGTAGAAAGTTCGTAATTGGCATAATTAACTGTGTTGTGTACTATTGTATAATCTCAAATTTGCTGACAACTTTCCCTAAAATAAATTTAAAAAATAAAAACATCACATCGTTTCCCCGTAACTTATTTCAAAAATAAAAATACTCATTCTAGATTTGCGTTAAGTCAATATGTAGATGTCAGACATTTAAATAAAAATGGTGCGTAATTAGCGTAGTCAAAATTCATTTATTTTTTATTTATTTGTTTCTTTACATGGTACCTAGGTCTAATGTTTACAATTCACTTTATAACATCACTAGGTCAAGCCTGTATTGAGTTTAACAACTCTACAATTTAATAAAGTAACACAAAAATAATATAGTTATTGAAGAAAAATATTGTTGTATGTTTCTTAAAGATTATGAGTAAATACACCGGAATATCGGTTTACTGTAACATCGTTTAGATCATAGGTTCTCAACGTGGGCGATAACGTCTCGTTTGTGGGTGTTTGAGATATTTATTTATTGATTTATTTATTCATTCATTCGTTCATTCATTCATTCATTCGTTCATTCGTTCATTCGTTCATTCGTTAATTCGTTCATTCATTAAATCGTTCATTTGTTCGTTCGTTCATTCGTTAGCTCGTTCATTCGTTCATTTGTTCATTTGTTCATTCGTTAATTCGTTTATTCGTTCATTCGTTTATTCGTTCATTCGTTAATTCGTTCATTCGTTCATTCGTTCATTCGTTTATTCGTTCATTCATTTGTTCATTTGTACATTCTTTCATTCGTTCATTTGTTCATTTGTATATTCTTTCATTCGTTCATTCGTCTATCGCTTATTCGTTCATTCGTTCTTTCGTTCGTTGGTTCATTCGTTCATTCGTTCATTCGTTCAGTCGTTAATCAATTTATTTAATCATTTATTCATTCATCATTCGTTTATTCGTTCATTCGTTCATTCATTTATCGCTCATTCATTCACTGCAACCAATGATGCAACGAATTACTGCTCACTCTGAGAGTGAGAAGTAATTCTAACCTCTCTATGTATTATCAAAATGTTCAAGGGCTAAATATGAAATTGGCAGTATTTAAAAACAACTTATTTGCTCGTGATAGCTTAGATTTAATAGCAATCACTG
The DNA here is from genome assembly GCA_917563855.2 of Limnephilus lunatus. Lineage (NCBI taxonomy): Eukaryota > Metazoa > Arthropoda > Insecta > Trichoptera > Limnephilidae > Limnephilus > Limnephilus lunatus. Next base: position 43,320,671 of record OU830603.1, on the reverse strand, counting down.
AATCGTGGCTGAAACCAAGTGTGCATAATTCAGAGCTAATTCCAGAAAATTATGTTGTCTTTCGTCGTAACCGCCTCGCACGCGCGGGAGGTGTCGTCCTGGCTGTTCGCGCTGATGCTGTAACCCATGCTGAGAGGATTTCTTCAATGGACCTCCCCGATACTGAATCCCTGTGGGTGAAGCTATCCTTGAAATCTTCAACTGTTTTTGTATGCATGATAAATGTGCCACCGCGTTCTTCAACTTCGTTATACTGTAACATATTCGAAAAAATAGAAAGTAATTATAATCTTCTCAATGACAAAAATATCATAATATTAGGTGATTTGAACCTCCCTTCCTGTAACTCCAATATTGTGAACATGTATAATTATTTTAAATGTTTCTACGGTTTGCAAGAATATAACTTGATATATTTCTTTTATATTTATATAATTTGTACAAATATTTATAACAAATTACAGGCAATATAGCCTAAGACGTTATAATTGTACCATTTATGCAGTGTATATGCAATGCCAAAAATCTTACAAATGCGCTATAGGACACAAAAAATAAATCTATTTTTTTATCCACTTCATTCAAAAAGCACGTAGCTCTCCCCACAGGTGAGTTCATAAATAAATTAGCGTGGCTTGCTCTACCATATAGGAGGTTGTGATGACGTCCTCGAGAGTGAGACTCTGGTACAAAAAAATTTAATTGGGCCAGTATCTCATTATTAGATAAGTAACCGTTGATTAGTTGAAAAAAATATTTAAGCAAAGCAATACCTCTACGTGTCTCTAGGGAGTGGTAATTGGTCATGCCTAATATATATATCGATGGGTAAAGCCAAGGGTAACGTCCATAGAGCCGGGAGAATAAAAACCTTAAAACTTTCTTATGGACTCTTTCAATGCGTAAAGTGTATGTTGATTCGTGTGGGGCCCAGACGATCGAATTTGACTCAAGTACACTCAGGACTAGTGTGTTATATAATAACGTCAGTGTTTTTGTGTTACGAAACGGATATGAGTTTCTAATTACGAAGCCGAGAAGCCTGTATGCTCTGCTTATTAAATCATAGATGTGTTGGTGAAAAGTTAATTTGCTGTCGTAAATAATTCCTAGATCTTTGATTTGTTTAAGGTGTTGGAAAATAATTTCATTAATTGTATATTGAAATACATGCGGTTTCTTTGATCTTGTATACGAGACGATATTGCACTTGGGTGTACTGAAGTTCAAGCCATTTATTTTGGCCCAGTTTGAGACGCAGTCAATGTCACGTTGAAGGAGAATACAGTCAAGAAGATTTTTTATTGATCGATATAGTTTCAAGTCATCTGCAAATAGTAAATACAGCGAGTGTGTGATGACTGAACCAATATCGTTAATAAAAATCAAAAACAGAAGTGGTCCAAGGATAGACCCCTGAGGAACTCCAGAAAAAACTACGAATTCAAAAGAACTGGATCCCTTATAATAAACAAACTGCCTACGATTTCGAAAATATGAAGCAAAAAAACAGAGTAGTCTTTTGGAAAAACCAAATGAAGCTAGTTTATTAAGAAGAATGTCGATGTCAACCTTGTCGAATGCTTTTTCCAGGTCAAAATAAGCAACATCCACCTGGCCACCATTATCGAGAGTTCGTGATAAGAAATCTGAGATGCATAAGAGGTTTGATGTTACTGACATCTGGGATCTAAAACCATGTTGATGGTCGTCAAGAATTGGAGTAATGTGATTAAGTATATATTTATGTAGAATTTTCTCGAATATTTTCATGATGGAACATAGAACGGCAACTGGTCGATAATTCCGGATATCGCGTCTCCTTTTTTGTAGAGAGGGGTTTGTCGTGTGGGTTTTATTTTTATTTTGTTTATATAAATACCGCACAAGAGTCCCAACTGCTCCGGTCTGAAGCCAGCATGACTATGGCATCCCTAAATGGGGTATGTTGCAAGGCTAAATGTAATGGGGAGGGGAAGGAGATTGGGAAAGGAAAGCGAGGAAGTGCCTGGCTATACCAGATCTGGTCACCAAACACGGCTAATGCCATTTCAAGCAACGTTTCAATTCTTAATGGTGGTCTTTCATTAGGGCGATACTGAGAGTATCTTCCACTCTGGAACGTGGCGCAAATATACTATATATTATTTTAAATGAATAAATAGTGAATAACACAAATTAATCAAATAAAATTTATTTGCCACGCCGGGATTCGATCCCGCGACCTTCGGTATTCGAGTCAATAACCTTTCCGTAGATGACGATATACGACCCGGTAAAAAAAAGCTGCAATATGTGGCACGCGAGCTGTTTGAAAACTGAATGTATCGGAAAAAGAATGTATGGAATGTAGGAGGGGGGAGGAGAACCCGGGAGGTGGATCCGCGGGAGAGCGGATGCGAATACGGGAGCGGGGAGGGGAATTTCCTTCATCAGGAAAGAGATATAAAACTTTTTTAGACATACATAGTTATTTGAGTTTGGTTAGTGGCTGAGTAGACATCGTGTTTAGGTCCCACCCGAGCATCGCCTGTTCGATTCCTCGGCTGGCTTAGTCCTCCATCACGACACGATCAATATTTTCCGCTTACTGTGAAGGTAGAAGGAGAGTTTCAAACATTGTTGAGTTATTCGTAACCCGGGAATGTTTGTCTTTCTTTTTAAATAAACAAAATTTTAACAAAACAAAAAACGACTTAAAAAAATGCACTAAAAAGTAAAAAAATAATTTCATACCATTGTTATTTTTGGAGTCGGTGTCAGCCAAGGTAACTACATACATAGGTAGTTATAGGCGAGATGTGGAGATCTTGACTGACACCGACTCCAAAAATAACAATCGAAAGAAATTATTTTTTTACTTTTTAGTGCATTTTCTGAAGTCGTTTTTCGTATTGTTAAATTTTTTGTTTATTTTTGGATTATTAGTGACGAGCGTGCGTAAAGAAGTTTTACTTAAAAAAAGAATCATCGAAATCTGTTGGCGTAATATTGAGTTATTCGTACATTTGTCGCGCACGTACTTATTGCAAATTTAAGACATATATGGTTTTCTCATGGATCCCATTATCAAAACTGGACCAAATTAAAATGGGACCACACGGGAAGCACCAGCTTTCTAATAAAAAAGAATCATCAATATAGGTTCAACCAATCGAAAGTTCTGAGGTAACAAACATAAAAATAAAATAATTTTTTTTAATAAACAGAAATTTTACCAAAACAAAAAACGACTACAAAAATGCACTAAAAAGTAAAAAAAATAATTTTGTAGGATTGTTATTTTTGGAGTCGGTGTCAGCCAAGGTAACTACATACATAGGTAGTTATAGGCGAGATGTGGAGATCTTGACTGACACCGACTCCAAAAATAACAATCGTTAGAAATTATTTTTTTACTTTTTAGTGCGTTTTTTTAAGTCGTTTTTTGTTTTTTTTTTAATTTTTGTTTATTTTTTGATTTTTAGTGACGATCGTGCGTACAGAAGTTTTACTTCAAAAAAAGAATCATCGAAATCTGTTGGCTTAATATTGAGTTATTCGTCCATTTGTCGCGCACATACTTATTGCAAATTATTAGATCTAAACCAAATTAAAATGGGACCACACGGAAAACACCAGCTTTCTAATAAAAAAAGAATCATTAATATAGGTTCACCCAATCGAAAGTTCTGAGGTAACAAACATAAAAAAAAATACCGTCGAATTAATAACCTCCTCCTTTTCGAAGTCGTTTAAAAATTACTGTCGAATCGATAACCTCCTCCTTTTTGAAGTGGTTTAAAAAGCGTGTTTTATTTTATTTTGCGAGGCTCGGGCACACATACTCATATGTTTTACAATCAGTATGTGAAGAATTTAATTTTCCACTTTATATTATAAAATCCTTACCGAAAAGGAGATCGTAAGTAGATGAACTCTAAAACAGTTTTTATAGGCCTGATACTTTATTTTTTCTGGGCTTTTAGAAAGACTATAAAAAAATACTCGATTATTTTAAAGACTTATTCAATTTTAAGTTGTTAATATTCTAAGCGATCTAATTTTCAAAATAAAATCACAAGATTTTGCATTGCTTCACCTTGATGTTTATAATATTATAAATACATATTTGAAATTATATGATCTCTTTTTTCCACAGTTCAATCTACGAGTGCCGCCACATCGCTACATCTGAAAACTGACCTGATCCCATATGTACGGTAGGTTGATTCCACTTCTTTGGGAGAGTTTTTTTTTTAATTTTGAAAATGTATATTATAAATATATTAATTACAAAATATTTATGTACAGTGATATCATTTTAAAGAGATTCTTGCTTTTGTTGTGGTGTACTGTATATTAGGACCACTGCGGGTAACGAGAGTACTGCGAGCGGGTGTCCCAAACTATTTCTTACCAATTTGAACACAAATGATGCATACATTTTTTAAAGCTTTCTCATTTCCACAAATAAGGCAAAAAAATATGTACAAAGAGTGTCATCAAAATTTTGTTCTCAATGCAGAACGGAATATTTATTGAAATTCAATATCTGTCTTTTCGTACATAAAATCTAAACGTACGACATCATTTATGTATTCCTAGTACTATGTATTATCAAAACGAAATTGCTCATACCGATCAAGAAATTTCGCAGCTGTTTTCGTCGTTCTTTTATTGTGTACGAGAAATGTGATGTCCCCAATGTAAACTCTCATTCAGACCATAGCGTTGCCGAAATTAGTGCTTTAGAGATTAGTTATGATCTAGTTTTGAAGTACATAAACCAAATCGATTCTAACAAAGGTGCTGGTCCAAATGGAATTCCACCTATATTTATCTCCAAATGCTCAAATCCATTATTAATATTATTTAAACGTTCGTTACAAACGGGTAAATTTCCTTCGACGTGGAAACAAGCATTTGTAACCCCAATATACAAGTCCGGTCCGCGAAATCTTGTACAAAATTACAATCCAAACTATCAATTTTCTCAAAATTATTCGAAAAACTTGCAGCAGACAAAATTTCCAACGCATTAAAGAACATGGCTTCAGGAACATGGCTTCAGAAGCGGTAAATCCGTCACTTCTAAGTTAGCTTGTTTTACAAACTTTATACTTCATAATATGGGTAAGCGTGTTCAAACTGACGCCATTTATACAGATTACAGCAAGGCGTTCGATAAAGTTAACCATTCCATTCTGTTTTGAAAACTAAAACTCGCGGGCATCCATGGAGATCTACTAAGATGGCTAGACTCATATATATGAAACCGTTCGCAAGCTGTTGTGCTAAGTGGTTTCAAATCAAACTGGATGAATATTACACAAGGAGTTCCACAAGGATCAATTTTGGGTCCTCTCGTGTTTAATATCTATATTAATGACATTACAAGTTGTTTTATATACTGCAAGGTAATCTTATATGCAGACGATATGAAATTATACTTTCCAATCGATGATATCGCGTGCTGCTTAAAAGTACAGGAGGACCTTATAATCTCAGCGGATATTGCAAAATTAACTGCTTGTTCCTAAATAAAGATAAATGTTACTCAATATCGTTTACAAGAAATAGGACCATAATAATATTTAAATATTCAATAAACAATGTCGATATTAAAATAAAAGAATCAGTTCGGGACCTGGGTGTTCCAAACTTACATTCCAATTACATATTAATAACATTGTCACTAAAGCCACCCAAATGTTAGGATTTATACTACGAACATCAAAACTATTTTATTATTTCAATACATTTATTTTGCTTTATTATACCTATGTTCGTCCGCACCTAGAACACGCCTCACAATTTTGGAATCTAAGATATATAACATATGTTCATAGAACATAACGTGTTCAGGAATAATTTCTCTCCTACATAAATTTTCGGTCGTTTTATGCATTCCAATCAAATACGTTAATTCTTTAAAATCCCGAAATTAAATTGTAGAAGAATTATTTAGGATCAATAATTATTGTTATCTTACTAATATTATAAATGCGAAAATTTGTATGGGTGGTTGGTTGGATGGTCCTTACTCTTTCATGCAATAATTATCGAACGGAATTTAAAAATTCTTTTACTAATCGAAAGCTACATTATTTGCGAGTAACAACGGCTTTATAATTGGTAAGCTCTGGCGTTATGAATGAGCTGTGGCGTTATGAAATTATGGATCATATGTTTTCTGTCCCTAACAAAATCGAGTTATTGCAAACGTCAAACAAATTGTTACCTTGGAAACAATTTTTTTTTAATTTTAGGCTCAAAAAGAGTGCTTTGTTGTGATTAAAAAGAGTACTTTTTTGGCGTCGCAGTTAATATCTACCTATCTCTAAAAATGTTTATTGTCCGAACGAAAATCATAGCGTTGCTATAAAGCATAGAGTTTAAAGTGGACTGTTATTTTCTTTTTTTTTGGTTACTCTGGATTCAAATATGAATAAAATACTAATAAGTACCTATGTACTTAAAATAAATTTCTGTTTCTATAATTTAAATATTTTCTAAAATAGAATTTTTATTTGCGAAATGTCATTCTCAAATTTTGAAATTTTCTATTAAACCATAATTATTTTCAGCAAGAATAATAACAATTATGCCACCAAAGCGTAAGTATATGATGTTCAGTATTTACCAGTCAACCACTTCCAAGACCTAAACAAACCTCACTCCATGAACCCGGGCACCCCTGCTAAATCACCAAAGTAGCGAATCACTTGGGGTGACCTATGGCAAAGGTGTTGGTTATCCAATAAAGGTTTCCGGGGCGGCGGTACCCATTCACGCCTCCCAAATTTGGATTAATATCGCAGTTTCAATAAGTTACTACTTCGATTCAGATGTTTAATATTTTATTTGTACACAAACATTAAAAAAAATGTTAAATCAAAATAATAAAAAAACAAGTTGGTACGAGAATTTTATTGGTCTTATAGTTTGTTGTTTATATTTGTTGTTTATATTATGTGATTTTTTTTAAACAGAGAAAATTGGAGGAATGGGAAATGACATACTACTTCTTTTTATCACGGATTTTTTTTTTCATTAACGTGGGAAAATTCTTTATACAGTAATTTCCCACTAACACCATGCGAGCGAAGCCGCGGGTAAAAGCTAGTCCTAAATAATACGGTACCTTCCCCGAATCTTTTACAAAAAAATAGATATTGGAGTTCCTGGTCGTAATAGCAGAAACGTATCCCTTTTTTATAACAGCCGCTACAACATCAACTACTTACAAAATGAATTCATACATCGAGCCTACCATTATCATAACACACACCTCTTCAATATAAATTTTAACAAATTCAAAGCAACACTATTAGATAAAAGTAATGCATCACAACACACCCCTTAACATCCATATTTATATTTATTATATTATTAATCAGATTTCTTTTCCTAATTTGCAATATATTTACATATTCCCTAATTATAAACATATTATCCTTATACTCCACAAGATCATAAGCTTACCTTAACTATTTTTTTCTTAGTTTTTTTCTTTATGTTTTAATTTATGTAACTTCTCTTAATTATTTTTTTTTGTAGTTTTTCTTGTCTAGCTACTAAAAAAAAAATTATCAGCGAAAACATGTTTTTAGGCTTACTGTTTTATTTAAGCACTCTTTCTTTTTTTATGTATCTTTGTAAAGCTGTTTGTTTTCCAATTTTACGGTGCTCCAGATTTTATGTCCGGGTTGAATCTTTCCCAAATGAAAGACTAAACCCTTCCACACACTTTTCCACAAATGAATATCTAGTAAATTAACGCAATGTAAGTGCACTATATAAGAATAAAACAATACAAGAACAATACGTCAATCCACCAGAAACATAATGGGAAAATATTTCACCGACTCCAGATATTTTCATATCAGAGGGTTCGGCTCTGATGAAATCCTAACTGGTCCGATAAATCCTACTGATCCCTTAATATAAATATTTAAAAAATTTTTCGTTATCCTACATGTATTTAAAATGACCGACTTTTGCATTTTTATGTACAAATTTTTGACAAATCTAATACGCCTAAATTTTGAATGAGAGAGCTAGGTTTAATGCCAGTAGCTGAAATAACAAATGCTAATATTTTTATAGTCTGAGAATGCCAAATTCTTTTAATTTCATTTTCTAAATCTGTATATTTTCTTATTTTTTCAGAAACAGTTTTCTGAATATTACAAGAATTTGGAATAGCGACATCAATGATATAAGTTATTTTCTTAATTTTGTCATGTAAAACTATATCGTGTCTATTATGACTAATTGTTCTGTCTGTCAGAATAGTTTTATCATAATAAATTTTATAAAATTCATTTTCTGATTGGTGAAAATGAATTTGGTTCATATTAATAATATGGTACATTACGGCAGTCAATCAAGTTATGTTTAATTACCAAACTTTGGTGAATTATTTTTGAAACTTGATTGTGCCTAAATGTATACTCGGACGGCGCTAATACAGAACATCCCGATATAATATGTTCTAAAGTTTCCGGAAAAGCCAAACATTTTCTACATAAATCATCAATTTGATTTGCATCTTTGATGATATGCTTCCTATAATTTTTAGTATTATGACTCTATCTTGTATGGCAAGCATAAAGCCTTCTATTTCTGCGCTCAACTCTCCAATACTCAACCATTTGTTTGACGAAAATTTGTCAACATATGTTTGGTTGAGATAATTGAAGTGTTTTGCGTGAAGAATTTTATTTGACCAGGAATCTAATAATTCCTGGTTGGTATTTATAAGAATGCTGGCATTCTCGTCGTATAAATTTAATGGTGAAATATTTCTATCTGCCTTGCAAATTATTTTGTGCATTTCTGAAGTATCAGCTTTCCTATGGAAAAATTTTCTTAGCATTTCAACCTGATTATGTTTTAAAGATGTTATTTTGACTATACCTCTACCTCCTAAATTTCTGGGTAAATTAATTCGTTCTACAGCTGAATTTGGATGATGGCAATGAAATTTGGTTAATTTAGTTCTAATTAATCGTTCTAAGCTATCTAAATCTGTATTAGACCATTTAATTATGCCAAATGAGTAAGTTAATAGAGGTATTGCCCAAGTATTTATCGCCTTTACTAAATTTTTAGCAGATAGATTGCATTTCAAAATTTTTCTGATCCTAGTTTTAAATTTAATCCTAATATCATTTTTAATACTAGTATGATCTAATCTATTTGATTGCGGATATCCTAAATATTTATAAATCTCACCCCCTTTCATAATTTCAATTTTGAAATTTCTAAATATACCCTCGTCTCCATCTACAATTTTACCTTTCTCTATATGGATTGTTCTACATTTATCTATACCAAAAGTCATTTTAATATCATCTGAAAAAATTTTAACTACTTTAATCGTTTTCTCTAAATTTGGTTCAGAATTCGAATATAATTTTAAATCATCCATAAATAATAAATGAGAAATTATTATTATTATTATTTAAAAACACAGTTTTTTTTACCATAATATATAAGGTAAATCTGTTTTCAATTTTCGAACAAGGCCATCTCTAGAATTTGTGAGGAGTGTATGGGTACCGCCGCTCGGGGAACCATTTATTAGATAACCAGCACCTCTCATCAGCTATGCAAGGCGATGTGTCGAGGGATCTGGCTGGAGAGGTCAAAAGAACTCCTCAACTAGTCTCTCTCGATCCGTCCCGCCACGCAGCAGGTGGGCAGACCCACGGCCGCCAAGACCTAGACAAACCTCACCCCATGAACCCGGTCACCCCTGCTAAAACATAGTGAACTGTTCGATACTCTCCGATAGGTATTTTTATTTAAGGGTATGAGAGCCCAAAAAGGTAGGTTTTTTATTTGGACATAAATTCTGTTGGGCTTGTTATGCATCTAAGTTCCGGTGGGAGTTTATTCCAAGCATTAGGTCCAGACACTCCGAAAGCGTGATCTCCAAATTTAGTATTTGGCTTGCGTTTAGGTTCCATTAGTTTGCCCATTAGTCTAAGGGTTGACTGCCTCGGACCAGTATTTTCTGGGACACTTAGTTCAGAGATGTAAGATGGGGCCATTTCATTAATTGATAATTGATTTAAATACCGTCCAGCACAATTTGTACTGGATTCTTTGAGGGCACTTGAGCCAGTGAAGATCACGAAGGTATTCTGAAATGTGTGAATATTTAGAGACTCCGGTTATGAGTCGAGCCGCTGCAGCTGCATTAAACACGGATTGAAGTTTGTCAGTTTGATATTTTGGAAGGCTAACGTAGATGCCGTTACAGTAATCGAGCCGTGAGACTACGTAGGAGTTGACTAGTAGTTTTGTTGATTCTGTAGGAAGATTTCTTCGGACTGACTTGAATTGTCTTAGGTGAAAAAAACCGTTGCTTACAATCGTATTTATTTGCTTTTTAAGCGAAAAGTTTGAATCCAGATTAACGCCAAGAAGTTTGACTGTTGTCTTTGGAATAATATTTCTCCGGGAGATGGAAATGGGTGAAATATCTTTGAAATGTTGGAGTATGTTTGTGGCCGCCCAGAGAAACTCAGTCTTAGATGGGTTCAGTTTTAGCTTGTTTGAAGACATCCAACGAGTTATTGCTTCTAGGCATTCAGCTACACGGATTTGACGTTTCTTCCCTAGGTATAAGTACTACGGATTAATAGAATTTAAGTGTCTTATTATCTTTACGGATATGGAGAGGTTACATATGGCGTCATTGCCTGTCACAGTTACTTTAACTCGGTGACTAGCTGTCACTGGTCACTGGACCACAGTGGATCCGAGGAACTGGCTATTTTTGGAACCAGTGCTTATCGGAAACGGATTTATAAAATAGTTACCTACATCAAACTGGGGACGAACCAAAAGCTGCCCGAAGGGCCTAGCAGCAAAAACCTGCGAAGCGTTAAATGTGCTACAGCTTCTTCTTATAAATACATTTTCAAGATAATTTTTATTGGTCTTAGGGATATAAGATGTGTCCGGAGATCGAGTAACTCTTAATAGACAGCTGAAATTAATATTTTAATATTTTGTAGTAAGTGTGGGCTATCAATAAAATTATGAATTATCTTATAGAGCATTAATAGGTCTCTGATATCTCGGCGTTGATCAAGAGATTTAAGGTTTACGGGAACATAGTTTTCATCATTTCGCACGCGATAAGAGACACATTTCATTAACTTCTTCTGAACTCTTCCTATATTTGCTTTATATGTAGAACAATGAGGAAGTATACTGCAGGTATTTATAGGAAGTATGTATACTCCACACTGTAGAAGAATACTCCAGGTGAACATTAAGATATGTAGAGAGTCTTAAATGTTTGTGGATTTTTGAACTTACTCGAAGAATATATCCCAACATTTTCAAAGCCTTCGATGCGATATGCTTGACGTGATATTTGAAACGAGGCTTACTATCTAATATAACTCCAAGATCTTTTATTACATTACTTACTCTTATTGAATTATTATTTTCGATGGGTTAAACGTTTTTTTGTTGTTTTTCAGTCAAACCCGGCAAACCGGCTCGGGATGCACATTGCCACGCTTCCCCGCCCACGGACGCTACAACGTGAACGGAATCAGTGTAACGCCGGGGTATACCGTGACCCCTTACACCGTCCTCAACACAGAGTGCGATCCTGGCTACAAACCATCGAAAGCCATGATCCTCTGCCAACCAACAAACAGGTGGTCCAAGGAGTGGCAATGTGAAAGGTAAAAATAATTGTAAGGTCTCTCTTTTTATTATCTCCAGCGAATATATCGTCGTTGCTTATTCAATTTGGGAGGCGGGTTTGGGTACCGCCACCCCACGAACCATTTATTCTATAAGCAACATCTCTGCGATAGGTGCGCTACGTTCTTACTAGTTTTTAGATTTTCTGGTATAAAATAATTAAGATTTACAATATTCTTACAATGAATGATACATATATTTTTATTTTTTAACTTTATGAGTAAAACCTCAAATTGTAATATTTAATTAAATGAAGACAATATTAAAGAAACTCAAACAAAAATCTGAAGGCAGAAAAATCATTAAAAATATATTGGTACCTCTGAGACACGAACCCAGGACCTTCGGCTTTCATGGCAACAGCTCTATCAACTGAGCCATGAAAGCCGAAGGTCCAGGGTTCGTGTCCCAGAGGTACCAATATCTTTTTCTAATTTTTCTGTCTCTAGATTTTCGATTGAGTTTCGCTAATATTTTCTTCATTTAATATATATTTTTCTTACTTTGTCCATAAATAGAATTGTTTCTTTTCCGTTTCGTTATTTTTTTGTCAGTTTTTATCGATTTTCTCCAAGTGTACTCAGAGTCGCATGGTTCATATTATTTGTGTGCAACAAAGTAGCACGCATACTTAAAAGAAAATCGGCGGCGTTTTGCCTATAAAAAAAAGTATTCCCCAATTTTCTCTTAGGATTTTGACACTACTGAAAATTTGTTTTAATAATATTAATAATAACGTTATATTTGTAAAGCGCAGTTTTATGTTCTTTCACTTCAAGTGCGCATAACTATAATATACTTATAAATAATCCCACAATGCTCCTTACGAGTATATTACAAAATATTGATAAAATTATATGAACTAAAGAATAAACAGTATAGTAGGGAAGCACAAGCGGGGATTTTGGGATTTACTCAACCGCAACAGAATAACTAAGGGGAGATACCTTGCCCCCTGTTATGAACTACCACCATATATGAACCCTTAATATAGCGGGGTGCGTCTAGGACAACCGATTAGATTAGTAAAAAAAAATCGGTCCCCAAAAATACTCGAGCATGTCAGATTGAGGTAAATTGAGTTAATACAAAAAAGTTTACATTTCAATAATCTGACGACTTGAACGTGAAATAAAAAAAATTGGCTAGTCACACAGTTTAAAAAAAAAACTTCACGTGGATATACTCGGGCGCGGCTATTTTTTAAATTATAATCTAACGATTTCTACAAGCCAAATTAGCTAAAATCATCACTAAAGTGTGGTGCGTAAATCATAATAAATCATAAATCATTACTAAAAGGCAGGCGCTTATAAATTTTATTGGATTAATTTTTGTTATTTCACAATTTATTAATAAAAAATAATATATAGTTTTTTTTCGGCACGTTCCAGTGTGGTAGATACTCTCAGTATCGCCCTGGTGTAAGATAACCACTCAGAATTGTAACGATGATTGAAATGGCTTCGGTTGTTTTTAAGGACCCGATCTTAATAGTTACGTACTTTCCTACCTTTCTCTTCCTCATCTCCTTCCCCTTTCCTATACCTTCAGCCTCACAATATACCCAATTGTGGATGCCATAGTCTCACTGGCTCCAGGCGCGAGCAGCTGGGATTCTTGTGAGGTATTCACAATCGCATAAATAAGGTGATTTCCATTTCTCAGTAGTTTGTAGAATTCCTAATATTTTTTATTATTTTTTTTCTTTACTCATTTTAAAAATGGAAATGTTCTTAAATGTGTCATCGACATTTGGTACTGGAAACAATTAAACCCCTCACGCTAATTTGTTCGCGTTTGGGAACAACTCATATAGGTTTCGTAGAAATTGTTGTGTCTCCCTAACTATCGTGGTGATAAATTTGATCTAAACGGTGATAGAAAGAGAAAAAAGCACGCTCTCTATTCAAATTCTAAAATTAACCTCAAAATAATTAAATGAAACCAAAGTTCCCAACGGCAAATTGAAAAAGAAATAATGAAACTTTGGGGACTTTTATTAATTATTTTTGTTTGTAAGGACATTAAAAGTGATAACGTTTATAATGTATTTGTCTAATAAAATAGGTATGTGTATATACATTTTTTTTACCAGTCATTTTAGTTAGAAAAAACCAAAAGGTGAGCCATTTTTAAAATTTATTCATGTTTGAATTAAAAAAATTTATGTTTTAAAAAATTAATGTTTATTTCGAATAACAAAATTTCAAAGAGGAATTTTTTCACCTACCAAATAGTTATATAATATTTCTGATTTATTTATTGATACAATATTTTACATTTCATACTACAATCCAGTAATGTTGGCCTAACTGGATGGCTTACCCGTTCTGAGGCCCCGATTTTATAATATGAGAATTTATACTTATATTTTGAAAAAATATACATAATGTTAGTGACTACAGAATACTTAAAATTAAGATATATTTAAACTAAAAATAAAGATTAAAATTTAAAGTAAAATTTAAAAAAAAAATTGAATGAAAATCGGCATATTGTATTATGATTTGTGTGTTTGTGAGTGTTGCGTGTTTTATATTAGTTTTGTGTGTTAGGTATATTTGTTTTATTCTATTACGTTATAAAATTTTGGTAATATTTAATAATAAATAGTCTGTAAATATGTGTAGATTGCAAGGATGCGTAGTGCCCTATCCACCAGCAAATGGAAAACACGAGCTGGTAAATAAAGAGATATTGAAGCCAGGAACCACGGTCCAACCATACACCGTGCTGTACTATTCCTGCGAAGCCGGATACAGATTGACGGCAAAGATGTCTCTGTGCAACCAAGGAGAATGGAAGTCGCGACCAAAGTGTAAGAGGTAAGAAAATGTATTAATGAATTAAATAGGATTTAAAATGCATTTAAGAGGTACTAGGGTTGTCTAAAAATTAAAGACCGTTCCTTATTTTCGGCGACGTGGACATGATTTCTCAAAATATGGTGGCAGAAGCGTATAGATCAGACTTTTTCATAAAAAATGAGCATAGATCCGGTTTGGTAACTGCTACAGTGTGATCTTTATATCTGTTTGCAATCGAAGATCCGCTGTCGAATCCCGCCGACTGCGCGGTGTTCTCATTTATTCGCTTTTTCAACTAAGAAGGAATCCGCCCTATTGAAGTACGTAAGATAGCATTTTTGATTCCAGACGTTAATAAGTCTACCACACAAATGATTTTGAGGGGAAAATAGCGTACGCGAATTGCGTGCTCGTTGGGTTTCCAAAATACTGAAGAGCAAATCGTATGGGAAGCGCTCGGATCTCTTTTTTTTCGGTTTTTCCAACCAAGACGAAGTTTTTTGGGTTGAAACAAGCAATATTTGTCCGGAAAACCTTTGGAGACAGACTAGCACGCCAAGGAAGAGGTGATAGCATGTTTGGTGGCGGAGTTCTGCGATAAGAGAGCTGAGGACCTAGTGCCACGGCTCACCAAGTGCATCGATCATAACGGGGACTAACTCCAAAAATAGTGGGGATATGTGTACCTAAAATGTCATGATTTTTTTATAAATATATTTTTTTTTCTAATTTAAAAAATTAGAACTATAATAACCAAATACAATCGGAAAAATGTGCGTTTTAAATCAAATTCTAGGCGTGTCGACTCTTTTCAGATAAAAAACGTAAATTGATTTCGAAAGATTGTTATAACAAGTAGTTAAGTTATGTTTGAAATTTTGAAAAAATATATTAATTTTTATTATAGTAAGGTTATGCCGTTGGTTGTTTGCAGATTTGTTAATTTTTTTTTAACAAAATGTTTTACTAGTATTACCTACATAACATATGTTTTAAAACATGTAATCGTAAAGTAAAATAAATCAACAAATCGTCCAGAAACGCTGTTTTTCAGAATTTTAAATTTAGTTCAAATAAAATCATTGATGAAAATATTTCGATTTGTCTATTTATTTACGGTCTTGCATTTTTTTGTGGTTTTTTGTCGTCAAGACTGTGAATATCTTAAACTCCACGAAAACAACCGTTTAAAATATTTCCTTCTTTACAGAACTGTAAGCAGCAATGGATGCGTACTACCTAAGATGCCAGACAACGGTGCATATTTTATTAAGAATAACGACGGCGTGTTCCCTCCTGGCTCATCCGTCGAAGATTTCACCATCCTGGAGTACACTTGTGATAAGGGTTACGTGGTAACCAAATCATTAACTTTGTGCCAACAAACAAGATGGACCACTAATCCAGTTTGTGAGAGTGAGTTATCATGGTTTTTAACGTCCAATGATATTTATAAACTGTGGATTACAAGTAAGTCTAAAGTCATGGTGTTTGAAAGAGAGAGTACGAAAACAGTATGCAATATAGTTGTGAATGATGGATACTTGGAGCAGTATGTTTACGAGAGATGGGAAGGCTGATAGAGATATTGAAAGAAGGGTGAATGCCGGTAACTCCATGAATGGAGGACTGAATGCCGTTGGTGCTAATAAAAATTGCCAAAAGAAGCGAAGCTAGCAGTCCACAATGGATTCCTGGTACCTACCCTGATGTGTGGCAGTGGGGCATGGAACTGGCAGAGGAAGGATTAAAGTAAACTGAATGCTGTTGAAATGAGATCCCTGAGGCGTATGTGTGGTAAAACCATGTATGATCGTGTGAGAAATGTATGGATATCCGCAAAGAATGAAACGCTTTTATTATTACCGTGAGGACCCACGTTTACGGTACCGTGACGTCAAAAAAAGCAATAAACATACGTTCCTTATTGCTGTAATGCTGCAGCTCTTTCTTCCTTGGATGAGATTAATGGAATTTCCTATACTTTTTGGTCAAACTCCCACATACCTAAGTTTTTAAATTTTCGCGGCCGAAAGTATTTTCGTTATTTGTTTTTGGGTTGTTATCTCCTTCTTTAACCCTAGAACCATACCCACAATAGACTTTACGTAACGGTACCCTGGGTACTGGAGTACCCCGGTAAATAAAATATCTATTTTCCACAGATAAAACTCCCACATTTTCAAACCTGTAAAACCCAGCTAAAAAATTTGAAAAAAAATTGTAATTTTGTATACACACGAAATATATATACGAAAGGGTGCCCCATAAAAAAATAACGAAAAGAAACTTTTCATACATTTTTGAAGCACCTAGTGTACACCTCATAAAACCACCGGAACGTTTTAGGTCAAATTTTGACCAATTTGAATCAATATCTTAAAACATATACCTATTTGATGTCTTTCAAAAGTTCCCGCGCGTTATATACGATAGTCTTACTCCCGATGATGTGAACATTGTTATTATAATATTAGGTACTATATGTAAGTAGCAGTACACTCGCTACCTGACTCGCCGAAAATCGTTCGCATTAATTACTTTCAAGTTGAGTACATTTGTGCCCGCCATGGGTGGTTTGGTATATTTATGTGCCCGCCGCCCGCCGCCCGTTGCAAGATGACGGCGGATGACGGGTTGCTACAAAGCAAAGTAAATACGGTAATTAAGCTCACTTTCGTGCTTATTTTAATGTTTATTTTAGAAGAGGTGGAAGAGTAAATTCGCAAGATGTAAGTAAATAAACTATAGAGACGAAAAGAGATTAATAGCCTCATAAATAAATAAATTTAGGGTAGCATCTTCGCTCTATCACCGCGACATTTCCGCACGTTCACAAATGAAATGTCGCCATGTCGGTTTGCGGCTGTCAGTGCGCAGGGATGCATGGAGGGGGTACTTACTCGCCTGAAAAATAGAATAAAATGGAATCTACTAGAGCTGACTCGCCCACTCTACTAAAACTACGGTGTTCGGGCGCGTTCAGTTACTACTATACCTACTCTCCACTTGACTAATATACTTGTCCAATCAAAACGGGGCTTTAGTGAAGAGAGATTCATTAATGATTTTCATTGGTGAGATTGCAATTTTAAATAATTTCTGTACCGATATGTAATTTATATAATACCATCGTACACTTATATATCAAATACTAAATTTAAAAAAAAAAAATGAAATGAAGGTGATCTATAGATAGCTATTAGAAGATAATAACAGTTATTTTAGTTAAATGTTAATTTAAATGCATTTGTGTTTAAAAATCTAGAATTTCGACTGTAGTTTTCTCAGGTAGACAATTTGTAATCATAGGAAGACAATTTTTCATAAATACAGTGATTCTATCGTTCTCAGTATATATTTGAATTCGGATGAAATGGTAACTTATTCCGGCAGGTTAAATGGGATAACTTCTTTCATCTGTGTTTCTGTTAAAATAACAATACTAGGAGTAAAATCATGACTCAAGAAGAATACAGAGTTCATCGAAGTGCTTTCTTAAGCTTCGTATATTCATATTCAAATATTGTTTATACTAGATATATTCTGAGAGATACCAAGTGATGAAAATATTTATTCTTCCAGAACTCTGTCAAAAGCTGAAATCGGACTCTGTAAGCCTGTCGTGCAGCCCTGTTCTGGAAGACGGCTGTCCTGTCAGATCCGTTATCAACCCTTCTTGCAAAGCTGGGTACAGATCGGATGGACCTCTAGAAACCATGACGTGCCTGGGCGGAACGTGGAATGTCCGACAACCAAAGTGTAAACTGAGTGAGGAATCTTTTAAAATTATCATTTTCCATATTTGTTTCATCTTTGTCGTTTTCTATTTCGCCTCCGTTCATTGGAGTGTGTTATTTTTTTTACATTAATTCCACACAAGAGGCCCTGAGGAAAATAATTTCCCTCAGGGTTTATGTCATTTTTGAGGATGCTGTGTGGAGGGTCTTTTTGAGGAAAGGAAGGAGTGAACATGGGTCTTGAAGAGACCCATGTTGTAAGAGGGTGGTTTGGTATATTTAATGGCTTAGTAAACAAAGTTTATGTAATGCAAAATCTGTTTAATAAACCAAATACCATGTCAGAAATCGGATATATTCAAGCCAGTCCGACTACCTAGAAATTGTTGATTCTGACATGTTGATTTTATATTTAAATAGATAATACTGACCACATTAGTGCTGAAATTTGTGGAGTTAAAGCTTCCAAGTAAATACATCAAATTATTAATTGTGTTCATTTGTATGTCACAATAAATATAATACATTTTTTCAGTATTAAATAATAATCATTACGTATTCTACCCATCTGACATCTGATGTTTCGCCGTAAACCTCACTAGTTTTGTGCAAGTATATTAAATTTATTGATTGCGCAGGAAAGTCTCACAGTGAATTGCGCTGTAAACCGTTATCTTACTTTCGGTTTTTACTTTTTTGCGCGGCGGCCTGAATTGGCGGGTGACACTTCAACCAACGGCGATAGGCCAGGGACGGCAATACCGTGTTTTTGAAGAGTTTTGGCGCGAGAAACAAAAATTCTACCTTTAAATATTAATTTAACTATGAAAACTTGATCGATTTTCTTTTTTTAAAATAACATCAATTCTGATAGACGGTTAACATTGATAAAAAAAATAACTGGAATTCCTTATTAAAGAATTAAAAAAAATCTCCATACAAAATGCCCAAAAAACGCAGTTTTCTCAGTTTAAATGACGTCACACACACACCCCGCTTCTTACCGCTCGAATCCCGCTCGTTTTGGCGGGCTTAATAAAATTTAAACTTTGAGAATTAATTTTACTATGAAAACGAACTTACAAAAAAAAAAAAAAACAGTATTTAAGTTTGAATGCGAACATTGATAAAAAAAAATTTATAAATGGACTCAACTTCCTTATTATAAATAATTATGTTCCTAATTGTGGATGCCATAGTCTCACTGGCTTTTGTGCGGTATTCACATAAAAACATTGAAGTAGGCGTCCTGGCGTAGTCTCGGGAGGTCTCCGGTCAGGTTGTAAGGCTGACGCTGCTTTTTTGGCCTCTTTCGTTTCAACGCCAAGATGGGCGTACTGGGAGTAGAGATTGTTGAGGTTATCAGTAAAACACTTATGTTCTGAATATAACTGTAACTTTATTTAATAATTTTACAATCGAGGTGACTGGCAATAAGTTCATTTAATTGAGTCGATAAGAGAGAGTAATGCGAGAATTTTTAGAATGAGTTTGCAAAACAATGCACCCGTATTTATAAACAAAGCAAGATTTGATGTGACCAAAGAGAAAAGACAATATGGATGAGAAATTAATGACAATATTACACTATGAAATAGTATAGACATAAAAAGTTAAAAGTAAAGGACTGTACACATCGAGATAAATACTGACAATCAAAAGTGTTATGAAAAGAATGAATTTAAAAATGTAATAGGACAATCACAACACAGAGGACACGACATACTCCCGGCTTTGACAAACCAAGTTTGTTAACAAAATAATTGTTCGATGAAAGTCACTTGTATCAGAATGTCATGGCGTTTGTTGTCACTAGGGAAAGTCACTGTAGGGAATGTCACTCGAGAAGTTACTGTAAAAATGTCACTGGAGAAGGTTATTGTAGAAATGTCACTGAAGAAAGTTATTGTAAAGATTAAGATGATGATGATGATGATGATGATGTCTGCTCCATGGGCAACAGACTGAGACGGTTGACAGCCCTTGTCACCGTCGATTTAGCGGTAGCGACAGTAGCTGCTCGTGCGATGCCATCTGCGCCAGGGTGTAACTTCAGGATACGACCAAGCGCCCACTTGGTAGGAGGTAGGTTGTCTTCAGACAGCAGCACCAAGGAGCCTGGTTGCAGCATGTCTGGGGTTTTCGTCCTCCATTTAGCTCGTTCCTGCAAGAGAGAGAGAGGTACTCCTTAGACCACCTTTGCCAAAAATGTTGAATGAGCTGAGTGGTACGTTCATATCTGGAAAGCCTTCCAGTGGTCGTAGCGGTCAAGTCCAGTTGTGGTGCAGCAACCAAAGATTCGCCAATAAGGAAATGACCAGGGGTGAGAGGAGAGAGGTCAAATGGATCAGTTGAGAGGGGGGTAAGAGGACGAGAATTGAGGCATGCCTCGACCTGTGTTAAAACAGTATACATTTCCTCAAAGGTCAATGACAAGTTACGGAGAACTCTGGTCAAATGATGCTTGGCTGACTTAACTGCGCTTTCCCATAACCCGCCAAAATGAGGAGACCTAGCTGGAATGAAATGCCATTGAATGGAATGAGAACCAAGAAAATCTGAAAATTCATTCCGAGTTGAAGAATTCTGTAAGAAAGAGGTTAAAGATTTGAGGTCATTTGAAGCTCCTGCAAAATTCCCAGCATTGTCTGAGTAGATATGAGCATATTTTCCACGTCGTGCGATAAAGCGATTGAAACATTTGAGGAAACCAGTAGTAGATAAATCCGTAGCGAGTTCAAAATGAACTGCCTTGGTAGAGAAGCACACAAAGATACATAAATTTATAAGAAAGTTGTTTTATTACGAATGTTTCGTGATTAGATATGATAAGGTTCGGCGTAATCAACACCACATGTAAGAAACAGGCGTGTTGGTTGCAGTTGAGAATGCGGTTAATTTCCGATGGTCGCGGTCTCCCGACAATCCGCCGTCAGGTTAAAGTGAGCAGCTTTGAGGATGTCTTCGTTTTCCACGCCAAGTGAAACGTAGAGCGAGTATGTACGTATCATATGTAGAATCCCAGGGTGTGGTCTCCCGACCGTTCGCCGTCAGGTTGAAGTGAGCAGCTTTAGTGAACGTCTTCGTTGTCACACTAAGGGAAACGTACATCTGATATAGTGAGTGAGAGAGATTGTACGTGTACACGTACAGAGAGATTGTTTTCAGATGCACTACTCTTGAGCGTGTTCATGCAGTGTGTAGATCCAGATGCCATTCTCAAGAGTTCACATGTATGTACATGCGATATGGGCGCGTGAAGATGAATCGTAGAATCCGTGGACTTCTGAATATTCAATGATTGTAGGTAAGATAGTAGATTTTAGATATAGAGAGTAGATTGATTAGGTACATGTCTAAGTACATGTCTGGGTACATATCTAGGTGTAGATAGTAGATTGATATCTTTAACTGATGTTGAAAGTTGAGCCATGAATGTCGAATATGAATCGGAATGTCTGAGTTCTAGTCAATTTTAATAGCCATAGATCCTGAATAAATAAAATTGCGGTGATATGTATAGGAGCACGTAGAGAGAAGAGGTTAAATAGTTTTGCAATGTGCCACAAGAGATTTCTTTTAGTAATAATAGATGAATTAGAGATGATGTAGCATGTTGATATTTAATCTTAAATTTATCCAGAGTAGAATTCGAACTCAGACCAAGTATTTTGGAGGTTTCGGATTTTCCCAGTAATGTCGATTTGACAGACTGATCGAGGGATTTTTCTTCCGAGATGAGATTGACGTCGTTGGACTTCCATTTTCGTATATTCATGCAGGCAGATTTTAATATAGAAGTTATACTATACTTGAGTTTCAGCGTTGTCTCAAAATCATTACTTCCTGTGAGGAGATCGTCTGCGTAAAAGTCATGCAGGATGCGCTGGCTTGCGTCTGGCGAAGATTCTTGTGAATCCAGAGCAAGTTGCTGTAGACATCTTG
The DNA here is from genome assembly GCA_917563855.2 of Limnephilus lunatus. Lineage (NCBI taxonomy): Eukaryota > Metazoa > Arthropoda > Insecta > Trichoptera > Limnephilidae > Limnephilus > Limnephilus lunatus. The sequence continues at coordinate 43,298,455 of OU830603.1, read as the reverse complement.
TCGCTAAATACGGAGCTGATGCCGTGCCGTACGTAACTGTGTTTAATCTGAAATGAGACAATTTGTTTGAAGAAGGGTTTGACCAAACAATTCTTTGAAAATCACAATGTTTAGGAGTAATTAGGATCTGACGGTACATTTTTTCTATGTCCGCAGATATTATATATCTGTGAGTTCTGAAACGTAGGACTATTGAGAGTAGATCGTCTTAAATGGTCGGTCCAACCATAAGGATGTCATTTAGAGAGAGCCCTGAGGATGTTTTTGCAGATCCATCAAACACGACCCTCAGTTTTGTGGTTTCACTGGATTCACGTAGAATAGAATGATGAGGTATGTAGAAATGATGATTAGTGAATGCATTGTTGTCATCAATAGATATTTCAGACATATGGTCTAGTTGAATATATTCATTCATGAATTCAGAGTATTGCAATTGTAATGTAGGTGATTTTGAGAGTCTCTGTTCAATGGAGAACCATCGTTTTGTAGCTGTGTTCAGCGATGAACCAAAGTCTTGCGGGTTTCCTTTCAGCGGAAGCTCCACGATGAATCTTTCATCTTCATTTCTGGAGTAGGTATCAATGAAGATTGATTCAAAAGCCTTTTTTTTCAAAGACTGAAGTGGATGAGAAAGGTTTTCTTCCAAATGCCTGGATTTAGTCATGGTTTCATGAAGGGCATTGTCGTCTTTAATGGAAAATAATCAAATACCTTGGCTAGCTGGTGTGTGTAATTACCCAGCCGAATGCGGTTTGTTGAAGTTGCGTTCCTAGGATGTTTGTGCGCTTGCGTTCTAGGCAACTCCAGAACATGTCGCAGCCAAGAAGGATGTCGACTGAGGCAGGCTGATGATAGGTTGGGTCTGCTAGCTTCATGTGTGATGGGAGCGTAGCTGCGGCCTTGCTGGTGATCTTGAATACTGGAATGTTTGGAGTGATTTCATTTAACAGATGCAAGATAATTGTTTTACAAAATGTTTATTAAGTCTTGAAGCAATGGTAATATTGGTTTTGAAATTACTGTTAAATGAAGCACCGGTTATTCCAGTAACTGGACTATTAGACTTTATTAGCTCAACGCCTAGCTGCGTAGCTAATTTTGTAGTAATGAAATTGGTTTGACTCCCAGAATCGAGTAAAGCGCGAGCTTGGATGAAATTTCCTTGCGCATTCTTCACAGTAGATAGTAATGCATGAGATTCGTTTGCCATGGATGTAGCGGAGATGATTGGACTTTGTTCAGATTCACTTTGAATTTCTTTGTGAAACAGAGTGTGGTGTTTTTTGTTGCAAGTTTTGCAACGTATTTTGCTTTGACATTGTTCGTAAGAATGACCCTTTCCTAGACAGTTGTTACATAATTTTAAATCCTTAGATGAGTTTATTCTGTCTTGAAGAGTCATTTTCAGAAACTTAGGGCATTGATAGATTGTATGATTTTTAGAACAAACCTTACAACAATAATTTTGAAATGTTAGAAATGTGAGATTTGGTTTTTTGCTATTATTGTTATCAGATTTATAAGATGTAACAGATGATTTTGGAATTGATTGAAGCATATTAGATTTATCAGTTAAAAACTTTATAAATGTTTCCATGGAATGTACGTACATATTTGGTTCTGGAATAGGAATTCTTTCTCACTCTCTAGATGTTATCGGATCAAGTTTTTTCGATTAATAATGAATTAGTAAGGCATCCCAATGTTCTGTAGGTAGGTTTAAGTTTTTAAGAGCACGTAAATTAATTAAAATTTTATCTAAAAAAGATTGAATTTCTTTAGCAGATTCAAATTTTATTGTTGTAATATCAAATAGAGATTGAATGTGATTTTGAACGATTAGACGTTTATTTGCGTATCGATCTGTTAATAATTCCCATGCAATATGATAATTATTTGATGAGATTTCCAGAGATGTTAGTAATTTGGATGCATCTCCAGTTAAGCATGATTTGAGATAGTGAAATTTTTGGATTGCAGACAATTCATGGTTTGTTTCAATTAACGATTTAAATGATTCTTCAAATGCCACTCAGACAATATCCCGGAGAATGTAGGTAGCTTTAAAATTGGTAACTGAATTTTAGAAATAATATTTGATTGAGATTGTTGTGAATGAAATTTGGAGTCGATCGTCAGACGCGATTTAACTTCGGTGACTACCGGAAAATACATTGTTTCAAAGCGGTCGTTTTCATCATCCGAAGCGAGATCCAAACTTTCATCACACACACTGATTCTGAGTTGAACCTACATGAATAAGTCATGCAGCGGTTCGATTTTGGCTAATCGGGCTTGGATGATTGTCGGATCTGTTTGATTCTCATCCAACAATGACTGAAATTTAGTAATCAGCCCTTTGATCTGGCCCCTTCTAGCTACTAGAGCCTTCAGGTTATCCGCCATTGTCAGATGATCAGAGATCCGCGCTTGCAAAGATTAAGAGAAAGCAACAGTTTTACATAGTAAGGAGGGAAAGTTGAAGGAATGACTTAACTCTGGTTGCTGTGGTGAAATGCCGTTTTCTCCGGTAGACTGGGTAGCCTGGGTAAAGATTGCTGATGTGCAATCCGGCAGAAGGACCATGAAGTCGGCGTACTGGCGTAGTCTCGGGAGGTCTCCGGTCAGGTTGTAAGACTGACGCTGCTTTTTTGGCCTCTTTCGTTTCAACGCCAAGATGGGCGTACTGGGAGTAGAGATTGTTGAGGTTATCCGTAAAACACTTATGTTCTGGATATAATTGTAACCTTATTTAATAACTTTCCAATCGAGGTGACTGGCAATTAGTTCATTTAATTGAGTCGGTAAGAGAGAGTAATGCGAGAATTTTTAGAATGAGTTTGCAAAACAATGCACCCATATTTATAAATAAAGCAAGATTTGATGTGACCACAGAGAAAAGACAATATAGATAAGAAATTAATGACAATATTACACTATGAAATAGCATAGACATAAAAAGTTAAAAGTAAAGGACTCTACACATCGAGATAAATACTGACAATCAAAAGTGTTATGAAAAGAATGAATTTAAATATGAAATAGGACAATCACAACACAGAGGACACGACAAACATCATTTTTAACAAAATAAAACAAATTAAATATAACGGTAGGACAAAATTTAATGTTAGTAGTGGCAGTGATTACTTAAAATCTTGCTTCGAATTCAAATTTTATATTTTTTTTATAGAATTTAGTTTGGCGCTATTATTTTATTTTATTTATTTCAACAATTCTGCTTTTTCATTACAAATGATTACAAATGCAAGGTTGTACAATAATTAATTTTTTTATTACTACTATTCCATTAGTTGAGCTCCTGTGTTCCTTTTCGCGCGCTCGTATTCGTTTCGCGCGCTCATCGTTCATGTTGATACTTGTGCGTTCGTCGCCTTTGCGGGTTTTGACCAAGTAGGTAAGAAGAAATAAAATAAAACTCGAAAATAATCCAAAATTTCATGAGTAAACGCTGCAACTTTTCCTACAGTGTTTTGCAACCATGCACATATGGCATCTTTTCAAAGATACATTTTTTTCTTTATTCATTGCATTGTTAAAACATAAGAAGAGTATTTTTCGACCACCATACTAGGTACATTCCCGTGTTGCGGTGGTCAACCTTTGTTACGACCAAGATACTGGAGTATCAGGTTTTTACAGGGTTTTGTTATAATACTCTTCCAAATAAGTCGTGTTGCAACATGAGTGCGTATATCATATGTGCTAGAGCTACAAAACTACATGTAGAAGCATCTGAACACAGGTGCTTCAAAAACTGGCGTAACAGTGCTAATGCCATGGAAGGCCACTTTATAGCAGAAGGGTTCTCGAGAAGCATTGAAATACATGGATTGAAATTCAATAAACTAATTGGAGATGGCGACTCCAGCATCATGAAAAAAATTATTCAGCAAATGCAACATGGGCCCAACTTCATAGTACAAAAAATTAAATGCAAAAATTACTTGCTTCGCAATTTTTGCACCAAAATTAAAGCACTTGGAAAAAAAAACAAACAATGCTAAAGGCTTTGTACCAGTTCACATAAGGAAAAAGGTTGAAGCAAACGTTTTACGAATAAGAAAAGCTATACTTGGAGCAGTAAATTACAGAAAAGAGCAAGAAAACAGGGCACAAAGTGATAAAGTAAAAAATCTGAAAATGGACATTAAAAATGCCGCAAATCGTGTTTTTGGTGATCATACAAAATGTTTATCATACTATTGCAAGTCGGAGAAGTATACTAATGATCCAAATTTAGTAAGCGATCTTCAAGATTGTGGAATATGGACTGATATTCAACAATTATTGTTGTCTCTAATAGCACATGCAGAAAGTCTTATTATTAACGTGACAAATAACACTGTGGAGCAATTCAACAACGTTATTGCCAACTTTATAGGTGGAAAAAGAATAAATTTTACTAAAAGGGGATCATATTGTTTTTGTAAATAATATAACTAGCTTCAAAAAATATCTCCATGATTTGTGCAACTAATAAAAAAAATAAAATAAATAAATAAATGCTTTTGTTCCATTACTTTTCAATAATTATTTCATAAATATTTCACGTTGTTTTTCTTGTGATTGCTTCAGTGAATAAATAATCTTGTTAATAGTGCACCTAAAAAAAAAAAAAAGGATTTTGTTTCATTACTTCTCAATAATCTCTTCATAAATATTTCATATTTGTATTTTAGTTTTCAATATTTTGTATTTTAGTTTTCAAATTTTGTATTTTAGTTTTTAAGTTATCTATAAATAATACTTACATTGTTTTTCATGTTGCTTCTGTGAATATGCAAATGTTATTACTGCAGACACATTAGTCTAGGGATATTTATATTTTATTAGAATTTATTTTATATTACATGCAAAAATGTTTTGTAAATATCCTGTTTGTGTCTCAAATAAATAAATAAACAAGCAAGATGTTTTGGAGCAGTAACTTCATGGAATAGTGAAATGGCAACCAATTCACGAATACAAAAAAAAATCCAAGGCCACAATCCTGGCAACTACACGAAGCATTTTATAGAAAGAAAACGACCTTCGAAGGAGACGAGACAGAGGTGTCGAAAAAGAAAACTAAGGTTTAATGAAAACACGATAGAAAAGAGAAAAAAAATTACAGGGCCTTCTTAATTAACTTCTAGAAGAAAAATGGATACACGAAAAAACTTCAATTCAAAACGAGATCGTTTCTCTGCAAAACAAACTAATAGAAAAATTAGAAAAAAAATGAAAATGTGAGTTATATGGACAAAAAAAAAACCTATGCTGCAAGTCGACTAAAAGAAATACCGGAATCGAAATATTCATTGATTATTAAAAGTGAAAATACGAATATGACATCACACGCAATAAAAGATCAAATCATCAAAAAAAAACAAACTGATAATATCTTGCCCCACTAAAGTCCATGCAGAAAAATTGACGGATGAAATAAACAAAACGCTAAAAAAAAAATGGTTGCCGAAGAATTAAAAAAGAAAAACCCCAAAATTTTCGTAAGAAATGTACAGGCAGATCTGACAGTAGATAATATAATCGAGGCTTTAACACTAGAAAGACCACTGCCTTCATTTTGACGGCAGCCCGATGTAATTTGACGATATCTTGCTTAACGGTCGTAGTATTCATTTGATTTTTTTTTACTTTTCATGATTTATGATTTAACAGCTTTCGAGAAAAAAAGCAGTTACGTATCTTATTTATTTTTTGAAATATAACGATTTATACCTACAAAGACCGCCGCCGTCAGTGTGACGGTTGGAGCAATTAGGCTGAGTTTGTTTACAACCTTTACAAGTTTACAACGTACCCATTCCGCCTTGTTTATGATAATACTAATATGTCGTTTATGATAGTACTTGTATGTTTATGATTTCTTTCCTTCGCTATTTATGATAGTCCTAGGATGTTTATAATTTACTTTCTTTCGGTATTGCAAATCATTCGAACTATATAAGTTGATGTCAGTTGCTCTTAGGGGTCAGTTATTAGTTGTGCCCCATGTTTGTCTATACACACGTATTTCAAGTAACCGAATTTTTTTTCGTTGTGTTTTTGTAGATTTTGTTCTAATTATTTTTGGGATAGTTTGATTGAATCTTGGGTACGTAATATCACATCAATATGAGCGCTTGTAGAGATCTTACCGAGTCGGATATAATGGAAGAACTAGCAAGACTTCAAGACATCGCAGAGGATCAGTCAGATGAAGAATGTTGTGACAACGATATTGATGACACCGTTTTTGTTTTGGAGCCCAATATTTCTTCATCAGACGACCCCGAATCAGACGAAGATCTTCAGTTGATAACGACATCTGTTCCTAGAAACCCGATTTCAAGTCGTCGTAGTAGAGGTGCTACGACAAGAGGCGGCCGTGGTGGGAGATCTACCCTACTTGGAGGACGTTCTTTCGCAAGAGTAACAGATCTTCCGGAAATTGGAGATATTCAGGTTGCAGTTGACGGTACAGAATGGACATGTATATCACATACTCAGAGTACTTCCAGCCAGCAAGGACGTCGTAATCGACAAAATGTAATCAGAGAAGTTGCAGGTCCAACACCTTACGCGAAACGATATGTTGAAGATGACAAAGTTCTAACTTCTTGGCGATTATTCATCGATGAACCGACCCTTCGACATATAAAATTGTGTACTGAAACAGAAGCTCGTCGTCAAACAAACGTTGATAATTGGAGCATATCTTTGGAAGAGCTTGATGCATTTATTGCTGTTATGTATGCTCATCATTATTGCTGGATGTTGACTTATTATGGTCGACATTGTGGGGAGCCCCCGTATTCAAAGAAACTATGAGTAAAAACAGGTTCAAAGAAATTATAAAATATTTCCGTTTCGATTTGCGAACTACGAGATCTTCACGACTGGCGACTGATAAATTTGCACTAGCATCGGCAATTTGGGACAAGTTCATTGAAAATTGTCAACTGTGTTACATTCCTGGGGAAAATTTGACGGGCGATGAACAACTATTTCCTAGTAAAACTCGTTGCCCGTTTACTCAGTATATAGCAAACAAGCCTGACAAATTTGGAATAAAATATTGGCTTCTGGTGGACGTAGATACGAAATACTTGTGTAATGGATTTCCCTATTTAGGTAAAAATGAGGAACGTACAAATATGTCATTGCCAGAATATGTAATATTGAAATTATTACAACCTTATCTCAAAAAGGGAAGAAACACCACAACTGACAATTTTTTCACTTCGTTGAAGCTGGCAGAGAAATTACGAGCCGAACAAACAAGTATTGTTGGGACGATGAGAAAGGCCAGAAGAGAAATACCAGCAGTTTGCAAAACCATTTGTACTCCACGTTACGAATCATTTGTTTTGAAGGCAAGCAATGATACTACACTAACTGTTTATCAAGGAAAACCAAAGAAAAACGTGATGATATTGAGTACAGTTCATCCGAATGTTCAATTTGGCACCGGATCAAAAAAAATTCCTGAAACGATTGAATTTTACAATTCTACCAAATACGGTGTCGATATTATTGACCAAATGGCTCGTAAATATTCAGTAAGAGCTGGAAGTAGGCGGTGGCCTATGCACGTCTTCTACAATATACTAGATCTAGCTGCCATAAATGCGTGGATAATTTATAAAAAAATTACCAAAAAAAATATATCTCGTCACAATTTTATTCTACAGCTTGTTGAAGAACTAAGGGCAGAGTATACAACATCCAGGGCTGGTCCAGTTGTGTTTGCTCCTGAAGAACCGAGAGAAGAGGAACCTGAAAATAAAACTTCTAAAAGACGACAGTGCCAAATCAATAAAAAATGCAAGAAAAACCGAACAAGTGATACGTGTGATAATTGTAAGAAACCCGTTTGCGGAAAGTGTACCGGATATTATAAAAAAAAACATGTTTGTACTAAATGTGCTAATTAAATAAATAATTCATTAAATAAAGTAAATAATTTTTAATTATTTTTGTTTTTATTTTATAGTACAAATATATGTAATTATACCAAAAATCACATCATTTTACACTAACATGTCATCAGCCAACAAAGTGACGGCCGTGGTCTTTATAGGTATGGAGCAGTTCCCGGTCTTTCTAGTGTTAAAAACCCAAAATGATGGTATCAAAGATATTATGGATAATGATACAAAAAACACTATAAAACTAATAAAAATGTTTAAACCTAAATCACAAAATGGACTAACTAATTATATACTGGAAACCAGCGGAGCACTGAGGTCTTAACCTCATTGAAAAGGAAAAAAATAAATATAGGTTTCAGCAGAATACGAGTGGAAGATGCCAACCCCCTGACGCTGTGCTACCACTGCTTGAAATTTGGACACACTGTACTGAAATGTTTGAGTAAAGATAAAAGCGCGACCTGCTTACATTGTGCTAAGGATCACGAATGGAAGGAATGCCCAAACAAAAACTCGGAAGAAAAATGTAGCAACTGTATATATCAAAACACTACTTTCAAGATGACCCTTAACACTAATCATAAAGTAAACGACACAAACTGCACTTACTTTAAAAAGATGATGTATATCGCGCATCGATTATGATTTGGTATGTTTTTGTATGTATTATTATTCTAAAAAACAAAATTCAATGCTTTTAACCAAAACTCTATTTAAATACTTAAACTCGTTTTCTGTTAAGCTCAATAATATATGTCTTCTACTTCCAAAATATGAGTATCTCATATCCTTGCAATTTTTTTCTTCTCTAACTATATTATACTCTGAATTATTGTCCGGTAACCACAGTTTTAACACGCTAGTATTGAAATTTATGTTGATGTTAACCTTTTCGTCCCGGAAAGAAAAAAAAATCACACATCATCCGAAGGGGGGTCACCAATAGATAGCCCAAATTTGATTTGTGTTGATGACATAATTTTCTGTAATTTGTTTTGGTAATAATAAGAGGGAAGTATATTCATCATATTTCAGTAGTCATTATCAAAATCGTTTGATAAATAAAGTCATAATTAATATTCTAATGAATATAGACCATAATGCGTAGTTTTCCATGGAAAACAGAGAAGGCGGGCGGATAGCCAACATAACTCCTTGTTTCCGAATCTCGACTGGCGATTGGCGATAACATCTTCCGCGTTTATGGCTAGTTTGTTGCACAGGGTGATCTGTAAATGATAGATATATATTTGTTTCATCTGTTGAAAACTACTACCTATTACTAAACTAGGTACGGATGTTAAGTGTTTTGAAACTTATAGTATACATATAAATTTAATATAGATATTAAATTTGATCTCACAATTTATGATTGCTGTTATTATATCCGTATCATAAATGATGCGTTTGTTTGCATAGGCAGATATTTAGTTTATAGTTTTAACTAGTCCATTTAAGTAGGTACATTATAATATATTTTAAACAGTGAACGGTTTTGTCGTGCAGAGGACATCAAATAAATGCAGTCTGGCAACTCTGTCGATGTCTGAAAAAAAAACGATTTTTGGAAAATAGTAAAATACGTTTGGTGACCTAGCAGTCGTACCCGGGTTCATTAGGTTTGAATAGATCTTGGCTGCGGATACGTCTGCCCACCTTGTGCGTGGCGGGCCGGTTCGAGAGAGACTGGTTGAGGGAGGCATTTTGAAACCTCCAACTGGAATCGACTCATTATCTCGCACCGTATATGGAGGGATGGATTCATCACACCTGAACACACTGACCCCCTGATTCCTACCCACTCCTCAAACATAATTCCTTTCCAGAACTTCCTCTCCCCCCTTTCCTTAAAAATACCCTCCAAACGGCAACCCCTGAAATCATTCCCTTAGTTTTTTTTAACATTAAATTCACACAGGAGGTCCTGAGGAAAATAATTTCCCTCAGGGCCTATGTCATCGAACATGCTGTGTGGAGGATCTTTTTGAGAGGAAGGAATAAACATTGGTCTTGAAGAGACCCATGTTGTAGGAAGAAGGAAACACAAAGAACGGCAAATCGTTCCACGGCCGAGCTGTTGAACACAAGAAAGAGTCGAAGAAGCGACCCGTTCTCATGTGACAAATGTCAACCGTGAACATATGTTAGGCAGGCGTTTGGCATATTTCCTGACTATGCATCGGTTCCGAAGGGATAAATGACGCCAGTTCCACGGAGCATCTTCCATTGTAATACCGATAGATCGAGGGTAGCATTCCCACCCGACGCCTGTGCTCTAAAGATTGCAATCCGTCTGTTGAGATGGAAAAAATTATCAAACGGACCGCCCCAAGGGAAATAATTTCTCTCATATAAACATCATGTCATGATATCATATAAACACAGGCTGAATATGCCCTTTCCGAAGCATCACAAAATCCATGTAGCTGTAAATTTACATGATCTTGACATAATATCTTTCTACTTATTCTGTAATTATTTAATAGAGGTAGTTCATTCACATAGGCCTCCCATGTCTTCAATATGTCACATGGGATAGGTTCATCCCACTGAACCTTCGCCTGCCACAATTTTTGCATCAATATTTTAGCAACAACAGTAACGGGAGTAACATATTAATCCTAAAGGGTCAAATACGGACGCAATGTCTGATAGCATTTGCCGTTTGGTAATAATTGGATTTTTTATTAATTTCACCGTGTATAAGAAATTATCCTGTTGATTGTTCCATGACAGACCCAATATTTTGCTGTCATTTGAATCTGTGCTAATAATCATATCTGACATATTTTCTTGCTTTGAACATAATGAGGACAAATTTGATCGCCATTTCCTCAAGTTCATTCCAGCGGATGCCATGACCGATATTAATTGTTTTTTTTAATTAATGAACAGTTTTCTTCAGTTTCATCGCCATTAATTAAATCATCTATATAAAAATTATTCTTTATAATCTGACTGACCTTGTGGTTTGAAGACATATTTTCATCTCCCAACTGCTCCAGGCATCTAGTTGCTAAAAATGATGACGGTCCCAATCCGTAAGTAACGGTGTTAAGTTGATAATGCTGAATTTCCTCCTCCGGGAAATTTTTCCATACTATACGCTGTAGATCCCTGTCGTCGGGTCGCACCAATATTTGCCTGTACATTTTCTCTATGTCCACGGTTAACACATACTGGTGCTTTCTGAAACATATCAATTGTGCAGATAAATCTTTCTGTAAAACAGGTCCAATCATGAGCGCATCGTTTAAAGATATACCAGTGGATGATTTTGCAGAACCGTCAAATACCACTCGAGTCTTAGTGGTAGTGCTGGATTCTTTTAATACTGAATGATGTGGTAAATAATAATAATTTTTTTCATTAGAGGGTGCCTCGCACCTGGTCATGTGACCCAAGTCTATGTATTCCTGCATAAAATCTTTATATTTTTTCATCAGGTCAGGATTTGAATAAAATTTGTTTTGCAAATTGTAAAGTCTTTTTTCTGCCATAGGCAGAGTTTCTCCGAACAGGGTTGTTGCGGTAAGCTTACTATGAAACTACCTTTGTCATTCCTTTTATGCGTGTTGGTGAAAATTTCCTCACACGCTCGCTCCTCATGGCTTCGGTGCTTCACTGGCGGAAATTCTTCCAATTTCCAGAATTTTTCAATCTGTTTATGTATTATATTTAATGATAGGTGACAAGAATTTACTGGCCTTTTTAGTTTTGTTGTGCCGATGGGTCCGGAAACCAGCCAGCCAAATTCGGTTCTCTGTAAGATAGGTCCTGAGTATCCATTTCGAAGTTGATCTTGCTTCAAAATTTCCCAAAAAATTTCCGCTCCGAGTAGCATATCTATTGAGCCTATTTCGTTGAAGGCAGGATCCGCTAACTGTAGACCATCAGGTATATTAGCATCCCTTTTCTGGAAAGAAATTTGAGGTAGATTACTTGTCACTTCCTTTAAAACGAGACATTCTATGTCTCTTTCATAAGTTGAATAGCCTGAAAAAATCCTTAAAATTATGCTATTTTTAATATTTATTATTTTGTTTTGGATTCCGGTAGTCGGTATGTTTGCTCTTTTTGATTTTAATTGCAACCTTGTTGCGAATTCCTCTGTAATAAAGTTGGACTGTGCACCAGAATCCAATAAAGCCCTAGCTTTAATCAAGTTTCCGTTATTATTTAAAACTTTAATAACGGCGGTAGATAATAAAGCAAAATTATTCGATAACTTCGTTGAATGATTTGTAACTAAAACTTCATTATTGGAAGTTGACGGCTTCTCATTATCCGGAGACTTTGAATTATCTATTTCCTTTTTTAAATGTAACCAAGTATTGTGCGAATTATTTTCGCATATACGACAATTGTATTTACTTTTACATTCCTTTAATTTATGCCCTGGTGTAACATATCTATTTCGTGAGCAGGTACTGCGCAAAGTAGGTACTGTTTATTGTCTATTGATTATTTTTTTTTTTTCTGATTTTAACTTGGTTGGTTGGCAAAACTGGAAGGAGACCGGAAAGGGATTCATTCAGGGAATCATGGCGGAAGACATAACTTAGATTTTGTGCAGGGGGAGTGTTTTTTTTCGGGGCGATTGGGAGGATAAAGTGGGATACTAGTGCTATGTAGCCTAGAAATATTATTTTTAAACGTCACGTGAGTGTGTGACGACTCAAATGGCATTGAAGCCTATTTATTTTGTTTAATCCCTCGCCGGATGCCGCGAGATAGATTAATCCGCGTGCCGAGGTCAATTTAGACCGGAATCCACGGGTGATGTACTGCCCGCTAGGGTTCTTTTGCTGGTGGTTCCTTTGGCCGGTGAGATTTGCTCATGCCGCTTGATGGGTGAGAATCTGCTGTGCCTGTTTTGTTGGGTGGATTCCCTTTATTAATGGAGCGGCTCCTAGACTCTGGTTGGACCCGCCAATATTCCTTTGCTGTTCCTTTGGCTGGTGAGATTGGCTCATGCCGCTTGATGGGTGAGAATCTGCTGTGCCTGTTTGTTGGGAGGACTCCCTTTAACCGAGCGGCCTCATGACGTGCTGGAAGACGTTTTGGGGATTGCTGTTGTCGTTTGGAGGAGAATCACGACGACGGGACGTATGCGGTATTAATAACTAAACGAAATTTTGAATTAACTCTCTCTCTCCAAATCTATTGATAGATGCTAAAGGTATTTATGTTCTTTTTGATAAGCCTTCTTTGGTATGTTTTCCTTGCAAAGAGCAATAAAATATTATAAATTTCACTAGAAAAATAAGTGTTTCAAATATATTCATGACCTCAAATCCCTGACTCCACCATCCTGAGAAGGATGTTCTTTTGCTCTAGGATAAGCTGTCGGATGACAAAGGTGGGTTTCCTACATTCTCCCAAGTATTACATTGGCGCACAACGAAACAGTTTTGTGTTATAAAACTGGTGCTCGAAAGGGACTTTTTCAGATCATGCATATATTTGAAAGATTAATCTTATCAAAATGTAATTTGTCTGTTTTAATGTTGTATCTAGCGAACTCATCAGTGTGGGTATTTCGGAAAACATTACGTTTTGACAGTCATTGTTTGTCTGATTTATGTGTTGCCATATAAATAATGTGCGAAATAATATATTGTTGTCATTGCTGTCGGTGACAGCTTGAATAGATTGTGGGGAAAATATTTTCTCTTGACTGGCAATACGTGAATTTGATGTCAGCTGTCATTTTCATAATATGCGGTTGGTTTGTCAACATAATTTAAAATATTTAAGTCTTTTTGAATTAATTGTTCTCAATGAGATATTCGTGGGTTCGATTTATTCTCTCCTTTACACGGTGTCTGGTGATCTACATACATTACAATTATATTATTTCTTTGGAAAATAACTTCGATTTGTTTTTTCAAATAAAATTTTCTTTTTAAGAAAATTTGTTTACAGGGTGTCCGTTATTAGCTGCTAACAATAAATACTCTTTTCCAAATAATCATTTTGATTATTTTCTTTTTCGAATTTTTTTTTTAAAGTTTTGCGAAGCTTCACTCTTTGAGCATTTCCATAATGGCTATTTCTAATATTAACGGTGCAACAAAGGAGGAGATGATACAAATCGTCGCTTTAGTTCGTATTTGTCCAATAGACAATTTGAAAATTTTACAGGACAAGAAGGTTTTCTTTCATTATCTCAATAAAACATTATGATAGGTGTTTATGATGAAGCTATTTCCATATAGGTAAAGGTTCAATTAGTTTAAACAATTCTTTGTTCAGTGATTAACTATCCTTTTTTCTACTTTATTTTTAATTTTAAAGTGAAGATTGAACAAAAACTCAATTGGTCTGTTGGACAAATACGAACTGAGGCGACGAAATGTTAACTGAAGTGAATATCACTCCAGAGCTTACGCTATCAGCTATGCGGGAACAGGCTCGTATGTATAATAGGAGCTTAAAACAATCCGGTAGTGATTCTTTACAACAAAATGAAGGTAATAGTGATAATGCAAGTCATACTACAAACATAGTTAATAATTATTATCAAACTGTAAATACAAATACGTCCGTGCATTCTTGGGGTATTAAATTTTCGGGTTCTTCTGATGTTAGGGATTTTATACAACGTGTGGAGGAATTATCTAGATGCCGTCATTTGGAACTGTCATCGGTTGTGACTTCCTTTGCTGATCTTTTGGAGGGGAGAGCTCTCTCTTGGTATCGAACAATTTATAAAGATTCTTTATCTTGGCCTGAGTTGAGAAATCACCTCATAGCACGTTTTGACCGTTGTATTAATCAAACAGAAGCCTTAAAAGCTTTATTCGCAATGAAACAAAAATTTAATCAAAGCGTTGTGGATTATGTCGAAGACATTAAATTGGCTAATCTCAGATTAGACGTTCAACTTACAGAGGAACAGTTGGTAGACCTAGTTTCTGATAGTCTGTTACCTAAATACGCTTTGGCTATCGCATATTTTGCAGAAAAGGACTTAACTTCTTTGGTAAATGTGTGTAGGAGATTTGAAAAGCTCTCGGTAGATAAACCCTTACCTCATTCTTCTTCTTCATCAACACATACTTCTTCTTCGAATAATAGAAAAACTTTTAATTGTTTTTATTGTAAGGCGCAGGGTCATACAAAACAATTTTGTAGGAAATGGAAGTCTGAATCTCGGAGGGATTCTAGTAAATGTAAAGATGACTCCGCTCGCACAAACCCAAAAAACTAGAGTGTGATCCTCTGCGTCCTGCTAGCAAGGATGTCAGGAGATCATCACCTTTAGTTGATAGCTCCAGTAACCGGTTCTTCAGGCGTGACATGGACGCATGCATGCCGATGGCTAGTTCTGGACAAGACATCAGACCCCATGCGAATATTTCTATTCAAAATCTTGTCTTTTCGGGTCTTTTGGACAGTGGTGCGACTGTCAGTTGTTTTGGCGGTTCTCTTTACAACTTCTTTATTAGTTTAGGTTTTAGTTTAGATAAGTTAGAATCTTACGTTACCACCGCTGATGGGGTACGTCAAGATGTAATTGGTACTATGCGAGTACTAGTTACTTATAATAATGTTAAAAAATATGTTAATTTTTTTGTAATTCCGTCTCTTTCTCCTGTGATTGTTTTGGGAGTCGACTTTTGGAAGCAATTCGACATCGCTCCTCAATTGTTTTCAAAGGCCAACAGTAGTCGTGATGTTGAGAATACTATAGGAGAAATTCGCAAGATCACGTCAGCTTCCCTACTGTCCCCTCAAGACAATCGTAGGCTTAATGATGTTATAAATAAATATAAGTCAATTTCTTTTGAAAAATGTGGATTGGGTCGAACTCATTTAGTTCAGCACAAAATTAAAACAACAGGAGATCCCATTAAGCAACGGTATTACCCTTTGTCTAAAACACGTCAGCAACAACTTGAATCTCAACTTAAGGAAATGCTAGATTTAGGTGTTATTCGCCGTTCGCGTTCGGCTTGGTCGAATCCGGTTTTGATCGTGCCTAAGAAGGATGGTTCTGCAAGGTTGTGCCTGGACTCCAGAAAGCTTAACAGCGTCACGACAAGGGATTCGTACCCGCTGCCATATATTTCGCGAATTTTAGACAACCTTCGTGGTGCACGCTTTATAACCTCTATTGATTTGTCGAAAAGTTTTTGGCAGATACCATTACATAAGGACTCTTGCTCCAAAACGGCTTTTGTAGTACCTGGACATGGCTTGTTTGAATTCGTTAGGATGCCGTTTGGGTTAAAAAACGCACCTAGTGAACTTCAGGGTCTAGTAGATGCACTTTTTGGTCCGGAGTTCGACGAAAACGTTTTTTGTTATTTGGATGACCTTATTATAATTTCAGAAGATTTTGATTCACATTTAGAGCAATTAAATAGGGTTTTCTTACGTCTGAAAGAAGCAGGCTTAACAGTCAATTTAAAAAAGTGTGAGTTTTGTAAGGACGAATTGAAGTATCTCGGTTACATTGTAGATGCAAAAGGTCTTCGCACAGACCCAGTTAAGTTGGAATGCATTCGTACTTACCCCATTCCAAAGAATTCTAAACAGGTTAAAGCTTTCATTGGCCTGTGCGGGTATTATAGGCGATTTATAAAAGATTTTTCAACCATTGCTGCTCCATTAACAAAACTCACTGGTTCAAGGAGGGGAATTAGTAATTTTTCTTGGTCTGCTGAAGCGGAAGACTCTTTTATGAAATTAAAAAAGGCGTTGACTTCTGCCCCTGTTATTAATTGTCCGGATTTTTCGCTTCCTTTCACCATCCATTGTGACGCGAGCAACGTTGGGATCGGAGGGGTGCTTACCCAAGTTTTTGATGGAGAGGAGCACCCTGTTTCTTATTTTTCTAGGTGTCTTAATGTACATGAACGAAACTACGGCGTGACGGAGCGCGAACTCCTAGCGGTGTTAGATTCGGTCAACCATTTTAGACCCTACATAGAAGGTGCCCACTTCACTGTGGTAACAGATCATTCTAGTCTTCAATGGTTGGTATCGTTATCAAATCCAACAGGTAGACTTGCTCGCTGGTCTACTCGTCTGTCACAGTACTCTTTTGACGTTATACACAGGAAAGGTAAATTAAATACGGTTCCGGACATTCTTTCACGAAAAGACGTTTCATTAATTTCTTCCATTGATTCCGTTCCCATAAGTACGGATACTTGGTATAATACCTTATTTTCCAATTGTAAATCAAATCCACAACGCTTTAACAATTTTCAAATTAGGGAAAATAAATTGTTTCGTCACACTAAATCTCGTTTCGCTCTGCAGGAGGACACAGCTTGGAAGCTTGTTGTTCCTTTTGAGGACCGTAACGCAATCCTTTCTAAAGAACATGAATCGGATATTTCTTGTCATCCAGGAGTTTTTAGAACCTACAAAAAGGTTCAACTTCATTATTTTTGGCCAGGGATGTATAATGACGTCAAAAATTTTGTTAAAAGATGTAAAACGTGTAAGGCACATAAAATTAATACTGCTGCGCCGGCAGGCATTTCTACCAACCCGAAAATAGTCACAAGACCAATGCAAATGTTGTCTATTGACCTTGTCGGTCCTCTTCCGCGTAGCTATGCAGGATTTATGTATATTTTAACGGTTGTTGATGTATTTTCTAAATATACCTGGATTTTTCCGCTTAGAAATGCAACTTCTAAAAGCATTGTTAAAAACATTGAACAATACATATTCCTTGTACACGGGGTGCCGCAAACGTGCGTCTGCGACAACGGGAAACAATTTATTTCTAAAGACTTTAAACAATTGTTGGCAGAGTATAATGTACCTCCACCTTTTTATAATGCCTATTACACCCCCCAAAATAATGTTGTGGAACGTTATAACCAAACTATTGGAACTGCATTGTCTATCTTAACCGAGTCTGACCAGCGTAATTGGTCCAGATATCTGCCTCAAATTCAATCAGCTCTAAATAATACAGTTAATTTTGCAACCGGCTTCACGCCCTTCTTCCTTATGCATGGTAGGGAACAAATTATTGACGGAAACTTTCATAAAAATAATTTATCTTCAGGTGTCATAGACACTACGTTGCAGCAATCTAGGGATGAATTTGCTAAGAAGTTAGAAGACTTGGTTCCAATTTATGAACAAGTTTCAAATGCTTTGTTACAAGCTTTTAAGAAAAATGCCCAACACTACAATTTGCGCCGTAAGACGGTCAATTATGAAGTAGGAGATGTGGTTTGGAGGAAGAATTTTGTCCAGTCCAGTGGACCGAATTATTTTTCTCACAAATTGGCCCCTAGATTCGTTCGCAATGTTATTAAAGGTAAAGTCTCTAATTTGGTCTATACGCTAGCTGATATGAACGGTAAAATTGTAGGAAATTTTCATGTAAAAGATATTGTTCGCATTGATTAAATATTTCTTACTCTTTATAATTTGATGAAACCAACGTGATAGTATGCGGGGCTACCAACCTTGCATGCTGTTCCGTTTGTTTCGTCAGTGTTTTTTCTAGTAACTTGCTCTTGGGGCTTGGTACCCTCAAGAGGTTGTGACTAGAATTTTCACAAAATTTCCTCATTCTTACTATCATAACTTTTTTTTAAATTCTTCTGAATATTTTTTTTTTAGGAGACGATGTTTGTAATGAATGTCGTTTCCTCTGATCCATGTGATCAGTGGCGTCCATTATTTTGTGTAGGTCATGTTTTTGTAATTGATTTATTCTTTGACGAGATTTTTTTTTCTCTGGTTTAAAACGAGACGTTTCGTCTTCCATATAGTATATCTTTGCTGCGATTATACTTACACACTGATGAGTTCGTAAAACAGTAGGTTATGTTGTACTATTCTTATGTTTAAGTCTGAATCCTTCTTCTCAAGTTCGTTGGAGCTTTCTCCTGATTAATGATTTTCCATGGACTTGGAAAGAACGATTCAAAACTTCTGTTTATGAGAGATTTGAGCGACTTTCTTATGCACAGATTGTTTTAATTTCACCAATTAGTGATTAAGTAAATTCTGCCATAAATATACCATAGCTGTGTTAAATAGATTAAGTCTGGTTTAACTTTCCTTAAAGTCAGTTAGTTAAGTTTTTTCTTTGTTAAGAAAATTTGTCTTGTTACAAACAAAGGTGGCACTGCTCTGGCATGCCTACCCAGTAAAATAATTCATATTAGAAGTTTATCACCTTACCTCTAATACAGGAAAGTGTATTTTGTCTTTTAGTTTTAAGTTAACCTTAAGTAAGTATATACATCTATTGGTCTCTCACTGCTTAAACCAGTGTTGTACTGTTAATTTTGTCTTCTAGTGTCGATTATCTAATAAGTATATTCGATCACCAAAATATTATTGTTTGTTCAAGAAATTATGACTTTTAGCATTTTTGTAAATGTTATTTTTTTTAAGGAATGCCACCTGGGTTTATCCTTAGTCCTTTTCTTGCATAAGCAACGTCCTCTGAGGATGGTTTTTCATAGTTACATCTTGTATTTTTGTATAGAATCAAGAGTACTTTTGAGGTTCACTTTTATAATAGCTAGGTGTTTTGATTAATTGTAATCCCTAAGCTCTAAGCCTAACATTCTAGATCCTGTTTTGCTTCTGTGTTCCTAATGAATTTTTTTTTTCATAATTTTGATGGATAGGTAATTAAAATTGTAAAACCTAATCTAAAACCTTTTGACAGTTAGGTATGTCTTTACATATAAACCCTACTCTGACCACTTTGTAATTGACAGTTTTTTTATAAAACTTGTTATACGATAGACAAGTAATAATTGTATTATACTTGATCTGATTTTTTAACAGATAGGTATGTCTTTACATATAAACCCTACTCTGACCACTTTGTAATTGACAGTTTTTTATAAAACTTGTTATAAGATAGACAAGTAATAATTGTATTATACTTGATCTGACCTCCTACACATCAATTTTAAATTGATTGAGTTAATTCTGTACATTTGTTTATACCTTGGTCTAATTTTAGTTGATAATTTAAGACGCATTAAGTATAATTTATGTAACTTAACTTTTTCCAAATATTACTTTTGTTTAGAATATAAGGATAGAGAGAGAGAGAGTTATTTTTTTATGTTAATAATAACTAAGTGTTGCTTTTTCTATACATGAAAGTGGGAGCTTGAGTTCTCCATACTCACTAGTGTTTTCTTGAGAGATTATCTCTCGTCATGTGAGTAACGTGTTGGTAATCTTACAAGCGAGCTTGTAAAAGTGGAGGTGTTACCTCATTTTCAATTTTTTCTTTTGTACTCCATTCTGTGAATGATTTTTGTTTTTTTAATTTGCTACTTTAGTATGTTTATGTTTTTCTAATACTGTGATTTGTTATTTTTTTTAACAGATATGGATAGAGAGAGTCGTATTGAGCGGTGTCCTAATAATTTTACTTCACTTCGCGGCGTAAAATTTTCGGGGGTTGCGGGGAAATGTAACATATCTATTTCGTGAGCAGGTACTGCGCAAAGTAGGTACTGTTTATTGTCTATTGATTATTTTTTTTTTTTCTGATTTTAACTTGGTTGGTTGGCAAAACTGGAAGGAGACCGGAAAGGGATTCATTCAGGGAATCATGGCGGAAGACATAACTTAGATTTTGTGCAGGGGGAGTGTTTTTTTTCGGGGCGATTGGGAGGATAAAGTGGGATACTAGTGCTATGTAGCCTAGAAATATTATTTTTAAACGTCACGTGAGTGTGTGACGACTCAAATGGCATTGAAGCCTATTTATTTTGTTTAATCCCTCGCCGGATGCCGCGAGATAGATTAATCCGCGTGCCGAGGTCAATTTAGACCGGAATCCACGGGTGATGTACTGCCCGCTAGGGTTCTTTTGCTGGTGGTTCCTTTGGCCGGTGAGATTTGCTCATGCCGCTTGATGGGTGAGAATCTGCTGTGCCTGTTTTGTTGGGTGGATTCCCTTTATTAATGGAGCGGCTCCTAGACTCTGGTTGGACCCGCCAATATTCCTTTGCTGTTCCTTTGGCTGGTGAGATTGGCTCATGCCGCTTGATGGGTGAGAATCTGCTGTGCCTGTTTGTTGGGAGGACTCCCTTTAACCGAGCGGCCTCATGACGTGCTGGAAGACGTTTTGGGGATTGCTGTTGTCGTTTGGAGGAGAATCACGACGACGGGACGTATGCGGTATTAATAACTAAACGAAATTTTGAATTAACTCTCTCTCTCCAAATCTATTGATAGATGCTAAAGGTATTTATGTTCTTTTTGATAAGCCTTCTTTGGTATGTTTTCCTTGCAAAGAGCAATAAAATATTATAAATTTCACTAGAAAAATAAGTGTTTCAAATATATTCATGACCTCAAATCCCTGACTCCACCATCCTGAGAAGGATGTTCTTTTGCTCTAGGATAAGCTGTCGGATGACAAAGGTGGGTTTCCTACATTCTCCCAAGTATTACACTGGGTACAAGCATTTCAAGCACGCCCCTAACTGATGTATCTTTATAATTCGATCCTTAGCATTTAATATTAAAAAAATTTTGCAATTAAAAATTTTATGATCGCCTTTGCAAATAATACATTTCATCATTTGCTGCGTTAATGAAATCATCGCCTCCTTTCTATACTTAAAAGGGAAAGTTTTACCTTGATTATTTTTTCCCTCAAAAGTTTCCCAATGGTTACGAATTTCGCTATCTAATTTACGTGACAATAAATATATTAACATGACATCCCAATTTTCGGTGGGTATATTTAAATTGTTCAATGATTTTAAATGCAATTCGGATTCATCAACAAGATTCCTTAATGCTAAGGAATTTTCAAATTTTATCTCAGGCAATTTGAACAATGCCTCAACGTGTTTATGTACTATAATTTTCGTATTCTGGTAACGATTAGTTAAAATTTCCAAGGCAGTATAATAATTGTCCTGGTGATTTGGAAGTGAAATAAGTAACTTGGCCGCCTCACCTTCTAGACATGATCTGAGATAATACAATTTTTGTATGACCTCCAACGACGGATTATTTTCGACCAGAGCTATAAAGGTGTCCTTAAAATTTAACCATTATCGTAGCCTCCGTCAAATTTCGGCAATTGCAAAACAGGCAACTTTACATTGTATGATGTCGCATTCCGAACTTTATTCAATAATTTATCCTTGGCCCTGGCTACCAGACTATGATATGAATTTAAATGTTTCCCTTTCCAAAGATTTTGCCGTTTCGTCTGGCGACATCGCCTCGGTTTTATCTTGAATTCCATCGAAAATATCCAAAATTGGCTCAAATTTTTTTAATCTGACTTCAATTTCAGCTGGTGATAAATTATCACCTTGTATGTAGTCGTTGAATCTTTTTAATTTCGCTTAACAAACCCCGCGCTGGGCGATCAAACCCTTCAGATCCATTATATCCAAAAAATAAGGTACTTACAGAATGCAAACGTTAAAAGGTAATCACCTTTTAATTAATCACTTCACGTACACAGTCTTTAATCACAGAATTTTGCTAATTAACCAATAAACAACGTATTTTATCTCGCGAAATGTTGAAGCAACAGTTAACTATCTGCATCCAACTGTCAAAAAACAATTTTTATTGTTTATTGCTCACCGCGCATGCGTTAACATTAACACGGCTGCGTTCGCTTGGCGCGAATTCAAATTGTAAACTAACGGATTACCAATAAACCGTTCGAAATTAATAAATCTTTTAAAAGATTTAAGAATACTTGCTTAGTATTCTAAACAATTAGTACTGTAACAATTAGTATTGATTATTTCAATATCTATGTTGGGCATGAAATTAATTAAATCTCACAGCAATAATCAGTCCGCTTTTTTATTTAATTTTTAACAAACAAAAAAATACGGTTGTGTAATCTTTTAATCGTGCTCTCCCGCCTGGGGAAATAAGGAAGGTATGGAAGTTGGTCACTTGCCCTTTCTTTGGTGAAGATCCTCTGATGATGGATGTTGAAGATGCTGGTTCTGGTCACTCGCGATTCAATCGAATACGGATACGGCACGAAATCTTTGAGTTTGATCCGGTACGAAGAACCAAAATGTTTGAGTTTGGTTTGTGTAAGATTTTAGGACTTTAATTACAACAATAACTCCAGGTACATCAAAGATAGTTTTTATTGTAGCCAACAAAATATACAAAACGCCCTTGAAGACCCCCAACGGACCGATAATGTAGTGTTTCCTTTTAAAGGCAAACTGATGCAGAAGATGTCGAATTTAAGAGAAAATTTTTATTTATAAACTCCATTATTAGTCTGTTGGGGGGAAAATATAGCCACCCATGACACCTATGTCACGGAACCTAAACTAATTACTCCTGACACCTGTGTCAGGCGCATAGAAAATTTTACTCTATTTTATAATTACTTCATTTCCTAACAGTATCAAAACCCTGTTTCTTTTAAGAACACGAAATCACAAATGAAGAATCGTATGATGACGAAGAAACCAATAGTGACGTGTCAGATGATGATAAAGATAATTAATTTTAAAACTAATGTAAAATATATTCTACCCATATTTCTATCTTTACGTAACGTCATTTACACCACATTTGTTTCTTTTTAACATAAGCTCTACACAGGAGGCTCTGAGGAAAATAATTCCCCTCGAGGACTGTGTCATCTTTCGAGATGCTGTGTGAAGGGTCTTTTTAGGAAATTGTTAGCAAGCCACGTGGCGGCGGCTATTTGCCAGCCTCCAGGGGTCAGCGCCAGCTTAAATCTACGGATAGGAACATGCAATTGTCCAATCGGTTAGCTCAGTGATTCGGCACAAACACGATTTCCTCCTAATCTCAAAGCGAGTGCTTATGGTTCGATGTGTACTTCTAATTCCTCTCGCACCACCGCCGGGTCTCCTTCCTCAATCAAAAACACTAGTTTTCAACATAAATGGTTTATTCAACTAAGGTTCACAATAGTTAACACAGTTTTTGCCAGCCTCGGCGCAAGGTAACAGGGGTTACTTATGCTAACCTTAAACTCTAAGTCTGTTCGCGGAAGATTCTCTCTCTACACGTTTTTATAGGGGAACGAATTTACATTGCACACAAAAGGGTAAAATTCAGTATTGACTTACAGCTAGCTCCAGGTTTGTGGTACTCTGTCATCAGACTGGATCGCCGACAGGCACGGTGTTGGCGATCGTTTCGTGCACAAACGGTTTCCGGGTGCGTAGAACACGGGGGAATTGCCTCTCTTACGCGTTTAGGCGCAAATTACGTGAGATGTCGTATGCTGGGTGGTGGTCGGAGAACTGCCGCCGCTCGCCGGCGCTCGGGCCACGGACCTCTGCGTATGGAGAGGGGGGCGGTGCAGCGAGTTTGTGCACTGGGACTCGATTCACTACCTCCTCGCAATGCAACACTACTAAAGGACTCTAATCTTTATCTTTTGCAACGTAACAAAATGAAGGAGATGAAGTTCTTTAAAAAATGGATGGTTATCGTAATTATCATGCTATGACTCATCACTAGAAGAATTTCTAGCTATACAGACATTCCGTTACCCAAAGGGTTCAACAGCTCTCGGTCTAGAAGTTTACTAAGTCAGTGGCACATTTCTCTCCATTCAAAACTACATGGAAGGCACTTATATATTTTTTATTCTATTAACTTTATCTCCCTGTCAGAAATCAAAATAAAAAATAAAATTTGTAAACGACGAGAAATCGTTTAATTTGTTTAGGACTTTCCCGCTATCAAGGGAAAAGCTTGTGAATATATATTTTTATTTCCAGTCACATGCGACCTGAAGCCATCAAATACTGTGAACTTTGCGTGCTCCGACTCTGACAATTCAGCCATACCTTGCTCAAATAAGACACTCGATGGGAAAACCATTTACTTTACTTGTAAGGACGGATACAGCCGCATTGGAGGAAACTTCGGGGGGAGGTTCTGCAGAGGCGGAAAGTGGGACAAACCCATACCCGAGTGCTCCCAAAGTAAGTCAAATGCTCACATTATCATTTTTAACCGGTAAGGCTAATTTGATCGTTTTTCGGAACAACTCACAGAGGGCTCATAGAAATCGTTGTGTCTCTCTTACTATCATGGTTATAAATTTGATCTAAATTGTGTTATGAAGAGAAAATATCATGATTTATGTTAAAATCTTTTAAAAAAATAAATTAAAATATATATATGTAAGTACTTTAAAAAAAAAAAGTTAACCACAAAAGGTTTTCTCTTCCCCGTCTCCCTCCCCTCCACACTACCTTCAGCTTCATAACATACCCCCATGGGAAAGTCATATTCTCACTGGCTTCAGATGGAAGCAGCTGGGACTGATGAGGAATTCACATTAGCGATGTGTCGTTTCAACTGGAATGGGCTCCTGATCTCGGGTTCTTCGCGGGAAGCGATCTTCCCTCCCCTTCTGTTCTACTCCCAGAGAACCTAATGCCGGGTTAGGACCCAAAACTGGAACTCGGAGCCGGAACCCGAATTCCTCGACCAGTGTCCCCGTGTTTGCAGTCCGAGCCACTCTTCGAGCTCTTGTGCGGGTTTCGGCTCCAAGGACCGGCTCCGGACGAACCCGTACGTCCCGGTAGCCGTAACTGCACCCAGTACCCAGGCCGCATCCAAGAACACGGACCCGGGACCTGCTCCTAGAACTCGAGTACTTTTTAAATGAAGCACTCATCGGAGGCCTCCGGCAAAATGCAGAACTCGTCCATCTCAAATTCATAAAAAAAACCTAAAAGTTGCTATTTGGTTACGATGAAAGCTTAACTCTGTCTCACTACTCCATTATTTTATTTTTTCCTATGTCTCCCTCTTTAAGAGTATTGTTTTCTTTTATTATTTTCAGTTTCCTTGACCACCACCCAATCACCAGTAAGATACACTCAATCACCAGTGTTAGAAAAGTAAGTATATTTGTTTATATTTCGTCGGCCTACTGGCAAAGTCCACACAATCACTAAAACACAATCCTGAGATAATCGCATTTCGCATTCCAATATTTAGCAATTTTGGAAAGGCTATAAGTGGATGAATATCTTCAAAATATATATTTTAAAATATTTTATAATTTAGAATGAACCCTTAAGTACCTTACCAATACCCAATATTAGTTGAAAGCAATAACAGCAACCTTTTTATCAAATATTTACAAAAAAATGAGCCGGACTTAGTGGGTTTTACCAGTCAATAATGACTTAGTGTACTTTGCTTGTTAAGATTACTGTTAAATTGTTAAAATTAATGCCGCGAAATGCCTTTAAGATTATTTTAAAGCTAACTTAGTGTATTTTGCTTGTATTTTAAATATTTCAAAGCTGACTTAGTGGATTTTTCATGCGTTTTAACGGTCTAATTGATGTATTATTGACATTTAAAGTATAATGTTTGACTTTATGTGTTATGCTTGTCAATAATATTAGATTTTTGACTTATGGTAAATTTAAAAACACTTCTAAATCAAAAACGATTAAATATACGACTTAATGGAGCAAGGGCGGATCCAGGTTTTTTTTCTGGGGGGGGCACAAGGGGCGGAGGGGGGGGGGGCGCCCTGGGTGCCACCCGATGGGGGGGTGCCGCTCAAGAGCACAATTGTCTCCCCCCCCCCCCCCCAGGAGGGACTATTTTTTTTTTTGAAGTCGAAAATTTAATGGGGTGGGGGGTTATCCGACCGCTCTCGTAAACGCTGGTTATCATATTTCATTTCGTCGGTCTAGTGGCAAAGTCCACTAAGTCACGTTTTTTCATGAAATAAATTAAGTCTTATGTAAAAATCGTCCTCTTCCGTCTGGCATACTCCATTAAGTCGTACATTTAATCGTTTTCGATTTAAACGTGTTTTTAAATTCACCGTAAGTCATAAATCCGATATTATTGTCAAGCAAAACACATTAAGTCAAACATTATACGAGGGTGGGTTTTAAGATAGCAGAATGGGGGGTAAGGAGTAGAAATTAAAATCTAAATTTATTTTTCCTTTTCAATATATTCACCTGTTCCCTAATGTTTCGGATCTATCAATTATCTTATGTTTACCCTCAAAAAAAATTATTTCTCTTTGTCTACGAAGTTCTTTTTTCAAGTGTGGAAATAAGTAATAACCACTGGGAGCCAGGTCAGTACTGCAGGGTGGGTGTAGCAAAATTTCGAAGCACACCTTCTGCAAGACAGCCATCGCAACACGGCTCTCGTGAACAGGCGCGCTGTCGCACAGAAGGACACATTTGGTCAATTTCCCCCTTCTTTTCTCCTTGATGGCTTCCTTTAATTGCTCTAGGATTGAAGCGTAGTAATCTCCGGTTATTGAGACATCTTTATCTTTGTAATCGATCAACAGGATTCCTTCTGAGTCCCAAAAGACTGTCACCATGATTTTCCCAGTTTGTGACTCTTTAAACTTCTTGGGCAGTGGTGTGCCTTTCCGTGCCACTGCATTGCGTCCTTTTTAGACTCAGATTCATAATGATGAGCCCAAGTTTTATCACCAGTAACAATTTGAGCCAACACTCCATCTTTGTCTTCCCTACCAAAAATGCACGAGAACACTCCACGCGCTTTTGTTTTTGAGGCAGCGTCAGCATTCCCAGCACCCATCTTGCGTTGACTTAGTCATGCCAAGATAGTCGTGAAGAATTGGGAAACTGGGCATACTCTACAGGGCCCGCAGATAATTTAATAGTACACAACTGCTAACCCTGTACAAATCGCAAGTGCGCCCCATGGTTGAATTTGGCAGCCACCTCTGGTCTGGAGCTCCAAAATACCTCAAAAATACTCATTGATCCCTTCGGCACCGGCAGGACTTCCTATACTAAAATGTGTACTTTTTAATTTTCGTTTCGGGGGGGGGAGTTGCTGAATAATTTTACTGTGGTAAAGGGGGCGATTCTTTCAATAGGGTTAAGAAACACTGATTTAGACCGTTAAAACACAAGCAAAATCCACAAATTCAGCTTTAAAATAATCTTAAACCATCTTGCGGCATTAATCTCAACAATTTAACAGTAAACTTAACAAGCAAAGAACACTAAGTCATTATTGACTTGTAAAACCCACTAATTCGGGCTCATTTTTTTTTTGTAAATCTTTGATTGAAGGTTGCTGTTATTGATTTCAACTAATATTGCATATTGATAAGGTACTTAAGGGTTCATTCTAAATTATAAATATTTAAAAATATATGATTTGGAGATATTCATCCACTTGTAGCCTTTCCAAAATTGTTAAATATTGAAATGCGATTATCTCAGGATTGTATTTTAGTGACTCAGTGGACTTTGCCAGTAGACCGATGATTTGCAAGTGCATGAATGGGACGCAACGAACAAAATTCGCAATTCCAGCCAGAAATAGACAAGAGTTTCACTCATGTTCTTTCCGTTATTTTATTTATATATTTTAACAACTCTGATAATTTGATTTGCTGCTAAGTATGTACTGTGATGGACTCTCCACAGTACACAAAAATACCGTCCTGGGGGGGGCACGTGCCCCCGTGCCCCCCCCCCCCCCCCTAAATCCGCCCTTGTAATGGAGTATGCCAGTCGAAAGAGGACGATTTTTTACATAAGACCTCATACTTAAGTCATTTCATGAAAAAAAGTGACTTAATGGACTTTGCCAGTAGGCCGACGATTTATTATAATTTTTTCACAGCAACATGATTTGAAGTCGCATGGCATGGGCCCTGCGTTTATTAAATATAAGTACATCCACACATTGACTGTGATCCACTTCTGAAGGTGATACTTAAAATAATTAAAAACCAACTTTTTAATAGATCGTCGCCTCAGTTCTTAATTGTCAAAACGACCATTTTAGTTTTTGTTCAATCCCCACTTTAAAACTAAAAATAAAGCATAAAAAATGATAGTTTATTACTTAACTAAGAATTATTTAAACTTATCAAACCTTTAAGTTTACAGAAATAGCTTTATCACACCTATCATAATTTTTCATTGAAATAATGAAAGAAAACTTTCTCCTCCTACATAATTTTCAAATGGTCGATTGGACAATTAAGAACTGAGGCAACGAGATGGCTATTGCTCAATTATTTTAGGGAAAAACAGTTTTTTCAAGTTATGCTTTAAAATATAAAGATGAATTGATGACGCGCGGTTGGCCTGTCTGTATTCATATTTCGGCCTCCTGGACCGGAGCCCCGGAGCCTCGCTTCGTCGGGCCTTTCTACTCACGACGATACTCCTATGGAAGTTCCGTAACGGCGTATTTTTATTAAAAAAACTCCTTCTCAAATCAATCTCTCTCTCTCTCCGTTCCTGTTTTCCAACCAATTTAATTACCAGGTATTTATGTTTACTTATAAATCTACTTCCTCATATCGTACGTCAATGACTTCTTATGATTATCATTTGAGTATTAAATATTGATTTACTATCTATCAAAAATAACCACTCTTTTATTTAAGCATCTGATTTGAATTCCCGGCTTTTAGTGCCCCACTATCTTGAGATGGAAGTTGATTGCTCTGGCTTTAGTTGTCGTGTCCTCTTTTGACATGACCTGACGACAAAATAGGTTACAAACGATTAATTCATCGCAATATTTTGAAGCATATCTTGCAAAAAGTGATTTTCTTAACAGAGAAAAACCAGATTATGAATTCTTTTAAGTAACTATCTACAAATACAACTTTAATCTATAACTTCAACTACCGTTGCTCCCAATCCTACTGATCAACTGTTCAGCCGAAATTTTGGCTTAACACTTCTCAAAAACACAAATTGGCTCTCCCCAATGCAATCCTATGTTAGAGTCATATATTTATTTATCTATCTATCATCTATTTATGTACCTATTTTATTTAAGCGAAAAAGCAGCCAACAATAAGAATGGTTTTTTGCTTATGCTATCTACTTAATTGCGAAACCACTTAAAGAATTCGTTGTTATACAAAAACATTGTACCTAACTACCTTGCGAAACCACTTAAAGAATTCGTTGTTATACAAAAACATTGTACCTAACTTAAATGTATAAACCAATAACAATTCTTACATTTATATAATTATATATTCATAATTCGACTACCATAATACGGGCATGTGCTAGCGTGGTAGTCGAATCACCTGTAAAACTGTAAAAAATTATATGATGAATAAAGAAAAAAA
Organism: Limnephilus lunatus; assembly: GCA_917563855.2. NCBI lineage: Eukaryota > Metazoa > Arthropoda > Insecta > Trichoptera > Limnephilidae > Limnephilus > Limnephilus lunatus. Next base: position 43,268,416 of record OU830603.1, on the reverse strand, counting down.
AATCTCCGACCAACTGGCAAATCGAGCGTTACTTAACACATCACTTGATTGATCGGAGACTCAGATTGATCGGTAGAACGAAAGTTTCGTCAAGTTTGCTCACCTTTGCTTTGCGTGGCGTGAGCAAATAAATTTTATTTGATTAATTTGAGAAGTTTAACAATTAATTCCTGCTGAGTGCAATAAAGTTTGTTTTACATTTCACTAGTAAAAGAAGTGCTTTCATTTATATGCATGAATCCCTGATCTCCACAATCCTGAGAAGGATGTTCTTTTTGCTCTGTGAATGAAACCTGTTGGTTGACACTATACGGAAGATTGAAGTTGAGTTAAGACTTAGAAGAGATGAAATGTTGAATGGAGGGGAGGCAATTTTAGATAACGCTTGATGGAAGAAAGGATATTTATTAGAGAGGGACAATTAAAAATTATATGATCTAAAGTTCCCACATCTAGACCACAGAATGTACAATTTGGGGAGTCAAGGATTGGAATTTTGGAATTGGAACGGAATTGGAATGGAACAACGTCCGATTCTCGTTCGAAGGAGTGAGAAAATTTCTTTTTTAGAAAAATTGGGAATTTTTGAAACTATGGTTTTGATGGGATGATTTTGATTTGTAATGAGGCGTAGGATTGACTAACAATGTTCTGCCAATACTCTGCCCAAACATTGCGGGATGTATCTGTGGTCACATTTATTCTCTTATGTTTATCTCTTATTTTTTCTTTGCTTTCGTATACCATCTTTTATTCTTATAATTTACATTTTTCAAATTTCGTACTATTTTATTCCAAATTAATAAAAAAATTAAAAATCTCTCATGAAAAATAGTCAATTTCATCGTTTCTTTCCATATTATACTATTTAAAATTTCTAATCCGTCAAACACAAGATTCATTCTATCAAAAAAAACAGACATTCGATGATAAAAGAAGTTAACAAAGTGTAAAATATGATTTTTCATTTTAACTTTCTCAGATCTAAATGCGTCTTGCCAAAATACCCACTTAACGGCGCGTTTACGGTGTCGGGTCCTAACAAGAACTTGAAGCCTGGGACTATTGTGGATGAGTTCACCTACATCACCTACTCTTGCAACAACAATTTTGACCCGTCAACGGAAATGTTATTCGCCACTTGTGAGGTGGGCAAATGGGTCAGTCCACCGCCAATTTGCAGGGGTAAGGATACTTTAAATGGCTGTTATTTTCGGAACCTTTGTACGATGTAATTTCCTGTGTCCATCATCATCATCAAACAGTATTAATACCTAGTATGGATATTAGAGAGACGGCATGTAAAGTGTGATCACGCACTCCAAGTGCGCTTTTTCGAAAATATTACCGAGACCGTTGACATTGGCTGCCGCACCTCGGTCGCGTATTGTGCTCCTAGTAAAACGTCGATTAATCATAGATAAATGGTCCACTGCGTTCTTAAATTATATAAAAGCAGTTCTGCGAAGACTTTAAAAAAAAAGACGGTCTTCCCTTTCACGTTTAAGTGTTCAAACATTGCTTTAATAGATATTTTATAATTTCTCAGCATATTCATATCAACCGCCATTGCAATGATGACAAATATTAACTTATGATTGACGGTGTCATAGCTAAGCGTCTTTCATCATTTGGCTATTTCATTTTTGAATATTTTTACTTCGTCTCTTTTGCACCGTTATTTTTATTTCTTTTCCTACTAATTTAACTCTTTTTACATGTATAAAATGTATTTTATTTCGATTGTGTTGTATTTTCACTATATAATCATAAATAATAATATAAGGTATATTTGCGGCACGTTCCAGTTCCCTGGTGTAAGACCAACAATTAAAATTAAACGTAGCCTTAGCCGTGTTTGGAGACTAGATCTGAATAGTCGGATATTTCTCCACCTCCCTGTTCCTCATATCCTTCCCCTCCTCAGTTGCCTTTAGCCTCACAACATACCTACCCCAATTGGGGATGCCATAGTCTCCAGAACGGAGTAGTTGGGATTCTTGTGAGGTGTTCACATTAAAAAAATATATATTCAGTAGTTATTGTTGATTGCACATTTTTTTGTTAACATATATTTCACGTGAATTTTAGTTCTACTCATAATAAGGTCAATGTTTTTTTTTTTATTATTATTTAGGAGAAAATACAGATACAGATGTCAATTAACAAGAATATACAAAACAATAACTAGAGAACTCACCTGCACCCAAACTATTTCTCACGAATTAACATTAACAGCGAATAAAATAAAAAAAAATATTCAAATATTTTTACTTATAAATATGGAAAAGACGTATGTAAATATGAGAAAATTATTTTACAAATAGAGAGATGAAAAAATTGCGCAATAACCCTATAAAAGTGTACAAATTATCTTTGGAAAATTTTTGATGGTAAGTTCAAAAACATATATATTGATAAAAAATAATATTATGCAGAAATTAAAAAAAAAGAAAATTAGTTAAAATTATAAGCCAAATAATGTCTAAGTTATTATACTTTGTAGGAAAACAGCCTTCAATTTTCTACTAAAAGTACTGCGTGTGTCGAAAAATAAATCGGAATCCTTGAGGTTTTGATTTCGATTAAACAATTCGCACATTCTTCTGATTGGATCCCTGACACCAGCATTTGTACGCGTCCGGCTAATGTGGAATAAGTCGTTAAGCCTTGTTACTCTGGGTGGTATTTTGAAGTTTATTAGTTTCAGTAGGTCAGGACAGTCAATAACGTTGTTGCAGATTTTATATAGAGTCATGAGGTCAAGGTATGTTCGCCGGTTAGATAGAGTAGAGACGTTATAATTTGAGAGCATATTTATGTACCCCCGTTTAGGTGCGCTCATTCTGTAATTGAGGCATTGCAAAAATTTCTTTTGAATACTTTCAATATTGTCTTTATAGATACCGTAAAGTGGAGTTCATATGGAGGAGCAGTATTTAAGTTGAGAACGGACCAGCGTGTAGTAAAGAAGAAGATAGGTTTCAGGTTTTCGAAATTCGCGGCTGTTTCTGATGACAAATCCTAGCATGCAGTAAGCTTTATTCACAATATTCTCAATGTATCGAAATGTAGTTTGGAATCAAAAAGTACGCCTAGATCTTTTATACAGTAAACGCGCTCGAGTAAATTGTTACCAATAAAATAATTGTGTATGATAGCGTTGTGATTTTTAGTAAAGCTTATTTGTTTACATTTGTTGTAACTTAGGTAAATTTTGTTTTCAGTCGCAAATTCGATCCATGTTATTGAATAAGAAATTTGCATAAATGAGTAAATTACTCATGGTAGATTTGCCTTTTACAAACCCGTGTTGTTGCTATGTAATTTAGGCGGCAAGCTGGGGATATATATTATCATGGACAAGTCTTTCCAAAAGTTTAGGGATCGCCGAGAGAATAGATATTGGTCTATAGTTTTCCACTCTGTGACGTGAGTCACCCTTGTGGACCGGTATAATATAGGCCAACTTCCACCTATCAGGGAAAACCCCGTCACTCAGGCATTTATTAAATATTATGGTGAGCGGCACACACAATGACGATGCAGTAGATCTAAGAAAAAACGCCGGTATTCCATCGTGGTATTCCATCGTTGGTTTTTGGAATTGTCATTTAATTATAGTTATATCATCTTGATATCCGACAATGTTGTGTAAATTATTTAGATGCTGGATAGCTGGCGGTAGCAAATTTTCTTTCTTTTCATCAATATCATGAAGGTGGGGATCATTTGACTGCTTGACACCTGGGAGTAGTGATATATTAAGTTTCCTGCCCTTTATACAGGAAAGGTGTCGGAAAACAGATTCCCCCACCACTTTCCGGCGGCTTGCAAATCGGACCGCCAATTCAGTATAAATACAGCGTGTTTTTCAGTAATAAATCAGTTCCTACGTTTACTTTAATCTACCTGTTTTACTCCTTCCTCTGGAAGAAACCTCTCTCCAACCTGCCTCCTGCTTAAGCTCTGCCTGAACAACAAGTCTGGTGCCTACCTCTTCAAGACAAGCCGGCCCAACTACTGGACACCGCAAGGCGCCAGGCTCAGGCAGAGACCAAGGACATCCAGGGCTACCACTTACCAAGCTCTGGGTGCAGGGAGGCAGATCCAAGGTTGCCACCCTCAAGTACAGGCAGGGCTGCTACCTTCAAGGAAGGCCAGCCAGTACTTAAATTCAAACGATATTACAATAGTCGACATCCACGTGCACAGCCACTGGTGCCCTTTTCTACAGTCTTGTAGCACACGTCTGTTACAAGGGGTCCTTCGAGCCGGATCAGCTGCATGCCAGGATGTCACCACCATCACTACGATCGAAGAGGACTGCCCAGGAAGATGGGCCGCCTCCACCCCCGCCTGCTGAGCTACCAACTGCCGCGGATGCTGAGCCTAGGGCCGTGGACACACATGACGTCACGCCCCTACCAACGCCCAGCTCCACTCCGGCAGGTTCTACAGACGAAAGCGAAGAATCACCACCCTCCACATCTACGGAGGACACGGTGCGCCTGCTGCGCCGACAACTGCGCAGTCAGAAGAAACAGATTGACCGGCTGATGATAGCCCTTCAATCACAACTCGGTGCGACAGGGCCTGCACACCTCAACGGGGCAGGGCCGCCACCAATCGGTGCGACAGGGCCTGCACACTTCAACGGGGCAGGGCCGCCACCAACCAGTGCGACAGTGCCTGCACACCTCAACGGGACAGGGCCGGCACAACCCGATGCGACAGGGCCTGCACAACCTAGCGGAGCAGGGCCTGCACCACACAACGCAACAGGGCCTGCACAACCCAGCGGGGCAGGGCCTTTTTTTTTTTTTTTTTACAGTGAATACCGCACAAGAATCTCAACTGCTCCCGTCTGGAGCCAGTGAGACTATGGCATCCCCAATTGGGGTATGTTGTGAGGCTGAAGGTAGTGGGGAGGGGAAGGAGGTGGGGAAGAGGAAGGTTGGGAAGTATCTGGCAATTCAGATCTGGTCACCAAACACGGCTAAAGCCATTTTCAAGCAACGTTTCAATTCTGAATGGTGGTCTTACACCAGGGCGATACTGATAGTATCTTCCACTCATGAACATGCCGCAAATATTTATTATATATACTATATATTATTTTAAATGAATTAATTGTGAAATAACACAAATTAATCAAATAAAATTTATTTGCGCACGCCGGGTTCGAACCCGCGACCTCCGGATTGTGAGTCAAGAGTCTTAGCCACTGGACTACGGAGGTCGTGCACAGTGGCATGCATCAGCGGCGCAACCAGGACCAAGGGGTCCGACGCCACTGCCCTCACACTACCATGGGGGCCCAACCTGGATGCAGCCTGGTCCTTCTGCGGGACCTGAGCCTCTGTATGCATCATCAGCGCAACCTGGACCAAGGGGTCAAGGGGCGCCACTGCCCTCACACTACCATGGGGTCCCAACCTGGATGCAGCCTGGTCCTTCTGCGGGACCTGAGCCTCTCCATACATCATTGGCCCAACCTGGACCAAGGGGTCAGGGAGCGCCATTGCCCTCTCAACACAATGGGGGCCAAACCTGGATGCAGCCCGGACCTTCTGATCCTGTGCTACCCTTACCACTACTCCATCAGAGGCAGCCAGATGACCAGTTGCCACCTGATGCCAGTCCGAGCTCTGGCCTGCCGATGTTTCCGCCACAACCAAGTGCGGACGAGACAGCCCAACATACCAGAGCTTGGATTCAACAGGCAGATAACCCGATGGCCCAGTTAACCTGTGCTCTCACCGAAGCCATCAGAGCTTCAAGGGCTCAGGACAGCCCTCGTCCCACAATCGAGGACGATTGCCGGATGGCTGCACTCATTGCCAGGCAGTCAATGGCCAAGGACCTGCCCCCTTTTCTCGGCTGACCCGCTGGAGTGGCCCGCCTGGAAGGCCCAGTTCACCCAGTCGACTTCAACCTGCCGGATGACCCCAAGCGAGAACCTCATCCGACTGCAGCAGGCTCTCAAAGGGAAGGCCCGGGAAGCCGTGGGTCCCCTGCTTTTGGACCCCAATCAGGTGCCAGAGATACTGGCCGTGTTGGAGCAGCGCTACGGAGGAACAACTTCGCTGACTGCCCTGATGCTGGACAAGGTCAAGAAGCTCCCACATCTGACGGCAGAGGCATCTCTGGAGGACATCACGGACTTCTCTGGGACTGTGCAGAACCTGGTGGCTTCGCTCCGATCGCTGATCAACGACGGATACCTCACCAACCGAGCGCTCCTCAGCGGCATCGCGGGGAAGATGCCGTGCACGATGCGGCTGGCGTGGCTGATGGAAGTGCGGTACTACAAAGCGCCTGCCACCACCTGCCAGTTTGCCGCCTTCCTGAAGACCGTCGCGAACGCCGCGAATCACCAAATCGGGTATGGTCGACCCCACGAGGTCTAGACCACGTCGCGAGCAATCGTTTGCTACCACTGAACGATTCGGGCCTCGAAACAATGAAAGTTCGTGAAAAGTACCAATCGAAAGTTCGCGAAAGTCACCACAAAATGACAGTTCGAGAAAAGTGCCTAGCGAAAGTCCGCGAAAGTCACCACAATATGACAATGCTCGAAACCGCAGTGACAATGTGACACCCCATCCAAGTGAATTAAACAATCGTGACGGGTGTATACAGTGTGGGGAACAGGGTCACTTGCTCCGTGACTGTCGCGAGTTCATCGCGAAAGACGTAAAACTACGTTTCGAAACAGTTAAAAGTGCCGTGTGTGTTTGGAAAGCAAACTCTCGATAAAAGTATGCCAATTCCGGAACTGGTGCGGTATCGGTGAGTGTCGCTCCCCGCACCATAAGTTGCTCCACGATCCAACGTTCGAGAGGAACACCACCACAGCTGAGATCCATCACTTATGACGCCAAGCCGACGGCGCCATGCTGAAAGTAGTGCCAGTAGTTTTGACGGGCCCCACGCAGCAGATATCCGCGTTCGCACTGCTGGACGAGGGATCGACCATCACACTCATTGACATCGCGGCAGTAGAAAAAAATTGCGCTACCGGACCCGTCCATGGACTACGGCTGCATGGAGCCAAAGGCATGTGCACGCCATGTGCAAATCACACTGCGCGGCGCCGGGATAAGTACCAGTTACAACATCAAGGCAAACACAGTGAAGGGCCTCCGTCTCCCAGAACAAAGGGTTCATGGCAGATATGTCACCCCTACACTTCTCATCGGGCAGGAAAATGCAAACCTCATTGTCTCGAGAGAAATGCATGAAGCCCGTCACTGTACGCGAATACTATTACGGACTGCCCTGGGGTGGACCACCCATGGAGGAGGGACTGCCGCCTGTAAAGACCCCGTCACCACTCTCGCCCTGCACGCCGAGAGCCACAACGATGACAACTCCCTAGAAGTGAGAGCCCAATATGTCGGACTCACTTCAACCATGGCGGACGCACTACCTGAGATCAGCCGATGCTCTTCTTGGCGCCACCCAATCAAAACCACCGCCTGGGTCCACCGCTCCAAAAATCAATGCCGGGAGGGACACCACACACTACCAGACGGAAACCTACGGCTTGAAGAGACCCGTCAAGCGGAGAGCCAGTGGGTCAAAGCAGCCCAAGAAGACGCATTCGGACTTAAAGTGAATGCTCTTCACCAGTGATCACCAAAAGCAGCAGCAACAGCTCCTGCCAAACCTTGTGCACTCCTGAAGTCTACCGGCACCTCAGATCCGGGCCAAGAAGCAGCTTGGCGACTCAAAGGATTTCCAAAACGGACGCAAGGTAGTCCTTCCAGCCCCGTGTCGCCCGTACCCAAACTGTGGTACCGAGAAGCCGCACGCAAAGGGCCTATTGGACCTGTACCTCTGGAGAACCAGAGGTACGCATCATCACCAGCAGCAGCAGCGCTTGCCCGACCTGGTTCAATCCTGGAGTCAACCGGCACCACACACCCGGGCCAAGAAGAAGCTTGGCGACCCCAAGGATTCCCCCAATGGATGCTGCCAGGACCTTCTGGCCCCAGGTCGCTCTCACCTCTGCCCCATCAGAGGCAGCCAGCCGACCAGCAGATAACACCTGTCGGATCCGCACCGCTGCTGGAGCAGTGGTACTCACTGCCACCTGGACCTTCTGGCCCCGGGCCGCCCTCACCCTTGCTCCACCTGACAGCCAGCTCTGCACAGCTAACCGATCAACCGAGAGCACCTGCTGGATCCGTACCACTGCTCGAACAGAGGTACCAAGCGCCGGCCCAGATGGATGACCAACCGCATTCCGCAGTGCAGACGAGCTTGCCCTGCCCCAGCAGTGCCACTGTCAAAGAAGTGGCGTTTCTCACACGGGAGAGTCAGTGAACCCCATTAAAAATGATAATCTGCTGGTTGTCGTGACCGAGTCCTTGACGCCACTACTGCTGAAGAAGGCCAAGTGTGGACCACCAGGAGCCAGAAGAGAACCAGAGTCTACGTTCGACCTGCCGAGAACCAGAGTTTACGTGAGACCTGCCGTGCAGCTCGCTGTGATCCTGCCAGCCCCGCCTACGGATGCAGCTTTACCTATTCGTCTAGCGAAAACACGTCGAGATGATAAGTGTGACATCGCCACACGGGGGAGTGTAACCGACGTGTTCACACCCTCGAAATATTTTTCATTAAAGCTCGTCGCTTGGCCCGGTCCTTTACAGTTTTGTAATCATTTCGGGTAATTGAGCCAAAATTGCCTGGCCTCAAAATAGCAGAGTACCGTGCCGCCGGCGACGCTTTGATGGAAAATATTTGTTCTATTTGTTTTTATAATAAATGTTATTTTTGTTATTTACCTTCAATTTTCTTATTTGTGTTGAAATATTTAAGTTTTATATTTTTCATGTACATCTCCCCGGTGCGATCAATAAATAATACTTTGAGAAATCGCCACTGGGGAGATTGTAAACTCGTTTTTAAATATGTTTGATTTTGTACTAATTTTAAATTTTATATATCTTATTTTTTATGCACACGGGCCTTGTGGGACAAACGAAAATAATCAGTTTTCATTTGAAATCCTACAAGGTCTCGAGTAAAGCCAAGATTTATCTCACAATATATTGGGTAGCAAAAATAAAGTCATTTTTGCCTACCAAAAAACACTGTAAACACTGTTGAAATATGAAATTTCGAAGGTGTAAATTTTATGTTTTTTCAAATATCAAAACCTGCGGGCCTTGTAGGGCAATGAAATAATCAGTTTTCATTATTGATCCTACAAGGCCTTCAGTCAAACTGAGACTTTGTTCTCAAAATACTTCGCTTTAAAATTAGAGCTAATTTTGTTATGACAAAAATAATTTCGGTCATGAGATTTTTACATTTTTCCCTTCACAAAATTCTAGGGACCCAGTTATATGGTGAAATAAACATATTTCATTAACTTATCTCACAGGGAACCTAGGGAAAAAAAATTACAACTTCATTAATCAGTAAATATATTCTTTAAAATCAAAAAACCTTAAAATCACGGTAACTTCACCAAACAAAAAATCTTGTTATAAATCTTGGCTTTTTTTTATATGTTTTTACAATTTAATATGTTTTTTCATTATTAATAAAGGCCATAAAAGTTGCCAAATTTAGACTGAAAATTAAAAACTCAAACTTAGAATTTAGCTGGATGAGGATCATACACCAGGACATTTAAAAAATTAAACAATGTAGTGTCAAATTACTTAACTTACTCAAAAGTTTTTTGTTACATCCCTTTCCTCATAACTTATTTTTCAATTTTTACCACCATTCCTTGTTCAGAAAACAACTATTATATTTTATGTTCAAAATATATTTAAAAAAAAACACGAACGTTTTCTTAATAAATAATAAATAAAACAATGTGAAGCCCATTCCCAATTCGGCCCTTATCTCCTGGCCGCTGCCTTTCCCCCGCACGCTGGCCGCTATACCACGTCTGTATCCCCACTCTCCGGCGGTGACAAATTTTTAGAGCTACATTGGATCTGCCTGTCCTAAACGCTTCGAAATACTATTACCGCTTCCTTTCAATTATAGTTCCATGATTAATTCTCTAGGATCTGTGTGTGGTCGAATTTCAGAACCCAGCCACGGGTGCATGTCGATGCCACGCTTAACGGCCGCACATCAAATAATATCTGTGTATGTGGAGATTCACACAAAGCTATCATTGTAGTTCGATTTCTAATTCAAGAATTCGTCACAAGATGACGCTACTTTCCTCGGCAAAACGCAAAATTCCATTCCTAGGTATAAGTTCTACGGATTTGTGTCCATAATGTCTTGCTTAGAATATTCACCAAAATCCCTTGGTTCATCAGAAATAACATTATTAATTCAGGCACGAAAATCCCTCCACTTAAAAAACACATAATTTTCAAAACATTTTTCTCAAAACTTGCTTCAAATCCAAACTCAAGTATCTCATGTCTCGGGCATTCAAGTCCCGATGACAATCCCCTCCACCGCCTGCCCATATCCATCCTTCATCCACCATGATGCGCGGGCTATAACAAAATTTACCTTTGTGTTCTTATATAAAAAAATAAATGCCTTTATATATTTATTATGGTATGCACATTTGTGGTATATGAATACATATATGCATGGGTGTATGTAAAAATATTTGTATGTGTGCATATACCTATACAAAATTTTTACCACTCACAGATATAAAACAAGCAATAAAAAATATTAATGCCCTTCATCTTGCCCAAGTTAGTCCGAACATCGGGTTAAAAAAAATCCATCACGTGACATTACTACAGTTTGCAAGACAAAGGGGTTAATTTCTCCCTGTAACTTGCTAATAACCAATATATAATATGATATACCTGGAGTATCTCCAGGATTTCGGAAGATTAACGGTACCTAATTCTCAGTTGTATAAAGCGGCTGTATATTAAGTATGACGTCATCGTTCGTCCCGGTTACTTTTTCGCAGTGACTTGCCATCACTGCAATCACTACCACCACTGCCATCACTGCCATCACTGGTTGCCACGTTGACACTGTTGACAGTGGATACACGGCCTAATTTTGGAACCAATTCCTATTGGATTTACAAAATGATCACCAAAACTAACTTGCCGAAGCTGAAACAAAAGCCGCCCGCAGGGCCTAGCACTAAAAACCTGCGGAGCCGGTTTTTTACTTTTAAGGCGTTTTAATATCTTAGAAGCCCGCCGAAAAATATTTTTATATAAACATTTTTTTAGGCTAATATCCGCCCATGTTCAAAAAGATTAACTTATATGTCCTTAACGCACATACTTGTGGGAGATGTCGTGCACTTTTTATGCTCCGAAAGCGAGAACTTCTTCCGGTTGGAATGCCCCATTAAATACAGCGACTCAACTGTTTAACGAGTCTGCATTGACCATCGACATCTTCAATGTCACCTACAGAGAATTCAGCAAGTATCTTTTGTAATACGTCGCAACATAGTAAAACTGCTCCTCATATACTTTTTTAAATTTTGTAATCTTCTCCATACTATATTAGTGTATAAGTGTTTTATGGAGAACCTAAAAAAATACATAAATTAATAATTTTGTAATGGAAAACTTAAATGAATCCGAAAATTTTGTGGTTTGTTATTTAAATTTAAACGTTATTCATCGCATAATAAAGGTGATTGCGATGCGCGTTGTTTCGTGGTGCAAAAGTCTGAGCATTCTTTACCATTATCAACATGAGATTAACATTTTGATCAAATTTAATTTTCGGATTGGCGATACATGATAGACTAGGATCCTACGTCATCGAGTACACTGATGAAACTACTTTGTAGTAAGAATGGACGTTTAGCAAACCTTAACAAAGCTGGTCTGCCGGTGCAGCCCGTGGAGAGTTCCTTGCAATCACGCAAATAGTGAACTTTTTTTTTTTTTAAATGACCACATAAGGTATATGAACAGTTTTTGAGTTTGGTTTGTGTAAGATTTTAGGAATTTAATTTCAACAATGAATCCAGGTACATCAAAGATAGTTTTTATTGTAACCAACAGAATATACAAAATGCCCTTGAAGACCCCCAACGGACCGATAATGTAGTGTTTCCTTTTAAAGGCAAACTGATGCAAAAGAGATCGAATTTAAGAGAATCATTGTATTTATAACCTCCGTTATGGGTCTGTTGGGGGAAAAATATAGCCACTCCTGACACCTATGTCACGGAACCTAAACTAATCAAGACATCTGTGTCAGGCGCACAGAAACTTTAACTTTATTTTATATTTACTTCATTTCCTAACATACTCCCCACCAAAAAAGGAACGGGAGCTACCTTTTTTCTAAAATAAAAAATAAGAATAAAAAATGGAACAACTAAACATATACTACATATATGCCAAATTAATTTAAAAAAAAACAAATAAAATAATAATAATTTTAACTTTAACTGTTAATACTAAAAACATAACCAATTCGAAATAATAGCTAACCTATTTCCAAGAACTATTAATAATAATCTAATTAATTATAACTTCATGTAAATATTAATAAAACAAAAAACAAAATTCTCATTTTAACAAAAAAAATAAATAAATAGCAATCTTGAGATCTTGACGTGCGAAGTTACTTGGTCGTCCTTCTAGGCTTGAATTTTCTGCTATGGCCCATCCATCCAAGTTCCATCTCGAAGTGCTTCATTTTTAGTTTTGTTTTTATTTTTAAGCCTCTTGCTGTTTTTGATTTAATTTAATTATTTAAAATCTTGGTTTATTTATGTAATTCGCACCGTTTACTTATTACATTGTCTTGATCTGATTTTATTTTAAATATTGCCTTGAAAATGTCTTTTTTTAAAAATAACTTCGCTTCTTCTTCACTGCCACTTTGTTTTACTTGCGGGAAGTTTATTTAGATTTCTGCGTTGGGTTTTTTCTTGTTGTTAAATTTTAAATTATTTTCTTCATCGATTTTCTTGGGAAATCTTCTGGTTTTCTTCATCTGCGTCGGTCCCATTGTCTTCTATTGGTAGTAGACATAATTTTGAAATGGCCCTCTGGATTATGCCTCGCGAAGTGATGATGGTCGCCACTCGAACCCTTCCATCAGCGCCAGGATGTACTGCGCTCACCCGTCCCAGCCTCCAATAGCAAGAAGGGACGTTGTTCTCCTTCAGGATGACCATGTCGTCAGGCTCAAACTGTCCGTGGATCCGGTTAGTCCATTTGTTCCTGGTTTGTAGCTCTGCCAGGTACTTCGCCATCTCGACCAAAAAGTGAATTAGTTTTTGGTAATTATTTAATCGATTGAATGTGATATGTTCCAAATTTTGCTCTGGAATCGCTGCCAAACTAGTTCCAATGAGAAAGTGACCAGGGGTTAAAGGATTAAGGTCATAAGGATCATTCGATAAGGGAGTGAGTGGCCTGGAGTTTAAGCAAGATTCAATTTGACACAACAATGTATTAATTTCTTCATAAGTTAATGAAGCGATACTCATTATTCTTTTTAAGTGATGTTTAACTGATTTTATCCCAGCCTCCAAGAGCCCCTCAAAGTTTGGAGCCCGAGGTGGTATAAATTGCCACTGTATTCCTAATGCGGATAAATAATTATCAATTTTATCATTAGACATATTAAAAAAATTATAAATTTCCCTTAGTTCATTAATAGCCCCTTTAAAATTGGTTGCATTGTCTGAGAACATTTTACTTGGTTTACCACGACGCGAGATAAACCGCTTCAAAGTATTTAAAAAACTCTCTGCACTCAAAGACAGCACAACTTCTAAGTGAATGGCCTTAGAGGCCATGCATACAAATAAACAAATATATGATTTAACGCTATGCGTTTTTCTGTGAATACCCGACTTTATCAGTATTGGTCCGCAGTAGTCCACTCCTGTCATTTGAAATGGCCTACATTCAGTTATTCTTTCAGCTGGTAGGTCGGCCATCAACTGCTGCTCTGTTTTGGGTTTACATCTATAACAAATTATACATTTTTTAATTATCTTTTTTACAATAATCGGCCAAAATTTCATTCTAATCAATGCCAATAATGACTGCGTTCCCGAGTGTAAGTTCAAGTACTGATAGTGTCTTACAATTAATTCTGTTATTTTATGATGCGAAGGTAATAAAATTGGGTGTTTCTGACTTTCGGTTACCAGTTTACCTTTTGAGAGCCTTCCCCCCACTCGAATTAGATCCCTTTCAATAAAAGTATCTAATGACTTTAAAGTACTACTCCTAGGCATATCACCCCCACTATTTAAAGCTTGAATTTCGACGCTAAAACAGTATGATTGCGCCCGAGATATTAATTTGTTTAATGAGTTTTCCAACTCATTAACTGTTAAATTACCATATCGGCACTGCGAAGGGTTTTTACAATTAAAATGAAATCTAATAATGTAAGCCGTTACCCTTTGTAATTTTGAAAAACTAGAATATCTATTAAAAATGTCCCAGTCCTGTTTCACTGCAGACAACAGTGCCGAGCTTGTCTTGATCTCAGGTGAATCAACACAACATGTGTCAGTATTCGGCCAGCATGCTGAATCCAGCATCAGCCAAGCTGGATCATGCCACCAAATGCTGGAAATTAATAATTGTGAAACGCCGGTTCCTCTGGAGAGCACATCTGCTGCATTGTCTTCCGAACTTACATGGTTCCATTTCTCCGGCTGACTGGTTTTCTGGATTTCCGCTACCCTGTTTGCAACGAAAGTGTGCCATCTTGCAGGCTGCTCTCTGACCCAGCAAAAAACTATTTGAGAATCGCACCAGTATGTGGTATGTATATCCGGTGTACATATAGCATCTTTAACGTATTTCACTAATCTTGTCAATAATACAGCTCCACATAATTCCAATTTGGGCAGAGATACGTTTTTCAAAGGCGCTACCCGTGATTTGGACATTATCAAATTGGAGTGCTTCTTACCCAATTTATCAGTAGATATCATGTAAACACAGGCTGAATATGCCCTTTCCGAAGCATCACAAAATCCATGTAGCTGTAAATTTACATGATCTTGACATATAATCTTTCTACTTATTCTGAAATTATTTAATAGAGGTAGTTCATTCAGATAGGCCTCCCATGTCTTCAATATGTCACATGGGATAGGTTCATCCCACTGAACCTTTGCCTGCCACAATTTTTGCATCAATATTTTAGCAACAACAGTAACGGGACCTATTAATCCTAAAGGGTCAAATACGGACGCAATGTCTGATAGCATTTGCCGTTTGGTAATAATTGGATTTTTTATTAATTTCACCGTGTATAAGAAATTATCCTGTTAAATGTTCCATGACAGACCCAATATTTTGCTGTCATTTGAATCTGTACTAATGACATTTTTTTTTGCTTTGAACATAATGAGGACAAATTTGATCGCCATTTCCTCAAGTTCATTCCAGCGGATGCCATGACCGATATTAATTGTTCTTTAATTAATAAACAGTTTTCTTCAGTTTCATCGCCAGTAATTAAATCATCTATTTAAAATTATTCTTTATAATCTGACTGACCTTGTGGTTTGAAGACATATTTTCATCTCTAAACTGCTCCAGGTATCTAGTTGCTAAAAATGATGACGGTCCCAATCCGTAAGTAACGGTGTTAAGTTGATAATGCTGAATTTCCTCCTCCGGGAAATTTTTCCATACTATACGCTGTAGATCCCTGTCGTCGGGTCGCACCAATATTTGCCTGTACATTTTCTCTATGTCCGCGGTTAATACATACTGGTGCTTTCTGAAACATATCAATTGTGCAGATAAATCTTTCTGTAAAACAGGTCCAATCATGAGCGCATCGTTTAAAGATATACCAATGGATGATTTTGCAGAACCGTCAAATACCACTCGAGTCTTAGTGGTAGTGCTGGATTCTTTTAATACTGCATGATGTGGCAAATAATAATAATTCTTTTCATTAGAGGGTGCCTCGCACCTGGTCATGTGACCCAAGTCTATGTATTCCTGCATAAAATCTTTATATTTTTTCATCAGGTCATGATTTGAATAAAATTTCCTTTGCAAATTGTAAAGTATTTTTTCTGCCATAGGCAGAGTTTCTCCCAAATGTGTAATACAGGGGCGTTGCGGTAAGCTTCCCATGAAACGACCTTCGTCATTCCTTTTATGCGTGTTGGTGAAAATTTCCTCACACGCTCGCTCCTCATGGCTTCGGTGCTTCACTGGCGGAAATTCTTCCAATTTCCAGAATTTTTCAATCTGTTTTTGTATTATATTTAATGATAGGTGACAAGAATTTACTGGCCTTTTTAGTTTTGTTGTGACGATGGATCCGGACACCAGCCAGCCGAATTCGGTTCTCTGTAAGATAGGTCCTGAGTCTCCATTTCGAAGTTGATCTTGCTTCAAAATTTCCCAAAAAATTTCCGCTCCGAGTAGCATATATCTATTGAGCCTGTTTCGTTGAAGGCAGGATCCGCTAACTGTAGACCATCAGGTATATTGGTATCCCTTTTCTGGAAAGAAATTTGAGACAGATTACTTGTCTTTTCCTTTAAAACGAGACATTCTATGTCTCTTTCATAAGTTGAATAGCCTGAAAAAATTCTTAAATTTATGCTATTTTTAATATTCATTATTTTGTTTTGGATTCCGGTAATCGGTATGTTTGCCCTTTTTGATTTTAATTGCAACCTTGTTGCGAATTCTTCTGTAATAAAGTTGGACTGTGCACCAGAATCCAATAAAGCCCTAGCTTTAATCAAGTTTCCGTTATTATTTAAAACCTTAATAACGGCGGTAGATAATAAAACAAAATTATTCGATAACTTCATTGAATGATTTGTAACTAAAACTTCATTATTGGAAGTTGACGGCTTCTCATTATCCGGAGACTTTGAATTATCTATTTCCTTTTTTATATGTAACAAAGTATTGTGCGCATTATTTTCGTATTTACGACAATTTTATTTACTTTTACATTCCTTTAATTTATGTCCTGTGTACAAGCATTTCAAGCACGCCCCTAACTGACGTATCTTTATAATTCGATCCTTAGCATTTAATATTAAAAAATATTTGCAATTAAAAATTTTATGATCGCCTTTGCAAATAATACATTTCATCATTTGCTGCGTTAATGAAATCATCGCCTCCGTTCTATACTTAGGAGGGTAACAATAATTTTGAATGACAGATGTTTGTTTTATTTTGCTCCCGTATAAATTGATAATAAAATAAAGTTTACAAGTTGCAAAAGCATACAAAGTGTTATTTAAAGTGAAAGTTATAACTATACAGTGATTCAGCATTATTTACGAACCATATAAACAATAATACACCATCACAAGTGCAAAATTGGGCCGGACAGTATTCAATATAGTTGAGGTTATTTTTTGACAGTTGCTGCAGTGCACTATCTGAACAGTTATGGCCGAGAAACAAACCAGGAGCAAAGGTCTAGGTCTGAATATTCCTGACACCAGTGAGACCAACATTAGAATCTTCATGAAGCAGATGGAGAATAAATTTGAGACCATGAAAAAAAAAATGTTTCAAAAAATAGACAGTGAAAATAAAAATGCACGAACTTCTAGAGATTTTATCAGCAGCCAATATGACGACCTCAATACAAAAATGAATACTATTGCAAATTTAGTATCGGAAGTAGAAAACTTAAGAAGAGAATTAAATGAAAAAATTCGTAATTCGCCTGGCCAGCCTCGAACAGACTTCTAAGGAGGATGCATTAGAGGTCGCAGGAATACCACTAAGTGAAGGTGATCAACCCTCGGAGACCGTCAAGAAGCTAGCAGCGGCTGTAGGTGTAGAGCTTCTTCCCCACGATATCCTGGAAGCCAAAAGGATTCCCGACAGGCGACCCGGAGCTCCCCCGAAAATTTGTATCAGATTCAAGGATATTCGCAAAAGAAACCTACTACTAGTAAACCGGAAAAAAATTTACCATGATATCTTAAAATACTTAAACTGTGAAAAGATTTTTATAAGTGCTATTCTCAATCCTTATTTTAAAGAACTTTTATGGAAAACCAAACAAATATGCAAGAAAAAAAAGTTTTCGTATGTTTGGTATAAAGACGAAAAAAATTTGGTAAAGAAATCAGACACGGATAAAATAATATACATTAAACATTCTGATGACTTGTGTAAAATTATTTAGGAGGTTGAAGAGCTCTGTCACATGTCGAACTTTGGACCGATCGCTCTTACCATGCAAAACCTGATCCTGACTGTTCACTGAAATTGAAATTGTTGTGAAATCATTCTACAATGATTGTTTCCAAACGGTCAGAAATCATATATTTTACCGATGTACTACTATCGGGTATAGGGCGAACTCCCAGTTTTAGCCACTGTGACGGGGCTCCCAAGACATAATAAAGTTCGATTGTAAATTGTTCTTAAAAATGGCTAGACTGATTTTTGATAATGAAACAGTATTTTCTGATAAAATTAATAATTATGTATCTTCAGATATAAAGTTTTGTAATTTACTAATGAAAGACTACACGAACCTAAAAATTTTTCATCATAATGTTCGATCTATAAATAAAAATTGGGAAGAAATACTCACTTTACTGAATAATCTAAAGGTTAAATTTGATATAATTATTCTATCAGAATGTTGGATTAATGAACTATATGTACCAAAACACCTTCCCGATTACACTCACTTCTCCACAAAATCCCATCACAATCAGAATGACGGCATTATTATATATGTGAATAATGTACTAAATGTTCAGACTTTGGAAATATTAATCCCGGGTGCAAATTGTCTACAAATATCGTACAGTGACACGTGCATACTAGCAATAGATCTCCCTCCTACCACAATATAACCCCATTCATACAAAGCCTAAATGAAAAATTATCACAACATGCTCATAAAAACACCTAATTTTAGTCGGAGACATTAATATTAACACTTTACCAAATAATTTACACCCACAATGCCAAGATAACTTAAACCTACTTAGTTACCGTGGATTGATATCTACAATTAATCACCCAACTAGGGTCACCAAAGAATCCAGCTCTTGTGTTGACCACATTATGATAAAAACGAATAATCCATATATAACACTTGTTTTTGAATCTACTATTACTGACCACTATGCAACTATGATTTCATTAAACACACCGTCAAAAAATACAAAAATGAAACACAGTTATTGCATAAAACGAGTTGATTATGAGAATCTAAAAAAATCTTTTTCCTGTAATTATTGGCACAAATTATTACACATACCCAACGCTGAAGATGCATGGTCTTACTTCATAGACAAACTACAAACTGAAATAAATAACAACACTAATTCTATAGTAAAAACAATCCCTCACAAATTTAAACCTCTAACTCCCTGGATAAATCACACCATTATAAATTGTATAAGAAAAAGAAACTTACTCCATAAAAAAACTTCGTTGATTCCTTCTGACACTATACTTAACAACTTTTACAAAAGATATAGAAACATATGTACAAAAGTCATCAGAAATGCTAAAGAATTATATTACAGACATAAAATAGAAGAAAGCAAAGGTAATCCAAAAGAAATGTGGAACATTTTACGCGAAGCTACTCATACTAAGCCTAACTTAAACACTGACCTAAAACAACTCAATATTGATGGACTGACTGTCGACTTCTCAAAAAATCCGAAAAAAATTCTAAACCATGCCAATGATTTTTTCACTAATGTCGGGAAAAAATTAGCAAACAAAATTTCCTCCCCGAATTCTAATACAAAATTACAGGAAAAACCACAAATACCCCATTCTGAATAATTTAAATTTCTAACGGTTATACATGAAGATATTAAGAATACAATTAACTCATTAAAAGACACAAAGTCCGCCGGTATGGATGGCATCACTGTAAATTTACTCAAGACACTTGTTCATGAACTATTGGAACCTCTCACTTACATAATTAACCTCAGCATATCACAGGGAATTTTTCCTAAACAATTAAAGCAAGGGCTCGTCATACCCATATACAAAAGTGGTCTAAAAGTAGACATTAACAATTAAAGGCCCATAACAATACTTAACTCACTCTCGAAAGTAGTTGAAAAAATAATTAACAAACAACTGAAAACATTTTTGGAAAGCAAGCAACTACTCTCCGAAAATCAATTCGGCTTTCGGTCAAATAAGAGCACTGCCGATGCTATTATTGCTGTTACAGACATTCTTGTTTCAAATTTAGATAATGGTAAAAAATGCATTTCTATCTTCCTAGACCTCTCAAAAGCTTTTGATACTATCTCCTTTGACATCCTTGTTAATAAACTAAACACAATTGGTATAAGAGGGAAAGATCTAGAATTTCTTCAAAGTTACTTAACTTATCGAACTCAAAGTGTCAAAATCGAAAACAAATTCAGCCAACCCCTCCCTATAACCTACGGAGTTCCCTAAGGAAGCGTATTAGGCCCTACTTTGTTTCTCATATACATAAACGATCTTTGTAACCTAATGATAGATGGAAAATTGTAAGTTTTGCTGACGATACTGTGCTACTCATTCAATCCGACACTTGGTTAGACGCATACAAAATGGCTGAGACATCAATTAACTCTGTTAAAAAATGGCTACATATTAATTCTCTTGCACTGAATACTACCAAAACAAAATACATTACTTTTAGTATTAATATCGTTGGCCCACCTAATAAAGATGTTGAAATAAAAGTACATGAATGTTTTTGTATTCATGATACATTCTGTCAATGTCCTTGCCTAGATCGAACGGACCATACCAAATACCTTGGTCTTACATTTGATCAATATCTTAAGTGGAATACACATTGCCTTCTCATCACGAATAAACTTAGAAAACATATTTATTTCTTAATAAGGGGGGGGGGGGGGGCGGCCCGCCCGGGCGGCACTTTTGGGGGGGCGGCAAAATTTCACAATCAATAATCATCTTGTAAAAATTTGGATTGGGGAAGTCGCGGGTTCGATTCTCGCGTCAGGACTTAAAAGTTTTTTCTAGCTATCGTATCATTCCCGCAATGAGTTTATTAACTCTTGGGAGTACAATGCTTTATATAATATACTATATTCTGTATTGTATACTTTTAATAAATAAAAATAAATAAAATAAAGCTTATAGTTTCTTAACATCTTTCTAAAGTTTTATATACTGTTAAAATCAAAATATTAATGACAGACGTTTTGTTTTTATTTCTAACACATACATTATTTTTAGATAAAAATGTAAATAGCAACAGTATCATTTTAGCTCTAATTGATAGTCGATTTGTGTTTTATATTCGCAAAGCTTTGTGCGCCCTGCTGAAAGCGCACAAAAAATTACACTTATACGGTTTTCTTCCGTGTATATATCACGGCGTATATTTTTTTTTCACAGAAAAGTTAAATAGCTGACAGGTTTGTGCATACTTATTCGAAGTCCAGTTATAAAATTCTAGATGCACACTATCTATGTGCTGCCAGAATCAAAGAAAAACCGTTTTTATGTTCTGAGTGTAGTTTTAATTCACCGCATACATATTTAATTAAAAGCAGTTTTGTGTTCAAAATGTAAAATTCCAGTTGTGGATTCATCTGACGACACATTTCGAAGGATAACATTATATTATTTGAAGTGCTTTATAAAATTCTTGCAGAAAATTTATGTGCCGCCAGAATCAAAGAAAACACATTTTCATGTTCCGATTGTAGTTTTAATTCACCGCTTACAGATTTAATTAAAACAACTTTTGTGTTCAGAATGTAAAATTCCAGTTGTGAATTCATCCGACGACAAATTTCGAAGAAAAAACTTATTTGAAGTGCTTAATAAAATTCTTCCAGACAAGTTATGTGCCGCCAGAGTCAAATAAAAACTTTTTTAATGTTCTGAGTGTAGTTTTAATTCACCGCATACAGATAAAATTTAAGCAAGTTTATTGTTCAGAATGTAAAATTCCAATTGTGTATTCATCTGCTGACATATTTCGAAGGAAAACATAACTTTTTTCGAAGTGCAAATATAAAATTCTAGTTGCAGACAATTTATGTGCTGCCAGAACAAAAGAAAAACCGTTTTTATGTTCTGAGTGTAGTTTTAATTCACCGCTTACAGATTTAATTAAAACCACTTTTGTGTTCAGAATGCATCCCCCCAATATGTCCCCCCCCTGAAGAAGTACCTATATAGGGGGGGAAGGCAAAATTTTCCTCCGCCCCGGGCGGCTGATACCCACGCTACGCCACTAGACTAAAATATGAATTTCCCTTTCCACAGATTTCGCCTTCTCGTCCGGCGACATCGCCTCGATTTTATCTTGAATTCCATCGAAAATATCCAAAATTGGCTCAAATTTTTTTAATCTGACTTCAATTTCAGCTGGTGATAAATTATCACCTTGTATGTAGTCGTTGAATCTTGTTAATTTCGCTTTACAAACCCCGCGCTGGGCGATCAAAAGCTTCAGATCCATTATATCCAAAAAATAAGGTACTCACAGAATGCAAATGTTAAATGGTAATCACCTTTTAATTAATCACTTCACGTGCACTGTCTTTGATCACAGAATTTTGCCAATTAACCAACAAACAACGTATTTTATCTCGCGAAATGTTGAAGCAACAGTTCTATCTGCATCCAACTGTCAAAAAACAATATTTATTGTTTATTCCTCACCGCGCATGCGTTAACATTATGGGCCTCCTTTCATGGAGATACTGACAATCTACGTAATTGTGACGCAACCACAAGTACCCTGCTGATATACAACTTTTTAATGCTGGTCTCCGTACACGGCGCTACCCGAAATATACTGAACTTAATCATTTTTCACGTGCAGCCGCTCAGTAAACACGATGTCAAGCGATTCTAGCGACGAAGATAATAGAATAAAAAGCGATGTAATAGGAGATTTTGGGTTCACCCATGCATCGAAAAAAATCTGAACTATAGGGCATTCGTTGCCGCCAAGCAACTGCATGAGAATGATGACAACAAGTTTAATTGAATGTCGAAGGATACTTACTTAAACTTGGTGCAATTATTGACCCCTAGTATCCATTACAAAAATACAACTATGCGGGAGCGTGTCAGTATCGAGGGAAAATATTAATAAAGCTCAGGTAAGAAAAGCATATGTTTATTTATTACTTATAATACTTATACATAGTGGGTAACTTAAGATGAGTCAAATTTTTCGCCGTTTAAATCAGATTCTGAGATCACAATTTCTGAATCATCGGGTTCTGGGATTACAATTGGTGTAAAGTTTTGATAAAATAGAGCCACATCCGAATTTTCCATTTAATAAATTGTAGTGTAAATTGCATGACTTCATTTAAATAGCAAGGTTTCTTTTTCTTCGCTGCTGATTCACTTTTTGCAGGTTTCAGATTTCGGACAAAAACACTGCGAATATTCCTCCGTGTTTCTTTACATTCGGGCCCTGAAAAAGATAACAGAAGTTTTAATTTAATAATTATTTTTTCCAGGTACTTAGTTGAAGGATCGACATTTACGAGCCTGGCTTTTTATTTCGCGAGAGGAGAATGTACAATTTAAAAAGTCGTTGGAGAAACGGTTATCATTATATGGAATGTATTAAATGGATGCCAATCCCAAGTATGAACAATTATTTAGCCAACTATTTTATCACTCCTCGGGCTTCGCTACCTTGGCAGTTCAATTATTGTGTTTGATATTATTTGTGACAAAAGTAAACAACATTACATACCTGTCAAATTGACTTTTATTCCAACACTAATCCATGCCCTCTCCACTAAATCCTTTCTTACGTATTCTGGTTAAGCATAGTTGTATAAACACGCATGTTTTTCCACTTCCAGATCAAATCTAATATTACTTTCTTGTTCCGATGCCATTTCTGTCAAACGTCAAACGAATTAAGTAGCTGACATAAATGACGCGACGCGTCGCGTGCGACCAGCACTGTCGGTATCGTGGAACCATCGTGGAACTGAGTGGAAACCGACAGTCACCGCGTAGCGCCGTGAGCGGACACCAGCAAAATCGTACGGGGGGTACTTACGATCGGCGCATATGATACGCGCACATGGATCGAGTCGCTTGTAAGTTTCTCAATGAAAGGAGGGCCTAACACGGCTGCGTTCGCTTGGCTCGAATTCAAATTGTAAACCAACGGATTACCAATAAACCGTTCGAAATTAAAAAAAATTTAAAAGATTTAAAAATACTTGCTTAGTATTCTAAACAATTATTATTGATTGTTACAAGTTGGGTATGAAATTAATTTAATCTCACAACAATAATCAGTCCGCTTTTTTATTTAATTTTTAACAAAGAAAGAAATACGGTTTTTTTTATTTTTTTTTTATTATTGTATAAAAAATTGCATACAATTGAAATTTCTTACCCGCTAAGCTACTGCAAGTAGCTTGTCAGCAGGAGATTAGTTCCGCAGATTAGTTACAACTACAAATAAAATAATCATAAACGCGTTAGCGTACCAACAACATACACAAATATACATATAACATATCTACCAACATTGTGATGCAGAATAGGAAAATTATTTATTTATATATATATATATATATGTATATATATATATTTTCTTCTTTAATACATATCATGAAACAGTTGAAAAACAGCAATACATTAATCACATACTTGAAATTTAATGCATGGTAAGAAAGAGCTATTATTTTTTTAATATTTAAAAAAAAAGAATGTATATATATATATACATATATATATATATTTATTATAATACCTACATATATTTATTACAATATATATTTATTTAAATACATTAGGTTACTCCCTAAGAGCCATGATTTTAACATCAGTGGGAATTTTGTTGTAGAGCAATTTTCTTTAAATTCGTATGGCAATTTGTTAAATATTAATGGTATAATATATTCAAGGGTTCTTTGACCATATTTGTTTTGAAACACAGGTACTTTCATTCCTTTATTTTGTATGAGACGCGTATT
The DNA here is from genome assembly GCA_917563855.2 of Limnephilus lunatus. NCBI lineage: Eukaryota > Metazoa > Arthropoda > Insecta > Trichoptera > Limnephilidae > Limnephilus > Limnephilus lunatus. Next base: position 43,243,509 of record OU830603.1, on the reverse strand, counting down.
GTGTACATGATCCACCATTGTTTTATATGGACTGCCGGATATATGCTGCAATACAATTTTTTGCCACATAATAGCACGCACAGGTAACACATTGATTGATTTATATATGATACTAATGTCTCGCCTTTGGTTAAAAATGGTTTTATTTACTAGCTACTTTACCATGGCGTTTTGAATCATTTGTACATGTTTTATGTTGGTTTTACATGATTGACCCCTAGAAGTTATTCAATATCTCACTGTTGATTCTGCAAGAGACAAATAAATCAATTTCATAGTTTTTATAGGCACATAATATTTTATCTTATAAAGTCTACCTACAATAGATCGGAGGCGCTTACAAAGTTTGGAAATGTGTACATTCCACTTCATGTTACAATCTACTGTAACTCCTAGATACACATAGTCGTTAACTAGTTCGATACTTGTACATGAACAGGGCTGTGTGATGTTGTTGTGAATGCAATCGAAAGAGTTAGATATGATTACGGGTGTCTCGCTGTACTTGGCATGTGGTGATCTTATATGCACCAGTTTTGTTTTTTTGGAATTGATTAGTAGACCATAATCATGTGACCACTTTAATAAAGAAATAAAATCTAGCTGCAATAATTTCATTGCAATAGACAAATTTTCATGGGATATGACAAGTGCAGTATCATCAGCGTACACAAAATATTTAACAAAAGAAAATATTTTTGTCATAAGAGATAAAAAGATAATATAAAGTGTTGGTCCCAAAATTGACCCTTGTGGAACTCCAGTTTTGACATTTTTTGTTTCACTAAATTTATCAGATATTTTTACCTTAATTCGGCGGTTAGTTAAGAAGTTTTTGAATAGTTTGAGCATGTTTCCTCTTACCCCTATTACCTCAAAATATTTAATAATTTCATCATATCTATAGTATCAAATGCCTTTGAATTGTCTATGAACAGTACCAAAACATGTCTTTTGTTATTCAATTCGTTGTTTATATAGTTAGAAAAATCCTGGAGTAACATTTCGGTACTTTTTTTTTGGAAACCATATTGATTGGGATCTATGGGATGGAAAAGCGATCCAAGTATTTAGTCAGTTTTAATGATATGTATTTCTCGAGGATCTTTTCTATAGCGGGTAATATACTAATTGGTCTACATATAGTTTCCTACATCAGTATGTTTTCCACTTTTGTAAACAGGTCTGACAATACTACACTTCTACACTTGAGTTCATCTGGTTAAAATTGTGTTAATCAGATGAGTTAAGATAGGGCCTAAGATATCTATGTTTCGTTTAATGTCAAACATTCGAATATTGTCTATGCCGGGAGACTTTGAATTTTTGAGAACTTTCACAATGCTCACTATGTCTGCGAGTGACGCTCGTGGTATGTAAAAGCTATGTTGTGATTCTAGGGGGATGATATTTGACGCTCTAAAATCACATTTATGTACCATTGAAGAAATGCTGTCTGAAAAATAGTTTGCAAATTGGTTTGTCACAATTTGCACAGATTGGTCTTTTAATATATATCTAGTTATTACATCATCACAGTTACTCTTTGTCCTACGTCCAAGAATTTTGTTTATTTCATCCCACGTCTTTTTGATGTCTGAAAAATGATTTTTAAATCTATCATTATAAAATGCAGTTTTACTTTTGATTATTAATTTGGTGAAAGGAAATTAGAAAATTACGAAAGGATTTATATTGCTTTTCATAAGTTGTATTTTTTGGTGAGTTTTTCCATCTTTTTTTTTTTTTTTTTTTTTTTTTAATTATTAAAAACATACAACGAAGTTGCACTCCCATGAGTTATCAAAAACTCATTAAGGGATCGCCAATTGGTACTTTTGAGAAGTTAAACCCAACTCAACCCAATATGTAGACACAATTTATGAATAAAAAATTTACAAAACATTTCACAGAAGCAACATACAGATACAAACATATGAAGAATCACTTTACAAATATTTTACAGAAACATGTCTCATAACATTTTATGAATTTGTATAACTCATTGACTCATTTGATTTATGTACTTTGGGTTTCAAAAAGTTAAAATAAAGTTTCCTCCATGATGGACTAATGAGATGGACTAAGAAATGCATAGATAAAACAAAATCAGGAAAATACAATATAAGGTACGGGCTCAAAAATATACAGACCTAATACAAGATGTTTACATACAAATACATGACGAGATTTAAGTAAGGTATAAACCGCGCCCATCATAATATAAGTTTAGTATTTGAAGATAATTAGGGCTATCAGAACAGAGTTTGTACCTACTTATGACTTGTTTTCCAAATAACATTTGAAAAAATATGTTTTCAATATATCATTTCGAGATTTGTTGGAGGCATATACCTGTCTCAAATTTTCAGGCAGTTTGTTATAGTTAGTATAGGCAATGTATTCTAATGATTTCAGTCCGAACTTTGTTGAGTGTATTTTTGATATGTGTAGTTTGTTGTGTTGTCGTGTATTATATTGGTGAACGTCGTTGTTATAGTTCAGTTTTATATTTGTGTGGGTGTTGCACTGAATAATATTTAAAATGGTGTTTGTTATCTCAAAGCTAGGAACAATCTTAAATGGCAATACAAGTGCGTGACGGTAAATATCTTTAACAGGTGTATCCCAAGGCAAGCCAAAAATGTAAGGTAGGGCTCTATTTTGGATTATTTGCACCTCTGATATCATTTTTTTGGTAGCAAAACCCCAGATACTCGAAAGGTATGCCAAGTGGGAGTGAATCATAGCATAGTACAAAGATCGCAGTATGGCTGTGGGAAGCAATCCACGTATTCTGTACATTACACCGGTCACTGGAGCAATTTTTGATTTAACATGGTCAAAATGGTTTTTCCATGTAAGCCGTGAGTCAATTAAAAGTCCTAGATACTTCGCGACATCTGTTTGTTCCAGTTTGTTTATTACCAGGGAAATGTTTAGGCGTTGTCCTCTCCTTTTCCCGAATAGCACATAGTGAGTCTTTTTAATATTAAGGCTAAGTTTATTAATTCTCAGCCACTCGGCTAGATGAGCCAAATCCCTTTCCATGTCCTTTTCCATTTCGTTTAAATTAGTATTATGGTAGAATAATATTGTGTCATCAGCATAAAGTTGAAGTGTACCTTTCACTCCCCATTTTGCAATATCATTTATATAAATAAAAAATAATAATGGTCCGAGAATCGAGCCCTGTGGTACACCACATGTTATATTTCTATGATCACTTGATTCTTTTCCAATAACAACCGAACAGCACCTACCCGTAAGATAAGATTGAATAAATAATTAATTTTTTTTAATATGTAATAAAATATCTTTGGTCATCCATTCTTTTATTATCCAAGGTCTAGCTTTAGGTTTGAAATCTATAATTAATCTACTATTTTCATACAATTCATTAAATTTGCTTTTAATTTGATTATAAAGATTAGTGCAATCGTTTGTCTGTAGTAAGGCGCTCCAGTTATAATTTCTAATCGAGGAATCTATAAGTTTTTGTGATAAAATTGAGACTTTCCTTACTTCATTTACAATACCTTTATTCGTCTTGTAATATGGAATGCCTACACACGTTATGAAGTGATCGGCTATAATAAAATCACACACACAAGCATATAACGTGTCCGTGTCTTTGTTCTTACTATTATACCTAACAAATATATGATCGAGGCATGTACGTGTTATTATTTGAAAGAATGTTTTCGTAGTTAATTGTTACAGGATTTGTATAACGTAATAAATCAATATTAACATCATCAAGTATTAACATATTTTCATTACGGTTCGAATGTTTGTTTAGTAATGAAGAGAGTTCATTTATTTGTATATATGTCTATGTATGTTTATCCTAAATCTCCCATAAAGTATGTATTTCACATAAAAACAGACACTCACACCCCTCACCACAGAATGCAGGATTTCATACACTGAAATCACTGAAGGCCGGCAAGTTTCATGTTGACTTTCGGCCGACTCTTCCCGGATGAGGTTTTTCATGGTTTCCTCATTCCCGAAGGCAAATGCGGAAGAGCTCCAAACAAAAGGACATGACCGACTCCTTCCCACTCCCAACATAACACAAATACACACGTATGTATATATTCCCCCCGAGCTTGGCTGCAATCCTGCTTGTTGGGCTGTGCCAAACATGCAATTTTAGTTGGGTTTTTTACATAACACTTTTTCCCAACCGACAAAACACAAGACCTTTAAGCCTATAATAGCCAGGTAACATTTTAAATACCCACAAGCGGTAAAAATTGCAAGGCGCATATGACGCCGTTCTATTTGTATAAAGAACATTAACTTTAAATTCAGTAAATTTAAATGATTCATCTCCTCAAGAACATAAGAATCTAGTGAATTAAAAAAAAAAAAGAATGATTGTTTACTAAGATTTGGTGGCCTATAGATAGCAAGTATATTGAGAGTTGTATTATTAGGTAATGTTATTTGACATTATATATTTTCTAAAAAAATTGTTTCAAATGAATTTTGTGTAAACATTAAAGTATCCCGGATATACAAGCTTATACCCCCTCCTGATTTGGAAGTGCGACAGTAACTAATGCTATTGTAACCGGGAATTTCAAAAAGACAAGTTTGTTCCCTTTTTATAGATGTTTCGCATAACATTAGTATATCTATATATTTCCAACAATTTTGTAGGTTAGCATGTAAAATATCCCATGTATATCCCAATGTTTAATTGTACACAGAAAAGATTACATATTTCACTGTCTAAGTTATGTCCTTCCATCCACTGTTTTAAATTATTGGTCCTTGTGAACAGAATATCACTATCATCATCTATATATTTAGACGCCATAGTTAATAGTAGAGAAGTCTCTCGAAAGGGCAGCTTGGTAGGCAGGGCAGTGGTTTCTTTCTCCGGTAGAATGGTCAGCGGGCTTTTCAAACCTAGTGCAGGTAGCGCAGATTGGCTTGGCGGCAGCGCTGGGGCAGTTTGTCTTGTCGTGACCTTCGGCAGCGCAGTGACCACATCTCTGCTTTTCTTTGCAAAATTTAAATGCATGCCCGAGCATTTGGCACTTGGAGCACACGGTAATACCAATAAAATCACGGACACGGCACACACTCCAATCCACGATGACCTTCTCTTAAGTCACCAGCATGTGACGAGTGTTGGCAGGAACCTTGTATACTAGATGGCACGTTGAGCCTGTCCGTGGGCCAGCTAGATGACTCAGCTTGCAGTTTTTTATGGTGGTCTCGATGTCCTCTAAATTAGGGATGCCCGCTAGAGCACTTTTAATGAACGCCTCATCAGTTAAATCACGCGGCACATTAAAAAATATAATCCTTGGAAGTCGCTTTGACGGAAGCCGGGCTGTCAGGGTATCAGAGTTCACAAGAGCAGGGTTCTTTAGAATCTTTTCCTGATCCTCACGAGAAGCGGTTTGAATGATTATTCCCTTATTGCGGATCTTCCTCACTCCGGTGACGCGTACTCCAATCTCTGATGGTCGTATAAATTCCTTCACAAGTTGTTTTGTTTCCTCGCTGTCCTTGGCTGTATTCAATTTAGGGAAGACGCATATTGCAGGTTTTGGGGAACCGACGCAGTGTCCTGTTCGAGTGATTGGAGGTGGAATGTCCTTCTGCTTACTATTTCGGACGATATCTGCAAAAGTAAGGCTTGCTTCCGTGTCATCTGCAACCCTTCTCATCACAGGTCCTAGATCTGACTCTAACATCCGGATTTTCTATTCCAAGAGATTTTTTTCGGCTTTTTCCACGATAACCGCTCCTTCTGCCACTTTTTGGTTGGCTTCGACGGTGGCCAGCTCAGCTCGCATAGCTTCTCGCTCCATCAGTAGTTGAGCAACTGAGCGCGATACATTGGAGACAAAACTGGCGATCCTTAATTGCTGTTCCTTAGACTAACAAGCAAAGGGTCTAACAAGCTCAACAAATCAGCCAAAAGTGCTCTCAACGAAATCCTGGATGAATTATTGTCGGACATCACCCACCTGATGTTGGAATTAAACACCATGTCCACGAGAAGCACGTCCATAGGCCAAATGCTAAATGCGCAAATCGGATTAAACAAGAAACTGGATACGGCGATTAAGGCACGCCCGCAGGGTACTCCTGATCAAACGTTTAAATCATACGCGAGTACTGCGGCAGGTTTACCTAACTCGAAGAAAGTCCTCATCAACGGCTTTGAGTACCCGTTGCCCCCGAAACCATTGACAATCCTTGTCTATCCCAATGTCCCCGAGGGGGAAACTTCTGAGGCAACTCAAAAGAAACTGGAGAAGGCCATTAACCCGCGAACAGACGACTACTTCCAGGTTGTTCGCTTAAGGAAAATCAAGGGAGCTGGGATGGCTCTTCAAGCCCGCGACAAAAAAGACATCAATAACATTAAGAAAGTTGAAGCCAAACTTTCGGCAAGTGGTCTGAAAATGGTCAACCCCATGGGTCGTTTGCCAAAGATTGTTATTTATAACATTCCCAAGGGTGACCCAACCGAGGACAAAGTGCTCTTCACGGAAATATATAATAACAACCTGGCAGACAACACTTCGCTTACGTTGGAAGACCATCTTCGAACCATGAGGAGAGTGTCTCTCTTTGGGAAGCGTGACACCGGTACTATGAACATGGTCCTCACATGCCACCCGGCGGCCAGTAAGGTACTCCTAGACAGCGGTCTATGTTTTCTTGGCTGGAATGCCTGCCGGACACGGGACTATACAGGAGCCACTCGTTGCTATAAGTGCCACCAGTACGGACATATATCAAAGAGCTGCTCCCAGGACCAGATTTCTTGTCGTCACTGCGCCGCTGTGGGACACGATTTTGAGACTTGCCCCAAGAAAGCATTACCCGCTGTCTGTGCGACCTGCACGCGTTTCAAAAAAACCGGCAGATCCGAAACCGAAAGTTAATCGAATTATTTACAACAATACGTAAAATCTTATCTGTGGCCAGACAATTAATATTACAAATATTTCACGCTACGTCATACGGTGACGATAGCCTAGTGGTCATCACGCTTGCTAAACCAGAACCTTTGGCTTTTTTTTCCAAGAGTGATAAGAAGATTTATTCCTACTTTATTCATAAATAAATTGTGATTACTATAATAAATTATAATTAACATAAAACGGAATTCAGTTCAGTTGAGTGCAGAGATCTTCATTACTACACTACTACACGTTCTAATTACAACCACAAACAACAAGACAAGATGAATAACTGTAATGCTTGCGCGGAACCTACTCTCTCTGCTGAATCCTTGTTCACGTGCACCGAATGCAAATGTACTTTTCACCTAAATTGTGGAGGAGTGGCTGAAAGCACATACCGATGCCTTAGCAAGGAACGACGGGCTCAAATTAGGTGCAAAAAATGCATAGCTGGCGTGTCTACCGCTAATCTCAATATAGTGAGTAATCCGCCTTTGGACGGTGAATTACTAACTAAACAGAACTTAATTATAGAACAAAATACCCAAATACTCAACACAATATCAATAATGAGCAAACAATATGAAGAAATCTTACTTCGTGTACACGAACTAGAAGATACAAACATATAATTATAAAAAAAAATGCTGATCTCGAAAATCGTTTAGAACAATTAGAAGGTCAATTCGAACAAATAGAGAGGGAAAATAGATCAAAGAACGTCAAAATCAGGGGAATCCCTGAAATAAACGGAGAAAATCTGAAAAACATTATATTTAACATACAAAAAACAACTAATGCCAACACGGAACTCAATACCATAGATACAGCATACCGTATCTCCCAAAAAAACAATAAAGACCTGCAGAGGCCTATAATACTTAGATTTTAAACTAACATTGACCGTGAGAACTTCTTAAACGACACCAAAGCGAACAACTAAAAAACTACAAACAGAGACAATAAAATAAATACCACACTCATCGGAATGGCAGGAACTCGCTTCCAGATTTACATCACAGAACACTTAACATTTCGAGCAAAACATCTTTGGTATCTTGCACGGAAGGCTTCACGGGACAATATCTTCAAATTCGCATGGATCTGAGAGGGAAAGGTGTATGTACGTAAAGAAATTGGGACCCCTGTTCTACATATCAATGAAAAAAATAAACATCTCTTATCGCCCCCCCCCCCCCCTCCCAACATTTCATAAACTCTACTCTCCCTACAACGTTGCTATTCTATGTGTTTTTAATTTATCTTTCTCGAGTTTCAACAATATTATGAAATCAGTTACTTCCCTCTCCCTCATATTTTATAATACCACAATTTCAGATCATTATTACTATAAAGTTAACTTTTTTTCAAAAAATCTTATTATAATGAGATTTTCTGATAATACTATTCACATAAAAAATAAATGTAGTTTCACTATTAACAAATGCAAATCTCCTATTCTTGAAACAGATTCTAACTGTAAAAAAAAATCTGCTGTTATTGTAAAGGTTACCGAACTGTGTATTATTCTCATTGCTCTGAGTTACTGTCAAAACCCTTCTTTTCTATTACGAACAACAAAAACCAATGGCACAATTTACCTTAATAATACTCAATATATTATTATCTGTATGCAACATGCAAGAAATATTACAATTTTTATCGCACAAAACATGCATTTATTACTGCAATTATTATCAGGATTGAAATTAACTTTTCAAATTCTAATGATTTTTATTTTAACAAAAATAGATACTTTTGGAAATATTTTTTTCATTCATTACTTAACTATAATTTATTTTTATCAACAAGCTTTAAAGTTATCAACAAATTGCTTTTAAAATTCTATTAAAAATTTCATGTAGATTTAGCACCAATAAAGACAAATCTTGTATTTTTGATATTGACTCCAAATGTCAAGATTTTATAACTGTAATTACTACAAAAAACAATTTTATTGCTTATTATGTTACTGTAACCATTTTAAAATTCAATGTTATTGCTATTATTGTTATCGCTTTTAATAACAGCTTCTGTTCTTCATACAAAACCCAACAAAAATCCAACAATCTATTATGTAATATCGTCGCCGTAGATGCCAAGGTAATCAAGCCACAAAACCACAAAGCTGAGAAAACGGCCCTTAAAAATTTTTGGTGACAAAAAATTGTCATTTTTTGTTATAACTTTTTTGTTTTTAAAGATAGAAGGATGAAACTTTTGACATAGATATTTTGTGATATTATCTTTATACTATTTCGTTTAAACAAACATAAAAAACTGTATTTTAAAAGTTATGTGGGTTAAATCTCTTGACCGCTGAATTTTTAAATAAACATATGGTACATTTGTGTGGTAGTCAAAAGAGTTAGGCCTCTTACGCCTGTTGACCATTGAGAATTTGTGGACAAAGTACTCACATTTTATGGATTGATACTCTAAACTCTAAAGGAAAGTCTATTAACTAACTCTCTAACCACATTGCTGGGCTGAGAGGATGGACCGCCAAACAGGTCTTGGCAGTGCTTGCTTCGTTCACATTCATACATAACCCTTCTGTTATTCTGACTCATGGCATGGCCCGACACCAGTATTTGGTTGACTTAATCGTGTCACGTTACATGTCATGGTTCATCCATTCTACATGCTTCATTAATCCGATCACACGCTTATACCATCTAAGCACCCTTTTCTTAATTTTTCTCATAACGCTTGCATTATTTGCGAATTCCCACACAGTAATTTTATTTTATTTTAATTCAGTCTATTTTATTTTTAATTTATTTTTTATTTAATTTTCTGTTATATATTGGAGGCCCTGCTTAATACCAGCTGCATTCCAGGAGAAATCCTGAATTGTAGCTAAGCAGTGACCTTTTCATCAATATAATCAATGTGTGACGTCCACTGTATGCGACTGTTGAATCTTGGCAGACTACCTAAAATTGTAATATATGATGTTCCCAGCTGCGATATTTCTGATGACCCCCAACTTTTTAAAGAAATTTTTGCAAATAATATTGAGGGTAAATCTACAATTACTAGGGAGGATCATTTGAGAACGATGCGGCGCGTTTCACTCTTTGGGAAACGTGGCCAACCTACTATGAATATGGTCGTTACCGTTCATCCTGATGTTAGGAAGGTTCTAGTGGATAGCGGTCATTGCTTTCTTGGGTGGAACGCCTGTCGCGTTCGCGATTTTATTGGGGCCATCAGATGTTTCAAGTGTCATCTATATGGCCATGTAAGCAAGACTTGCATTCAGGACATAATTACGTGTCGTCGTTGTGCCGAAAGTGGTCACGATTATGAGGATTGCCCCAAAAAGGCAGAGGCCACTGTCTGTGCTACTTGTAGACGTTTAAAAAAAAAGATGATCACCCCACGGGTGATAGAAACTGTCTTACACAGCGAGCCGCTATTGATATACAAGTCAGGATGACCGATTATGGTCGTCCTTGATCCTCCTTTCGAGTTAAGTATGTATATATGTATCTTTCTAAGTTTTCTTATTGTTTTCATCCTACGTATCACTTGTTTTTATTAAATTTTATTTAAATTTGGTGTAAAAAGATTTAAAAAAAAAAAATTCTTATTTTGTTTTTTTATTGTGATATCGCTGAGTATCATTATAGTTATGTTGATTTTGGTTGTAAAAAGTTCCTAGAACTTTATATATTTTGTATTGTTTACTCCACCGCAGTCTCTGTATCTTTTAGGTGATTTTACTTGTAATCTCAGTATTTTTACAGTTTTCCATTGTTTTAAGTGATGGCTTTGTTTTTTTTCTTTTATTTTTCTATAAACTTTTGTTATACCTATAATAGTAATCATATTTTCTGTATTTATCTCATGTTATGTTCATCATTCATTACACTAACCCATCACCCCATTTTCAGACTAACTCCTATTTTACAGGGACATTTGAGGCTTTAGCTTCGTTCAACATAAAAGTAGCTTCGTTTATCAAAAAAAATTAGAGTCCTTGTGAGAGCCCTGAAGGAGTAACCATCTGTTACTTATACCAGGGCGGGAAAGCGGTTGGATTACCTCAAGTGTTGAAGCTGGAAAACGCCAGATTCGACGTAATGTAACGACGTGTCTCGATCTTGCCAGTACGGTAAGATTATACGCGTGTTTATACCGCTCTCCGAACCTTAGCGAATCAGACTCGTACGAGCTCTTTAAGCATTTAAGCAATAGGGTAGACTGGGGACGATTGAAACACGTTATGATTGAAACATCTCAATTTATTCGAAAACTATAATACCTAAGAGTGTGATACAACACTCGAAACTCCGTCAGGTCTGTTGGGACGTTTCTACAAAAGCGCAGTAGCCGGCGAGTGACTCTATCGTGCATAGGGGACATTATTGAATTTCGCACTAAAACGTAAATATTTAAGACATTATTGCTTATCTTATAACTCATTTTACTCTCGCAGCTTGACGAAATGTTTCATTACATTCTCTTCTTTATCTATTTAAGAGTATTTATAATGCATTTGCGTGGCGTTAATGTCTATCTAAATGGTATGTTTTTGACTTTGAAGCAGAAAATGCAGCGTGGGGATGTTTGTAACAACTCGTGTGGGGATGATAGCAACGTTTCAATCATAACCATGTTTCAATCGTCCACACTGAGAGAAAATTTAAAAGTTATAATGAAAAAAGGTCAGAAATTTAAATCATTAAGTATTATTCAAATTCAAATCATTAAGTCTAATGTACTTCTGTGATCTTGAATGGTGAACTTCTGTGATCTTGGTTGATGAAGTCGATCTCATTCGACCACATTTGACGTCACACACCCTCACGTGACAATTTCGTAATAACATATCTTTATTGATTTTTTTACATTTATAACTAAAAAAAAACAACGTTAATAGTATACATTGTTTTATCAATTATGTAAGTACAAAACAACAGAGAAAAAAAATATGTTATGAAGAAAGTGTGTTCCCCTTCTCAAGAAACCGAGGTTGCAAACTATGCTAAAAAAACAGCCAACATTTACCTATTTTGGGCTATCTTCAAAAGATTTAAGACAATTGGCATTTGATTTGACCACACGGTACAACCTGGCAAGGCCAGATTCATGGTACACAAATGGGATGGCCGGAATAGAATGGCTCAGAGGATTTTTGCGCGCCATCCAGAATTTATTATCTATAAGATGTGCCCAAGCCACGAGTATGGCACAAGCAACAAGTTTTAATTGACATAATGTTGATGAATTTTTCAACAATTTAGCGAACGTTATGGATAGTTTTAAATTTGAACCAAAGGACGTCTATAACGTAGATGAGACCGGTGTCACAACTGTTCAAAAACCTAATCGGTTTATAGCCAGGAGAGGAACTCGGCAAGTAGATGCAGTAACGTCGGCCGAACGAGGAACTTTCATAACTGTCTGTAGCGGCAAATGCAATTGGCAACTCAATTCCGCCGATGTTCACATTTATACGTATCAATTAAGCCATTTCTTAAAAGATAGTCCGATTGGTAGTATCGGTACCACGAACAAATCTGTCTGGATGCAATACGAAGATTTTACCAAATTTCTTATTCATTTTCAAAAATACACCATTTCGTCCTTCGATCGCAAAGTTCTTTTATAACTTGATAATCATTCATCGCGGTCGAATCCTACGATATCAAAAAACAATATTATTTTGTAAAATCAATATTTAGTCTTCAAACCATTCCAAAATGAACAGGCAAAAAAAACTACACCTAGAGACTCCTAGAAACCACCTAGAAACTAAACCACAAATAAGATGACCAATGTATAGGAAAAGGTGCACTGGAATCCGAGGACAAAAATATGAAAAAAATCACCCTTCACATTGATAAAAAAAGTGCTTCGTAGTCCCCACTCTTGTCTACTTTGGTTTTCTGTATATTTCACTTCTACCGCATGTGAATTGCGCACCCAGATTGTTCTTTTCTTTTAATAGATAATATTTACTTGTTTAATAGATTTTAATGCCACTTAACAGATTATTTAAAAAAAAATCTAAATATTGCGATATTTTGTATAATGATGTCACATCCCAAACCATAAATTCAATAAATTTTTATTTTTTCGACTTCTTAATTGTTGAATTTTACACACAAAAAATGCTCTTAATTCAGATGTAAATTCTACATTGTTATGATTGAAACAGTGTGATGGTTGAAACAAGCACTTTTGTATGAAAGCAAAAAACTTATTTTAATACCGTTCTGTTCTGCTCCAGGATAATATCGCACTAAAAGTTTGTTGATTATGCCAAATACTCATTATAAGTATAACTAAGAGCACGTAAACATAAATAATAAAAAATATATTTAAAGTTGTTTCATTTCAAGACATTTATGTTTATAATTTTTAAAATACTTGTGATATGTTTAATCACTATTCATGATCTCATTGAGTACTGTTTTAATAATGAAAATGTTTGACATTGATTAAAATTATTCCAATTATACCATAGATATTTAGAGTGTTTCAATTATCCCCATATACTGTTTCAATCGTCCACACTACGGGGATAATTGAAACAGTTTTCCCCATCGTCTTTAAGTGGTCATTGTAGCTTACCTGTACGAGTTGTGGCCATCTAATAAATTTAATTTGATAAATCGATAGATCATAGAACATCTGGTATTAACATCTTATCCATAATTACAAATGAAATATTACTACACCTAGTTAAAGTAAAAGTGTTTCAACCATCCCCAGTCTACCCTACTATTGATGACCTCTTGCCCTGCTACCCTATGGCAGAGTTTGTTGTCCTGGATTAATGTTCATAACGATCCTGGTTGAAGTTCTCAGGATCAACAGACTCTGCTGGACAATAGGCGGAATCCTTTGCCCTTTGCCACAGATTGGAGCAAATAGTTCAGGAGCCTACAAGGGTTCCTGATGTCCAGTCTCACCGCTCCTATTTTTAACCACTGTGCCACACGGTTACAAGATTGAAGTCAAAGCGCCTTTAGGATCCTCCAACTGCCTGGTGAAGACGTCAATCCCCGTAAACTTCAGACCGCCAAACGAAAGGCTGAAGAAAAAAGTGTGGCATTACAGGTCAGCAGATGGTTCGGTCAGCAGGCACATGTTAATGCTTTTCTGTGGTCAGCTGTCTGTTTTCGGACTTAGGATGCCTCAAGATGTGCCCAGGAAATTGATGAAGTCATCACATCCGAGATGGATGGCTTCATCCAATCCACTGTTAAAGAAACTGGTGTGGGCTCAAAGCCGTGGTTCAGTCTACAATGCTCTGAAACAGTGCGACGAAAAAACGCGGCTTACCGAGCCAACAGCACGGCCAGAACAACCGAAGACAGAATAGCATACCACAAAATGGTAAAGGAAACCAAGAAAATCATAAAAAGGTCAAAATTCGAGCTCGACCTGCAGAACAACGAAAACCTGGCTGGTGCCTGCATGGCAGCAGAGCAGTCTAGTCGCTTGCGGGCTCATTAAGACGCGATTTCTGCAAATCCAGTCTTCCACCTCTTACCAGACCTGACGGCTCACTAGCAAACACCGCCACCGAAAAGGCTAACCTATTAGGAAAAATGTTTGCGGAAAACTCAACCCTCAATGACCAAGGTGCTGTCCCGACATCGCGTCGGTTCCTCACTGCACTTTTCATATGAAAAAGCCGAGGATCCGGCATCGGGAAGTTCTCTGTGTTTTACAGCTGTGGAATGATTTGCCGGCCTTTGTGTTTCCTTCTTCCTACAACATGGGTCTCTCAAAAAGATCCTCCGCACAGCATCTCATATGACATAGGCCCCGAGGGAAATTATTTTCCTTGGGGTCTCATGTGTGGAGTTATATAAAAAAATAAAATGATAAAAGAACAAAATGTTTAATATTGTAAAAAAAGAAGAAAAAAATTAAAATAATACTGACTGACAGTTTGGGACTCGCGACACAGTCGAGGGGGAAGAAGTATGTCCAAGCGTAAAGAACCAACACGATAGGCATTTTGTTGAGTTAGAGGAGGACAACACTTTAAATCATTGTCGAATGTTAGCAGAGGTAAGCGCGCTTTCTCACAAATTTTGTGGGAAGTTTCAGTTGCCAATGGCGTCAAGCCACACATAATATTAAATTATTCAGAAGTCAAAAGATCTATGCGGCTTGTAGTTATTGACTACATTGACTGTTTTCATAGATGTGTGTTAGATCTATTGGCATTTTTCAATATACTCATTAAATATAGTGTTTTGTGGCTCAAATCTATTGACCACGGCAACTATGAAGGTTTTAAAACACTTCTGCATACTTAACTTATTTTCGCCAAATTTGTGGCTTGGCTCCCTTGACATCTACGGCGACGATATATACTACACAATTTTTTTTTATAAATGGATGATAATATAACAAATGTTTTGAACAACATGTCGCAGATTCCGTGTATTGAAACCACTAGTTTCATAAAAGTTCAAAAAACCCTAAATAAATCTGACTTAAAAATCTTTTCCATGAACATTAGAAGTATGAACAAAAACTTCAATGATCTTATGGTACTACTTACAGAACTTGATTTAGACTTTGACTTGCTTATCTTGAGCGAATGCTGGATCAAAGATAACTATATTCCTAAAAACATAAAAAACTATAATCATTACAACACACATAAAAACCAATCACAAAATGATGGCGTTATTATTTACATAAAAAATCATATACAACACTCTATAAAGGAAATAACATTAAAAAACTCAAATTGTCTAAAACTCGAAATTGAAAAAAGCGTTACTATTCTATGTATATACCGATCACCGAGCACATCCAACATAACACCATTTTTAAAAGCACTTAATCAAATTTTAGTATGTATTAAAGATCGTGAAAATGTCTTTATTATTGGTGACCTTAATATCAATATTATAAATACAATGCATCCTCAAGCCAACGATTACATAAATTTACTAACTTTGCAAGGATTTCTACCAGCTATTACAGTCCCCACTTGTGTATCTGAGTTATCCGCCAGTTGCATAGACCACGTTTTTGCCAAATGCAAACTGTAAAATTTTGGAAGAAGGTAACTTGTAAATAAAATGCATCATTCAGGAAATTAAAAGGACTAGTGAAATTTATTGTTATAATCCCAATTACATTGTGAATATCGTTAGATCCAACTACCCACGGCAGACCAAGGAGTTTATGTTGTTTATGAGGCTACGTTGAAGAGAAGAGAATTAAAAAACCCGCAACTCGATCTTTTATAAATTATTTGCCTGGCCGAGTGGGAGTTTGCATCTAGCGACATCTATTAATAATTCTTACAATTAATTAGTTTGGTTCCCAAACAAACAATTCATTTTATCTACATATTTTGAGAGGTGTGAGTCCTAGCTAAAAACTAACCCAAAAATTTATACATACTCGCCCCCAAAAAACGATCAGCAGTAGAGTTTTTTACAACACAAATAAAATATAATTACTAAAATATCTCACTTATAATACTAAAAATAACTTATAATATTTATAAACTTTCACTGTCTCACACCAGATTTAACTAACCACTAAATTCATAATTTTCATGCTCTAGTTAAAGTTAAAGTTAAATCAATAATTTCTAAAATAATAAAACATTTAATTTTAGGACAAACACAATATAATGATAATTGGACCAGGTCTTCCTTCCAGGACAGCTAGTTTTTTATTAACATTTGAACGTGCACTTAGTGTCTTCCCTTTTTTGGTTGAATTATCATCTTAAATTTTCACTTGGATCAAATTTTTCACTATAGTGTCACAAGAGGTCACTACCTCCACCACCTTTATTCATTCTTGATTGTTTTTTTTTATTGTTTTTCACTTTTTTATCACAGTTGTTAAAAAGTCTGATTATAGCAACTGGATTATAAAACTCCCAGCTTCACTGGTTTTTTCTTGTGCTTGTGGACGCCACACTGTGTATTGGCGCTACCGGGTCGCTTCTTATTCTCCCTGGTCCATCTTGGGTAAGTGATCTCCGCCTTTGTTGTCCTCAATTGGCAGCAAGCATAGTTTTGATATTGCCCTCTGGACTGTTCCCTGTGCTGTGATGATGGTAGCTACCCGTAGTCTTCCATCAGGTCCCGGGTTTACAGCGTGCACTCGTCCTAGCCTCCAAAAGCAAGGAGGCTCGTTGTCTTCCTTCAGAATGACCATCTGGCCTGGTTGCAGCTGCCTTTGGTGGTTGCCAGTCCATTTTGTCCGAGTCTGCAGCTCAGCCAAGTATTCTTTGCGCCACCTCGACCAAAAGGATTGTATTAGTTGATTTAATTTTTGGTAATGATTCAGTCTATTGACTGCTACATTCTGCAAATTCTGCTCCGGGATCGCTGCTAAGCTCGTTCCAATGAGAAAGTGACCAGGACTCAGGGGATTTAGGTCTTTGGGGTCATTGGACAGCGGACAGAGGGGACGGGAATTCAAGCATGATTCAATTTGACATAATACAGGGCTAAATTCCTCACATGTTAATAGTGAAGCATTTGCTACCCTTTTCAAATGATATTTTACTGATTTGACCCCTGCTTCCCAAAGTCCGCCAAAGTGCGGAGTCCTTGGTGGTATGAATTGCCACTGAATAGATAAATTGGCTAAGTATTTATCGATTTTTTCATTTGAATTTTCCAAAAATTCATAGATCTCCCTTAATTCATTATTCGCCACCCTAAAATTAGTGGCGTTATCCGAAAACATTTTACTGGGTTTCCCTCTTCGCGAAATGAAACGTTTAAACGCATTTAGGAAGCTATCAGTGCTTAAAGACATTACTACTTCTAAATGTAAATGTATCGCTTTGGACACCATACATATAAATAGACATATATAAGATTTTACGCTGTGAGTCTTACGGCTAACACCTGACTTAATCATAATGGGTCCGCAGTAATCCACTCCGGACAATTGAAATGGACGACATTCCGTTATTCGTTCGGCCGGTAGGTCCGCCATCAGTTGTTGTTCTGTTTTCGGGTTACATCTAAAACATATAATACAGTATTTCAGAATCTTTTTAATTAAGTTTTTACCCATAATTGGCCAGTATTTCATTCTTATTAACGCTAACAATGCCTGCATTCCTGCATGTAAATATGAATAATGGTAATGCTCGACAATAAGTTCACTTAATTTATGATGTGAAGGTAGTACTATGGGGTGTTGTTGGCTTTCCGATATCATTTTTCCGTTGGACAACCTACACCCCACCCGGATTAAATCTTTAAATAAATAAGGATTTAATGACTTTAACCTACTACTATTCTTTACATTACTCCCGGCCTGCAAGGCCCTCGACTCTTCTGGGAATGCGAAACATTGTGCGCGAGATATTAATATGTGAAGCGAATTTTCCAATTCGTAAACAGTTAGCGCTCCGCCACGCCTTTACAAAGAATTTCTGCAATTAAAAATAAATCATAAAATATAAGCTGCCACCCTTTGCAATTTGGTTAAGCAAGAGTATCTGGAAAATATTTCCCAATCCTGTTTTACTGCTGAAATTAAAGTTAGTTTTAATCTTTCTTCGCCTGAAGTCAACCAGGTGGGGCCATGCCACCAAATGTCAGACTTAAGTAGTTGCGACGCCTTAGTGCCTCTGGATAAAACGTCCGCCGCATTATCCTCTGACCTTACATGTTTCCATTGTGAGGGTTGACTGGACTCCTGGATTTCAGCTACCCTATTGGCCACAAATGTGTTCCACCTTGCTGGCTGTCCACGAATCCAGAATAGCGTTATCATGGAATCGCACCAGTAGGTTGTATCTATTTCATTTAAGTTCATAGCTATTTTGACATAGTTTACTAACTTTGTAAGTAAGACAGCACCACAAAGCTCCAGCTTTGGTAGTGATATGCTTTTCAAAGGTGCCACCCTTGATTTTGATGTGACTAAATTAGAAGTTGTGTTTCCCGATTCATCAGTAGACACTATATATATATACAAGCTGCATAGGCCTTTTCTGACGAGTCACAAAATCCATGCAGATGCAGTTTAACTTGATGTTTGCAAATTACCCTTCTCGGTATTTTTAAATTATTCAAAAGAAGTAATTCATTTATATACGAATTCCACGCATTCATCTGGTCAGATGGAACATTTTCGTCCCACTGAATCATAGCTTGCCACAAACCTTGCATTATCAATTTTGCGACTAAAGTTATTGGGCCTATCAGTCCCAATGGGTCAAAGGTAGAGGCGATACATGATAGCATTTGGCGTTTGCTTTTAACGCACGTTTCTAAGGGCTTTACAATGTACTGAAAATAGTCTTGCTGGTTATTCCACGACAACCCTAAAATTTTCTTTTCCTATGGGTTATCAGTAATAATCATATCTGTATCACTCTCTGGTTTCGAACTTATAGAGGGTAAATTTGATCGCCATTTTCGTAAATTCATGCCAGCAGATGCCAAAATGCTGCTTAACTGGTGCTTAATAGTCGTCACATTTTCGTCGCCAGTTATCAGATCATCCATATAAAAATTGTATTTTAGGATTTGACTGACCTTTCTGTATGCTTCTTGATTTTCCGTTCCTAACTGCTCCAAGCATCTGGTAGCCAGAAAGGATGATGGTCCCAAACCGTAGGTGACGGTATTGAGTTGATAGTGTCGGATTTCTTCTTCCGGAGAGTCCCTCCAGACTATGCGCTGCAAATCTCTATCCTCCGGCTGCACCAATATTTGACGATACATCTTCTCGATGTCAGCAGTTAATGCATACTGGTGCTTTCTGAAAAATAATAATTGTGCACAAAAATCCTTTTGTAAAACTGGCCCTACCATGAGGGCGTCGTTTAATGATATACCGGTTGATGACTTGGCTGATCCGTCAAACACGACCCTGGTTTTGGTTGTCGAGCTAGACTCCTTCATCACTGCGTGGTGTGGCAAATAATAACAAATTTTATCTTTTGGCGGTGCTTCGCACAGCGTCATATGCCCCAATTCCCAACTCTTTCATGAATTTTTTATAATCTAGCATCAGGTCTTTATTGGTAAGGAATTTCTTCTCCATATTATAGAATCTTTTTTCAGCCATCTTTAGGGTTTCACCCATTTGATTAATATTAGGCCGCAGCGGTAATCTTACCGCAAAACGTCCTTTCTCATCTCTTTCATGCGTGTGTAAGAAGCTCTCTTCACATGCTCTTTCTTCGTGGCTTCTATGTTTTACAGAAGCTAGTTCCTCTATTTTCCAAAAGCTTTCTAATTGCTTATGTAATAAATTTAAAGATAAATGACAGTAATTTACTGGCTTTTTTTTTTTTTTTTTTTACAGTGAATACCGCACTAGAATCTTAACTGCTCCCGTCTGGAGCCAGTGAGACTATGGCATCCCCAATTGGGGTATGTTATGAGGCTGAAGGTAGTGGGGAGGGGAAGGAGGTGGGGAAGAGGAAGGTTGGGAAGTACCTGGCTATTCAGATCTGGTCACCAAACACGGCTAAAGCCATTTTCAAGCAACGTTTCAATTCTGAATGGTGGTCTTACACCAGGGCTATACTGATAGTATCTTCCACTCTGGAACGTGCCGCAAATATACTATATATTATTTTAAATGATTAAATTGTGAAATAACACAAATTAATCATATATAATTTATTTGCGCACGCCGGGTTCGAACCCGCGACCTCCGGATTGTGAGTCAAGAGTCTTAGCCACTGGACTACGGAGGTCGTCGAATTTGGTTTCGTCGTTTTTGGTTTCGGAGTGGAGATAGGTCCGGATACAAGCCATCCTAGCTCGGTCCTTTGTAGTGTGAGCCCCACATCTCCAATCCTCATTCGATCGGTATGCAAGACTTCCCAAAATATCTCCGCTCCCAATAGTAGATCTATCGGGCAGGTAATGTTGAAGTTCGGATCTGCTAATTGGAGACCGCTGGGGATCCCAGCGTCTTTTTTCAGAAAGGAAATTTGCGGCAGATTACTGGTCACTTCAGGTATTATCAGGCATTTTATCTTCTTTTCGTATTTGGAATAGCTTGAAGTTATATTTAATTCAACTTTAGATTTTATATTTAAAATCTTATTGTGGATTCCCGTGACCGGAATGTTGGCCCTTTTCGCCTTTAATTTTAATTTATTTGCAAATTCCTCACTTATAAAGTTCGATTGAGCCCCAGAATCTAGCAAAACTCTGGCTTGAATTGAATTCCCTGTATTGTTTTTTATGTTGATGATGGCAGTGGACAATAACACGAAATTTTGTTCTACCTTCGCGGCATGATTTGATACTAAAGGCGCTTCCTTCGCGGAAGATGTTGATGCCCTTTCGTGTTTTGATTCCTCTTGCCTTTTAAAATGTAAAGTATTGTGATTTTCACCATCGCATTTACGGCAATTGAATTAAGATTTGCAATCCTTTAATTTATGACCGGGGTTTAAACATTTTAAACAAGCGCCTAATTTGTGCATTTTATCAATTCGTTCTTACGGTTTTAATTCCAAAAATTTGCGGCAATAATAAATCGATTGTCGTTGCAATTTAAACATTTTAGTTTTTGAACGGATAATGAAACCATAGCTTCCTTTTTATAATTATTGCAGATTCGCTTTTCCCGGATTAATTATGTTCTCGTTATTTGCCGATGCTTCTAGTACTTGGGCCCTTATTTATTTATTTTGAATTTCATGTCCGGCTGGGCTTTTACATACATTATTTTTAAACAAAGAACATCTAAATCTAAATGTGCATAACAAAATAAAAAACAAAATCATAAACAAAACAAAAACAAAATCAAAATCAAAATCAAAATCAAAATCAAAATCAAAATCGAAATCGAAATCCAAATCAAAGTCAAAATCAAGATCGAAATCAAAATCAAAATCAAAACCAAAATCAAAATCAAAATCAGAATCAAAATCAAAATCAAAATAAAAATCAGAATCAATATCAAAATCAAAATCATAACCAAATCTAAAACAAAAATAGAGTAAAAAAACAAATTGAAATAAAAACAAAATACTTCACCATGCAAGATGGAAAAACTGTAGACTGGGAAAAGTGCAATACATGTGAAATAATTCGAAGCAGAGCTATGCAGTTGGAATTATTAAATTTGTGGTTCTTCTTTCAGATATAAATTTAACTATAACTTGTTTATATTTAGTGAATGATGTGTTAAATATGTCAACAACATCTTTATAGTCATTAGCCAAATTTTGTATACGGCGTACAGGGGTATACAATTGTGATTCAGTGTTAGAGTTGTCACAATAGAATGGTAGATAGTGCCTCGATGTTGAATTGCGAGGTATATGGAAAGAAATCAAGTATAATAGTTCTGGGCTGTCAATTATTGAATTTATGATTTTATGTAAACATGTTAGGTCATATACTATTCTACGTTCGGATAATTTTAATAAATTAAGTTGGCATAGTAGATAATCATAGTTGATACATTCCCTTGTAATACCCATTCTGAAATTAATATATCTTAAGAATTTATTTTGAATTCTTTCTATCGTAGGTGAATGACTAGCATAACTAGGTGCCCATACTGTCGAGTTGTACTCGATTTGACTCCTAACCAATGACATGTACAATTTTTTAATGGTTTGAATATTTTAAAATTGGCTGCAAATTCTTATCACAAAACCCAACATTTTCAAAGCTTTATTTGATGTAATTTCAATATGATTTATAAATTTCAGTTTTTGATCAAAGTTTACACCTAAATCATTCACCTCGGTTACAGCTGTTAGAACTACATCATTAACGGAGTATTCATAAATTATTGGATTTTTTATTCTATGAAATCTCATAATAAAACATTTACTTAAGTTTAGTTGTAGATGGTTCTCTTGGCACCAAACAAAAAATACAAGCATTTAATAAATTCTTCATAGGTAGGTAGATTATTTTTTGTTGGGTATTGTTCCCAATGAGCTCTTGTATTTGAGTCTAGCTTGTTTGATAACAAATAAATTAAAATTACATCCCAATTTTTCGTAACTATATTTAAATTATTTAGCGATTTTAAATGCAATTGCGCCTCATCCAATAGGCTCCTTATTGCGACGTGATTTTCTGCCTTTACATCCGGTAATCTAAACAACTAGTTTACATAATTATTTTAGAGTTTTCGTATCTGTCCGTAAGCATCTCCCAGGCCGTAACATAATTGTCGATATGCATAGGCAATGCTGTTATGAGTTTAAATGCTTCCCCTTTCAGACAAGATCGCAAATAATAAAATTTTTGTACGGCATCTAGGTTAGAATTGCTGTCTACTAATGAAATAAATGCATCTCGGAATTCTATCCATTCGCAATATTCCCCTTTAAATTTTGGCAATTCTATAATAGGTAGTTTGATATTATTGTTAGCCTTGACCGCGGAATCCCTTTTAGCTAAATTTTCTTTCGCGCTGGCCAATACATTGAAATAATCGTCTTCAAAGCTCGCTCGTTCGCTTTCATCATCCTCGGGAGATAATGCATTTATCTTATCCTGAATTTCTTCAAACTTATCAAGTAAAGGTTCGAAACGGTGAATACGGAGTTCCAATTCGTTCTGTGTCAGTGAACCCTTGTTTAAGAATTCCCTGAATTGAGTAACTTTTCCTTTACAAATTCCCCGTTGAGCGACAGGGCCGGATCTACGAAATCTGGCGCCCTGTGCAGTAGGTACCGATGGCGCCCCCCCCCCCCTACATTTTGATTTAAAAAAATTTCACCCCAAAGAATATAACCTCAAATTTGTACCTTGCATTTCCCCTGTGTTGAGCGAACAAACACCAAATTGAGCGAAAAAACACTGACGTATGGTATCAACGGCTTACGAAAGACGCTTTCACTGACACCGTAAAATAACAAATCCAACATCCAACAAATCTAATAGATATTAATTATACATTTAACGAATTTCAAATAACTGTCAACACGTTCAACCTGCAAATCCTGCAAACCGTGCGATGCATAAATATACCAATCCCGTGCGATGCTTTTGTTAATGGAATTTACTGAAGATTTCATAAGAAAATGGACTTTAACTACCTTCTCCTAGAGACTTAAATCGTACAAAATAAAACAATAGCGAGCGTACACACTAACTAAAATTGTCAGCATTTTGAAAGGCGCAAGTCGGTTTGTTTGATTCTCTAGAACAAAAATACCGCGCTGTGATTGGTTATTGAATTTGGATCGCACCCATTCGTCGTAAAAGATATATGGAAAAATAGATCTTACGTTTAAACTAAATATATGGAATTTGTAAAAAAATTCTGTAACTGACTATAAATTCGTAAGCCGTTTATACCAACCTGATGCGTGCGCATTCTGTTTCTTTGGAAACTTTTGCTAGAGCGTAATAATTATGTGGCGACCAGAACGGTCGCCCTCTTTAGCCACAATCCTTGCGCCGCCACTGATACAGCCAGCATATTCTCGAAAGGTACAATCTACCTACAGTTGTAGTGTGTCACGCCGCACACGGCTAAACATTTCGGGAAGCGCATCGAAAGGCCTTGACTCAACAGCCGTCACATTCTTACGGCCGCGGAATGTTCCAGAGTCTTCTCTTCTTTGCGCGGGCGCTCAACATTACTTGGCGTTCCGGGTACTCACACGGTCGGCTATATAAAGCGCAGCGACACCGCGCTAATCAGTCAGTCAGTTCCAGTCTCTAGTATCAGTAACATCACCAACGCATAGACAGTGCATAAAGTGATAACGTTCCAGTGCGGTAACCGCCAGGTCCACGGCGACGTGCCGGACCTGTGCCGGTGCATCATCAACCTTCGAGGACGCAACAAGCGACACAATTGCCCTCGACATAAGGCCCGCCGCACCTTCTTGTCACGCAGGCAGCAACTTCTCAGCCACTGAGACTTCCTTCTCCTCAGGTTCACCGCAGCCATCTCCGCGACACCGCGTCGAGCATTTATCCTGGACGTCAAGGTCTTCTCCACCAATGCGGTGCAGAACTACATGCTGGCGACATGCAGACCCGTGGTCTGCTCCACCACTGCATCACCGACCTTCATCACTGCATTACCTACGAGCATCATTATCATCAGCGCTCCTGTCTACACTGTTACTTCATACTAAATTTACCATCGCTACGTAGCCCAGCAATAAAGACTGACTCATACATCGACTGACGCCTTTCATTCAACCGTCCTCGTCTCTGCCGATCCGCGCGTCCGCTCCCTCAATTATTTCGTACTATGGGTAATTTTTAAACGATTGAGGGAATATTATAACTAAATTTTAATACTATATTTATTTTCTCACGGCGCCCCTTCGGAGTTGGCGCCAGGTTTTTGCACGTTTTTGAACGTATAGCAGATCCGGCGCTGAGCGATTAGCGCTTTTAAATCCATATTGATTCAATCAGGCGTCTACTTACAGTTCACAGAGTAATCTAAATCACAATCACCATTAATCAACTAATATTTACTGTACTAAAGCACCGATAACCTCACAAATGATCGTTATTGACTTCCCAATCCGTCACAACATGACAATCATAAATGACAATAATAATATTGAATACTATACTGTGCTATACTGACTAACTAACTAACCATCACGCCGTTTCCCCGCAGGGGTAGGCAGAGAGGACGGACCGCCAAACAACTCGGTCTTGGCACACACTCTTTGCCTCACTCACATTCATACATCGTCTCATACATTCTCTTCTATTATTCTGACTTTTGACATGGCCCGACTCAAGTATCTGATTCACTTGATCGTGCCATGTCTTCCTCGGATGTCCACGACTTCTTCTACCATTCACATTTGCGTCGTATATTCTTCTTACACTGCTTTCTTCGTTCATTCGCTCTACATGCCCAAACCATCTGAGGGTCCCTTTCTTAATCAGTGCTATACTGACGCCGTCACTGTGCTATACTGACGCCGTCAATTTTGTCTATTCGCCCATAGAGTATTTGTAGTAAAACTGCTTTACCGGCTTCGCGGTTAATTCAAATGAATATTTCAAACAAACATTATTTTAATCTTGGAATTAATAACATTGCTGTAGTTTTTTCGCAATAATCTTATTACCTACTGCAATATCGAGTTATTTTTTTGTAGACTTGATCATACCGGCTTGCAACAATTTTTTATGAGTAATTCACAATATTGATGTCATTAATTTTTGCTTTTTTAAAGGGATTTTAATGGTAAGGTAGGTAGTATGGATATGGATTGGTCACTTGCCCATTTTTTTCTCTGATGGCCTCTGCTGCTGGCTGGATGCTGGAAGCTGCATGTTGGCTGGATGTCCCTTCTTCAGTGCTGGTTCCTTTTATTAATTTAAACACTCGCGTTAAATTATCCGGCTCGTAGGAGCTAATGTAAAATTTTGGAAGAAGGTAACTTGTAAATAAAATGTATCATTCAGGAAATTAAAAGGACTAGTGAAATTTATTGTTATATTCCCAATTACATTGTGAATATCGTTAGATCCAACTACCCACGGCAGACCAAGGAGTTTATGTTGTTTATGAGGCTACGTTGAAGAGAAGAGAATTAAAAAACCCGCAACTCGATCTTTTATAAATTATTTGCCTGGCCGAGTGGGAGTTTGCATCTAGCGACATCTATTAATAATTCTTACAATTAATTAGTTTGGTTCCCAAACAAACAATTCATTTTATCTACATATTTTGAGAGGTGTGAGTCCTAGCTAAAAACTAACCCAAAAATGTATACACAAACTAAATATCAATTCTCTAGTATATCAATGCACTGTTACAGACCACTATGCTACTATCACCTCCATTTCCCATAGAATACAAAAATCACCAGCATGTACTATACAACTAAAGAAAATTTCATATGATACTCTCTTCAAACTGGTTTCCAAGGAAAACTGGTCAAATTTTTATAAACTTAGTGATCCAAACTTAACCTGTGAATCTCTCATCGACATCCTTCATAAACACCTAAAAAATGCTACATCCAACACAAAAAACAACCAAAGTAGACGTGAAATTAAACTAAAACCTTGGATAACAAATGGCATTTTACATCGCATTCGTAAGCGTGACAAACTTCATAAATATTGTAAAAATAATCCTACTGACTATGAATCTCTCTTATTTTATAATTATAATGCTGCTAATGACAATAAACAAATCTGGAATATCGTCAAAGAAATATGCTACACCGAAAAAGTGACCACACCTATTAACAAGATCACCATCGCAGATAAAACATTTAATGCAACTGAAAACTCGGAAACAATCACAAATCATTTCAACCAATTCTTCTCCACTATCGGATCAGACCTAGCAAATAATATTCTAAATAAAACTAAAGCATCTGAAGATAGCCTTGCAAACAATATCTCTCTAGATAATATGAGTTATAACATTTTCACTCTCACTCCAACAACAGAACAAGAAATCGATGAAATCATCACTTCACTCAAAAATGCACACTCAACGGGAATTGACAATATATTCACTAAACTAATTAAACACCTTAAACCAATCATCACTAAACCCCTTGAACATATCACGAATCTAAGTTTTCGAACTGGCCTTTTCCCAAACACCCTAAAACATTCAACAATTATTCCTGTCTTTAAATCAGAGGACAGATCATCCGTGAATAACTATAGGCCAATATCCTTGCTGAGTCCGATCTCAAAAATAATTGAAAAAACGGTAAAACGAAGACTCTACAAATTTCTTGAAGACAATAAAATCCTGTCAAGAAATCAATACGGCTTCCGCAAAGATCGTAGTGCCTCAGATGCAATTGCAGCTTTTACTTAATTAATATCCGATAACCTCGATAAAGGTCGCAAAACCCTCGCTGTTTTCTTGGATCTAGCAAAAGCCTTTGATACTGTATCTCACCGCATACTTCTGAAAAAACTCGTGCAGATAGGAATAAAAGGGATTCCGCTTGAATGGTTTAAGAGCTATCTAACAAACAAATCCCAGTCAACTATTATCAATTCCGCTAAAAAATACAGAAGTTCAAGTTTACAAATCACGTATGGAGTGCCCCAAGGTAGTGTATTAGGCCCACTTCTCTTTCTAATATACATTAACTCTTTATGCAATTTGAATACTGGTGGCACTAAATTATCCTTCGCTGATGACACGGTTATCGTATTTGAAGGTGAAAATTTGAATTCAACCTTTGAAAAAGTAAAATGTAATAAAACACTGGTTAGATTCCAACCTCCTCACTCTTAATATTGATAAAACAAAATACCTACTTTTTTCTATACGGAAACCAAATCTCCCCCAAAACTATCATAAACTTACCATACATTCATGTTCACAGAACCCTAACACGCCTACATCACTTTTGAAATTAAGTACTTAGGGGTTATTATTGACGATCAACTGCGTTGGGAGGCACACATCAATTCTGCAACAAAAAGGCTTCGCAAATTATGCTACAGTTTCTACTCTCTCAGATCTATTCTTAACCTACAAACACTGAGATGTGTTTACTTTGCACTTTTCCAATCAATTGCTACATATGGTATTGTGGGATGGGGAGGGTGTGCAATGTCAATTCTTTATCCCATGGTCTTAATTCAAAAACTTCTGCTAAGAATAATATTTAAATGTAACCCATCACACCCATCAGAGCCACTTTTTAAAAAACTCACAGTGTTAGACATCCGACAACTATACATAAAGACAATTCTCATATTCCTATGGAAAAATGATTTGATGGAAAAAACACAAAAAAAAATTCACACTCGGTACTCTTCACACCTAAAATGCATAATTCCTACAACTAAAACAACTTGTTCTCCTATATTGCCCCCAAAATGTTTAACTTACTGAGTATTGATACAAGGAAAACTGACAAGCTTTATATCATAAATGTACAGGACCAGCGCCGGATCTGCCATACGTTCAAAAACGTGCAAAAAACCTGGCGCCAACTCCGAAAGGGCGCCGTGAGAAAATAAATATTGTATTAAAATTTAGTTTTAATATTCCCTGAATCGTTTAAAAATTACCCATAGTACGAAATAATTATTATGCTCTAGCAACACTTTCCAAAGAAACATAATGCGCACGCTTCAGGTTGGTATACGGCTTACGAATTTATAGTCAGTTACAGAATTTTTTTACAAATTCCATATATTTAGTTTAAACGTAAGATCTATTTTTCCATATATCCCTTACGACGAATGGGTGCGATCCAAATTCAATAACCAATCACAGCGCGGTATTTTTATTCTGGAGAATCAAATAAACCGACTTGCGCCTTTAAAGCGGTTAAAACAATATTTTTATATGTGATTTTGACCCTTATATATAAAGAAACTGTATGAAAGTCAAGCTCAGAATGACTTGCGCTAACAGTACTGTTAATACAGCCAAAACTTTTATTCATATGGCAGCACTGGAATCTGGAATATTTAAAAAAGCATTTTCTGTGGAGTACGAACGTCATATTTTGCCACAGTTGAACTGTCAAAAGTCCGTCGATGTTTGGTCACAAAAACTTATAAAAACCTATGAATTCATCAAATAAACACAAGTAATAGTGTTTTTATCGATAGTTTATTGTTCAAAAAATGTGTTTCAGTCAATAAAATATACGATAGTTCAAAATAAATGCACAAAATATTACTTCAAAAGTGCTCTTTCCGAGATTTTATACGAAGTATGGGCAACAAATCCTGGCACAAGAAAGGTTAAATGTATAATTAATATCTATTAGATTTGTTATTTTACGGTGTCAGTGTAAGCGTCTTTTGTAAGCCGTTGATACCATACGTCAGCGTTTAGTGTTTGTATGGTGTTTGTTCGCTCAACACAGGGGAAATACAAGGTACAAATATGAGGTTATATTCTTATTACATTTTAGAGCTGGTCAGAAGCTGTAGATGCTATTCTTGTGTTGTACGTTGCCATGGAAACGTATTTGTATTTGCTTTTTCTAATAATATTCGCGTTGGGTATATACATAAACGCAGTAAATCTCAAAAATGTCTAATGTACCTAGTTTAGCGAAACCACCCGCATTGTCTCGTAACCTATATTTTTAATCATGGTACGGGCACAAACAAACAATTCGTTGTATTATTTTAAAGCATAACTTGCAAAAACAGTTTTTCCTAAAATAATTAAAATAGCACCATAATTTTATGTTTACCCAATAGATTCAAAGAGTATAGGGCTCCTGGCGATTCTCTCTTTAAAAAAAAACGAGTGTGAGATCTACCGCCAGGGCACTTGGAAAAGTTACACCCTTTATTTGTCTTGATTTAAAGTATTTGATAAATTAGTGTAAAAAAAAATTAAATATAAAAAAAAAAAAAATTGGGGTGAACGAATTTTTAATCAAAATAAAAATGAGGGGGGGGGGGGGCGCCATCGGTACCTACTGCACAGGGCGCCAGATTTCGTAGATCCGGCCCTGTACAGGACTGTTTATTTACAAAGGGGAGGAACTATTTTAAAGAATGCCTGAAGTCAACAAATTAAGTTAATTTGTTTTATTATTATTATTTTTAATTTAATTTAATTTTATTTTACATTCAAATTAAAAACAAAAAAAAAACATTTTGATAATGATCATATTAATATTTATATTTGGATAATTAATTTTCAACATCTCCACAAGAAGAGTTATTCATTTATTTATCTATCTATCATGTTATTATGTACCTATTTCATTTAAGCGAAAAAGCAGCCAACAATAAGAATGGTTTATTGCTTATACTATCTACTTAATTGCGAAATCACTTAAAGAATTCGTTGTTATACAAAAATATTGCACCTAGCTAAACAATGTATTAACCAATAACAATTCTTACATTTATATAATTATATATTCATAATTCGACTACCATAATACGGGCATGTGCCTAGCGTAGTATTCGAATCACTGTAAAACTGTACACAAATTATATAATGAATAAAGAAAAAAAAAATGAATAAAAAAAAAAATTTCAAAGTGCTTTTACAAAATCACATTTTTAATTTTTATAGGTACTCTAGCATGCGTTGCTATGCCATTTAATATAGAAATAGTTTCTCCCTGCGCGTCCTTTCCCATTCGTCCCGTTCACCTTTCTCCTCCCCTTCTTCTACGGCGTCCCCTTCCCCTCTCACATTCCCACTCCTCCTCTTCCACCTTCCCACTCCTCACTCTACTCCCCCCCCCCCCTTCCCCCGTCCCACGAACCCCTCTTCCGAGTTCCCCTCCCCATCCCGTATTCACCTCCCCTCTCCCTCGGTTCCGCCTCCCGAGTTCCCCTCCCCCCTCCTCGAGTTCCTCTCCGCCCTCCTGGTTTCCCCTCCCTCCTCCTGCATTCCATATATTCATTCCCGATACATTCAGTTTTCAAACAGATCGCGTGCCACCTATTACAATTTATATATAAATTTCATAATGCCAGAGCTCAATAGATTTATTCAAAATAAAGAACAAAAAAAAATTATCCTATTTGGTGCAGTCTTTCGGAAGTTATGCCCATACATACGTATGGGCATAACTATACCCATATATTATGATAGATATTAACTACGACGCCAACAAAGCACTCTTTTTATTACTAGATAAATTTTAAAAAAAAACATCGTTTTCAAGGCAAAAATGTATTTGCTTTTCTTCTCACGTTTGTAATAAATTGATTATATTATTATGAAATTGTTTTTTTTAACTATCTTACTCGCAATTTTTTTCATATTTTCTACCATTTAAAGCTTTCCTGGACTATGACAAACATTTCAAACCCAAAATCAGTTAAATCAGCCCAGCCGTTCTCGAGTTTTAGCTAGACAAACGAATAGCAATAGATCTTTATATTTAGGGGGATAGATAGCGATAGATAAATAAGTTATTCAGGAGTGTAATTATAAGCATCTAGTATTATGTATATACATTCGTTTAATATTCATACCAATTTATTATTAACGTTATTTTTTAAGTCGATTTTACGTTTGAAATTCTAAATAATACACAAAGAATTATAATTTTATATTAGGTACATATTATTTTGGGGGTCAAATTATCGGTAGATCAGCTGTCCCCAAGAAAATAAGGAGGTATAAATATAATCTATCAAGAAAAAAAAAAAAAATAATTATAAACGACCAAGTGTTGGTCGATGGACAGTTCTGTTTAGAAAGCTGGACACCAGAAGGAAGAAGGGAGAAATTGTTGGTACTATTTATGTTTGAGTGTATTGGCGTGGCTCCTAAAAATGGCGTGCTCATTTTTAGGAGTACGTACTGGCTGTCGCCTAAGCGTTACAATGAATGTAAAAATGCCAAAACTTTTGTTTGACAAAGAGTATTTTAAGTTGAGAGCAAGATCGCATCGTTTACATACTTGGTCAGAATCGTAATGTTTTTTAGCATCAACATTCTAAGTAGTTCGTTGATCGCCATACTCACATTAAAAAATAATGTTTTCAGAAAGATGTCCTATGGTCAGATCCCTCACTGTGAACTTCAACTGCTTTAATTTTAAAAAAACCGAGATGGACTGTCACAAGTATCTGCCTTATGGGTCCGTGATTACTTCCATTTGCAAGTCCGGGCATCACAATCCCAACAATGATCTTGAAGAACTGACTTGCAGGCAAGGCGGGAATTGGGATAAACCTATTCCAGTTTGTCAAACAGGTGGAGTATTTTTTTCTAATTTATTTCTCATTGATATGCCAAATCAACTATTTTACTCCGATTCATAAATGGAACATTATAAAGGAATTTCAGCGTCTATGTCATAAATTGTACAACGGAACGGGTCGCGTATTCCCAAACCCTAACGCGTTTCAGTCGCTCTACTATCTGAAATGCGTTAGGGATTGGAATGCATAAATCACCTTCCAACACTACCGCGTTTCAGTCGCACTACCGACTGAAACGCGTTAGGGATTGGAATGCATAAATCACCTTCCAAACACTACCGCGATTCAGTCGCTCTACCGATCCTGTTGAAAGACCACATTTCAGAATTCAGACTGTAATATACGTAGAACCCATAAATACATAGTAATAGGTCTACATAACAAAAATAAAAAAGGATCCTTTTTTATTGTGAATACCTCATAAGGGGCTATCCATAAATTACGTCACACGAATTTTATGATTTTTTGACCCTCCATAATAATATCTTCTCACCGCGATTGATTACTGCCATCTTTTGAAATATTTAGAAAATAGCTTTTAGATTAAAATCGAACCGTAAATGGAAAAATCAAAGGGCGCCACACGACAGTGGGCATTTGCTAGTAATTACAAATCCCGGATTTCATTGTTATGAAGTTTAAAATTATTAAATTTCCTTTAACTAACTAACTAACTAACCATCACGCCGTTTCCCCGCAGGGGTAGGCAGAGAGGACGGACCGCCAAACAACTCGGTCTTGGCACACACTCCTTGTCTCGTTAACATTCATACATCGTCTCATACATGCTCTTCTATTATTCTGACTCTTGACATGGCCCGAATCAAGTATCTGATTCACTTGGTCGTGCCATGTCTTTCTCGGGCGTCCCCGACTTCTTCTACCATTCACATTTGCGTCATATATTCTCCTTACACTACTTTCCTCGTTCATTCTCTCTACATGCCCGAACCATCGGAGCGTTCCTTTCTTGATCTTACTCATCACGATTACATCAGCCTTGCATTCTTTGTGAATCTCCGCGTTTCTCACACGATCATACATGGTTTTACCACACATACGCCTCAGGGATCTGATTTCTACAGTATTCATTCTACTTTCATCCTTCCTCTGCCAGTTCCATGCCTCACTGTCATACATCAGGGATTTTCTTCAAAAACTGGAGAAATGTAATACTAACAATGTCCCGTAACGTTTTTTTAAATAAACTAATCCAAAGATTTGTAATAAGCGTTTAAAAATACACGAAAATTGATGTTTATGAAACAATTTAACTAAGAATATATATTTTTTTTTTTAAATTTCTTTCGAGGTTTAAAAGAAAACCTCTACACCTATACTTTGAGGATCTTCAGCTGTTAAAAATATTCTGTATAGCATACGCAAAACGGTCAGAATAAGGTTGTATTTCTGATTTGTTTTTGATAAATGCTAAGCCTATGTTAATTTTAAAAATGTATAAAAAATATTTTTCATTTTAAAAACTTTATGTTTATCGAATTGCGTAATAATTTTATCATTATTTCAAATTAATAAATGATTACATTTGGCCTTAAACAACACTAAGTCTGTTAAAGGTTTTTTGAATAAAACTTTTACTTGTATTATTTAAAAATGCATGAATGTCTAAAATCTGCACACGATCACAACTTTTTTACACATTACACTTTGTTCATAATAGTTTTAGAGGCTAAAAGGGTAGGTACTTTAATTTTGCAGTTAACATAACAGTTTTTTTGCAGATTGCGGTTTAGAAAAGGCCTTCGGTGGAGTACAAATAGTAAAAGGTGTCCCTGTTAAAAAAGACACCTTCCCTTGGCACGTGGGGATCTTCCAGTGGGACGAATCAAAAAATACCACCGAACAGATTTGCGGAGGTTCTATTATACATGCCAATCTTGTTATCAGTGGTAAGTGTTTTTAATGATGCATATACAAATATTTTACTTTTTTTCAATAATATATATCAAATCAATTTTGTTATTTCACACTACTCTAAGCTTTACCCCATTCAACCCAGTCAGTCCACCTCTTTCTAATTATGATGACAATTTATAATGAATATTTTCATCTAGTGATAGTAAGCAATACCGATATAAAATACCTAGGCATTGCAGTAGAGTAGATGATCAATGGCTAAAATTTTCCACACACATGCTCAAAGACAGAGTTAGGAAACTGACATACATCTCTAGATGTCTATTACATTTTCTAAATTAAAATTTACTCACAAATATTTAATAAATTTGAGAAATATTTAATAAAAATTAAGAGAAAATTTACTCGTATTTTGCCTTCTGTCAATCGATAATACGGTTTGGCATTTTAGGACGAGTGGAACTTATAAAAACACATCCACAAACATTTTACAATTTACACAAGTGTACTACCATTTTACAATAATAACCTTAACATTTACAGAAGATACCTTTTAACAATAATAACCTTAATTACCATTGGCGAAGGATTTTATATATTATAATAACCTTTCCTCTACATATACAATTAAATTCCCACCAGAAATTAAACCAGCTTTTTATACTATTAACAATTTTCTAATAAACGCAAAGACAAAGAAGATATTCTAATCCACTCGGGCATTTATAAACTTAGTTGTAATATTGTTCAGCTTTCTACATAGTAAAAACATCACATAATGTAGAAACTAGAATAAAATAACACTTAAGATGCCTAACTAGTTCAGGTTTTTCAGAGTTCGCGGAAAATTTAATAGATAAAGATCATACTTTTAACCGTGATACAGGAATTAAAGTCCTCCACAAAAATGGAATAGATTTAAGACTTAATAATTTAGAAGATTTGGAAAAAAAAATAATATTTTTGACTTTGTGAGTAAAAACTCAAATTATAATATTTAATTAAATGAAGACAATATTAGCGAAACTCAATCAAAATCTGATGACAGAAAAATCAGATAAAGATATTGGTTCCTTTCGGACTCGAACCCAGAAACCTTAGCATTCATGGCCAACTGCTCTACCGATTGAGCTATGGAACCCATTTCCAATTCAGTCACTTTTAACTTCTTGGACTAAGAACTCCCAACACTATCTTCATTTTCTTAACGCACATATTATTGGCTGTGTTATGTCGCGTATTAAAAATAAAATGGATAAATATTTATCCAGACACTATCTAGATAGCATTTAGTTCGGGTTGAATCTTGCAATAATATATAAAGATAGCAGCCAATAATATGTGCGTTAAGAAAATGAAGAAATTGTTTTTTTTTTTTACATTATCTCTACACAGGAGGCCCTGAGGAAAATAATTTCCCTCAGGGCCTATGTCATCTTTGTGGATGCTGTGCGGAGGGTATTTTTGAGGAAAGGAAGGAGTGAACATGGGTCTTGAAGAGACCCATGTTGTAGGAGGGGGGAAACACAGGGGCCGGTAAATCGCTCCACAGCCGAGCTGTTGAACTCAAGAACGAGTCGTAAAAACGACCCGTTCTCGTGTGACTAATGTCAACAGTGTACAAATGTTGGGCACGTGTTTGGCGTGTTTCCCGACTATGCACCGGCGCCGAGGGGATCAATGACGCTATTTCCTCGGAGCATCTTCCATTGTAATACCGGTAAAACAAGGACAGCATTCCCACCTGACGCCTGTGCTCTAAAGATTGCAATCCGTGTGTTAAGAAAGGAGAATCTATCAAACGGACCGCGTTTTGTTTCTGCAAAGAGTCAAGGGTTTCTTTTTAGGTATTTTGGAGCTCCAGACTAGAGGTGGCTGCCAAATTCAACCGTGGGGCGCACTTGCGACTTGTACAGGGTTAGCAGTTGTGTACTATTAAAGTATCTGCGGGCCCTGTACAGTACGCCCAGTTTCTGTGAGGCTAACTTAACTCAGGTTTCGATGGAGCCCCCATACCTAAGCTGGTCACGCCAAGCATATCAATGGAGGTCCTGTTCGGAAGAATGCTTCCGTTAAAGGAGACTAAATTATCATTTCGATCCCTTTTAGACATTATCAAACAGGATTGGGTCTTTGAAACATTAAATTCGACGAGGTTATTCTTACCCCAAGACAAAACACTCCGAGGTAACCGTCCATTCTTTACTTCAAAGCCCTCCGAGCTATTGGGGTCTATGTGCTCTTTGGAGGCTTGTCAAGCAAAGAGCTATCATGGACTGTACTGTCATCCGCGTAACAATGAATCGGTTCACATGACAAGAGGTCGTTGATGTGCAACAGAAGCAATGTTGGAGACAGAACCGATCCCTGTGGGACGCCAGCATTTATCGAATGCGAGGAAGAGGTGAAACCGTCAGCAACAAGATTGCTATTATAGAAAATCGCCTTCAAAAAGTTGAAAAACTGGAGGAAGAAGTTGTGAAACTAAGACAAGAAGTACGCAGTATGACGGATGAATCTAATAAAAAGGACCAATGGGCAAGGCTTCAAAACCTGGAAATAAGGGGGATTCCGGAAAAGAAAGGTGAAAACCTAATTACCCTCATTTCAAATATCGCTAGCCTGAGCAACATGAAACTCGGCGAAAGGGATATGGAGTTCGTAACTCGAGTTGCTCCCAAAGGCAGCGACTCAACTGGGACGTCAAAACCAAAATCAGTAGTCGTAAAATAAACCAACCGGAACTTGAAGAACCAGCTCCTGCAGGCGATTAAAGATCGCAAGGGGATCACCTCAACGAAGAAATAGAAAAGGCTTTATGCTTGCCATTCAAGATAGAGTCATTAATACTAAAAATTATAGGAAGCATATCATCAAAGATGCAAATCAAATTGATGATTTATGTAGAAAATGTTTGGCTTTTCCGGAAACTATAGAACATATTATATCGGGATGTTCTGCATTAGCGCCGTCCGAGTATACATTTAGGCACAATCAGGTTTCAAAAATAATTCACCAAAGTTTGGTAATTAAACATAACTTGATTGACTGCCGTAGTGTACCATATTATGAATATGAACCAAATTCATTTTTAGAAAATGAATTTTATAAAATTTATTATGATAAAACTATTCTAACAGACAGAACAATTAGTCATAATAGACCCGATATAGTTTTACATGACAAAATTAAGAAAATAACTTATATCATTGATGTCGCTATTCCAAATTTTTGGAATATTCAGAAAACTGTTTCTGAAAAAATAAGAAAATATACAGATTTAGGAAATGAGATTAAAAGAATTTGGCATTCTCAGACTATAAAAATATGACCATTTGTTATTTCGGCTACTGGCATTATACCTAGCTCTCTCATTCAAAATTTAGGCGTATTAGATTTGTCAAAAAATTTGTACATAAAAATGCAAAAGTCGGTCATTTTAAATACATGTAGGATTACGAAAGATTTTTTAAATATTTATATTGAGGGATCAGTAGGATTTATCGGACCAGTTAGGATTTCATCAGAGCCGAACCCTCTTATATGAAAATATCGGGAGTCGGTGAAATATTTTCCCATTATG
Source organism: Limnephilus lunatus (assembly GCA_917563855.2). Taxonomy (NCBI): domain Eukaryota; kingdom Metazoa; phylum Arthropoda; class Insecta; order Trichoptera; family Limnephilidae; genus Limnephilus; species Limnephilus lunatus. The sequence goes on along the minus strand of OU830603.1, from coordinate 43,205,509 downwards.
TTTCTTGTGGATTGACGTATTGTTCTTGTATTGTTTTGTATTTATTATACTTATATAGTGCACTTACATTGCGTGAATTTACTAGATATTCATTTGTGGAAAAGTGTGCGGAAGGGTTTAGTCTTTCATTTGGGAAAGATTCAACCCGGACATAAAATCTGGAGCACCGTAAAATATTGAAACTATACAAAATCAATGAAAAATAACAACTTTGGAATACCCACCAACTTGGAATATGCAGGTAAAAAGGCCACTCAAAAGTATAGCTCATCTTTTTGCTGATTTTTTAAAAAGTGTTTATGAATGTGATGCACCAGTTTCTGCTAGTACAACATCAAATTTTACCACTGATCATAATCTTAATTTTTCTTGTATCCACATAGAATATAATGATATATTGACTGAACTAAAATTACTAGATCAAAGCAAAAGCGGTGGACCAGATAAAATACATCCTGTATTTTTGAATAATTGTGCTACCAATCTGGCGTATCCTTTATATTTGTTGTTTAATCATTTTTTACAAACAGGATGTTTTCCTACTAAATAGAAATTCAGCTTCCTTACACCTGTTTTTAAAAAAAGGTGATAAACACGTGGTGATTAACTACAAACCGGTGTGCCTTTTATCAACATTTCCTAAAGTTTTTGAAAAAATTCTTCTTAAAAAAATAATTTTTCGATTAAAACACGTTATTTCTCCTAAACAACGTGGTTTCTCTGCTGGAAAATCTACCCATACTAACTTGTTAACGTATCAAAACTATATATCTGATTCCATGTCTAGTAAATGTCAAGTTGATTCTATTTATACCGATTTAAGTAAGGCGTTCGATAAAGTTAATCACGAGTTATTGCTGAATAAACTGTATAAATTCGGTATACGTGGTTCACTATACAAGTGGATAGCCAGTTATTTGATCAACGGAATACTGGCTGTGAAAATTGATGGTATATTTTCATATAAATTCACTGCTACGAGTGGCGTTCCCCAGGGGTCACATTTAGATCCAATTCTGTTTTTATTATTTGTTAATGATGTGTTATATATTTTCCATGATTTTCAAGTATTAGTGTTTGCAGACGATCTGAAATTATTCAAAGCAATTAGAAACATTAATGATTGCCATATATATTTGTTAAGTAGAAATGTCACTTAGTGACAGGTAATTTATTGTATTGAACCTGTAGGAACTACACCGCAAATTAACTTTGAATCCCTTCTCCGGGATTTTTTGGACGCCAAACTCAGACGATGTCTGAGTATGTCAAAATGCGGAGAGCACGTTACTCCAGCCTCAGAGCATGGGCATTAGTTGCTATAACATTCCTGAAAAGGCTTGTACAGGGTCTCACTACAATTAAAACAAGTAGTAGGGTAAATAATATATTAATTGTATTGCTGCTGATAAACAAAATATAAATTAAAATGTAAGGACTCACCCGGGGACCATTTAAATAACACTTTTCTAGCCTAACACTATTTTTAATAACAAACTCTGCCGCCGTACACCCGATGTCTTGTGTAGCCACGGACACCTCCTGGTGACAAAGAAAGTTCAAATCCCTGCAAATCAGCTTGGGCAGGCGATCGTCTCAGCGATCGCACAGAAGGGATGATCGTCCTTGACCCTCGGATAAAGGAGAGAGTTCCCCGACCCTCATAGAATAATTAAAGAAGCCTTATCAATCATGGCGACGCAGCGTGTCTCGATTCAGGACGCCGGTTTTCGACGTTGAATCCATTAATATACCCCGGAAAGGGAAACGGTATGTGTGCCGCAGCGATCACGGCCAGAGCTACTTATTATTCACACGGATGCCACGGATAATTACGAACTATTCCGTTTCACTCAAAACCGCCATTCGACTCGCGGGCTACAATCTACCCACAGCGAGTGCTCGCATTTACGCGAATTAATTTTCTTAACTTTTACTTTTAAATAAGCAACGTGATTTCTTCGCCCGAATGCAGATTTAAACTGTCTCGATTCAACTCATATTATTCCATGAAATTAAAATTTAATGTGACCGTTATTTTTGTGCAGCGACCCCGCACTGATCGCCGCCCAAACGAGAGTGGAAACGGAAACAAAAACTCGCCGCCAACCGAATTAAACTAAAATTCATTAAAAATAGTACCTAACTACAGGATACATAAAATCGCTTCATAACAATACCCCCTTTCCCACAAAAATGTTTGCCCTCAAACAAAAGTTCCAAAAACTATAACATGCCCTGAACTGGCTAGGTTGGTCCCGAGGAGTATCTAGTAACAAAAACAAAAATAAAACAAACAGTATATGAGAAACACATAATACAAAGATATAGAGAAAAAAAATAATAATCCTTATATAATACTCTTATGACGAATGAATGCACGCAACCCCAATAGCGCCTATCCTGCGTGTAGGGCCGGACAGTAGGCTTACGATGCAACCATTCTCAACCTTAACTAGAAAACCTCTTAACGAGTACTGCCATTGACGTATCATCTGGAACAGAACACATAAACTAACTTAAAAGATAAGTCTTAAAATTAAAAACATACAATTTTATGATTAAATCACTCCTCCAAATACGACAAGTTAAACTTTATGCATTAGGCATCACTGTTCCGAAAATTTCACTGAATTTAAATATCCTCTCGTAGGCCGAAAATAATTGATGGGTTCACCATCTACACTTCACTGAATTTACTTTCTTTAGGATAAAATACTAATCTTCTTTTGGAAGAATATTCCTAACTAACCTCATATTCTGGTCTTTGGGTGTACAATACTTAACACTCCGACACACGCGCGTCATCTCACAGATGACCGGTTCTGTTTTTTCGTCATAAGTTTGATGAAGGGAGGAGAGCCTGGTCCCCCGCCTTAGTATTCCTCAAGCTCGCCTAGCTCGACAGTTCTGCAAAATTTCGAAAAAACAATTATATATTCACTTTTGACAAATAATTGAACAGTCATCTGACAGATGACACGCGTTTATTTATGTCTCACTAGGGGGCGCGTGTATTGGAGTGTTAACTAATCAACAATTTTACAATGTTATTTTAACTTAAGTATCTTTGAGTAGTATACAACCATCGCATCGGATGGTGCCAATTTTTTTTTTTTGAGAAAAACAACCAACTTTTTAGAAGGTGTGATTTGTAAATGAGATGTGCAACTATAATTTAGTGCAATCATATAAGTATACGTCCAACTCTATAGAAGGCGTAATCGGTAAGTAAAAAACAAATTTTATGGTTTTCTCTATAAACCGTTGTTCAACCACGTAATACATAATAACAAAGTTATAAGTCTTTCAGGACAATAATAACAAAAATCTTATACTTATCTTAAACAAAAATCTTAAACGAATATAAATAAACCTATTTCCTATGTTTGCTTAAAATGTGGAAGAATATGTGATACCACATCGTCCCACATTATAAGATCTCTAAAATCTCATTTTAAAATCACTTAGAGAACAAAGAGATACACTCCCTGCATCTCTGTGCTCTCCAAGTAATCCAGATAAACAAAAAATGACATTTTTTTTTTAATTTGAACATAACCCCCAAAAGGTATGCCTGAAACAAACAGAGATAGAGTGCAGATATGTCCGTGTATTTCAGGATACAAAACTTATAACTAATAATCCTAGCCTATTCATCTGTTCAGCGGACGTCCGAATTTATGTCTGTTTTAGTGTTAATACTATTGACAATTTATACTTATACTCGCAGATATGTAATTTCAAATACATTCTCAACTCAAGCATCACCACCAGAGTTGAGGCTGTAATTGCAATGAAACAAACCACCATCATTAAACTTACAAAACACCCCCGCGAAGTAAATAACCCATTTCCTTAGAAATGAACCTAAGACAGGACTAATGACTGTCAGAACGCATGGAATCTCCATCTCGGTTGATCAGGCCGGATGAAGTTCCGTGCATTGGAAAAAAATAAGAGAAAAATGAATAATATAAAATTCCTTAAATTCAACAGTCCCCTAGAAAGATGGCCAGACTCTCTGAGGTACTGAAGTGGAGGTACTACATAGGTATGTTGTCCAATTTGACGATATCCTTTACGTGGAAGTCACCGGACACTTTACCATTCAAGTCTGTTAAAGTATATACGAGGTCAGATTTTTTTCCTACCACGACATTTTGCACGAAGCGGGGGGATAATTTTTGGGAGAAATAATTCAACGCATTTGATTGTACGAAGTTTCGTCTCCACACTATGTCTCTTAAGTGATAAGCGACGTTTTTCCTACGCAAATTATAGTGGTTAGCGCCCTTTTTGTACGCTTCGAGTAGAGCATCTGAAACTTGCTCATAGACGTCTGCCAAACCTTGCAGCTTTTGTGCATATGTGGTGGGCGAAGCTTCCCTTTGAGCGTTGCTATCCCTCTCATGTATAGGGTTACGGTGCAAATCCCCATCAAGTATTTGCTCACGCCGTGCATTAGAAAATACGGAGTAAAATTTGTCGTGCAATTGACGGTGTTATTCATTGCGGACTGAACCTGTGGCAAAATTTTTGACCAGTTACGATGGTCTGATTCGACTAGAATTGATAAAACAGTACCTAATGTCTGATTGTACCTCTCAATCACATTATTTTGTGGGGTATAAAAAAGGTTGTAAAACGGCAAAGGAATATTGTAACTTTTAAGGAGTTTTTTCTCTTTCGAAATAAATTGAGGACCATTATCACAAACAATGGTACACTATGTACCAGGAAAATGTTTTCCTCTAAGTTTTTTACAATGCTACCCGCGGTGCCTTTGCGCAGCGGGAATAACCATGTGAACTTTGAGAAAACATCTACAAAAGATAAAATAACTGTATGCCCGGAGTAGCTACGAGGCAACGGACCCACTAAATCTAAGGATAGCATTTGCATAGGCCTGTTTACTTTCTTAGGGTTTTTAGAAATACCGTTTGGTGGTGCCGTACTGATCTTATGCACCTTACAAACAGTACATTGACTTATAAAAATTTTGACGTCTTTGTACATGTTAGGCCAATAATACCTAAGTTGTAGCTTTTTATAGGTTTTGAAAACTCCTGGATGACAGGCGCAAGCGGAGTCATGGGAGTCTGAAATAACATTTTTCCTATCCTCTTGAGGAATGACCCTTTTCCATGCTGTGTCCTCACATAAGTCCAAACGGGTTTTCGTGTGACGATACAACTCATTGTCTTTTATTTGAAAATTCAAAAATCTTTGCGGAGAAATTTGGCACCCCTGCCATACATTTAGGAACCATTTATCCGACGTAGAACGACATTCTATTCCTGATATTAATGCAAGATCATCTAAGGACAAGATATAATTAGTATTTAAGACATAAATATCGGCATAAGGACGCTCATCCTCAATACTAACCTTCCCCTTCGACATTGCGTCCACTGTCTGAGGAGATGGGCTAGAAAGGAATTGTTGAACTAGGCGGAGCCAACAGTTCCACTCCCTCTTTCTTTGTGCACAAGAAGGGGCGCGATAAGATTGACTCCGTACTAGTTTTTTGGATTCTTATCATGTTTCTCATTATTAATACTCCCAACATGTGATTTTTTATTATCGCCATTTTTTTCCAGCAATTCGCGATTAAATGACCCTTGGTCTTACTAAAGGTACAAAAGGTAGAATTGGGTTGTTGTTTTGAAGAGCCCGGTGCCACATTGTTATTATTATTATTATTGTTTGAAGGTCTATAATACCTGTTATTAATTACGGTGCTCCAGATTTTATGTCCGGGTTGAATCTTTCCCAAATGAAAGACTAAACCCTTCCACACACTTTTCCACAAATGAATATCTAGTAAATTAACGCAATGTAAGTGCACTATATAAGAATAAAACAATACAAGAACAATACGTCAATCCACCAGACACATAATAGGAAAATATTTCACCGACTCCAGATATTTTCATATCAGAGGGTTCGGCTCTGATGAAATCCTAACTGGTCCGATAAATCCTACTGATCCCTCAATATAAATATTTAAAAAATCTTTCGTAATCCTACATGTATTTAAAATGACCGACTTTTGAATTTTTATGTACAAATTTTTTGACAAATCTAATACGCCTAAATTTTGAATGAGAGAGCTAGGTATAATGCCAGTAGCCGAAATAACAAATGGTCATATTTTTATAGTCTGAGAATGCCAAATTCTTTTAATCTCATTTCCTAAATCTGTATATTTTCTTATTTTTTCAGAAACAGTTTTCTGAAAAATTATTATTATTGGCCGTCCTGTAATTGTTTTGATTGTGAAATGGTTTATTGTAATTATTGGAGGACGAATTAAAAAATTTTAAATTACCCGATTTAATATGAGGGTCCATCACTTTAGACCCTGCCGATGGCGCTGAGGTGTCAGTATACGACACTAGTTTAGCAGCGCTCCTCGTAAGTTCCTCAAATGAATTAAAATCCCTTGATGATAATAAATTTGCATACATAGGTGTTAGTGCTTTCATGGCTACTCGCAATAACTTATTTTCTGGAATTTTGCAGTCTAATTTATTATTAAATGCTTTTAATCTCAACGTGAACTCCAAAACCGACATACCCCTAGGTTGCTTATAGTTGAAAATTTCATTTTTAATATCTAGCTGTTTATCCTGTCCTTCAAATTGCTTTATTAATAAACTGGAGAGGTCCTCCCACTCCAACTCTGGGCTATAAATTGACCTATACCAGAGTAAAGCCAAACCGTCTAGAATTTTGCAAAAAGAATTAACTAAATCTTTGTGCGCGATGTTACAAGTTCTGCAACGCTCATTGACTAATAACAAAAAGTCCCTAACGCAACTTTTTCCATCGAATTTAATATTCCAATCTGTGAGTCCCCGCGACGATATTTCCTTATAAATGATTTTGGTTTTCTTAATTATTGTAACCTTCTCCTTTGTATCACTATCCGATTCCATATCCGAATCACGTTCCTCAGTAACCGCGGTTAATGAATTTTTAATAGTTTTATTAAAGGCGCGCGCTTGCGTGCGTAGCGCCTGAACGGTGCTTTCCGGTTCAATAAAACGAGCAGTTAATTCTTTAACTAGCTCCTCCTTGGAAGCAACGTTAACTTTCGGAATTGTGGTAGACATAATGATGGATTTGAAGTAGGTTTGACACAAAAATTACTTTAAGAATAAAAAAATTGTATGGAAATATTTTATACTTGACCAACCTGTTTTTTTTTTTAAGAAAGTTTTTCAATAATAACCCTGAAAAAAAATAAGATTTCAAAAAAAAAAAATTATTTGACAACCCTGAAAAAATAGAATTTCAAATTTTGTTTTTTTTATTTGACAACCCTGAAAAAAAAATTTTCATTTTTTATTTTTTATTTGACAACCCTGAAAAAAAATTTAAAAAAAAAAATAAAAAATTTTGACAACCCTGAAAAAAAAAAAAATTAATTGACAACCCTGAAAAAATAAAAATTCAAAAAAAATATTTATTTGACAACCCTGTTTGTTTTGACCAAAACCAAAACAAGTTTTTTGTATATTATTTGTGCCAACCCTGTATATAAAAAAAAATATTTAGCAATATTTTATCTTTATTCTATACTCCTGCCTTCTTACGTCATTTGCATGTTAATGAAACGGTACTTCAGAACCATACAAATAAAGATGAAAACAAAGCTTGCAAGTACATGTATTTATAATGCTAATAAATGTTAAGAATCATTATATCCCGACGTACGTAATTAGTTTAAATAAATATTCACAACTTGACACTGTCACAATCCATGATAACAATGTATGCATTTATTAATGTGCCAGAGAAACAACATGCATACACGTCAGTCTAATTAGCGTATGATGTACCTGAAATAGGTACTAGAAAGGTTAATTATTTATAAGGTACCCACAATATTATTACGCATAGTACCAACTTACCAAGCCGGTATCAAAGCCGGTGACTTGGAATAATGTGATTTGTTGACATTTCAAATCATCGTGACTGCACTTCTAGGTTATGACAGCGACTAAGTCAACAAACGAAATTAACACCCCCACCGAACAGATGAATAATAATTTTTTTACACACATTACATATCAGGGCGAAGAAAACGTTAACAGGAATGCTATAACTCGGACCATACCGCGATTGGAGCGCCAAATTGTTAAGTAGAAATGTCACTTAGTGACAGGTAATTTATTGTATTGAACCTGTAGTAACTACACCGCAAATTAAGGGTATTCTCAAAATATTTTTAGAAACTTTATGCCGATAGATGGTGCTATTTTCAATATCGTCTAATAAAACACTTTTAACACGTTATGCTTTTTAATATTGAGATGAATTATTGGTTCGCGAACGTATATTAGTAATATTAATCTATATATAAAAAAAAATTGTACCAATAATTACATAATCGTAGAAAACGGGTGAAAAATACACAATTTCATTGCAAAAAATATGCACAAAAGAGATTTTCCACAGCTCCGCGCGCGTTGGTAAAGAACATTTTTATTAACCCAATCAAAAAACATTCGCGAAAAAGATGTATTTCAAAAATTTTACGATGTTTTGCATGCGTGGAAGAGAGACGCGAGATAGAGGTTTGTTGTATTCAGTAAATTAAATCAACGCCTGGGAAGATTGAATAAATTTATAAAAGGAACCGGCTGGGAACAACGGCATGTGTGGCGGGAGCTGATGTTAACTGGACCTTTTTTTAGAGGCCGCTTTTGCTAAACGGGCTTATTCATAACAAGCGATGTAGGTACATACCTACTCATTAACCATGCATTCTCTCGGTTGCTTGCTCGCTAATATTTCGTGAATAAGTCAAAAAGTTACATTTAATTCTTACATTTCTATGGGGCGCATTTATCAAACCAACTAAGTGGTTAGAATTGCCAGATGGAGAAACAAATTTGTCGTGTGCTCAAGTCAGGATACGATGGTTTTCCATAACAGTGTGATTTCGTGTCAGCTCGCCACGCGCGCCGTGACATTTGACTATCAACAAGGACTTGTCTACAGTGTGCATATGAAGTCACCTTTTCAGAAATAAAAACTTTTTGTATTTTTTTAAATATATTTATATATAAATCGGTGTCTAGAGCAGGCCAGTTTACATCTATCGTGGCCGCTGTTTCTTTCCATTGTGGTAATTGGATGGTCGGATGTACTTATAGAAGGAAATGTAGCTTCAACACGCAACAGTTTTGAACAGGTTTCATACGTTTTTACTCCACGTTCCCCAGACGTAATTTAGAGGATGAGATTTCTCCGCAAATATTAATTTTAGGGGTCTCGTCATTACATTTGTTTTCTTTATTTCCGCGCCAGTGTTTGTGGGAACTAAAAGGTATAATATAAAGGCATCAAAGAATATAATTTTTGAGCAACATTAAATATGAACCACCCTATACCCACCGAAAGAAAGTCATGGGTGATTGAACAAGCATAAAATTGTTGACACTCAAACTGGCAGAGGAAGGGGTACAAGTAGAAATGAGATCCTTGAGGGGTATGAGTGATAAATCCGTGTATGATTGTTCTACAAGCGTCAAATAGATAATATAATATGTGTACTGTATCAAGAAAGAATGCAAGGCTAAAACTGGGATTCCACATGATCTATTTCATAGAATCTATGAAAAATATCGGTGAGAACCCGATTTCTGTACAATAGAAACACAAAATCGACTTCAACTTTCGTTCTGCGAAATCTAACAATTTTTTTTCTGTTTTTGTGATACCAACTAACATTATAGTATAGTGTCTCTTGAGATCATTTTTCGCAAAAAACGGCGCAATCAAGCGAATTAATTATTTGGGAACAGTCAGTCGGAATAATAGAAGAGATATGTATGAATGTGAATAATCGTATTCTTCACATTCTCTTTCAACTCTTAGTTGTGACCCATCATCTCAGCGAGAAAACGGGGATAGATAATTAGTAAAAATTACACAATTGTTGCAGAATAAAAAAAATTAATAATTACAATTAAAATAGTAATTAAAATATTTATTAGTCATTAAAATATTTATTATTCAATTTCAATTTTATATAAATTACTACAGAATGTACCTAGAAAATGTGGATATAGAGCGAATTAATGAAGAAAGTACCTAGGTACCCAGTATAAGAAGAATATATGACGCAAATATGAATGGTAGAAAAAGTTGGGGACGCACGAGGTAGACATGGCACGATCAAATGAATCAGATACTTGAGCCGGGTCATGTCAAGAGTCAGAATAATAGAAGACTATGTATGAGACGATGTATGAATGTGAGTGAGGCAAATAGTGTGTGCCAAGACCGAGTTGTTTGGCGGTCCGTCCTCTCTGCCTTCCCCTGCGAGGAACCGGCGTTATGGTTAGTTAGGTAGTTACCGAGATAATATTTGTAAAAAATTTGTAACTTAGTCTTGGATCCACTCTCTACCTTCGACCAAGTATGCTCTCTAATAATACTTTTGATTCTTATAAAGAGCACGCCTCATTTGTATGGAATAACAATAATGCGTTGTACAAAGTCGAAAAAAGCTTCAACTTCTAAAACTCGTGGCAGACAGACGAGAATTGGACAGAATGTAGGTACCCAGCTCGATCTATGCATTTTATTGTTTAGCAAGTCTCAATAACAAAATAACTAGGCGGGCGTCTAGTGATAGTTGGAGTTTAAGAAAGTTCTAAATAATTACAGTCTTTCTCAATATAATTATATAGTTAATTTGTCCTTTTTTACTGCGTGCCAAAACCGCAAATGTTCCTTGCGCCGAGTAATACTGGAACATTCATAAAAAAGCAAAACGAACATTCTATCAGAATAACAAATCGCGCCACGCAAATTGACATTATTACTACAAATATACTGACCACTTTAACACCATAGGAATGGCTTGAAAGCGTGCACGTGAAACGTATGGCTCGCACATAGGTTTGTCTCCTTCTAACGCAGATTAGGGCATTTTGGCTAGCAGTTTCTGCACAAAATAACTAATTTTGTTAATTTAATTACTGGGTTATTATAAGTGATAGAACTGTTAAATTTTCGTTCGCGAATATTTCATTGTGAGTTTTATTTTTCGACATTAAAATAAATAAAATATTATCTGTAGTTTTCAAATGCGGTTGAAAAATAGATTGTATGGGAATGGTCACATCTGTTTCACCTTAACTTTGAATCCCTTCTCCGGGATTTTTTGGACGCCAAACTCAGACAATGTCTGAGTATGTCAAAATGCGGAGAGCACGTTACTCCAGCCTCAGAGCATGGACATTAGTTGCTATAACATTCCTTAAAAGGCTTGAACAGGTTCTCACTATTAATTAAAACAAGTAGCAGGGTAAATAATATGTTAATTGTATTGCTGCTGATAAACATAATATAAATTAAAATGTAAGGACTCACCCGGGGACCATTTGAATAACACTATTCTAGCCTAACACTATTTTTAATAACAAACTCTGCCGCCGTACACCCGATGTCTTGTGTAGCCACGGCCACCTCTTGGTGACAAAGAAAGTTCAAATCCCTGCAAATCAGCTTGGGCAGGCGATCGTCTCAGCGATCGCACAGAAGGGATGATCGTCCTTGACCCTTGGATAAAGGAGAGAGTTCCCCGACCCTCATAGAATAATTAAAGGAAGCCTTATCAATCATGGCGACGCAGCGTGTCTCGATTCAGGAAGGCGGTTTTCGACGTTGAATCCATTAATATACCCCGGAAGGGGAAACGGTATGTGTGCCGCAGCGATCACGGTCAGAGCTACTTATTATTCACACGGATGCCACGGATAATTACGAACTATTCCGTTTCACTCAAAACCGCCATTCCACTCGCGGGCTACAATCTACCCACAGCGAGTACTCGCATTTACGCGGATTAATTTTCTTAACTTTTACTTTTAAATACACAACGTGATTTCTTCGCCCGAATGCAGATGTAAACTGTTTCGATTCAACTCATATTATTCCATGAAATTTAAATTTTATGTGACCGTTATTTGTACAGCGAACCCGCACTGATTGCCGCCCAAACGAGAGTGGAAACGGAAACAAAAATTCGCCGCCAACCGAATCGAACCAAACTCTCCAGTGCCGCCAACATAACCAACTAAAATGCATTAAAAATATTACCTAACTACACGATAAATAAAATCGCTTTATAACATATTGTCAAATAACTTTTTGAGATTTATTATATGGTGTCATGATAACCGCTTGCAACTTAACATAACCAAATGTCAAATTATGATGTTTTATCGAATAAAGAATCCAATATTTTTCGATTATTCCATTAACAACATGTCGTTTGTATCCGTCTCGGAAATTAATGACTTAGATATTTTGTTTGACACGAAACTCAACTTTATCAAGCATAGAGAAATAATAACCAATAAAGCTTTGAAAACGTTTGGATTTATTTTAAGGGTATCTAGTGATTTCGATAATATCAATAGGTACTGTAAGAACATTATATATGTAACTAGTAAGGAGTCATATATAATTTAATTCCATGGTTTGGTCCCCAAATTATGAGGTTCATTCACATGCGATTGAAAGAATCCAAAATAAATTTTTAAGATATGTAAATTTTAAAATTGGCATTCCTAGTGAATGCCTAAATTACGTACTTTGTTTATTAAATTTAATAAAATTATCTGATCGTAGAATCATTTCCGATTTAACCTGTTTGTATAAAATCATTAATTCAATGTTTGATACCCCTGATTTATTATATGTAATCTCTTTTCATACTCAAGGCAGGCCAGTTAGAAGACAGTACCTACCATATTATTGTAACAATTCCACATCAATATTCCAATATTACACTCCTATGCGACGGATTCAACAGCTAGGAAACAAATACTCTAGTAGGGGAATATTTTGATAAAGGTATTTAAATTGATTGAACACATTAACAGTATTTTGTCGACTGAAAGAAAAAAACTTTTTTGGATTTTTTTTAATATTTGGCACATACATACATAGGTATCTACTGTGTGGATCAAATTCAATATTATTATTTTAACTTTATATTTTATTTTTGTGAAAGTGTTTTAAACATTCGTTTCCTGCACTATTTATGAGAATAATTTTGTAAATATTATTATATATGTATATGTAAAAGCCTAAATAGGCGTAAATAAATAAATAAATAACTGAACCAAACGCTCCAGAGTCCAAGCTGCTGATATGAGGTACTTGAGAGGAGTGGTAGGGGTTACGAAATGGGATCATATAAGAAACTCGACGATCCAAGATGATCTAAACATTGAACCACTGCTACTCTTCATAGAAAAATTGCAACTGAGGTGGCTTGGGCATGTACTAAGAATGTCTGATGACCGAATTCCGAGGAAGATACTGAGTACGATTCCAGAGGGTAGACGTCCAGTGTGCCGCCCCAGATGCAATTGGGCGTGGCAACTCCAGAAACTGTGTGAGGAGAGGGATGGGTCTGCCATGGACGGTGGCCGAACAAACAGCCCAAGACAGGGACATATGGACGAGCCTTGTCGATGCAATGGGACCCCAACCCGAATAGGACAAGAGGAAGAATATGATGATGATGAAGTGTATTCTTCTGTGTTTGATAATATTTTTATAACAGTTCTGATGATGGTACGGAGGTACCGAAACCGGTAGACTATAAAATATCAATTAAGTAACCTAAAACTAAATATTTTCTTTTTATTTATTTAAAATGTCAAGCCACAACTTGTTTGCTTCTTTTGAAAAATTTTATATATATATAATTTTTGAAATGTAAAAATTTTCAATGCATACTTTAAAAAGTTTTAAAAATGGCTCACCTTACGTTTTTTCAAACTTAAATTACTGATTTAAAAAAAAATAAAACACAACCTTATTTTATTAGGCAAATGTGTTTTAAACTTTATCGTTTACTGACTTTTTTGTCGTTTTATGTAAAAATGATAAATACAATAATCCAAAAGTTTCGAATGAGAGTCGCTAATATTGTCTTTATCGATTAAATATTACAATTTGAAATTTTACTCATTTAATAATAATACAAATATATATTTAAAAAAATTTAAAACCATTTTTCTTAGTATTTTCACTTTTGTTAAAAAAATACATATTTATCTTTTCAGCCGCGCATTGCTTCTTTGACGAGGTTAACCTGATACAGATAGACGCCAGATATTACAAGGTAGCCTCCGGGAAGTTCCTCAGGTCCTGGGACAAAGATTTGCCTGAAAACTTAAAACTTGTCCAGAAATCAGATGTTGGTAAAATGTCTTAATATGTTTTAATTTCTTTTTATTTTCTCAGTTGGTAATGGTAGAGGAAAAGAATTTAAAATGGTTTGCTCATTAAAATGTACATTAAGAACAGGCACTAATTTATTTAACTATATGGTTGATATCTTCTCTCTCACAACTAAGTCTAGAAAAGATACAGGGAGCAACTACAGCAGTAAAAATAGTGCTTTACAAAAACCAACAAAAATGACAAAATTAACTTATTCTAAAATAATTTTAAAAAAAACTCTCTAACTGTTGTCATGCAATGGTGGATGATTAGTAAAATTATACTCGGGACATTAGAGAGGTTTGTTTTATTAAAAAACGTCTACAATAATTACACACGTGTGGTCTATCTGAGAGCTGGGTTGTGAGAGAGGGAGATGAAGTTAATAAACTTGCTATATATATTTATATACTAGCTGACCCGACGAACTTCGGACCGCCTCAGAATCAATAACTGTTGAATTATATTCATTTTTTATTAACCCTAGATCACTAACCTTATTTTACAACGCTTATTACTAACCTTCGTCGTTTCGGCTACGTCGTATAAAGGGGAGGTTTCTAAGGGTTTATAAAATAAAAGATTTATATGTATTTTACTTATTTATTACAATAATCATTTGTTAACATGTTTATAAGTTTTTCATTTACTAAAATCACATTATAATTACTTTGATAGTCTTTTAATTGAGACCAGAGTTTTTACTCATTTGAACGTTTTTGTTTTTTTAAATGCTTAAATCTTATTAACCAAAAAAAAACAAAGACTTCAAATATTAAAATTATGTAATAAAATCAACAAAAGAAAGAAAATTTTTAGAAATAACTATTAATAATTATATTTGTGACAAAACAGTCATCATGAGTAGTCGATCCGACGACTCGTGGTGGCTGGAACGGCGCCTACACAAAAAACACACCCGTGCGTCGCGCGAGCTGCGGGTCGACCATGGGTCGACTGAGATTAGCCGAAATCTGGAATGCGTACGACGACGCACTCAAAATTTATACCACTTTTTTTGAGTCCGCGTCGTCGTTTTGATGAAGGTTAGTGATCTAGGGTTAAATTAAAAATTACACAAATAAGCAATTATCGATGCGCAACAGTCAGTGTTTTGTTTTGTCAGTTTCAGAGATGTCATTGTAAACGGATTTATTTTTTTGTGATTTTCTTACATTTTCACTAAATTACGGGAATTTGAGAGGCGGGTACAGGTGCCGCCGCCCCGTGAACCATTTATTGTATAATCAACACCTCTGCCGTAGGTCACCTCAAGTGGTTCGCTACGTTTGGTGATTTAGCAGGGATGCCCGGGTTCATGGGGTGACGTTTGTCCGAGTCTTGGCGGCGGATGCGTCTGCCCAGACTGGTTGAGGGAGGATTTTTTACCTTTCCAGCCGGACTCCTTGACCCATTGCTTTGCACTGCAGTTGGAGCGATGGATTGAATGGATTCATTCGTCCGTCACTCCCAGACACACTGACCCCCAGATTCCTACCCACCCCTCATACCTTTTTCCTTCACAGAACTTCCTATCCTCTCCTTACTTAAAAAGATCCTCCACACAACATCCCCTAAGATGACAAGTCCTGAGAGAAATCATTTTCCTTGGGGCCTCCTGTGCGTTAAACTACATTTCATTTCAGAGATTTATTATAATTATTGAATTTTTCCTTTGGAAGGGTGCAGACAGGGTCGGTTCTAGGGGGGGGGGGGGGCAAACCGGGGCCCCTGCCCTGGGCGGCAGTCTTAGGGGGCACCAAAATCGTAATTTACATTCGAAAAAAAACTTGATTCACAAAGCACTTGAGCACTCACATGGACCGACTCAATATAGCCCAAAAAGGAGTACTAAAGACAATTTTGAAATTACCGGTTAGGACTCCGACAGAAGAATTGTTTCAAAGCATTCAAGTCTACAACATACAAAAACTTTATGCAAAAAATATTTTATTTAAAATTAAAAAAAATAAATAACAGAATACTCCACTGTCCAACATAGATACACAACCAGGGCAATAAACCAAAATATTCTAGCTACAGCCAGTTTGAAAACATTTTTTGGACAAAAAAATATGAAATTCAATGCGACAAAACTATACAACGCTCTACCAACTCAAACAAAAAATATAACAGAAATAAATAAATTTAAAACAAAAGTAAAAATATGGTTGAGAGAACAAAGTGAAAATGAACTATCGAACATACTGAAGACCATGTAAAGACAACTGGATACTAAATACAAATGTGGAAAAACTTCAGGCCGCCTCAGAACAGGAAACCCTAGTGAGGAGGACTGTGAAAAAAAAAATTATGTACCTTAATATAATATAATTTATAAATACATTATGTACAAATTTTGCTATAGATACTAATAATATAATAATAAAAAAAATAATAATAAAAGCGCCTGGCATCCAGAGCGCCTTGTTCTATCGATTATTCATTTGATTTTTAAACGCCCAGTTGGTTTTTGAACACATCTTTAAAAAAATCATACTTTTGAATTTTAATATGGTTTACAAACTGAAACAAACTGATCATAGGTAGTTCTATATACTCAATGAATTCACCTATCTTTGGTTGATTATACATAACATATTCCTAGGATTTAAAATATTTTAAAATCGTAAACATTTCTCTCGTGTCTAGGATGAACGAAGTATGTATGAAGAATGAGTTAATGATGAATGTAAGTAAGTCTAAAGTCATGGTGTTTGAAAGAGAGAGTACGAAAACAGTATGCAACATAGTTGTGAATGATGAATTCTTGGAGCAGGTGGTTGAGTTTGTGTATCTGGGTAGAATGTTTACGAAAGATGGGAAGGCTGATAGAGATATTGAAAGAAGGGTGAATACCGGTAACTACATTAATGGAGGACTGAATGCCGTTGGCGGTAATAAAAAACTGTCCAAAGACGCGAAACTAGCCGTCCATAATGGAGTGCTGGTACCTACCCTGATGTATGGCAGTGAGGCATGGAACTGGCAGAGGAAGGATGAAAGTAGACTGAATGCTGTTGAAATGAGATCCCTGCGGCGAATGTGTGGTAAAACCATGTACGATCGTGAGAGAAACGTGGATATCCGCAAAGAATGCAAGGCTGATGTAAGCGTGATGTGTAAGATTAAGAAAGGGACTCTCCGATGGTTTGGGCATGTAGAGCGAATGAACGAGGAAAGGAGTGTAAGGAGAATATATGATGCAAATGTGAATGGTAGAAGAAGTCGGGGACGCCCGAGGAAGACATGGCACGACGAAGTGAATCACATACTTGAGTCGGGCCATGTGAAGAGTCGGAATAATAGAAGAGCATGTATGAGACGATGTATGAATGTGAACGAGGCAAAGAGTGTGTGCCAAGATCGAGTTGTGTGGCGGTCCGTCCTCTCTGCCTATCCCTGCGGGGAAACGGCCTGATGGTTAGTTAGTTAGTTAGTTAGTAAACATTTAAAACGAAACTATTTTCAGTAATTTCTCCCTAAAAACTCGCCTAGAAAGTTTAATTTTGTCTCCCATTAAATATTTTCTATTAAGTTTCTTTTGAACGGTCTAATTTATAAGTACAATCTACATAGATATATAAGAAACTGAAATTCGATATGTTGTGAACTGTTTAATGTTTCCTCTCAACAAACTTTTGACATAAATTTTGTCGAGAAATGGCGACATTTGAATAAACTAAAATAGACTTCACAAAAGTAAACAAAACAATCAAATCCTTAACAGTTGCGAAATTCACCCAATTATTCAAGACATTGATTGTGATATAAATTGTGCAAACGAGATTATTCAAGTAAATTTCGAATAATTGATATTGGGAAATAGTGAAAGTGAAATAGACATAAATTCAAAGTTAAGTGTAGATCTTGTGATTGGCCAATACCGTCGCCATCTTTCCTACACTAACCAATCTAACCATACAGCTTGCTTGTTTCACGGTCTCAGACCGCGCGTGAACACCATACTGCTTCTGCTGAAATACAATATACTGCTAGGGCGACCATGGGTTCGAGTAAAAAAACCAGCTCCAGTAAAAACAAAGTGAATGCTGTACCTGAAGACATTAACCCAGAAGATGTTTTTTCAAAATTTGCGTCTTACGTTGATTTGAAACTAGAGCAAATAAAAACTCAAATACTGGAAAACATTGATAAAAAAATGTTAGAATTTCAAAAAACAACCGAATGTATTTGTCAAAAATATGATGATATAATTACTCGCTTAGACTCCATGAATGAGGTTAAAGGAGAAGTTGAAAGCTTAAAAAATGATTTTGAAAATAAAAGCAAAATTATTAAACAGCTGGAAACCAGACTGGCTTGCTTAGAACAGTCGAATCTAGATGACTGTGTTGAAATAACAGGAATTGAAGAAAATACTGATGAAAATCCCAAAATAACAGCCATGAAACTAATAGAAAATGCTAATATCAAAATAAGTTCAGATGATATTACCTCAGCAATAAGGCTTTTTGATAGAAGACCAGGTCATCTGAAAAAAATTCTTTTAAAAATTAGAAATCCAGAAACAAGACAAAAATTACTAGCAAACAAGAAGATGATTTCAAACCCTGAGAAAAATATATTCCTAGGAGAATCACTGTCTCCTTATTTTAAACAACTACTTTGGAAAACTAAAATAAAAGGAAGAGAATTAAAACACAAATACATTTGGTTTAAAAACGGATCCATTCTAATGAAGGAAGATGAAGGCAAAAAAATCAGGGAAATAAAACACGAAGATGATCTCAAGAAAATATTGTAGAAGTTGTATAGTAAAAGGCGACGAAAATGTTTACAGCTGAAAATATTTATGAAAAATGGATGTCGATTTAGGAAAACAAATTGATTTGGATGACAATACAAAACCTAATCAAACTATTAAAGATGCATTTAATTGCAATTTTTTTTAAACTTTGAAACTTTTCTTTACTTTGAACGATTCTTTCTTCAATCAATCGATTCTTTCTTCTTTATCCTTTCTAAATGAATACCATTTTATACTGTGAAAATCTTTTTTTTTTATCTTTGCCCTGCTAATAGAATATTATTATTGTAAAAATTATTTGTTTCCATCTTTGCCCTGCTAAATTAATAGCATATTATATTGTAAAAATTATTTTTTACATTTTTGCCCTTCTAATTTGATAGTATTTTATATTGTAAAAATAGTTTTTTCCATCTTTGCCCTGCTAAATTAGTAGCTTATTATTTTGTAAAAAAAATTTTCTAATTTTTGCCCTGCTAATTGACAGGGAAAAAATTATCAAATTTGATAGCATTTTAGATTGAATTTTTTTTTTTCAATATATGCCCTGCTATATCAAAATCAATTATTATTATACATTTTGTAAAAATCATTTTTCCATTAATACCAAATTATATTGTAAAAATATTTAAGATATAATCACTATGGTTATCCTACACATTTACAATGCGATGTACTAACGGCTTCTGCGTGATTAATATTATTTTGTGTTATATTTTGCTACTTTGTAGAATTATTAACCTCGACACAGGCTTGTCCTAGTGAGGTTAAAATTGAATTGTACATAGAAATAACATGTAAAGAAACAATTAATAAATAAAAGACTTCCCAAAAATAGCTGCCATATATCAAAAAGAAAAATCAAAAATCTTAAATCGACAATACCAATTAACTCGATTATTGGTATATTTATTGAAAATATGGCTTTGTCAAACACAGTCCGACCGTAAAAAAATGTCAAAAACATAACCACAAAACTTTTGTTTTTCAAATAACACTGAATTTTGAAGTTTGAAACACGTTGAACGACATTATCATGTACTAATAAAGCAAAGTCAACTTTAATATTGGTTAATTTTTGTTAACCTCCCCCCCCCCACCCTCACCCCGCCACAAAAGGGAGGGGGGGGGGGGGAAAGCGGTCTCCTGCCCCGGTTCGAAAAAGTCGTAGATCCGAGGCTGGGTGCAGACATACGTTCACCGCTTGTCTCATTTTCGGCTATTGATACTTAGTGTGTAAGAAAGAGGGGTAGCATTACACGATTAAGAACAAATGCAAAACAATTAGTACATTGACATTTGACGTTTTTGAATTCTTGGAATTCACGCACAGTTCAATATTATAGGTACGTATCACAAAATGCCCGAAGCTCTTTCAAATGTGAGAATTCGTTCCATACAAAATGTATGGGGAAAAGAATTTTCTTAATAACTATATTTTTCGTTAATTTTTGTGATGTTTTAATAGTTATTATCCTATCCGGGGCGGAGACAAATCCAACAAATCAATGATCATCAAAATCGGTGGGGCCGTTCTCAAGTTATAAATAGTGTAACTAACCCGACTTTTTTATATATTAAGATATATATCTCGGAAGCCATAAATAGTCTCTAATACACCACATTAACCATTATTAATTTGAAGGTGACCGCAATTTATCTTCCCAAGCACTATCGCGGGGATGATGAAAGATATCAAAGTGACCTGGCCATACTGAAACTGACGAACCCCTTTAAGCTGACGGACTCTGTCCGGGCCGTTTGCTACGACATTCGGAATGAGAATTTTGACGCCCGTCAAACAAAACCTGGAAAAATCGGAAAGGTAAGAAGATTTTTTAAAGAAAATAATACATACCTATGTTATGCATTGTATTTCCAACAGTTTAGAAACTAATCTTAGGAATAAAATTATAAAAGTTTATAATTTGATAATTTGAAAAGTTGATCATTTCATGATACAAGAACAAAGATTCCCAAATGCTTTTAAGCTAACCTCCTAAATCCAGTTCCCGTGAAAACAGTAATTATTTTACTCAGGTGCTCAGTGTCACAGGGCACCATTTTGTGACGTTTTTTTAATTAAATAAATCTAAGGCGTAAATGAAAACAGAAAATGGTGGCCTAACTTCAGAACTTTGCTACGAGTAGAGAATATTTTATAAATAATCTTATCAAATATTATATAATTAAATAATCTCATCAAATATTTGCTAATATGAAAAGGGAGAAAACGTATCGAAATATAAAATTATAGAACAATTAGTACACTGCCAGCTTTTGAAAAATTTATTTTCTCAGTAAATTTAATAAAATACCTAAGAAGCTTCTCCGTTATTGATCCCAACCAATACCTGTTTTTCCATTACGTCTTATAAGTTTGATACTATTGATCCAAGGAAGCGTTTACAGATATTGGAGGTGATAGGAATTAGGGGAAATTTACCAAAAACTTTAAAATACTATTTAAACTACCTACCTGCGCAGCGTCCCAGGTCGTGTTTTCCAAAAGTCGCAGTCAGGTTGTAAGGTTATCTGCTTTGTTTGGCTTCCTTCTTTCCACGCCAAGGATTAGCGTGCAGTTTGTGAAAGATTGAGGTTCGAGATTATCCTTGTTAGTTTAAAACACTTGTGTTTTTACTAGATATAATTGTTACTTTATTTAAGAATAAATTCACAATGAGAGAGAGTGCTAGGCAATTAATATTAGATAGAGAACTTAATTGAGTCAAGAAAAATTAGAAGTAGGGTCAGAATTAGAATCAGTTTGGTAAAACCACAACAACGACTTTTATTAACAACAAGACAAAGTTTGACGTGACGACAGACGTGCTAAATTCATTACAATATTTCACTATGAAGTGGCTAAGACATGGAAAGTTTAATGTAAAGGGTTCTACACATCGAGATTAATGATGAGAAAAAACAGTGTTTGAGTTGAATGACTTTAAATATAAAATAGGACAATCACATCACAGAAGACAAAACAACCATCATGCCGTTTTTATTTTTCTGTGGTTTTTATTTCTTGCTAGGGCAATCCCG
This sequence comes from Limnephilus lunatus, assembly GCA_917563855.2. Classification (NCBI taxonomy): domain Eukaryota; kingdom Metazoa; phylum Arthropoda; class Insecta; order Trichoptera; family Limnephilidae; genus Limnephilus; species Limnephilus lunatus. Next base: position 43,183,425 of record OU830603.1, on the reverse strand, counting down.
ATGAGTTAAAGAACTCTTTTTAGTATGAGAGGAACTTACAATTCAAAGGTGGGAGTAAATAGTTACAATTTTGCTTGGGTATTTTGATATCAAAAATATTAGTTTCACATAAAGCACAGACGAAAAATAAAATACAGGTTTTAAAAAGATGATTGTTTCAAAGTAGTGGTAAAGGCACCGTTATTACACATAGGAGGGGGACCCAAAAAAAGGGTAATTTCATCATAACTTCTTTATTTCTCAATATTTTTACATCAAATTTTGGTTGCCTTTAAAATGTTCTTCATTGACCACAACGCATTTCTCCAAACGCTTCTTTCTTTCTTCAAAACAGTTTTTAAATTCTTTTATCGGGATGTCCTTTAGGCCTTCCGGTGATTTTTGTTTTACTTCCTCCACAGTGACTAAACGCTTTCTTTTCATGTCGCTTTTCAGTGTTGGGAACAAAAGCAAGTCAAAGGGGGCTAAATCACTTTGGAAAAAAATCAGGGTCCTCTTCGAGCTGATTTTGAAGCTCTTAACATGCCTGAAGCCGACGCTCCCTTTGTTCATCTGTGAGAAGGCGGGGGACTAATTTGGCTGCAATCCTTCTCATGTGCGATTCTTCGGTTAAAATCCTCTGAATTGAACTCCATGACATTCCAGACATCTCAGAGAGTTGATCAATGGTTCGGCAACTGTCTCCACAAATGAGGGCATTGATTTTTTTGACGTTTTCGACAGTTCTTGACGTTGAGGGGCGTCCTGAATGGGGTTGGTCTTCAATTAACATTTATCCATTTTTAAAACGTGAAAACCTACGTTTTACCTATGGCAACATCATCATAAGCAGTCAGCATTACAATATTTTTCTGATTTCCCCAACAGGAAACAAAATTTCACAGCCGCGCGTTGCTCTCAATAATCTGACATCACTTTTTCACCGAAATGGAAAAAGTTGTTTTACTAAAAAAAAATCACAGGTGAACCGATGCACTCACAGTGACAAAAATTCGCATACTGACTCAGGAGGAGTAACCCTAACGGATACCTGGTCGAACAATGGGTCTTCGCACTCTTCCTCTTCACCACAGCACAACTAACGTTACTTTTGGGTCCCCCGTCGTATTACAAATATTTGAGTTTTTCTAACCCAAAAATTATATTCCTGGCAGGTAGCTGGCTGGGGAAAGATAGAGACCGGAGAGCAATCAGAGAAGTTGAAGACCTTGGCTCTGCCAGTAATTGCTTATGAGGAGTGCCATACAGAGATGTCCAAGTATAAGTTCAGCAGGTACCTCACCCCGGATAAGTTGTGCGCTGGATATCTCAATGGTAAATAATATGGAAACTAAAACAATACAATAATACAAACCAATAAAACTACTTTACCTACGCTACTATAATGTGTTGGTAATTTGTATAAATTTGTCTCTCGCTGTTAATCTCGACTTAAAATAAAAATAGTAAATGGCGAGGATCCATCACATATCAGTATATGAGTCGACCATCGTTCTAAAAAAAAAACTTTTATATACTTCAGAGTAGAAGAGCTACATTTTTTAACGATTTAATCCAAGAGTTCGTTTGGCCGCCGACATGGAGAGTTATTATGGCAGTGACAAAGCTATTAATAGTCATTCAGCGCCATTTTATGTTTTTGACAGTTAAATAGATTCCCTTTAAATGTCGATTCTAAGTCTATTTCAGTTTTTGGACAAATTGTGACCAGCAGAAGAGGACAACTATCATATTTTTAAGTTTGTCTTCTTATTACAATTTGATGGAAAGCTGAAATTTACCCAAAATTGGCGTTTAATTAGGACCTTTCACATGTCGAAGAAATGAAATAGGGCTTATTGGGTATTTGATAACAATGAACTGATTCTATTTGAAGGATGGGAGAAGATTCATTGGAGCTAATTGTTTTTTTCTTTTGGAATGTTTTTTTTTGGCTTTATTAAATCATTTTTACTTTTTTTCAGAAGGGGCTATGTGTCAGGGTGACAGCGGTGGGGGCCTGGTCTTTAATTACACTGACAAGGAGGACAACATCCGCTGGTATCTCCGCGGGGTGGTTAGCAACGGGCCCCTCAATGATGACAGAACTTCCTGCCGATCCGACTCCTATTCGGCTTTCACACACATCTTCAAAATGAGGGACTGGCTAAAGATGACTATAAAGACTCTAAACGACCAAAAACGTGACGCGATCCGTCTTAACTAACGATGAAAACAAATAAAATTGGCATTTTGTTTTGAAGAGTTATAATTTTCAATGTACATTTGTTACTTTAATTTTAAATTTTCTGCGACCGTTTTCGACATACCGGCTCCCACTATCCCGACCTAAATAATTTTTGTACTTGTATAGAATTTTTAAATTAGTTTTATGTTTGCTCTTTGCTGAAAATTTAAAATTAATGTAACAAATGTACATTGAAAATTAAAACTCTTCAAAAGAAAATGTCTAGAAATTGTTACATAGTTAATGTTCAAGAAATACAAAAAAAAATTGGATTTCCCAAATAAAGCGCCGGATCTAAGTCATTTTAGATGGATTTAATTCATATGAACTTGAAAAGTGCAGTTGTAAATTTTCCTAAGAATTTGATTCAACGTGGTTCTTAAATCGTGTAATAATTTAATTCTGTTAATACTAATAAATAATACAATCATAAAATCTTCTTCTTAAAGAAATCGGAATTTTCACGTTTTAATTCGGTTTAATTATGCCTTATTTTGGTGTTGTTTCAAGCTGATCCAATAATGCTAGCAGATAAAATCGATATTCTTTGTCGTAAGGAAACCTATGTAGTTTTGCACTGTTCATGCCGGATATTATAACGACTATCGCTTTGTTTGTTATTTTACAACAAACATAATGGAACAAGTATTTGCTTTAGCTTATGTTCCTCTTTGTCTTGTGTCATTCTTTATAATTAATATCATTCACAAATTGACTTATTTACGTTTTTGTAGCGAACTCTGGATCACTCTGGAACGTGTCGCAAATAAACTATATATTATTTTTGATGAATTAATTCGTGTTAATACACAATTAATTATTTAAAAATAACTCCTACCCCTAGCTCAAGAGCTAGCATTCTTAATTGGCGTAGAAATTAATTAAGATATGTTTTTCACTATTTTATTTTGCCTAATATTATGTTCAATGGAAAAATATGTGTTGAAATGAAATAATATTTTTAATTAATGAATTTGTGTTATTACACAATTATTTAATTAAAAATAATTCCTACCGCAAGCTCAAGAGCTAGCACTCTTAATTTGCGTAGAAATTCATTAAGATATGTTTTGAACTATTCTGTTTTGCCTATTAGTATGTTCAATGGAACAATGTGTGAGGAAATGGTTTTATTGCCCATAACGGGATTAGATCCCGTGACCTTTGGATTTCGAGTCATAAGTTTTACCCCTAGACTACGCCGGCCGTTGTATCGGCGTTGAAAACTGATTTTTCATAAGTGGCGTAGTGTGCCGAAAAACATTGAAATAAACGGGACAGCGATTTGAGTTGCCAACTTGCTTTTTTTTTCCTTGGGCGAACGGCCTTCCATTTACAAACATTCGTAGGTGATTTATTTTACAAGATACCAACAATCATAATGTCAATGAGAATTTCTTCTAAATTTCGTAACACTCGTAAATTTCTCCTAATCATGGTATTTTTTAAAATCTTTATAAGGTACAATTAAAGATATTCCAGGACTTCAGCAACAAGATGATAAATCCAAGATTTATCAGGGAGGCCGAGTTTACAAGCACGAAAGTCTTCAGCTGTCCTTTTGGAGATCGTCCGCTCTGTCTGGCCTGCATAAACCTTGTCACATTCGGAACAGTTGAGTTTATACAGTCCGTCTGCTTCCAGAGGAAACATAGCGTAACGTAAATAAAGTGGCAGGTTACCCACTTGGGTTCCTTGGTACCTTCATTCATATAGAGCATGTTAATCTCTCTCTCAGGATGGTGGTAAGAGAAAATACAGTTTTTTCTCCAGTAAGGATATTTATGCTAGATTAATAAAAGAGGTTATCTCATTGTAACACATACCATTATATTTATGCATACTAAAATACAAGGGTGCCCTTCAAGGAACCTGGATTCAAATTATCAAAAGAAACAAAAACTCATACTGAGTATTTAGCTGGAAGAAAGTTAAACATAAAGAAAAGAGCAAACCTGCGGACCATGTAACTATTTAACGCGAAGAAGGAATAGGTATAATATCCGTACTAAACTGCAACAGAGCACTCCAGCGGTCAGAACGGTCTTTATCATTCATTTTGAGATTATTTTGTTTTCAAAAAGTTTCGTTAAAATCCGAAAGATGCCACTAGAAAAATAAATATTATTTATTTTATTATTCAACATGTCGCATCTGGTTGCATCAAATAATTCGGGCCTAGCCGGCCAAGGGTACTATGCACGTGTCAATACAGTAAAGTTTTGAGAAAAAACTACCTGAAGTCATTATGGCAACGTCGCGTCGCACGTCAGCTGTAGCTAGTGACATTTCTGACGCTTGGCCAATTTATCGTCACCCAAAATCTCAAGATCACGTGGATCACAGAATGATTTGTGCTTGTTCCTTTTTTTGCATTATCTCGATACAGGAGGCCTCAGGAAAAAAATGCTCTTAGGGCCTGTGTCATCTTGAGGGTGCCGTGAATAGGGTATTTTTAGGGAAAGGAAGGAGGGACGTTCTGGGGGGATTAGGAGTGACGAACGTGCGAATCCATCCCTTTCACTGCGGTGCAAGGCGACGGGTCAAAAGGTCTCCCTCAACCTGTCACTCCCAATCCGGCCCGCCATGCAGTGGATGGGCTAAAGCCTTCGCCGCCAAGACTTAAACAAACCTCACCCCAAGAACCCGTGCACTCCTGCTCACCAAACCTAGCAAACCTTTTTTGTTGGTTATCCAATAAATTTGGGAGGCGGGTGTGGCTGCCGCGCCCCGGGAACCATTTATTGGATAACCAAAACCTCTGCCATAAGTCACCCCAAGTGTTACGCTACGTTTGGTGACTCAGCAGGGGTGCCCGGGTTCATGGGGTGCGGTTTGTCGGGTGTTGGCGACGGATGTGTCTGCTCACCTATTGCACGGCAGGCCGGATCGGGAGAGAATGATTTTTTTTTATTTTTTTAATGTTCTTTATTCAGTTAAGTTTATATATTACAGTAAATGGGTAATTTTTTGGCCATCACACTAGGCACATGCCCGTGTTGTAGTGGTGTTGTTGAGGGAGATCTTTTATCCTCTCGAGTCGGAATCTCTCGGAACATCGCCATGCACCGTAGTAGGATACGTCCATCGCTCCTGGACACACTACCCCCAGATTCCTACCCACCCCACGTACCTTTTTCCTTCCCAGAACCTCCTCTCCTTCCTTTCCTGTATAGAGTACCGGGCTATTCAGATCTGGTCAAACACGGCTGAAGCAATTTCAAGTAAAATTGAACTATTTCTCAAAGGAATGTATTTAAAAAATAATCGGAACGTAGCTTCGACCAAGTATACCGTCAATGGAACGTAGCCATCTATTTTAGTTTTTAAATTGAAAAAAAAAAAAAAAAAAAACTTGGTTTGACCAAGGCTCGAACCTTACCTCCCAGTGTCCGAAATCAAACGCTTTACCACTAAGCTAACTCGAAAGTCGGAGAGTCCGACATTATTTATAATATAAGACTAAACTCATGGACAGAAGGGAAGGCGATGATTTTATTAATTAGCAACAGTGTATTGTATCGCTTTCCGTTTCTGGCAAGCGGGTGGTGTGGATTTTGTAAAGGTTGGGTAATGGCGTTGTGTTTCGTTAGTCACAACAACGTGTGGCCGGGTCTGCTAGTTCTGCTGCCCCGGGAACCATTTATTGGATAAGCAGAGGTGCCCGGGTTCATGGTTTGTCTGGGTGTAGTTAGTCCGGGTCTTGGCGACGGATGCGTCTGCCCACCAGCTGCATGGCAGGCCAGATCAGGAGAGAATGGTTGAGGGAGGCCTTTTATCCTCCCCAGCCGGAATCTCTTGGAACATCGCCTTGAACCGCAGCGGGAGGGATGGATTCAAACGTCCTCACTCCTGGAAATACTGCCCCCAGATTCCTACCCACCCCACATACCTTTTTCTTTCCCAGAACTTCCTCTCCTTCATTTCCTACCCGCCTCCCATAGCCGCCTCCCAAATTATACCTTGACCGTTTTGTAGATTAAAAAAAAACATTTATGTGAATACTGCACAAGAGTACCAACTGATCCCGTCTGAAGCCAGTGAGGTGGGGAGGGGAAGGAGATGGGGAAAAGGAAGGTAGGGAAGTACCTGACCATTCAGATCTGGTCACCGAACACGGCTAAAGCCAAATCAAGTAACGTTTCAATTGTGTTCGGTGGTCTTACACCAGGGCGATACTGGTATCTTCCACTCTGGAATATGCCGTAAATATGGTATTGGTACTCAACGCATTTGACGTAGGTACTAGAAATACATAAAATAACATTTTTTTACAACACAAACACACCACGTGGCAATGGCAAGAATTGTGTACGGTAAGGTACCTAAATGACCCTGTTGAAATACCACATTTCAGAATTCAGATTGTAATGTATGTAGACCCCATAAATACCTAGTGATAGGTCTACATAACAAAAATAAATAAAGTAGTTTTTATTTTTTTTTTGTGAATACCTCATAAGGGGCTATCCTAAATTACGTCACACGAATTTTATGATTTTTTTACCTCCCATAATAATATCTTAGATTCTCACCGCGTTTGATTACTGCCATCTTTTGAAATAATTTGAACAAAGCTTTTAGTTTAAAATTGTCCCGTAAGCCGAAAGATAAAACGGCGCCACACGACAGTGGGCATTTGCTAGTAATTTAAAATCCCCTATGTCATTGTTAAATTGTAGTTTAAAATTATAAAATTATCTTTAAAAAATGGAGAAAGATTTTAATATGTTGTTGTCATTTCGTTTTTTCTAATAAACTTAACCTACGTTTTGTAATTTGAATTTTAAAAAACATTGAATTTAGGGTTTATGAAAAAATTAAACCAAAACCCTATTCTTGATTTTTTTTTAAATTTACGTATGTCGGTTTAAAGAAAAACCTCCAGAGTATTTTTAAGGGTCTTCATCATTTGAAAATATTTTGTAAAACATATGGAAGAGCGGTCAGAAAAGGGTCTGATTTCTGATTTATTTTTGATAAATGCTAACCCCCTGTAAATTTTAAAAATACGAAATTTTTTTTTTCCCAATAAAAACATTATACTTATCGTATTACGAAATAAAATTTTCGTTATTTCGAAATAATTTATCATAACATTCCGCCTTAAATCCTAATAATCCTAATAAGACGCGAACGCATATTAACCAGCGACCACGTAACGTGAGGAAGAATCGAGGTCCATGAGCACGCGGGATCTCCAGGTCAGCAACCGAGAAAGAGCCCCGAAGAAGGCTCCAGTGGATGGGGACTCCTCACCAGGGAACAGGATCCAGCATCAGGTCCAGTGTACTGGTTTAGCGTTCCGGTGATCACTCTCTGTAAGTACCGCACCTTTCATCCGGAGTTAATTGCAATCAAGCTCCATCCGCCACAAATAGAGACCGCTACGACCGTAGGAAGTCACAAGGCCTTGCCCACACAAATCTCCCGAACGCGCCAGTCGCGATTATGAGGATAATCAACATTTAAATTTGAACACGGCGGTGTGTTACCCGTGCAAATATAGCGATCACCCTCGCACCAGAACAATTCGAAATAAAAACCGTGCCACATACACGGAACCACTTTCGGCTCGCGGTTAGAATTAATCACATAACTTTTTAAAGGGTATTAACCCGTAAAAAGGCTATTATCATTAATGGACACACAAACTATAATTTAGGCGACAAGTCAGATTAACGTCGGGCTCCCGGTCGGCGGTAATCCAAAAAGTGCCCGCCGGAAATGTATGAATGCAGTTTAAAATTAAAATTACATAAAATAAAAGTTTATTAAGTCAGGAAAATAATTATTAGTACGCAATAATTATTATCGTGATAATAGTCTTTGCTGACATCAGTGGGTCTTGAATTTTAGTCGTGGTTCCGAAGACAGTCTTGATGATTTCTTTCTCAACAGCCTGGCTTGTGTTATTGTGTGTTATTTTACCGATAATCACTTGGCTGAGCACATAACACAAGTCTCCGTTTGAATCCATATTAAGAACTGATTATTTCTTTAAAAGTCGATATTGAATGCACCGAGAGACCACTGTGTATTATATCACAGTACTAATAAACTGTTCCATAGAAAGGTAATATTGGCACATGTAATATTGTCAGACAGAAAAAGTTTAAAAAAGGTAAGATGAAGAAAGGCGTATATAAGTATACATAGTTGCATCAACAAACCTTTAATTATAAAGTTTCAGAAATGAATTTACTCACTAACGAATATATTCCACAAAAAAACAAATTATGGTTGAAAATAATATGAAAGAGAAAAGAAAAAAAAAAATAATGCCAGGATATAATCACAATTTGGGAGGTGGGAATGTGTGCCGCCGTAGGGGAATTATTTTCCACAGGGTCTTCTGTATGGAGCTAACGTAAAAAAGCTAATAATGTTATTGAAAATGTTATATCAAACAAAGTCAAGGTTAATAACACCATTTATCCGCCTCCAAGACTTAGACAAACCTCACCTTATGAACCCGGGCACCCCTGCTAAATCACCAAACGTAGCGAACCACTTGGGGTGACCTATGGCAGAGGTGTTGGTTATCTAATAAAGGTTCCCGCAGCAGCGGTACCCATCCCGCCTCCCAAATTGTAAATTATGATTGAGTAAATTCCAAAAGTTCAAAAACGTCAATTAATGTCAATGCACTGATTGTTTTGCTTTTGTTCTTAATCATTTAATGCTGCCCTTCTTTCTTACACACAAAAATCAATATTCGAAAATGAGACAAACGCTGAACGTATGTCTGCACCCCTCCAAAGGAAAAATACAATACTTATAATAAATCTCTGAAATGAAACGCATTTTTTTAAAATAAGCTCCACACAGGAGGCCCTGAGGAAAATAATTTCTCTCAAGACCTATGTCATCTTAGGGGATGCTGTGTGGAGGGTCTTTTTAAGGAAGGAGAGGATAGGAAGTTCTGGGAACGAAAAAAGTATGAGGGGTGGGTAGGAATCTGGGGGTCAGTGTGGTCACCACGCAGCAGGTGGGCAGACGCATTTGCCGCCAAGACCCGGACTAACGTCACCCCATGAACCCTGGCACCCCTGCTAAATCACCAAACGTAGCGAACCACTTGGGGTGACATATGGCAGAGGTGTTCGTTATCCAATAAATGGTTACTGAGGCGGTGGCACCCGTACCCGCCACCCGAATTCCCGTAAGTAAGTGGAAAAATAAGAAAATCACATAAAATATAAATCCGTACACAACGTCATCTCTGATACTGATAAAAACAAAACACGGACCGTTGCACATCGATAATTGCTTAATTGTGTAATTTTTTAAATTTTAAATTAAAAACTGAATTTAATTCAACAGGTATTGATTCTAAGGCGGTACGAAGTTCATCGGGTCAGCTAGCTTTATTATGAAAATATATTAAGAAATATTATTTAAAAAGTTTTTTAATATGTTCATAGTACATACAAGTTGTGAATAATTTGTTTCTAATCTTGTATGAACAACCACACCAAAGCCTCCGTAACCCGAATTTCTACCGATTTCTTACATATCTCCCTTAAACACTTTTATAACTCTTAAAAAAAAAAATTATTTTTGAAGATAATATCTAGACATTCCCCGCGCCGAAACGCAAATTATATAAAATTCGCTCGATAGAAAAAATCGCAAACTATGCTCCAAAAATTATAATAAACACGTGTGTTTCAGTTATTTTACAAGTTATATGTATGAAAAAATTCACAGTGTTTCTTTAAATGCTGTGTAAAACAAAAGAGTCGTATTTTATTAAAGATTTTCACAATTTTCGCATCGATTTTATCGCTGTAAATGTTAGCGAGCTCCTATAACATTCGTAATTTCATATCTCTCCATTTTCTTCTTTTTGAGGCGATTTTTTTTTTAAATTATTTCTGGCTTTCACCATTCAAGGGTGTTCTAGGCCATCATTTAAAATTATAGAGGAAGGAAAGGAGAATTTATATATGAATTTTATTTAAATGTACAAATTTCAGAATTATATGGAAGATTGGAGTCGAGTTCAGACTTAGAAGGGATGAAATGTTGAATGGAGGGGAGGCAATTTTAGATAACGCTTGATAGAAGAGAGGATATTTATTTAGAGAGGTACAATAAAAAAATATGTGATCTAAAGTGCCCACATCTAGACCACAGAATGTACAATCTGGGGAGTCAAGGATGTGAATTTTAAAAAGGTGAGAAGGAACGGAACAATGTCCGATTCTCATTCGAATGAGTGAGGAAATTTCTTTTTTGGAGAAATGGGGGAATTTTTGAAACCACGGTTTTAATGGGATAGTCCTTTGTATTGAGTCGTATTGGGCTCCCTTGGATTGACTAGCAATGTTCCAATACTCTGTCCAAACATTGCGGGATCTATCTTTGATGATGGAAAAAATATCAGATAGGGGAATATGGTTTATGAGGGTAACAATAGGGTTGGACGCTCCTTGTTTTGCCAAAGAATCCGCAATATCGTTACCCACTATGCCAACATGTCCAGGGATCTAAACAAGAATTACTGTTTTTCCAGAGCTTTGAATGGAGGCTATCAGCACTCTAATAAGGCATTCAAAGTGATCATCAGGATGAAGAAGAGGACAGGATTTAAGTTTTTGGAGGGAGCTGAGAGAGTCAGAGAGAACAAGGAAATGTTCACAATTATTTTTGATTATATATTTGAGTGCTTCAATTAATGCAATGCACTCAACAGAAAATATTGAAAATTGGTTTAAAATTGAATAAAATATTCTATCATTAGAATTATTGTGGTAAATGTTAATACCTATACCACAGTTAGGAGAGTCTGGAGATTTGGAGCCATCAGTAAATAAAAGAGAAAAGTTGGGCCATTTAGAAGAAATAATGTCATTGAACATATTATTAACAGTATGGGCTGGGATATTGGAATGACTTTTAAGGATGCCGTTCCCTTCTAAAATTGTTGGGGATAGGGTGACGTGACTATATTTTAATTTGTATAGTGGAAGAAGATCATTTTGGATAATTTGAAGCTCTGAGAGAGAGCGAAAATTTTTACAGATGGCAGGACGAGGTTTAGTTCGAGCTCTGATTGTAGATGAATGTGTTGAGTCTTTGAACAACGAAACTCTGGGAATAACCTGATGACATTTAGAATCTAAACATTTAAGAACAAATTTGTCAGCAAACAGTTGACGCCTTAAATAAAGTGGGGGATCAGAATATTCCACTTGCAGGGAATTGATGGGGAACGACTGCATCGCTCCAGTTATTATTCGCAATGACTTCGATTGAATTTTGTCTAATTTACTGAGTGCATTTTTGGGTGCAGTACTAAAAAGTGGGTAGGCATAGTCGAGATGACTTCGAATAAGGGCATTGTAAAGCAACTTAATGCAGGTAGGGTGAGCACCCCACCAAACGCCAGTCAATGATCTGATGATATTTAATTTTTTTTCACATTTAGTAACTATGTTGTGAATATGGGAAGACCATTTAAGTTTCCTATCAAATGTTACTCCCAAAAATTTAACTTCAGAGGCGTTAGGGATTTGAGAGTTTTTAAATAAAATTTGAACAGGAGGATTTTATGACGGTTTGAGAAGGCGACACACCGACTCTTTTGGACTGAAAGTTCCAGACCATTTAAAGTGAGCCATGTGCAAAGAGCATCCATGGCTTCATTAAGATATTTGACGGCGAGTGGGATGATTTTGGATGATAAGAAGAAAGCTAAGTCATCTGCGAACTCAATAACTTTTACTTGAGGGGGAATAGAGACATGCATAACGTACGTGTATATATTATACAGTATGGGGGATGATACATCGCCTTGGGGTAAACCCTTCCAAATTGATCTACTCTGAGGAGTTATATCTGGTAGCTCAATGAAAATTTTTCTATCAAGAAATAGATTAATAATAGATTGGACAAACATTGGGGGTAGGCCAAGGCCTAAAAGGTTTATTTAAGGATTGAAATGGAAACATTATCAAAGGCGCCGGTCCGGGGGTGAGTACAATATTTACACTGTTTGATCACTTTACATTCAATCCTCTCTAAATACACGTTTTTATACTTACGATGATAGTTTATACTTATTTATGGTCCACGAACTGGAGGAGACACCAAATAATCCCCACGATCCTTTGAAAAGATAACACAGTCTCCTGACTGAGATAGCAAATTCTACCTCTCTTGATAACGGCATTCTACGGGAATCACCTTAGATTGGCGCGTAGAACAATAAAATGTTTTACAAAGCTGTTTCCAAGAGAGGGACGATTTCACCTACTTGACCTTCTATAAACAAGATGTTAAATAATATTTCATCTTGACAATTCAGTCGTCAACAAGCAATATACAAATGCAATTATCAATTATTCCCAAGTATATACCTATCAATTTGTCACCCAACGAATAATTCGCCTATCAAGCATAATATACAGTTTTTAGTGTAACCTTTTCGAATATATTTCTTAGAGTCTTGAAGATATAGGCTAGCTTTCATATTTTATTTGTTAATATAGTTTTTTTTTTGTTTTTTTACATTAACTCCACACAGGAGGCCCTGAGGAAAATAATTTCCCTCATGGCCTATGTCATCTTTGAGGATGCTGTGTGGAAGGTCTTTTTGAGGAAAGGAAGGAGTGGACATGGGTTTTGAAGACACCCATGTTGTAGGAGGGAGGAAACACAGAGGCTGGTAAATCGTTCCACATCCGAGCTGTTGAACTCAAGAACGAGTCGTAAAAACGACCCGTTCTCATGTGACTAATGTCAACCGTGTACAAATGTTGGGCGCGTGTTTGGCGTATTTCCCGACTATGCACCGGTGCCGAGGGGATCAACGACGCTAGTTCCTCGGAGCATTTTCCATTGTAATACCGGTAGAACAAGGACAGCATTCCCACCTGACGCCTGTGCTCTAAAGATTGCAATCCGTCTGTTAAGATGGGAGAATCTATCAAACGGACCGCCCGTTTCTGCACAGAGTCAAGGGTTTTTTTAAGGTATTTTGGAGCTCCAGACCAGAGGTGGCTGCCAAATTCAACCGTGGGGCGCACTTGCGATTTGTACAGGGTTAGCAATTAGTAATAAGATTGTTCCATTTTAAATGTTTATCAATAACTAAGCCAAGATATTTGATATTGTCTACTCTTTCCAAAGATCGACAATTACACTTCTGCACGCAACAATGTATTTTTAAAGAGCGATCCAAAGATGGTTGATTTACAGAAGAAATACTAAAAGTAATATATTTAGTTTTGTTCATGTTTAAGGTTAATAAGTTTTGATCAAGCCAATTTTTGACTGCCCTTAATCCTGTCTCGCACTTAACATACGTTTCATCCCAAGTAACACCAGCAAACACCAAAACAGTGTCATTTTAAAGAACCAGTAAACGGCAGTTTACAGAGGTCATTAATATATATTTTTAAAAAATTGGACCCAGAACACTACCCTGAGGAACACCATATATAATTGATTTGTTTGAACTAATATGATCATTAATCATTACTCTTTAGTCTTTGTGTTTTATTTTTAAGATAAATTCTGAATCAATCTAAAGTTTTATGAACAATACCCACTGAACTGAGTTTTTTTAATAGTAAACCGTGGAATACGGTATAAAATGCCTTAGACAATTCTAAGAAGACAGCCATTGCTTTATTGCCAGTATCGAGAGCTTATATGACTGTGGTGATCATTTTTAATGCAGCATCAATAGTTCCCATGTTCTCTCGGAAACCAATTAGCTGATTTTTATTTTTCTTCGATGTGTTTAGCCCACGTATTCCGATGTATTTGGGTAGTCTGCTTAGGTAGTCTTCGTAAAAAACTGTAGCAGCATTTTTGGTGGGATTAATTGAAATTCTCAATGTTTACAATAATATTCGATTATTGTGGATTGGAGCTGTACGTGGCGTGTAGCAGTGTTCGCAACAGTAGAACTTGAGATAATATTAGTATGGACAGCGAATTGAGAATTTTTAACATTGTGGTTCATTGGTGGTGGAATATCGCTAGAATATACGTTAAACAGTTTAGTGAACAGTGAACCGCTATGAAGGGATATTAAAGAAATATTGCATTTTTTTTTGTCCATAGGTCGTTTTAGTTGTAGGTTGGTGAAATGTATGTTTTAGTGTATATCTTGTGAATTGGGCCGAGTTTGTGTGAAGTTATCCTGGTTTTTGAATCCGTAAATTAGAATATCTTTTGTATATAATTGTTTCAGCGACGTTAAATTCAGGGCTTTAAAACATAGTCTATAGGAGTACTGATTTAAGTTGACTCTAAGTATAATTTTTATCTCAGCTAGTTTAACCATACATAAAACGGTTAAGTTGCACCGTGAGAGAAGTTTGGTCGCCAACGGGTTTGCAACCTATAGTTGCCAGGCAGTTTTAGTTTTTTTTCGGTTTTCCCATGAGTGAAGATCGTTAGAAAATTATAGGTAACGCAACGAAAGATGAAAGCAATAAAAATGCTGAGAATTGATGTATTGGTCTATCTGTGTGAACGTAAAGCGACGCCCACTAACCCGATAAGGCTCTCTGTCTTGCTTACGCTCACTTATTGTAACTAGCTAGAAGAAAGGCAAGTTTTGACGACAACCTTACGGGCTGTCCTATTAATTCAGTTCGTAATTTAATTTTAACATATTGCGAGTGAAATAATTAAAAAATTTGAAATCATAAATAGTTTTCATTATTTTTAATTCGAATCTCTATTAGTAAATTTACAGAGTATTTTTATTAAGTGTGCAAGTATAATATTTATTACAACATCAAGGAGTCCTGTTACAAACGGGACGTGGCAAATCACTGAATGGACAAAGTCGTGAAACTTTATTCCGCGTGTTTAATTATTTTATGCATAGGTTATATAAAAAAAAACGGTGGACAATTTTTAAGCATGAATGGCTTACATGATTTGATGTATAAGACAACTGGAGTATTGCAGACTAGTATTAGACGTATCGTAACTGAAGTGGCAAAAGAAGCAGAAACACAACCGTCATCATCGTCAACTCAACGAACAATGACAATTCTCAACGATTCTGACTTATATACTAAAGGTCCAGTGGGATATTCTAGGAAAAAATATAACTTTGAAAATGTGGGTTAATTATACTTCCAGAAAATATATCAAATTGACATTAAACATGGTTTGTAAAATAAATATTTCTGGTCAGAATAATAATTATTCTCCGAAAAACAATTAGGTATAGTTTCCAATTGCCGTAATTTACGTGAATTAGGGTCATTATCAATGGAAGTTTGTTATTTACAAATTTTTTAATTATTAGCAATACTATAGTCTTTTTTTATGAATACCTACCCATTGAATTCAATCCGGAAAATTATCACATTTAGTTTATGTTATATCTGCCCTTTCCTCGGCAGATATTAATTATTACAAAGGTTCTTTAATATAAATGTGTTTATTACTTTTAATAACCTAGCTGGATAGCTACGACTGTTTACTATTCGGGGGTAGGTATATCTCTGCGCTCCCACCTGGGGAGCTGGTAAAGTCTATCTCTAGTACCACTTCTTGTACACTAATGCCATCTGGCGAGCTATGGCGCAAGCTAAATGCTTACCGCCATCTATCGTATTATTTCCATATTAAATACCTATTTACTATACATTACACCCTCCCCGACCTAATCTCAAGCCCCTGGCTACAATAAATACAAGTCATGTTTTTTTTTACAAATGATGCTATACAATTGACAAAAATGGGATTTTAAATATTTCATTTTTACATGATTTTATACACTAAATTCAACCAAACATAGTCATGATTTTAAATACTTCAACTTAAGTACTTCTGTTTCTCTGGGAGGGACCTCTATGAACGCCTTGAGCGGAGCCTCCCGTCCCAAGGTCTTGGTTGAGTAGTTTGCTCTCGATCATCCGCTGGTAATCTGAAATCAAGAGAACACCCCGTTAGCCCCTTCAACAAAGCTGAGGTCCCCAACTCGTCTGAAGCGCATTTCGTGACCTCAGACGCGGTGGGTGAGTTATCTTCTACACTCTCCTCTTCCCATTTCACAGATAAACTCCTTAACTGATCAATATGCCTCTTCCAAGTCAACGGAGTACCACAGATCCTAACGATATAAACTTTTTTTCCCACTTTCTTTTCTACAATACCTCTAACCCAACAAACTTTATTCACCTGACGGAAGTCCTTGACTAGACATTTTTGTCCAACATGTAAATTCCTCATTTGTACTGTCACTGAATTAATTGTCTCCTGAGAAGTTATCCCAAGATCGAAACATTCCATAAAATCTCTACCCACAATTAATTCTGTTCCATTTATTACTACAATAAAATTAATATTTATTTCCTACGATTTTTAAACGATTATTTCCATAACCTGAAATAATTCGCTTGTCTTGTGACAAAATGATTGAGCTAAAATGTCTTTTAAAAATACACTCTGGCATCACACATAAAGATGAACCTGAATCAATCATTGCCGTAAACTTCTTGTTATTAATTTCAATTTCAGCAGTGATAGGACTAATTGACGCAACTAAAACTTTACTATCCCTGTGATTTTCAAAAATGGGATTTATAGGATTATTCTTGCAAAATTTCTGTAAATGCCCAACGCCCTTACATTTAAAACATTTCGCATTACGAAATTTACAATCAAACGATAGATGATCATTCCTTTTGCAAATAAAACATTGTTTTTTAACATTACCAGAGGGTGATCTAAAATTCGTACCTGAATTTGATCCTAACCTATATGCTGGTTTCCTGTTAAAACTACCTCGTCGCTCGTCTCGGTTCGTCGATCGTTCCCTAAGCTGATCTCGCTTAAACCCATCGCTAATAACTCGCTTTTTTACCAGATTTACTTCTGATTTAACCGTATTAACACTATCCAAAGTTGACATATTAACTGCAAGTCCTTCTATTTCATTAAACGATAACTTTTGCCCTTCCACAAAAACTTTCTCTTTCGCGCGACCCGGTAACAACCCGATTGCAAACATGTCTATAAGATTTTTTTCAAGCCTCGTTTCAAATTGACAATACGTTGCTAAAGAACGAAGTCTTACCGCGAAATCTCTTACTGTCTCGCCTTCTTGTTGTCTCGCTAAAAAAAAATTCTCCCGTTCTTTAAAAACTAAACGATTTTTGTTACAATGTTTGTCGAGAAGCGCTAAAAGTTTATCAAAAGATAAGTCCGTTACTTTACTTGGAAAACACAGATTAATTAGTAAGGTTAACGTTTCTGATTCTAGGAGATTCAATAAAAAAGCCCGTTTTTTCTCACCAGACGCTTTGTCATCATGAATCACGAAAAATTGCTCTATCCGAAGTCGAAACAACTCCCAGTCTCCGGAGAGATGGCAAAACGGAGGTATTCTACCCGATTCCATAACTCCCAACAGATAGATCGGCAAAAAAAAAAACAACAACAATAACAAATAATCCCTCTCAAAGAAACAAAAGAACTTAACTCAGGAACTCTTCTTCCCTCTGGGTTGTATCCTTGTCCTCTGATTAATCCAATGGTTAGTCCTTGAAACGATTAATCCAATGATTAGTCCTTGACACGATTAATCCAATGATCCACAACCAGATCGCCTCCTTGCGGTATTTTTCCTCTTGTTCCTAGAACAAAAAATCTTCTTCCAGCCCGTAGCCACGGAAACAAATGCTCCTTTAATCCCGAGCAGAATCTCTTCCGATTCTTTTGCCAAAACTGCAAGTCACTTCCGCAGTGACTTAGTCCTCCGTGCCCAGCACAAATTATTATTCGCACTCGTAACTTCCACACAATTATACTTTAACGGCTGCGCCAGTTGTTATATCTGCCCTTTCCTCGGCAGATATTAATTATTACAAAGGTTCTTTAATATAAATGTGTTTATTACTTTTAATAACCTAGCTGGATAGCTACGACTGTTTACTATTCGGGGGTAGGTATATCTCTGCGCTCCCACCTGGGGAGCTGGTAAAGTCTATCTCTAGTACCACTTCTTGTACACTAATGCCATCTGGCGAGCTATGGCGCAAGCTAAATGCTTACCGCCATCTATCGTATTATTTCCATATTAAATACCTATTTACTATACATTACAGTTTAGAAAAAAAAAAATTGATAACCTTCAGTATTTCAAAAACGATTTTGTAAAACGAAACACGCTGTATGAAAGTTTTGCATCTGTGTGAGTACTGTGATAAAGTCAACTTAACTTGCGAGAAATATACTTAAATAGTTTTTAAAAATAAAACAATCGATCGATTATAAAATATTGTTTATTTCATTTAAGATGTCATGGGTGTGTAATGCAAACACTTAAAGGTAAATGCATTCTTGAGGAATTGGCTAACAAATAAATACATTCTATGTGTTTCTAAATTATGATCCTTACAGCATGTATATTGGCTAAACGTATACAAAACGCAGATGTAATCTATTAAAAAATTGAATCCGGAATAAGATTCGCTACTTCGTATACTTAGCATTATAATTTATTACCGATATTAGGTATGAAGAAAAACACAAGACAATGGGGAACTTCAGCCAAAGCAAATACTAGTTCCATCATGCAGGAATGTTTTAAATGAGCGAACTGTACAACAGAAAGAAAGCAATTTGGCGAAACAATGCGACGCTATAATATCCTGCATAAACAGTGTAAAATCTAGGATATTTTACAACAAAGAATATCGGAATTATGTAATAGTATGATTTTATCAGCTTGAAACAACACCTAAATACGTCATAATTAAACCAAATTAAAATGTAAAAAATCGAGCATCGTTAACAAGAAGGTTTCATGACTGAATTACTAATTCCACAATTAGTGTTAACAGGTTAAAATTATTACACAATAAGAACCAAGTTGCAACAAATTTTCATGAAAAATCTATAACTGCAATGCTTTTCCAAGATTCATATGCATTAATCCATTTAAATTTACTTAAATCCGGCGAAATCCATTTTTATTTGTTTACGTCGTTAGTATAGACGGATCGTGTCAGGCTTTTAATAGTCTTCTTTTATTTGTTTACGTCGTTAGTATAGACGGATCGTGTCAGGCTTTTAATAGTCTTCTTTAGCCAGTCCCTCATCTTGAAGATGTTTGTGAAAGCCGTGTAGGTGTTGGCTCGGCAGGAAGTTTTGTCATCATTGAGGGGCCCGTTGCTTACCACCCCGCGGAGATACCAGCGGGTGTTGCCCTCTCTATCTGTGGAATCAAAGACCAGCCCCCCACCGCTGTCACCCTGGCACATAGCTCTTCCTGAAAAAAGTTTTTTTTAAAAAGCCATTAAAAAAATAATTCCATAAGAAAGACAAATTTAGCTCCATTGAAACGTCTTCCTCCTTCTCTCAGGACCAGTTGTTTCACAAAAATACAAATCAAACATTGCCATCAAATACCCATTGCGCCATTTCCTTTTTTTACAATTTAAAGATCCCCATTAAACGCAGATTCTGGGTGCGTTTCATCTTTAAATCAAATTGTAATAAGCTGACAAGCATAACAATATGATAATTATCTTCTTCTGCTGGTCACAATTTGTTCAAAAGCTGTAATAGACATAGAATCGACAATCTTATCAACTGTCAACATAAGTTAAGTGGCGCTGAATGGCTATTGATAACTTTGCCACTTGTGAATTTCTGCGAACAACTGGGCCATGGTAACTCTCCATATTGGCGGCCAAATTCTTACGACAAGCATTACTAAATCTTGGATTAAATTGTTAAATGCAGCTCTTCAACTTAGTAAATAACACATTTTTCTAGAAAAATGGTCGACTTCTAAATGGACATATGATGGTTCCTCGCCATTTTACTATTTATTTTAAGTCTAGATTCACAGCGAGAAACAATTTATACAAATTACGCACACATTATAATAGCGTTAGTAATGTAGTTTCATTGATGGTATTGTTATAGTTTCCATCTTATTTTATGATACTATGTGTTATTATCATCATCATCATCACTGTTGGCTCTACAATCCCTGGTAGGTCTTGGCCTTCTCAAGAGTCTTCCTCCACTCGTTTCGGTTTTGTGTCAGCTCTCTTCAGTTTAGAAACTCCAAGATAGATATGTCTTTGGGGACGTTGTCACTCCATCTTAATCTTGGCCTTCCCAAGCTTCTTCGCCCTATCGGTCTTGAGTTCAGCAGGGACTTTGGTACTTGATCAAAAAATGCTACTATGTTACTATTATATGTATTCCTAACGTCACATATTCAGTTAATCAGTTTCACATTACTTCATGCTTTAAATTCTTTGTTTGTATAATTTTCGACAAATTTGTAATTAATTTATGTAAATGCCCAGTTGCACGTAAAACCAAATAAAATAGCCCCGTTACACCCTTTTTAGTATTTACCATCGAGATGTCCAGCGCACAGCTTATCCGTGGTGAGATACTTGCTGAACTTATACGTGGACAACTCCATGCGGCACTTCTCATAGCTAATGACTGGTAGATCCAGGGTCTTCAGTTCCTCTGATGGCGGTCCGTTCTCTGTCCTTCCCCAGCCAGCTACCTGCCAGGAATATAATTTGTGTTTTACAAAAACTCAATTATTGGTATAATGTGTTTAACGGTGCTTTTTCCACTACTTTGAGAAAATCATCTTTTAAAAATTTGTCTTTTATTTTTCGTCTACACTGTATATGAAACTTAAAGTTTTAATATAAAAAGACCTATATAAAATTGTAACTATTTCCTTCCACCTATGAATTTTAAGTTACTCCCATCCTAAAATGAATTCTGTAACTCTTCGGGATTGCCCTATCAATAAATAAAAATAATAAAAAAGAAAAAAAAACGGCGTGAAGGTTAGTTAGTTTAAATTGTGTTTTAAAGCTTTACATAAATTCTCCTATTTTATATGAATACCGCACAAGAGTGCCAACTGCTTCCGTCTGAAGCCAGTGAGACTATGGCATCCCCAATTGGGGTATGTTGTGAGGCTGAGGGTAGTGGGAGGGGAAGGAGATAGAGAAGAGGAAGGTGGGGAAGTACCTGGCTATTCAGATCTGGTCACCAAACACGGCTAATGCCATTTCAAGCAACGTTTTAATCCTGAATGGTGGTCTTACAGCAGGGCGATACTGAGAGTATCTTCCACTCTGGAACGTGGCGCAAATGTACTATATATATTACTTTAAATATGAATGAATTGTGAAATAACACAAATTAATCAAATAAAATTTATTTGCCACACCGGGATTCGATCCCGCGACTTTCGGTGTGCGAGTCAAGCGCCTTACCGCTGCACTACGCCGACCGTCATTTCCTAATTCATATCGCCTCCAATATCTGTAAAAGTTTCCACGGATCAGTAGGCATTAAAAGCTTTGGAGCTGTTTATGATTAATACCAGAATAGGTTTTTTTATTATTGAGTTCTTGATTTACGTAATTGGAAAAATTCGTATTGGTTGAAATCAATAATGGAGAAACTTCCTAGAAACTACATTAAATTTACGGAGATAATTTGAATTTTTTTTTCAATAGCTGGCATTATGCTAATTGGTTTATAGTTTTTTTTTTCATTGCGTTCTCCCTCTTTTCAGCAAATATTTTAAATATGATTATTTATAAAATATTCTCTACTCGTATTCTCTACTGGAGTTAAACTACCATTCTCTGTTTTCATTTACATATGCTTAAGATTTATTTAATTTAAAAATGGTCCCAAAATGGTACCCTGGGGTACCCCTGACGAAGTAAAATAAATACTTTAAAATAAAACAATAACTTTGTAAACACCACTTTAATTTTTTACATACTTGTATTTGTTATATATTATGATTTACTTTGATTTTATAATGTCTAGATAGAGCGCTTGAGCGACGAAATGCCAAACAAAATATCAGTGAACTGTTCACTGATAAGCTCGTCCTGTCCGCTCAGTGGCGACACTATCGTTGTGCGGTAAACACGTGTTGTGTGACATTTGAAAATGGCGGCTTGCGCTATAACAGTGTGCAGGAATTACAAAGGAGGATTGAAAACAACTAAAAATATTACCTATCATCGGTAAGTAACCTTCAAATAACGATTTAGTTAAAAAAACAATTCAGTTTTAATAGTGTAATTTGGTCTTAAGACAACGCCATTTGACAAGCATTTGACGCCATGTTTACAGGGTTGCCTGTTCTTTAAATTAAATTTTCCCAAGAATGCGTTGTTAATTTTAAATAGGTTTTTAATAATTATCCAAAAGTACACTATATATAATAATATAATAAATGTGAAAGTTTGTCTTTGTGTTCGACTTTTGAATTACTGGCATACAGAGAGCTCCGGGCCAAAAAAGGCCCCTTTTTTTTCATCGTGAGTTTATAATTTAATTATGTTTGTAGAAATAATAAATTTATGGTGTTTTTGTTAATTAATTATTGGGGAGTTTGGGGGGGGGGAGGGTGATGGAGGGGCTTGGGGGGGGGGGGATAGGAAGAGAGTTGGAGGGGTAGGAAGAGGGGCGTAGAAAGACAGATAGGGAGGCTTGGGGGGGATAGGGGAGCTTAAGGGGGAGGGGGGTGGCAGATCGGTGGGTGGGAGGGGTGGTAGTCTGAGGGGTGGGGGTTGCGTTGGGCTTGACGGAGGTGTTGAGGAGAGGTCGTTTGTTGTATGGGGGGGGGGTCTGTTTGGTATTTTTGGAGGGGGAACGGGGGGGGGGTGGTTTCTTTAGACGGATTCGTTTGCGGAATGGTTTGACGGATTCCCAGGCAATTTCCTCGGGGGCTGGGTTGTCAAAAGTTGGTTTGACTGACTCCGAGTATTCAGAGCCGTCAGCGGTATCAGGGTTGTCGTTGTGGCGTGAGGAGATGGAGTGGTACCTTTGCCCCCAGGATGGGGGGTTGGGGGGAAAGGTTAGGCCGGAGTTGTTGGGCGAGAGGGGGGGCCATTGGTTTGGGGGCGGTCAGTTTGGGGGGCAGTAAGGGGCGGTCGGCTTGGGGGGCAGTAGGGGAGGGCGGTCGGTTTGGGGGGCGGTAGGGGGGCGGTTTGGGGGGATTGGGGGAATTCGGGGGGAGCTTCGAGGAGAGGTAGGGGGGGATCGGGGGATTTGTTGGGGTGGTGTTTCCTGGGACGGGCTGGGGTGAACTGCAGGGGGAGCGGGTAGGGGAGTCGGCGTGATGTTTGCGGATGTCTTTGTGAAGTGCTTGTAAATTCTTCGCGTTGACACTATATTTAAAAAGTTATGAATGCGAAATTTGTTTATCTATTAAAATTACAAAAAATGTGACAGGTTTGTTTGGTGAAGTATCAAGTAAATTTTAATTTTATTCATACATATTTTAGATTTTAATACATTATTAAAATTCTTTCTAAAAAACTGTTTAAATTAATTTTTTTTAATGGATTTGGTCTTTATTATATAACTAAATAAAACCGTTTCTTATGATTTTCGTTGTCTTTTCATTTATATCATTATATGTAGAAAACTATCTTACTTAAATCAATTCAAAATTAAACGAATTTAAGTCCCGCAAAATCGAAACATATTTTTACCCACTTTTATAAGAAATACTCATGAGCTGGTATCACTCAGCACCACTACAGCGCTTGTAAAACCATAGACGTTACGTATATTTGTGTGCGTATCACGCATACAAGCGTTTCAAATGTGGCCTGTTGTTTTTGTCGGAATTACAGCGCAACACTCTATCTAGGCATTATATAATCAAAGATGATTTATCTATAACACACATGCAACTTAATGTTAGTAGAGTATTATACTGCCCTGAAGAAGCTACGGTTGTAGCGAAACCCGGTCGGCATGAAGTATATATTATGTAAAAAATAAATTGGTGTTTACAAATTTATTGTTTTATTTCAAATTATAATGTCACATCACAAAGTAACTGCTTCATATGAGCAAATAAAATAAATACGTTTTATTCACCGAATCTGGATTTTTGGAAGTTAACTAAAGTTAGCTAACTAGCTTAAACTTCCCATAATAACAAGTAATGTAGATATATTCAACAAATTCCAAGTATTAGATTTTCGACAAATTTACACAAAAAAAAATCTTAACTCATCTGTTTAAAAATAAAACACATACATTTTATGAAAATACCAAAAATATTGTAAACACACGGCACAAAACCAAAGAACTCATACAAACACCTAAAACAAACTCAACATTTGGTCAAAGAAATTTCAAATACATTGCGTCTAAAATATACAATAACCTACCTGACAAAACAAGACAATCGAATAATATTAACAAATACAAAATTCTGATCAAACAATGGATCATCGAAAAAGGTCGCGCAATAATTAGTCACCTCACCCAAATATAATCCTCTTATTCCATTATTGTTACCACTACCTACCAACCTGAAATTGTAAAAAAATTGTTAAGTAGTCTGTCCACAGGATTTCCTAGTGAGACAGGCAAGCCAAAAAAAATGTAAACCTTTTTTATACAGATGCACAAATAAATAAATAAATAAAATAAAAATTTATAAGGAATCTGTATTCTTGTATGATGAATTTATCGACTTTTCCGTTAATGATGTTAAGATGTGAAATATCAAGATTTTATTCCAAAGACTAGTTTCTAAATTCTTGGGAATACAATGCATAAAATAGGTATGAAGTATTTATTTTTTTATAAATTTTACCTTGCCGATTTTTCCAGGTTCTGTTTGAAGGGCGTTAAACCTCTCATTGAGAATGTCGTAGCAAACGGCCCGGACAGAGTGTGCGAGCTTAAAGGGGGTCGTCAGTTGCAATAGGGCCAGGTCATTTTGGTGGTTTTGCTCATCACCGCCATAGTGCTCGGGAAGATAAATTGCGGTCACCTACAATTATTATAAATACTTATCAAAGGATCAGAAATAACTTGGATCTCAAGACAACCCCCCTTGTTTACAATTCTATTGTAACTCCGCATTCAAATTATTGTTTTAGTGTTTTATTCCTACGTAACGAAGCCCAAAATAGTAAAGTGCAGGTTATACAAAATAGGGGGATGAGGATGAACTCAAAATGTTACATTTTTACTAGAGTTAAAATTACGTAACTAAATTTAAATATGATGACAACAAAACAACATATAATATTTAATACATTAACAATGATATAAAAACTTAAAAATAATATGCTAACAAATTATCTGCAGAGTAACATCATGTTTCACGAAAATATTCACAACTATCCTACGAGAAGACGCGGAGACTTTAGGCTTCCCAAAACTAAACTTTCGTGCATACAAAATACCGCGTTTTATAAAGGGCAAAAACTTTATAACAGCCTGCCGAATGCCGTAAAAGAAGCCTCAAGTCTTAGCACTTTTCGTAGGATATGTGCA
The DNA here is from genome assembly GCA_917563855.2 of Limnephilus lunatus. Lineage (NCBI taxonomy): Eukaryota > Metazoa > Arthropoda > Insecta > Trichoptera > Limnephilidae > Limnephilus > Limnephilus lunatus. The sequence goes on along the minus strand of OU830603.1, from coordinate 43,157,888 downwards.
TTATATGTAAAGAATGTTTTTTTGATTTGTAACAATCTTACCAATATTATAGTCACATAGTTATCTGTTTTCCTTAAAATGAATTTTTGTCTAGTAATCTTTTTTTTCCTCTTAAAATGTATTTGTTAATATGTAACTGTATCTCTAAATTATATTTGTATATATTTTCTTACTAAATGTATGAAAAAAAATTGCTTAGGTACATCTAAATAAATATTCAAAAACAAACAAAAATATTGTGATGTTAGAATGTATTTAATATGACTCCGTCAGCAAAGACCCAGATATATATATAAGCAAGTTTATTAGCTCCTTCTCTCACATATCAGCTCTCAGAGAGATAAAACGTATCTGTAATCATTGAACGCGTATGCTTTTTAATAAAATAAATATCTCCAATAAACCGAGCATAATTATTATACTCGTCATTCACTATTGCATGAATACAACAGTTTTTTTTCATTATTTTTTATTTAATGACAATATAAGATAAAGTATAATTACACAATAAGTAAAAATACCAAGGTATGTGGTTTGTTTACAGTCCTCCTCACTAGGTTTTCCTGTTCCGAGGCGGACTGTATGTTGCTGAATAAGTGCTTTCCTCATCTTCTAGTTTCTTGATTATCACAAAATAAACAATAAATAAAATAAAAGTATTGGTTTGTTGTCTGCAGGTTGCATTGGGGTTACTTCATAATTTTAATGATTTCCTCATCGTCCTGTTTACTTAACCATAATTTGATGTCTTTTTTAAACTTTTGCATCTCCATGGTGTTCTTAGTTTTAATTGGAAGGGCTATATGTATATAATTTTGTAGCATGGAAATTATGGTTTTTCTGGCCAAAAGATGTATTTAATTGCGGGATGTTAAGTAGTTTTGAGGATTTTGACCTTGTGGTGTAGGTGTGTTGGTCCACAGGGTATTCATATTTTTCTTTAAATTTGAGTAGTGCATTTTTTAGTATAATTTAATAATGCTGAACACATTAAAGTTTTTAAAGATTTCTTTTGATGGAGTTTTTATGGGTACTTTTATGATTGTTTTTATTATTGCCTTTTGCGTTTTAGCTAGCTGCTTCATGTGAATGTTTGAGGCAGTTCCCCATCCTATAATTCCATATTCTATGCGTGATTGGCAAAGAGCATAGTATACTTTATATAGATCATTTTTATTAAGTATATTGCGTATGTTTCTAAAATAGTATACAAGCTTTGTAAGTTTCTTTGTGATGCTATTTATATGGGAGTCCCATCGAAGATTTTCATCGATTTAAGACGAATCGCCTGCTCCCGAGGGGTCCTGTTTTACTTATTTTAAAATTGGTCAATTAATTCATTTTTTGTTAGTTTTCGTAAAGCAATACTTTTAATGCTGCAGTTGCTCCCTGTATCTTTTCTGGACTCTAACCATAAAATTAACTTAATTAATCCCTGCTCTTTGTACAATATTTCAATGACGAAACCTTTCTTATCATTTTTCTCTTTCCATTCTAACTGAGAAAATGAAACAAAATTATAACATATTATGTAATTTTACCAACTTCTGATTTCTGGATGACTTTTATGTTTTCAGGCAAATCGTTGTCCCAAGACCTGAGGAACTTCCCGGCGGCCACCTTGTAATACTTGGCGTCTATCTGTATCAGGTTAATCGGGTCAAAGAAGCAATGCGCGGCTGAAAAGATGCACAAGTCTTTTTGTCAAACAAAATTAACGTTGAGAAAATTAAAAAAATTGATTTTTAACTTTTATAAAATATAAATTTTTATGTTAGCTTAATGAGTAAAATTTCAGATTATAATATTTAATCAATAATAACATATTGTTACCTACATAAAGTATTTGTAACAAGGTGTATGCACCCTCTTATACACACTTTATTTATAGTCTCATATATATAGTCATAGTCATGTCCAAAATAAGATCAACCCGTGATGGTACGAAACTTGGTTCGTATTGCGCATACCACTCCCCCCGCTACAGTCCCTTCCCTCGCGCTCTGCTCGCCTGACTCATTCCGCTAAAAATTTAGTATGTCTTTGACTGTCGTATTGTGTATTCGCGTGACAAAAAATTAACCCATTCGGACCCAGGGATAAAACGGATATTCAGCCAATATGTCCAAATACATTATAACCAACAACAAAGAACAAAAGAGGAAAGGAAAGTTTCACATTCATAGCTATTCGAATTGCAACAATGCATTTTTATAAATCAATTATGTATATGTAAAATTTCCGAATATTGGTGTTAATTAGTTTTATGTATTTTTATAGGTGGTGCATAAACCCCGACGCAAAATTATTATAAATATGCATAAAAACATAATTCTGTCAAATTAGACAAGCTTCCAACCAAGCAATGAAAAAAGGATATATTATAAGGTGGCTTGAAGAAAAAGAAGAAGTGAACATTGACCCAACAATGATCAAAGCAGAGTTATTGCGGGTTGCCAGCTCGTACAGGAGGTTCAAGAAAGAAATAGGTAGGTACTGCTGTAACCGCCACTACCTACGAAAATACTTTATAAACACCATTTTGCGGGGTTTCTTTTTCTTGGTCGTTATTTTGTTCGACATATTATTGATATTGAGAAAAACTTTTTTAATGTCGATCGTATTGTTGACGAACTCGGGGACAATAATGATGATTCGTTGGTTTTTAACGTTTCAAGTGATTCATCGGAGGAAAATTAGATTTTGTTTTTGTTTAAATGGCAATGATGATATTTCAACTTCGGATAAATTCGTCAGCCGATTTGATAAATCTGATGCCATACTATCACCACATTATTTAAAAGAATAAATTGTTGTCATTTTTGGTTTGTCGGTAGAGAAATAAAATAAAATTTAATAAAATAATTTAAAGTATTAAAATAGTGGGTCTGATTGTGTTAACATTCATTCTAGTGGCAGTGGAGGTAATGGGCGGAGACATGCGCATTCACGGGTTGATCTTATTGCGGATCGAGAATAGATACAGTTAATATTCATTATAAATCGTCATCGTGGTAAGCAAGAGGTGGACTAACTGCTCGTAAAGCTTAAAAACTGTAAAATAACAAAATTAAAATGAAATATATGTTATTGAATAACACTTACCACTGATAACAAGATTAGCATGTATAATAGAACCTCCACAAATCTGTTCGATGGCATTTGTCGATTCGTCCCACTGGAAGATCCCCACGTGCCAAGGGAAGGTGTCTTTTTTAACAGTGAAACCATGTACTATTTGTACTCCACCGAAGGCCTTTTCTAAACCGCAATCTGCAAAAAAAATGTTTTTTAACTTTAAAAAATAAAGTATCTTTTTGGCATCTAAAACTATTATGAAAAAAGTGTAATGTGTAAAAAAGTTGTGATCGTGTGCAGATTTTAGACGTCTATGCATTTTATATTATGTTCGTAAAAAAATTGACAAAAGCATAATTAAAATAATATTAATGCTACACATACATGAATGGTTCTTTATCAGTTGTTTTAACGTGTTCATTAGTAATTCCCTAGGCTTTTAAATAAAATTAAACACGAATGTCGATTTAAGAATCGTGTCATTTTGGATGCTTTGCAAATTATTATTCGTATGCTGGGTCTTAAAATGAGTCTGTTAAAGGTAAGATATTTACAATACATCATTTAATCTTTAAATGAAAAGTTGATAACTATAAAACGAACAGTGTGAAACCGAATTAGAATCTTCATCATTCCTAGATGTGACCGAATATTTTTCGTATTTTTCGTTTGAGAGTTCTTTTATTAATATTGTCATCAATTTGAAATGTTACTCAATAATTTATCCCACTGTAATCATACTGAATATATTATTTAATGCCACGGTGCCAAATCTCATATCTCATCAACATTTAATCAAAACCGGCATTAAATAATTGATTTTACAAATTCGGATAATGTTTGCCTAATGAAATAACTAATATATTTGTCTAATATATTTTGTACCCACTTGTACCAAGGCCTTTAGTGTTGTGTCCCTCCTAAAAAGAGTCCTTTACATATTTGCCAAAAATTACCTACTCTGCATTATGGTTTATGACCCCGATGCTGAAATTACTTTCTAATTTTCCCTTTATACATCAGAGTAAAATGGTTTATTTGGCATTTCAATGAGAAAGAAATTAGGAAAAAATACTTTACCTGGTCTACAATCTGGAATAGGGTTATCCCAATTTCCGTCTTGCCTGCAAGTCAGTTCCTCAAGATCATCGCTGGGATTGTGGTGCCCGGACTTGCAAGTGGAAGTAATCACGGACCCATAAGGCAGATACTTGGGACAGTCCATCTCGGCTCCCAAATTAAAGCACCTGAAGTCCACAGTGAGGGATCTGATCATACGACATCTTTCTGAAATTAAGAGAAACCATTACGATTCTGACCTAGCCGCGGTGATGGGAATGCTGGATTGCACAATGTAAAAGACGCGATCTTGTTTCCATATTAACGTACGTTTTGCTCAACGGATGGAAATTATTGATTTAGAAGTGCAGTGATGTAATTAAGAACAAATATCAAAACTCACAAAGAATGTTTAGAGATCTGAGTTAATCGATGAGCATCTTAAATCTCTTTTAATAATTGGTTCATTGGACCAACAACTACAAACAGTGAAAAATGTGACGTCAGTGGAAAAACACAATTACATAAATCTCATTAGTATTTTATGTGTCATAATGTTTATATGTATTTTTGATATTAGTTGGATTCATTTAAATTATTTATTAGATATTAGTGCTTAAGTTAAATTGTCTGTGTATTATACTATTCATTAATCTTAACCTAGCGAGTAAATAAAACCGAGTTACTATCATTCTGTGTATTTTATCCAACTTATCATAAGAATAATAACAACAATAAGTCATTAGCTATCGCGGGCCTGATTGATGACACTGGTCATTAGCTGACACTGGTCGGAATCGACCCGCGGGCCGTAGTTTGGAGACCCATGACCTAGAACTACTCTCTAGTTATTCGTCTGTTTCATTAGTGTACTCGATGATGTAAAATTTAACAATTTTTATCCTACTTTAAATCCGGCTGCCAGCGAAAGTGCCAGACTGCGGTTTTTTCTCATCTACTCGCTGTCGACGCGTTTATGTACCTTATGACGGCATTTTTTCGAAAAAAATTGTTCAATTATTCCATGACTGTGCGAAATACTCCAAGGGGTGCACCGGCAGATCAGCTTTTTGGCTTTACAAACGTCCATTCTCACTACAATGTAGCTTCATCAGCAGAATCGATGAGGTAGGATTCTATTCTATCACGTGTCGCCATCCCATTTTAATCGTTTGATCAAAATGATAATTCCATAAACCTAATGCATAATGATAAAGAATGACCAGATTTTTGCACCACAGAACAGGCGCGCATGGCACTTCTTGTATTTTTCTTTATTCAACGATCAATAACTTTTAAATTTAAATAACAATTGTATAATTTAAATAACGTTTAACTTATTTGTTAGTTTTCGGTGATAAAATTTTGCAAAAGGCTCCAAAAATAATGGTCATGAAAAAATTCTTACTCCTGCAAGTTGGCGGTGGATTGTCCCATTTGCCCGCATCACAAGTGGCGAACACCATTGCCGTGGACGAGTCATAATTGATGTTGCAAGAGTAAGTGATCAGGGTGAACTCATCCACAATTGTCCCAGGCGGCAAGTGCTTGTTAGGACCTGATACCGTGAACTTGCCGTTAGATGGGTAGCTTGGCAAGGTGCACTTAGATCTGAAAAAGGATGAAAAAACCTATCTAAAAAAATCATATATTACATTTTGTTAATTTTTTCTCCCATCGGAAGTGTGTTTTTTTGATAAAATGAATGAATATGTGATTTTTTAAACAATTATTTATTAACACGAAATTTAAAAAATATAAATTATGGTATATGAAAGCAAAGACAAAATCAGAGATAAACATAAAAAAATTAAAATTGAAGTGACTAGTCAGGTAAAGACTTTGATAGAAGTCAAAATAGTTACAAAATATCTTCAAATATTTAACGATTGACAAAAATTATTAAGACTTATACCTAAAAAATCAAGGTCTTGACTTGAGTTGACCAGTCTACACATTATGGACAGTGGGGAAATATATCCATAATTAGTTGAGTATTGATTGAGGGAAACAATTCATTATTTCTGAGTCTACGGGAAAGTACATTTATTGAAAAGGATGAGTTGTGGTAAAGGTGAATCTATTTCGGAATCTCGATGGATTGGTTCTGATCCACATGGAGAAGGCCAGAATTCAAATATATTGTTGAAATTTGTACTTGGGTGCCTACCCGGCTGGTTACTGTCCACTGACAGCAGTTGTCAAGGAGACAAAAAAGTGTATTCAGTCTTCTTATCGCAAAGCCTATGTCAACACCTTACCGTTTTCATCGAGACAAGCTAACAGACTCGCAAAGTAAAATTACCGCCGGCAATTCATCTATCGTTATATAACTGACTTTTACCTGCCTGTGGTCATCCAGACAATAGCCAATCGACCACGTGGGATCTCCAAACCGGGCAAGATCGCCAAACTAACTATCGTAAGTACTATTTTGAATTACCTCTGCTTTTGTTTCATTAAACACAACATATCGAGATCCACAGGCATAGCTCGTATAGAGTGAACATTTAGCTTCATTCTAACCCACGTAAGGTAGTGTCATCAACGGGCTAGCCTTACAGAATCAATAGTAAAATTGATAATTTGGAAGTAAGAAACGATATTGAATTTTTCCCGACGGTCTTCTTAAGGATAAAGGTTTAGAATTCGTTTAATTTCTGCCTCTTTCTAATCCTAGCCTCCCAACAATTCCTTTTAAGAACCGATGTTGAATGGATTCCATATGACGAATATGGACAGCATAAAAAGGGGACCAAACATTACAAACACATTTAAGACTAGTGCGAACCAAGGAGTAGTAAAGAATTCTAAGGGTAGTTATGTTTTTTAAATCAGCAGTAATTTTAGCCATGAAATCAAGTATACTAAGTCTGTCAATTTAGAAAATATTAAAAACGTATCTACAAAATTTGTAGGCTGGTTGCACCACGGTAACTGTCAAACATTCTTTTAAAGGGCAATGATTCTGAAAATGTAGAACACTGTAAATCACATTTTAAATCACATTTTTTTGTTCTTGAAGATAAAAAAAATTAAATCGTTGAATCAATGTTTTAAGGTACCTATATAATGACATAAATTTTATTAAAGAGTGTTTTACAAAGTGATTTGATTTCATTTAATTTAAGATAAATTTGAATTTTGGATCTTAATGAGTTAAATATATTAAAATCTAAAATTAGAGACATGATTTAAAGCTCGGCAAACCTAGGTACTTAATCTAGTATTTAATAAATGTGAGCAATTTCTAAACTGCACTTTTTTTAACAATATCGTTATTCTTCATTATATTAACACAAAATTGTAAAAGTATAATAATAATATAACCATATGCAAATCTAATTTTGAGATCAGTGGGTATCTATATTGCAATGAAAAAATATTTTTTTATCTCGCATGCCTTTTTAATTTTTTGTAAAAATGTAGGTTACCCAGTTCTACGTTTTCACCATGAGTTATATTTTAGTATTGCCATTTGAACAACAGTGGCGCCCTCCTATATTTTCTACTCTTATTTGACAAACTGTAGTCTGATAGTGAAAGCTTGCTATCTAGAAAGACACCAAGGTGTTTAAAATAGTATGATTCTACTGATGTTTTTTTATTACTTAAAATTGTAGTTTCACCATTTATGGAGTAAATAGGTTAAGCAACTATTACCAATTAAGTATGTATAATTACATTAATATATAATAGTCAACTTGATATATGCTGTTTTTGCAAAATATTTGTATCTTTATTGGTATTTTTCAATATATTGTGAAGTAAATATGATAGAAGTAAAATTATTAGTTAGTGTCTACAGCTCTCCGCAGCGATACCCAAAACGCTAACTAATGGACATTTTAAATATTTGAGGTTTTCTGAAATAAAAAATGTACTTTTTCTCAAAAGTACCATATTTTGGACAGTCAATTTAACGATCAGGGTCTTTTTAAATTTACAAGAACCGTTGCATGAACCCTTAGACCTTAGACAAACAATTAAAAAATGATGTAAGAACTATTTGAAAAAACATGTTATGAAATGGAACATTCCTAAAGCAAAGGTGATCAAAGCTGAAGAAATTTTTGCGGCCGTTGTTCCCAACTTTTCGATTGATCAATCTGAGTATCCGATCAGTCAAGTGATTTGTTTAGTAACGCTCGATTCGCCTGTTGGTCAGAGAGTTGCTTTTGAAAGAGCGTATTTGTACATTTGAAGAGTGTTGAGCCAAAATTTTGGCTCAACAGTTGATCAGTATGATTGGGAACAATAGCCGTTGAAGTTTTAGATTTAAGGTGCTTAAAATAAATGATTTGCTCTTTCACAGTTGGCGATGGTTTAATTATTTTAGGAAAAAACCTTTTTGCACGACATTACACTTATTGCTTCAAAATGTTAAGATGAATTAATTGTTTCCACCTGTATTTAGGCGATTTAAATATAAATATATGTATTTTTGTCAATAAAGACACTAAAATCTTTCAAGAAAGGCTTACAAATACAATATTGGATTGAATCACCACTGATTTGTATTTGTAAGTCTTACCTGAAAGAATTAAATTTGTTTACGGATTCAACAACTATTTATTCACATTCATTATGCGTAAACAAACGTTATATTTTAAAGCACAACTTACAAAAACTTTTTTTCCTAAAATAATTCAGCTATCGCCATCTACGAAAAATGTGGTTTTGAGTTCTATTTAGTATCAGCTTCAGAAGTAGATCACGTCAAAAGTACGTGATTCCAACGATTTGAGTAGATGTATAAAATTTAATAAATTATGTGGCCACACCATGCAATTTTAAATGATATTGTTCTATTTAGAAAAATAAGTGATATCAATTTGCAAAATAAATTAAATTTGTAAAAAGTAGCAATATACACAAATATACTTACGCATCTAACACTGGTGATCGAGTAGTGGTCGCGGGATCTGAAAATTATTAAAATTTTTTAATAAATGAAAAAAATACTCTTAAAAAGAGAGACATAAAAAAAATTAATATTGGAATAGTGAGACAGAGATAAGCTTTCATCATAAAAAATAGCGTAACATTTAGATTTTTTAAGTAAAACTTCCTTACACACGCTCGACACTTGGGGGTAAAATGATGAATGAGTTACGAAAAATAATATTTATATATTTAATGCGAACACTAATTGATTCGAACGGTGATCGATGCGAACGGTGATCAATGTCATTAAAAAAGCAAAAGGAGCATGTGCAACTTTTGCCCAAGCTCAGGAAAGGGATAGAGGTAGGGGTAGGGAATTGGGAATGTGGTATGGCGAACGGGGAACAGGAACGGGGAACGGGGAATTAGGAACGGGGAATTGGGAATGGGGAATAGGGAATTGGTAATGGGGAATGGGGAATGGGGAATGGGGAATGGGGAATGGGGAATGGGGAATGGGGAATGGGGAATGGGGAATGGGGAATGGGGAATGGGGAATGGGGAATGGGGAATGGGGAATGGGGAATGGGGAATGGGGAATGGGGAATGGGGAATGGGGAATGGGGAATGGGGAATGGGGAATGGGGAATGGGGAATGGGGAATGGGGAATGGGGAATGGGGAATGGGGAATGGGGAATGGGGAATGGGGAATGGGGAATGGGGAATGGGGAATGTGGAATGGGGAATGGGGAATGGGAATGGACTATTTGTCCGTAAATAAATAAAAAAAATATATATATGCAGCGGGTACCCGGCATGCGTTGAAGGCCACTGTAATCTCGCGGTCAACTTAACTTGTTATGCTTCCATCCTAAGTCCTGGGAAACTACTGTATAATGCAAGCACCTGCACTATATAACATTATATACAGCGGGTACCCGGCATACGTTAGTGAAGTTTTACTTCAGTCGTGTGGTCTAAAGCACACTCGTTTTTTTTAACATTTTTTTGATGTGAATTAGAGATGGGTAAGTTGTGCTTTTTGCCTGAGGCCTCCGATGCGTGCTTCCTATTAAAAGTACTCGAGTTCTAGGAGCAGGTTCCGGGTCCGAGTTCTTGGGTGCGGCCTGGGTACTGGGTGCAGTTGTGGCTACCGGGTTGCACGGGTTCAGCCGGAGCCGGTCCACGGAAATGAAACCAGCTCCCGACAAGAACCCGAGTGTTGCGAGTGGCTCGGACAGCAAACACGGGGACGCCGGTGATCGGGTTCTCTGGGAGTAGAACAGAAGTGGGAGTAGAGGATCGATTTGAAAAAAGAGTAGGATTTGAATCTGCTTCCCGCGAAGAATCCGAATTCAAGAGCCTATTCCAGCTGAAACGACATATCGCTAATGTGAATACCTCACAAGCGTCTCAATTGTTCCCATCTGAAGTGTTGTGAGGCTGAAAGTAGTGAGGAGGGGAAGGAGACGGGGAAGAGGAATTCTTTTGTGGTTAAATTTTAGATTTCAATATAAAGCGTGGTGTTTTCTCTTCCTAACACCGTTTAGATCAAATTTCTAACCATGATAGTAAAGGAGTCACAACGTTTTCGATGAGACCTATATGCATTGTTCCGAAAAGCGAACAAATTAGCCTGATGGGTTAAAAATGATTGAATTGAGCATTTAACTTACTTCGGGAGCACTCGGGTATGGATTTGTCCCACTGTCCGCCTCTGCAGACCATCCCCCCGAAGTTTCCTTCAAGGCGGCTGTATCCGTCCTTACAAGTAAAGTAAATGTTTTTTCCATCGACTATCTTGTTTGAGCAAGGTGTGGCTGAATTGTCAGAACCGTAGCACGCGAAGTTCACAGTATTTGATGGCCTCAGGTCGCATGTAACTGGAAATAAAAACGTATTCACAAGTTTTCCCCTTGACAGCCGGGAAGTCACAAACAAATTAAATGTTTACACTTCGTTTACAACATTTTCTTTTGATTTTTTATAATGAGTAGGTATGTACTTTTGTTTTAATTTAATTGATTTTTTTTGGGAGATAAACAGAGAGTGCAGCATGGTGTGCATTTGGCGTAGGGGAATCAGGCTACACGCCAGTGTTGCCGGATCGCCCACCGTTTTTTTTTAATGTGAGTTGATAAAAATAATTATTGGATGATTTTTATAGCAACATTTTCGTGAGAAAATCACCTCTAAGATTCTTTACGATTTATTTATAGATTTAATCTACATATATATATATATATATATATATATATATATATATATATATATATGTTATGGTTAAGGTTTTCACGGGTGTAAGATGTAGAACAATTTTCTCGGTTTACCCGCGTAATGTAGTCCTTAAAAGGACTTTTTAACTCCTGACGTTTCGGACAGATCACACTGTCCATCTTCAGAGGCCTTATGTCTTGAGTTTTTGTCTCAAACTGATAGCTTTCGCATATCTGTTCGGTCCAGAAGCTAAGACTTAAGTGAGTGCAAGTCACTTCTTATGTCTGTAACTTCGTTCTAGACATAAGAAGTGACTTGCACTCACTTAAGTCTTAGCTTCTGGACCGAACAGATATGCGAAAGCTATCAGTTTGAGACAAAAACTCAAGACATAAGGCCTCTGAAGATGGACAGTGTGATCTGTCCGAAACGTCAGGAGTTAAAAAGTCCTTTTAAGGACTACATTACGCGGGTAAACCGAGAAAATTGTTCTACATATATATATATATATAATAGTATATACCACAAGTTTTACAGGTGTTGCTTCTGTGAAGAAAAGAGAGCGAATGGACAACAGACATGCCCTTAAAAGCGTTCAATCATGCTGTCTCAGTCATAGAAGATATATGTTCACCATAATAAGTATCTTCCATACAATTTTGAATGGCATTAAATGTACTATTGACTTAGTTCATTTTGGTTTTAGACCATTTTGCACGTCTCTCTTACACTCGCCTGAAATTGTATATCGCGATCCCATTTGAATTTCGTAATCATGGTGAAATATGAGCTGAATATGAGCTCTTATAGAGTATACACATTTTATGCAGAATAAAAATAAGTAAATAAAGGTGACTTCTTAGAAAAATTGTCAACATCAAGTATAATATACTTTACTTCTTTTTGAACATATATCGTTGGAATCTAGGAATTGGCTAAAATGGAGTACATGATATTATTGTTACCTTCAGTTTGAAATGACTACAGGTGCTGCTAATTACATAGTTCTGCTTTTATGAATTATAGGTTCAAATTTAGCCTATATTTCTATCACAAAACGCAACCACAAGGCACTTCTTGTGTTATTCTTTATTCTACGGTGTAGTACAAGGGCGGATTTACGGGGGGGGGGGGGCAGGATGGTATTTTTGTGTACTGTGGAGATTCCATCACAGTACATACTTAGAAGCAAATCAAATTATCAGAGTTGTTAAAATAACAGAATGAACATGAGTCAAACATTTGTCTATTTCTGGCTGGAATTGCGAATTTTGTTCGTTGCATCCCGTTCATGCACTTGCAAATAAAAGATGATAATCAGCGTTTGCGAGAGCGGTACGGTCAGGGGAACGCGGTCGGAAATGCCCCCCCCCCCCCCCCCCATTAAAGTTGAGAAACTCAAATTTCAACTTCATAAACAATTGGTCCGTCCTGGGGGGGGGGGGGGAATTGTGCTCTTGAGGGGTACCCCCCATCGGAGTGGCACCCGGGCGGGCCGCCCCCCCCTCTGCCCTCCCTCCGCCCCCCCTCCACCCCCCTCCTCCGCCCCTTGTGCCCCCCCCCAGAAAAAAATCCTGGATCCGCCATTGGTGTAGTATATATAAGTTTGGAAGAGTGAGATAGTTGATCCATAAATGAGACCGCGAATTTGTGTGTGCGAGGTTTTAATAATAGGTGCCTTGCTAATGTATGGTTATAAATGAGAATAGGTCGGGTGTTTGTCCTTTACAAAGTTAATAATATTGTGTAAAAGTGTTCAGTTACAAATATATGTTGTAAATCGGTGCTTGAAACGATGTCGTAATTAATTCCCCGATATTTGTTTATTAAGAAATACACAGTACATAAGTTTACAAGTAATAAGGAATATTAAATTAAATTATTACTTCATATAGTACCTATTTCGTAAGTCCGTGGAATATCTGGGATAATTCACCTGGGATTTGAACAGTTCTTAAAACTTAACTAATGAATGAATGAGAAGAATAATATGAAGGAAGATTGTATATGAAGAAAAAAGAGATATATTTTTAGAACTAGAATTACATGCCCACAAATAGTAATTAGTTTAATGAAAATATAAGTGTAAATAAGAAGTTTTAAAATAAATTATATCACGCCAATAAATTTAGTAAATTAGTTTTGTATGTTTGCAAGGAGTAGTGGAAAATGTCTAAGTGTAATAATTTTTCATAGTGTGTAGGTATAAGATGTGATTTCGCGAGAGATTGGTGAGTTTTTTTCTGCATTAGTATTATTGGATCCTACATGAAGAAGTGAAGTGTGTCTGGTACGCCTCATTGGAACATTTAAACTGATGACAGATAGCAATTCGGGACTACCTATTTTATTATTAAGCAGGTTATGTAGAAACATCAGATCTGACAATGTGCGTCTATTTTGTAAAAATAACATATTATTTGAAGTTTTGTTGTATTTCTTGAGTAAATGTTTCGAAAATTTATTCTGTTAAATCTATGTATACCTTATATTGAGGATTCCATGTGGTGGAAGCATAATCCAGTGGACTTCTGACCAATGCACAGAATAATATTTCCAGAGTCTTGGCACTTTTGAAAACTTTACATATTCTTAATAGAAAACCTAGCATCTTATAAGATTTTGATATAATGTATTCGATGTGCTTATCAAATATAAGTTTGCTATCTAAGTGAACACCTAGGTCTTTACCTACATGTAGACATATATTGTATAGGTTTGTTATTCAAGTTTCAAGTTGTAAGGATAGATTATTTTATTTTTATTTCTAGTAAACGTAATCGATTGACACTTATATATTTAAGGACAATAAGTTTGATTCACAGTAAGCGCACAAATGATCAAGATCTCGATTGCGTAATTCGATGCAATCGGATAACGACTGTATAGGTTTAAAAATTTTCATGTCATCCGCATACAACATAAAGTAACTATTTGGGAAGCATACAAGAATGTCATTTATATATCTAAATATTGAATAGGAGTGGTCCGAGGTGCGACCCCTGGGGCACACCTCAGACGATTTCTATTAAGCAAGATGCGAAACCATTGACAACCGTGATTTGGTGTCGATTAGTAATATAAGATTCGGTTTCTAAACCTAATAGCTTCTGTAAAAGAATATAATGATTAACACCGTCGAATGCTTTGGAGTAATCAGTGTAGTGTACCTGGCATCGCATGTCCGTTATAACACGAAGAAAATTTGTAAAAAACGTAAGATTTGAGGTTGTGGAGCGATTTTTCATGAAGCCATGTTGATTAGTTGAGAGTAAAGGTGAGATAGTACAATATAATTGATCGTAAACAATTTTTTCCAATACTTTAATTAGAATCGGTAATTTGAATATATATCGATATTGGAGACATCGTTTTTACTGCCATTTTTAAAGATTGGGGTATAATCAAGGCTGTTTTCCACTTATCGGGAAATGTTCCTTCAGATAGCGATAATTTGAAAATAGCAAAAATGGGGGGTGTCAATTGTTTATAAAGATCCCTGGAAGTTTATCGTTACCCGGTCCCTTTTTGATGTCGATAGACTTAAGGTATTTGAAAGTTCTGTCTTCATTGATCTCGATTGAGCTAATTACGCTATTTAAATTTAAACAATCACTGGCATTGCTTGTATGAGCAGGTTGAACGTTCGAAAATACAGAACCAAAATACTCCGACAATAAATTGGTTACTCCTTTACTGTCATTAGCTAGATATAACAAGATATAATACAAGAAAATATGTAAAAGTGTACAGTTGCAAATATATGTTGTAAGTCGGCGGTGGACTTCTTAATTACTTCCCCAGATATATCAAGGATATAATACAAGTCAATATGTAAAAGTGTTCAGTTACAAATAAATGTTCTAAATCGTTGCTGGACTTCTTAACTGCTTACCCCGATACATTAAAGATATAACACTGGCCAATGAGGTGTTACATATTCTAATGAATGGAAGCGAACTAGAAAACGACAAAGAAGAAACTTATTATATGGAAAATTACAATTTAAAAATATTCCTTACTCAGTTTACACGTTGGTTGTCGTACATTCCACGTTCCATCCACGCACGTCATGGTTTCTATAGGTCCATCTGGTCTGTACCCAGCTTTGCAAGAAGGGTTGATAATGGATCCGCCAGGACAGCCGTCTTCCAGAACAGGATTGCACGACAGGCTTACAGAGTCCGACTTCAGCTTTTTACAAAGTTCTGGAAGAATAAAACATTTTCAAAACTTGGTTCTTCTGATAATTATTGATCCCTTCCGAGAGTATTTTTTTATATAAATACGGAGGGATGTGTTTTTTTTATGGGTTTTATTCCATTTGTGGCTTATTTAATTCTGCATGCAGTGACATGTTAAGTCTGACGCGCTGCAATCATTGCACTAACTGAGGGGCACGTGCGAAGCCGGGGGCAAAAGCTATTTTTATGTAAATACACATAAGTAAGGGATTTCACTCATGGAGAAACTGAAATGAAACCAGTTGAAAGTGAGCCGCTACCATGGCAACTTGTTAACAATGCAACTGAAACGCGACTGCCACACGGCCAGCAGTGCTGGTGCGTTGACAACTGGTTTCAGTTCAGTTTCTCCATGAGCGAAGGACCTTATGTTATTAGATTTCAATTCCTCTATAGGTACCTATATTCTCTTTAGAACGGGCTTTACACCGAGTTTTCAAAATCAAATGTAGACATTGACCTTCCTATTGTTCTGAAGGTCACATGTGCAAAATTTAATCAACCTCGGCATAAAACTGTAGATTTGCACATAAATTAAATCCACACCGCCCGCTTGCCAGCCCGCTCATCCACCACATATAGACATGCTCCTTTATATATTACTAGCTGGTACCCGACAAGCGTAGCAATGCCATTCAAAAACATCTGCATGTCTTTTCCCATGTGTCCCCATTCTTTTCCACTTCCCCGCCTTCCCCCTCCCTCGTCTCTTACCTCTCCGCGAACCTCACCTTCCCACTGCCTTTCCTCCCTGCCGCTAAAATATATGAAATACAAACATTTTCATTTATACAAATTTCATAAAGCTAGAGCTTACCCTTATATACAGCCTATCTTACTCACTGATAATGTAGCTTTCTATTGGTGAGAGAATTTTTAAAATCGGTCTAGTGGTATAGGCGTGAAAGCATAACAAACAAACGCACTATAGTATATATTAGTATGGATACATTTCAACAAATTAGCACGAAACTTTGACAAATTATATACATGAACCTTCCTCATGCACTCTATCTATTGGTGAAACCGCATGAAAATACTTCAGTAGTTTTGAGTTTATCGCGAACAGACAGACAGACAGACGCGGCGGAGGACTTTAATTATTCATAATAATATGTAGATGCGCTAACGGGCGTTGAATAAAATCATGATACAATTTAAAATATATATATATCTACACATTTTAAAATGTACAGATATTTGAAATATTATTATTATGTAATTTTGCTGTATAAATTTAACTAATGTAATAAAATAAATAAATAAACAAAATAACTCACTCTCGCAAACTGGAATGGGGGCCCATTTTGCTCCTTTGCACACAGATATTGATTTGGTTACCACGTAGCCCTTGTTGCAAGTGTACTCCAGGATGGTGAAATCTTCGACGGATGAGCCAGGAGTAAACACGCCGTCATTATTCTGAATAACATACGCCCCATTGGCTGGCATCCTAGGGAGTACGCATCCATTGCTGCTTATAGTGCTGTAAACAAGAAAATATTTTCAATGCTTATGTTTTTGTTGAGTCAGGTTAGCGTGTGGATGAGATGACAAGAACTCGATTTATTTAAAAAATATGTATTTACGGTATAAATACATCGTAATAATAATTTAGATCTTGGAGTTATAACTACCCTTCCATTTGAAACATTTGCTTGTGTATGGAAGGGGATTGTACATTGTACATACATGCAGTCATTACTGAGTACTTAAATAATTAATTGTACATGTATTTATATGTATATGCGTGTGCTGTAGTAAGTACATATGGATGCGATGAAAAATAATAAAGTTATACAATACATTAAATTTAATGTAATAATAAATTGACATTTATATTTGTGATACAACTAAGAAAATATATAATAATAACAATGAATACACATCTTATACCATATTTATTTAAAAAAAATAATGTTACGTTAAATAAAGGATATTTATAAGATTAATTTATGTGGCAGTGGTTTTTTTTTAGAATGTCTTAAAAATGTTTCTTGATAGATATTATCATTAAGAGGCCGGTATTCGAATTTTTATCGATTTCTTGCAAACCTCCCTTAAACATTTGAAGTTTTTAAGCTATTAAAAAAATATATTTAATTCTTGAAGATAATATCTACACATTAGTCGCGCCCAAACGCAAATTATATAAAATTTCCTCCATAGAAAAAAATCGCAAAGTATGCTCCAAAAATTATTATAAACACGTTTGTTTCAGTTATTTTACAAGTTATTTGTATGAAAAAATGCACAGCGTTTCTTTAAATGCTGGTTAAGATAATTATAGCGAGAATTTTGCTCTATTTTAAACGAGTCGTGTTTTATTAAAGATTTTAATGATTTTTGCATCGATTTTATCGTTGTAAATTTTAGCGAGCTCTTCTAACATTCGTAATTTCATATCTTTCCGTCTTCTTCTTTTTGGGGCCGGGAACGGAGCCTAAAGGCCGTTATACACGAGCCCGATTTTCAGCCCGTTTCCAATTGGAGACAAAAGTCAACATTTTTCGCTTTACGCGACCGCTGTTTTCATCTCTATTTTCATATCTACGATTTCAGTAGGCAACACAACAAACAGTATGGTTCGTGTGTTGTTTGCAGTGATGACAATTGAAATCCTAGATATGAAAATAGAGGTGAAAATAGCGATCGCGCAAATCGAAAAATGTTGACTTTTGTCTCCAATTGGAAACGGGCTGAAAATCGGGCTCGTGTATAACGGCTTTTAGTGCTTCTGATTCCTTCCGGTAGACGATTGAAAAAAGTTCTTCCCTGGTAAGTATAATGATGTTGTGCAAAAGTAGTATTTAATTTTGGGCATAGAAAAAAAATATATATATAGTCGAGTTCGGTTTTCAGTTAAAAATTGATATTTGTATTTTTCTTTTTTAATTTGAATTAATGAGTTTTTAATATATAAATCTTTAAATGTAGATACTTGAAATTCTTCAAACATGCGTTCCGTTGGGTAGTCCAAAGATTTTTTTTAATGCTTCCAATTTTATTTCCGGGTTAAATCTTCCCCACAGGAAAAACTTAAAGCTTCCACACACTTTTCCACAAATAATTTTCTTGTCAATCCACCCTATGTAAGTATAATAAATACAAAACAATACAAGAACAAAATGTCGATCTACCAGAGACCAAATGGGAAAATAATTCACCGACTCCAGATACTTTCATATCAGAGGGTTCGGCTCGGTAGAACTCCTAACTGGACCGATAAATCCTATTGATCCCCTTGATTTAAAAAAAAAATCTTTCGTAATCCTACATGTATTTAAAATGACTGCTTTTTGCATTTTTATATATAATGCATAGTCCAAAGATTTTTTCAATGTAATTTTAATTATTGTTCTTTGTACAATTTCAATAGGAAGAAGGTTACATTTATACTGGGATCCCCAACTAATAATAGCATATTATAGAGTGGATTGAACTAAGGCATAGTCAATAAAATTTAAAGTTATTATTCTTCGGGAATAATCGCACTAGGAGAACCTGTCCCAAGATGTTCCGTATTTATGCCTATGGTCACGAGTTTATTTGATTATTTTACAGCCTTACGTTATTAAACCTGTTTTAAATTTTATATTACTTATATTATGTTAGTTTTAGTATTATGAAGGAAAAGGGTACTTCTGAAACCGGTAGAGCAAAGTGGTTTCTAAGAAATTATGTTGTTGTTTTTTTTTTAAAGAATGACAAACATTCACGGGTTACGTTTTTTTTTACAGTAATACCGCACAAGAATCTCAACTGCTCCCATCTGGAGCCAGTGAGACTTTGGCATCCCCAATTGGGGTATGTTGTGAGGCTGAAGGTAGTGGGGAGGGGAAGGAGGTGGGGAAGAGGAAGGTTGGGAAGTACCTGGCTATTCAGATCTGGTCACCAAACACGGCTAAAGCCATTTTTAAGCAACGTTTCAATTCTGAATGGTGGTCTTACACCAGGGCGATACTGATAGTATAACCTAACAATGTTTGAAAATCTCCTACTACCACCACAGAGAGCCGAAAATGTTGCTTGTATTGTGATGGAGGACTTAGCCAGCCAAGGAATCGAACACCCGACGCCCGGGTGGGACCCAAGCGCTACGCCCACTCAACCACTGACCGGTCGGTACATATGATATCGTCAGGCCCGATAAGGATTGTACGAATAACTTTCGGAAACTTCTCATCGTTTCCTAGGACAACTGCAGATCGCTAACGTACAAAAACCAGTTGACGTCAAACTGTTTATTTATTTATTGAAACCCTATTGGGATTTAGGTACTTATCGAATACAAATTTCATTTATAATAACACTATAACATAAATAAAAAAGATTACAAAATATGCAAATTAAGCATAAACTAAATATAATAAATAAGAATATATCTAATAACGGATTTAAATACTAGTATCCTTCCGGATTTGGAAAGATGGACGGTGACGGCAATAGTTGACGAAGTTGTTATAAATTACATATAACGTCATTGCATGTGTCAGTTACGTTGTCACGGTTACTTTGTCACTGTTACTTTGTCTCGGTGAGTCACCGACAGTAACTAGCTGTAACTGGATCACAGTGGATCCGAGGAACTGGTTATTTTAGGAACCAGTTCCTATGGGATTTATAAAATAGTCACAAACACTCAAACCAAACGAAGCCGAACTAAAAGCCGAACGCAGGGTCCAGAAGCATTACTTACTCGTTTTTTGCATCTAGAATACGAACAATAAAAAAAAACAAACATAGAAAATCGAAATAAAATAAAATGATTTCTCATTCATTTGAGGGAGCAGACGCGCAGATCGACAGAGACGGAGGACGATTAAATGAAATAAAATAAAATAAAAATAAAAATAAAAATAAAGGCGTCAGTCGATGTATTGAGTCAGTCGTTTATTGCTGCTACGTAGCGATGGTAAATTTAGTGAGGAGTAACAGTGTGCAGACAAGAGCGATGATGATGAGGCCCATAGGTGATGCAGTGATGAAGGTCGGTGATGCGTGGTGGAGCAGACCACAGGTCTGCATGTCGCCAGCATGTAGTTCTGCACCGTGGTAGTGGAGAATACCTTGACGTCCAGGATGGATGCTCGATGCAGTGAGTCGCGGAGATGAGCTGCGGTGAACATTGTGAGGAGAATTGAAGTCTCAGTAGTAGCGAAGCGTGATAGGCTTCGGTAAGCCTGAGAAGTTGCTGCGCACGTGACAAGAAGGCCCGCCGCGGGACTTGTCGTGGGCAATTGTGTCTCTTGAGCTGATGGTGCGATGGACCATATAAGCTGCGAGATGTTGCGTCCTCGAAGGTTGATGATGCACCGACACAGGTCCGACATGTCACCGTGGACCTGGCGGGTTACCGCACTGGAACGTTATGATGCACTGTCCATGTGTTGGTGAACTGTTACTGAACTAGAGACTGGAACTGACTGACTAACTAGCGTTGTGTCGCTGCGCTTAAATAGCCGACCGTGTGAGTAGCTTCCCGTGCTGCCAAGTAATATCGAGCGCCCGCGCAAAGTAGAGAAGACTCTGGAACATTCCGCGGCCGTAACAATGTGACGGCTGTTGAGTCGAGGCCTTTCGATGTGCTTCACGATATTACGCAGCGTGAACCTATGTTAGTAGGTAGGTTGATTATCTGGTAAGTTCTTCCAGTGGCGGCGCAATGATTGTGGCTAAAGGGGGCGACCGTTCTGGTCGCCACACATTATTTACATCTAAAAGTGGTGGACTAATTTGGCTTTACATGTGTCGATGTTTAAATTAAATATGTCAGCCTAACAAACTATTCTTAGATTTATATAATTACTAGCTGAACCGACGAACTTCGCACCGCCTCAGAATCAATAACTGTTGAATTAAATTCAGTTTTTTTATTAAGTAAAAAAAATTACACAATGAATCAATCATCAATGGGCAACTGTCCTTTTTTTGTTTTTGTCAATATCAGAGATGGCGTTGTGTACGGATTTATATTTTTTGTGATTTTCTTATTTTTCCACTTACTTATAGGAATTTTGGAGGGGGGTATGGGTGCCGCCGCCTCGGGAACCATTTATTGGATAACCAACAACTCTGTCATACGTCATCCATAGGTCACCCCAAGTGGTGATTTAGCAGGGGTACCCGGGTTCTTAGGGTGACGTTTGTCTGGATCTTGGCGGCGGATGCGTCTGCCCACCCGCTTCGTGGTGGGCCGGAATATGAGACACATTCAAATTTAAAATATCACATTAACCCCTTCGCGCGTCGTTAATACAATTTTTAAGAACGACACAATTCACCCTAAGAAAAGTGCTTTGTGTTCTTTAGCACCGTTGTGATTTGAAACTCGATGAAACGAAAAAAAACGACACTAAAAATAGGCAAATACATACATCTATAGGATTTATTCTGCGAGAGAATGAGATAGTATGATAGTATAATCGGCCTCCTCTTTGTGCAGTGCTTCGTAGCTTCCCCACTCATGTCTGCTTTTGTTTTCTGAAGGTTTCACTTTTACCGCGTGTAGATAGTCGGGAAACACGCCAAACACGCGCCCAACATTTGTACACAGTTGATATTAGTCACATGAGAACGGGTCGTTTTTATGATTCTTCTTGAGTTCAACAGCTCGGCTGTGGAACGATTTACCGGCCTCTGTGTTTCCTCCCTCCTACAACATGAGTCTCTTCAAGACCGATTGAAGAGACTCATGTTGATGATTTTGTTGATTATTTCTCTGAAAGTGTTTACAATATGTTACATAAGTGCAACCATAAGACAACTAAATTTGAACCAGAGGCGATGCCTCAAAGCATGTACCTACCGAGGGCAACAGCGGCGGATATAGAAAGCATTGTTAGACAAATGAAGAGTTCTTCTCCAGGAATTGATAGTATCAGAATGAGCGATATTAAAAAACATATTTTAATCCTAGGTCCAATTATAACCCATTTTATAAACAGAATCTTATTTCAAGCAAAAATCCCCGATGACTTAATTAAAATGTAGTATCATAAGACCTGTATATAAGGGAGGTGACCACACTGTATTGGGTAACTACAGACCAATTAGTATCTTGCCATCTCTAGAAAAAATTCTTGAAAAATATATTCAAATAAAATTAATAAAATATTTAGAAGATTTTTCTATAATAGATACTAATCAATACGGTTTCCAAAAAAAAAAGAGTACAGAATTGCTGCTTCAAAAATTTGCCAACATGATAAATAATGAATTAAACTGTAAAAAACATACATTAGTCTTATTTATAGATTATTCGAAAGCTTTTGATACTATTGATCATGGTAAATTACTTAAAATACTAGAAATTATAGGAATACGAGGAAAACTACTAAAACTTTTTGAAAATTACTTAAACAACCGATGCATGAAATTAAAACTCTTAAACTCTTTAAGTAAAAAAAAGAAGTTTTTTGCCGGCGTTCCTCAAGGTTCCATATTAGGTCCAATTCTGTATATTATATATGTATCTTTTATTAAATTAATTTTTAGACATGTAAAGTACTTTGTATACGCGGATGATACTGCTTTAGTGATTTCTAGCAGTGATTTGCAAACTTGTATAGATCTTTTACAAAAAGACTACATTGAACTCTTAAAGTGGTCTCATGACTCTGGCTTAATCATAAATGCCAAAAAAACTAAATTGTTACATATAAGATCCCCTAATGTTAAGGTATATATTACACCTGAAATAAAGACACATACATCAGATTGCTTACACAATGGTATTCCTACAACGTGTACATGTAAAAATATGGAACTAGTTAAAGAATATGTTTATTTAGGTGTTATTATTGATTGTTTTTTAAAGTGGGATATACAAATAAACAAAGTTTGTGCACGACTAAGATCAATTGTAAGCAGATTGTATAAACTAAAATTTTTTGTTCCTATCTGCACACTTCGAATAATTTATTTATCTCTAGCTGAATCTGTTATAAGGTATGGAATAACAGCTTGGGGATTTTCCTGTAAAACAAATATAGACCATGTACAATCAGTGCAAAATTCATTGGTTAAATTATTAGCTGAAAAAAATTTATACAAAGAAAGGCATAATATTCCATACTTTTATCAGAGTCTCAAAGTTCTTTCAGTCAGAGCAATTCTGTGGTACAAAATTATATTTCAGCACATAAATAATCCTTTATATATTAACAGGCTGGAACACAACCATAATACTCGTTTTAACTTTAATGAAGGGCTAATTGTACCTAAGCATACAAATAAATATGGACAAAGAACGTTAAATTACATGATTCCCAGTTGTTTAAATATGTTACCTGCTGAAATTAAAAACTGTGCCCAAAACAAACAATTGATGAATTTACTGAAGACTTGGCTTACGGAAAGAATTAATTTGTATTAGCTCACAATGACATATTATTCTAAAAACTTTAAAAATGTTATTTATGTTTTCAAAAATTTATTTTTATCTATATTTCTGTAAAAAATTAAATTTTATTTTATATAATTGTAAAAATGTAACTATTAAATCACTATAATACGATCTTTAACGTAAAGAACCCGTTAGACAAACTGCTAAAAAGTAGTTTATCGGGACTTTTTGTCTTGTATTTGTAAAGTGTATAAAATAAATAAATAAAAAATAAAAAAAACCCATGTTAACTCCTTCCTTTCCTCAAAAAGACCCTCCACACAGCATCCTCAAAGATGACATAGGCCCTGAGGGAAATTATTTTCCTCAGGGCCTCCTGTGTGGAGTTAATGTAAAAAAAAAAAAAAAAAAGATAATAAATACACACATAAAAAGGTGTTTATTAATTTTTTATTTTTTTTGGAATTGAATAAAAGGAATGAATAAAAGGAATCAATTCAAAAGGCCAAAAGAATCAGACTGAATCGATTCACTTCTGGGAATGAATCTGCCCATGTCTAGTGAGCTGATGTAAAAAAAATGGTTTTCATTTTCTTTATACGTGTGAGGGATTTTTATAATAATTATTGTATCTTTTCTTTGGATGGGTAGAGAAATACGTTCACCGTTTGTCTCATTTTCGACTATCGACATTTTAGTGTGTAAGAAAGAGAGGCAGCATTATATTTGTTAAAAAAAAGCAAAACAAACAGCGCATAGATATTTGACGTTTTTTAATATTTGGAACTCACTCACTATCTACTCAATATTATAGGTACTTATCATAAAATTCCCGCAGCTCTTTCAATATATGGAAATTAGTTCGATACAAAATGTATACATATTTTTTTTTACAGTGAATAAATACCGCACAAGAATCTCAACTGCTCCCGTCTGGAGCCAGTGAGACTATGGCATCCCCAATTGGGGTATGTTGTGAGGCTGAAGGTAGTGGGGAGGGGAAGGAGGTGGGGAAGAGGAAGGTTGGGAAGTACCTGGCTATTCTGATCTGGTCACCAAACACGGCTAAAGCCATTTTCAAGCAACGTTTCAATTCTGAATGGTGGTCTTACACCAGGGCGATAGTGATAGTATCTTCCACTCTGGGACGTGCCGCAAATATACTATATATTATTTTAAATGAATCAATTGTGAAATAACACAAATTAATCAAATAAAATTTATTTGCGCACGCCGGGTTCGAACCCGCGACCTCCGGATTGTGAGTCAAGAGTCTTAGCCACTGGACTACTGAGGTCGTCAAAGTAGGTATATAATATTTTTTATAAAAGTAGATCTTAGTAGATATGACTCTTCTGTCTTATTGTTAAGATATCTGAATTAAGTAGTTTAGAATCAGCAGTAAAATAAGATATAGAAATCATGCAGATGAATATTATTATTTTATTTTCATTTTAACTTTATAAGCAAAACTTCAAATTGTAATATTTAATTAAATGAAGATAATATAAGCGAAACTGAATCGAAATTCTGGAAACAGAAAAATCAGAAAACGATATTGGCACCTATGGGACTCGAACCCAGGACCTCTCGCTTTCCGGGCAAATTATCTTCATTTAATTAAATATTACAATTTGAGCTTTTACTCATAAAGTGAAAAAAAATTTTTCATCCTTGACTTGCACAAAAGTCAAAAGATTTCGCATACTAAATAAAATGGATAAAGATTTATCCAGACCCTATCTAGAGCAACGGTGGCCAACCCGCAGTCCGCGGGCTGCATGCGGCCCGCCGGGTATCTACTTGTAGCCCGCGGAGCATGTGCACACATTTTTTTTAATGTACATAAAACCATCAAAAGAACATTCCAACGTGCTAAGTTCGTATCATATCTCATATATGGAAGTATTTTAGTACATTGATTTGACTATCGTGACAATTTCTTCTATATTCTATACTAGCTTTTACCCGCGGCTTCGCTCGCATGGTATTAGTGGGAAAATACTGGCATAATCATTAGCATAATTGTTATTATTCTTGCTTTTTTTTCTAATAAAAACTAATTATTGTTTAATAGAAAATTTCAAAATTTGAGAATGACATTTCGCAAATAAAAATTCTATTTTTAAAAAAAATATTAAAATTATAGAAATTTATTTTAAGTACCTACTCCCCTAATTTATTCTGATGATTTCGCCTCAAGTAGGAATTAGTATTTTATTCATATTTGAATCCAGAGAAAAACCTAAAGAAATAACAAAATTACAGCCCACGTCAAATAATTACATAGCAACGCTATGCTTTTCATCCGGACAATAAACATTTTTAGAGATAGGTAGATATTAACTATGACGCCAATAAAGCACTATTTTTAGGGTGAATTGCCTAATTACAAACAAAAAAAAACATTTCCAAGGTAACAATTTGTTTGACGTTTGCAATAACTCGATTTTGTTAGGGACAGAAAACGTATGAAAAATAATCTCATAACGCTACAGCTTATTCATAACGCCAGAGCTTACCAATATATATAGCCTATGTTACTCGCAAATAATGTAGCTTTCGATTAGTGAAAGAATTTTTAAATTCTATTCGGTTTTTATTGCGTGAAAGACAAACACACTCCAGCAATAGTTGGGGAACACAATTTTTTATTGAAATTGATTGAATATGAGGCCTGTAAAGTTGGTAATTGCATTATTCATCAGAAGAATTTATGTTCCAGGTCTCTTACAATGGATCACATCATGAAGGTGGTCATCAAAACAGTGATCTCATTAAGTCGAAGGGGTTATAAGGGAAGTATAATGAAGTTACATTTTATGCAGAAGTAAGATGGCTGATCCATTCCAAAATGTTGAAAAGAGTGTTTGATTTGATGCAAGAAATACAATCATTATTCGCAAGCAAGTCAAAAAGTATCCCAGAATTTGAAGACAAGGAGTTGGTTGGCGACTTTGCATTTCTGGTCGATATAGTTATAGTTACCCACGTTTTTTATACTCGTCTACAAGGGAAAGATTAACCAATTAATAATATGTATGATCTTATTTCCGCATTCCAAATGAGACTTGGGTTTTTGGAACAACAGTTAAGGACAAAAATCTTCTCTCACTTTCCTACATTATTATTGCAGCCAGACGTCACAGAAATGGCGGCGGATAAATACGCTTCGTCGATATCCGATTTAAACCTAGAATTTGAAAACGGATTTCAAGATTTTAAAAAGCATCGTGTGCTTTTTTCTGCATTTGCAACGCCATTCTGCGTAGACGTGAATTAATTGCCAGGAATTTTACAAATTGAACGTTGTGAAAAGTGTTGTGATGCACAGTTAAAGGAGAAATTCAATAAGGTTGGTTTGAAAGAATTTTACAAAACACATAAGGACAAAGAGAAATATCCTGCATTTTACAAAAAGGCTCTATCGATGATTTCGCTATTTGCTAAACGTGTGAACAGCTTTTTAGTCGAATGAAGCATATTAAATCTCAAATGAGAACACGAATCATTGATGAGCATTTGGAAAAATATTTGCGCGTAGCAACAACATCAATCGTTATCAATATTGATGCACTTAGTTCCGACAAACAAAATCAGACGTCTCACTAAAATTTATTATATTTTGCTTCTTTTTATTATTATTTTTTTGTATTGCCTAACTCTTATCTAATAAATATGTTTGATTCTCATTTCTGTTATATTTTCTTAAAAACAATATATTTCTTGTTTGCTTTGAATAATAAAAGAAATTTTGTTGTGCGGCCCGGTAGGAAATCTCATTTGTGAAATGTGGCCCGGCTGCTGAAAAGGTTGGCTACCCATAATCTGGAGTATCCTAGAGAGCATTTAAAGATAGCAGTTAATATATATGCGTTAAGAAAATGAAGATACTGTGGGTTGTTAGTCGAAGTATGATACTGTTAAAAAATGACCGAATTTGATATCGGCACCTTGGCACAGTGGTTTGCCCGGAAATCGAGAGGTCCTGGGTTCGAGTCCCAGAGGTGCCAACATCTATTTCTGATTTTTCTGATTCCAGATTTTCGATTGAGTTTCGCGTTTATTGTCTTCATTTAATTGAACATTATTATCCCTAACAATGATTATTGTGATTGAGGTATGTTATTACAGCCTTTTTATAACTATATTCCATGCAGCTGAACACATCTACTACTTCTGAGAAAGCATTGCCAACTGCATGCAATTAAGGTATTTTCTTACCTTTCACACTTTGGTTGCGACGTCCATACTCCTTGGTTACACAGAGACATCGGGGCTGTCAATCTGTATCCGGCTCTGCAGGAATAGTGCAGCATGGTGTATGCTTGCACGGTGGTTCCTGGCGTCAATGTATCCTTGTTTTCCAGCTCGTGTTTTCCATTTGCTGGTGGATCGGGCACTACGCATCCATCTTCCACACTACACATATTTATTATATTATTAACGGACTACTAATACTTCTATACAATTATACAATCTACATATATTAAAAATCAATATTTGCTTGATTGTTTGCATGCATGTATATGTTTGTTGCATGTATGTATATGTATGTATGTGTTCGTTCCTTATGCATTTCTAAACCATTCATCTGATTGCGATGACACTTGGGGATTTGATGCGCACATTCCCCCGATGGTTTCTATATGTAATATTGAGCTCGGCGTCATGAAATTATGCGTTGCTAATCATCCATCCGATTGTGATGAAACTTTGGGGATTTTATGTGCGCATGCCCGCTATGATTTATATACATAATAGTGAGTTCTGGCGTCATGAAATTATGCATTGCTAAACCATTCATCCGATTGTGATGAAACTTTGGGGATTCGATGTGCGCACTGCGCATGCCCGCGATGGTGTCTATGTGTAATAGTGAGCTCTTGCGTTATGAAATTATGCGTTGCTAAACCATTCATCCGATTGTGACGAAAATTTGGTGAGTCGGGGTGCGCACGTCCGCGAAGGTTTCAATGTGTATACTGGTGAACTCGGGTGTTAAAAAAATACCATAGGTGGCGCGTCAATACTTTGAAGAATGTGCGTATTTCGGTGGAGGATGATGAAGGACGGGGAGGAGGACGAATGGGAAAGGACACGCAGGGAGAAATTTTTTATTTATTTAAGTCAATTTGCAACGCACGCCGGGAACTAGCTAGTACATATATAAATTCTAATTTCTGAACAGAATCACTTTTTAACCACTCAGGCCTCAAGCATGTTTTGTCAGAAGGTCAAAATTTTTCTGCTAAATGGAATATTTCTGATTTTTATTTTACATTAGCTTCATACAGGAGGCCCTGAGGAAAAAAATTCCCTTCAGGGCCTATGTTATCTTTGGGAATTCTGCGTGAAGGGTCTTTTTAGTAAAGGAAGGAGAGAAAGTTTTGGGAAGGAAAAGGGTATTAGGGGTGGGTAGGAATCTGGGGGTCAGTGTGTCCACAAGGAACGGACGTATGAAACCATCCCTCCCACTGCAGTGCAAAGCGATGTTCCGAGAGAGTACGGCTGGACTCCCTCAACCACTCTTACCCCGATCCGGACAAACCTCATCCCATGAACCCGTGCACCCCCGCTAAGTCACCCAACGTAGCGATCCACTTGGGGTGACCTACGTATTGGTTATCCAATAAATGGTTCCCAGGGCGGCGGTACCCATACCCACCTACCAAATCGTATATGAATACTATATACTGTTTCTGATATGTGATAAAATACGCTTTCAAATTTTGTAATTCGAAATAAACCCATAATTTTTAAAATATAAAATGTTTTACTAAAAACATGAATAAGTTTTAAAAATGGTTCACCTTACGTTTTTCTAACTAAAATTACTGATAACGAAAAAAATGAAAAAAGCACACAATTTTTTAGACATTATAAACGTTATCGTCACTTCATTTCGTTGTCTTTTCAAGTAAAAATAATTAATAAAAAATTATATTATACTAGCTGACACGGCGAACTTTGTACCGCCTAAAAATCAATAACTGTTGTGTTAACTTATTAGCTGAATTGAATTCAGTTTTTTCATTAAGTTAAAAATTACACGATGAAGCGATTATCGATGCACAACCGTGTTTTGTTTTTTTTTAGTACCAGAGATGGCGATGTGTACGGATTTATATTTTTTGTGATTTTCTTACTTTTCCACTTACTTACTATTATTGTATTTTACATTTGGAGGGGTGCAGACGTACGTTCACCGTTTATCTCATTTTCGACTATTGACATTTATTGTGTAAGAAAGAGGGGCAGCATTATATGTTTAAGAACAAAAGTAAAGCAATCAGCGCATTGACATTATGTTTTTAAATTTTCGGAATACACTCCCTATTCAATATTTTAGTTATCACAATATTGCTGCAGCTCTTTCAAAAGATGATAATTCTTTCCATACAAAATGTACGAGGAAAAGAATTTTCTTCATAATTTTTTTTTTCGTGAATTTTTCCGATGTTTTAATAGCAATTCTGCTATTCGAGGCGGATACAAGTCCAACAAATCAAAGATCATAAAAATCAGTAAAGCCTTTGTTGAGTTTGTAAATAATGTAACTAACCCGACTTTGTTTTATACAAAAGTTTCATTCATTTTTTTTAAATTGCAATCCGAAATATTTGATTTCATAAAGGTGTACATTTGAATTATTTTGGTTTTACCATAGAATTTGAATAAAGATCTTGGCTTTGTTTCTCTTTCTATCACCGTTAAAACCAAATTCTTCACAATGATAGTAAGAAAGTCACAACAATTTATATGAAAGCTGTATGAGTTGTTCCCAAACGGGAACAAATTATCCTGAGGGGTTAAATTATTTAAACTACCAAGTCTCGATGCCATAATTAAGCAAGTTTCCATTTATAAAATGAGTAAAGAAAAAATACAGGAATTCTAAAAAGAATACTAAAGAGAATTACAAATCAATTAATTACATCTTTCTTGAATGTGAATACCTCACAAAAGTCCCAGCTGTTCCCGTCTGGAGCAAGTGAGATTGTGTCATCCACAATTGGGTATCTTGTAAGGCTGAAGTTGTGTATGTTGTAGTGGAGAGGGAAAGAAGACGGGGAAGAGAAAGGTGGGAAAGTACCTGGTTATTCAAATCTGGTCTTCAAACACGGATGAAGCCATTGTTTCAATTTTGAATGGTGGTTTTACACCAGGGCGATACTGAGAGTATCTTCCACACTGGAACGCACCGTAAAAATACTATTTATTATGTAACTTTGTGTTAAATAACACAAAGTAATCAAATAAAGTTTATTTGCGTACACCGTGATTCTACCCCGCGACCTTCGGATTGCGAGTAAGTCAACAAAACATATTAAAATATACAACCAAGTAAGAATCGTGGCTCCCGTATCAGACATAAGAGCTCCTCATTTCTGATAAGGTAGGTATATACATGACCAATGATGACCCTATGCATATAATTATGTTAAATTTATATGTAAAAATGTAACACTTATTCTTTATACTACGACAATAAAAAAAATATATAAAAGAAACAGAACATCGAAATAAATTAAAAAAGCAAATATAACAAAACGTCCCACATTTGTATTTGTTTAACATTAACTCCACATAGTAGACCCTGAGGAAAAAAATCTCTTAGGGCCTGTGTCATCTTTGACATCTTTTGATGTTGACACAGAAATCGTCGCAATAGGTGAGTTTAGGTACAAAAAATTAGCATGCTTCTTTGCAGTGGCGGTTCTTTACAGAGGGACAATGGGGACAGTCCCCACCAGTTACACTCAAAACCTACTAAAGGAAATAACAGTCGATGCCGCCAAAATGAATGAATTCTTAAAACATAAAAGTAATTAACATTAGCAGAAATAAAATACAAACAATTATTCCGGATGATTTTAATAAGACCCTACGCGCGTACAGCGAACAATGTACGGCGCAAAAAAAAGCAGGTCTTCTTCTCAGTGCGCAGAATTACTGCGCACTTGGGGGACAATCCGAACTATCCCCATAATTTCCTTGCGTTGTTTCGCGATCGTATGCAACTGCGCATGCGCAGTAGTATGTGAGTTCAATTATCTGCGGGGATAATCCTTTGGATCCCCATAGAACCATTTGTTTGCGAAGTTACGGGCGGGAATCGCTCGCGTTCAAATTAGTTTTATAATAATCTCGCTAGGTAAAGCTTTATTTTTATTATATTTTATTGTAAATTGGCATATTTCTATAGACATTTTATATTATTTTGTGTTATATATATCCGACTAGCATGATTAGACCATCAAAATTTTTTTTTGACAAATTTTATAATATATGAGGGAGCGGACGCGGATCGGCAGAGACGGGTAGGACGATGGAATGAAAAGGCGTCAGTCGATGTATGAGTCAGTCTTTATTGCTGCTACGTAGCGATGTTGAATTTAATAAAGTAACAGTGTAGACAGGAGCGATGATGATGTGGCTCTATAGTGTTGCATGTGATGAAGGTCGGTGATGCGTGGTGGAGCAGAACTCGTGTCTGCATGTCGCCAGCATGTTGTTCCGCACCGTGGTGGTGGAGAAGACCTTGACGTCCAGGATGAATGCTCGACGCGGTGTCGCGGAGATGGCTGCGGTGAACCTGAGGAGTTGCCGCTCACGTGACAAGAAGGCCCGCCGTGGGACTTGTCGTGGGCAATTGTGTCGCTTGTTGCGTCCTCTAAGGTTGATAATGCACCGGCACAGTCGGCAGTGGGTCGCCGAGAGTCTGGCCGGTACCGCACTGGAATCGTTATCACTCGATGCACTGTCTATGTGTGTTAGTGATGTTACTTGCACTAATGACTGGAACTGACTGACTGACTAGCGCAGTGTCGCTGCGCTTTATATAGCCGACCGTGTGAGTACCCGGAACGTCAAGTAATGTTGAGCCACCGCGCAAAGCGGAGAAGCCTCTGGAACATTCCGCGGCCGTAAGAATGTGACGGCTGTTGTGTCGAGGCCTTTCGCTGCGCTTCCCGAAATGTTTAGCCGTGAGCGGCGTGAAACAATACAACTGCAGGTAGGTTGTATAATTCGAGAATACGCTGGCTGTATCAGTGGCGGCGCAAGGATTGTGGCAAAAGGGGGCGACCGTTCTGGTCGCCACATATATAATAATATTCTACGGGTGATGAGATTCCGGTACGTAAAAAAGTCGATCCCCACCACTAAAGAAGTGCTCGAGCCGCCACTGCTTCTTTGCCCATGCCTTTCTCTGTCACACGTATGTTTTACGCATATTCCTCTTTCATTTCCGGCCATTGTATACGTGACTGTACCTGCGCGAGAAAGAACCATGTCAAGTTCAGGTTGGTATTTAAGAGGAGACATGGTCATCATCATCCTTTCTGAATGGTGGTCTTTCACCAGGGCGATACCAAGAGTATCTTCCACTCTGGAACGTGCCGCCTATATAATATTGGGTCCTTACATATGAAATTGGCGTTTTGCCGTACTGGCAACTTTGATCTCAAATATCTTCTCTTTGGTTAAGAATCCCAAATCCAAATTTATACAGCTATTTACTGATATATTTGTGTTTCGAAAATTATAATTCATTTGTTTTTCCTTAATTATTTTTTATTCTTTGCGTCACTTAGTTTACAAAATGGAAAACTTGAAATATCGCGTTATTTACAAGTACGAGTTCCACCGTGGCACCAGTGCTGCAGAAACGGCTCGAAGGATAAATGATGTGTATGGATACGGTGCCGCAAAAGAAAACACAGTGCGTTTTTGGTTCCAACGTTTTCGTTCTGGAAATTTCGACCTGCAGAACAAGGCCCGTGGACGGCCGCAGACCAAAGTTGATAATGAAGAATTGAAGGCTATTGTGGAAGCGGATCCATCGCAAACCACGTTCGAGTTAGCTGCAGGCTGCGGTGTTAGTGATAAAACTGTTTTAATCCACTTGAAGCAAATTGGGAAGGTGAAAAAGCTCCCATACAAAACTCCCATAAGCTCCCATACAAAGTTCATCCATACAAAACGCCATTTTCATATGTAAGGACCTAATATATATTATTTTTGATGAATTAATTGTGAAAAAACACAAATTAATTCATTAAATGAAGACAATAAAAGCGAAACTCAAGTAAGCAGAAGGTCCTGGGTTCGGGTCTCAGAGAATATATTTTTATGATTTTTCTGTCTCCAGATTTTCGATTGAGTTTCGCTAATATTGTCTTAATTTAATTAAATAAAATTTATTATCCCACGCCGGGATTCAATTCTGCAACCTTCGGATTGTGAGTCAAAAGTTTAACACCATACCATCGTTCGCCGAACCTTTTGCTTTTTAACTAAATACATTATTTAGTTTGTGGAGCGTATCTAAAAGCTTCCTGTCTTGTCACCGAGATGACAGGTAAAAAAAAGGTATAAAAGCTTTGCGTAATATCCGTAAGATGTCAGCAGGATTGGGTTCCCAGCAAGATCGCCAGAGGGCCGAGGCCAGCTGAACCCACAAAAGACAGTGGCCACCAGATCAATGATAGCAAGCTCTTAGTTAGGTCAACTATATCATAGTCAACACCTGGTAAATCCGTGTAATATTAATAAATCTCATCAGATTGTTCAAAAGAACTCTATTTCTTCCAAGTAAAATCCTCTTCTTCCATGAAGTGTTGGAGATTTATGTTTGTGAGAACACAACAGTTTCTAGAGCGAAAAAAAACGAATGTGCTTTAGACCACACGACTGAAATAAAACTACACTGAAGAGAGAAAGAAAATGTGTGACATATGATCTTGGGGTGACCTTTGACCGTGGGGTGACCTACAAATGTGGGGTAACTTATGACCTTGGGTGACCTATGACCGTAGGGTGACCTATGACCTTGGGGTGACCTATGACCTTAAGGTTATCTATGACCTTGGGGTGACCTATGCCCTTGGGGTGACATATGGCATGGTTATTCAATAAATGATTTCTTGTGCTCGCACCTCTCTCTCTCTTGCCCCTATAGTAATATACGAAACGTGACTTTCTCTTTCTATCTTCACTAACTTAAATCTCCCTCTCAACTTCCGTTCGCCTCGCTCGATCACATTTTTTCGTAACGCTCTCGTTACGCATTCACCTGCTTATTACCCAAGTTAAACATGCTTAAAGAAGTTTTACTTCAAAAAGAGACATTACAATAATTATTATTATCTACCTTTCACATTGAAAAGGCTTGGACCACTGGTTTGTTGGTTGGCAGATGACGATGGGACTCGATGGTTTGTAGCCATAGTCACAATCTGTGTTGATGATGGTGTAATGGGTCACGGTGTCCCCCGGCGTTACACTGACTCCGTTTGCGTTGAAGCGTCCGTGGGCGGGAAGGGGTGGTAGTCTGCATCCCGAGCCAGTTTGTCGGGTATGACTGAAAAACAACAAAAAACGTTTAACCCTTGGAAGTTAATCCTAAAAATATTACATGTACCAAAACCATCAATGTGTATTAGAGTTCCATTTCAACTCAGAATCAAGTCAACTCAACACCTCTTTGAAAAGTCATTAAAAGCTATCCCTAATCCAACGTAACCTATTTAACCATTTTTTGTATGTTTTTTACAACACTTTTATTGACTTTTCAAAGGAGCTATCCGGTCATCGTATATTAGGTATCCATAGTAATGACACAATTTGGTAGGCGGGTGTGGGTCCCTTCGCCCTAGGGAACTCCGGTGAAGATTTCGAATTGATATGAAAAGTGCGAGTTGGGTTTGACTCCAATTTTTCTATTGTATAGTTAACTTTCAAACCATCTCAAAATATGCCCCGTTATTCCAAGGGATTTTAATTTGTGTATAAGTATTTTGTGTGAGACTTTGTCAAAAGCTGTACTAAAATCAGTGTATACTACGTCTGTTTGAAGACGATTGTGCATATTATTATTAAATAAGTATTCCCGATAGATTATCAAATTTGTAAGTGTAGACCTTTTTGCCATGAAACCGTGTTGTTGATGTGAAATTACTTCATTATTCCCAGGAGAGAGTTAAGAGAGCAGAGCAGATTCAAATATTTTCGGGATTGACGACTGGATACATATAGGTCTATAGTTTATCGGATTTTTCACCTTTCTTTAAAATTGGAGACATAAAGCTTGTTTTCCATTTATTCGGAAAGGTGCCGGTTTTTATTGACAATTTAAAAAGTTTAGTAATATGACAAGTTAATTATTATTTTTAATTGATAAACTAACACAAGATTTTTATGCATAGCACAAAGGGTAGATAACAAATATTATAATCAATAATTATCAGCCTGAAACACTCAATAATTTTACCCTTTGTGCTATGCGTAAAAATCTTGTTTAAACGTTAGTTTATCAATTAAAAATGATAATTAATATTTGACAAGTTAAAGTATTTCAGCAATAAATGCAGACATAATTAGTCTCGACGCCACCTAGCGGGAGATTTAGTACTTAACAATACCTCTCTCACAAAAATAAAGTTGGTTGTTTTCAGTTGGAAAAAATGTAATAATAAGTAATTATCGAATGAAACACTAGTATGTATTGAATTATTTGGCGGGTATTAGATAAGCCGCCATAGCTCAGTGGACAGAGCAGCTGACCGGCAATCAGAGGGACACGGGTTCAATTCCCGTTGGCGGCCAGTATCTTTTCTCGGAAGATTTTTTCAATGTAGATGAGTGTTTCAGGCTGATAATTATTAATTATAATATTTGTTATGATAAGTTAAGACTGATAAGCATTTCGATAAGAAGTTTGTAGGAATGTTATCAGGACCAGCCGATTTTTTCAGGTCTAGGGATTTTAATTTATTTCTAATATCATATTTCTTTCTTCAAATATGCATTGATCGAAATTGATCTGGTTATTATTAGATGTTGTGGTGTTGAATATTGGGGAGTTGTTTGCAGAATCGTAGACTTTGCTGAAGAATTCAGATTAACTAAAACCATAATTTTTTTTGGGGGATTATCGGCCATTTTGTTATCTAAATACATATTAGAGGGCACACCGGAGTCATTATTATTAAATAGGTATGAAAATTTATAAATGTTTTAAGGGTTGGCCAACTTGGACATTTTTTTGGTGGTTAGTTCACAAAATTTTGCGTAATCAATATGATGATTTGTAAATTTTATGAACAATTTTTTTGTCTCTAATTAATTTAATAAGATCGTTACACAACCATTTTGGGTAGATATGCACATTAATTTTTTAAACAGGTACAAATAAATCAATAGCATTGTTTAGAATTAAGTAAAATTTGTCAACAATTTCATTGATGTTTTATTCAGTGTCGAAAAATTTAAAGTCGGTTAAAGATAAAAGATTAATGATTTGATTATAGTCTGCTTTGAAAAAGTTCAACTTAGTTGAGGCAGATGGGTTTTTGATGTTGTGGAGTTGACTGTGCAGTCGGGAACCATTGTCGTTCGACCCATCAACCAGATGTCGATATTCGAATTTACGAGGGCTGTCCGTAAAATACATAAAGTCTCCAAGGTGCTGCGCTAGCGAGGAACGAATTTACGCACAATCCGGCAATACTGGCATGTAGCCTGGTTCCCCACGTCATTTTTTTTTTTAATTAACTCCACACAGGAGGCCTTGAGGAAAATAATTTCCCTCAGGACCTACATCATCTGATTTGCTGTGTGGAGGGTCTTTTTGAGGAGAGGAAGGAATGAACATTGGTCTTGAAGAGACCCATGTTGTAGGAAGGAGGAAACACAGAGGCCGTCAAATTGTTCCACAGCCGAGCTGTTGAACATAAGAACGACTCAAAGAAGCGACCCGTTTATAATGATAAATGTCAACTGTGTACATATGTTGGACACGCGTTTGGCGTGTTTCCCGACTATGCACCGGTGCCGAAGGGATCAATGATGCAAGTCCCTCGGAGCAGTGATAGGATAATTTTTATCTCAATTATTAACCTCAATATTTATTATTGCGAATTAAATGTTTGCTTTGGGACAATGCTTTGTAATTATTTGTAAGTTCCATAAGTTTCTAATAGATGGCGGTATTTTTTTTATTTATTTATCTATATAAAGTATGTTTACATTAGGTTTTTCGATGCCTGTCTCACTAGGATATACCTGTGTCGAGACAGGCGTGTGAGTTAATTTATCGACACAACACTTGGTTATCTAGATTGGGTAACCATCCAATAGATGGCGTTATGTTTCGTTAGCCATAGCAACGCGTGTCTGGGCCAGCTAGTAAATAAATAAATATGTATTTAGCACCTTACTCATATCAGAAACTGCACCACAGACCATAGCAATAACTAATGTGTATTCTTTCAACAATCTTATTGTATACATCGACAATAGTTCAAATTGTTAAGAAATATGTAGTTTGAGAGACCCGCTCGCAATCCCCTCTTAACCCGCAGTACACCCACCTCACAAACAAGAATCTCTTAAAAATGATTCTACTGTACATTTCATTTTTTGTAATTGATATATATATATTAAACTCAATTTAAACTTTTGTGTTGGATCAACTTACCGTATATATGGGATCAGGTCAGTTTTCAGATGTAGCGATGTGGCGGCACTCGTAGATTGTACTGTGGAAAAAAAGATATAAAGATATGATTTAATTTAAAAGTTTATATATCAATATAAGGCTTCAGAGTAAGCGTTCAAAAAGAAGTACAAGATGATTTAATAGGGATATATAAATACGAACGTTAGAGGGAGCGCTCTATATTTAATAAACCACGACTTTTTTTTACATTAGCTCCACACAGGAGGCCCTGAGGAAAACAATTCCCATTAGGGCATATGTTATATTTGAGGATGCTGTGTTGAGGGTCTTTTTAGGAAAGGAGGGAGAGGAAGTTATGGGAAGGAAAATGGTATTAGGGGTTGGTTGGAATCTGGGTTCAGTGTGCCTAGAAGTGACGGACGTATGAATCCATCCCTCTTACAGCGGTGCAAGGCGATGTTCCGAGAGAATACGGCTGGAGAAGTCAAAGGGACTCCCTCAACCACTCTCTTTTGATCCAGCCTGTCACGCAGCTTGTGGGCAGACGCATTCGCCGACAAGATCCGGACCATCCTTACCCCATGAATCCGGGCACCCCTGCTAAGTCACCAAACTTGGCGAACCGCTTGGGGTGACCTTTGGCAGGGGTGTTGGTTATCCAATAAATAGTTCCCGGAGTGGCAGTACCGATACCCGCCTCCTAAATTGAAAACGACTTGTTTAAATTAGAGCAAAAATATCTCGACATATAAGATAAGTTGCATTTAATGAGACATTTTGGTTTTTTGGGTAAAAAACGGGTACTGAAATGTTACTTCAAAAGTTTGTCAGCTTAATAAATAATGAATTAAAGACAAAGTAAAAATCATGTATTAGTTTTGTATACGTTTTTAGATTTTCAAAGCATTTTCGTTATTTGTTTTGGGGTGTTATGCCGTGTTGCGCTACCTCCTTCTTTAGCCGATGTTTCGGACAGCGTTGCAGTGTCCATCATCAGGACAGGTGCGACAGATCTGCCGGTAGTAGGGAGGGGAAGAAGATAGGGAAGAGGAATGTAAGGAAGTACCTGGTTATTCAGATCTGGTTACCAAACACGGCTTAAGCCATTTCAAGCAACGTTTCAATTCTGAATGGTGGTCTTACACCAGGGCAATACTGAGAGTATCTTCCACTCTGTGAAATAACACAAATTAATCAAATAAAATTTATTTACCACGCCAGGATTCGATCCCACGACCTTCGGAGTGCGAGTTAAAAGCCTTACCGCTGGACCACGCCGGCCGGCTGATGTTAAACGGAAATTTAGACCTTATCGCCATTTTCATATTGAGTGCTATTGTTAGAGGCCTGATCTAAAGGTTGGAAACACGAAGGTAAGTAAGTGTGTAAGTACGATGTTATTACGGCCGACGCAGGCGCATGTGTTTCAGTGTGGCAACTAAATGAAAATTGCCAGAATTTAAAACGAAATTACGAGTAGTTCCTACAATATAACCGCTCAACTAAATTTAATGGTCTGTATGACCAATATAAAATCTGAAATTCATTCATATTTAAATTAATTTTTAGATTTGAACTAAGATTTTTTTAAATTTTTTTATTTGCTTATTTATTATGAAGACAAAGTAATACAATATGACAGATATAGATATTATATATTACGGAACAAAAAAGAAAAAATCTCAATAAATTACTTTTAAAGTAGTTTGTCAGGTGCTTTTACTTTGAAGATATAAATAAAACTTATTTTACTATACGAGTAGGTACTATGCAGTTAGATTTTTTTTGTGTTAGAGTCTAATACAAACTATTTCTTTCGGCGAGCCAGTTTTTCAACAAAATATTTGTTTTTACATTTGTACATACATACATCTTCTTCCCCTTGTCCTATTCGGGTCGGGGACCCATTGCATCGACAAGGCTCCTCCATAAGTCCCTGTCTTGTGCTGATTTTTCGGCCTCTGTCCATGGTAGACCCATCCTCTCCTCACACAGTTTCTGGAGTTGCCTCACCCAACTGTGTCTGGGGCGGCCCACTGGACGTCTTCCCTCTGGAATCACACTCAGTATTTTCCTCGGAATTCGGTCATCAGAAATTCTTAGTACATGCCCAAGCCACCTCAATTGTGATTTTTCTATGAAGAGTAGCAGTGGTTCAATGTTTAGATCATCTCGGATCGTCGAGTTTCTTATATGATCCCATTTCGTAACTCCTACCACTCCTCTCAAGTATCTCATTTCGGCAGCTTGGACTTTGGAGCGTGTTCGTTCATTTAGCATCCATGTCTGGTGGCCGTAAGTGAGCGTTGGGCGGTATACCGTTTTAAACACTGCCATCTTTGTCTTGGTGCTAAGCTCGGCTTTTCTTATTACTGAGCTGTAGAGAGGACGTAATACACTGCTTGTCGCACATATTCTTCTATCAATTTCTCCGTCTTGCCGATCATCGCTGGAGAACTCGACCCCAAGGTATTTGAACCTGTCCACCTGTTTCAACTGAGTCCCATTAGCGAGTATGTTGCACTGAGTTTGGTCCCTTCCTATAACCATCACCTCCGTTTTTGAGGTACTCATCTTCATTCCCGCCGCCGTGCACTCTTCGTTGAAACGGTTAATCCACTCTTGAAGTCCCTCCTGTGATGTCGAAAAATCTACTGAATATTTTATTAGTTTCAGCTGAATGTATTTTTCAAGAATTTTTCGATTGTTGGCAAAATACTTATCGGATTATAATTAATAATTACCCAAAAGAGGTTAAATTACAGAATTGTTAAAGCTATTTCTAGAATATAGGAAGATATGCTTAGTGTTCACTGTTCATGGGATCTTGATATTCTGGTATCTTGCAGATGTTTGATTCTGTGAGTTATTTAACTGTTGTAGGTTATTATGTAAAAATATATAATTATTTGATTTATGTATTATTTTCATAATTAAAATCAATTATGGTCGCCCTGGTGGGCTTTACAATATTACATATTTTTGATTTTACGTGATTTACTGTTTAATAAAAAAGACAGCAAGAATTTATAATGTGTGGATAAAAAAAAACTTTGACAAAAACTTAATCTAAAAATTAGTTGCATGGTAGATATATACATAGTTTTATTTAAATATATTTTGAATCTCTGTATATATGTTATAGTCAATCCTCGAAGCTACAGCGCTCCTAGGTTTGAACCTAACCTAACCTAACCTAACCTAACCTAACCTAACCTAACCTAGACCTAGGATAAACCAGTCATTCCGCGAAGAGACTGCATATCCACTTTTGACTATAACGTATATATAAAAATGAACATTTTTTTGTTTGTCCCGTTTGTCCTAGACCATTCATGCGATTGCGACGAAACTTTGGTGATTTGTTGTGTGCACGCCCGTGAATGTTTCTGTATATAACAGTGAGCTCTGGCGTTATGATTTTTTTATAAAAAAAATGCAATATTTGGCGTGCAAGTTGTTTAAAAAATTTGTGTATTTCACATAGTTCAGCGGAAAGGTAGGAGGGCGGAGTGGGAAGGGTATCCTGAAGTGGTACCGAGAAGAGGAAGGGAGTTCGCGAGAAGGTGACGAGGGAGTGGGGGAAGGCGGGGAAGGTGGAAGTAGAACGCTAGGAGGAACGGGACGCGAGAAGGGAACGGGGGCGGGAACGGGGCGCATAGGAAAGTCATTCAGATAGCTGTATATTTCCTTCTTATCATCTGATTTATTATGTAAACACCAGAAGGAAAACAAAAAATATTGTGTATCCAAAAACACTTTGACAAACGTAATTATAACACGTTCTTGTTTGAGTGGCGTTGCAGCGCGTGCCGGGTACTCTCTAGTACATTATAAAAAAATAGAGAAAAGAGAATACAAAAGTAAGAATAAAAAAATTCAAATAAATAAAAATAAATTTAAATTGCAGAAGGCATAAAAATAATATTTATTTATTTATTTACGCCCATTTTTGGGGCTTTTCATATGAAATTTACAAATTAATACAAATTACACTGTGATTAAATAAAATATAAATAATTTATATTTCTTTAACACAGAAATATAAAGTATTTATTGTACATAACTGAACTGCCTCCGTAACAGTATTTTGTATTTCGGAACCATCGCGCATCGTGTGAAACTGACTGAGTAAAAGTGAAAGTTTTAGCATTTTAATATCGCAATTTAGATACGTGTGTTAAAAAATCTCAGTAAATATGTCGGTTCTAAACGTGTCAAAAGGAGGTGCAATTTTAGCGTTTCGGCAAAAGGAAAAATATTTTTTTAAATCTCATAGTTGTCAAAAAATATGTAAATTTGTATTATTTTGGCAGTCATGCAACCACCTAGAATATCTTAAAAATAAAACAATGGGTATTAAGCAAAAACATAATTAAAATTTGTCTAAATAGTTTGTACAAAAAGTGTATATAATAGTGAACAGTGGAAAAATAAGTGTATAGTGTAATAAAAAGTGTAAAGTTTGTATGAAAAAATAACCATCGTCACTACATTACTTTTTTACTATAGTCAGCAGTACATATTATAATCCTATATATGATGATGATACGCAGCTTAAACCTCAACCCAGAACCAGTGGTACCAGGAATAATTCGAATTAGGTACATTAATATGTTTTTATTTTAATAAGAATTTATTTTATAAGGTTGGAACTACCGGCAAATGTCATATTTGATCGTCTATTGATTAAAATAGAAACATTCAATATTATCAGTGTATCAAAATTTGATAAGAAATATTCCGTATTATCCATTGAGCCGATGGGTAGGAATCTGTGAATCCGTGTGTCCAGGAGTGCAAGACGAAAGGTCGAAAGAGTCCGGCTGGAGAAGTAAAAAGATATCTCTCAACCAATGTCTCCAAAGCCGGACCACCAAACAAATGGTGGGCAGACGCATCCTCCGCCAAGATCTGAACACCTCACCCGATGTAACCAATAAATATTTCCTCGGGCGGTGGTACCTATACCCGCCTCCCAAATTGTGATAACAAGCTGCATACCAGTAACAAATATGCTTATTGTTCATACAATTAATTAATCAACCGACAAGATAATAATTAAAATCTAACAAATCACAACGTCTCGAGTTTGAGGTCATCGGGACTCCATTGCGGATGTGATCGACGGCTCTATTACGTCATCTGACGATAAATACCACAACGTCACTTGACGAGCGTACTGATTGATACAAAACTTTAACATAAAATAATCTTTGAATTTTAAACAAAATCCGTCGAGAAACACCGTTCAGTTAAAGTAAAAATATGCAAATTTTTATTAGAACTTTTTAAGGTTAATCCCATCAATGTAATATATCATTGAAGAAGAAGATAACACTAATAATCTAAACAAAAATATGAAAGAGAACAGGATGCAGAAAAATAAAAAAAGATAACGATTGCAACTGACACTCGAACCCAGA
Source organism: Limnephilus lunatus (assembly GCA_917563855.2). Classification (NCBI taxonomy): domain Eukaryota; kingdom Metazoa; phylum Arthropoda; class Insecta; order Trichoptera; family Limnephilidae; genus Limnephilus; species Limnephilus lunatus. Next base: position 43,114,162 of record OU830603.1, on the reverse strand, counting down.
ACATTTCGCCATTGAATGAATTGACGTTAGCATGTTTACAGCATTTTACAAAGTTTTGACTTTATGTAAATAACTAAGAATTCATTAGTTTGTATAATTTAATAATTTTATTTTTTATTATTTATTTTAACTGATTTAAAAATTTTATGACATAGGTAATTTGATAGAAAACCATTCTTGCAAAATTAATTTCTTGCCTTAAAAGTGATCGCGGGCCGCACCAAAAAGCCTCGCGTGTCGCGGGTTAGGTTGGGCCCACCCATGAGATAAGTCAGCGGTTGAGGGACGCGAAGCAAAAATTGGGGGTAGGTACGTAATATCGCGGCGCAAATGTAGGTTTTAAAACTCAGCCCAACGTTTTTAAATTTCGGTAATTTACGGTTTTTTTTCGTCCGACTAAAAAGATGTAGAACAAAATTTAATTATTTTGTTTTGAAAAGTTTGATTTACATATACATTTTTTACTTAAATTTTACGGCTACCGGTTTCGACATATCTGTCAATCACTAGCAAACAACCCTAGAAGCCCAATCATATTTTGCTATCTAAAAAGCCCAAGCATAGGTCAAATTTACCCACATGAATAAATACACCTGTAACATAGTTTATTCTGTGTAATTTATTATATTTATCATTATTTATTCGTATTAACTATTTAGGAAATGAAAAAACGCATAATAAGAAGTATTCTTTTTTCTACTAACCAATAAATGTTTTATAATAATTAAACAGTTTTATATAATTATTTTTTCTTTATAAGCAATTTTCAGAGACATCATCAAATTACTAAAAGCCTAAACATAGTATGGCGAGGTACTATTTAATGTACAATACCTATATTTTATTTTATTCTACTGGAAATTTTGAAGGCTGGTCACACCGGACCAAAAATACTAGTTCCAATTTCTACCACCAAAATCATTTCGTCTCGAAGTGTCCTGGTCTGTGCAGCTATCAAATTTAGCCATCGTAACTTTCTGAGAATTAATATTGTGTCGCGATTGTGTTTGATTATTACAATAAAAAGTGAATTTGTTATAAACCTTCTTATCATTTATCAAATCCCCGTGACACATATGAAAGTGTTGATTTGGTAAGATTGACACTTCCATAATAGGTCAAATTGACCTACAACAGTACGATAACTCCAATATAAAGGAACTTACAAAGGCAATACCACCGTCTTCTGTGGGCTCTTGGCGGGTACTAAGTTGGTTCGATCAATCAGGACAATCGAAAGAAGTGTACGAAAGAAAAAGCAGATTTTTGTTTGCGTGTAGGTAAAAATAACCTAGATCGGGCTTCTAGGGTTAAAGCTTAAGCCAAATAGCTAGTTTTAACTAAATGTCTAAAAATTGTTTCATAGTTATTGCCCAAGAAATATAAAATTTGTGTAATTTCTGAAATGCCCGAAGTCTTGTAAAACTCTATATAAAAATGCATTAATTGTTTTGTGTGACTTGATTGTTAAATTCAAATAACGAGAATAATAATTTTTATTTAATTTTTTTACATTAAATACTTTTTACCATCTTCTTTTCCATTCATGACCTTAAACTGTTCGGCAACTCTGATATGTCCGATGTACTCTACTGCCTTATTTGCATTTTGCCTTATTTGTATTCTGCTGAGACAAAAATTGTTGAAATAAGAATTCACTGCAGTATAAATAGGTTGAATACATGATTTTTTTTGTACAAAAATTACTAAAAATTTAAACTCCTTTTAGTTATTATCTACTTCAGGGAAATCTACAGATTACAATTGGATTGATTTATACATGTATAATTTACCAAACTGAGAAACCATTTATAGTTTTCCTCATCATACCATTATATTGTGTCTAGAAATTAAACAGTAATCTCGCAACTAAAAAATATTACATTATTATAACATGAGGGAAGTAGTACCTACAAAATATATGTCAATATATTTATGCAGTTTTGTACTCATTTAATACATTTCTAATGCACTCTTGACAGAGTTTTTATATTTATTTTCGTCGCAAATATTACACGAACGTCTGATTGTTATTGCACTAAATTATGTAAAATCGACCACCATAACACGGGCATCAGCCTAACGCCTAGCATGGTGGTCGAAAAATCATCTATTTATGTAACCCTAAATTGTAAGTAATGAATAAAGAAAGAAAAAAAAAATTATAAAATACAAATGAAACATGTATTTTATTACACTTGTATACAAGATAGATACTGGGTACGGGGTTCAACAAATTTGTGGTAAAAAAGGATTGACAACCGCTGAGCTAAGTGATTTGTTTAGTAGGTAACGCTCGATCCGACTATTGGTTGGAGAATAGCATCGTATTTGAAAATTTGATTACAGTTGATCAGTAGGATTGCGAACAACGGCCCTCAGGTTAAAATCACAGTGACTATTTATTGACGTTATTTTCAATTATATTTCTGAGGACAAACGTATTTCCTTGTCTATAGCAAGGTTTTGTCTTCGCCATCTGCGGAGCTCTTGAATTATGATGACTCCGCACATCTACCTTCGGACACCTTCGGCACAACTCGGTAACGAGACCATGTGAACCAAAGCGCACATAGACAACTAAAGTAACGTGAGAAAAAAATCAAATAATAATACTGTGATACATTAAAATAATTAATAAGCATTGAAGTAGAAGATAATACCAATAAATCTAGGTGAAACATGACACAGAACAAGACACAGAAAAATAAAAAAGGTAACGGTTGCAAACGTGACCCACACCCCGGATCTCTTATCTAACCTTCACATATTGCCTTAGCCAACTTGACCATTTGAATCTTTATTTTTTCTTTCACTTTTCTCGATGTTATAATTTAAATTTGGAATGAATTCATTAATTTCAAGTTTAGTTTATTTTTTACATTAGCTCCGTACAGGAGACCCTCAGGAAAACAATTTTCCTCGGTACCTATGTGATCTTTGGGGGTGCTGTGTTGAGGGAAAGTTCTGGGAAGGAAAAAGCTATGAGAGGTGGGTAGGAATCTGGGGGTCAGTGACTCCATCAGTGACGTATGAATCCATCCCAACAACTTCGATGCATGGGGATGGGTCGCGAGAGACCAGCTGGAGAAGTCAAAAAACTTCCCCGATCAGCCTCTTTCGATCCGGCCCGCAAACAGGAAATGGGCAGAAGCATCTGCCACTTAGACCTAAACACAATCCATGAACCAGGGCACCCCTGATAAGTCACCAAAAGTAGCAAACCACTTGGGGTGACCTATGGCGGAGGTGTTAGTTATCCAATAAATGTTTCCCGGGGCGTTGGTACCTACTCGCACTTCCCAAATAGTTTAAATTAATTAATATTAAGTATCTTCTTTAATGATATATTACATTAATGAATATTTATTTATTTAATGATGCCCTTTTGGGCTTTTACATATCGAATACAAATTTCATTTATAACAACGGTAGGTTTAACATAGATGAAAGAGATTGCAAAATATATAAATAAAGCATTAACTCAAAAAAATAAATAAGAATATGTCTAATGCAAAATCCACATGGATGACTTTAGAGAACTCGTAGGTACAATTCATATACCTACGAGCAACAAAAACAAAAACAAAAAAAAAATTAAAACACATTAATTTTTACTTAATTACTCGTTGTTTCCATCTAGAATACAAAAAAAAAAAAAAAAAAAACAAATAAATAAAATGATTTCTTTCATTATTTACATCTTAAAAAAGTGGTGGACTAATTTGGCTTTAAATGTGTCTAAGTTTAAATTAAATATGTCAGCGACGTCAGATAGTTCATTGCCCAATCTGAGACCTGTGACCTGTGTTTCTATCACAGAATTCATATCGAAGTTATAGTTGTATTTTATATACATATATAAAAAAATTCAAAATAAAAAAAATATCAATAGCTTATCGTAATGTTACTAGGAAACTCGAATGAGATAGATATTTTAGATGACTATACACATTAATATCCTAATAATTACGGAGATAAAAATGTGACCTGTCAAATACTGATATGTAAATTTGTTGTTTCGTATCCTAAGCGAAAATTAATGTGAAATCAATCTTTTGGATTGATCCTTACTACGAATCAGTTTACGTTTTAAATACCAACAAATATGTTTTAAATAAATTAAAGAATTAACTATCGTTTCGCATGAGTATAATTAAAATAACAGTTCATTACTTTATAAAAAAATAAAAGTGTAAGCTACTAAAACATCGAAAGTTATTATTACTACTCCAGCGTCTGCGTGGTTGAATTTCAGAACCCAGTTTTGAGTGCATTAAGTGAGGCGGATTATGAAAAACCTAAATTTATAACTATTTTCTATTCTTCAAATAGGTGCCTACTGTTCATATTTATATTATTTTCTGTTGTTAATCTTTTGGAATTACATAAACCATTGTAAGTATTAATACTGAAAATGTACGTTTTTTTAAAGTTATAAATCTTGCAAAGTGATTGGTAATCCCTTTTCCTTGCATACAATGTTTTTCCTACAGTATGATTTGTACTCGTTTTGCTGTGGCGATAATAACCTCTAAATACGGCGGGGAAACAAAATAACTATATTGAGGTTGGGTCATGAGCTCCGCAGAGATAAAGAAGTAACTGTTTGGTTATCCTTTTTCCTTGCATACCTTATTTTTCTATAGAATATGGTTTCGAACTCATTCGTTTGAGTGTAGATATGGTACTCATTTGTTTTAATTGTAAGGGATTGGTAATCCTTTTTCCTTGCATACCTTGTTTTTCCTACAATATGGTTTTGTACTCCTTCGTTTTATTATGGTGATAATAAGCTCGAAATATCGCGGGGAAATTGAATAACTATATTGTGATTGGGTCGTGTACTCCGCAGATATACAGATGAAAGTGATTGGTTATCCGTTTTCCCTGCATATCTTTTTTTCCTATAGAGGATGTACATAATATGGTTTTGTAATCATTCCTTTTTTTGCGGCGATAATTAACTCGAGATATCGCGGTGAATCTATAAAACTATGTTGTGGTTTTGTCGTGCACTCCGCAGATATAAAGATGAAAGTGATTGGTTATCTGTTTTCCTTGAAAACCTTGTTTTTACTACAGAGGATGTACATAAAATGGTTTTATAATCATTCGTTTTGTTTTGTGGCGATAATTACCTAGAGATATCGCGAGGAAACTATATAACTATATTGTGGCTGTACTCCGCTGAGATAAATAGTTTGTTTGTGTTTTGAAATCATTCGTTTGTACTCATTTGTTTTAATTGTAAGTGATTGGTTATCCCTTTTCCTTGCACACCTTGTTTTTCCTAGAGAGGATGTACATAATATGGTTTTATAATCATTCGTTTTGTTTTGTGGCGATAATTACATAGAGATATCACGAGGAAACTATATTGTGGCTGTACTCCGCTGATATAAAAAGGTAAATGATTGGTTATCCTTTTTCCTTGCATACCTTGTTTTTCCAATAATATGGTTTTGTACTCATTCATTTTGTTATGGCGATAATTACCTCGAACAACCGCGTGGAAACTAATAAACTATGTGGGTCGTGAGTTCCGCAAAGATAAAGAAGTAATTGTTTGGTTATCCTTTTTTTATGACATACCTTATTTTTCCAACACAATATGGGTTTTGAACTCATTCGTTTGTACTCATTTGTTTTAATTGTAAGTAATTGGTGATCCTTTTTCCTTGCATACATTTTTTTCCTTCAATATGGTTTTGTACTCCTTCGTTATGTTATGGTGATATCTAATAACCTCGAAATATCAAGCAGAAACTAAATAACTGTATTGTGGTTGGGTTGTGTACTCCAAAGAGATAAAGAGGTAAGTGATGTGTTATTCTTTTTCGTTGCATACCTGTTTTTTTTCTTTTTTTTACAGAGGATGTACGTAATATGATTTGTATATAGATATTCGTTTGTTTTGTGGCTATAATTACCTAGAGATATCACGGGGACACCGTATAACTATATGGTTATTGGTCATATGTTCCGCAGAGATAAAAAGGTTATTAATTGTTTATCATCTTTCCTTGCATACCTTGTTTTTCCTACAGAGGATGTACATAATATGGTTTTGTACTCAATCGTTTTTTGTAGCGATAACTATTTCGAGATATCGCGGGGAATCTGTATAACTTTATTGTGGTTGAGTCGTGTACTCCGCAGATATAAAGAGGTAAGTGATGGGTCATCAGTTTTACTTGCATACCATTTCCTACTTAGGATGTACATAATATGGTTTGGTAATCATTCGTTTTGTTTGGTGGCAATAATTACCTGAAGATATCGCGGGAAAACTATACAACTAAATTGTGGTTGGGTCGTGTGCTCTACTGAGATAAATAGGTAAGTGATTGGTTATCCTTTTTCCTTGTAAACCTTGTATTTCCTACAATATGGTTTTGTACTCATTCGTTTTGTTGTGGCGATTATTACCTCAAAATATCGCGGGGAAACTGTGTAACTACATTGTGGTTGGGTCACATGTTCCGCAGAGATAAAAAGGATAGTGGTTGGTTATCCTTTTTCCTTGCACACCTAGTTTTTCCTACATAATATGGTTTTGTACTCAATCGCTTTGTTGTGGCGATAATTATTTCGAGTTATCGCGGGGAATCTGTATAACTTTATTGTGGTTGGGTCGTGTACTCCGCAGATATAAAGAAGAATGTGATTGGTTATCCTTTTTCCTTGCATACCTTTTTTTTCCTGCAATATGGTTTTGTACTCCTTCGTTATGTTATGGTGATAATAAACTCGAAATATCAATGGGAAACTGAATAACTATATTGTAGTTAGTTATGTTGTGGTTGGGTCATGTTGTACTACGCAGATATAAAGATGAAAGTCATTGGTTATCTGTTTTCCTTGAAAACCTTGTTTTTACTACAGAGGATGTACATAAAATGGTTTTATAATCATTCGTTTTGTTTTGTGGCGATAATTACCTAGAGATATCGCGAGGAAACTATATAACTATATTGTGGCTGTACTCCGCTGAGATAAATAGTTTGTTTGTGTTTTGAAATCATTCGTTTGTACTCATTTGTTTTAATTGTAAGTGATTGGTTATCCCTTTTCCTTGCACACCTTGTTTTTCCTAGAGAGGATGTACATAATATGGTTTTATAATCATTCGTTTTGTTTTGTGGCGATAATTACCTAGAAATATCGCGAGAAAACTATATAACTATATTGTTGCTGTGCTCTGCTGAGATAAATCGGTAAGTGATTGGTTATCCTTTTTCCTTGCATACCTTGTTTTTCCAACAATATAGTTTTGTACGCATTCGTTTTGTTGTGGCAATAATAACTTCGAACAACCGCGGGGAAACAAAATAACAATATTGTGGTTGGGTCGTGGGCTCCGCAGAGATAAAGAAGTAAGTGTTTGGTTATCCTTTTTCCTTGCATACCTTATTTTTCCTACAGAAAATGTACATAATATCGTTTTGAACTCATTATTTTGGTTGTAGATATCACACTCATTTTTTTTAATTGTAAGTGATTGGTTATCCTTTTTCCTTGCATACCTTGTTTTTCCTACAATAGGGTTTTGTACTCTTTCGTTTTGTTGTGTCGATAATTACCTCAAAATATCGCGGGGAAACTGTATAACTATACTGTGGTTGGGTCATATCTTCCGCAGCTATAAAAAGGTAAGTGATTGGTTATCCTTTTTCCTGGCATATCTTGTTTTTCCTACACTTGCAGCAACCAATTTACTCAACCAATTGCAGCAAACACCGTTTCATCTCGTTTCGTTATTAGTAATTACAACCCAGTACATTTGCATCAGAAGCTGTAATTCGTAAGCAGGTACGTATCATATAGCATTGTTTATTATTGGGTTTGTGGTCATCACGGCTAATGAGTTTATTTATATGTCGAAGGTTTGGAGGATGAAACTGCTTATAGTTGAACAACTTTTTTCTTGATTGACCACTCTTGTGCCATTTGCGTCATTCCTTTACCTGTATTCTTGGAAACAAAGTTGTTAGCAACATAGTAATTTATTTATTTATTACACGCCCTAGTGGGCTGTTCTTATAAAATTTTACAAGCTATTTGTATCAAAGTAAATACTTACAAATTAAAACAATAAAAATAAAAAAAAGATAATGACAAAAAAGGTTGCAACAAAAACACAAAACAAAATACACAGATATAAATATGGACAGAAACTAAGTATCCTCACGCATATAAATGAATTTTAAAGATTCTACAAAATAAAAAAGGAGAAGCATAGAAGTTATGTTGGTACATTGGTCTACATATTTGTGTCTAAGAAGAATAAAAGTGATAGTTTATACAAAATTTAAACTGATTATTTTTAAGATGAAATATATCTATCACATCAGAATATTTATTCCCGAGACTGTGAAGTCGGAGAATTTTGATAAGCTAGTGTCGTGGTGTTATTGAAGTAACTAACTAACTAACCATCACGCCGTTTCCCCGCAGGGGTAGGCAGAGATGACGGACCGCCAAACAACTCGGTCTTGGCACACACTCTTTGCCTCACTCACATCCATACATCGTCTCATACATTCTCTTCTATTATTCTGACTTTTGACATGGCCCGACTCAAGTATCTGATTCACTTGATCGTGCCATGTCTTCCTCGGACGTCCCCGACTTCTTCTACCATTCACATTTGCGTTGTATATTCTTCTAACACTACTTTCTTCGTTCATTCGCTCTACATGCCCAAACCATCTGAGGGTCCCTTTCTTAATCTTACTCATTATGCTTACATCAGCCTTACATTCTTTGCGGATATCCACATTTCTCACACGATCATACATTGTTTTACCACACATACGCCTCAGGGATCTCATTTCAACAGCATTCAGTTTACTTTCATCCTTCCTCTGCCAGTTCCATGCCTCACTGCCATACATCAGGGTAGGTACCAGGACTCCATTGTGGACTGCTAGCTTCGCTTCTTTGGACAGTTTTTTATTAGCGCCAACGGCATTCAGTCCTCCATTAATGGAGTTACCGGCATTCACCCTTCTTTCAATATCTCTATCAGCCTTCCCATCTCTTGTAAACATACTACCCAGATACACAAACTCATCCACCTGCTCCAAGTATTCATCATTCACAACTAATAAATGTCGGCATGATTTTTTGGGAACATTAATATTGATAAATCGAAGTAATTCAGGACAGTCAAATTTTAATGCACATTATGTACATAATGTATTAAATTTATAGTCGTAGTGATGTCAATATTTTAAATATTGTCAAACAAAAGAAACTGTGAAAAAGAAAATAAAATAACAAAAAAGATTACCGTTCACTTAGAGCCGTGTTAAAAAAGAGCTTGCACAATGGGGTGTTTCCACAAACCAGGGATTCTGTTGAAAATGTACGGTATATTTTAAGATCACTTTTCTGATATTAATTATCTTACTAAAAATGATTGATTTTTATGTTTTCATTTAATATTATTGATTTTAAAAACGATCTAAAACTGACAAAATCAAAACGGCCCTTGGTTGGCAAATGGGTTTGTGATGTCACAAGAGCCGCTCAGCTGAACCAGCATATATATACACTGTCAGTGAGCGTCCTCGCTCATGACATCACACGATAGCCATGCCCCAAAATATCGTTTTAGCGGTAATTCAAAAACTTTAACTCGCTGTAGAAAATTTATTCGTCATCATAAAAAAATAATAAAAATGCTATAATCATCGAAATTTTTTACTTAATTTTTTTAAGCAATAAAAAAAACGTGGAATTACCCCATGTGCGGTTCGTTCATGAACGACTCATCTTAAGTGTGTAGGGTCTATTAGTTACCAGTGATAAATTTAATTGTAAAGGGTCCATGAAGTGTTTTTTTTTTTTACGAAAACGGCGCCAAAATTATCATCATCGTATTATTTTTGGTTTTGTTTCTTCTTTACTGCTTTCATTCACTTTGTAATAATGTAAATTAAATAAACTTTTTTTTTTACTTAGGTTTAAAATTTTGTAATATTTTTTTTCTTCTTTTTTCTATATTGTACCATGATATTTATATCAGAAAGAAGAACCACAAATTTCATTTATCCAACTGCATAGCTCTGCTTCGATTTATTTCACATGTATAGCACTTTTCCCAGTTTACAGTTTTTCCATCTTGCATGGTGGTGTGTTTTGTTTTTATTTCAATTTGTTTTTTACTCTATTTTTGTTTTAGATTTGATTATGATTTTGATTTTGATTTTGATATTGCTATTGATATTGAGTCTGATTATGATTATGATTTTGATATTGATATTGATATTGATTCTGATTCTGATTTTGATTTTGATTTTGATTTTGATTTTAATTTTGATTTTGATTTTGATTTTGATTTTGATTTTGATTTTGATTTTGATTTTGATTTTGATTTTGATTTTGATTTGATTTTGATTTTGATTTTGATTTTGATTTTGATTTTGATTTTGATTTTGATTTTGATTTTGATTTTGATTTTGATTTTGATTTTGATTTTGATTTTGATTTTGATTTTGATTTTGATTTTGATTTGTTTTTGATTCTGTTTTTTTATTTTGTAATGCACATTTAGATTTAGATGTTTTTTGTTTAAAAAAAATGCATGTAAAAGCCCAGCTGGGCGTGAAATTAAAATGAACATTTTACAATAGGTGGCGCGCGAGTTGTTTCAAAATGTGTTTATTTCATATAGATTATCGTCATTGCAACGCATGGCGGGTGCTCGCCAGTTGTATTACCGGTATACGATGGTCGCCCGAAGTCTAAAACGTGTCTTCACCATGAAGGATCTTGGAATCATGTTTGATAGTAGGCTGACATTTCATATTCATATTCAGATGGCTTGTAGCACTTCATTAAGAATGCTGGGATTTGTTCTGCGTACTGCAAGGAATTTTAGAGACACCCGATTTACGGAGTGGACTTGACAGTGGGTCGGTAATTTGGATTCCACACCAAGTAAAACGTTATGTACATGAGAGAGTATGGCTATTATCCGTGGCTCTATCCTACCGACTTTCTTTTGGGTATGCTCGGAATGAACCGTCTACGTGTCAGAAGGGATGTACACATTGCTACGCATGTCTTCAGAGTGATTCGCGGATGGTTTGAAAACTCAGCTATCTTGGAGAGCATTCATTTCTACGTTCCCGATGGGTATCTTCATCACCAACACCATAGACTGTTCTATCTTCCGGCCTGCAGGACTAACTTGCCAATGGTCATGCCGGTCGGGAGAGCAATCTTGCTGTTGAACAGAATTTATTCGAATATCGACATATTTAGCATTTGTGAAGCTGGCTTTAAAAGGCAAGCTCTATTAATGCTTGTTTAGTTTGTAGCCTACCATTTATATTCAATGTTATACTGTTAGAAATATTTTTTAAAAACACATTAAAATATTAAATTTTGTAATGTTTTTGAAAGAATAAAATAAATTGAATTGAATAGTTCTAAATAAATAAATAAATAATTTTAATTGTCATAATCTAGATACGATATTTGGTCAAAGGTCACCAACGAGATATAACGAAATTCATAAAAGTATTTTAATAGATATTTTTCCTCGATTCTTAACTAATAGCAGATTGTATTACCTATATCACCAGGATGTAAACACGATGAATATCTGTCTATAAATTAAAAACGTAATTACTTGTTTTGTTGCACACGACGAGAGATAAATTACACAAACAAAATGAAGTAAGCATTCACCTACAGATTAGAATAATTATTGTTGAATTCTTTGCAAAATTACCTAGGCAATCTTATAAATAGAATTTTTCGTATTTTTTTTTTTAATTTCTCGTAATTTTTTTTAACTAGTATAACAGCCAAAATCGCGTCGAATGCAGTTGGTACTCATACAAAAGCATTTGATTTATTTTGTTACTAGCGAGTTCCTGGGATGGGTTGCAATGCCACTTAATAAATAAATTGTTTCTCCCTTTCTTCCCATTCATCCCGTTACCCTTCCGCCTTTCCTTCCTCATCAAATCCCCAAAGTTTCAACGGAATCGGATGAATGGTTAGCAATGCATAATTTCATGAAACCAGATCTCAATATTGTATATAGGAACCATCGCGGGTATACGTCAAACATACATCAAATCTCCAAAGTTTCGTCGTAATTGGATGAATTGTTTAGCAACGCATAGACAACCCACATACAATGTAAATTAAAAAAACACATTAAATCTAATAACAGATTTTCACATAAATTTAAATTATAATAAAAAACTAAGGGTATTATACCCGTGGGCTAACATATTTACAAAATACAACATTATTAATATTAAAAAAATAAAGAAGATGGAAGAACACAAATAAATGACAATGTAAGGGCCTTTGCTCATGGAGAAACTGAAAAAAAAACAGTTGCAAACGCGATCGCAATCAACCTCCTAAACAAAATCGATATTTTTCTGATCTGTCATATCGCAGATTACTCGAAAACTTGACAACCTGAACAATGCAACTAAAACGCGACTGCCGCACGATCAGCAGTTCTGGTTAAAGCCATTTCAAGCAACGTGTTCAATTCTGAATGGTGGATAAATTATAATAAAAACTGTCGAGGCCAAAGAGTTTATAATCTCTGGTAATCACTTTTGTATAAATAAAATTGGCAACAAAACGGATTGGTGGAAAACACTCACGGAAGTTGACAGGAAGCCAGTTCGTCTGGGATGTAGTAGTTTTGCGCGATGAAATCACCATCCGATCTGCAGTTCACCCTTCGACACTAAATTATTGCAAAAGTGAATACGTTTCACATGAATGCGATGCGACACGACTGCGATAGTTCTATGCAAGCTTTAACCAGGATTTCGTCCCGCGGCGCTGACATTCAAAAATCTTCTGGGGAGTTGATAGGAAATTTATTATCTACTTGATACCAGAACGATACTGCAATGAGAGTATCTTTCACTCTGGGACGTGCCGCAAACATACTATACCCACAGGGTGTCCGGGGGAAAAGTGAATTGACTTCAGGAGGTGATTTTACACGATATTATAAGTAAAAAAATAAATAACTTTTTTCGAAATTCCAACTTTTAGAGGTAGTTTTGTGTTAAAAAGATAAAATTAGACCGGCGTGTGCGACCAGTTGATAATTTTCCGCTGTTACGATACCGGCCAGTGACAACCATGCAATGTTGCCACAGTCGCGCCCGGCAGGCTCTTAGCAAGTATGATCGTACCTCACACTAAGGATTTTTAGTAGGTCGTATTTTTGTATGGGAAAAAAATGTTGGAATTTCGGAAAAAGTTGTTAATCTTTTTTACTCCTACCATCGTGTAGAATTATTCCCGAAGTTAATGCACTACCCCTGGACACCCTGTATATTATTTTTGGTTCCATGCCAACTCAGAAGGAAACCAACTCACAAAGGTCATCAAAAGCAATGAAAAAATTATTTTTGAATAGCTGGTAACCCTAACCTAACTTAACCTATTTAACCATTTTTTTTAAAATCACTCTGATCTTTCTGAGGGGGTTCTGAGTTGGTTTCGTTCGGAGTTAGCCGGTCACCATTATTTTTAATGAATTAATTGGTAATAAGTAATAACACAATTTACTCGAACAAAATCTTTTCGCCCCTCCAGGATTAGATCCCGCGACCTTCGGATTGCGAGTCAAGAGCCTTACCCCACGACCACGCCGGCCGTCAAAAAACAATTAAAACTCGAACTATAGAAAAGCATTAAGAGGTAATACGATGGCCGAGAAATTTGAATATAAGGTATTTTACCAAACTGTCACTGTCTTTGTTACCCTTCCAAACACTGAAAGGGACAACTGCACCTCAGGCTTATATTACCAAAATAATATCTTAAAAATCGAGGTTTCGTGTTTCCCATTTTCCCCTCCAAAACTACTTATTTTTAAGATTTTTTTACCAACTGCATAAGAAAAAAAATATTTATATCTGTTTGTTTTTTTTAATACTTTATCTGGTTTTTATTCTGAACGTTTGTTAGTGGCGTTCAAACTAGGCAATTTTAGGTCCTAACTCCTATAAGAAGTAACTTATTAAAAAAGCAAAATGTACCCACGCGCTTGTGGTCGATATATATATTTTTACTAATGTCAAAATTCAGAGAAGAAATTGGGGAATATGTGTTTTGGACAAAACGCCACATTTCCTCTAAATTTCAATTTAATTTGCATCTCATAAGGTTTCAGAAAATCGAACGGGTTTTTAGAAGGTTGCGTTGAAAAAAAATATTGACAATAACACTTCACAAAAACGTGTTTATATGATTGTTTGTCTTCAATGTTGACTTTCTTAATTCTACCGGTCAACATCGGTTCATTGTTTTGGGCAGTGTTGCCAAAAATTAAAAATCATGTTTCAGGGGTAAAAAAGCCTTGTTTTAATAATAATAATAATAATAAAAACGTTTATTAATCAATAGATTTTTTTTTTACAATATGCATTTTTTCTTATATCATTGATTCTTTGATAAAAAGGTCACTGCTCAGCTACAATTAAGGATTTCTCCCGGAAAGCACCTGGTTTTCAGCAGTTGGAATTGGGAACTTAAGTAAGGAATTAATGGCACTTATGTATTTTTTCTATATTTATTAATAACAATCATTTTTCTTTGAATAAAATAAAAAAATAAAACTTTTTCAAATATTTTTTTTTTCTATGGAATCAAATACTTTGGTTTGTGACATTATATATAAATAAAAAATCACTTATATAATTATATCTCTAATTAGGGATGGATAATCACATAATCAGAATTGTGATGTTGGAAATGCGTACTTATATGTATATTGGTTTTGACAAAATATTTGATGTTAGACCTGTAAGGTAAACGAATGAGACAAATTGAAATATAAAAACGAAATTAAAATTTTTTTTACCGATCGACTTTTGATTTATTTTTATACGCATCTTACAGGAAGTGGTCTAGGAAATCTACATAATTAAAGTAACATAATATGTAAGACGTATCTTAGAGTACAGCTCCGTGATTTGGTCCCCACACGGGCAGTAAAGTGGAGTCTGTTAAAAAAAATGAGAATGCTAGCTTAAAAATCTGTAGATTTACATCGAAACCCAGGTAACCCCGCACAAAAATTTACTCAATTTAGAGTCTCACTCGCCAAAAAAAAAATTAGATATAATTTTTCTGTATAAAATCATAAACAATATGTATGGTTCATCTTTAATTAATTTAAATATAAGGCCGAAATTTACGAGAAACCCTAGTTATTCATAAAACTGAAATAATCACAGAGCTTGAACAGAACTATCACAGAACGTGAAAATTAACATCAAATATTAAAATTGGTCTATTTTTTTGAAACAACCCATTCTAAGAGGTCTTGTATTTCATCGTAGGGAAAAATGGTTACCTAAAAACTCTTCTAAAATTGGATGTTTTCATCAACATCAGCAACCATCAGCGTCAGTAACCGGCGGCCATATATACACATACGTTTCTTTTTGTAATATGTTGAGAGTGGGAAGTAGTCGGACATGTCCTTTTGTTTGGAATTATTCGCCTTCGGGAATAAGAGAATCCATGAAAATACCTTGTCCAGGAGGGTGTGGTTTGTGGCTTCTCTTAGTATATCCCATAATTTTTTGGGATTGTTGTTACTTTCTTTAATTTTTTCTGAATAGTAAATTTCTTTTACTTTTCTGATGACGTTACAACACATGTTTCTATATCTTTTATAGTAGTTGGATGTTATTTGGTCATATGGATTATCTTTGGTTTTTTTGTGTAGCGTATTTCTTTTGTTTATGCAATTTATATTAGAGTGGTTAATCCATGGTTTTAGGGGTTTTAGTTTATTAGATATAGGTATTTTTGGTCAACGTCGTGGAATGGTTGGGTAATTCGTTTTTTAAGTACTTAACAAAGTATATCCATGCGCCCTCCGATTATTTAATTTGGAAGAGTTCGTGCCATGATTGGTTCTTAAATTTGGTTATTAGGTTTTGAAAATTGATTTTATTGTATGCAAGAGGCAGATTACATTTATTTATTTTGATAGCTGTTTGAATAGCAAAAATGGTTGAATAATGATCAGTGATTGTTGATTGGTATACGATAATGTGGTCAATGCATGATATGCATCCATTTGTCGTTCTTGTTGGTGAGTTGACGGTACTTACTAATCCATGAAATTCTAGCATGTTAATATAGTTTTGGCTTTCGTGGTGTTGGTTGCTCGGTAGTATGTTAATATTTAAATCGCCTATTACTATAATATTTTTAGCATTGAAGAGATTTGAAAGTATGTAACTAAGACTGCTTAGGAATGGCGTAATGTTGTGAATCGATGGCGAGCGGTATACAGCCAGGAGTACAGTATCTGGTGGCGCCAATTGATGTTTTAATTATATAAATTGTCTATTGCTCAAAGCGCTTTTCCTTTGTATCTTGATGCCCCAATTATCCATTCCCTTTGCCAAAGACCTGTAAGGTTGTCAGAACTGCATAGTTTTGCTACAAGACAAGCGTTGCAGTGCATATTTGATTTATTGCCGCCATTGTAATTTGACCCGCCGCTGTATAAGCAACGTGCTCGTACAACGTATTTTGTATTTTGATCCGCCGCTGTAAAGCAACGTGTGTCGCACCTTGTTTTTTGTTCCTCGCTACGCGCAAGTGTGAATTTGTTCTGACCCGCCACGCAGTAGTGTTTTTGTTGTTACCGCTCGCTACGTAAATCGTAGTCATTGGAATTTACCCGCCAATTGTTGTGAAATATCTCTAATTGTTCTTGAACCGCCGCTATACAAATACTGTTTTGTGTTAATTGTGAATAAGACATTGCTTGAGAACCAGCAGCCTAATAAGGAAAGGACGAGGAAATAAAGGTAGGTCTTTGGCATGTTCCCTGAAACCTACCTCTTTCTCAAGGCGTTTTGAGTTTTTTAGTGAATAATTTGTTGCACCCGTAAACGAACGGATTTTAATTGATTCGCACCACCATCTTTTTGATCCTTATCGAACCGGAGAATTAAACCTGTTCGTTTAATATTGTAATTGAGTTCGTACCGCAAATATCAAATAAATATAACCAATTTCGGCTTGAAAGTTATCGCATAGATATTAGTTTAGCTCCGTACTGAGCTCGCACGTAAGTAGGTAATTATTAATTAAGTTAGCGGGGTACCTACCGACTGCGGCATGCGCCCGGAGTAAATTCCTTACATAAAAGTTTAACTCTTAGCGCGCCGTTTAATAATAGTTTAAACATAATAGTGTATCGATTATTAATTTAATAACGGTTTATTATTATTGATTTAATTAATTGATTAATTATTAATTTGATTTAGTTTAATAATACTTAACACATAATAGATTTAATATTTTTCTTTTCTTTGATTAATTACCATTAGCATTATGGCTACCGCAAAGGAAAAGAAATTGAAATTATTGTCAGCGCAGTGTGATGCCTTTAATGAACGCATTAAAAATTTGTTTGAATTGTCAAAGGGAATTTGTGACGTGAAAAGTCAGGAAGAATTTTTATCTTTAACAGATACGTTAGATTCAACCAGAAATAAGTATGAAGAGACAAATCAGCAAATTAATGTCATTAATTTGGAAATTGATCCAGATTACAATCCAAATTTTGAAAATTGGTTGAAATTTTAAGACATGTATTGTAAAATTAAGCGCACGCTATTTTTGATTGAAGAAAAAAAACCGCCATTGGATTTACAAAACAAAAATTGTAAAAAACCAAAACTACCGCCTATTGAATTAGTTTTTTTTAATGGAGATTTAAACAGCTGGCCAATATTTTATTCTAGTTTTCTAAATGCAGTGCACAATAATGAATCGCTTTCAAATTCAGAAAAATTATATTATTTGTTGGGGAAGATTAGCAAACAAGTGCAAATAACATTTTCAGGCATTGTGCTAGCACCTGAAAACTACGATATTATATTCGAATCTTTAATAAATAAATACAATGATAAACGCGTAATCTCTTCCGCCTATCTCGACCAAATTTTGGATTTTAAATCGTTTACTGCAGCTAATATCAATAATTTAGAAGCATTTATTGATCATTTTGCGTCTGCGGTGGCTGCCGTAAAAAACGTAAGATTGGATAATCTATGTGATTACATTTTTCTGCACATTGCATTGAAAAAACTAGATTTAGACTCCGTGAAGGATTTTGAAACAAGTTATCGTGAAACCGAATTTCCCTCGTTTGATGACTTAGTAAAATTTGTTCGTGAGCAAATTAAGGTTTTGCAACGAACAGCCGCGACAAGAAAATCGTCCGCATACGTAGAGAAGCCAAAAAGATCGCAAAGATCGACGCAAGCATTTGTAAGCGCTGGTAGCGATTCGGAGAAAACCGAAAATCAGCCGTTTAATAAATGTTTACTTTGTAAAAAACCGCACGGTCATTTATATAAATGTCAGGAATTTAAAAAAATTAAGTATTAAGGAAAGATTCAACTTTGTCAAGGCTAAAGGATTTTGTTTTAGATGCCTTAGTGATAAACATAGAGCTAGAGCTTGCAATTCAAACGAAAGTTGTCATAAATGTAATAACAAATTTCATCATACGATGTTACATTTTGAGGAACAGGGTGAGTCACGCAGAAAGCAGTCAGATTCTTGGAATACCCAAAGAATGGAAAACCAGACCACTGATCAAACAATTGATCCAAAGGAAGGCAGTTCGAATCCTGATGTGGCTTTATGTACGTTTTCAACTGTTCGACCTTATAATCGCAACGCACATTGTACCGTTTTGTTGGCTACCGCACAAGTAGGTATTATGGACTCACGAGGTAATGAACATCTTATTAGATGTTTATTAGATAGTGCATCTCAAAGCAATTTTATTACTCGTGATTGCTGCAGAAAATTGGGTTTCTTTGAATATCAACGCCCGTCTTGTTCCACAGTTAAGGGAATTGGAGGTGCTTCAAAACCCATTAGAGGCTCGATAGATACCAACATTTATTCTCGTTTTAATCGGGCAATAAATTATAATGTAACTTCATTGATAGTGGACCAGGTAACAGAACGCTTACCTACCGCCAAAGTGGACATACCTTCATTGTCATACTTGAATAACTTACCCTTGGCAGACGAATCGTTTGGAGAACCAGGAGAAATTGATATGTTGATAGGAGCTCAGCTCTTCCCGCATCTCCTGTTGTTAAAAAGGGTTCAGGATCCTTCGCAAAGACATAATCTGCACGCTTTAGAAACGGTTTTAGGATACGTTATTTTAGGGGCAGCACCAACCCGCATTGAGGAGAATGCTACCGTATCTTGTTGTGCTATGATAGACGAACCAGAGGATATTTGTCTTAAAAGATTTTGGGAATTAGAAGAGGTAATTACGCCACAAGATTCTTTAAGTGGAAGGTATATTGTAGCCTCACCATTTAAGCGAGATGCTTCAGCACTTGGGGATTCGTTTGTAATAGCAAATGAACGTTTATGCCTCAAACGCAAATTGGAAAACTCTCCTAAATTGAGAGACGCTTACATGAGTAATACTATTAGTGAATATTTGGAGAAGGATAATTTGTCTCCTGCCGCACCAAATAAGGAGGATCAAACGCCATATTGTACAATACTGCACCATGAAGTTAAAATGCACGCACGAGAGGGTAAGATCACCATGATATCCCCCTCCTCCGCCATGGGCATATCCGAGGACGCCAAACTAGAAGAGGCCTCCCCTCGGCCGCCACCCATTTCCGACTCGCCGCCGGAAACGCACCAATCTTTGCACTCGCCGCCCGAGAGTGACCACCGCAATTACATAATTCATTCCACGCATGATCATCCGCAACTAAAACCTTTGGATCACCCGCTATGGATCCATGGTCCGCCATGGATAAAATTGAGGCCCGATCAGTGGCCTATTACCGCTTATGACGTCACCATGGTGACGCAACCGCCCGAACTGAAGACTACGTCGTTGGTAGTGACTTCTAGTTTAGAGGAGTATGAAATGCTCAACTTGTCAAAACGCTTTTCTTCGTGGAATGAATTATTACGTTGTTTGGTTTACGTATTTAGATTTCTTAAAGTGTTACCATATCGAGGACACATGAGTGGATCAGACTTAGAGTTCGCAGAACTCAGAGTATTTCGCGAGATACAAGTGGCTTACTTTCCCCGTGAGTTCAGCAATCTTCAACAAGGAAAAACGTGTAAACCCGTATTTCAACGTCTGAGACCGTTTTTGCACGACGGACTTATAAGATTAGGGGGTCGATTAGTTAATTCGGATTTAAATTACGATCAAAAACACCCCATAGTCCTTCCACGAAAGGATCACATACTAAATTTATTGGTTGATCATTATCATCAAATTCATTGCCACTCGGGTCCCGCATTATTAATGCCTATTTTGAAGCAGACGTATTGGATTTTATCGGCCAATAGTTTAATTAGAAATCGAGTACATAAGAGCAATTCATGTTTTCGGCTACACCCTAAAACAATCGCATCTATAATGGCCGATCATAAGGATTGTCGTGTAACTACATCTGTAAAGCCATTTAAGCACGTCGGAATAGACTTTGCCGGGCCTTTGAAGGTAACCATGTCACGTGGACGTGGAATTCGTTCTCAAAAAGCATATATTTGCTTATTTGTGTGTTTAACAAGGAGAGCGATACACCTTGAACTCGCGTCCAGTCTAAGTACCGAATGTTTCTTGAATGCATTTAAACGCTTTCTTTCCCGCCGTGGTCCCGTGTCAAATTTATATTCGGACAATGGGACTAACTTTGTGAGAGCTAAACGAAAGTTGAATGAATTGCACGCATTTTCAACATCTTCACATTTTGGTGAAGAATTCGCAAGTATTTTGGCCAATAATAGAATAAATTGGCATCTAAATGCACCAATCGCACCACATTTTGGTGGAAATTGGGAGTCAAATATCAAAAGTATGAAGACTCATCTTTTTCGCGTAATAGGAGATCAGATTCTGTTTTTCGAGGAGACAACTACAGTGCTCGCACAAGTAGAAAACATTCTAAATACAAGGCTACTATGTAGGACGCTCTCTTCAGACCCATCTGAACTTCTCGCATTAACCCCCGCTCATTTCCTAACGACTACCCCGCTGAAACACCTGCCAGCCATGACTATCGAGGAGGATAATTTGAACCTTCTATCGCGTCATGATTTGCTCAATAAATTGATTCAATCATTTTGGAAACGTTGGAGGTTAGATTACTTGCATACCTTGCAAGTACGTCCCAAATGGAATACTCCCGCTAACCCTGTCAAAGTCGGTTTAGTAGTAAATGTGGGGACCGAAAACGCTCCTCCATTGCATTGGCCGCTAGGAGTAGGTAATTGTCGAGGTTTTCCCCGCAAAGGACGAAGTCATTCGCGTTGCTCGCGTTAAGACAGCTTCGGGAACATATATTCGTCCGGTAGTGAGGCTTTACCCTTTGCCGACTCAATAATAGGTTATTATTGTTAGAATTAGTAATAGCTTAGGAAATTTAGGATAAGTATTTGGTTATATTTGTTTGTTTTGCGATAATGCTATCACGGTATGGTTTAGAAAGGGCGATCCTTTCAAGGCGAGGGGGATGGTGGCGCCAATTGATGTTTTGATTATATAAATTGTCTATTGCTCAAAGCGCTTTTCCTTTGTATCTTGATGCCCCAATTATCCATTCCCTTTGCCAAAGACCTGTAAGGTTGTCAGAACTGCATAGTTTTGCTACAAGACAAGCGTTGCAGTGCATATTTGATTTATTGCCGCCATTGTAATTTGACCCACCGCTGTATAAGCAACGTGCTCGTACAACGTATTTGTATTTTGATCCGCCGCTGTAAAGCAACGTGTGTCGCACCTTGTTTTTTGTTCCTCGCTACGCGCAAGTGTGAATTTGTTCTGGCTCGCCACGCAGTAGTGTTTTTGTTGTTAAATCGTAGTCATTGGAATTTACCCGCCAATTGTTGTGAAATATCTCTAATTGTTCTTGAACCGCCGCTATACAAATACTGTTTTGTGTTAATTGTGAATAAGACATTGCTTGAGAACCAGCAGCCTAATAAGGAAAGGACGAGGAAATAAAGGTAGGTCTTTGGCATGTTCCCTGAAACCTACCTCTTTCTCAAGGCGTTTTGAGTTTTTTAGTGAATAATTTGTTGCACCCGTAAACGAACGGATTTTAATTGATTCGCACCACCAGTATCATTGTTGTATTTTATTTGTGTGCAACTTGCATTCTGAATTTTTTGTTCGGTTACTATAAAGTTTTGATTATTTTTTGTGTATACGACGATTCCATCGTTCTGATTATCAAAAATAGTTGAGTTGTGCGATGTGTAGTTTTTGAAGATTTTAGGTGAATTAGTGTTTGACAACCAGCATTTGTTAGGGTCACCGATGTCGGCTACTCAAACCAACACCAGCTCGGGGGCCAAGGGGGCCCTTACATGTCCCAGGCTAGCTCTCAGCGGGAACAATGATACTCTCTATTCAGGGAGCGGGTCGCTCAAAGCTATGGAATTTCTCCCTACCTTCCGGCGTCCAACGGGATACACTCTGGTCAATAATCCTCCTGCCGTAGCAGAATAATAACAAAATTAAATCATTAGGACATGTATTGTAAATTCAAACACAGTACATAGGTTTCTACAGTACAATTCAATACAAGAAATGCAAATTATACAAACCTAGCTAAAGTGTTTAATTCTCATTTTCTCTCTCTGAAACGAAACTCTCCGAGTGGTGATTTTCGCGGGGCCCTACATTTCACTGATTACGGACACATTCAAAAGAGGAAATCAAAGATA
This sequence comes from Limnephilus lunatus, assembly GCA_917563855.2. Lineage (NCBI taxonomy): Eukaryota > Metazoa > Arthropoda > Insecta > Trichoptera > Limnephilidae > Limnephilus > Limnephilus lunatus. The sequence goes on along the minus strand of OU830603.1, from coordinate 43,091,377 downwards.
CAGCTTACATGTGGATTCGCAGGATCCTCGCCTTATGTGGAAGTTCAACCAGGGCACTTTCTTAGTTCGAACAAACCGAAATTATTACAGCGCGGCGAAGCCGGCTCCAACCCGTAGTTATTTCAATAAACATCGCGGGCTACATTGAATTGGGTCCGCTCGGCCACAGGCCGCGTACGTGTGTTCGCAAAGGCGCTCAAATCTCGTCTGGCTGGCGGCGGAATCCGCGAGTGGCAGGTCAAGCGGAGGGAAGCAGGGGGGAACAGGAAACAGGGGGAGGAGGGGAGACCGAGTTGTGTATGCCTGTCCCGTGCTCTAGGGCTTGAATCTAATCGCTACAGGGGCGTATCGTAACAAGTTCATCAAAGTTTTTATTTATAGATCTTATGTTTTGGTGCATAATTTTGGTATTGATACCATTTCCAATCAGGCGTTTACATATATTAGTATCTGAAGTTGTGTAAGACAGGTTTTGGTTATGCACTTCCTCATCAAAATATTCCATTGTGAAAGGCATGTTGATATAATAATTATACAAAAATAAAAAATAGTTTATTTTTTTATGGGAGATCCACTGTCCGTGGCAATCACCGGGAGTTTCACCCTAGTTGTAGATAGAGAATTAGCTAAGTGGGTAATTATTGCTGTAGTTCAAAACAATATGTAAGTGTAAAGTTTCTCCTTGCCATTTTATAATGAAGGGTGATCGGGCAATAACTAACCGGAACTGGAGCTCTCCAGAAACAACTAGACTATTTTTATCAAATCTTCAACGTGTTTGATGTAGATGATTTTTTCTCCTTCTTTTTTTCTAATCATAATTTTTGAATCCTTGTACCATACATAATTAAATCCCGTTTCTTTCGCCTTTGACTTTGTTCTCCGTAGAAGGTCTTTGTAATGAGGACTGAGAATTTCGCTGATGTAGATTCGTTGACTTCCTGGATCCTGCGAGGTGACTGAGTTTAAAAGTTTCCTGTTGGTAAGAAGTTGGTATCTCTTTTTTGATTGTTTAGTTTAACGTGAAATTTTAGGGGGACTCCATGCCGTTTATCAGGGATCCTCTTCACTTCCACGATATCTTCTCCTTTTATATAAACTCCTGCAATTGAAGCGACCCGTTTTATAGCATCGAAGGACTGCTCGTCATTTTTTTTTGAGGCCGGCAAACTCCAATAAGTCATCTTGTGATCTTTGGTCAACTTCTGCCAGTTTGACTTCTAGAAACTTTATTTGTTTGTCCTTTTCTACAAGTGTATTCTTCAGTGACTCCACTTCGGAAACCAATTTAGTAATGGTTTCCATTTTAGCAATTAGATCGTCATATTGTCGGCTGATGAAATCTCTCGAGTTTCTACTCTCTAGGTTTTCATCCTCATTTTTTTTTATAATCGTCGATTTAAAAGCTTCCAGTTTTGTTACCATTTTTTCCATTTTATCGACTAGCATATCAATTTGAGAAGATACATCTGTGGTCAAGCTCATTGAGGTGGGCATTTGTCCTTTGCTTCGAAGGTTTTGGTCCGCAGACATTTTTCTCGGTTATTTTGTTATTTGTAGTAGGTTGGACACTGACACTACTACTCTATGTTATTATTGTATTATATCTTTGTTGTTATTGTGACTGACATTTGGTTTATTTATGTCAAAATAAAGAGTTTGGACACTAAAAAACTCACATCACTCTGGTATAGCGCTACCGTTTGAATAACAGATCACTGGTTATATATTTTTAGCTCCGATTTAAGATTTAACTGTATTTTTAGCCAGATTGGCGTTTGGTTTTTTTATGTCAAAACAAAGAGTTTGAACACTAAAAACTCACAGATAACTGTGGTTTTGCGCTACCATTTGAATAACAGATTATGAGAGATTATGTATTTTTAGCTCAGATTTAAGTTTGTTTTTTTTTTATGTCAAAACAAAGAGTTTCGACACTAAAAACTCACAGATAACTCTGGTTTTGCGCTGCCATTTGAATAGCTGATCACTGGTTATGTATTTGTAGTTCAGATTTAAGTTTTAACTCTGATTTCAATTAAAATTTGCAGATAGAACTACGACTTGGCTTCCATTGCGATGTCCATAGGCAAAATACCTGAGAGACGGGGTTTTCCCTGAAAGGTGGAAGTTGGCCTATAGTATACCGGTCCACAAGGGTGACTCACGTCACAGAGTGGAAAACTACAGGCCAATATCCATTTTCTCGGTGATCCTTGGAAGGAAAGAAAAAACTCTTGGAAAGACTTGTCCGTGACAATATATATCCCCAGCTTGCCGCCAAAATTACAAAACATCAACACGGATTTTTTGTGAAAGGCAAATCTACCATGAGTAATTTACTTATTCACTCAAATTTCTTATTCACTAGCATGGATCGAGGCCATCAGGTAGATGCAATATACTGCTATTTAAAAAAGCTTTTGACAAGGTTGACCACCTTATTCTTATTAAAAAGGTTATGTACAACGGAATTCGGGGAAACTTAAGCTGTATCATTACGAGGACATTCTTCTACTTCTAGATTGCCATAGGGGTCAATCCTGGATCCGCTGTTATTTATACTTTTTATTAATACTGTTACTAAATATTTCATGCATTGTTTATTTCTTTTGTATGAAGATGACTTAAAAATATTTGCCATTGTTAGGAATTTAAACGATCGTCTGCTCATTCAAAGCAACTTAGTAAGCATTTTGGAACGCATTTGGAAGCATTTTGGAACGAAAACAAAATTTACCTAAATTACCTACAACAAATAAGCTTTTCTAAAAATCACAACGCTGTTATACACAATTATTGTATTGGTAACTATTTACTCGGCCGCGTTTACTATATAAGAGATCTAGAGGTAAAAAACATTTTAAAAATGTTTTGTATCTCACACAAAAATGCATGCTTTTGTGACCGGTGAATAACCACGAAAACACGTTAAAACTATGCAACCGCAACACTGGTTTGGGGAACGATTATGCAAAATAGTTAATTTTTCGTCCTTGAACTTGTCTTATTTTTTATTATATAGGTTTTTCTATTAAAATATATTAAATAATACGTTTAACAACCCTTTTAAGAGCAAAGCTCGAGTTAAAAAGGCGGATAAACGCATGTAAACCACAATTAAGCAAAGGAAAAATAATATTTTTTTGTATATGTATAACAGTAAACAAGAAAAAATTATATATTTATAAATATTTTTTTCAAATATAAATATATGTATAAAACAAATAATAAATAAGAAATAGAACAGAATGAAGAAGAGGAGACAAAAAAGAAAGGAAAAAATAAAGAGAGAAAAAGGATGTCTAATATTACAATTGAGTTGTTATGTTGATAAGCTATATGTAAAGTGTTTTTATTGAATTTTTGAATTTTTCGTAATTTGTTTCCAATCTTAAGTTCAAGAGTAATTCTTTAAACCATTTAACTCCAAAATGTTTGTATAGAATTGTTGGGCTGTGTTGGTGTAACAGCGCGGTATAGTCATAGAGCCAAGGATATTTGTTGTATTGCTGTTCGAAAAAAGAGTTTTAAGCTCATATTATTGAAACAATCTTTTTGTATTTGTAAAGCGTATTTTTTTTATAAATAATATGAAGTGAAAGGATTTTAAATTCTTGAAATAATTTGATGGTGGGGTAATCGTACGGCTTTTTTAGAATTATTTTAAGACCGGTCAGTGGTTGAGTGGGCATAGCGCTTGGGTCCCACCCGAGCGTCGCGTGTTCGATTCTTCATCTGGCTAAGTCCTCTATCACAACACAAGCAATATTTTCGGCTTTCTGTGGTGGTAGTAGGAGATTTTCAAACATTGTTGGGTTATTCGTAACCCGGGAATGTTTGTCTTTCTTTTAAAAAAAAAAAAAATTAAAAAAAAAAAAAAAAAAATTAAAATTTTTATCGATATTTTTTGGATAATTTCTTAAGGCAAAAGAGAAGTTTTGAATGCACCACCCCAGCCACCAATTCCATATTGTAATGCTGATTGAATTAGGGAAAAATAGATGGTTCTCAATAGTCCAAAATTTAATATATTTCATATTCTAATAAAAACGTTCATTTTCTTAACCTTTCTAATGTTGTATTGATTTGTAATTTCCACTTTATGTTACTGTCTATAGTAACACCGAGGTATTTTACATTTATTTTAACAGTTAGTATAGAGCAGTCAGATTTACATAGATATGAATTTGGATTACAATTATATGAGTGTATAAAGATGTTTAGAATCTCAGGGGTAGTATTTTTATTCAGAGTGAATGGTATTACAAAAGTTTCATCTGTATTTATGGAAAGTAAATTTTGATCAAACCATTTCTTTAACTAAATTTATCCATTTGCTGAGTTTCACTCCAGTTTAGTCTCTGAGTTAAAATAGCTGTGTCGTCAGCATATGATATTATTTTGACTTTATGGTGAGTTTAAAAATATCATTCAAATAAACGATAAAAACAGTAGGCGTAAGTGTAATTAAAAAATATATACATGAACACAAAAAAATATATACGCAAAAGGCTATATTGATGGTTTATGATTTTGTTCATCAATTCAAGTTTTCTAGAGTTTCCCAGAACATGTAGAAAACTCTAGAAAATTTGCCTTGATGAACTCAAGTACAAACAAACAATTTAGCATACTGTGTAGGTTCTTCTTTAATGTCTCAGCTGTATGGCACTTTAGCCATTTTTCCTTTCCAACATCGATATATAAATAAATTGTCTGTAAATGGCTTCACTACAGTTGGTAATGCCTTTGGAAGACGGGACAGCTGTCACGCGTTATAATAAGTACGCAGTAGAATTTTTATATAAATAAGCCTGTCTTATATTGAATAATATATTAAATATAAATAACTTCTAACAAACACATAATCAAATATTAATATTTTGGTAGAAAGCAGTCACTTTGTGGTTGAAATTATACAATAACTTGTGTTAATAAATACCAATGGCGTCGTATTTTATTCATAAATCATTTCTCTGCATTAAGACCGGCATTTTATACGAACAAAATTTAGGAAAAAAATTAATCAATTCAATAGATAAAGACGATAAACATAGTCATTCGGGAATTTATAAATTAGATTGTAGTGATTGTTCAGCATTTTATATAGGTAAAACAAAAGCGCAAAGTCAACATTAAAATCAAAGTGAATCTTAGACGCATAAATATAATAGATTTTTGAAATTAGCCAATCATCTTATTGATAAAGATCATACCTTTAATCAAAGCACCGGTGATAAGAGTTTACACAGAAATGGTCATGGTAATATACTAAATAATTTAGAAGCACTCGAAATAAAGAAAGCTGTTAAAACCAAAACCCAAATCCTTAATAATCAGTTATATGTGTCCAATAGCCCTATATTAGGGACATTTCCCAAAAAATCGTAAAAATCCCTCAAGAAGGAATAACCAGACAAAACCGGAACTATGACATTTTTAAATAAACTTTTTACCGTATTGAATCTTTTCCACAAAAAAAGTATAAATTGATTTCGAAACATTGTTCTTTTATCTGGTACATTTATATTTTAAATTATTAGAAAATGTGTTTATTTTTAGCATAATAAGGTTATACCGTAGGTCGTTGGCAGATTTGTTAAATTTTCAAACCAATTTTTGTAATATAAAACACACATTTCAAATCATATATAATCATGCAGTAAAAAAATCAATAGATTATCTGGGAAAGATATGTTTCAGAACCTTAATTTTAGTTTAAATAAAATCATTAAAAAAAGATCCGGGCACGTGTTTTGTGTCGAAAATATTTCAGTTTATCTATTTATTTACGGTCTTACGAATATATTTATGATTTTTTTACACTCTTATTTTGCTTAGACATTTTTGAAAAATTATAAATACTTATGATCAAACAATAATTATGAAAAGTACATAATTTCAATAGGTTTATCATTACGAATTACGCCTTTTAGCATTTTTGAATGCAGGTATAAATTATAGAATATTTTGAATGAAATGAAATCCAAATTTAATTATAATTTTAAAAAGCTGGTACGGAGAATAATTACTCTTTCTCATTGGAAACGCCCTGTACGATCGTATGAATATCTTTCGACGAAATTTGAATTCTTGTTCGCTTGCTGGTTAAAGGCCCTTAATGTGAGGTTATGTAGTTTATCATAAAAAAGTTTATCGTAAAGCATAAAATATGAAGTATAATGTAAAATTAAAAAGTTTAAATGCAGGAAATAATATAGTAAAAATTAAAATGTATAGACTACAAGATATCTTTAAAAATAATAGAAAGCACAAAAGTTATAAATATAAAAAAAAGTAAAAAGTAGGAAATGCTCTCAGGAGCCAAAAATATAAGATAATATAAAATTTTAAAAACATTTAAGAGTTTTAAAGTACCTATGATATGTTTCTAATCCATAGTTATAATATTGTAACTCATAAGATACTCGTTTTATCTTTCTCTTTCTCTCCATTGCTATGAAGATGTTAACCTGTTACCGATTTTAACCTGTTCATGTGACGTTTTGTCCCTGTGGGTATAACATGATAACTCATTAGATATCATCTGTCTCTTTCTCTCCGTTGCTATGTAAGGTGTTAACCTGGTAACCTCTGGAGCGATTTCGGTCGATAAATGGACCACTTTTATTTTTCTGCGATTGATTTCGGTCTAAAAATGGACCACATTTTCCTATCATTCGTAAAACATTTAATGTGATTATTTGAAACATTTATTTTAACACAAAGCTATTGAAATGCTTTATCTATTATGATTATAGATGTCGCAAATCCGAACTTTGTAGACTATTTTAGAACATTGTTTAAAATAAATTTTTAAGAATAAATTTTTAAAATATTTTTTCCCGCCGAATTTTTGAACAGCTGTTTACGGACAAAATTAAGTCCTTTTTCCATAGATATGCACCTTTCACTATCAAGTATACCACAGACAATATGCAGAAACTGAAAATATTCTATGTTGACGTGAAAAAGTATCCATCACGGCAGTTTTAAGTAAAAAATATCCATGATTCCCGCGATTATAAACTTAACGTTTTTTTTTATTTTTTATAAATCCTAAAAAATATGAGATAAACGGTTAAATATAGGTTAATTCATTGGCTATATAGATAGCACTATAATAAGTTTTTACACTTTGTCACTTTTGGTTTATATTAGGTTTGGTCTCTTTCTGCGTGTATATGTATAAAAATAAAATCACACATTTTTTGTATCAGTTTAATTTTATTCCCTGAAGATGCTTGTTTAAAGCGAAACCGGACGGTATTAAAAAATTAAATAAATAAATTGGATTACAAACAAATTAATTGTTTTATTGCAGTAATTATTATTAATTTTGTTACACCAGGAGGCGAGATAATTATTTATTTTTGTTAGATTATTTTCAACATAATTTAGTTTACCGGATAGAGTAGTACAAATTGGCATGTTAAACTTTGTACAAATTATTATAATAAAATATAAGTTTAAATGTTATACTCTATTTAAATGTAATATTTTAATATTTACACCTCGTTCCACGGTGGCAGACACCCTCTGCATCAACCTAGAGGTCTAGCATGGTAGATCGATAAAACCCTGTTTACCAAATCCCTCATTTATGGGTAGTTATCAATATTTGCGAGCACGATCTACGATTGCTAACACATATTAAGACCGACGATTTATACATTTTTAGACCTCCATTGTATCAGATAAGTCTCGGTTAACCATCAATATAGACATATTTTAAATTATATTATTCATTATGTAAAATTACTGGCTTATTTAATGAACGCATTGAACTAACGAAGTTCTCAGAAATGAAAGAAGTCGTAAACGTGATCCATAATACCATAATGCATCTAAAATGCAACCAATTTATTCTTTGAGAATCGAAAACAGTTGAAATATGAATAAAGACCTCATAAACTAATTAACTTCCCTTTAGTGCCAAAAAGAAAATGTGGGCTGTCAATGCATATGTTGGTTGATATTTCAATTCAACGTTGCCAAATTATTAACATTTTTACGTAATTTTTTGGCGTTTGACGTTTCGCAATGTAAATTTGTAAACAGATCCGCTAGTGTTGTCAGCGTACATCAAAGATATTGAAATATAAGGAGATATGCTAACCACCGTTTTTACTAGGTGAGACTACGCTTTCGGGTGTCGCTGGTGTTGTTTACCAATTAACGAATAAACTAAACGAACGAATAATTAACAAATAAACTAAACGAATGCTAAATTAAATGAACAAATACTTTTTGTATTAAAACTATATTTTTTACCAATAATAATGCACGACTTCAAAAAATCAAGAAAATGAACAAATTCTTTTTGTATGCAAACTACGCGCATTAGGCCGTAGCTCGGCGACAGTCGTGCGGACATCATAGCATATCTCTTTTGTATTTAAATATATCTTTGGCGTACATCGATGTCTTATTTATTCCCTGTCAATATCGGTTTGGCTATCAACGGTGAAACCGTGCTAGAGATATCGATATATAATCATCGGAATTTACGCATATCTACCCGATGATGTTAAGTTATCGATTTCACTGTGCTGGAGCGCCTGGTTGAATATCGCCTTTCAGAATTGAAACGTTCCTTGAAATGGCATTAGTCGTGGTTAGAAGTCAGATTTTAATAGCCAACCCCTCTTCAAATTCTTACAGTTTGAACAATCCTTTATATTTTGCACATTTTCACGCATAAAACGTTATCTCAAGAAGTGCTTCTTCTTCCTTGCACTGTCCCAACTCATTACCTAGGTAGGCTGTTGGGGTCGGCTCTTCTTGTTCTCAGGCTATAACTTCTTTGGTTCTGGCTATCGCTTTCATCCAGGTCATTTCTCATTTGGAGCATTGAGTCGTCCAATAGTTCTTTGGTCTTCTTCTGGATGACTGTCGATGAAGCTTCCTAGACATTGCCTGCTTCACTATGTGGTCTGGTGTTCTCCGTCTTATGTGCCCATACCATCTCAACTGTCGTTCCTCCAGCTTATTTTTTATGTCTGTGACACCCAGGCTTACGCATTAACTTTTAATCTTATCATTTAATAATGCGTGAACTTCTAATCCTTTATTTAAGTGATGCTCCTGCCGACCATCTAAGGATTCGCATTTTTGCCTTTTCAAGTTGCTTAGAGTAGGAGTTATACGTAGTGTAGCATTCGGAGTCATACGTTATCGCGGGTCTAACAATAGTCTGATACATCTTTCATTTAAGTGTTATAGGTAAGAAGTTGTAACAAGCGTGACACCTCATCATAGCAAACAGCATAATTATGTAAATAGCCGTAATCTTAAATCTAATAACACAAGTATATTATGTTGACTGGTACTTACCCAAGAATAAAAATAATGTTAATAAGTGTCCCACACCATGTCCCAATGACTTAAACATGATTTCAAGCCACACAAACTACCATCACTGATCAACCACACTGACCAACACTGACGAACACTGAAAACTGACTAATCTATATACAATGTATTGATAACAATATCACTTAACATTAATAACTATCAGATATCACAGCTTTCAAAAAACTCGGCTTCTGCAGCTTGGTAAAACCAACTGCTGTTTGGTTTTATCACAGCTAATGGTATATTAATAATTTAAAGTAATTTATTGTTGTTCTCGCCTTATCAACGCGGACAACTTCGGCCGTACGTACCGCAGCCAATACAAACCGGAACGCTCATCTTAACCTGCACGATGCCCGCAGTATCGTATGTGTTAGTAGCTCGTATAATGTAAATGTAAAAGACGCATATCTGGGATGAACAAAGTTTATGCAGTTGGGCCTGCACTATTAATTTGTACCCTGACGATGCTTGAGCAAAACGAAACCGATCGGTAAATAAATTGAATACTTGTCACAAAATAAGTAGATATTGGCTGGCTATAAAGCTGGCGCGCGCACAACAAATCACCAAAGTTTAATCGTAATCGGATGAACGGTAGGTACGGTAGCACATAAAATATGAACAAACAGTTATGCATATCTTATACTAGGATTATATTAATCTGTAATTTTAGTAATAGGTTAAACACGAACACGGTATTTGAAGTTCCACCGTGTAAAACTAGGCTTGCCCAAAGACATGCGTATTTTATTGCACCAAAAATGTATAATGCTCTCTATAAGAAATTGAATGTAAAAATATATCTTCCTTCAGCAAATATAAAAATGTAATAAAGTCTTTCTAATGTACATCTTTAAAAAAAGATACAAATACAAAAAATATATGATATAGAGACTTTGAAATAACTTTGTAACATCATCTTTAATGTTATATTTTTTGTCACACATTCTCCAAAAATACTTTTTCACTTATGAGCAACCCGAGAAAACCAGTTGCTATCGTCAACTTGGCCGTGGAATTACTTAATCTTTTATTTGTGAAATTCTTTGATTTAAACAAAAACCATTATTTACTTAAAGCAAAACAAAAAGTTTTTGCGCAACTACTTTCAGAAAGCAATTTTTCACATTTACATGAACATTAGAAGAAGTTAATGATACCAAGAGAGACGATTAGGTAAAATAAGAAGGCGCTTGTGTCGCATCATGTCAAGAGTCAGAATAACAATAAGAAGTATCTGTGTATGAATGTGAATGAAGCGTGGAGTGAGTGTCCAGTCAGTACAGTACAGTCACACTGTTCATCCGCTCTACCGGAGACCGGAAAAACAGAACTGTGACAAAACATACCACGATAAAATAATAGGTTGAATTAGAATTTCAATAATTGAAAATGTTTGATTAATTACGCGGGAAGTAAAGAAAAATCAAACTTCGGGTATTTTTTTATTTGTTTTTATTAAGTTTAATTCGTAAAACTCCATTTCAATTTAAGTTTTTCTTGAATATGTTTAAAAAAATTATTGTTCAAAGCCGTTTAAATAACATTATGCGTGATAGCTATTTCGACTTCTAAAGGCGATTTTACAGTTTTATAATGTTTTTAGAAGGCAAAACAGCTGTCATACGTAATAATAATTTCACAGCAGATTTACTTCCTGATCACATCATATTGAAAACCCCAACCCTCCGGAGCCAGGTCTACACTTAAAACGGATTTGAAATGACAATAAAAATCAAATTTGATCCAACTAATTTCAACTTTGCACTCGATTTACTCGAAAACGAAAGCTCAAATCAAAACAAAAAAAATTATATCACGATAATATCGACTTCCACTTTGTACCACTAGTTTTCGGACACCATGTATCTATTGTACATATGTCGCAGGCCAATCATAAAATCGAGCAGATCATAATGCGCCTCACCATTTCATGATTTGCCAGATCGTGATGATCTGCCACCATTTTATGATTTGCCAGATCATGATGATCTGCCACCATTTTATGATTTGCCAGATCGTGATGATCTGCCACCATTTTACGATTTGCCAGATCGTGATTGTCTGCCACCATTTTATGATTCGCCAGATCGTGATGATCTGCCACCATTTTATAATTTGCCAGATTATGATGATCTGTCGCCATTTCACGATTTTCCAGATCATGATGATCTGCTACCATTTCAAGATTTGCCAGATCATGAAGATCTGCCACCATTTAAAGATTTGCCAGATCATGATGATCTGTTGCCATTTCAAGTTTTGCCAGATCATGGTGAGACATCATGATCTGTGTTAGTTTTAAGATTGGTCTATCACTTACCAACATACAAGGGAAACAAAGGTTTGTTATGCTAATGTTGATAAGAGATATTAATTTTATTTTACAAAACTAACAGTAGAATACATTAAATACATTATAATATATTCACATTATGCATTTTTTATTATTTATTTTAGCGATTATATAGAATTATTTACGTCGTAATTCCAGCTATTGAGAATTCGAACTTCGGCACTTTCAAAGTTTCAAAATTATTGCGATTTTTGAAGAACTGGGGTCTGTCACACCCCACCTGATACATAGGGGTTAAAAATATTTCAAAGGGTAACAATTATTATAAGCACTAATTATTAGCCTGAAACACTCATCAACATTGAAAAAATCTCCCGAGAAAAGATAAACGCCGCCGACGGGACTTGAACCCTTTGTGCTATGCATAAAAATCTTGTCTTAGACATTAGTTTACCAATTAAAAATAATAAAAATATTTCATTGAATTCTTTCGATTCTTTCAGTATGGCTATGGTAGAAAGTTGTCCAGATCTGTGTGCAGTGTTTTAAGTGGGGACGGATGTTCGCAGAGTAAAGGGAGTATAGAGTGTGTATGTCGTGGAAAGATTTTGATCTACGAATTCTTACAAAAATAAGAAAAAGAATCATCCAACAAATTTCCCTCCAATACTAGGTATTTATATAAAACATAAATAAATTTCGGTTTTTATGAACATAAATATCTACGAGTATGTCTCTTTACTTATCGTTATTGAAATGTCAGAAGTCATTTGATAAAACGAATCGTACAATAACTTGGCATTAAAAGCGTTATGAATTAATTAAATATGGAAAAAACATATAATACCATTACTCACAACTGCTCGCAACTATCTGAAGCCAGTAAGACTATGGCATCCCCAATTGGAGTATGTTGTGAACCTGAAATTTTATTTGATTAATTTGTGTTATTTCACAACTAATTCCATAAAATAATATATTTAGTATATTTGCGGCACGTTCCAAAGTGGAAGATACTATCAGTATCACCCTGGTGTAAAAACACCATTCTGAATTAAAAAGATACTTGAAATGGCTTTAGCCGTGTTTGGTGACCAGATCTGAATAGCCAGGTACTTCCCCACCTTCCTCTTCCCCGTTTCCTTCCCCTGCCTACTACCTTCAGCCTCACAACATACCCCAATTCTGGATGCCATAGTCTCACTGGTTCCAGACGGGAGCAACTGAGACTCTCGTGAGGTATAGGTACACAAAAAACATAAAAAATCATTATAAATTCCTTTATAATAATATGATGCAACAAATATAAAACTGTTTTCCATTTTATTTAATTGTGACCGTAACCGGTTTCAGCCTGTTAAGGTCATCTTCAGACAGGTACCAATCTGAAGATGGCCTTAACAAGCTGAAACGGATTACGGTTACAAATATATTTTGTGTAAAAATCTTGTTTTATTATATTAATTATTGTTATTTTTTTAACATCGTAACATATTTATCTTTAGATATATATACATATATGATTTATTTATCAAGTTACATAGGTGATTGTACTGTGCCTGTCTCACTAGGAATTCCTGTGTTGAGAGCAGGCGCATTTTAACATAAGTAGTTTAATATAAAAAGAAGAATAAGGATAACAACAACAATGTTATATACATTTAAAGTAAAAGTAGGTACAAGGACAATCAGCATTGTACCAATGGGAAAGCATGCATTAGGAGGTTATAAAAATATTGTTAATATATGATCTGTCTTTGCTAGTGATCCAAGACTTGGTATCTGATTTGTATTTTACATAATTAGTGTGCTGTCTAATGGTCAGTGGAAGTGTATTATAAAGTTTAGTTGCAAAGTATCTGAAGTTTCTTTGACCAAACGTTGTTTTGGCGAAAGGGGAAGTAAGAGATTTTGCCCTTTGGTTCTTGTATCGCGAACAGTTTTGATATTGTCAAAAATAGTTTTATATTTGAATAGGTAAGTTAGTACATTTTTTGCATAAAGTTGCCTAATGTCCAAAACACTGATTCTCCTAAAGATTTCATCCGAACTGCTTGTGATCGGTAGTTTTAGATTATTTTTTATAATTAGTTTCTGGGCTTTAGAGATCGGATCAATGGCGGCAGCATTTGCTCCTCCCCAGGCTATGATACCGTAATCGATTAGAGATTGACATAATGCATAGTAAATTGTTTTGAGTTGGTTCAAGTTAAGAAAGTTATGAGTTTGTCTAAAGAAGTATATAGATTTTCTAAGTTTGTTTGCTGTAGTGATAATATTTATGTTCTTTCCACTTTAAATTACTGTCAAAAATAATATCCAAGTATTTGATTTTTGTAACATGTTCTAGATAGGGGCAATCACATGTATTAGCATTTAACAGGGGGCAATAAATCTATCATCACGATATTTGTTCGATATAAACTGAAATTTGGCTTATTCGTGTGTAATTTGGTCCAACTTAAAAGACAGGTTAGCTTTTATCTCGATTATTGACCTCAATATTTATAATTGCGAATTAAATGTTTGTTAAAGGACAATGCTTTGTGATATATTTAAGTTCTATAAGTTGGAAACAGATGGCGGTGTTAGTTAATTTATCGACAAAACACTTGGTTATCTAGGTTGGGTAACCATCCAGTAGATGGTGTTGTGTTTCGATTTCACTAACCAAATCACTTTGTATACATCACTTATTTATTCAAAATTATCAACATGTTTCAAAACTTTACTTTGTCAGGTTAAAATTAATTAAAATGATAAAAGACAAACAAGTATCTGCATACAAAAAAGTTCCGACAGACCCAATTTTTTTATGTGAACAGTGTAAAATACAGAGATACAGTTTTTAAATAAAAAGATGAACTTGAAGAAATAAACATCATATGAATAGTAGGTGTAAAGAAGTAAAAATAATGTGTTAGAAGAAAAGAGAACGTTTTTAAGTTGCAGATGGTAAAGAAATAATAATCAGAGCTGGTTAATAATACTAAATTTACAGGATAAAAAATATAAATAAAACACAAATAACTACATAATTTGTAGGCTGGCAACACCAAATTAACTATCAAATATTTCTTTAAAGTGCAATGACACTGAACATAAAGAACACTGTATAGTATACAGAAGAAAAAAACTTAATATCACGTTTGTTAAGGTACCCGCTCAATGACATTAATTTGATTGAATAGTGTTTTACAAAGTGATTTGCTTTCATTTAATTTAACAGTAAGTTGAAAGGAAGAATCACGAATTGTGAATTTAGTTACACAACTTTTAGATCTGAACGAGTGAAATATATTCAGATCTAAAATTAGAGATATGATCTAAAGGGCATACTAGGTAGGTACATAAGCTAGTATTAAATAAATGTGAGCAATTTCTAAACTGTGCTTTATATTTTAAAATAATATCGTTATTCTTCTTTTTGTTAACATAAAATTGCAAAGGTATAATAATATACCTATAAGTAGGTATCTGTATTGCAATGAAAAATTATTTTTTTAACATTTATGTCTTTTTATTTTATTTTTTTAAAATGTAGGTTACACGGCTTTACTATTTCACCATGAGTTTTTTTTTAGTATTGCCATTTGAACATCAGGGGCGCCCTCATATGTTTTCTACTCTTATTTGAGAAACTGTATGCAATTGCTCATTTGCGATTTGCGATGCTCCTTAAATATCAAAATATGCTGCATAAAAATATCATTCAGGTATTTCTTAAATAGTGCCAAACTTATATTAAATTCGTCGATATTTTAGGTGAATTTATTTCCAAGTGTGAATTTGTTCCCAATTGAGGAATAGGTGCACGTGTGTGGTAGTTGGTTCCAGAATTATCGTTGCAGAATAATATTTTTTACGTTGTTGCTCGATTAGCACCTTAAAGTCGATGAGATGCAGGAGTTCACAAGAGTGAATAATTTTAAACACCAAAGTTAAAGTCATTATTTTTCTTCTATTTTCTAGGGAAAGCAATTTAAGCGTATTTAGTAAGAATGTATAATTAATGTGTTGAGTAGGTATGTGTAACTTGAAGTTACAGTAAAAGAATCATAAAAAATCTATATATATATATAATAATAATAATAATAATAATATTTGGACGATTTATATAGCGCCGTTTTTGTGAAAAATCACCTCAAGGGCGCTGTACAAACTTACTATACATGCCTAAAATCTAGAAAAACTACAAGATAGACAAACAATTAAAAACAATTTATGGCTAAAAATTGCGTACACCGGTTCATTGATCACCGATACGAAAATATATGTACAATATTTTGACCAATGAACGCGATGCTGCCTAAAAATGAATTAATACAGGACCATACTTACCTGGGAGGTCGCTTGAAATTAACACTGTTTATTGTCTATTTAAAGAAATTTAGATAGAGTTCGCACGCAGAGGACATAATTGTGAACATATATGTTGTTTAATTCTGAAAATATTTTAATATTAATATATAATATATTCTTTAATGAGTGTATTTTGGAAAGTAAAAGCAACATTTAATGGTGGGCGGTGCAGTAGTACAAGGATTTGATCTTCCGAGAGATAGATTGATGTGTAAGGATTCGAGTCATTTTAATTCAGTAAGGAAAGTGTGATTAAGACATTTATTTATTTATTTATTGTTTGAAACATTTACAGAGTGTTAACAAATTATTGCATTAATATTATTACGTTGGAATATGAGCTGATATTAACACTCCAATTAGAAATGTTCAACATATCATAGGCAACACAAGTATGATACTCTCAGATAGGTATATTTAAATTAAGTTAAGGGTATGAGAGCCCGAAAAGGTAGGTTTTTAGTTTGGACCTAAACTCTGTTGGGCTTTTTATGCATCTTAATTCCGGAGGGAGTCTATTCCAAGCCTTAGGCCCAGATACTCCGAAAGCACGATCTCCGAACTTAGTATTTGGCTTTCGTTTGGGTTCTATTAGTCTGCCTATAGCAGATGAAGTTGCCGATCTAAGGGTTAATTGCCTCGGACCGGTGTTTTCCGGGACGCATAATTCAGAGATGTAAGGTGGGGCCATTTCGTTGATTGATTTTAAAAAAATATATATACAAAAGTGAATCCCTGTTTCCCTTGGTCACATCTTACATAACTTCAGAACGACTTTACCTATTTCATTAATCTTTTTTTTCAAGTTTTCTTATACTTTGTTGAAAATTGCGCAGAAAATTGGAAAATTTCAGAAAACTGAACGACTATTTTATATTTTTATTTTATTCATCCTTTTTTCAAGTTTTCTAATACTTTGTTGAAGGTTCTTATGGAAAAAAAAATTAAGAAAATTGCGCAAAAAATTGGAAAATTTAAGAAAACTTAACGCTTATTTTAAATAGGTATCTACTAAATTTTATTGATTGTTTATTTATTAAATTATTTGTCTTGTAATATACAAAAATGAATATTTGTTATATATGAAAATTTAAAATTTGATAAATAAAATTGTAATAGTGGGCACGCGAGCTGTTCGAAAACTGAATGTACTGGGACTGAATATATTAAATGCGGGAGGGGGGTTGGTGGGAGGGGGGAACGGTAGAAGGAAGAGGGAAGGCGGGGAAGGTGGTAGGTCTACGCGGAAGGTGAAGGGGATGCGGGACGGGAACGGGGACGCACGGGAGAAACAATTTATTTCTTTGAATATGGCATTGCAACACATGCCAGGAGCCAGCTAGTAATAGTATAAAATAAAATATGTTATAATTGTACTTATATTTATGTTAAAAACTTGTAAAGTAACACAAAATAATCAAAGAATAACCATGGTATCTAAACAAAAAAATAAAAATTATTAAACTTAAATATAAATATTAATATAAATTTAATAGAGGGCTAATTAAAAAAACGTTTGAGTATTTATAATATTTAATTGGCTAGTAACACATTTTCTAGTTTCTAAATTTTGAAAGTTTTCTTGTAGTGTTTTATGTACAAGATTTAACCCAGTATTTGTATCAATAAATGATTTGTTTCCAAAACGTGGTTGGAAAATTCGGAATAATACTTATTATTTATTAGCAAATTCAGAATAATAGAGTCTGTCAAATAAGAGTAGAAAATAAATAAAATGGAACTAAGAAATTTTTAGGCTGGCCACACCAATTTATCTGTCAAATATTCTTTAAAATTGCAATGACACAGAAAATTCAAAACACTGTATACACATTTAAAAAAAAAAAATTTTGTTCTTACAAAAAAAATCGAATAAGCACTATTGTGAAGGTACCTACGAAATGACATAGATTTGATTAAATTGTGTTTTACAAAGTGATTGGCTTTCATTTAATTTAACATAGATTTGAATTTAACAGTAGGTGGAAAGGAAGAATCATTAATGGTGAGTTTAGTTACACTACTTTTAGATCTGAATGAGTTAAATATATTCAGATCTAAAATTAGAGGCATGATCTAAAGCCCGGGCAACGCTAGGTACTTAAGTTAGTATAAAATAAATGTGAACAATTTCTAAAGTGTGCTTTATATTTTATTATTTTAATACAAAATTGCAAAATGTTATTCTTCATTATGTTAATACAAAATTTCAAATGTTTAATAATAATATAACCTAAATGTAATTCTAATTTTTAAATCAGTGGGTATCTATATAGCAATGATTAATACCTTTTTAATTTTCAATAAAAATGTAGGTTACACAGCTTTAGATTAACACCATGGTTATATTTTTAGTATTGCCATTTGGGCAACGGTGGCGCCCTCATTTATTTTCTACTCTTATTTGACAAACTGTACTTATTATTTTTTAAACACTATACGTGCTAAAAAATCTTAAAATATGCTATTTAAATTATATTTAACCCATGCAGAATAATAGTATTATGCTGACATTGATTATTATGTGGTTCTAACCTAGTGACTTTCTCTTGGGCATGCTCGGTATTGAACTATCTACGGAACAGGAGGGATGTGCTCATTGAAACACATTTCTTCAGACTGATTCGTGGATGGTTCGAAAACTCGGCTTTCATGGAGAGCAATAGCTTTTATGTTCCCGATGATTATCTCCGTCACAGACTGTTTTATCTTCCGGCTTGCAGAACTAACTAGCCAAGGGTTTCCCAAACTTTTTCTGCAATGGAACACTTTGCGAACCCGCAAATTATAACGGAACACTTGGCTTATTTTTTAGGTTTGGTAATTCCTAAAAGTAAAAATTTAAAAAAAAAATTACTAAGCACATTATTTATTTAGTAGATATATAAAACAAAAGAGGAGTATAAACAAAAAAAATATGTAATAAATAAAGCACCTAATGACTTTGAAGATTAAAATCCTTGAATTGCATATCTTCTTGATATTAGGCCCAATATTGTGTTAGGGTGCCTCGATGTCGGCTTCTAAACCAACACCAGGGCCCAAAACACGTCCCTGACTAGCTCTCAGCGGGACTATGGTACTCTCTATTCAGGGGGGTGGGCAGCTCAAGGCTAGGGAACTTCTCTCCATCCTCCGGTGACCCACGGGATCCTCACTGGTCAACAATCCTCCCGCCGTAGCAGAATAATAACAATGTTAAATCATTTAGACATGTATTGTAAACTCAAACACATACATAGGTTTCTACAGTACAATTCAATTACAAGAAATGCAAATTACACAAACCTAGCTAAAGTGTTTAACTCTCTCTGACTCTCTCTCAAAACGAAACTCTCCGAGTCGTGTTTTCCGCGGGGGCCCTACATTTCACTGAATTACGGACAACATTTAAGGAGGAAATCAAGATACAGCTTACATGTAGGTTGGCAGGAACCTCGTCTCATGTGGCAGCTTCATCAGGCACTTTCGTAGTCTAAATAGACCGAACTATAGTGGCAAAAGACTGATTCTACTCAAAAATATTTCAATAATTACATCGCGGCCCCATTGAATTGGGTCCGCCGGCTGCAAGTGAGCCGCGAGCGTGCGTTCTCAAAGGCGCTCAGATCTCTTCTGTGGAGTGGAGCGGACTGTCGAGTCGCCGGGCAAGCGGGGAGGGACAGGGGGAAACAGGATACGGGGCGGAGAGGGGGTTTGTTGTGTGGACAGCTGCGTTCTCGAATCTAGTATTTACTCGCTTCAAGGGCGTATCGTAACACTTCCCCCCGCGCTTGGAAAAAAAAGCGACGTGGCAATGGAGCTGTAGGAAAAAAAATCCTCTTAAACTTCCATTGGGGTTTTTGAGAGATTCGTTGCTTGAGAGATGCCTAGCTAGAACATGCAATTTATGTTATAGTTTAGGTCACAATGTTTGTAGGGAATGGGTGAGGGGTACATACAATGTTTGGAAAAGAACAGTTTTGGTGAAAGTACATGGTGTGAAACAACATACAAGATTATGCAATTGAAAGATGACAATACATGGTTATGCAATTGAACAAAATAACAATACATGGTTATGCAATTGAAAAATAACAATACATGGTTATGCAATTGAAAAATAACAATACATGGTTAT
This sequence comes from Limnephilus lunatus, assembly GCA_917563855.2. NCBI lineage: Eukaryota > Metazoa > Arthropoda > Insecta > Trichoptera > Limnephilidae > Limnephilus > Limnephilus lunatus. Next base: position 43,071,236 of record OU830603.1, on the reverse strand, counting down.
GCAATTGAAAAATAACAATACATGGTTATGCAATTGAAAAATAACAATTCATATTTGTACAATCGAAGAACAAAAAAACAAGAACAAAAATGCCTGTGTGATTCTAAAGTTTCATTGGTCTGGGAGCTAAGTTTGCGAAGCGTGGATTTGTTTGGTTTCGGAGAATTTCGAAGAGGAGGACGTGGTTTCACAGATTCTAAGGATTACATTATCACTGTAATCAGACCCCTTTGAGATAACACTCAAAAGTACACTTGGGCCTTAGAAAACACTTGGTTTTGTCGAAGACGTCGAAGTTCACGAAGTGGAGACTGTGGTTGCTGTGCCGCGACTATGGTTACAGAGGTCATTGAGGAGGAGAATCCAGTGTCTGCAGACATACCAGTACGAATCCTAAAGTGTTATTAAGGTAAACACGGATCGTATATAATGGTTATTGAAGCATAATGTAGCTCAACATAACTTGTATTGGTACGCATTCAGCGAATACTGGAAGTCAAGGTAATGATGGTTTACACATGACGATATATGCGTCACTGCATGACAGCGCAAGAGACGACATGGTTGGCATTGATAGCAAGAGTAAGAACAAACCTAGGAGCTAGCGTGCCCAAAAGGTGGTTCAGAGTGTCATAATGTATAGTGGGACAACTCAACTTGCTGTGGCACGACAAAACAACATACATATGAGCGGTATGGTCTGTGCTTTCAGGAACAAATGCGTAGAAAAATGGCAGCAGGAGGGACCTAGTAACCACAGCGCGTGCTGTCAGGAAGTGGAGCTCAGCTTGGCTGTTGGTGATGACATCCGCCTGGGCTTCTTTTTAATCCGGGAGAAATTATTATTAGAGCAAAATTCTTGAAGTTTACCTGCCTAGGGACCAATGAAGAAAAGGTTTGGAGAGAAACAAAATGTGTCCAGATAATGAAATAAACGAAGTTTTAACCACCGACCCAGAGAGTGACGAAGAGAGAGTTTTCTAACTAAATTGTGATTACATGAACATTTTCCTTTACCAGGATGACTTGGCGTTTGCCGAGTGACAATATGTCTTGGTTAAAAAACAACCGGCCTTCCATGGCCTATGTTAACATAAAGGTGGTAACATTTTTGTAGAATTTCAACGAACAAGACAAAGAAGTCGTGAATGAGTCACGGTAAAAGCAGAGAAACCAATTCATGAATAAAGGTTGTCAAAAGGAGACAGACGGTACGCCAAGTGCATATCGTAGGGGAGACTGGGGATGGTTGAAACACTTTTACTTTAACTAGGCGTAGTAATATTTCTTTTGTATTTATGGAAAAGATGTTTATACCAGATATTCTATGATCTATCTAGTTATCAAATTAAATTTATTGGATGGCTACAACTCGTACAGGTAAGCTACAATAACCACTTAAAGACGATGGGGAAATCTGTTTCAATTATCCCCATAGTGTGGACGATTGAAACAGTATGTGGGGATAATTGAAACACTCTAAATATCTCTGGATTAATTGGAGTAATTTTAATCAATGTTAAACATTTTCATTATTACAACAGTACTCAATGAGATCATGAATAGTGATTAAACATATCACAAATATTTTAAAATCTATAAACATAAATGTCTTGAAATAAAACAACTTTAAATATATTTTTTATTATTTGTGTTTAAGTGCTCTTAGTTATACTAACTATGAGTATTTGGCATAATCAACATAGTTTTACTGCGATATTATCTTGGAGCAGAATAGAAGCGTATTAAAATTAAGTTTTTTGCTTTCATACAAAAGTGCTTGTTTCAATCATCACACTGTTTCAATCATAACAATGTTGATTTTACCTCTGACCGGACAGAATTTTCTCCATGTAAAATTCAACAATTAAGAAATCAAAAAATAGAAAATGATTGTATATGTGGTTTGTGATGTGAGATCATATTATTACAAAGTATCGCAATATTCTAGAACAAACAAAACTTTTAATAATCGGTTAAGGGGCCATAAATATCTATTAAATAAGTATATATTAGGTATCTATTTAAAAATTTAAAAAAATAGTAGGTATGTACTTAATACTGGAAGTAACATTATAATTCTTTTAAACCTCTTATTATCTACAATAAGGGAAGTAAAAACTTAAATGATACGAATGAAACGCCTTTGTGTAAAGAACGATACTAAAACAAAGGGCTTAGCCAACAAAACAAAAAAGAAAAAAAAATGGTTATAAATAAGTAAATAGTATCTATTACAAGTAACCAATCAGTAGGCAAGTATCTGGCACTGTATCATTATAATTACTTGTGACTAATAATCACCTACAAAAAAATTCAGTGAACACTTGAATGATACGAACAAAACACCAATACACATTATTTACACAATGTGTAAAGAATGGCACTAAAACAAAGGGATACCTACCTAAGGTACATTATAAAAATCAACATTAATGAAACGATGAGTAATCAAATATTAGGTAAACTCCTTACGCTTACGCAATTAAATATATTTATAAAGTTATCCGTATATATCATAAGGCACACCATCAATAATTAGTCAGATTCACAATTATGACAAGTGTACTGTAATTCTTGTTTGGTGCACTTTTCATGAGCCCAAAGTTCACAAATCATACACTGGACCCAAATTTCACCGGACTTACTAGAATTATAGTCTTCACCACATACTAAACAAAAAGTATGTTTATCTGATCTCGAAGAGTTATTTCGATATATTTCTGTTGTTTCAGTCTTCTTTTTCTTCCTCTCTGTATTCTTCATGTTCTTTTTTATTATGTTAGCACTTTTTTTTCTTTCCTTTTCTTTGGTTTCTGTTCGTATATTTTCTTTTTCCGGAGTGTTTGTGTAAATAGTGGATTTCCTCTTCTTCAAACCTCTGGTAGTTGTTTTTCTGGGTAGCGCTTTCGGGAATGGTCGCACGCTTTCTGGTATAAATATTTTACTTGTTGAAGGCACGGACAAGTTGTAATAATTGCTTTCGGAAATTAAATCGACTGGTAATTTATGTACATAATTCTGTGACGATGATATCAGAGACTCGGTCGTGTTAATCTCGAGAGGATCAGAAGTTGTAGGTAAAGGCAGCGTATTATTTGTTAAACTGACCAAACCTTTCAATGAACACGAAACAAATGTTATTGATTCAGTACTTACATTTGGTTCTGGAGTCACCGAGCCTCTCTGAGTGGACGGAACAACTGTTTCAGTTCCTACGGAAATTGGCTGCGAAATTACTGAGATTAAATTAGGTGGAAAAGCTGCTTCAAGTGGCCGTGAAATATCTAAGTTTTGAACTACCACTGGGTCACCTTCGGCACTGCTTGAAACATTTAGATTTGGTCTGTCCGTGACGAACGAGGGTTCAAAATCTAAATCACTGAATATGTCTCTGTTATACGGATAAATTCCAGAACATTTAAACCCAGATTGAATGTTAGTTTGGGTTATTGCCCGGGGTAAAGCAGTCGCCACTATGCTTGGGATATCATAAATAGTCATTGGTTTTCCTGGATTTGTTCTCATCCACCCATCACAAGCTGTATTCACCGCTTTTTTAAATGGTCCGAACACTGAGCGATCCAAAGGCTGTAATTTGTGACTGCAATGCGGGGGAAAGGAGAGCATGATAATACTTTGGCACAACAGTAATCAATACAATTTATAGAAACATGCGATGAATGATTATCAAGTAATAAAAGAACTTTATGATCTAAAGACGAATTGGTGTGCCTTTGAAAATGATTGAGAAATATGGTAAAATCTTCTTCTTGCATCCACCCGGATTTGTTCGCGGTACCGATACTACCAATCGGACCATCTTTTAAGAAATGGCTTTGATATTTGATACGTGGGAAAGTGAACATCGGCGGAATTGAGTTGCCAATTGCGTTTGCTGCTACAGTAACAGTTACCAGAGTTCCTCGTTCGGCCGACGTTACCGCACCTACTTGCCGAGTTCCTCTTCTGGCTACAATCCGATTGGGTTTTTGAACAGTTGTGACACCGGTCTCATCTACGTTGTAGATGTCCTTTGCTTCAAATTTATATCTATCCATAACGTTCGCTAAATTTTTGAAGAATTCATCAACTTTATGTCTATTGAAACTCGTCGCTCGTGCCAAACTCGTGGCTTGTGCACATCTTACAGATAATTGTGGATTGCGGTGTAAAAATCCTCGTAGCCATTCTATTCCGGCGATGCTATTTGTGTCCCATGTATTTGGCCTTGTTAGGTTGTACCGTGTAGTCAAATCAAATGCCAGTTTTCTTAAATCTTTTGAAGAGAGCCCAAAATAAATGTCGGCAGTTTTTATTGCATAATTTGCAATCTCGGTTTCTTGGGATGGGGAAAATACTTTCTTCGCCGAATTGTATCCCATGGTTATGGAATCAACAGATGTATCTTTTGATGCACTTTCTCTCTTTTTTTTGTACCTTCCCAATGAGACGTGGTCTAAATTAAACATCGCTGCAGCCTTTCTCAACGATCTTCCAGATAATGTTTCTTCATATGCTTGCTGATATGAAAACATGTCTCTAGTATTTCGGTCTGTGACGTTTATTCGTTTTCTAGGCATCTGAAAAATTGAAAAAAAAACCTGGTCAGAAATACAGAACGAAACGCAAGAGTAGGTACCTTCCCATCACGATGAGGTTGGATATCGTAAAAAAATTGAATAAAAGTAATGATAGGGCCTTTACCGACAAAATACGACATTATTTAAGCAACCATCCTATTGAGTGAATAAACTTTAGAAGTGTAGGTATGTTCGTATGTATTTCAAATTAACTTACAAAATGACTGCCTCAACACAGGCTAGACTATTGAGGCGGGTTGTGTGAAAACTCAATTTATAATTATAAATCTCTAATCTTTAAATACTACCTACTGTTTGTATGTATTTTTTTTTCTCTGTTGTCAACTTTTTGTACTAATATAATTGATAAAACAATGAATACTATTAACGCTGAATATGAACTTTTTTTAGTTATGAATATAAAAACTTCGTTCAATAAAAAAATATTATTATTATATGGTTAAGTGAGGTTGTCTACGGTTGAATGAGATCGACTTCATCATCCGTATTCAAGATTACCGAAGTACATATAGTGAGAAAACAGAATGATTTCAATTTCTGATCAATTTTCATTATAACTTTTTAATTTTCTCTCCGTGTGGACGGTTGAAACATGGTGATGATTGAAACGTTGCAATCATCCCAACACAAGTTGTTTCAAACATCCCCACGCTGCATTTTCTACTTAAAGGTCTAAAATAAGCCTTTTGAATGGACATTAACGCTACGCAAATGCATTAAATATACTCTAAAATAGATAAAGAAGAGAATGGAATAAAACGTTTCGTCGAGCTGCGGGAGTAAAATGAGTTATAACGTAAACAAAAATGTCGTAAATACTTACTTTTTAGCGCGAAATCCAATAATGTCTCCTGTGCACAATTATATCACTCGCTGGATGGAGGGCTACTGGCGATAGGTACCTACAGATCTGACGGATATTCGATTGTTGCGTCACACTCTTAGGTATTATAGTTTTCGAGTAAATTGAGATGTTTCAATCATGACTTGTTTCAATCGTACCCAGTCTACCCTACATATCCAACATTCATGAATGTGTTTCGTAAAATTGAGAACGAGAACAAAAGGTGAGACATATGCAGAGAGTGAGGGAGAAAGCCTGCTGATAATTGGTTAGTTTACCGATTCGCACTCCCAGTGAGGGCGAATTATGGTTAACAACAGATTTTCCTCTTCATAACATATACCTGAGAACATGATGGTGAGGAGAAAGGAAAGGAAAAGGAAAGGAGTTGAGTGACGAAACTTGCTAGAGACTGGACTAATTTCCACTTCAAACTCCATGTGAGAATGAAACATGATCAACCAGCAGATTTCCTGACTCTTTACAATTGTTAAAAGGATGAGGAGAAATTTGAATACACATTAACAAAGAGACTAATCTTTTGCGTGTATTGGGCAAAAGATTAGGGGTCATTTTAAAAACTCCTGCGTGATTGTGAGAAAAGACAGACCCTTGCTCCAATTTCACAAACCTGGGGGTTTTCTTATCCGTTCCCCAGACAACGAGTTGGGTGGTTTTGTGCTCAATCGATTAACTCCCACAGCACTATGCCCCATAGTTAGCAGTGAAGCTACAAACTAGTCCTTTTGGGATAGTAGATACTCCTGGGCTTCTTTCCTTTTTGCAAAGAAGTAAAAAAAACAGGAGGTCCACGGGCATTGGCGTTGAATGACAACAAAGGGTTGTGGACTACATTTCGTAGATCGCACACAAAAGGTTTGATATTATTTCGTTCGCACGACTCATGGTAAGTGTTTTAACGTCTCCACGTATAGTGTATAAGAACATGTAAGTACATACAAGATAAAACTCAATTATAGACAGAAGTCAAGAGTTTATACAATGCCTCTTAAAGAAGATGGCAAGGCCGATATTATGTCGTTCGCACGAATCACGGTAAGTATTGTTATTACGTCTCTACGTCTCGTGTACAAGGGTTGTACACAATTATACATACAAGTGGTACTCATGACAAATGAATGACACACGACCAAAATACAAAAGCGGTACTCATGACAAATGAATGACACACGACCAAAATACAAAAGCGGTACTCATGACAAATGAATGACACACGACCAAAATACAAAAGCGGTACTCATGACAAATGAATGACACACGACCAAAATACAAAAGCGGTACTCATGACAAATGAATGACACACGACCAAAATACAAAAGCGGTACTCATGACAAATGAATGACACACGACCAAAATAGATTGTACAGAAAGGGTGGTACTCATGACAAATATGTCACACGACCAACTCAATAACATTTAGCTATGAGCAAAAGTGATTATGACGAACTTCTCGTATCGTGGCAGGTATTTTAAGGATCCCTCCTATAACGGTGGATGTTCTAAGGATCTCTCCTATGACGGTGGATGTTCTAAGGATCTCTCCTATAATGTAACAGGGTTACGTTTAAATACAACACAATAAACGTTAACGATGCTTGATTTTAACACATTTTATAAAGATTCGTTAGATTAACTAACTCCGTAGCCCAAGAGCGTACGACAGAGAAGATAGACAATTTGATGCTACTTCATGTGTTACAAAATACAAGGGTGATGGCAGAGTATAATTCTACTTACACCAAGTATTTAAAACAAAGACAGACCTATAATGGTTTTACATACTGTCTGTTGTGGCAACCTGTAGTGAGGAAGACCAAAGAAAAGGGACCAATTACGGTTTTACATACCCTTTGTGCAGTTACAAACATACCAGGTTATGTGCAATTTGGGTTGCAAATACTTGGTTAAATGAACACCTAAAAGTTGTGAATTCCAAAATCAGGATGACCATAAGGTTTTATTAACCTGTCTCGTAGGGTTGAAACGTGTCATATAAGACATACGTAACGTACAAGCAAAAACAAAAATAAAATAACAAAAGGCAGTGGCTTTGTTATAACAACCAAAGACCGGATGATTCGGTTTTACGTACTTTAGTTGAAACGAGCCAAATTGATTTATATACAGGGTTATAAAGACCAATCATTGGTTTTATAAATACAAGTTCCAAAATGGACGTGTCGATATCCAATTTTGGTACAAGAGCATGAATTTGGGTAGGACGCCATCAATTTTTAATTTAAGAGGAAAAAAATTGAAAAAAACTTATATACACGAGGGGCGACTATGTAAGTAACCACTGTTTGATTTTCATGCTAGAGATACCTCGGAAGGTTTTACAACTCATGATGAACAAGATAAAAGGAAAAATTGTAAAAAATAGTTAACTGGTTCTGAGTCGGAATTTAACACTTTGGAATTTACAAAACCCGACTTCTAGAACGACACGCCGATGGGCAATTGTCAACTACTTTACATGAACAAAATAAACAGGTGAGAAAGTTCCTTTCCACACGACAAAAATGCAACAAAAAAAAAAATAGGAGAAAAATTACAAAATTACATGACAAGGCAGGGTATGACGTGGCATGAACATTGCGTAGTGTACGTGTTGAGACAATAAATGGGCTCGCGACTTCCCAAACATTGAAACTCGAAAAGTGTCTCCGTTCCAAAGTGATCAGTTTTAGAACAGGTGAAAAAAATAAAAGAAAAAAATTGCCGTGAGGGAAAGAAAAAACAGTGCAAAAACAACATTTGAAAGTGACTTCAAGGAGAGTACGCATTAATTTACAAAATAATTTACAACTCGTTTCATTTACGAAACGATGGGCATGTGATTGACACAATACACGCCTGACGTAGTAAGACTCTGTAAGCTTACAAAAAAAATGTGATACATACTGGATCATTTTACGTTTGCTGAGATAGTGGGGGCAGTTTTACTTGACTCCTCACTTCCAGACTTTACAATGTCCTTAATGTGGTAATTACCAATGTGCTTTCCAGATGAGTCAGACAAGGAGTACACTAGGTCTGATATTTTCCTTAGGACTTTGGCCTTCACGAAACGTTGTGCCAGCTTAGCAGAGAAATACATGGCTCCTTGGGAAAGTGTGTTGTTCTTTCTCCAAACTATGTCTCCTGTATTGAAGGTGACATGTTTTCTACGTAAGTTATATCTGTCCGCACTCTTTTGGTGAGCCAGGAGCAAAGCATCAGTGACTTCACTGTAAATGGCCGACAGTTCTTCCAAGCGATGGGCATAGTCTGCGGTAGGGTTGCTTGTGGTGGCGGATGACGTAGGAAAGTTTGTGTCCCTATGTAGAGAACCATGGACGACTTGTTCCATACCGTGTTTTAAGAAGAAAGGTGTGTAACCAGTGGCCAGGTTAACAGTGTTGTTCATAGCGGCCTGAATTTTATCTAGGTTTTTACACCAAGTGCGTTGGTCTTTATCAACTAGAATAGCTAGAGCTGTGTTGATTGTTTGGTTGTAACGTTCGACAGTGTTGTTTTGGGGAGTGTACAAGGTGTTATAATAGATGTCCTTGATTCCGTATTTGGCAAGAAATTCTTTGAATTCCTGGGCAATAAACTGTTTTCCGTTATCAACAATTACGGTTCTGGGTGTTCCGTAAGGTATAAAAATGTGTTTTTCCAGAAGTTTGATGATGGCGGACGCGTTGGCTCTTTTTAAAGGGAAGATCCAACAGAATTTGGTGAAAACATCCACTACACTAAGTATGTGCATGTGTCCGGCATAACTTCGAGGAAAAGGTCCGACGAGGTCCATTGACAATGACTGTAGGGGTCTGTCGGCGCGTTTGGGGTTACCCATTAGGCCGGCAGGTGCTGCCGTGCTATGTTTATAAGCTTTACAAGTTTCACATTTAGAGATGTAATTGCGAATTTGTTTGAAAAGACCAGGCCAGTAATACTTCAAGGAAATCTTTTTATACGTCTTGAAAGTTCCTGGGTGTATAGAGTCGGGAGCACTATGATTGTCAATTATTATTTGTTCTCTTCCTTCGAGGGGAACGACAAGTTTCCAAGAGTAATCTTCGAGGATGGATAGTGGTGCCTTGCAATTACGGTATAGTTGTCCTTCTTTTATGATAAAATTAGGAAACTTTTGTTGATTATTTTTACAACCTTCGAAGATTTTCAAGTACCATTCATCTTTTGTAGATGGAGGGGGGGCAATTGTGTCAACATTTAATGAAGCCAATTCAATTCTTGAAAGAGCGTCAGGAACAATATTGTCCGCGCCTTTACGGTGTACAACATCAAAATTGAATTGAGACAAACGGGAGGCCCAACGAGCGAGTCTACCGGAGGGATTACTTAAAGAGATCAACCATTTCAAACTACTATGGTCTGTGACTACAGTAAATTTGCTACCGTCTATGTAACCGCGGAAATGGTGAACAGAATCCAATACAGCCAATAACTCCTTTTCGGTAATTCCGTAGTTTTTCTCGTGTTTATTTAGTGTACGGGAAAAATACGCTACAGGGTGTTCGCCATCTGGGAATTCTTGAGTTAGGACTCCACCGATTCCTACGTTGGAGGCATCCGTGTGGAGGGTAAAAGAGAGTGCAAAATCCGGGCAATTCAGAACGGGGGCTTTTTGAAGGGCATTTTTTAAAGTTGTAAACGCTTCTTCAGTTTCAACAGACCATCGGAAGTTGCTGACACCTTTACGGGTGCCGGTAATTTTATTTAAGGGGGCTGCAATTGTGGAAAAGTCTTTGATGAATCTTCTGTAGTAACCTGCAAGTCCAAGGAAACCTTTGACTTCTTTCGCGTTTTTGGGTCGGGGGAAATTTGCCATGGCTTCCACCTTAGCGGGGTCTGTTCTTAGACCTTTTTCGTCGACAATGAATCCCAAATAACGTAAACGGGACTTACAGAATTCAGACTTCTTCAAGTTGATGGTTAAACCAGCGAACTTGAGTTGTTGAAAAACCTTTTCCAACATTAATAGGTGTTTTTCAAAGGTGTCGCTGACGATGATGAGGTCGTCAAGGTAACAAAACAGGCTGTTATCGACTTCAGGACCGAAGAGTTTGTCCATCAGTCTTTGTAATTCGGCGGGGCTGTTCTTTAGACCAAAGGGTAATCTTTTAAAATGGAACATTCCCCTACCAGGTACAACGAAAGCAGTTTTTTCACACGATTCTGCGTCCAAAGGTATTTGCCAAAAAGCTTTGCTTAGGTCAACAGAGGAGATGAACTTGGCGTTGCGCAGTTTGTCTAAGGTCGCGTGGACGTAAGGTAAGGGGTATGCGTCAGCTTCCGTACAAGAATTTAAACGTCTACTGTCGAGACAGAAACGTGCGGAGCCATCTTTTTTAGAAACCAAAAGAGTTGGGTTGGTCCATGCACTTCTGCTGGGAACCACCACACCCATTTTTAACATTTCATCAAGTTCTTTTTCCAAAAGTTTAAGCTTTTGGGGGGCTAAGTTGTAATAACGTTGCTTTATGGGTGGGCCATTGGTTTTAATGTGGTGTTCTACCAAATTTGTCAAACCCAATCCACATTTTTCGAAAGATATTGATTCGAATTTATTGACCATTTCCTTTAGTTGGAGAGCTTGGTCCGTGCTTAAATTTTCGTGAGGTATTATTGTGCGGATCTCACTAATTTGAGCAGCAGTGGAGGTTTCGCCAAGAGTATTAAATACTTGGGGAGCAACGTTAAAAGCCTTCCAGAAGTCAACGCCAAGGATGAAATTCTGGGATATAGAGGGCACTATTAGAAAATTGATTGTAATTATTTTATTGTTACAATTAATTGGCAGTGCAAGGGTACCGATGACCGGCTGGGAAACATTATCCGCAGTCGTCAGGTGTGTTGTTTGTGGCGAAATTTTAAAATCACTGTTAACAAAAGGCAGGTGAGCATTGTTGCCAAGACAGCTGACAGATGCACCGCTATCAAGTAATCCGGAAAAGGGCACATTGTTAACACAGAAAAGAGCATAGGGTCTCCCATCTTTAGCTTGTTTGCAACAAACCGAGGAAACATTTAAGGTCTGGTTAAAATACTTAATGTGTGATAACCAATCAGTCCATTCTTTAGACCTTGGTTCAGAATGGGTACCTGAGAGGTTATTATTTAGTTTTTTTGGCCTCTTCATGTAGAAATTTGGTGGGGGCTTGGAGAAATCCACCTGAGGTCTGACATCGCTTGGGTTTTGTAACCTTTCTGCATTGTGCCTTGATTTCTTAAAAATGTTGCGCAGTTCGTCGCGTGGAGGAGAGCGGTCCCTAGAGTGGTGTCTCTTGGAGGTTCGGGGTTCCTTGGATTCCAGAAGTCTTGCTTGCTTGAAACAAGTAGCGGCCAGGTGGCCTACTTTTTTGCAAAAGGAGCACACTTTTTTGTTGTCGAATTCTGGCTTTAAACCAGACGAACGGCTTGGCACAACCACATTATTCGACACATTCTTTATGTTTTTCCTATCCTGGTACGATTCCAGGAGGAGGCAGACTTCGTTTAGCTGGGCCAGGGATGCAATTTTCTGTGAGGTGATGATGTTCTCGTATTTGCTTAAAAGGCCATCAGTTATGACTGGTAATAGTTCAGCTTCCGGAACAGGATGTGAAAGCTTGATGTTGATGGATTCAGCCCTTTCTATGAATGTAGCCACAGGTTCATCTACTAGTTGTTTAATAGATAGTAGAGATAGTTTGATCCGGTGCTGGGCCTCCTTTTTTCCAAAGCTAGAGATTAGGGCAGCTCTGAGTTTATTCCAATCTTTGCATTTAGTCTTTTGGATGCGGTGCCACGGAATTAATTCTGGGGAGATGAGTTCTATAAAGTTTCTCCGTAGAATCTCGAATGGGATATTTTTGATTGTAGCCGTTTCTTCAATACGGTCAATGAAATCCAGCACATCGGAGACGCCATTATATTTGACTTTCCAAGAGGATAAATCGTAAGTTTTATCTTGTGTCAAGATGGGTGCGACGTCCTGTTTTATCATTACATGCGGCGTAGGTTCTTTGTCAAGATTATCCAAAACTTGCGTAGCCGAACATGAATTATTTTCGTTGGAGGGGGCGAGATTTATTCTCCTAATGTACTTTTTGTTGAATAAAAGTGCATATGCCTTCAATGTAGATTTAGATTTGCTTGATGGCGAGAGTCCTCTATCCCTTAAAGCAGCTTGTAAGTGGGCTTTGGATAAACTATGCACATTGGGAATGGTACCCAAGTTGGATGGTGTAATAGCTTGCTTGTCCTCCATTGCGAGTTTCCTGGGTGGTGAGGAGAAGAAAAAAAATTGGCCAGGGGTTTCCTTTAGAAAGCGCAAAAATTAATTTTTGTGAGGCACTTTTCACTTGGTGATCACTGTTGGCACTTCCAAATGTGTTTTGTATACATGACACCAGAATTCTTGTCAAGGAGAGGCAGACGAGAAAAAATTTTGCGTGGAAAGACCTTAGTGGTAAAGGTTTTTGTATTTCACTGACCACTTTTGAGAAAACTGTGAAATTCACAAGTATTTATTTATTTTAGAAAAATTTTGCCAGGACTGACCTTTAGAAAACAGGTTTTTTATTTTCACAAAACACTTTGCACTGAGAAAGGCACTAAAGTTCACAAAAGGCACATTTCTGGCAAATAAAGGACAAACTTCCGGATGAAAATGACTGAATATGGGGTTTATTGCATCCAACCATATTAAAATTGTTTTATTTATTCATGGAATCAGTCATTGGCTTTATTATTATTCCACTTTTCACTTATGTAAGGGAAAAAACACAATTCACTTTCACTTATGCTGAAAAAAAACAGTACCTATAATGTACAATGGGGAAAGAAAGTCATTATTTTGTCCATTTGGAGAAACATTAAATTGTACTAATTTGACAGACACAAGTGGGCCAATTGGTATATTGTGCAGAAATAATAAAAATACGTAAGTCCGAAATTTTCATTAAGGAATTCGCAAAATAACTGGGGTTCCAGAATCAATGATTTCCGTTGGTATCCCGGTTCAGTCATAAAAAACGGTTTGGATTTAAAACGCAGCCTAGCAACAGTCGGTTAGGATATCGGCGGGAACAAGGCATTTGCGCGCACAATCCGGAATATCGCGTGAAACAAAGGCCGTTGGATTTGTGCTGGATTGCTGTTGCTACGCGCTCGCTGTTTGGTGACGCGTGCGCAATCAGATTCGCGGCGTTTCGGGTACTCAAAATGGCCGTTGTTTCAACTTGCGATGCAATTTATAATTCCAGTCAGATCCGTTATGGATCTAATTTACATATTGGTTTCTGTGGTTTTTTCACAGGATTCACTGTAGAATAACAAGGCATAATTAATGTTTACAAAATAGTTGTTATGCGGGAAGGATTTCGACAAAGGAAGGTCCCGCAAAGCGACCGGGATAGAGAAAAAAAATTCCAGGCTTCACGTTGATGCGCCAATTGTTAGGGTGCCTCGATGTCGGCTTCTAAACCAACACCAGGGCCCAAAACACGTCCCTGACTAGCTCTCAGCGGGACTATGGTACTCTATATTCAGGGGGGTGGGCAGCTCAAGGCTAGGGAACTTCTCTCCATCCTCCGGTGACCCACGGGATCCTCACTGGTCAACAATCCTCCCGCCGTAGCAGAATAATAACAATGTTAAATCATTTAGACATGTATTGTAAACTCAAACACATACATAGGTTTCTACAGTACAATTCAATTACAAGAAATGCAAATTACACAAACCTAGCTAAAGTGTTTAACTCTCTCTGACTCTCTCTCAAAACGAAACTCTCCGAGTCGTGTTTTCCGTGGGGGCCCTACATTTCACTGAATTACGGACAACATTTAAGGAGGAAATCAAGATACAGCTTACATGTAGGTTGGCAGGAACCTCGTCTCATGTGGCAGCTTCATCAGGCACTTTCGTAGTCTAAATAGACCGAACTATAGTGGCAAAAGACTGATTCTACTCAAAAGTATTTCAATAATTACATCGCGGCCCCATTGAATTGGGTCCGCCGGCTGCAAGTGAGCCGCGAGCGTGCGTTCTCAAAGGCGCTCAGATCTCTTCTGTGGAGTGGAGCGGACTGTCGAGTCGCCGGGCAAGCGGGGAGGGACAGGGGGAAACAGGATACGGGGCGGAGAGGGGGTTTGTTGTGTGGACAGCTGCGTTCTCGAATCTAGTATTTACTCGCTTCAAGGGCGTATCGTAACAATTGGTAAATTGGATTCTAATATCTATTGTGGCGTCGAGCCTGTTCCTGCACTTGGACGTCGTTGTAGCATAATTATAAAATCCCGGTTCGCATAAATAGTTTGTAGAAAACACAAGTAAAACAATAATAACATGTTTTCACAAATTTTGACAAACTCGCCCAGAAATCATTTAAAGGCTAATCTGTGTATTTTTGTTTCAAGTCAGAGTAAATCTATTAGATTTTCGTAATCACTTGCGCTTAAGCCTACTTTTTTATTTTTTTACATTAACTCCACACAGGAGGTCCTGAGGAAAATAATTTCCCTCGAGGCCTGTGTCATGTGGGATGCTATGTGGAGGGTATTTTTGAGGAGAGGAAGGAATGAACATTGGTCTTGAAGAGACCCATGTTGTTGGAAGGAGGAAACACAGAGGCCGGCTAATCGTTCCACAGCCGAGCTGTTGAACACAAGAACGACTCGAAGAAGCGGCCCGTTCTCATGTGACAAATGTCAACAGTTTGCAAATGTTGGGCACGTTTGGCGTGTTTTCCGACTATGCACCGGTGCCGAAGGGATCAATGATGCTAGTTCCTCGGAGCATCTTCCATTGTAATACCGGTAGAAAAAGGATAGCACTTCCACCCGACGCCTGTGCTCTAAAGATTGCAATCCGTCTGTTTAGATGGGAGAATCTATCAAATAGACCGCCCGTTTCTGCACAGAGTCGAGGGTATTTTTCAGGTATTTTAGAGCTCCAGACCAGAGGTGGCTGCCAAATTCAGCCGTGGGTCGCACTTGTAATTTGTACACGATTATCAGTTGTGTACTATTAAAGTATCTGAGGGCCCTGTACAATACGTCCAGTTTTTGGGAGGCTAACTTTACTCTGGCTTCGATGGAGCTGGTCACTTAGTGTTTTTTTATTTTATTTTTTTATTTTTTTATTTATCTATAATAAAATATATTTACAATGGTTTTATGTATATGCCTGTCTCACTAGGGTATACCTGTGTCGAGACAGGCGTACAGATATATAAATGAATATTGTAGTTACAAGGATATTTAAGGTAAAATACATATCACTTTGAATAGAATTAAAACAGAAAGGTGATTGGAAGGGTGATAAATCTTTTAAAGAGAGTTATTTTATAAATGTTGGAGATGAAGTAGAGAAGTAAATTCTGCCTAATCTATTTAAAGGTCAATTTGACGGGATTCCATTATTTTCATTTATTTTATATGGGTTAGGTTGTATGTGCATAGTTACACCAAGCATATCAATGGAGGGCCTGTTCGGCAGATTGCTTTCGTTGAAGGAGACTAGATTTTCATTTCGATCCCCTTTAGACATAATCAGACAAGATTGGGTCTTTGAAACATTAAATTCAACGAGATTATTTTTACCCTACTACTGGTTTACATGTGACAGAAAATGGATTCCGAACCCAGGAACCAATAGTTTTCGAAAATTTCAAGAGTTGTTTTCAAGTTATGCATGTGATCTTAAAATTCTTTGGAAACCTCTTCATCTAATTTAAAATTTAATCCATTCAAACAATCACATAAAGGTAGGAAAATAATCAAAACCATTAGATTGAATTGATGAAATCCAAAATTGTTTTTTTTTTATTTTATTTCCAAAATTTACGGCACCATGCGCTTTTTTTATAGTTCGACTAATTACTAACAAGGATGTGGTAGACTGATTGATTTTTACTTTATTTTACTTTCAGGTCAAGTGGATTTCGAAAAAAATATGGTTGGATTCCTAAGGAACAGAAATTTCATGAAACACATGCAGATCCGTTATCTTGTTGTTATTGTTTCCACATAGTAGATATGTTCATATTTTTTACTCTTATCACAGTATTACACAGCACAGTAATAAATCTTTGAGATTTTTTTTAGTATGTTAAATGAAGATTTACTGCTATAACAGCATAAACGGCTCCTTCAACTTCCTTCCTGGAAGGGTCTAGTACTTAACTTAAGAACTATTGTGAAATATTTAAACAAATGATCATTTCTTGTGAGTAATATAATAGTGTTGAAATATGACGAAATATGAAATATGTGTACATTATATTAAATGAAATTCTTCCGACAAATTGTCGCGTAACCCCTGTGCGGGTTCTGCGGAACCCTAGTGTTCCGCAGAACACAGTTTGGGAAACCCTGAACTAGCCAATAGTCATGCCAGTCGGGAGAGCGGTCTTGTTGTTAAATAGAATAACTTCGAATATCGATATTTATGTTTCTACTCTACTTTTTTTTTCTCGTAAAATTTACTTTGTACACATATTACCCTTTTAATCGCAAATAGATTGCGAAAATATGGCGTTTCAAAGACACATTCAACTATGGGGATGGTAAACATTGGATGCTGAAAGGGAATGTCATTCATCTGGTTTCTTAAGCACGTTCTTGTTATGTTATTATATCACCGACAATCACTTGGCCGAGCACATGCACAAGTCTCCGTTTGAATCAATATTGAGAAAAAAAATGAAAATTTTCAAACAGGATGGGTTTTGATGGTAGGTTGGATGAAAAAAGGTGTTAAGATTTGGTAGGATCCTTTCTTCAATAAAAAATGCTCCGAGAGATTTTAACTGAGTTTTTTATTTACTACTTTTAGATTAACATGATTGGAAACTTCAAAATACGACAATAATTAGTCTGTACAGTCCGGTCCGCCCTTCAATAGAACTAAAGACAAAATAAGTCTTGTTTGTTATTCGATTATTTACAGTAAAAAGAGGATGAATTTACCGGAACCGTCCTTTTTATGGCAATGGTAAACACATCTTAAAAAAACATTTTACCAGAAGACGCTCAATAGAACCCTGCATTGTAGACATATAGTCTGTCGGTAAATAAAACCGATAGAGATACATATATATATATATTCTATATTCTGATATATTCCACATTTCCTACAACGATTTTAAGCGTGAAATAGCATTTATGTTTTAACGAAATGTATTACTTACTTTAACTGTAAATGTACGAGACCTCTAGGCCTGCACAAAACTGTAGATAATAAGCGCTGGCACACAGAGACGCCTGACAATCGAAATGTCTTGATAGAGATGTGTTCTCGCCTTGACAGCTGTTGAAGTTCCGTATTATGGTCACAAGCGTCTATGCTGGACGGGCATCTTCTGCGCATTGGGGTGGAGTGGTATTGCATCTTCCACCGTGCATTGTGAGATGGAATACTCTTGCATCGGAGCATGTAGGCTGCGGTGGACGCTGGTTGCTAGTAATCGAGACGGACTGCGCCCCAGATGGTGTATGTTCTCGTGGATTGCTGCATATCTGGCATCAGCATCCACGGGGTGGTCACAGCAACTCACATGTTGATTGGTTTCAGGAGAATCGGTCTGCTTTTATTAAGCGTGGCGGGAGTCCATATCATGTATCTTGCTCAGGCGTTATCATCAGGGCAGAGAGATGCAAGGCCCGATGTAAGGGAGCCCCAGGCTAGCAGCCCGGAGCAAGATGGCTAGGTGTAGCGCAGCGTCTTCAAGGGCTTGGTAAGAATCAGCAAGTTCAAAGGAGCCCGAGGGTGGCCATGGGGCTCAGGCATCAGCATCTTCAAGGGCTTGGTAAGAATCAGCAAGTCAAAGGAGCCCGAGGGTGGCCATGGGGCTCAGGCATCAGCATCTTCAAGGGCTTGGTAAGAATCAGCAAGTCAAGGGAGCCCGAGGGTGGCCATGGGGCTCAGGCGTCAGCGTCTTCAAGGGCTTGGTAAGAATCAGCAAGTTCAAAGGAGCCCGAGGGTGTCCATGGGGCTCAGGCGTCAGCGTTTTGTAGGTATTGTTCAGACACATCGGCAGGCGATGTCGCTCCGACGAACTCTTGAGGTGAAAGAGACTGCAGTCTTGAAGTTCCAACTTGTAACGGCGATACTGACGTCTTGAATCGAGTAAGTTCTGTAGAGGTACTGCCACAATAACTGATGACTGGTGACTGAATGAAGCTCCTCCTTTTGTACTGGCTTTTATAGTAAAGGCGATTCACGTTTTAATAAATGTTATGAAATCAGTATTTTTGTACTGCCGCGTAATAATGGTGCAACAATGTTGTTGGCGGTGCGTCATCTAATTGCATCACACGTTCGATACATTCTCCCCCTCGTGCAGTCATGGCTGCACCTAGCTGTTTTATCGAGCGTGTTAGTCCTTAGCGGTGATCCCACCTCTAGAGCTGGCAGTGGGTCAGGTCGGGGTGATTTTGTGTTACAGATGTGGTTGCCGGGGCTGGCAGAATAATGCCGAGTTTGTATACTCCGGACTGGGTCCGGACCCGGGCGGTCTTGACCTGTCCGTTGGCGGTGGTTACGGCTTCGAGGATGCGGCCACATGGTCAGCTGTTCCTGGTAATGTCAGATCTACGATGACCACTATTTCATTGCTTTTGATAGGTGTCGATGGATGGTGCCGTTTTGGTTAGGCGGCCATACTGGGAAGATACTCGCGCAGCCAGCGGTGCCTAAACAAGTCTGCGAGCTGTTGGCTGATTCGCCATTGGCGACAATTAAAGACAAACCTCCTCCTCGTTTTTGCCATAAAGGGACATGTGGGGACATTTTCCGGCTGATCCCCTCAAAAATTGGTTGGGAGTCAGGGGGCCGTCATCTCGCGGGTCCATTAATATGTGAGTTCTGGAGGTGGTCTGTTGTTTACAACAAATTTAGCCTCTGCCAGGGCCATGAGCAGGGTTTCGTCCCTGGGAGCCCTCTCCTTAAGTGTGCTGCTTAGTGCGTTTTTTACGGATCGTATTAACCTCTCCCAGGTTCCCCCCGTGTGAGGTATTATTGGTGGTAAACAACGCCAATTGATGCACTGCATTTCTGAGAAATTACGCGTCTATGTCCTGGCTTTAGTGCCACTAAGGCGTTTTTCATCTCAGTGAAATTTTGTCCTTTTTGATGGGGCTATGAGCTCCCCCCGTGTGAGGAGACTTTGGAGAGTACCGCTGTTTTGGCAGTGGTGCAGGGTTTGCTGGCCTTGGCTGCGATGATGAGGAGTACCACTGGCAGTGGTACTGCTGGAGCAGGGCTAGCTTGCTTTGGTTGCACTTCTTTTAGTGGTTGCAAGGTAGAGCGCTGTTTTGGCAGTGGTGCAGGTTTTGCTGGCCTTGGCTGCGATGATGAGGAGTATCACTGGCAGTGGTACTGCTGGAGCAGAGCTAGCTTGCCTTGGCTGCACTTTTTTCAGTGGTTGCAAGGTGGAGCTGGAATAAAAATTATAAGTTGGAATTAGAATTAGCCTTGCTAGCCTTCGGTTGAGTGGCGTATCTCGTTGCAAATTTGTTGGGAGGTGGGCTAGTTGGTGCCATTACTTGAGTTGCATATCTCATCGCAAACAAATTGGGAGGTGGACCAGCTGGTGTCATTACTTGAGTTGCATATCTCGTCGCAAGCAAATTGGGAAGTGGGCCAGCTGGTGCCAGTACTTGAGTTGCTGAATATCTGACACCGGCATCCAAGGCCGGTTGCAGCAAACTAGTGAGCAGGTTGGCTGGCCAATACGTGCGTAATGGGATAAAACAAATATAAAGGAATAACTTATCATAAAAAATGGGATGGCAGGACTCGGTTCGGGGTGAGACTGCTAATTCCGGCAGGTTGGTGATCAGCTGGCGTAGAGCCGCAGCGTTTAGGGCCGCGAGCAGCTCGTGGTAGGCCAGCTGTTGTACTCTCTGATAGGGCTTGTTTTTGGCAATGTGGAGTGCTTCTGCTATTATTGAGGTGATCCGATCCAGTGCGTCGGTGTCACGCTGCAACCATTCTTGGTGTGCTGAGTGAACCGGAATAAGTCTCGTCGGCACCCATCTCCAGTGGGGTTTGTTTGTCAGTTCATCTATCTCATCAGTTTGTTGGCCATGAAGGTACAGTAAGCGCGAGGGTCAGTGCGCAGCCAGTACAGCACATTGCGAAATCCATCCAGAAGCAGACGCGATATATTTGTACCTGACCTCTCTTTTTTATGGTGTGAGCTAGTCTTTTCGCCATGAGTCTTGAGATGTTTCAATGCGCACTGGTTGTAGTGTGGATTAGGTGCGTCATAACAAACCGATTTCCCACTCCAGTGGAGGGGGCATGTGGTTGTATTTATCAGGCAGATGGCTCGTTGGTCACTTGGGAGGGAGTCAACGGCAACGTTTGACATTACTAACTCCCTTAAGCAGGTGTCTGCAGGTGACTCGATTTTTAGAGCCACTGTGATAGCTTTGCTGATACCACGGGGGATGGCACCTCCATGGGCGATCCACCCTAGTGCGGTCCATGATACTATCCGTGAAGAATCTTGGTTTTCACGCACTTCCCGAGAGACAATTAGATGGGCGTTGTCTTGTTCTATTAATAGTGTCGGCGTAGGTGTCGTCGTACGGCTATGATGCGTGGTGTTGTGGCACGCTTGTCGGGTTTGTATACAGCGACTATCTGGTTGCAAGGTTGTTTATCCCTTGTGAATTGCCTGGGTCTGCTGCGCACTGGAAATTGATTTTCCTTGCATTGTAGAATGTACCGCTTCTAGGTACGCCAGGTGTGCATTTGAGGCACACACGGACGCTGTGCGTGGCTCAGTAAAGTTGGAAGTGCGGCTAGCCCATGTGGCGGGCTGCGTTCCGGGTTTCATGTGGACTGGACTGAGTTGCTGAATATCTGGCACCAGCATCCAAGGCTGGGACGGTCGCAGCAAACTCGCGAATCGGTTGGCTGGCTGTTAAGTGGTCGTGAGCTGCTGAATATCAGGCACCAGCATCCAAGGCTAGGACTGTCACAGCAAACTTGCGTACCGGTTGGCTGGTCGTGAGCTGCTGAATATCCGGCACCAGTTTCCAGGACTGGGACGGTCGCAGCAAACTCGCGAACCAGTTGGCTGGCCGTTATGTGGTTGTGAGCGGCTGAATATCCGGCACCAGCATCCAGGGCTGGGACGGTCGCAGCAAACTCGCGAACCATTTGGCTGGCCATTATGTGGTTGTGAGCGGCTGAATATCCGGCACCAGCATCCAGGGCTGGGACGGTCGCAGCAAACTCGCGTACCGGTTGGCTGGTCGTGAGCTGCTGAATATCCGGCACCAGTTTCCAGGACTGGGACGGTCGCAGCAAACTCGCGAACCAGTTGGCTGGCCATTATGTGGTTGTGAGCGGCTGAATATCCGGCACCAGCATCCAGGGCTGGGACGGTCGCAGCAAACTCGCGAACCAGTTGGCTGGCCATTATGTGGTTGTGAGCGGCTGAATATCCGGCACCAGCATCCAGGGCTGGGACGGTCGCAGCAAACTCGCGTACCGGTTGGCTGGTCGTGAGCTGCTGAATATCCGGCACCAGTTTCCAGGACTGGGACGGTCGCAGCAAACTCGCGAACCAGTTGGCTGGCCATATGTGGTTGTGAGCGGCTGAATATCCGGCACCAGCATCCAGGGCTGGGACGGTCGCAGCAAACTCGCGAACCAGTTGGCTGGCCATTATGTGGTTGTGAGCGGCTGAATATCCGGCACCAGCATCCAGGGCTGGGACGGTCGCAGCAAACTCGCGAACCAGTTGGCTGGCCATTATGTGGCTGCGAGCGGCTGAATATCCGGCACCAGCATCCAGGGCTGGGACGGTCGCAGCAAACTCGCGAACCAGTTGGCTGGCCATTATGTGGTTGTGAGCGGCTGAATATCCGGCACCAGCATCCAGGGCTGGGACGGTCGCAGCAAACTCGCGAACCAGTTGGCTGGCCATTATGTGGTTGTGAGCGGCTGAATATCCGGCACCAGTTTCCAGGACTGGGACGGTCGCAGCAAACTCGCGAACCAGTTGGCTATGTGTGCATTCGAGGTGTGCACTGGGCGTCTTGGATGAGTTTGTTGTCTTGCAGCCGCTGCCAAGCGATGGTATCTCTAATAATGCGTGACGTGTAGATCCGGCTCGAAGGACCAATTTGTACGAGACCTCTAGGCCTGCACAAAACTGTAGATAATAAGCGCTGGCACACAGAGACGCCTGACAATCGAAATGTCTTGATAGAGATGTGTTCTCGCCTTGACAGCTGTTGAAGTTCCGTATTATGGTCACAAGCGTCTATGCTGGACGGGCATCTTCTGCGCATTGGGGTGGAGTGGTATTGCATCTTCCACCGTGCATTGTGAGATGGAATACTCTTGCATCGGAGCATGTAGGCTGCGGTGGACGCTGGTTGCTAGTAATCGAGACGGACTGCGCCCCAGATGGTGTATGTTCTCGTGGATTGCTGCATATCTGGCATCAGCATCCACGGGGTGGTCACAGCAACTCACATGTTGATTGGTTTCAGGAGAATCGGTCTGCTTTTATTAAGCGTGGCGGGAGTCCATATCATGTATCTTGCTCAGGCGTTATCATCAGGGCAGAGAGATGCAAGGCCCGATGTAAGGGAGCCCCAGGCTAGCAGCCCGGAGCAAGATGGCTAGGTGTAGCGCAGCGTCTTCAAGGGCTTGGTAAGAATCAGCAAGTTCAAAGGAGCCCGAGGGTGGCCATGGGGCTCAGGCATCAGCATCTTCAAGGGCTTGGTAAGAATCAGCAAGTCAAAGGAGCCCGAGGGTGGCCATGGGGCTCAGGCATCAGCATCTTCAAGGGCTTGGTAAGAATCAGCAAGTCAAGGGAGCCCGAGGGTGGCCATGGGGCTCAGGCGTCAGCGTCTTCAAGGGCTTGGTAAGAATCAGCAAGTTCAAAGGAGCCCGAGGGTGTCCATGGGGCTCAGGCGTCAGCGTTTTGTAGGTATTGTTCAGACACATCGGCAGGCGATGTCGCTCCGACGAACTCTTGAGGTGAAAGAGACTGCAGTCTTGAAGTTCCAACTTGTAACGGCGATACTGACGTCTTGAATCGAGTAAGTTCTGTAGAGGTACTGCCACAATAACTGATGACTGGTGACTGAATGAAGCTCCTCCTTTTGTACTGGCTTTTATAGTAAAGGCGATTCACGTTTTAATAAATGTTATGAAATCAGTATTTTTGTACTGCCGCGTAATAATGGTGCAACAATGTTGTTGGCGGTGCGTCATCTAATTGCATCACACGTTCGATACAGTAAATGTATTTATTATGTATCTTTTCTTACCGCTCTTGCAATGTATTGGTTTTATGCTGTTTTTGCAAATAAATAAATAAATATGGACTTTTATTTACCCAGGCCGGCAACCCAGGCGTTTATTGTAATAATAATATCTAACAAACAATTAAGTAACCCGCCTCACTAGACTAAGTCTGTTCCGACAGTAATCATACAATCTCAATTTTAAATAAATACAAAAGTTATGTAAATATATATAGGTCCCATTACACTTATTACGTCCGTGCGTACATCCGTCCTTGGGCATCCATCACTAATACATATTTTTTTTCTCATCTTACATATTTATAGGGTTATTAATCCACTGGAGCGACAGCGCAATTTAAAACTTTTTTTTCATAAAAAAATCATACCTATGAATTTTAATATGGAGACTTACAAACTGATTACAGTTCCATAAATCCAATGAATTCACCTATCTTTTTTCGATTATCACATAGACATACAAATAGCTAGACGAGAACTTACAGATGAGGGGTAAAAACCAACTATGGCGGGACGAAGAGAGGAAAGAGACTTGTGATTCGCCAATAAATCAATCTAACAGTATATAGGCACCTCGCACTATAATATCACCATTTAGTTCTTGAAAGTAAAATCTGCTTTTGAATGAATAGACCTTTTTTATGTGGGAGCGCGAATTGCATGCCACGTTATGAACAGATGTGTCAAGTCCAAATTCGCAAAGTAAGGTTCTGAGTATTTTCATAGTCGAATATTTTGTTTCCGTAGAAACTTTTACAAATGTTTCATGATTTACTTACCCCAGTAAAGAGTGGATTTGTGTTTCGCGTTGCCATGTATCTCGATGTCATAGTATGTGTTCCATAGCATACAACGTCCATGCGTCTAATGTACGATAAGAGCTCGACACTGGTCCGGACAAGAATGATGACGTCACATTTTTTAGATTAACGCGGGGCTCTCGCAAGCCCAGCCGGTTCCGAAAAATGGTTCCAATGGGAGGGGGAAATAACACGCCTTTTAACACGTAAGGGCATGTCCATATATTTTGTACGTCCGTGGATTATCACATATTCGTAGGATTTATAAAAAAAAGATGATAAAATCGTAAACTTCTACTTAATTACTTACAAATAAGAGAAAATTTGCGAAAATTGGCAGCAAAGCAATCCGAGGTATTTTAAATAGTGCCATATTTTAGCAAAAACCGCTCCAGTAGTTATAGGTTATACCAGGGTTTCCCAAACTTTTCCAAGTCGCGGCACCCTTAGAAAATTTTAATTTTCTCACGGCACCCCTGTCATATAATGTCTATCTGTGGTAGCCTCGGGACCGAGTGTCGCCCCCAAGAGCACAATTCTCTGGGCGCCTCGCGGCACCCCTGACCTCTGTCCGCGGCACCCCAGGGTGCCGCGGCACCCACTTTGGGAACCTCTGGGTTATACGTTAACCCTATAAATATGGAATATGTGGATTCTACTATCCTCCCACTTCCTGAAATAAAACATCAGTATTACAATTTTATTATTAAAGAAATTCGTCAATGCTGATGGGTTAACTAACTGTGCTTCATTTAAAACTTTATAATATATGTTTTTGTCGCTGGAAAAATTACGCAATACGGAAGACAGATATTTATATCTCAGTTTGTGATAAAAGCGGTTGTGTGAGCATCACATTATGCTGAATGTGTATTTAATTTTCTCATTGACAAGTTGACATGACTTATTTAACCAAACGTGCGGTGATTAGTACACAAATAATTTTTATAATTCTCTTCGTTGGTGAGTTTTCGATCGTGTAATTTGATGTTTTAATAATTAATTTAGTTATTAGTTAATTTTGGAACAATATTCAAAGAATGATGGTCGACGTTTTCAATATTAAATACTCTGTTTTGATATGCAACAACTGTTTAGGGCCAGTTCGATTACGACATTTTTGAACAGCTTTTCTTCAATCGACACTTTGCTAATTGAGCCCTTGCCCGGAAGAATGTCGTATCCAACAATATTCTTATGTTACGTTTCATAAAATTTTATAATTAAATACATAAAACACACAATTCTTAAGAGTTTAAAATAAAAAGTCATCTAGAAAGGCAATACAATGAAAGTTTATAACAAGAATTTAAGCTGAAATTGTGAAATAATGTTGTATATAAAAATTACATACATAAAGTTGTTCCACTAAACTGATTTTTTTACTCTTCGTACCTTACGTAAAGCAACATGCTCTTTTAACATAAATGTTCACTTGTCTTTGATGTATTTGAGCTTAAAAAACAAAATAAAAAACGATATGAATAAATAAAACCATTTACGTTCTAGATATTGTCTTGCGATCAACACACTAAAACTGTTTCAACTGTTAAAAAGCATGTTTAATAATATTTTTTTCTTTACAAATTATCAAATTCTTGGCTTTGAAGACATTCTAGTTTCTAGTTGAAGCCATAAGACGAACGTTTTCTCCATTTATTGCTATAAACTAAACCATTCGCCTTGATTTCGATAAATGCCATTATACAACATTCTTCCACAAACCAAATTTTAAAAGGCTGCCACAGGCCTAAAAATTTTTTCATTACCTTAAAAGATACATATTAAAGGCTCGACATTATTCCATCAATGATTCAACATTCATAGTTTTGTTTGATACAACATTATTCCGGGCAAGGGTTCAATTATAGATATTATTCACCCCTGTCCACAATGTGTAGGCTGGTTAACTCAAGTCAAAACCTCGACTTTTTTTATATAAGTCTAAACGATTTTAGACGGTCGCTAAACACTTGACGATATTTTATAACTATGTATTTTGACTTCTAGCTAAGACTAGACTAGACCTGCACCTAATACGACTTTTGGACAAAGAATTATGCAATATCTTTCTATCCTCCCTTTTGTTAGTATTGCCTTCTTCCTCAATGAATTCTTTCACTTTGTTATTTTAACTGACAGGACCGGTTTCAAACTGTCACGTCCTGCGTCAGACTTATACATTTTAACAAGTTATGTTATTTTACAGCAGCGGTGGATAAAAAATGTTTTATTTTTTGTACATTTGGTGATGGCTGTAATTGATACGATTCGGTATCAAAATGTTTGATGCATTCCTAAAACTTTTCTTTTCTATTTTTTATTTTATTGTGTAGAATATTGTTTGAAAAATTAATTCCATGACGAAGCGTCGAGCATTTAAATTTTAATTATCATTACTTTTCTTTTCAGCTACTGGCCTTGAAGCGGCACCACAATATGAAAGGTAAGGGTTTCCCCAGGGTTAGCATCCTGGACCACTCTTATTTAATATTTACATAAGTTACATATAAATGTAATAACATTATGTTTTTTGCCGACGACGTGAACATTTTTAAACTCATTCATTGCTTTTATGCTTGTTCGTAATAACAAAGCGATGTACGTCAAACTTAATATTATTAAGCAAATCTAAGCTATTACAACAATTGAGGTTTAAATGTCAATGATTATGATGATTTAGATCTATGTAGTGAAAGTTCAAAGTACTAAAAAGTTCAAAGAGTGACTTAATTAAATCTTGGTTGAACTGGAACATTTGAACCCTGAGCACTGCCGGGAATCTAGCATTTATACTGTTTTTTGACATGGTATCCCCAATTGGGGTATGTTTTGAGGCTGAATGTATTAGGAAATGAAATAAAATGCAAAAGACAAATGTGGGAAAATACCTAGACATTCAGATCTGGCCACGAAACATAGCTAAGGCCATTTAAAGTGTCTCAATGTATGGTCAAATGGCCCATGTGAATACCTCACAAGAGTTTCAGCTGCTCCCGTCTGAAGCCAGTGAGATTATGTCATCTTCAATTGGGGTATGTTTTGAGGCCGAAGGTAGTGGGGAGGGGAAGGAGGTGGGGGAGAGGAAGGTGGGGAAGTACCTGGCTATTCAGATCTGGTCGCCAAACACGGCTAAAGCCATTAAAAACAACGTTTCAATTATAAATGGTGGTCATTGGTGGAACGTGTTGCAAATATACTAAATATTATTTTAAATGAATTAATTGTGAAATAACACAAATTAATCAAATAAATTTTATTTGCCCACGCCGGGATTCGATTCCCCGCCACCATCGGATTGCAAGTCAAAAGCCCTAACGGTAGACACGCTGGCCGTCAGTGTCGCGTTACTTGCGCACGCTGGGATTTGAACCCGCGATCTGCGGATTGCTAGTCAAGATCCTTACTCTATGTCATAATAATAGCTATGGTATTTTTTAGGGAATCTACCTACGATTACGACGCCCCTGAAGATAGTCTGGAAGAGGGTGATGAACTAATCTCCGCGACACCGATCAGCAATAACTCCCTGGGATGTATCTTGCCCGAGACTCCGAGCAACGGGCGATACGCCGTCATCAACCAGCCCGGGGCGGCCGTACCAGGGCGAGTGGTGGCCACCTTCTCCCTGCTGCTGTACTCTTGTGACGAGGGTTACAGCAACAGCCTTGGGGAACCTTTTTCTGAGTGCCGGCGTGATGGCACTTGGTCTTCTACTCCTGAATGCAAGAGTAAGATAGCTTTCGCCTTACCTTTCCCAAGATGGCAACCTACGTTTCCAACCTTACTGATAATAATACATAACCTAACCTTACCTTACCCAACATTTATTTATTTACTTACGCCCTGGTGTGCTTTAACATGAAAATTTTACAAATTTATTACAGTAATTAGTTAACATGGTGACTTACGTTACCTAACTTCTTGTAGGTACATGATATATATAATCTAACCCTAGCGTACAATTAACTAGATGGCTACTAAAGATACATACCTGCTTGACCATAATACCGAACCTTATCTAACCTAACCTCCTGTACACCAGATGGCTACTTATGTTACTCACCTTCTTGAACATATTACCTAAACTAACCTTCCAGTACCCGAGATGGCAACTTACGTTACCCACCTTCCTGTGGGATGAGGATTGTTTACGAATTATGTTATGGATTACTGAATGTTTATGGATTATTTATGGATGATAGACTCTTCTAGCAGAGCGTATACGCGGCCCATTTCGGCGCGTTTCAAACAAATTTAGATTTGGATTTGAGATCAAAATACCCAACCAAACTGAAAAATATTTTTTTATTCAAAAGGTAGGTATATCAAATATCGAGTACGGATGTGAGCTATTTTATTTATTTTTGCTTTTAAATTATAAGATATTGGCCATTAAAGATTTTAATGTTTCTGGATTTTCGAGGCGATTTGGGCAATTATTTGTGAGTAAATAAAAACAATAAAAAAGTTATTTTACTACATTTATCATACGAATATGATGAAATATAAAATATATTTTTTATAAAAAAAATTATTATGTTAAGTGCAAGTTAAAAATACAAATTACCAAGTTACGGTGGAATATTTTTTTTTTATTTTTCATTGTATTTTTGAAATAAATTTATTACGGTGCTCCAGATTTTATGTCCGGGTTGGATCTTTCCCAAATGAAAGACTAAACCCTTCCACACACTTTTCCACAAATGAATATCTAGTAAATTCACGCAATGTAAGTGCACTATATAAGATAATAAATACAAAACAATACAAGAACAATACGTCAATCCACCAGAAACATAATGGGAAAATATTTCACCGACTCCAGATATTTTCATATCAGAGGGTTCGGCTCTGATGAAATCCTAACTGGTCCGATAAATCCTACTGATCCCTCAATATAAATATTTAAAAAATCTTTCGTAATCCTACATGTATTTAAAATAACCGACTTTTGCATTTTTATGAATAAATTTAAAAAAAAAAATAATTTTAAAATAAAAAAATAAAAAAATTAATTCATTTACTCACAAATAATTGCTTAAGTTTCCTCCAAAATCATGAAACACCAAAGTCTTTAATGGCCTACATCTTATAATTTAAATCAAAAATAATTAAAATAGTCATATGTATTAGATATTTGATATAACTTTTGATTACAAAAATAATTTTTCAGTTTGGTTGAGTATTTTGATCTCAAATCCAAATCTAAGATTTATATGAAATGCGCCACGCGCATACGTTCCTCTTGAGACCCAGGTGTATAAGGTGGGGCCCATTCTATTTTAAAAATCTACACAAATCCTAATTTATGTGCATTATTTTTCAGTACCGGTTTCTTCTACACCATCTCCGCCCAAAGAAAGGTAAAAACATACTTATAATATCGTCGGCCTAGTAGCAAAGTCCACTAAGTCACGTTATGACTTAAGTATGAGGTCTTATGTAAAAAATCGTCCTCTTTCGACTGGCATACTCCATTAAGTCGTATATTTAATCGTTTTCGATTAAGAAGTGTTTTTTTTAATTTACCGTTAGTCATAGATCCAATATTATTGACAAGCAAAACACATTAAGTCAAACATTATACTCTAAATGTCAATAATACATCAATTTAGACCGTTAAAACGCAAGCAAAATCCACTAAGTCAGCTTTAAAATATTTAAAACACAAGCAAAATACACTAAGTCGGCTTTAAAATAATTTAAAAGGCATTTCGAGGCATTAATTTTAACAATTTAACAGTAATCTTAACAAGCAAAGTACACTCAGTCATTATTGACTGGTAAAACCCACTAAGTCCGGCTCATTTTTTTGTAAATCTTTGATTAAAGGTTGCTGTTATTGCTTTTAACTAATATTTTGTATTGATAAGGTACTTAAGGGTTCATTCTAAATTATAAAATATTTAAAAATACATATTTTGGAGATATTCATCCACTTATAGCCTTTCCAAAATTGCTAAATATTGAAATGCGATTATCTCAGGATTGTGTTTTAGTGACTTAGTGGACTTTGCCAGTAGGCCGACGATATGATCTCCATACAGCCGAGACTTAAGTCATTAGGGTTTAGCACCACAAAAAACAAACCACACTCAATATTTATTTCTCAGAAGGATGTTCATAAAATATAATTATACCTTTTCAGACGCTGATATTTTCAATTATATATTAGAAGACGCTGATATTTTCAATTATATATTAGAAAAAAAAATTGTTCATAACAAACCCATTACTCCTGCTGTGCGTTATTTTCTCATTCTCATTACCTAACTTGTTTTCCTTTTTTTAAACAGTTTATCCTTGAACATTATCTTATGATGTGAAAATATATAAATTTCTAAAAAAATAATTTCATAGTATCTATCCTATATTATTTAAACTGCGTTTTTATTTTCTTAATTTTTCTTCCATTTTATGTTTTCTTTAATCACCTATATTTTTTCTTCATATTCTATGAATTTTATGCTTAAACATCGCTTGTTCATGCAACAATATAACATGTAATTACTTTTAAAATATTAATTACGGTTTTTTTTTTCTCTAACAAAATTTAAAATTACCTGAGTTGGGTATTTTTTTTGCTATCTCTCGTTACTCCCCTCCATCGCTATCTCTTATTATTCCTCCAAGAAAAAAGCCTTTACTAATTTCAAACGGCATTATTTTATTTAATTTTTATTTTTTATTATAGGTAATATAAAATATGAGTTACATATATACGTATATATTTTACAAAATATTATAAAAAGGGTCGTTATTGGTCATGTATACCTTATCAGAAAAGAGGAGCTCTTGTGCCTGATAAGGGAGCCACGATTCTTACTCAGGTTGTAAGTTATAATATGTTGTGTATAAAATATTTACTTTTTACGCCGGCCGCACATGTCAGGTTTTTTCATCCGATTGTCTGATCCGACAGTTATTATTGTTACACGCACGCATACAGGATTGGACGGCCGACGCAGATTAAAAATAGGCCACGCCCTTCCGCGCCAGCCGTCCAATCGGGTTTCGAATCGGATCATAAAATCGGATGGAAAAACCTGACGTGTGCGACCGGCCTTACTGTAAGTTTTGTTTGAAAAATTGTTTAATTTTATTTATTTGTTCTGATTGGTTGATACAGCGTTATTCAGAAGGGAGGTTATTATAGTTTTTAATGGCTTCGAAAATACAATGATTTTGCATTTGAGTTGTTTTAAAATAAATTGTTTTCCATTTCTCATTAGTTTGTAAAATTCTTGATATTTTATGTTATTTTTTTCTTTACACATTTTTATGATGGAAGCTTGCTTGAATATTTCATTGACATTTGGAACTAGAAACAATTTAAAAAGTGATTCTTTTGAGAAGGTGGATTTTTTTAAATATTACTTCAATGATGATTCTTTGCGAAACTTTTAATGAGTTTAGATTGTTTTTGTAAGATCCTCCCCAACCTATAATTCCGTAGATAAGTAAAGAATTAACGAGGGCATAGTACACATTTTTCGTTATTTTTACATTTAAAATATTTCTTAACCTAAGAAATATGTATATACATTTCTTTATTCTTTTCACTAGCTCTGAAATGTGACCATACCACTTCAGGTTTTGATCAATGATCACACCGAGATATTTAATTTCGGAAGATGAGTTAATTATGTTACAAATGGGATTATGTTGTTTACAGAGTACATGATCACATTTTTCGTCGTGGATTACAATACTAACTTTATTATCAGGTATTTTCTGTAAGGAAAATAGGAAATATGTTGTTTTTTTAGCATTAAGTGTTATTATCGAACCATGATTTTAGGATGTTAATATCTTCATTTGCCAATTTATTAACTAGTTCCCATGTTTGACATTTTATTAATAATACGGTGTCATCAGCATAAGACATTAATTCACCTTTAAATTCCTGTTGGAAAATGTCATTCACATATATTAGAAATAAAAACGGTCCGAGGACGGTACCTTGAGGAATGCCAAATTTACTTGTGAGAGATGTACTAAATGATTGGTTTATTTTACTACTTGAGGTCTCTCTGTTAGGTAGCTAACTATCCATTGATGGGCTATGCGGTCAATGCCATTTTCATTTAATTTTAAAGCAAGTTTTTCATGGGAAATGCTGTCAAATGTTGCTTATTACAGACATTTTTGTACCAAACTTGTACGTTTTCTGCCAATTATTCGTATAGAATTTACACATTTTTTTAATTAACATTTTTTTTAACTCTAAAAAATTACCTAACTCAGGTATTTTTATGTTTAAAAAACCAATGTTACACATTGACTTAAAGGCGTAAATGGGGATTGGCGGGAGTGGGAAAGAAGAGGAGATAATAGGGAATAATTTATAAAGGGAACTAGTTTAATAACGGGTAATTAAAAAAAATATTTTTTGATTATTTATGATCTTTATTCAGTTTGGTATTTTGACCTCAAATCCAAAATAAAGTTTTATAAGAAAAAGACGTAGCCGTTCCTCTTACAATGAAGACCCCTTTTTCTGGAAACGTTATATATGTTATAATCGGCGAACTTTGAATAATTCCAGTGGGTGCTCAGGCACGACGAATCTGGGTTGCTTGCTGGGCGGGCTTTTACGCAACCTTTCCACGCCGTGTGAGGGCAGCTGCACCCTGCCCGCCCTTCCCGCCCACGGGGAGTACTCCATGATCGGCAACCAAGTCGCCATTCCGGGAACCACCGTAAAGCACTACACAGTACTTCTGTACAAGTGTGACCGAGGTTACAAGGCCACGGAACAGTTTTCCGTCTGCCAGACAGACAATTCTTGGTCGGAGCTGCCCACATGTGTTCGATCAAATTCAACGCTGCCATGCCCTATCGACTCTCCTTGTAAGTATTAATTTACGTTTATATTATACTAGCTGAAGTTACCAGAGTTGCCTTGGCATTATTCTGCTTTAAGGGAATATTCTAGAAGAAAAAAAATATTTCTTCTCATATTTCCATAGTTTAGATATTAAAAAATATTTTTTTAAAAGGATTTTCCGAAATTCAAATAATTTTAAAAGTTAAAACCATTTTAGAATCTAAATAGAACAAAACTTTATACGTATTTTCCTCAAAACTCCTTTTTCCGAGACGGTTGAGACGATATCTCAAGTTCTACTGAACCAATTTACTTGAAATTTGGTGTGATCCTTCTCTATATACTACTCTATCGCACGAACCAAAACTATAAAAAAATTTAAATTTTTACCATTTTTAAAAAATTCGGAAAAGTTTAAAAAAAACTGGTTAAACCCTGTCTTTTTATTTCCGACAGACACCATTTTAGCAGCATTTTTTTGGATAAATTTTTTTTTCTGATTACTAGGAGGGTTGCAATCGTGTCAACCAGGGCACGCCAATTTTTCGAGACCTTGTAACTTTTAGAATTTAGAATTTTTTCGTTTGATTTTTTTTATGTATTCTTTAATGTTTAATAAATATTTGGTAAAATAATGGCAACTAAACTATTATTAGTTTTTTCGATACCAACAATTCATGCTTCTAGACCAGAATACCCCCTCAAGGAGTGGGCAAAGTGGAATGGATGGTTTTTAGAAATATCATGATCTTTATATTATTTTGCAAGTTAAGTATGCAAAATTTCGGAATAAAACTGTAGATTTCTATATAAAGCAAAACCCTGCAGACACTTTTTTACATATCTTATCTTACTAATATTATAAATGCGAAAGTTTGTATGGATGGATGGTCCTTACTCTTTCACGCAATAAATACCGAATGGAATATAAAAATTCTTTCACTAATCGAAAGCTACATTATTTGCGAGTAACATAGGCAGTAATATATTGTTAAGCTCTGGTGTTATGAATTAGCTGTGGCGTTATGAAATTATTTATTATACGTTTATTGGCAAAGCGTGTTGCTATATAAGTAAATGTTTGACATAAGCTGTCATTTTGTTATTTGTTTAGGTTACTATGGAGATTTCTTTGACAGCGAAAATTCAAATATAAATGTTTTTATATGAATATTTAGTGTAGGTAGATACAAATATAAAATAGGTACTTATCTACATTTTGACCTAAACCAACAGCTATACTAATATTATTAATGCGAATCTGAGCGTATTTGATTGTTGATTGATTGGGGGAGGGGGAGCGGTAGTGCAGGGGGAGAGGGGGGGAGCAGGGGGGGAGTGGGGTGAGGGAAGAGGGGGGATGATTTCATCAATCTTTGAATAAAACTGTAGATTTTTATAAAAAACAAACCACCCACCCACGGACACTACCCTTTTTTTTAAGTGTTAAGTATAAAGGCGGATACCACAAATCACAACAGATTTAGTAGCCTTCAGATTTAGTAGCCTTTAATGAGCTTTTTGTGTTTATAGGTTCAATGCTGGAAGAATTAAAAATGCCATCCAACCCTCAACTTCCAAAGAGCGAAGATGTTAAGATGTAAGTTGTAATTATAAATGTATATCATTACAATGTCGAATAATGTACTTAACTCGCATCATAATATGTTAATATTATAATAAAACAAATATGAAACTTATTTTCACTTTAATTTATTTTACGGTAACCGGTTTCAGCTTGTTAAAGCCATCTTCAGACTAGTACTAATTATTAATAACTTACGGTTTATAAACATAACTAGCTAGCCCCGGCATGCGTTGCAATGCCATATTCAAAGAAATAAATTGTTTCTTCTTACATGTCCTTTCCCGTGCGTCCCCGTTCCCCTCCCGAGTAGCTCTTTCATCTTCCCCGCCTACCCTCTCCCTTCTCCCGCTCACCCGTTCTGCAAAACCCCCTCCCGCGTTCCATATATTCAGTCCTTGTACCTTCAGTTTTCAAACAGCTCGCGTGCCACCTTTTACAATTATTTAATTCAAATTTTCATTTTTCATATAGTGCAAATATTAATTTTTGTATTTTATAAGAACAATCAATCATATTTCGTACCTAACATAGGTACTTATTTAAGTATCTATAATTTTTAAAATCCATAGATAATTCTTTTGTTAAAAAAAAAAAACAGCGGCCTGCTAAATTCACATTCATCAAACGCGCCAAGTTAAACGTGCGATGTTAAAACAGTCGTTAAGTTGTCTAAATTTATCCAATTTTCTTAATTTGTCTCTCTCCGCAAAAATCTTCTACAAAGTATAAGAAAACTTTAAAAAATGTTAACAAAACAGGTAAAGTCGTTCTGAAGTTATGGCGTGACCAAGGGAAACAGGAATTCATTTGTTATATTTATAGAGACCTATATGGGGAGGGTGAGAGGGATAGTCTACAAGGATTTTCATCAAAATTCAAAAATCAATCAAGAATAACCAAAATAATTAGAAATTCGACAGTCAAAGATGACTTAGAAACTAATGTAATTAAAATAATAATGTTTTATATTTATGTTTTCATGTATTTCTTATTTTTTTCAATAAATAAATAAATTGATTAAAATCCTTGTGGACTACCCCTCCCCCATATGCTATGTATGTAAACCGTAAGCTAAGAATAATAATAATTATTAAGAATAATATTTATTTAGTTTGAAGAAAATTTGAATATTTATTTAGTTTGAAGATGGCTTCAACAAGCTGAATCCGGTTACGGTCAAATAAATTAAAGAGGAAATAAGTTTCATATTTGTTTTATTATAATATATTATGGAATTACATTATGAATTCAGTTTCAAAAATAAAAATTATTAATTAAGAGTCAGCTTAAATCAAAAGGTTATACCAGAAATTCTACTCGAAATGTGATATAGGTCCGGTATATCAGCCAGTCCGTATTCTTGCTATTTACGACATTCCTTGTTCAAATTAAGCGGGCTAAATCTGCCACTTAAGCTTTGATAAGCCAGAGAATAATTCCTAT
The DNA here is from genome assembly GCA_917563855.2 of Limnephilus lunatus. Lineage (NCBI taxonomy): Eukaryota > Metazoa > Arthropoda > Insecta > Trichoptera > Limnephilidae > Limnephilus > Limnephilus lunatus. The sequence continues at coordinate 43,034,810 of OU830603.1, read as the reverse complement.
TTTAGACGCCGAGGCGCTAGCAGTCACAAGCCAAATCTGACATTTACTTAAATAATATTTAATAATAATAGTTATAATAAACACATTTATTTATCAATAGGCTTTTACAGTTACATATTTGGTTATAAATATCCGTGTTTGCTGTTAAATCTATTTGTCTCTATCATCTTTTTTACTGTGACAACCTTTAGCACTTAATCCAAGGGAGCCTGCTACGCCTCAATACACAGGACCATCCCATCAAAACCATAGTTTCAAAAATTCCACCATTTCTCAAAAAAAAACTCGAATGAGAAACGGACAATGTTCCGTTCCTTTTCACCTTTTTAAAATTCACGTCATTGACTTCCCAGATTGTACATTCTGTGGTGTAGAAGTGGTAACTTTAGTTCACATATTTTTCGGTTGTCCCTCTCTAAATAAATTCCGCTCTTCTATCAAGCTTTATCTAAAATTGCCTTCCCTCCATTCAACATCTGATCCCATCTAACTCGACTAAATCTTCCACGTTATACTGAAATTTGCAAATTTAAATAAAATTAATATGTAAATTCACATTTCCTTTCTCTGTGATTGAGAGATGGCCTAGAACACCCTTGAAAGGTGAAAACCAGAAATAATTGAAAAGAAAAACCTAAGCATTACTCTTCGCTAACGCTATTTCACCGAACTGTCGATACATATTCAAACCTGTTTGATATTTTTAAAACCTCTCCATCCTGCATCAAAGCAAAAATAATTAGTTGTTAATATAACTAATCATCATCATCACTCTTGGCTCTACAACCCCTGGGGGGTCTTGGCCTCCTTGAGAGTCTTCCTACACTCATTAGTCTCATCACGGTTTCAGCAGTTCTTTCCAGTTTACAATATCCAAGGTGGATATATCTTTAAGAACGTTGTCGCTCCATCCTAAACACGGTCTTCCCAGGCTCCTTCGCCCTGTTGGTCTTGAGTTTGTGATGATCTCGCCTTTGGGCCTACGAAATAATTCCTTTAAAATTGAGAGATCGATTAAGAAATATATTCAATTTTGTAACATGGAATGTTTTCAGCATACGATTCTCTGTTTCCAATTCATGGGGGTGATTTATGGGTCCTTACCACTAAATAACCACATGTGTTTGCGTAGTGAATTGAAGTGCGCCACTGAGCTCTTCTTTTAAGCGCTATTTGGATACTTTATGACTCCGGCGCAGACGAAATTAGTTTACACCACAAAAAATAACGAACATGGTTTCTACACAAAATTCTCTGAAATAAGAGTTATTATGTGACATTTTTGACTATTAAACGTTGATATATGCATATTGGGAGATGTGCTTATCACTTAAGATTTGAAAAAAGTGACTAATAAATTATTGAAACCACACAAGTAGATGGGTGGGAGTCAGAAGGCAGGGGGTTGGAACTGGACAGTCGGGGCAGGGAAGTGTTAGAGGACAGTCAGGGAAGGAACCTAGGGCCGCGCAGACGGGATAAAAATCATCGAGTTTTGATAAACGGCAGAATAATAATTTGGTGCGCGTAAACCGGGAATAATTCAGATAGTTATATATAATAATAAAGGAAGTCGGGGTAGAGGAGTGTTAGAGGACAGTCAGGGAAGGAACCTAGGGCCGCGCAGACGGGATAAAAATCATCGAGTTTTGATAAACGGCAGAATAATAATTTGGTGCGCGTAAACCGGGAATAATTCAGATAGTTATATATAATAATAAAGGAAGTCGGGGCAGGGAAGTGTTAGAGGACAGTCAGGGAGAGATCCTGTTGAGAATTAAGATCGTCAAGTTCTGAGAGTCGCGAGGAGACCAGCTCGGTGCTTCTAAATCATTTTAATTAAACAAAGAATAGTTCGTCTTTATTAAACAAAAAGAGTCTACGCGAATAAGGAAGTCAGAGATTGAGGCTTGCGAGTTCATATCTGTAAAGTTAGATAATATAATTTGTAAATTGAGGCGGTCGGGACGTACTTACGGGGCACTTAGCAGAGTCAGGATAAAACAAATCAACGCGAGAATTGTGTTCGACGGCTGCATCTTGGAATAAATAACTGCATGACGGGTTGTGTTTTAGAAGTGCTTGTTTAATTAAATATTATTGTAGTGAATTGATTTGTGAAATTATTTTGTGCAACAAGGCGAATTTGGTAAGTTTGTATAAAATTATTAACATATTTAGTACGGGCCTTGCAGGAAAGAGTCAATTAGGGTTTATATACAAGCCTTAGGAATCTAGGACCTTTTTTTTAAGTCGAGCGGAGCTTTGCACGTTTCCGGGTTGACCGGCTAGCAAGTACCTTTGTTGGGTGAAGTTATTCTTGAGACGAGACCGTTGTAAAAATATTAATTTGGGGTTCAATGGACTAAAATAGCATTTGAAGCACAAAGTGCGCTTTCGGGCAATAAATCTTAGACGAGAGACTTCATTTAAAAGACGGGATTTTGAAACCACCAAACAATAATAAAACCCTTTAAAAGTGCTTTGTTGGTGATCTAGAAAATTAGGTTACTGGGTATTCTCCAATACATAACGGGTACCAAAATACATAGGTATAGAATGTAGGTATAAATTAATTTGTAAAGCGCCTTGGAGGTGTTAATTATTATTTACGAGTTTCGTAATAATATTTTTAAACGTAGCTAGGGGATTATATTTAGGAAAGGGTTTTTGAAAAGGCATTGGGTAATTTAACAGTTTATAGAATGGTGCGTAGCATGGGCATCTTTGCTTACTAACAAAATCTGACATAATTAAATTCCCATTCCAAAAGTTTCCCACACCTATTTCCAAATTTTAGGTATCACAACAAGTCTACTACATAGGACTTTGCATAAACTTGGTTCGATAATTTATCATATAATCACCTTTGGTTCACGTTTAGGTATATTTCTTTCGACTTAGCAAAAAACTTTCATATTGTCGGTTGAATGCAGCCGTCGGTAGGTATTCACATTTTAGCGTGATGCGCTATATCCACCTACTTAATTAACAAACTCCTTTTCTTCAAACTTAATTGAGCGGGTTACGACTCGAGAATGGACGGCGGTTGTCGAATGAATTAACGGGTCCGGCTTTCCTATTTCACCATGAGGAAGTATCTCACGCGACTTTATCGGGGGCGATGTGATCGAAATGCAGGTGGGCTTACACTATTTTCCTAATGTGGAGGCGAAGTAAGCGATGGTCGTGTCTGGTCCGAGCAAATTGGAATCCCTTGTGATCACATCTCGGTAACGTGGATCTCGTACCCGCTCTAGACTGGATTGGAAGCGTGGCCGGAGCCATTCCATGATGTCGACGTATGTACGTCACTAAGGCATTGGGGGACTTCAGGAGAACAAAGGACGTGCACCCATTTCGCCCTCCCTCTACCGCCGCTCCGAGGTACCAGCGGATAAAAGTTGTCGTCGCGGGAGGCCAGTTTGATGCAGGACGAAGATTACGATCTGGCCGGACTACCTTCGTCATGGGGGAAACGAAGTGACGAAATTTGCGTGGGCTTCACTACCTTTTAGGTTACGCTCGTGTGGGGTCTGCCTTGTCGGCGGAACGAAGGGAACATGACATATGGAATCGTTTGGCAACCGATCGGCGGTTCTTTGTTGGAATCCGGATAAGTTTTCTTAACTACTTTTGGTTTACGCTTAGGTAGGTATATTTCATTTGATATTCGATTTAGCAAAAACTTTCACATTGTCGGTTGAATGAAGCCGTCAGTAGGTATTCATATTTTAAGCGTAATGCGTTATATCCACCTACATAAGTAGCAAAAGTTCTCTTAACTCCCTCACACTAGGAATAGGGATCATCCAGCATCAGGGTGGGAAAGTACTCTGGACGAAAGTGCAGCGGGGGAAATAGAAGGGAGGGAAGCCAGATTCACGACCTGGTGCCTTTCATTCTTGGACCCAGCACCCTGGACGCCGAGCTTGACCTTCCTTCTTTGAGCTGATTTTTGAGCTTGAGGTTGGGGTACGCCTATCGTAGAGCATATGCCCGTAACACATATAGGGGAAGGTCCCAAGTTACGCTTGTGTATGTTATGCGAGAGGACGTATTTTTCATTCAAATCAAATACCGATGACCATCGCGATTGCAGGCTGGCGCATGTTTTGTAGCGTGCCTAGGAAAAACGTAATCATTATTTCTACTGGTTCGAGGCGGCGTGCTGGACGGAGAACGGGACTATTGAGGACATGAGTGACTGCCAAGGCGAGGATCGGTGACATCAAAATCTTCCTTAATTAAATTCATACATCGCCAGATCAGAGGAGAGAGCGGCCCCACCGATCTCCTGACATTGCCGATTGTCTAATCAACTTCGGTTTAATGTTTATGCCGATGCTTTAGGAGTTAATGGAACTCAAGTCATCGGCATGCTGAAGAACTTCAACATCATCATCAATCCAGAGTAGGATGTCAAGTTCCAAAACCTCGTGCCACCCACACATTTCCTGAACAGTTCCTGACATCGGCTATCACACCATTAATCGGAGCAGACCCTCATATCAAACGGTATGAGATGACCTCTCATCATCATCATCAACATATTTATAATTTGGCGGCGTAGTGGTCGATATTATTCCCATTATCACTCTATGATCCAGAAACACACATCAAACCCTTTCCCGACAGAAGGCAAAACATGTCGATTTTCATTCGTCGCTTGCGACCTTAACATTCTCCGGAGGCGTTGGAATTGGAAGCTGATTCGGCGGTCTATGACCATCACCTTATCAGTTGGGCTATGGAGGAGTCCAATTATTTAAACAGCACATGTTCTGTCTCATGTTAATCCAAAATACCTACCCGTAGAATCAAATTAACAAAATAAAACAAGCTAGCTAACTAACAAACTGCATCTAGCACTGTAAGTGTAGAATTATTGCACTCCGTACTGCTTTGAGTGTAAATCTTTTGTTAGAATGTACATAAATGTCAAATTATTTTCATGATAGCATTCTATAGAGCTGCAGAGAGTACGTGACATCGCATCGAAAGGTAGGATCTTCTCAATTCGCCGTTTGAATGTAAATTTATATATTAGATGCTAGGAGGGAAAATGCAGATTACTTCAATAAAAATTAGTCGTCGATGAGCGTAGGTGTATAACAGGTGCTAGGGGAGGAAACTGAACGAATATAGATAGATAATTAGTTAATTTTCAAGCTAGTCAGACTCAGTCATTGTTATTCGAAGCCTTGCAAATTGTAACACGCCATACCTAAAAGAACAAGGGTTTACCACAAATAAATTATTAATTAAATTGGATTAACTATACCAAACCACTCAAACAAAAAAGTACACAACGTTGTGGGGTTAATTACAATTGATTAATTAAGAGCATCTCGTCACGTTTGCATAAAAGTATTACGTGATGGGGTTGAGAAGGCGCTTCAAAAGAAATGCAGGGGAGAGGCGCGAGAACGGGCGAGCTACGAGCTTTTAAAGGCCGACCGGGGTTGCGCCTGTAGCTGTAGCAATGTAGCAGCATTTGGATTCAAAAGTTAGACGTTACTTCGTAGAGGGGGGGGGGTATATCACAAGTTCAGCAGGGACTTTGGTGTTTGATGCTTGGTCATTCTCTCCACATGACCCATCCACCGAAGTCCTCCCGGTTTTATAAATGTTGTGATGTTTAGCTCCTTAAACAGATTATATAGCTGATTGTTGTAACGTTTGCGCCAAAATCCATTTTCTAAAACCGGTCCAAAGATGCGACTCAAAATTTTCCTTTCAAAAACGTTCCCTGCTCGCTCATTCCCCTTAGTTAGTACCAAAGTCTCAGTTGCGTACGTGAGTACTGGTCTGTTAAGTGTTTTGTACACTAATATATTGGTGTTTCTGGACAGCAGTTTGGATTTTATTTGGTTTTGTAGGCGGAAATAACCGCGATTTGCGTTCACTATGCGCTTCAGGATCTCCTCTGCGGTATTATTGTCATTTGAAATAATAATATAACTAATATCTTTGTAAAATCATAAGTAATTATTGTACTGATATATTTAAGTTATAATGTATGTAGGTACCAATGTTCCTTTTTTCAGGCGTGTGACATGTCCACCATTACTTAACCCCTTGTATGGGTGGTTTGAAAACCAAACTGTTTCTCAAGGAGGGGCATTTCTTCAAATAAACACTTCCTTGGTGAACGAAACATTCGGGTTTTTTTGTGATACTCCTTATATTGCTTCCACAAACGCCACAACTTGTTTGAGCAATGGAAAATGGTCGGAAATTCCTGTTTGTTACGGTAAGTTTACACAATTTAAATTTTTATTGTTATTATTACACATACACAAGTTCTTCTGTATCTCTGTTATATCCTTCTTGTTATCTTGCATTGATATGTGTCGAGAGCATCTCCTATCCTTATTCTATATTCCGCTTTGTCTTCCCGGTCCCTTCTTATTAAATATAAGGCAAAAAACTCTTATCTGTGAGCAAAATTATAATAAGAAACTTTTTTGGCTCATCCTTGTTTGACTTTGTGTGCGTATTAATTTTTGTGCTTTAAAAGTTGTTTGTTTCTTATAAATCAATAATTATTATAAAATTATATTATTATTATGAATTCAAGTCAAAAATTTTAAATAAGTTGTTGATAATATTATAAATAACATTGGTGGTGTGAAACAGTGTAAGTTCTTAATTAAATCAATGAACTATTTAAATATGTAAATAAGAGTGTCTATGGCGGTCAAGCGGCGTGAATTGATTTACAAATCTTCAGTTTTATTCCGAGGTTGATGAAATTTTGCACACTTTACCTTTAAAACAAGAGGATTGTGTATGTTTATACAAGATTTTGAAAAACTATGTGTAAAGCCCAGACAACGTCCGGGGCTTCAGTTAGATTCATGTAATTTTATGACAGACCACTAAGTGATTACTTTCTACCAAGATTAAGTACTACCAAGTTATAATCGCTTGGTTCACTCTAAGAAGACAAGCCATATTTTGAAAAAGTAAAGACTCCTTTGTCAATTTGAATAACACAACTGTCGGCACTTAAAAAGGCTTATTAACGAATTATTAACGAATATTCAAACAGATACAAATCTTATAAAACTTATTTAAAATAAAAAAGTTAAATTTATGTGTATTCGGGGTGTTAAAGGACACACTTGACTTATTTCAACCAGTGCTTTCTAGTATTATTTGGAGTGAAATTTTTTAATTATATTTTGGTCTCCGGTGACATTTTTAAGGGTTTTTTGGTGTTGTTCACCTAAGAACGTCAAAAAAATCATTTGATATTGGACAATTAGAAGTTGGGTGAGGGGTTAGTCGGATACTCGTCTGAGTGACCAGTCACGACAACCTTGATCGACGGAATTAAGAGAATCATGTCGTCGCATAGCTTATGTGATTTAGACATAGATTAATAATACGACAGCCCGCTCTTGTTACAAAATATATAACGATAAGTTATTCATAATGCATTTGAATTTAAAATGATATTTTTTCAGGTCCTTGTGAAATACCGCCTTCGTCAGATTCTCTGGAATTTTCGTGTCCTCTACGAACAGAAATAAATTGCAATTTGCAGATAAGCCATCCCCACGGCTCACACATACAAGCTAGCTGCAAGGAGGGATTTTCCTCGTACCCAGCAGACAATCAAACCCTCACTTGTCGGAATGGAAGTTGGGACAATCTAACACTACACTGCGAAAAGGGTAAGTTGAATAAGCTTGATTATTTACCCAATTTTAATAATGATAACCAAATTACGCTTCTTGAATTACATTACCACTATTACGAGTACCAGACAAGGATTAAAAATTGTCACCTTATTGGACGTTTTTATATTTACCCTGACGATTCACAATAACGGTACCATGACGGCAGTAAAGGCACTAAACATGCGTTCCTTATCGTTATAATACTGAAGCTCTTTCTTTCACATTAAATAATGGTGATACGTACAAAATACGTGCCACTGTTTCCTCGAAAGTACTACTTTTTTGCGACGGGAATTGCGTTTTATTTTCTTTATATACGAAAACGATTGTATGTTTCCTTTGGGGGTGCAGACATACGTTCACTGTTTGTCTCATTTTCGACTATTGTCATTTAGAGTGTAAGAAAGAGCGCCATCATTATATGTTTACGAACAAAAGCAAAACTATCAGCGCATTGATAATTGACGTTTCACTCACATTTCAATATTATCAATTCCATACTTTTAAAACTATCGTCAAGGCTAGTAGTATTGGTAGGAGTCTACGGAGACGTCACGGAGCGGTGTGTGAGAGTTGTTTCTTTTCCTTTGGAGGGAACAGACCTATGTGTATCTCATCTTTTGAAAGACCTGCATTATTGCAGATTACTGTTTCGGCTTACAAGGCTATTTTCAAACTGTCGAAAAGTTTTAAAGACATTTTGAAAATGACCTTGTAAGCCGAAGCAACTGTAAGAATAATAAAAACTAAAATACTTGCAGAAACTGATAATAATATAACTAAATTTAATTGGATTTAATTTTTTTTTAAATAGAAGGTGTCCTACGAATTAAGCATAAAAAAATTATCATGAGGTGTCAAAATTTGCAAAGACGATTTCTCATAATCTTTTAACCAATTTCAGATTTTGAGGTTCAATCTTGTGTTAAAGTATTTTATTTGCACAAGGAAAATATTTAAAAAGGACTTGTACTTACCATCTTAGAACATGAAAATATAACCATATACAATCAGCTAGGGCATAGTAATTTAGTGCAAATTTTTCTAATTACATTTCCCTAATGTAATTCCAAGCTAGGGCTACGTCCAATTAAATGAATAAGATTTTTTTAATATGAAAACAGCACAAGAGTCCCAATTTTTCCTTCCGGAGCCAGTGAAACTATGACATCCCCAAATTGGGTTACGTTGTGAGGTTGAAAATAATGGGGAGGGGAAGGTGATGGAGAAGACAAGGTGGGTAGAAGATACCTGGCTTTCAGATCTGGTCACACAGCGCTAAAGCCATTTCAAGCAACGTTTCAATTCTGAATGATGGTCTTACACCAGGGCGATACTGAGAGTATTTTCCATTCTGCTATGAAACTCAAAATCAAAAATTGTAAAATATGTTACGAAAATTTGTATTATCGAAGTAAATAAAACAACGAGGGCATAGGTCTAGCACGGTCAATCGTTAAAACTCTAAATCAATACGATATTGAGCAAATCCGTCATATATGGTGAGTTCGTCAGTTACCAATATTTGCGAGCACGGTCTACGATTGTTAACACATATTCCGATCGACGATTGATAAATTTTAGCGCGGCCTCTACAGCATCAAATAAGTGTTGGTTATCGTTTATATTATAAACCGGAATTATGTCATTTTTAAATCAAATCTTAGACGTATTGACTCTTTTCCACAAAAAATATAAATATAAAAAAACTGTTCTTTTATTTAGTAAAGCTATGTATTAAATTTTGAGAAAATATGTTTATTTTTAGTACAATAAGGTTTTACCGTAGGTCGTTGGCAGATTTGTTAAGTTTTCAAACTAAATTTTGTATTATATGACACACATTTCAAATCAGTAAAATAATTCAAAAAATTATCTGGGAAAGCTCTATTTAAGAATTTTAATTTTAGTTGAAATAAAATCATTTAAAAAAAGATCCGCACAAGTATTTTGTGACGAAAATACTTTAGTTTTATAGTTTGTCTATTTATTTACGGTCTTACAAATTAATATATTTCAAATTTTTTTTACATTCTTATTTTGCTTTGACATTATGATAAAAAAATAATTACAAAAGTACATAATTTTAATATTTTTATCATCAAGCCTTTCAGCATTTTTGAATGTATGAATAAAAATTAAAGCAAATTTTGAATAAAATAAAATCGATATTGAGTTATTATTTTAAAAAGCTGGTACGGAGAGTAATTAATCTTTCTCATTGGAACCGCCCTGTACGATCGTAAGAACATTTTTCGAAGAAATATGAATTTTTGGCCACTGGCTGTTTAATGGCTCTTAAGGAAAAGAAAATAATGTTGTTGAATTTTAAACATCTGCAAACGATAAAACATGTGTTCATTATTTTCCAGTGGAAGAGACGACAACTTCTGAGAGCGAGACTTCTACATTTGAAGCTTATGATACAACAACTGAAAGGTATTTTAAAAGCATTTTTTGTTTAGATATGTGTGATGCGATGATGAATATCAAGTTAACCAAGAAGTTACTTTGACAAAATGTTTCATTGTAAGCTGATGGTTAAAGAAGTAAAAACAAACAATGTACGTATTTGCACATTCAGATATGTTTTATTTTACTTTGTCTACCTTTTTTATATGAATAGCGCACAAGAGTCACCAACTGCTCCCGTCTGCGTATTTACAATCCCTACCGCGTTTCAGTCGCGCTAGGAACTGTAACGCGGTAGGGATTGTTATGCATAAAAAATCGCCTTACAAACACTACCGCGTTTCAGTCGCCTACGCGCTTCGTAGCTCTATCTGTTTCTGTGAGGGTGACGACCATAATTGTAGAGGGGATAGCAGAGAGGATGGGCCGCATTTCCGTTGAAAATATATTTTTTAAGTAAAAAAAAAAGCACGTTTTTTTAACTGAGGGTGACGACCGTAATTATAGAAAGGTAAGCAGAAAAAGTGGACCGCATTTTTTTTTTACTTAAAAAAAAATTACATTGAAAATTTGTTTTTTTATTTAATTACATTAAAAAACGCGGAGCTGAAGGTAGTGGTGAGGGGAAGGAGATTTTTATTTATTCATTGCGGTATTTTAAATAGGTACATAGTTATCTATGTTCTAATTCAATACTTATATATATACATACACTTAAAATAACATATCTATACCAAATCAATCACATATCTTCGCAATTTAATTTTAAATGTCTTTATGTTCTCTTTCAATTTTATTTCTTCTAGTAATTCTCCAAATATCTTCAATGCAACGTATATCAATGGAGATGGGGAAGAGGAAGGTGGGGAATTACCTGGCTATTCAGATCTGGTCACCAAATACGGCTAAAGTCATTTCAAGCATCGTTTCAATTCTGAATAGTGGTCTTACACCAGGACTATACTGAGAGTATCTTCCACTCTGGAACGTGGCGCAAAAATTATATATATTATTTTAAATGAATTAATTGTGAAATCCAACAAATTAATCAAATAAAATGTATTTGCCCACGCCGGGTTCGAACCCGCAACCTTCGGATTGCAAGTCGAGAGTGTTACCTCTGGACCACGGAGGCCGTCAAAACCTTTACTCACGGCATCTAATAAATTTGCCATCATAAATTTAATATTTGGAAATTAATTTTAACGATACACGAACATTGTCGAGAACCTTTAGCAATATAATTACCATATGTATTATGTATTTGGTAATTTGATTTTGAACACAAAAAAACAAAAAAATATATATTTTATAGATAATATTAAAGACTTATGCTGGTTTAAAAGCGATCATCATAATTGCAGTGAAACTTTTGACTCATAATATTTTCAATCGATTTACGGTAACAAGTGGGGTACCATAGGGCTATATTAATTGCTTTTGTTATTAAAATGAAAATGAAAAGATTAATGAAATAAATTTTATACAATACCAATTTGAAAGAAAATGATGATGAAAAGTTGCAAGCGATTTTTAGACTTCCAGGTCTCAGACAGACCAATAAAATTGATCATTTGCTCAAAATAGAAATGGAACATTTTAAAAGTTTTGATTGTGAGGGCACTCAAATAAGTCCACATTACACTTTTATCAGATTATCTGTTATTTTCATCTAGTTGCATAAATTATATATATTTTTTTTATAATCAGGCTTGAAGATGAGGAAGGCTGCCAGGTTCCCGAAAAGCCGTGGCGAGGAGGGTATATCCTCTTACCCGAAAACATCACGATTATACAGACAGCAAAATTGGCTGTGTTTTCGATACTGGAGTATTATTGTGATGACTTCATGTATGACACATTTCCCCGCTTTTCCGCCTGCATGGACAATAATCAGTGGTCAGAATCTCCCATTTGTTACAGTAAGTGTTATTTTTTAAATGTAGGGCCCTCGTTCACAGGTTTTATGTAATCCACTTAAATCCAGTGCAAAGTAAAGTTTATTAATTGAGATGATAATTAGAAGTTCGTTATATAAGATATCAGGGTTGATGCTAAATTTAATAACGAGCATCTATTGGAACCACTTCAACTACTGAACAAGAGGAGCTTCCACTCGCCCCCTGATTCATTTAATGATACAGATGTAGAGCCTGGATCACCAGCACTGAGTAGATTGGAGAGACAGTAAAATGATACTAGGCCTAGACAGTTGGATGGACGAGTAGGTGTTTACACGTAATTTTTAATTTGGCACCAAGTCAGTCAGTCAATAGGCCACTTGCATCACATTTTTTTTCCGTTTAGGCAAATATTCTAAGACATTTCGTATTTTATATTAATAAATCTAGAGAATGTTAAATGACGAATTCAAAAATTCGCCTGAAGTCAAGTGTTGCCCCTTATTAAAAAAAATCAGTGTAGAATTTTACAAAATTAATTTAATATTATCGGAGACGGAAAATTTTCATCAAGGCCTACTACAGAACAGGCCTAGGCGCGCTACCGCCGAATTACGAAGTCAGTGCCGTCATATTTTAATATTTTAGTTTTCATATGCGACACGGTAGTCGATTTTCGCCATGAAGTTTTTATGTTTTAAATCTTAAGTTTCACACAACATGCAAAACACATGTAGGTTTGTCTCTAGTAATAATGGAAATACATAATATAACAAATCTTGTTTTTGTAATTAAATTAAATTACATAGGTACTATATTCACACAATAATAGACACATGTAGGAAATAATTGTAAATAATAAAATCCTCACAAAAGTAATTTTTATACTGGAAGATTGGAAGTGCAATTTGAACACGTATGAGACGGACACATACATAATATAATAAATAATAAGTTTACAAAAAGAGAATTGGTGGCATGTATTTCATAAGATATTATAAGCTATTTAATTTTTGAACTTTTCTATTACTTGATCCTGAACAAATTTGTACAGTAAGTTCATCATTTTTGTTTTTTGCTAAGTCACTTAAGAGGATTGTACAGGTTCTATGACAAATGTTTTCCAACATTATTCGCAAAGTTTTTTTTACAATTACATTCATTTAAATCATTTTGAAGTAAAAAATAATCATATAATTTGGAAACACTTAATTTATTCAAAATAAAGAGTTAATCTGGCCACTAATAAAAATATCAGGACAAGAATCTAAATTTTTTTGCAAGCTGAACCATACCAATGCTGTATCAACAGTGGGACTCTCAGTCTGTAATATTAATTTTCCTCTATCTATTTACAAAAATAATTCTTTGGGTACATTTGCAAGTTCTACCTCCTTTACTAACGACTGAAGCCATGCTACACATACGTCATATTTCTTTGATCGCAATTTTTTTCTAAAATTATACCCAGCAATGTAAGTAATAATTGGCATTAAATTTTCGGGAATGTTTTCTAAAGAAAATTCCGAATATATTATCTCATTATAAAAAGTTAAATCCGCAAATATGTTATTAATTGATGCACTTGCTTGCGGAAGAAGTGCTTTCAATGGAATATTATTTCCCTTACATTCTTATATAACGCTGCTTTAAAAGCAAAGTTTTCTTTCACTTTCTAAGACCTGAAGGTAGCTAATGTAATAGTTAGCTCCACGCATAATGCGTGGATCACACAGACCGAGTAGATGGGCGAGACAGTGCTCTCGGCCCAGTAAAAGGGCGAGACAGTCACTCGGACCCTGTTCTACTTACTAGGCAGAGTGCCCACCCCCGCACCTCCCCGCACTTCCCCGCACTGACTCGCTTACCCTCTCGGTCGGTGTAAACATGCACTCGGTGCGTACCCGCCACACGGCACAATGAAGTCACTCGCAGCTAATCTTTTTGCGATCCATTGTCTCGCTAGTTTGCAGGCTGACTCGGTGGCGAGTTTAAAAATTCGTGAAAAACACCTACTCGTCCACCCATTTACTGTCTCGCCACTCTACTCGGTGCTTGTGATCCAGGCTTCAGGAACGGTGTGCTCTCAACATATTGCATTGTTGCGGCATTCGGTTTTGTTGATTCCTTGCCAGAAAGTGAGATGACAGTCTAAGTATATTTTTTTCAGTCGCATTGAAATGAACTTTTTCTCAACTTTAATCTTGCAGAACGCTGTCACCTTCTTCCTTCGGAAACTCTGGACTTTGAGTGCATTGACAGCGCCTGCAATTGGGTCCACGGATCTTCTGTCAATCTGTACTGCAAAGACGGATACTCTTTTCGGCCAAACATAATTGACACATTAGAGTGTAACAATGGCAGTTGGAACTACGCGCTACCGGAATGCACACAAAGTAAGACATTATCATATTATGTGTTATGGAAGAAAATTAAATTCAATTAAATTCAGTTTATTACTACAACATTAAAAAATTGTTAATTTTAGAAAAAAATCATTGATATAAAGAGTCGATATCAACTTTACTAATAGTAACAGAGCTTGCCTTTTAAAGGTAGCTTCATTGATGCTAAATATTCCAATCTCCAAATTGATTCTGTTCAACAGCAAGATTGCTCTCCCCACCGGCATGACCATTAGAAAGCTAGTCCTGTAAGCTGTCGGTTATGGAGAGAAGCATCAAGAACATAGAAATGACTGCTCTCCGTGATAGCCCACATTTAAACCATTCAGTCATCAGTCTGAAAGTGTGTAGCAAAATGTACATGAACATCCATTCTGACCGTAAATGGTTCAAGCCGAACATACCCAATAGAAAGTCCGTATGTTAGATTGATGGGTAATTGCAGCCATACGCCATACCCCCTCATGTAGAGAAATCTCAAAAATTCTCTTCAACATGAGGAAATACTTTACCTGGTGAGCACTCTAAATTACCGTCCTACTTTAAAGTCTACTCTTCCTCAAGGTATGTTTTCCTAGTGACAGATTGTTTGCGCCGGGGACGACGTGATACTCTGAGCGTTTCACGTCGCCAACTCCTACCAAAAAACCGAATGGGCGTGTTTTCCTATACAACGCATCACGTCAGTGTGGAATGTATTGGGCCTACGCGATACATCCGACTGCTTCCGGAGGAGTCTATTGCGTTGTACGCAGCGTTTTTTGGCCCTCTCTATGCAATTATTTCTTTTAATTGTAAATAAAGTGCGTTTTCAAAGGGATGAATGCTAAATGCGTTTTTGAGGGTTTCAAAATGTCACAAAGTACTGCCAAATTGCCGACAGTGAGGTTTTCTGTCGACGAGGACGAACGTTTAATTGAGTTTGTGCATAATCATGCCATACTCTATGATTTGAAAGATCCGGAATTTAAAAAGAAAACAAGAAGAAA
Source organism: Limnephilus lunatus (assembly GCA_917563855.2). Lineage (NCBI taxonomy): Eukaryota > Metazoa > Arthropoda > Insecta > Trichoptera > Limnephilidae > Limnephilus > Limnephilus lunatus. Next base: position 43,019,412 of record OU830603.1, on the reverse strand, counting down.
GACCTTATCTGGAATGAAGCTGGAAAAATTCCAAAGACAATCTTCCTCGCCGACTGAATACATTAGGAAAACACTTTCCCGACGCGTAAAATATTTCACGTTTCACCGAACACAGGTTAAGAACCACTGCCTGAATAAAATTATGAGAACCCAGGTATCTCTAAGATTCGTACAAAGTACCACAAACTATCTCACTGTGAGCATGAAATGTCAGAAAAATATCAAACACCGAGTTTAAAATTCTTCAGCCGCTCCCAAGATGAGATGCCAGGTTTATTGATCGATTATTAAAGTAGGTATCTATAGGTGAGCGTTAGGAAACTTTTAAGCGTTCGGTTTGGAAATTTCCCGCCCTCATTCAAAAACGCAATTCTCGGAAATTTAATATGTACCTTCTCATTGACCCCCAGATTTCTAACCTCCCCCCCCCCCCCTCCCACTCGTACTCTTTTCCTTCTCAGAACTTCCTCTTCAAGGATGACAAAGGCCTTAAAGGATTTTTTTCTCATTGCCTTCTGTGTGGAGCTGGTGTAAAAAAATTTAACCCGGAGAGTATGTACGGCCGTGTTTCAAAAGTCTGCATACTTACTTACATACCTATGTACCTACATACAAATTACAATCGTATACAGCATTTGCCTTAACAGTTACGTTATAAGATTTTTGTATTTTTATCTGCTGTATATTGTAAATAGGTATTAGATTTCTTACGTGAAATGGCTTTAGCCATGTTTTGTGACTAGATCTGATTAGCCAGGTATATTTTATACCATTGGAAATTACTTCCATCGATCCGATATTGTAAAGTTACCGATTTCACCACGCTAGGGCTCCGCAACTGTTAAGGGAGAAGAAGATAGTGGGAACGATTTTTAAACTTCTGCCATCAAACATGTTTTATTTATTTTTCAGTGGACCAGCCAAGATCCTCGGAGAGCACGTCTTTCACATTTGAAGCTGATGATACAACAACTAAAAGGTAATTTTATAAGTATATTTTTTTGGGGAAATGGGTGTGATGCTATAGTAAATATCAAGTAAACCAATAAGTTACATTGACAATCTGTTTCATTGTAAGTTGACGGTTAAAGAAGTAAAAAATTAAATACAAAAAATAAAAATTGTCTGCCTTTACGCAAGGCATTTAATAAATTTGCCGTCTCAGATTTCCTATCTGGAAAATTAACTTTAAACAATACACGAATATTGTCAAGTGCCTTTAGCTTATAGTACTCGTATATTCTGTGTATTTGGTAATTTCATAAAGTCAACACAAAAAACCATACGTAAACTAAAAAAAATGTATTTAATACACACTTGGCTACTGGAGCGACAGCGCGATTTTTAACTTTTGCCTCGGATTGTCGTGATATTTTCGTGTCCATTTTGAATATTTTCCGCCGACATTAAAAAACCATAACTCCGAATTTTAATATGGAACCATACAAACTATATAACCAATGAATTCACCTTATTTTGTCAATTATCACATATTCGTAGGTATTATAAAAAATATTATAAAATCGTAAACTTTAAAAACGTGCGTCTATGGCCTACTTGATAACCACAAAAGCAAACATATTTTTAAAATCTCAATTTTAACTGCAAAGAGCTGTTCGCAGGTTTTGCTCGAAAAATATTTATAGATTTTTGACATCGTGGAGTGTCAAAATGAAATCCCCTTTTAAGTATATTTAGATACATTTACCTCAAAGAAACTGTATGAAATTGGAAGAATACTTTCATTGTCTCTACAATTATCAATAACAATAACGTGATTTTTGCGTTATTTAACTAAAATATTTGTTTTGCAAATACACCCTAAATCACAATACCAAAATCAGACTCCAGCTTTATAAACATTTGTCACCTACAATTGGATATTTATGACCATGTTTTAATATAACATAGTCAAACAAGATACAAGCTTAATAAGATATACATCATAAGATATATATGTCATAATGTGATATATATCATAAGATATATATGTCATAATGTGATATATATCATAAGATATATATGTCATAATATATATATCATAAGATATATATTATATATATCATAAGATATATATAATAAGAAATATATCATAAAAATATGTATTACTAACCTTTCACAATATTTGCATGAATTTTGTTGAGTTTTGCAATTTCCATTCAGACAAAATATGCCATCTGACTGCTGACTTTGGTTATCATTTACTAGATTAAAACTTTTAAAAACTAATTTTATTTTTTTATTTATTTATTTTATACACTTTACAAATACAAGACAAAAAGTCCCGATAAACTACTTTTTAGCAGTTTGTCTAACGGGTTCTTTACGTTAATGATCTTATAATAGTGATTTAATAGTTACATTTTTACAATTATATAAAATTAAATTAATTTTTTTACAGAAATATAGATAAAAATAAATTTTTGAAAACATAAATAACATTTTTAAAGTCTTTAGAATAATATGTCATTGTAAGCTAATACAAATTAATTCTTTCCGTAAGTCAAGTCTTCAGTAAATTCATCAATTGTTTGTTTTGGGCACAGTTTTTAATTTCAGCAGGTAACATATTTAAACTACTGGGAATCATGTAATTTAACGTTCTTTGTCCATATTTATTTGTATGCTTAGGTACAATTAGCCCTACATTAAAGTTAAAACGAGTATTATGGTTGTGTTCCAGCCTGTTAATATATAAAGGATTATTTATGTGCTGAAATATAATTTTGTACCACAGAATTGCTCTCACTGAAAGAACTTTGAGACTCTGATAAAAGTATGGAATATTATGCCTTTCTTTGTATAAATTTTTTTCAGCTAATAATTTAACCAATGAATTTTGCACTGATTGAACATGGTCTATATTTGTTTTACAGGAAAATCCCCAAGCTGTTATTCCATACCTTATAACAGATTCAGCTAGAGATAAATAAATTATTCGAAGTGTGCAGATAGGAACAAAAAAATTTAGTTTATACAATCTGCTTACAATTGATCTTAGTCGTGCACAAACTTTGTTTATTTGTATATCCCACTTGAAAAAGCAATCAATAATAACACCTAAATAAACATATTCTTTAACTAGTTCCATATTTTCACATGTACACGTTGCAGGAATACCATTGTGTAAGCAATCTGATGTATGTGTCTTTATTTCAGGTGTAATATATACCTTAAATAAATATCTTTGTTCCGAATTCTTCTAATTGATAAACTATTGTTCAAATGCACACGTCAAATAATTAGGTCGATAATTGTAAAAATAAACACAAAAATCTTATATACGTCAATGCAAAAATCGGATGAAATTTAAATTTTAAATTCCACTTTAAAACAAATTTTTAAAAAAAGGCACACATTTTTTATTTGAACGAATTGAAGACACGTTAAATAGGTGGATAATTCAATTGCGGGAACTGTTGTATAGAAACACGTTATAAAAATAAATTAAAACAATCACTTTCACCTCCTGCTTAGCAAACATACGGCTGTCAGTTTATATGCGATTTTTTTGTCAACAACCCAAAACACATGATTTTTAGATCCTTCTAGTAAATCGTAGACGCAAAAGAATAGAGACATCTATGAAAAATGTTTTAACGTATTTTATAAACTACATTGTTGTGCGAATTACAGATCGCGGGAGTTTTTAAAAATATATCAAATTAAATTTAATGCATCTAGGGAGAATTTGCTGTAATTCAGAAACTAAGCAAACTTATGTTTTGAAAGTGGTACCGAAATTCAGCAAAAAGCGTTCCAGTAGCTAATATTATTATAGGTTTAGGTTAGTTTAAAAGCAATCATCATCATTGAAATCATCAGCAGCGAAACTTTGGACTCATATTTTCAATCGATTTAAGATAACAAGTGGGGTACCACAAGGCTCTATCAATTGCTTTTGTTATTAAAATGAAAATGAAACCATTAACTGAAACAAATTTGACAAAATAAAAATTCGAAAGAAAAGGATGTTGAAAAGTTATAAGCGACGCGACGTTTAGACTTTCAGGTCTCAGACAGACCAATAAAACTGATCGTTTGCCCAAAATAAAAGTAATGACGTATTTTAAACGTTTGATCTCTGTTACCAGAATGAGATAAAACTTACCTTTATTAGATCACTCAAATAAGCCCACATTACTCTTTTATCGGCTTATCCAATATTTTCATCATATTGGTACATAAGTTAAGTTTGTTTTTTTTTGTCATCAGGGCTGAAGATAATGAAGGCTGCCAGGTGCCCGAAAAGCCGTGGGGAGGAAGTTATATGCTATTACCTGATAACATCACGAATATACAGACAGAAAAATTGGATATATTTTCGATACTCGGGTATTATTGTGATGACTCTATGTATGACATATTTCCCAGCTTCTCCATCTGCATGGACAATTATCGGTGGTCGGAATCTCCTATTTGTTCTAGTAAGTGATACAACTTTTTTTTTTAAATCTAAGGTTCCACGTTCCACGGTTAATATGGAATCGACGTAAACCAAGTGCTGTAAGGATGGGGAAAATGTTGTATTATAATATGCGAGCATGAGGTGTGTTTTTCGATTACTGATCAAAACGCGGGACAACGGTCTAAGCATATTTTTTTCAGACGCATTTAAATGAACATTCTCTTAACTTTTATCTTGCAGAACGCTGTCACCTTCTTCCTTCGGATACTCTGGACTTTGAGTGCATTGACAGCACCTGTAATTGGGTTCACGGATCTTCTGTCAATTTGTACTGCAAAGACGGATACTCTTTTCAACCAAACGTAATTGACACATTAGAATGTAACAATGGCAGTTGGAACTACCCGCTACCGGAATGCACACAGAGTAAGACATTATCATATCATATTTGAGGGTGGAAAATTAAATTCAGTTTTTTAATTACTAAATTTAAGAAATTTTCATTCAATTTAAGAAATTACATAAATACAAAGAGCGGATCTCAACTATACTAATTCGACTAACCTACCTCGGGCATGTGCCTAGCATGGTGGTCGAAAAATCCACAAATTATGTAAAAATCAAAGAAATTAATAAAGTAAAGTAACAGAGCTTGCCTTTTAAAGGCAGCTTCATTGATGCTAAATATGCCAATTTTCGAATCGACTCATGACCATTTTTTTATTATTTTTTTTATTAGTATCTATAGCAAAATTTGCACATAATGTATTTATAAATTATATTATATTAAGGTATTATAAAGTACATTTTTTTTAGGTATTATAAAGTACATTTTTTTTAGGTATTATAAAGTACTTTTTTTTTTCACAGTCCTCCTCACTAGGGTTTCCTGTTCTGAGGCGGCCTGCAGTTTTTCCACATTTGTATTTAGTATCCAGTTGTCTTTACATGGTCTTCAGTATGTTTGATAGTTCATTTTCACTTTGTTCTCTCAACCATATTTTTACTTTTGTTTTAAATTTATTTAATTCTGTTATTTTTTTTGTTTGAGTTGGTAGAGCGTTGTATAGTTTTGTCACATTGAATTTCATATTTCTTTGTCCAAAAGATGTTTTCAAACTGGCTGTAGCTAGAATATTTTGGTTTATTGCCCTGGTTGTGTATCTATGTTGGACAGTGGAGTATTCTGTTATAGGTTTTTTTTTAAATTTTAAATAAAATATTTTTTGCATAAAGTTTTTGTATGTTGTAGACTTGAATGCTTTGAAACAATTCTTCTGTCGGAGTTCTAACTGGTAATTTCAAAATTGTCTTTAGTACTCCTTTTTAGGCTATATTGAGTCGGTCCATGTGAGTGCTCAAGGCAGATCCCCATCCAGTTATCCCGTACTCTATTTGTGATTGACATAAAGCGTAGTACACTTTCTTAATGTCGTTTATGTTGAGGATGTTACGGAGGATGTTACATTAGAATGTTAGTCCAGGAGTGTGGGAGATAGAACATTCTTTATGTCGGTGACTAAGAGAACATATAGACTAATGCTCTCCGTGACAGCCGAACTACCATCCATAAATCAGTTTGAAAAATGTGTAGCAATATATTTAATATGCATAAAATAAATATTTTCATCGGTGTTCCACAGGGATTACATTTGGGACCAGTATTGTTTTCCTTGTTTATCAACGATAAAACTACTAGTAATTAAAATAATCTCTTTTTTCAGTTTCAACCACAAAAACGTCTTTACCCGTTCAAAAGCAGTAAGTACCTATTTCAGATTTTTACTTTAAAATATTGCAGCAGCCTTCTATTATTATGATTTTAATTACGGTGCTCCAGATTTTATATATATATATTTTTTTTTTAAAAGAAAGACAAACATTCCCGGGTTACGAATAACCCAACAATGTTTGAAAATCTCCTACTACCACCACAGAAAGCCGAAAATGTTGCTTGTGTTGTGATGGAGGACTTAGCCAGCCGAGGAATCGAACATGCGACGCCCGGGTGGGACCCAAGCGCTATGCCCACTCAACCGCTGACCGGTCTTCCCCGCCGGAAAAACTAAACCCTTTCACACACTTTTCCACAAATGTTTATCTAGTCAAGCTACGCTATGTAAGTGCTCTATATAAGTAAAATAAATTAAAAAAACAATACAAGAACAATGCGTCAATCTACCAGAGACCAAATGAGAAAAAATATTCACCGGCTCCAGATATTTTCATATCAGGGGGTTCGGCTCGATGGAACTCCTAGCTGGACCGATAAATCCTACTGATCCCTCAATATAAATATTTTTTTAAATCTTTCGTAATCCTACATGTATTTAAAATGACTGACTTTTGCATTTTTATATATAAATTCTTTGACAATTCTAATACGCCTAAATTTTGAATGAGAGAGCTAGGTATAATGCCAGTAGCCGAAATAACAAATGGTAATATTTTCATAGTCTGAGAATGCCAAATTCTTTTAATCTCATTTCCTAAATCTGTATATTTTCTTATTTTTTCAGAAACAGTTTTCTGAATATTACAAGAATTTGGAATAGCGACATCAATGATATAAGTTTTTTTTAAAGTTTGTCATGTAAAACTATATCGGGTCTATTATGACTAATTGTTCTGTCTGTTAGAATGGTTTTATCGTCATAAATTTTATAAAATTTATTTTTTAAAAATGAATTTTGTTCATATTCATAATGTGGTATTTACGGTGCTCCAGATTTTATGTCCGGGTTGAATCTTTCCCAAATGAAAGACTAAACCCTTCCACACACTTTTCCACAAATGAATATCTAGTAAATTCACACAATGTAAGTGCACTATATAATTATAATAAATACAAAACAATACAAGAACAATACGTCAATCCACCAGAAACATAATGGGAAAATATTTCACCGACTCCAGATATTTTCATATCAGAGGGTTCGGCTCTGATGAAATCCTAACTGGTCCGATAAATCCTACTGATCCCTCAATACAAATATTTAAAAAATCTTTCGTAATCCTACATGTATTTAAAATGACCGACTTTTGCATTTTTATGTACAAATTTTTTGACAAATCTAATACGCCTAAATTTTGAATGAGAGAGCTAGGTATAATTCCAGTAGCCGAAATAACAAATGGTAATATTTTTATAGTCTGAGAATGCCAAATTCTTTTTATCATTTTCTAAATCTGTATATTTTCTTATTTTTTCAGAAACAGTTTTCTGAATATTACAAGAATTTGGAATAGCGACATCAATGATATAAGTTATTTTCTTAATTTTGTCATGTAAAACTATATCGGGTCTATTATGACTAATTGTTCTGTCTGTTAGAATAGTTTTATCATAATAAATTTTATAAAATTCATTTTCTAAAAATGAATTTGGTTCATATTCATAATATGATACATTACGGCAGTCAATCAAGTTATGTTTAATTACCAAACTTTGGTGAATTATTTTTAAAACTTGATTGTGCCTAAATGTATACTCGGACGGCGCTAATACAGAACATCCCGATATAATATGTTCTATAGTTTCCGGAAAAGCGAAACATTTTCTACATAAATCATCAATTTGATTTGCATCTTTGATGATATGCTTCCTATAATTTTTAGTATTAATGACTCTATCTTGAATGGCAAGCATAAAGCCTTCTATTTCTGCGCTCAACTCTCCAATACTCAACCATTTGTTTGACGAAAATTTGTCAACATATGTTTGGTTGAGATAATTGAATTTAATTCATTATCTCAATTATTATTTTCTCTATTATTATTTTTCAAACGTATCCGAATGGTTGGCTCATTAAACATTGAAAACATTGTTTTCCTATTCGTACTATCGTTTAAAAACATGTAATATTGTAAAACATTATAATTTTATCTTTTTATTAACAGAAATATATAATAGTTAATACATCTTTTGTATTAACAGAATCTTCGTATTATTAGTGTAGTAAAAAGTTTTCTAAAATTGCGCATTTTTCTTTTCAATTAGCGGTCTACTCTTTTCTAACCTCGATGTTTGTTTCTAAGACGAGGTATATGGATTCAAAGTCAGTTGCTATCATGTGACCTCATTAGGATAAATTAAAGAACTGCTTTTAAATATATTTCAATGGCGTGCAAAATTATGTTGTGGCGTTATTTTAAAGTAAACCAAAATAATCAATTTTGCTTACATCTACATGTATGTATATCATTTTTTAACATATTTTATGACCAGCTTGAATGGCGGAAAATATATAAGTAGGTCAAAACCAGACTTGAATCTTCTACAAAAATATATACATATTTTGAATTGGGAATGTCCGCTACATCTGTAGACGCATTTATATATATCAGAGTCAAACATAATTATGAGTTTACAGTTCACTAAATAAAAATAAAATTTGTAAGCGCAAAATTTATCAATTACTCATCAACATGGTGGATGAAGATGACATACGGCGAATGCTTGATGAAACTTTGGACAATTTTTCATCCGATCACAGTGAATAAATTCCAAATACTGAATTATCTGATTCGTCGAGTATTTTGTACAATATTAATTTTAAAATATAAATATATCTTTGACGATTTGTCTATTTGTTGTATTTTTTTATTAGTAATGACAAAAGAAATCATTTGTTGCTCTATTAACAAAGAAACTATTGAACTTGAAAATTATTTGTCGACCTTAAAAACATTTTAACACTTATAAACTTATTTTTTTAATATTTTGATTACTTTAATGCCCAATTCTACCACATAGCTAGTCAAAAACAATAATGTTTTTTATGTCACCATGACAACACGTCAATGAATGAAATTTGAAAAACAATTCATTATTCGAAGACAAAGTAATCCTAGGCATTTTTAGGTAGGTATTTCTTAACATATATTATAAAATATTGGCTCTCAAACTTTGTAGTTGACATTTTGGGGTTAATCATCTTTGACTCTTGTACTTTATATAGAATTATCTACATATCATCACCATAAATGTCACAACTATGAATTTTATTAATTTACAAACGTATTTATTAGATATGTTAGTAAAAAAATACCTATAACTTTATTGATAAATACTAAACTGCCTTAAATAAAATAAAATCTATTTTTCGTATCAATACTTAAATTTGCACAAAGTACTCTTACATCAATTGTAAAAATTAATAATTTTTGTAGAATTCAATAATATAATATTATAATACTACAAACCCGATATAATTAAGCCTACTGGAAAAAAACGAAATAATTAGGAAGACAACTTAGTAGCAAATGTAATTAAGATTAATTAATTATTTTTCAGACTGGTACAAATTATTCATAACCTACGATTTACATACATAACATATATATATATATAGATTATATATATATATATATATATATGTTATGTATGTAAATCTTAGGTTATGAATAATTTGTACCTGTCTGAAAATGGCTTTAACAAGCTGAAACCGATTACGGTTAAATAAATTAAAGTGGAAATAAGTTTCATATTTGTTTAATTATAAAAAAAATAAAATTTGTTTTAGTCATCTCTGGTTTTAACTGACTCATATATGAGTGTCGAGTAATAATTGCATCGGAGAATGGATTTGAAGCTCTCCAACCGCTCTTGAATTAGCAGATCCATCATCTCTGTGAATTTCCTACTTTGGACGGTCAAAAAATTTCTTACTTCCAGATGCGGCCTTCCTCCGCAGCCTGAAAATGGCAGATACATGCTTGAGGAGACTGAGAACAATAACGAGCTCATCTTTTTCTGCAACCAAAACTACTCGTCTCCTATTACTGTCTCCCGGTGTGTGGATGATCAATGGACAGAAATGGCAACATGTTCTAGTGAGTGATTCAAAAACTTAAGTTGATTTTTTAATTCCAGCTCATAGAAATGTACAGATTTACGGAGATTTGTTCAGCGATGGCCATTTGACAAAAGTTCAAAAGTTTTACATCTTCAGCAAAGAAGAGATATTTTGAGGGTTTAATTGTCGTAAAATAAAAGAAAGAGGAGGGGTCCGAGCTTCGATCCCTGGGGAATCTGACGATGATTTTATAAATAGCTAGCCACGAAAGCGAGGGATTTTTGAAAAAAAAGCGACGACACTCATTTTTTTTAAATACGTCGTTTAATTTAGTGCGTCGCGACGATTATAAAAATGAGAAAACTTTTAAAGTTTCACACAATTTTAATAGTACCTCAATCGTCCAGTTGATTAATCAGATATCTCCGAAAAGTTTAAATTTGTAAAAGTATATCATCCATCTGGTCCAAGACTCAGATTACTCATAAACACCACCAAATCTAGTATAATTCATTAAAAAAACAATTATAATGACAAGCACAAAAACACATCAACTGTAATGAATCAAACAAAATGTTGCTGCTTCTGGACAGTTATGCCTCCCTCTATTATTTTATCGATAGCAGATTTAATATGTAAAATACTGACACGGGTAAAGAATGTTGGATTTATGGTGAGTATTCGAATATTACTTTGCTTATTATCTCAAAACTTTGTGTTTTTAGATGTCTGACTATTCAACTGGACGGTAGACCTATCTAGGTATCTTTCACTTTTGAGAATAATCATTGTGTACTTCGTACTGAGGTTTTAATTTCTGTTACAGAAAACTGCGAAATGGTGTCTTCAAACTCCGTCAACTTTGAGTGCTCGTCTTACCTGAACCAGAGTATACTTTGCGAAACCAGTTTACCCCATGGTACCCTTCTCGTTTCCACCTGCAAGATGGGACATCACACAGAGGAAAGGCTGAACAATCTAACATGTAATGACGGAAGTTGGAACAATCCAGTACCAGAATGCAAATTACTAGACATGGAAATAGGTATACTAGTCATTATTATTAGTTATGTATAAGAAGGGAAAGGGAATCTCAAATATTTCAGTAAAATATTTTCAGAACAAAACCTTATGCATAGCCCTGGGAGCCACGAAATGGATAAGGGTTTCCAAAAATTACCAAGGTTCTGATATCCCTCTAATAAAAAATATATTTTAAGTCTCGCGGAAACATTTTATGTGGGAATAACCACCCATGAAAACTCATCTTTAAATTCTCTCGCCCGGGACGACGAAAACGTACTTACCACACATGAAAAAAGAAAAAAAATACAAACAAACTATTTTTATTTATTTTTTATTTAAAAATATAACAAGGTTACAGTTTTACAACATAATATATACATTAATATTTCAATCACTCTCCTAATAAAGCAGGTGCTTGTGTTTAGGAGAGGACAACTTAAAAAAAATTACATTTGTTTAAATTAAAACAAAAAATATTAGTAATTTAACAAAAAATATTAGGGATTTTATGAGAAAATATAGATAAAAGTAATAAAAATATAGGTTAGTTAAAATAAATGATTTAAAGTATTGATAAGGCAAAAACATATTTCTAAATATGCAATACATATTTCTAGATATAATATACAATAAGTTAAGTTATGAGGTGGTACTAGAATATTTTAATTTAATTTTTTTTTATATTTTTCGTAGCTTATAAATCCTCCGTAAAGTCTAACCTCCCCATATCTCAGGCATGTTCCCTTGAAATTTTAAAGTTAAAATTCTAGTTCTGTAAAAATTATGTTATATTCCATCATAAACCGATTGTTTCGGTATTTGAATAGTAACATAACTCGAATGTTAACTTTGAAATATGATGAATTGTTCAAATTCTGTTAAATAACCCATCCTAAGTTACAGTAAGCTCAGGCACCAAAGCACTTCAAACGCTGTTTAAATTTTGTAGACATTCTTTTTCGTGTTCATGTTCTCAACACTTTGGCTATGAAATGGTTTGCCGGCGCCGGCGCCTGTGTTTGCAGGTACTTAGTCCGAGTGTTACAGTGCCAAATGGATGAATAATTGTGATACATTATTCCTTATCTTATGAAGTCATTTATTGTGTATGGGCTTTTGTTTTATTTCAGAAGACACCCTTGGGCGAGATTCAAATTTAAGGTAAAACATATTTTAATTAACTGGTGAATACTGCTACGGTACACAGTATTTGTTCATTTTGTGGCAAAAGTGTTGTCGTAATTTGTCACGTAGTAGTTTTTATTACGTAGTTGTTTTTTTAGAAAGAAATGGAAGATTTTTATCAATTGTTACATCAATCGATATGCCATGCCGTTTAGAAGCTACGAGGGGTTGCGTTATTGTTGTTCAAAAGTGAATATTAGCTATTTGAAGAGACGGCCATTGTGTTAATATATTTGTTTTTTTTCCAGCTCCGGTTGTTTAATACCATCGGAGCCACAAAACGGCTATATCGTGGCAGGACAAGAAGGAAAAGTCCCAGTGTCATCCGTAGTTTGGTATGTTTGCTATAAGGGTTATACAAATGACTCCGAAACCACGATGATCTGCCAACAGAATGGAAATTGGTCATCTTTACCAAAGTGCAGAAAAACATACGGTGTGTTAAGACCTTATTTTATCCCGAGTCCCGACTATTAGATATTTGTTTTTTTTTTTTTAAATAACCTCTATGATCCATATGATTCTGGGGTAGCTATTGGATGACAATAGTACCTGCAAGTGATGTATTGAAGCAATTTAAAACATTTTTCTTTTTTTAGTCTAACCGTTACCGGTTTTAGCCAGTCACGGCCATCTTCAGACTGGTACAATTCCATTTCGTAATCAATGATACCTAATATAATATTGTACACATATTCTACATTATCTTCAGATCAATCTTATTGGAGAAATTGTTCTTAATGTTCTTAAAGGTATTGGCGTCGTACAATGGTTTTTCGTATTTTAACTGTAATTTTCCATATTAATCACGACAGAGGCAGTTTCTTTGTCGTGTGGCAAAACCAAGATGTCACCATTGGAGCGCAATTATTTTAGTTCCGCAAACTCTCCTTTAGTTAAGTTGGGGACGGGCATTTCGGCCTTTTTCAAACTATGTCAAGTCTCTTGCCGTATATCCTCTGCTTGCGCTTCTGACGTGTTTTGGACTATCATCATTATATGTAGGGCTGTCTCTACCCCACATATGACAGATTCCACGATTAAGTTTTTGGGGCCAACGATAGAATATACCCTTAGCAAGCACACATATCGCGTCTGGGCTCCTCACAAGTTATTTCGTTCAACTTGTTTTCGATCACCTTTTTTGCCTCAGTTGAGGTTTTCGAACATTTTTTTTTTCTCAGTTTCAGTGCCGGCAACCCGGGCGTTTATTTAGTATCATGGTTATTTACATTGTTTTCTTTTCTTTTACCCGCCTCACTAGACAAAGTCTGTTCCGAGGCGGGTAAATCACATCTATGTTTGTTCCAAAAGAAATGTGTTTAAACAAATATATATATGTATGTGGAAAGATAAAAAAGATAAATTATATGTTGGTATATTAAATATTTACATACATACTTTGTTTTTTTTTTTTCTTTTTTTTTTTTTTTATTAGTTACATTTCCATGAGAAGATTGCATATGTTATATAGATAAAAGTAAATTAAAATTTTGTGACAGTTGAATATAGCGGTTACATAATAATAATAATTTGTTTTGTGTCTTACACCTGTTGACTGCTTACATATTTGTGCTTGTTGGAAATGATATTGTCAATTTTCTTCCGATCATCTTCAATTTGGATTGCACTCAGGTGCAGGTAGAGATCGAAATATATTCCATGTAATATATATGTATTTAACCTTTGACTGGTGACATGGTTTTTTTGTAACGTAACTGGTGACAAACGGCCTGAGAGATCGCTGCCGTATCCGGTCTATAGCATAGAAATTAGGTAATGTAGCTTACAGCAGTCTTTAAAAACAGTTTAATAACACATAAAACGATAAAGTTAAACTAGTTAATAAACTTTAAATGTAATTTTCAATGAATAACTTGTTATTACAATGTATGTAGTAAGTAAAGTCAAAAAACTAGAGATGAGATCATTAATTACAAAAAAAAAAAATTAAATCAACATATTATAACAAAAATACTCATTTTCCTTATACTTAAGATATTTATCAATAAATAAATAAAATAACGCTCTAATCACTGGTATCATTTATCAAAACTGGCAATGGTCAAATTTTGGCTATTTTATTGGAAATCAGGGCATAATTATTGGGCACATTGGAAGCAAACATGTTTTTTATCCAAATAACATTGGTAATTAGATTTGCTATTTAACTTCGGAGGACAACTAGCACAGGTTTTCGTGTTTTTGGCCTGAAATTAAAATAAAAAATAAAAAAAAACAATACATCAAAATTACTTTAAAAAGTTACGTAAGTGGTGACACAGGGTCTGAGAGACCGCTGCCGAACTTTATATCAATGTAACTTACCGATTTGGGACTGTGCGGTGCAACTATCCTCATCCACGGTGTGGACGCAACTAAAGTCGAAGCTACTCAGGCGTTGGAACAAAGCAAGCGTAGGGAAGGGGGTGAAATGATGTTTCACTGATGCTGCTCGGCCTGTGAGACCGCTTGTCACCAGTTAAAGGATATATATCTTCTAAATATTCCATCTTCCCCTTGGTAGCGATACCTCTGCTCTTTGAAATACTTTCTGCTCTCTAGGATGTGATATGTATTTTTATTCGTATGTGTTCTGGTATGATCGATTTGTCCTTGGACCTTTTGAGGAAAGAAATCTAAAAGAAGAAAGAAGCTAAAGAAGAAGACAGCGCCACACAGCATAATGACCCAAAAATAAATCGATATATTTTTATCCGTGAAAATCTAAAATCACGTTTTAAAATTTATTGGTAACATTTTTTTTCTAGAGTCATGCCGGGTTCCAAAAAGCGATACTTTTACAACTGATTGCACCTACCAGCCACTGAAAATGCTTAAATCAATCGATCAATGCAAGGAAAGCATGCCTCATGGTGCATATTTAATATCAACTTGCATAAAAGGATACCATATTGGAATAACCAACACCTCAATGAAAATCCATATCTGCAACAATGGAAGTTGGAGTTATCCTATAATTGAATGCATTCGAGACGAAAATAAAGAAGGTTTGTTTGTATTTTTATAGTAGTTTAATTCAACAGCTTCCGTGGATTGGGAGGAAAAGCGACCCGTGACTGAATGGCCAGCAGTATTTTTTAAAGGTTCCTAGTATGTCGGTAATATAGGTCTGTTAAATAAGCTAACGGGGACATATAAGCCTGGAGTATTTAAAAATCCCAAAGCTACAAGACGACCATAACGCCGGACTTTACATTAGCTGCGCCGGTTTGGGAACATGCAGCCAACACCCAAATAAATAAATTACCAACCCTGCAAAACAAACAACCTAGCCGAACATGAAAATCCCACAATTAATATTGTCACGAGTCACGAGTTGCAGTATAGTATTAAGTTTCACTTATCAAAATACCTAAAATATTTTTAAAAATATCATCCAAGTAAAGTATCACTAGATAATTCCATTTCGCAATAACGTTAGAGTCAATAAACTAATTATTTTAGGAACTCTGAACATAAATGATATTTAAGTTCAAGTAACCCAAAGATCATTTTACCCTTCAAAGTAATGAAAGGAATTTACTTCGCGACGATAATATCTCAAAATTGGTAGCCTTATAAATTGCCTTCCTGCAAATAACGGCTCTTAAAACATCGGCACAAAGAACACCACTCTCAAATTATATATGTATAGTTTCTTAACCACAAATTGATATTTCAATTCGAGCCGAAGGAAGCGAATTCAAAGTGATAATCGTACGTTATTTAAAATTGATGTGACAATAAAAAAAATGTATATATATTTTTTCTCTCCAAGCGTGCATTAGAGTGCCGCCATCTGTAATGCATTTCAACAAACGCTATTAGTTGAACTTCAAATACATAGAGGTAAGAAAAACTAGGAATCTTTTAATTTTGGTGTACTCCAAGGATTAATTTAAGGATCACCTTTATTATCGCTTTTAATCAATAACACAACTGAAGTTTATCTTATTTTAATATAATTCATGCAAATTTTCGCAATGCGCGTTTTGTCGAGCAAAAGTTCACAACCAATGACGTTATAGTCTTTGTTCACAACGCCATAATTACCTTATAGCTTTACATAATAATAATGTATTACAAAAGGTGTCATTTCTACGTTGTTACAGAGACCAGCATAACAACAAGTCCAATACCTGACACCACAGTAAGGTAAAATAGTTTAGCAATAACTAAGTATCACTATCTTTTATTTTGGTATTTATTTTGCCTAGATTTGTTTAAAATTAAGATATAAACAAGATATGGTTTTATTGATACTTTTTGTTTTCCTAGTCCGGGTTGTTTAGTGCCATCGAATCCACAGAATGGCTACGTCAACTCGGGACAAGAAGAAATTTTTCTAGAAGCATCTGTGATTTCATATTCATGCTATAAGGATTACAAAAATGCATCTGACACTACGATGGTCTGCCAAAATAATGGTACCTGGACGTCCAAACCAAAGTGCATAGAAAAATACGGTGAGTACCTACAGAAATGGTAACAATTTTAATTTTCCTTATCTTAATTGTGCAAAGTCCTAATTTAACTAACGTTTTGCATTTTGTCTGTCTGTAAATTTGTTTGCACATTCCGTTTCTTGTTCAAGATGGTGGGGACGTTTTAATGTTTTACAAAGTATTATTTTTCAAATGTGAAATCGTCGTGTTTAGTTCGACTTTCTCAATCGCATATTTTTCCATACTATTGTACCTACCTACCTGCATGCAGAAAGTGAAAAAAAAAATTGTCATTTGTGGTATTTCTAAAAGCTTCCGAGTTTGTCACATAGAGGCCAGTGATAAGAACTGTCCCGAAAGTCCGCTAGATGGCAGGTAGTTTAGTTCCGAGTTTGGGCACCAGAGGGCCTAAGGGCCCGGGCGCAGTCTTTAGGAGTTTATTCGCATCAGATTCCATTTAGCCAGTTTCCAGATCGGTCGACTATCGTGGTCACCCATGGTACAAGCAAACCATTAATAAATCTAAGATAACACAAAGAACTTTATTCCTTCCAAATAAGTATTCTCCTTCCAAGGGGAGAACTGTTGTCTAAACACTACAACAGATAGTGACGTTTCTGTTAAAAAATTGTTTACTCTCTTGTCTGAAATGATTGTAGTTACAGATGATGGGGCTAATCTATTGTTATTGTGTATCGATAGTAGTTGACATATATATTTTTTCCAGAACCATGCTGGGTTCCCTCTTCTGATACTTTTACAACCGATTGCACTTACCAACTACTTAATAGGCACAAAGTCATAGATCAGTGTGAAGATAGCATGCCCCATGGTTCATATTTGGTTTCAACTTGCAAACGTGGATACAATCGACCAATGGATACCATAAAGAAGAACCATACTTGCCACGATAGGAGATGGATTCCTCCAATATTTGAATGCACGGTAATAAAAAATACAACAGGTGAGTGTCACATTTATATAACACTAGCTGGTACCCGGCATGCGTTGCTATGCCATTTAATAAAGAAATTGTTTCTACCTGCGCGTCCTTTCCCATTCGTCCCGTTCACCTACTCCTGCCTTTCCTCCTTCGCGTCCCCTTCCCCACTCGCGTTCTGACTCCTCCTCCTCCATCTTCCCTCTCCTCACTCTACTCCCCCCCTCCATCCGTCCCACGATCCACCCTCCCGAGTTTCTCTCCCCCCTCCCGAGTTCCCCTCCCCCCTCTTGAGTTCTCCACTACCATCCCGGGTTCCCCTCCCCCCTTCTGCATTCCATACATTCATTCCCCCTCCCGAGTACCCCTCTTCCCTCCCGTATTCGGCTTCCCCCTCCTGAGTTCCCCTTCACCTTCCCTATCCCCACTCCACTCCCCCCCCGTCCCGCAATCCTCCTCCCCCACCACTCCCCCAACCCTACTCCTCCCCACTCTTCTCACCCCTTCCTTCCCTCCCCCTCTCCCTCCCCAACCCCTCCACCTTACCCTCAATTTAATACAAAATAGCTGGTACCCGGAATGCGTTGCTATGCCATTTAATTATGAAATTGTTTCTCCCTGCACGTCCTTTCCCATTCGTCCCGTTCATCTTACTCCTCCCCTTCCTCCCCCCACGTCCCCTTCCCCTCTAACGTTCCCACTCCTCTTCCCTTTCCTCTCCTCACTTTACACCCCCCCCCCCTCCCCCCGTCCTACTAACCACCCTCCCAAGTTCCCCTCCTCCTCCCGTATTCGCCTCCGCCCACCCGCGTATTCCCCTCCCGAATTCTTCTCTCCCCTCCCGAATTCCCCTCTGCCCTCCCGGGTTCCCCTCCACCCTCTTGCATTCCGTACATTCATTCCCGACACATTCATTTTAAAACAGCTCCCTTCTACCTTCCCGCGAACCCCTTCCCGAGTTCCCCTCCCCCCTCCCGTATTCGCCTCCCCCCTTCCGTGTTCCCTTCCACCTTCCCTCTCCCAACTCCACTCTCCCCACCCCCCCTTCCAACATCCCCTTCCCCCACAACGTTGAAAGAATTAAAATTAAAAATTAAACACATAAATTATAAACAAAATTTACACTTTTCAAATTACACCGAATCTTTAAACTTTCATAACTTCAACTCTCTTTATACACGACGTTTAATTTTTAACCAAATCATTCTTTACAACTTATTATTTAAAAGTCTGAATAATGACCTGGACTCGCCAGAGCTTAAAAACTTAATAAAAAATAATATTACGAGAAGATCAACAAGGCAATCCAATTTATTTCATTTGCCCACATGTAGAACTAACATTAGAAAAAATTCCCTAATTCCCCGTATATGTACGCAATATAATAAAAAAATGTACTATATAGAAAATAAACACAAGAGTGTTGAATGTATCCGGAGCATCTCCTATCGTTATCCTAATTTCCTCTTCCTCTCACCTTCACCTAAAATTAATTTTAATATATAATAACTCTCCATCTCCAAGTTACTCTAACATAGGAGACCTTATTGGCTTGATTTAATTTAATTCTGTATATATATTATGCATCTCTATTTTTTTTTAAATATAAGCTGTTCGTCTCTTACAAATAACGTCGTAAATTTTTCAGGAGGAGAAGGTTTTCTTTCGTTATCTCAATAAAACATTATGATAGGTGTTTATGATAAAGTTCTTTCCGTAACGGTAAAAGTTCGATTAGTTTAAATAATTTTTAATTTAGTGATTAACTATCCTTTTTTATTTGTACTTTATTTTTAATTTTAAAGTGAAGATTGAACAAAAACTGAAATGGTCTGTTGGACAATTACGAACTGAGGTCGACGATGAATATAACTAACTTTCTATTCTGGATTATTTGGTATACTGGAGAACAGTTATAACAACTATCCAACCAAAGTGACGTAATATAATTTTTTAATGCGACTCGTAACAACGCAACTGTCAGCTACTAACAAAATAGAGAGTTAGAACCTTGTAAAATAAATTATTATTTATAATGCTCGATTTTTTAACTTTGTCGTACATGTATCTATAAATACATCACAGATGGTAATGAAAATTATTTTGGGTAGGTATAGAAATATGCAAAGGAAATGCTTTGGAACTTAAAGATCATTCTTGAAAATAATGTCAATAATTGGAACCCTATCCAAATGAGGTGACGATATTATTATTTGCAATATAATATTTTTCTGTTTAATTACAGATATTAAACCTAGAAGAACCACGCCAGAGAGATTAAGGTAACAGTATTTTTTTAATAATATAATTATCCATACGGGGTGTTACATCATGTATCCAAAGAATCTTAAGGGTCATTAACCCGGCGTCATTGAGGCAGGGTCAATATGACCCTGCACGTTTTGTATACAAAAAAAATCTTATAAATAATTGCCGCGCACAACCGTCTGTCTCAGTAGCTGCAGCTAAGCATCACACCTCCCCTTCATGTACCTCACTTTAGTCGTCCATCGCCCACTCAAGGAGGAACACGTGTGTAAAACTGAGACCGGGTAATTATGACCCAGCTCAACGACAACGTCGCTACTTTGTGCCAATACATTTTTTCATATTTTATATGTGAAAAATTAAAAAAAAAAATACTTATGATACGAAAGACTAATTTTTTCCGTAATTAATACTCCAACGATAGAAAGGTTAGGTAGTAAAGATTTGATTTAAGTATATTCTTTTAAGAAACGATATTGTTTTTTGTTGATAAAAAAATTGATGATAAAATTTAGAAGAGAGCGAAAGTTAAAAACAAAAATGGTTTCATTTATTACCAATGTGTTTTATTGCTCCTACTGATTACATATATAGTTATATATTATAAATATCGAATTTAAAAAATCAAAAAATATTTTATACAAGGTAAAATAGTAACAATTGTAACAGGATAATAATGACCCACCTCAAAGTTAGTTTAACTTTTTCCGCCACAATGCAAGACATAACCACGTTTATTGGGGGTTTGTCTTTGGTTAATTTATTTCGACCTATTCGTAATTGAATTATCGATTTTTTTTCCAAGGGATGCGAGTTATTTATATTTAAGATTAATAAAAACCGTATGTTGCCATAATTGTTTTAACGTAAGACGCCTTTAAAAAAATATAATACGTTGTACAACTTAAGTTAGCGGTCAGCACCATATATTATTTTTCTAGACGATGAATTAATAATTTCGGGAGGTATTCATTTAGATACATCTTAAATATTAGTAACATGTTCTTTAGAATTAATTAAAATGAACTCGGCGGAAAGGTCGAATCTCCAAGTCTGCTAGGGTGAATTCGACCTATGTCCGTCCAATACGCGGTGCCGCGGCGCATATTTGTTTACATACTTTCTTCACTTACGTCGTTAAGATTCCCACAATATTTTTCTTCTTCTTCTTTTCTTTGATAGGGCAAATTCGATAGTAGGTCCGTCCAATACACGGGTCGCGAAGATTCTAAAACAAAATGCGTTTTGGCTATACTCCTGGCCCTTCTCTGAAATTTCTTAAATCTTTCTGGCCCCTTATGAAGAAAGTTTGCCCACCACTGGTATAGGACGATTCCTCTGAGAAAGATTAATTATTTTCAAACATTCAATAAATCAATATCGATTTTATTTCATTCAATATTTCCTTTAATATAAACCTACCTACATTCAATTTAGCAATAAAAATGATCAAACGCGTGATGATGAAATTATTAAAATGATGTACTATTTTTAATTATTTATTGAACATAAGTAATTAAAAAATTTCAATATTGTCCAGGCAAAATAATTGTGCTAAAAAATATGAAATAAATTAGTTTGTATGTCCGTAAATAAATAGACCAACTGAAGTGTTTTTGTGGCAAAACACGTGAACGGATTTTTTAAAATGACTTTATTTGAACTAAATCTAAGCTTTCCTGGATAATTTATTGATTTATTTTACTGTATGATTTGAAATATGCGTTGTATATTGTATAATACATAATTTTCTTTAAAAATTTAACAACAACTAACGGTGTAACTTTATTACAATAAAAATAGAAAGATAGAGAATTTAAAACGTAATTTAAAATTACTATCTTTCAAAAACAATGCATAAATTTTTGGAGACAAGAGTTGATACGCCTAGAACTTCATTTTATAATGCCATAATTCCAGTTGTGTCTGGTTATTCCCTCATTCCTGAGCATTTTTGAAGTAAAAAAGTAGATGTTATTTTGCTGTTTTTTTTCAATTAAAAACAACAACAAAAAAATTCAATAACACGTCGCCACTGATCCCACTCATATACATCGCGACGGGATCACCTAATACGCGCGCAGTTTCGAGCTTAACCGTGCTTCGGACACTCAGTTGCAACGTGTGATGGAAAAATATTTTTCATGTTTTTAATTAAAAAAATATATCATCGGACAGGAAAATGACATCTACATTTTTTACTCCAAATAAAGGTTAAAATCCTTCGGGTGTGTGCTTTTACAACCTGCATAAAATTATTATTTGTTATTTTGGTCGACTTCCGTAAACGAGGGGTTAAGATTTAAGAATAAACAAAACACAAATTATGGGAAATTGGAAATCTGGCCGGATCGAGAGATACTGGTTGTGGGAGACCTTTTGCCCTCTACAGCAGGACTCTCTCGACCCATTGCCTTTGCACCGCAGTGCGAGGGATAGATTCATGCGTCCATCACTCCTGGGTAAACTGACCAAAAGATCCCTACCCACCTCTCACACTTTTTCCTTCCCAGACCCTCTCATTTTTTTTTTAAAAGACCCTCCACGCAGCATCCCCAAAGTTGGTAGGCCCTGAAAGAAATTATTTACTATGTGGAATATCGTTAAAAAATACCGCATTTGGGGATGCCCGGGATGGTTTATACATACTATGGATGATGAGCTCTCACAATATGATTTTTTTTTCCTGTTCTATTCATCCGATCGGGATGAAACTTTTGTGAGTTGTTTTGCGCACGCCCACAAAGGTTTCTACATACATATTGGTGAGCTCTGGGGTTATAAAATTTTAATAAAAAATATTGCAATAGGTAGCGCGCGAGTTATTTGAAAAATGGGTGACTTTGGAGTGAAGTGGAAGAATGGGAAAAGACACGCAGAGAGAAACCATTTCTTTATTTAAGTGGCTTTGCAACGCAAACAGTTCTTTGTAAAATGAGCTTCGCAAAATCAAATAATACACCCTTTTTGGCGTTGTTTTTTAGCGACAGGTGTTAAATGGGAATTTAAATCTTACCGCCATCTACATAAGAAGTGTTTTTGTTAGCGGCTAAACCCGAATTTGTCTCGGATAAATATATCCGATTTTATTGTATATGGAACACGTATTGACCTTTTTATAAAAGTTTAAATGAATATTCAATTCTTATTAGAACAACTCCCTTTTTGTTTCTTTTAAAGGTTATTCCCATAAGTGCAATATATCATCATTGAAGAAGAAGATAACACTAACAATCTAAACGAAAATAATTTTTCTCCAATAATATATTACACTAGCGAGTTCCCGGCATGCGTTGCTATGCCACTTAACAAAGATATTGTTTCTCCCTGCCTTTCCCTGCGTGTCCTTTCCCATTCATCCTATTCCCCTTCCGCCTCCTCTTCCCTCTAGTGTTCCCACTTGGCCTTCCCCGCCTTCCCTCTCCCCACTCCCCTCTCCCACTTCTCCCGTCCCGCGAACCCCCCTCCCGCATTCCATACATTCAGTTCCGGTACATTAAAGTTTTCCAACAGTTCGCGTGCCATCTATTTTTTTATACAAATTTCGTAATTCCAGAACTCACTATTATATATAAAGGAAACATCGCGAACATGCACACATCAAATCCCCAAAGTTTTATCGCAATCGGATTAATGGTTTAGCAACGCATAGCCATCTCACATATAAATCCTGAAGCAAATATATTTTTATTTTTGTATATAAATATTGATTGATGGGAAAATAACCTTCAAATATTATAATAGGAGGGTTTTTCAAATAAAAAAATATTATTAATTAATCTTCTTTTAGTTCCGGATGTCCTCTCCCCCCGGCTCCGAGCAACGGTAGCTACACTGTGTCTAACCATCCCAACCCCATCCCCGGAGAACTGATGGAATCCTTTACAGTCCTGACTTTCACCTGCATCTGGCATTCAGAACCCAGGATTCAATTATCTTACTGCCAGGAAGACAACGAGTGGACAAAAGTAGCGAAGTGTACCAGTAAGCTAAACTTTTATTTTTTATTCACTCATTTAACCCCCAGGGGACTTTTACATGTTGGTAGCACAACTTAAACATGAGGGATAATTGGGAAACTTAAGAAAGAAATAATAAAACTACAATTACATTAAATAAAAAAAATACACATAGGTCGTAAAAATACAAGAAACGAAAATTGAAAAATACAGCGATTAGATAGATTTTCAAAAATACAAGATGTATTTAGGAATAGCATTGGAATAAAAATTTTACATGATCCAAAACACTCGCCAAGTTGATATTACATGTCAACATCACCTGATTTCCCATAGTGTGAAATCGTTGTATTGGAGAGTGGGCTATGTAGTTACGCCTATTTGCCTATGCATCATGCTGCAATAAAATAGTGTATTTTGTCGTGTTTTTACTGTGGATATTCGTAAGTTTATGAGTTGCAGGAATTCGCAATAGTTGAATTTAGACGTTAGTATTTTAAATTAAAAGGTTGAATCGTTTATTTTACGTCTGTTTTTGGATGTATGTATTATTTATTTAATACGAAATTATATTTTAAGTCTTTTAGGGGGATATTTAATTTTAAATTTATAAAACGCACATTTTTGTTGTTGTTGTATTCGCTCAATGTTATTAATGTGAATTTTGTAAGATGGAGACCAAACTACTGAGATGTATTCAATCATGCTTCTAACTAGAGATACGTATAATAGTTTAATGGCTTGTAAGTATCACTCGTGAATCACTTGATTTGTTCTAACTGTTTTTCTTCAAGTTGTTTTCCTTCTTCATCTGTTTCTTCGCTCAATCTTCAGGCTTTCCTTGCTGCTCCAATTTATTTCACGCATTGTCTTCATCTATTCTTTCGTCTGTCTGTGCTTAATTTCTAATGGGCCATCTACCTGGTCACATTATTTTATATCTACTATCTGGCAATTTTTCAACATGCCCAACCTGTTTGACATATGACCTATATTGTAGGACCCAAAATTCTCAGACGATTGTTATGTGCTCAATTTTCTTGTATGGCTTCAAACATTATTTTCCACGCTCTGAAAAGACTTCGTTTTCCAATTTTTCCTTACTAATTTTCATCAATTGTCATAATTCATATTTTTCATGTGAGTTATACTTGATAACTGCACTATACGCGCATTTTTCCAGAATTATTACTATGTTTGTTAGGTTTTAAAGACATCCAATTGATTGAACGTATCAATGAAGTGGAAATTAACCCACTTTCAGATACCCCATTAACCTAAAACTCGACAGATAAACTCGATGTCAATGATAAAAAAAAAATTGGATGATTTATAGAGCGCCGTGTTAGTGAAAAATCACCTCAAGGGTGACAATGCATTCTATCAACTTTTAGCGGTAATCACGCACGCGCAGGCTGACATATACGATTTTTTTTTAATTCGACGATATTAAAGCACTTTGATATAAGAAATAAATTTAGGGCTTACCGACTTGGAATTAGACTGATTCCAATGACTGGATATAAAATATTCAAACCAAATATATATTTTTTTCAAAGTTTTAAGGGACATTTCAAAATATATGTATTATATACAAAACAATTTTGTTTACGTGTAACTTTTTAATTTATCTTTTTTTTTCAGTTCCAGAGGCGAAAAACGAAAAGTAAGAAATTACATATATCTCTTAATGACTGACTTCTCTATGAATCGCAGTAGGAGTTCGATGCAAAGCATAATTCGGATCGTCGAGTGACTCACTGGATGCGATTTTGTGCCCTTTTCTATTTCTCTCAAAACTATTATTTCATCAGTTTGGCATGACCGTATCTCACTTTCTTTATTACTTTTACATTATATCGATAAATGTGTGCAAGTGTATCTATTATTAAATACATTTATAATAAATACTATAATGTTGACTGTGCTAAATATCTTTTCAGTTCTGGATGTGTGCTTCCAAGTTTTCCAAAGAACGGCCAATACAGTACGGCGAACCTCGAAGAAAAGCTGGTTCCGGGAGAATTGGCGCTTCCCTTTACCGTACTTTTGTACTCTTGCGACAATAACCATGATATGTCAACTGGGAGCATTGTGTCTGTTTGCCACAGGAACAATACCTGGTCTATCTCACCTGTTTGCTATAGTAAGACAATTTTGAGAACATATTTTTTCAGTTCAATTTCAACATTATTTTGGAAGCGGGTGACAGTTTAAATGAGTTTTTTTTTTTAAATGTGTTATTTTTTAACACTTCAAATACCCCTTCGTATTGCTGATGTCCCTTTTGTAATGCAAGCCAAATCTTCAGTGAAAGAGCCATCTCATTTTTTCACGCACCAAATGGGAGTTCTTGTTGTTTGGAATCAGTGAGATAGCTGAACTTTGTCTATTATACGTAGGAAAAAATATTACACTCCTCTTATATGCGTTGATGCCTTATCAACTGCACATATAAAAATCCTTTTGAATACTGGGCCCTTTATCTCCAGTATTCCTTAAACTGTTTGGTTTTGAAAACACGTAAGGACTTAGTAAACGAAAGGTTTGCTGCTTGAATATAAAATAGTACAATGGAAAATTAGATCTAGCCCATAGGCTGATTAATGAAGAAGTGGCGCTTTCGTGGCCGAGAGCGCATTAATAAGACTCGCGATCGTGAATCTCCGCTCTCGTTCGGTAAAACCCGAACTCCTACCTCAACACTTGACATATTCTAAAGGAATGTTATGTGGAGGAAAATGAAGGAGAAAAAGTTCTGGGAATCTGGTGGTCATTTATTATTCATCTTTATTAATTTTTGACTTACAATTTGTTTTATTCTATGCCAGTCTCACTAGGAGAACCTGTGTTGGGAGCAGGTAGTTAGCATGAGTAGTTTATAATAATAACATATACAAAATTCAAATAATAACACAATATTACAAGTAACAGTTAATCATCAACGTAACATTGAAAAAATAAATACTTAAGTTAGTTTTGATAAAATCTTTGATATTGGATCTGTTTTGGCTGGTAATCCAGGACTTTGTGTCAGATTTATATTTAAAATGCATTGTGTTTTGTCTAATTGCCAGTGGAAGTGTATTCTATAGTTTTGTTGCAAAGTATCTAAAATTTATTTGGCCAAATGTTGTTTTAGCAAAAGGGATAAGTAGGAGATTATGCCCTTTGTTTCTAGTATCTCGAGCAGTTTGGACATTTTCGAAGGTAGTTCGGTGTTTGAAGAAGTATGCTAATATGTTTTTGGCATAAATTTGTCTAATGTCCAAAACATAGATTCTCCCAAGGATTTCAACCGAACTGCTTGTGACCGGTAGTTTTAATATATTCTTAATAATTAGTTTCTGATACTTAAATATCGGATCAATGGCGGCAGCGTTTGCTCCTCTCCAGGCTATAATACCATATTCGATTAGAGATTGACATAGAGCATAGTAAATTGTTTTGAGTTGATTCAAGTTTATAAAGTTGCGAATATGTCTAAAGAAGTATATTGATTTTCTGTAGTTTGTTTGCTGTTGTGATAATATGTTCTTTCCACTTTGAATTGCTGTCAAAGATAATAAATACCGTTTTTGATTTTAGTCACCCGTTCTTAGTTTGGGCAATCACATATATTAGCATCAGTCAGGAGGCAAGCACGCATTTTTATTTTATTTACTGGGATACTAGAATGGATTTATGCTAAACTCAACGTATTTAGTTTGATAGGAGATGGTACGAAATTAAATTGTACTGATATAATCTATGTATTGCATATGTATGTATACACTATTCTTATCTTATTTCAGAAAGGTGCAATTTGAAAATATCTTATACCGTGAAGCACGATTGCTACACCTCTTCCCACTCTAAGATACCGTGCAATCAACCCCTTCCGCATGGCTCTCGCGTCCACTCAAGTTGCAAACCTGGACACGTGCACAGGACAAACCTTGATATTGTGACTTGCCAGAATGGACGGTTCGACACCAAAAAGCCAATTTGTAAACCAGGTAAACACTACGCCAACTGTAGTTGTTTTATACTTTTTTTGTGATCCCAATCCGGCTCGAAGGACCAAATTGCGAACTCTGTCCAACCTCACCGGAACAGCACCATGTCTGGCGAACATTTTATGGTATCGTTTTTCAGATGTTCGTAAAAATGCGACATCGTTAAATTGGATAAATCAAAACAGGATAGGGTTAGGTGAGGTTAATTGAGATTAGGTTCAGATTGCATTGGTATTTTGTATGTTTATTGTTATACTTAGCTCTTTATTCTCCACCGACACCGACTCCAAAAATAACAATCGTACGAAATTATTTTTTTTACTTTTTAGTGCATTTTTTGAAGTCGTTTTTTGTTTTGTTAAAATTTTTGTTTATATTAAACGGCTTCGAAAAGGAGGAGGTTATCAATTCGACGGTATTTTTTTATGTTTGTTATTTCAGAACTTTCGATTGGGTGAACCGATATTGATGATTTTTTTATTAGAAAGCTGGTGCTTCCCGTGTGGTCCCATTTTAATTTGGTCCAGTTCTGACAGTGGAATCCATGAGAAAATCATATAGACAAATGGACGAATAACTCAATATTAGGCCAACAGATTTCGATGATTCTTTTTTTGAAGTAAAACTTCTTTACGCACGGTCGTCACTAAAAATCAAAAAATAAACAAAAATTTTAACAAAACAAAAAACGACTTAAAAAAATGCACTGAAAAGTTACAAAATAATTTCGTACGATTGTTATTTTTGGAGTCGGTGTCAGCCAAGATCTCCACATCTCACCTATAACTACCTACGTACATATGTAGTTACAATCGTACGAAATTATTTTTTTACTTTTCAGTGCATTTTTGAAGTCGTTTTTTGTTTTGTTAAAATTTTTGTTTATATTAAAACATATTCATATCATTTTAAATATTTTCAGTTTTGAAAAACCTATTATAAAAGTTAAAAAGCGTAATTATTTTGAATTCTCTTCATTAATGTTCTTTTTATGGAACTCACGCAGAAATTACTAGGGGATGGATTGTGGTGCTGTTTTGAAGTTTTACTTTCCTTGCAGAAAGTTGCAATAGTGTTTCATTTTTGAATTAAAACTTCTTTACGCACGCTTGACTTGGCGAGTAAGCTGGTGAATGCGGGACGAAAGTCATTGAATCAATTATGATATCGACTCCGGCTTTAGTGGTCTGGTACATATAAATCATGGCATCCCAAGAGAAATGGGCTATCGTTGAAATTGTTTCAAATTTTGGAAGGCAGAATCCACTGGAGCGATTTAGGTCCAAATTTGGACCGTTTTTATTTATCAGCGATTGATATCGTTTCAAAATTGGACCACATTTAACAAACCTACAAATATGAGATAAACGGTGAAATTTAGGTGGATTCAATAGCTTTACACCGCAGTAAGCAGTTTATATGTTTCCCTATTAATATTTTGAGGAATGATATTAATTAAATCGAATGGCCAAATCAAAAACTGAACCCCAATCGCTCCAGTGGATAGCAACACACATAGTTTCCACATAGTTTCTAGACTCAGAGAATCAGTTTCCTCAAATAAGTCAATATGGTGCATGAACCTTGCATAGGTTCCATGCTTCCGCATATAAAAATACCTGAGGAATTTCTTCCGGATTTGCTCCAACTTGTCAATGTACTTCTGGTGGTACGGTGCCTAAACGTCGATCGCGTACTCCTATTTGCTATTCAGTATGCCATCAAATAATGCTGTTGAGAGGAATCACAGGTTACTGTTGTTTTGTTGTTTAGTGTGCGGTCTGGAGAAGTCATTCGCCATCAGGCACATGGTGAATGCTCCTGTGGTCATGCAAAAAACCTTCCCTTGGCACGTAGGCATCTACCAGTTCAACCCGATCAGTCGCGCGATGAACCAGATCTGCGGAGGAAGCATCATACACGTCCGTCTCGTCGTCACGGGTAAGACTTTTTTAAAACAATGCAATTGGGGGTTAAGCATAGAGAAATCGATAAGTTTACAATATCGGATCGATATCCGTAACTTCCGATGATTTCATATCGATATACCGATCACGGTTTCACTGTTGAACCGACAATTACAAGGAATAAATAGGAGATCGATATACGCTGGCATCACTGGAGGTGTTTTCAAAGAATTCACGTTCCGAAACGTCAATCGCCAAACAATTATGTAAAAATATTAATAAATTGACAATGTTGAATTGAAATACAAAACCTTAGTTTGGTTTGGCAGTCGGCATTTACTTTTTGACACTAAACGGGAGTTAATTAGTTTAAGAGGTCTTTAGTCAAATTTCAACCACTTCCGTTTCTCAAAGATCACGTCTTAGATGCATTTCTTAAGTCTACGGATCACGTATACCTACGACTTCTTTCAATTTTAAGAGCTTTGTTAATTCAATCCGTTCAATAAATAAGTCAGTAATGTTGCGTAACGAACGACATTATATAAACTTGTGTGTATATTTACAGTTAACCAAAGCTTATCTGAATTTACGGAGGACGCGCTAAAATTTATCAATCGCTGGTCGGAATATCTGTTACCAATCGTAGACCGTGCTCGCTAATATTGATAACTGACCATAGATGACGGATTCCATCAATATCAATAGTCCACTTAAAATCTACATACAAGAGTTGGAAATGGGTACCGCCGCCACGGGAACCATTTATTGGATAACCAAAACCTCTGCCATAGGTCACCCCAAGTCGTTCGCTACTTTTGGTGACTTAGCAGGGGTGCTCGGTTTCATGGGGGTTTGCCTCACCTGTTGCGTGGTGGGCCGGATCGAGAAAGACAGGTTGAGGGAAGCCTTTTGACTTCTACATCTGGACTCTCTTAACCCTTCATCTTGCACCGCAATTGGAAGGATGGATCCGTGCGTCTGTCACTCCTGGATACTGACCCTCATATTCCTACCCACCTCTCACACCTTTTCCTTCCTCTCAGAACTTCCTCTCCTTCCTTTCTTTAAAAAGACCCTACACACAGCATCCCCTAATATGACATAGGCCATAAAGGAAATTATTTTCCTCAGGGCCTCCTGTGTGGAGCTAATGTAAAAAATATGGAATAGTCTACATTTCAATTGTGTGTTATCGATTCAATGGCTAAAGCTTGTATCGCGCTATACTTTTTTGTGAATTCCAATACGTTTGTGTGAATTACAATACGTTTGTGTGAATTTCAATACTTTTGTGTGATTTTCAATACTTTTGTGTGAATTTCAATACTTTACTGTTAATTTCAATACTTTGGCATGAATTTTAATACTTTTGAATCAATTGGGTTCAACTGATGAATCAAATTTTTTATACAGTTATCCACTTTGTAGCGAATGAAAATGTCTGACCGCGGATTCCTGTTCTTGATCACAT
The DNA here is from genome assembly GCA_917563855.2 of Limnephilus lunatus. Lineage (NCBI taxonomy): Eukaryota > Metazoa > Arthropoda > Insecta > Trichoptera > Limnephilidae > Limnephilus > Limnephilus lunatus. The sequence continues at coordinate 42,988,001 of OU830603.1, read as the reverse complement.
CGAATACATCGATCACTAGCGCACATCACTACTATAGTCTGACACCTCAGCAAGAGAGCTACTTTTGCTTCAGTTAGAAAATAGCTGTACTTGGAAGCTGACGTAGTGATGTGCACTATTGATTAAATTTGATGTGATCAAGAACTGGAATATGGTGTCAGATGTTTAATTATTATAATGTTAAGAAATTTATAAACTAATGTTTAAGACAGGATTTTTGGGCATTGCACAAAGGGTAACAATTATTATAAGCAAATATTATTAGCCTGAAACACTCATCTAAATTTAAAAAGATACATGCAACTGACGGGACTTGAACCCGTGTCCTTCTGATATCCGGTCAACTGCTCTTTTATCCACTGAGCTACGGCGGCTTATCTCCTACCCGCCAAATAATTAAATAATATAAACTAGTGTTTCATTCAACAATCCACCTGCAAACAACCAACTTTATTTATATGAGAAAGGCATTGTAAGTGCTAGATCTCCCACTAGGTGGCGTCAAGACAAGTTATGTCTCAATTTTTTTGGTGAAGCTATACTTTAACACGTCAAATATATATTTTTTTTTAAATTTATGAACTAATGTTTAAGACAATATTTTGATGCATAGAACTAAGGGTTACAATATTATTATAAGCAATAATCATTAGTCAGAAACACTCATCTAAATTGAAAAAATCTTCCGAGAAAAGATACATGAAAATTACAAGAAAATTACAAGAAAAATGTAATAAGCAGTAATTTATGAATGAAATACTAGTATATATTGAATTATTTGATGGGTAGGAGATAAGTCGTCGTAGCTCGATGGATAAAAGATCAGTTGATCGGATATCAGAAGGACACTGGTTCAAGTCCCGTCGGCGGCATGTATATTTTCTCGGGAGATTTTTTCAATTTAGATGAGTGTTTCAGGCTAATAATTATTGTATTTTTATTTTTAGCTTTATGAGTAAAAACTCTAATTATAATATGTAATTAAATTAAGACAATATTAGCGAAACTCAATCAAAATCTGAAGAGAGAAAAATCAGAAAAAGATATTGGTTCCACTGGGACTCGAACCCAGATACCTTAGCATTCATGGCCAATGCTCTACCTATTGAGCTATGGAACCCATTTCCAATTCGGTCATTTTTAACTGTATCATAATTCGACTAAGAACTACCAACACTATCTTCATTTTCTTAACGCGTGCGTTATATATGTGCGTCATATTTGTCAATCTCATATTTCAAATTTCGGAATTCGGTACTTAGCAATCTTATCATCGAATAATTCCTTTCCCCGTATTATTGACAACTAACTTTTTCATTGGAAACAATAGTTCCAAGAACTGGTTTGTTACCTAAATAGTGTCTATATATTCGATTTTATTCGTATGGAATATCTGTTAACCTTTTTTGTAGGGTCTAAATAAGTAAATAGGTATTCATTTTTTATTAGAACAACTCTCTTTTTATAACTTTCGATGGTTAATCCAATTATTTATGATTGTTAGTAATATCTTCTTCAATGATGTATTGCATTGATGTGAATAAAATTCAAAAGTTATAAAAGTAATCTAATAAAATTCTAATTTCTTTCAATTAATTTACAAACTACTTTTTTTCTTTTGTTGTGTGTTTTCTGCTTCATATTGTCAGAACACTATTAATGTTATTTGATTTTGTTCCCGGCAGCCGCACATTGCTTTTACGACGAGCAGTCGAACACCCAAAAGCCAACTAAGTATTTCCGAGTGGCCGCTGGGAAATTCTACAACGCGTGGGACCACAAGCTGGAGAAAAACCACGCCCAAGTGCAAAAATCTGAGGTATGCTACAATTAAAAAAATCATAAGCTGCGTTCCACTACTTTTTTAAATGGTTTTATTTAAAAAAAATGCTGCACACAGCAACGAAAGTGCACTGAGGAAGATAATTCCCCTCAGGACGTATGTCATTTGGAAATGCTGTGTGGTGGATCTTTTGAGGAAAGGAAGAACATGAAGCTCTAGGAAGGAAAAATGTATAAGGGATTTGTAAGAATCTGAGGTTTAGTGTGTCCAGGTGATCCGCCGCTAAGAACTCCACAAACCTCACTCCGTCAATATAGCTTATGAAACTGCCTCTAAGTAAATGTGGATATTTTCCTCATGACCACGTGGAACTCTCCAATAAATTGAATGCTGTGTTTTCTATATTTCTTGCAATTTTTTTTATTTATTTATTTATTCAACGCCCAGAGGGCTTTTACAGTAATACAGTAATATTAATAACATATAACCCATTTAGGTATTTAAGATCCTTCTCCACGATAAATACGGGGGCTCCGAGCAACACTACCAGGATGATGTAGCGGTGGTGATACTGAAGAAACCCCTCGACTTCAGCAACGCGGTTCAGGCTGTCTGTTACGACCTGTACGACGAGGAACGAAACAGATACCAACTGGCACCCAACAACATTGGGAAGGTTTGTCAGTTTTTAATAATTGTCGTGATTGACTTTTTGGGTTGATGAGTTTCATTTTGGTGTTGTTACTATTGCCAAAGTTTCAAACTGCTTTGCAGAGTCCATCGCCAATATTTCCTGTCATCTGGAGTTCATGCCCTTAGAAAAACAAGTTTCTATCTGAAATTTGTGCCAAAATTGACTTTTTTGAACCAATTTTTTAAAATTTATTTACGAGTTCTCTCCACATGACCAGCCAATCGCGGTTTATAAGACAACGGAATCGTTTTAATGATGTTTTCGTATTTTAAAACAATATAATGTGATATTTTGCCCTTTTTAAACGACTTCGTAAAAGAGGAGGTTATCAATTCAACGGTATTTTTTTTTGTTTGTTACCTCAGAACTTCGATTGGGTGAATCGATATTGATGATTCTTTTTTTATAAGAAAGCTGGTGCTTTCCATGTGGTCCCATTTTAATTTGGTCCAGTTCTGACAATGGGATCCATGAAAAAACCATATATGTCTTAAATTTGCAATTAGTTTAAAAAAATGCACTAAAAAGAAAAATAATAATTTCGTACGATTGTTATTTTTGGAGTCGGTGTCAGCCAAGATCTCCACATCTCACCTATAACTACCTAGGTATGTAGTTACCTTGGCTGACACCGACTCCAAAAATAACAATCGTACGAAATTATTTTTTTTCTTTTTAGTGCATTTTTTTAAGTCGTTTTTTGTTTTGTTAAAATTTTTGTTTATTAACCATTCGTTGTTTCATTCTTCATTTGCTTCTCGTTTGAATTATGTTAAATTATTTATGTTATGATGTATGTATTCATAAAAAATAAATATTTCTTTAGATAGCAGGCTGGGGACTGACTGAAAAACATGAGATTTCCAATGAGCTACGGACTCTCAGCCTGCCAGTTGTAGAGAGAAGTGTGTGTACCAAAGAATTAAGTAAATATCACTTCACAGGATTTCTTACTTCTGACAAGTTTTGTGCAGGCTTACTGAATGGTTTGTATATATTAGTTATTTTCGATTTTACAAATTTCCTATCGTCAAGGCAGCGAAAATGCCAATATTCCAATGCGTATTTGAAATTTACAAATATTTCATCAAAAATTTACAAAAAATTAATGAAGTAAATAATTAATAAAGTTTAAAATAAAACAATAACTTTGTAAACACCACTTTTATTTTTTATATACTTTATGCCGACCGGGTTTCGCTACAACCGTAGCTTCTTCAGGGCAGTACAATCTCTCTACAGGAGATTGTAATGCCCTGAAGAAGCTACGGTTGTAGCGAAACCCGGTCGGCATAAAGTATATAAAAAAAAGTGGTGTTTACAAAGTTATTGTTTTATTTTAAATTATAATGTCACATCACAAAGTAACTGCTTCATATGAACAAAAATTAATAAAGTTTTGAAATTCACAAACATTTTGACATTAAAAAAATTATTTTCGAAAATTTCAAATTCATGAAAAATTCAAATCTGAAAAGTTGAAATTTTATACAAAAATTTCAAATTTGTTAAAGTTCAATATCTACTAATATTGTTAATAATTATTAATTTTACAAATATTTCAATTTAAATTTGAAATTTTTGTAAATTTGAAATTTTTTTTGTAAATTTGAATTTTTTGTAAATTTCGAAATTTTTGTAAATTTAAAATTTTTGTAAATTTAAAATTTTTGTAAATTTAAAATTTTTGTAAATTTAAAATTTTTGTAAATTTAAATTTTTTGTAAATTTGAAAATTTTGTAAATTTCAATTTAACAAAATTTCAAAATTTACAATGTAGATATAAAATTTTCAAAATAACAAATCAGAATTTACAATGTTGGTATAAAATGTTCAAAATACAAAAATTTCAAATTTAAAACAATTTCAAATTTTCAAAAATTTCAAGTTTACCAAAATTTCAAATTTACACAAATTTCGAATTTACAGTAAATCCAAATTTACATAAATTTCACATTTACAAAAATTTTAATTTTCAAAAAATTTCAAATTCACAAAAAATGTCAAATTTACAAAAAATTCAACCATTTTTTTTTTAATTATACATAAGTTTTATTTTCGTTATTTCTTCTTTCTTTAGCCGACGTTTCGGACAGCGTTGCAGTGTCCATCATCAGGGCAGATCGGGCATATCCGACAGATGAGTGACACACACCCCAAAAACAAATAACGGAAATGCTTTTGGTCGTGAAAATCTAAAAACGTATCTGATACATAAGTTGTCGCATTTCCAGGGTCCGCCGTGTGCCAGGGCGACAGCGGTGGAGGGCTGGTATTCCCCGAGAAGTATACCGAGCGAGACCGCTGGTTCCTTCGCGGCGTAGTCAGCAATGGCCCCCTCAACGACAACAAGACCTCCTGCCGCCCCAACACCTACACCGCCTTCACTGAGATCTTCAGCGTAAGGGACTGGCTAAGGAAGGTCATCACACCACTGATCGGATACTGAATCGAAAGCTCGTCTGCAATGGTCTTTCACTAGCAAACCAATTCTTGTGATTCAATCGGAGATCTAAGCTGTAAAGTTCAAGAAAACATTTGGTTTCATTTGTTGATCGTGTTTGTTGGTAAGATAAATCAACGCAGATACGAAACAGACTAAAAGACACAGTGTAACGGGATTACTAAATAAATGCATAATTTTAACGGTGAATAAAATTAGTTTTTTTATTTTTATTTTAGGTACAATCAATTTGCGAACATGAAACGTATTTGATAGCAGTTCAAAAATTGTAAAAGAGATTGTAATAAACTTGTATGGGTTCAACAAGTAACAGATTACACCTGTGTCTATCATTCCAAATGAAATTTAAGTGTTCTTACCCTTCATTTTATTAAAAGGGTTTGGACGAGTATTTTCTGCCTCTGGGTTAACTAAACTCTAAAACTGACAGTTTACGAAGCGTCTCTTAGGTTAGTCCACCAAGAAGTTCACTTGGAATAGCGCGTAAGAACCGGAAAACAACTTGCAATCTAAGAGTTAAAACTTTTATCAGTTATCACAGCTCTGATATCCCTTCCAGAGATCATATCTTTAAGCCTGAGCGGCGCTGGATGAAAAACTAACCAATAGCATCTCTCGATCTAATAAGTACGAGACGAAGCAATGTGGGAATGAGAACGTATTCGAGATAAAGAACTAATGAATATATATACGCCCGGATATCTTCATAAAAATTACAACAAATAATTGTTTATAATATATTTAATTCATCAATATTATACCAATTATTACCAAGATTACAAATTACAATATTACGTGGCAATATTGGCTTCAGTCCGTAGTGCACGTATTTTTAAATTGTTCAATTCAACTATCACAAAGCTGCCTTTATACGCATTACATTAGACAAAAATGCTACTGTACTATTGAAGAAATGATTCTAAACTGTAAATTTTGTAATTATCAAATAGATTAAGGTTTTTATATTTAATGACTGAAAGAATACGATTCACTGATCACTGTCAAAATACAAAAGGGTTAATAAAAATAATTATTAAGTTTCAACAAGTGTATAATAAATAATAACTAACTACCCGCCCCTCTCCTGCTTGACACCTGTGCAGGGCTGTTCAACTAATTAACATTATTTATAAATAAATAAATTAAGATTTAATAAAATCATAAGTCACCGTGAGCTCCAACGACAACGCATGGCAATTCGGCATTCTTAACTCTTTTTAGTATTTATTGAATCAAAGATGTTATAAATTAATAAAACTGGTTGATAAACACAGCATCTCCAAATATGACATGGGCCCTAGAGGAAATTATTTTTCTCATGCCTTCTGCGTGTAACCTTTTTTGCATTGCTGATTTCGAACACGTGTCCTCTGAATACAAAAGACCAATCGACTGCTAGACTGGGACTGGTCAGTAAAATTGATAATCCGTTCAAGAAAGAATTACGTAATTTTAAAATGATTGATCGATTTCACCAGAAGAATTTATTTTATTATTGTATATTCAGTGAGTTTTGCAATACGCCTCTGCCGGAATTCACATTGCTCGGGCCGCTACTATATATGCTTTGTTATGTATTAGGAGGAGAGGATTAAAATTCCAGTCAAACAGGTATAGTATAACACTTCTTGATAACCTCCAAAGGCAAAACTTGAGGAACGCAAATAATGAGGAACTCCAATCAAACTTTTTTTTATTTGTTTATCTTAAAATTGCTACATATTATAATATTACTGGTCTTCCATTAAAAGCATTAGCTTGTGGATGGAAGAAGAGTTTACATTTTTTCATATATGTATAAATACAGTCACGTGTACAGTTAATACAATGCAGTTAATACAGTTAATACATTTAATATATGTACAATTACTATTTACTATAGTCATGTATTTCAATATATAGGTGCAGTTAATACAGACACGTGGCAATCAGACCCGTAAACTAAAAGATACAAACATAGATGTATTCAGTAAGAAGAAAAATAAGTGTGACATTCTCTAAAATACTTTTTGATGGAGTTCAACAATTGAACTTTGTTTCTTATGCTTCTGATTTCTATTGGTAGGTTATTGAAAAAGAATTTTCCTTGGTGAGTATAATGGTAGTATAATTATTATTTAACTGGTAGTTCCGTGAACAGCAGACCTCGCGTCCAAAAAAGCGTAATTTTAATTTTATTTTTTGCGTTTTTTTCGTAAAAAAAATTATTGTAAAAAACCTCGTCAAAAAGATTTTATTATATTTTTTAAACATTGAAAATAGATTATTATTTTCAAAAAAAAAACTGAAAATCAACTTTATATTTATTTTAAAATATCAGGATAATAAATCAAAACCAAAATTTCCCCTGATAAAATACATTATTAAAATAAAAATACAGAATAACACAGTTTGTCCAAAGAAACGTCACTGCGCTAATGACATTTAATTTTTCAATATTTTTTCATTGGCTAACAAAATGTCGAAAATGAGAAGGTAGGCTAAAGAAGGAAGTAGCGCAACACGGCATAACATCCCAAAAATAAATAACGAAAATACTTTTGGCCGTGAAAATCTAAAAAAGTATCTGAATAAAACTTTCACAGAATTGCAAAATAAACTTTTAAAATTAATGATTTGTTTAAATTCTGTGAAAAAGGAGGTTGTTGAGATTTTCGATATTTAGTTAGCCATTTGTCTGAAAAAGATTGAAAACTTAAATGTCATTAGCGCAGTGACGTTTTTTTGGACAAACTGTGTTATTCTGTTTTTTTTTAATGTTACGTAAAATATAAGGTTTTTAAAATATCATTAAGTAGGTAGGTTCTTAAATATCTAGGTATAAAATATATAATATCAGGGGAAATTTTGGGTGTTGCGCTACCTCCTTCATGAGAAGGTAGGCTAAAGAAGGGGGTAGCGCAACACGGCATAACACCCCAAAAACAAACAACGAAAAAGTTTTATTCAAGTCTGTTATTATTTCAGTTATGTGAAATCACTGGCCATTATGAATTTAATAACAGAACTTGAATATAACTTTAGGTACATAACTTTAATTAACTTGATGAATTGTTCACTTTCCTTCTAAGGACCAGCTGTTTCGCAGAAATTCATGCGTGATAAAGTCATCAAATGGTCACTCACCGCCATTTTGTTTTATTGACAAAAAGATCCCCTCTAAGTCCATTTCAGCTTTTGAACACATTGTGATCAGCAGAAGATATTTTTAACTCGTCCACTCATTACAATTTGTTAGAATAATATTTATAATAATAACATTTATTTCTCAACCGATTTTCACAAATTTATACATGTTGTCGTCTACTTAACATTGATATATTGACAAATGGGTCACTGCTCAGCTATACACTCAGGATTTCTCTCGGAATGCAGCTGGTTTTCAGCAGTGCCTCTGAATCTGAAATATTTATTTATTTATTTATTTAATATAAGAATATTGTACATTGTATATTATTTTTGTGTAATTTCAACCGCCATGAAAGGCCAATATAGAAAAAAAGCTAGAATCGGCGTTTAACAGTATTCTTTCATAAATTTCAGAAAAAAATATGGTGGTGAATGGCCACTAACGAGAATGTTACATTTGAATTTTTGCGAAATAACTGTACCAAACCCTTCAAAAATTTTGCATTTTTTTCAGATGGTGAAAATATTTTCGCATTAAAATGAAATGCAAATATTTGGAATATTTCTGAGCACATTCAAAAACTAAAAACTGTTTTAGAAAGGTGATAAAATACGCTTTTAAATTATATAATTCGAAATAAACATATATTTTTTTAATTACAAAATTCTTGCTTACAAACATAAAAAAGTTTTCAAAATGGCTCACCTTACGTTTTTTCTTACTTAAGTTACTGATAATAAAAAAAAACAAAAACACACACATACATCTTTTATTAGACAAATGTATAACAAACACACATTTTTACCTCACTTTTTGTCGCTCTATGAAAAATAGTTTATAAAAAATTCCCGAAGATAATTTTTTTTTTCAATTTGTAATTCAAAACTTTGTACACATAAAAGTGTATATTTTACTTTTCTATGGCTATTTTTTAGATTGGAATATAAAGCGTGGTATTTTTCCTTTCTAACGCTGAGTAGAACATATTTCTCACTATGATAATAAGGGAGTTACAGCGTTTTCTATGAGACCTATGTGCGTTGGGACAAATTTGGTATCCTGTTATTAAACGCAAAACTCGCTTGAATAATAAAAATTAATAATTTTAAAATGTGATGTGAAAATGTCGTGTTTTTTGGACTTTCTTATTCGCATTTTTTCTATATTATGGTACCTGTGGTGAACGTATGTCTTGCGGTATGAAAGAGACATGCGTGTATGAGTGAGACAACATGAGGAACGTATAAAAGGGTGTGATTGTTGTCCATTCGTCCTCTTACCATCAGACTTCCTAAGAATTACCATTGTACCTTATCCCGGATTAAACACCACTAGACTACCTACGTATTATTATTGACAAGTCACCTTGCACTGAGATCATCATCAGAGAAATCTGGATCCATCATAAAAGGGAATCCAGAATACATGGGATAACCGGCCACGGTCATCACAGTAGGTACCTACCTGGCTGAAGATAGTATGAAAATAGAATTGCAATTGATATTGTAACGTTTTTTTCGACAAATTGTTTCGATAATTCAAATCCATAAAAAGGTCAATAGATGTCGCACAATAAAATAAAAATGGATGTATTTTTTCAAGACACTATCTAGATTTTTGGGAAGAATCTCTAAATCACACGTTGAAATACCAGCCGATAAAATTATATGTCAAGAAAATGAAGATAATGTTGGTAGTTCTTAGTCGAAGTGTAATACAGTTAAATATGGCAGAAGGGGATATGATTGAAATAGCTCAGTAGTTAGAGCAGAGCCTCGGCAAGGTTAAGGTTCTGGGATCAAATATTCGCTTGAGAGTCTTTATGACCAAAAAAAAATGCTAAGAAATCCTATGATTTCACGAGACATTTAGATTTTGGTTTATTAAAGAATTGAAATTTGGATACACAATTTGTACTGTGTACAGAAGTACTTGTTAAAAAGATTGGGAACCCATTAACAACTTGAGTAGGTATGTTGAGAGGATGGATACGGTAAGGAGGAGAAAGAGACGCAAAGAAGAAGATATCTGGCTATTCGTATGACGTCACTAAACACGGTTAATGTCATTTCAAGACAAGTTTCGATTCTCAACACAGAGGCGATTCCGAGAATAACTCTGAAACGTGCTGCAAATATACAAATTGTTTCGGTGGCGCTGACCCGTAAAAATCACGGGACATTATAATTCCAATTTCTAAAATGACGATTAAAATAGTTTAGTTTTGAGAAGGAACGGAAGATTATCCGATTCTCATTCGAATAAATGAGGAAATTTCTTTTTTTGGAAAAATGGGGGAATTGTTGAAACCACAGTTTTGATGGCATGGTCCATTGTATTACGGCGTAGCAGGCTCCCCTGGATTGACCATCAATGTTCCAGTACTCTGCCTAAACATTTGATGATGGAAAAAATATCAACTGAAATAAAACAATAACTTTGTGTATAACCACGATTTATTTTTTTACTATCGACCGGATTCGCTACAAGCACCTCAAGGTTTAAAATTAAAAAGATCAAAAAAATACATTGTGTGAGCTTATGTATACATACAAAAAACTTGTATATTGGTACTAACAAAAATAACTTATATAATATGTGTTCACAATTATGTCCTCTGCGTGCGAACTCTATCTAAATTTCTTTAAATAGACAATAAACAGTGTTAATTTCAAGCGACCTCCCAGGTAAGTATGGGCCTGTTTTAATTCATTTTTAGGCAGCATCGCGTTCATTGGTCAAAATATTGTACATATATTTTCGTATCGGTGATCGATGAACCGGTGTATGCAATTTTTAGCCATAAGTTGTTTTTAATTGTTTGTCTAGCATGTAGTCTTTCTAGATTTTAGGCATGTATGGTAAGTTTGTACAGCGCCCTTGAGGTGATTTTTCACAAAAACGGCGCTATATAAATAGTCCAAATATTATTATTATACATCTTATAAAATAATTCAAAGGAACAGGAATTAAAATCTTTCTTTTTTTTTCTTTTTTTATTATTTCATAAATGTTCATATGTTAGAGTTTTTTGCCATATTTTTAACTGCCATACTAGGCTAATGCCCGTGTTGTGGTTGTCATAAAGGAAATATTATTTTATTGAAACAGATAATAAAATAAAAGAAGAGGAACGAAAAACAAACATGTTTAGAGTTAAATTAAAAACAAATATGAATACAAATAAAAATACAAAACTTAAAATAAGCTGAAAAATAAAGAACAAAAAGTTATTTTATAGATTGAAATAAAAATAGAAATAAAATTGGTAAGTATTCTTCTACACGAGTACATGTTTATTGTCACTTTTGAAATTTATGACATAGTGATAGATAGAAAGAGATGAATTATATCTAATGAGTAGACATCGGATTATATGCATTTGCATATTTGCATATGCAAATGCATATAACTCTCTAATTACGGTGTTAATGCATATTTTAGCCTTTTTTTCCCAATCGTGCATATTTAGCGTTTGAAGACGCATCCATTATACAGAATATCGCCCTGATCTCAACACATTTCCACAAGTTACCAGATACCATAGAGAAATTGAAAACAAAAAACCTTCCTCTATTTAAATCAAAAGAAATACTGGAAACAATGATTGAACTCGCCAACGCTCTTCCCAATTCAATATCAGAAAAGATTCGTGAAAAGTTAGACGCTATTTTGTTTAAAAATCCGAGTCTTGAAGACATAAAGAACATTAATGCCTACATCAACGCCACAGGTCATACCATACCCTGCATAAACTGGTATCTCCAGAAATGGTGCCAATTTTTTTAAATTTTGTCGGATGAAGTCAGTTGACGTAGAGAAGTCGTTTTCGGCGTTTTGGGTGACAAACATCAAAAATTTGTGCTCGAAAATTTGGAAAAATACTTAATTGTATATTGTTACAAAAACTATGCATAATTTTAAGAATATTTCGCTGTTTTTGTATCGTCTTTAATTAAAATATATAAAAATAAAAATGGTTTTTTGATTTTGCATTGTACATATTTTAGGCATATCAAGAGTTTTTAGTGCATATTTCGGCCTTTTTTAGTGCATATTTTGGCACTTTGTTAGTGCATATAATCCGATGTCTACTAATGAGTAACCATATTATATCTACAGGCACAAAACGTCATATGAATAGGTCATTAAGGGTTTTTACGAATTTATGGGAAATATCCCTAATATAGGGCTGTTAGACACATTTAAGTGATTATTAAGGATTTGGGTTTTTGTTTTAACAGCTTTCTTTATTTCGAGTGCTTCTAAATTATTTAGTCTGTTACCATGACCGTTTCTGTGTAAAATGTTATCACCGGTGCTTTGAATGAAGATATGATCTTTGTCAATTAGATTTATTTATTTATTGTTGTTATACGCCCATATGGGCTTTTAAATACATAGATTTTAAAATAATATTTATGTTATCGAGGATAACACATACATAGAATTTATACCAAAAGTTATAAAAGTGAAAATTTTAAGAATATACAAGTAGTTTTTGAAGAATATAGCCTAAAACCCTTTGACAGTATAATATTTGACAATAACACAGAATAAAATATAATTAAAAAAAACATTAAACACATCAACACGTTAAATATATTACACCCACGTTACAATAATTTGTAGGATTCCACAAAGCGTTGGTTTAAATTGCATTTTAGATTATAAAGGGAATCAGCGAATATATCTACAATACCACCAAACTTGTTGCCTAAATCATGCATCCTATTGGTAAGTGAGTGTGATTGATAGTTGGTTGTGTATGTGTTGCAAAAGAATGTTATATTTTGTCTAGTATTCCTTGTCAGTACATGGAGTTTAATAGTAGCAACCATAGAATAATAAAGATGGTTGGCTAATTCCGAAAATCCATTATTATTTAAGGATTTAAAATGCTCTTTGATTGTAATATTGAAATTGACCGTTCTTTTACCTATATAATATACAGGCTCTCGACAAGCCATCCGGGGCTCAAATCCCAGTGTGCGCAAGTAAATTTTGAATTTACTGATTTGTGTTATTTTTAAATTTATTAATTTATAGTATATTTGCGGCACATTCCGTGCTAGAAGATACCCTCACACATGTGGCCCTAAGTGACGGACATACGAATCCCTCCCTCCTACTGTGGTGCAAGCCGGTGGGTCGAGAGAGTCCTGCTGGAGAGGCCAAATGATCTCTCTCATCCGACCTCCAAGACAAACCTCACCCCAAGAATCCGGGCACTCCAATGCAGGGAACCACTTGGGGTGACCTATGGAAAAATGATTTCTGGGGCGGCGGTACCCATACCCTTCTCCCAAATTGAATACCCTTGAAGTGGCTTTAGCCGTGTTTGGTGACTAGATGTGAAAACTCAGGAACATCCACATCTCCATCCCCTCTCCGCTACCATCAGCCTCACAACATACTCCACTTGTGGAGCAAGCAGTTGGGGTTCTTGTCTTTTTTTTATTATTCTTAGGTTTTGTGTTTTAACGATTTGTGTTATTTTTATGCAAAAAATGCTGTGACAAATTACATTAGTACTAATCATTTCGAAACATGCACGTTAAATGAAGAAGAACCCATAAAAATATGTAAAATCATGGGTGGTCAAATTATAGTCCTGGCAGCGTATTTACAATCCCAACCGCGAAATTAAAAAATAAAGTTTCAATGTAAAAATAAAAATTGTGATTTAAAAAAACGCGGTCCATCCTCTCTGCTTACCCTTCTATTAATAACTCACATAAAAAGATAGAGCAACGAAGCGCGTAGGCGACTGAAAAGAGGTAGTGTTTGTAAAGTGATTTATACAATTGGGATTGTAAATACGCGTCCTGGCAAGCGTTAGTTGTGACTTTAGTGGACGCGAGCGGTTGAAGGTTAAATAAAATGAAAACTGGAAAAAGGTTTTTTTTTAAATATTTATTCAAATCAATAATGTACTGTTGTTGTTGATAAATCTAACTACGGCCCTGACCTTTTATTGCCCTCACCGTCCATCCCGCTATCTCATCGCGGCACAACATGCAACCAGCCACTAGTCCTGTATTAACAAATAACTGATATGAATAATCGCTCAATGTCGGCAACGCTCAACGCAGTTAACGAAATAGCCCCAATCGTTATATATATCTATCTGGGTTAACCGGCTTCGCCCAGAACAACATTCAAGAATGTTCTGGAATATTCCAAATTGATGTTCCCGATTTACTATTCCCGAACATTCCACAATTTTCCAGAATGTTCTGCGGAGTTCTGGAATGTTGTAGAATCTCTCAAATACTCTGGCAGGGGTGCCCAGCTCAGGGTGTTGATGTGAGATTGAACTGACGTTCAAACCCACGGCGGATCTTGTTTTATATACCTATACTAATGGGTAGCCCTACCCATACATAAAAGGCTTCAAATGTTCCAGAATAGTGTTCCAGAACATTCCACGACATTCCGGAGTGTTCTGGAATGTTCCACAATTATCTGAGATGTTTCCGAACGTTCCAGCCTATTCCCGTACGTTCCATAATATTCCAGAATGTTCTTTCTTTTTCTTTTTTTTTTTAAAAGAAAGACAAACATTCCCGGGTTACGAATAACCCAACAATGTTTGAAAATCTCCTACTACCACCACAGAAAGCCGAAAATGTTGCTTGTGTTGTGATGGAGGACTTAGCCAGCCGAGGAATCGAACATGCGACGCCCGGGTAGGACCCAAGCGCTATGCCCACTCAATCACTGACCGGCACTGACCATGTGCAGGAATGTTCTGAAACGTGGCGGAATGCTCAAGAATACTCTCGAATGTTCTGGACTGTTCTAAAAATTTCAAGTTGGTGAAACTTCCATCCGTTATATCTTCAAAAACACGCCTTTTTAGGTAAAAACAGGAACCCTCATACTGGAGGGGGAAAAGAGATCTACCACATCACATAACTCCCTTGATCGTACCGGAAACCATTTCGGAGTTTTTTGCCGACCCCGCGTTTTTTGAACTTTCTTTTATAATATTTATATTGATTATTTGGCCAGTTGACGCTAAAATATTCCAAGTATGTAATATAATACTTTTATACTTACATATACCCACAAGTACAACACGAAACATTACTCTATTCCACTGCACTATCATATTAATGCGCAACTGCATTGGGACAAAATACCCAAACTGAAAAATATTTTTTGTAATCAAAAGGTTTAACAATTATTTAGAACGGATATGTGCTACTTTATTTATTTGTAGGTATTTAAAATTATAAAATAACTTAACTTATTTTAATAAATCATGATTTTAGAGATAATTTGGGTAATTATTTGTGAGTACATTAAAAAAAAATTATACTGTTAATTATAAAAATACGAATTATAAAAATAAAAAAAAATCTGTATAATTACTTGTTAAAAGAATTAAATTTATTAAGACTCTCAGATCTAAGAATTATATCCGACTTAACATTTTTGTTAAAAATTGTAAATGGTAGAATAGACAGTCTTGATTTAAATAACCTTATTGAATTCCATATACCCACAAGACTCACTCGTTCTAAAATCCTGTATAAATGCAACAATACCAGGACTGAGTATACGAAACACTCGCTTGTACCTAGGTTGCATGAAGTTAGTCATAGATATGCAGATGTGGCAGATCTATTTAACTGCACGGACGGTAGGTAACAATAATCAATATTAATTTTATTTGTACGATTTTTGTACGTAATTGTATCTCTGGTGTCACTTCTCAATGAAATGGCTCAATTAACTGTCATATACACTTTTTTATTACATCTAATATTTTTCTTATGATTTTGTGACAGGCAATCAGTGTTTATGGTATATTTATATTAAATAAATAAATAAAAATTGGGAAAGGCAGGATAGGATATCATAATAATTCTAGGACGTCCGGGGAAGACATAGAACGATCAAGTGAATCATATACTTGAGTATGTATGAGACGACGTACAAATGAAAATAACAAGAAATATGTGGCGAAACAGATTTTTATGGTGCTCTATCCTGTGGAGAACTGATTGTTAGTTAACTGTTAAATTAGGTAGGTATTCAGCAAGTTCATTTTCGCTTAATACCTACCTAATTTCAATTTGGGAGATGGGTATGGGTACCGCCGCCACGGGAACCATTTATTGGATAACCAACAACCCTGCCATTGGTGACCCCAAGTGGTTCGCTACGTTAGGTGATTTAACAGGGATGCCCGGGTTCATGGCATGAGGTTTGGATAGGTCTTGGCGGCCAAAGCGCCTGCCCACCTGCTGCAAGACGGGCAGTATCGAGAGAGACTTTTTTTTACATGAGCTCCACACAGGAGGCCCTAAGGAAAATAATTTCCCTCAGGGCCTATATCATATTTGGGGATGCTGTTTGGAGGTTTTTTTAAGGAAAGGAAGAAGAGGAGAGTTTTGGGAAGGAAAGGGGTTTAAAGGGTGGGTAGGAATCTGGGATTCACTGTGTCCCGGTCATCCGCCTCCAAGACCTAGACCATCCTCACCCCTTGACCCTTAGCACCCCTGCTAAATCACCAAACGTAGCAAACCACTTGGGGTGAACTATGGCAGAGGTGTTGGTTATCCAATAAAGGTTCCTGGGTCGGCGGTACCCATTCCCTCATCTCTAGCCGGAATCTCTCGACCCATCGCCTTGCACCGAAGGGATGGATTCATACGTCCATCCTTTCTGGACACACTGTAGCAGTCGGCACACTCTTCAACTTCCAGAATTGTCCAAATTTCTACACTCCGACATTGGTTTTCTGTAGTGTGTAAACACCAGCTGCTGTTGGTTGGCTGACGGGCGCGCAGTTACAACCAGAGAGCACTTGAGGCAACTCACCAGCAAAGATCGAAATCGACGCAATTGATCGATCACCATAACACGAATATGTGCTTAGCATGGCTGTCGAAAAATTCCAGTAATTATGCAACTATCAAAACCATGAATACTGAAAATTTAAAAAAAAACCAAAAAACGCATGCCGGGAACTCGTTAGTCTGCCAATAAATACTGTGGAATGATATTTCGTTCGAATTTGTGCCACAACGTTATTTTTAACGCTTGTGTTGTCAACGGTTTACTGTTGATTAACGCCGTTAACGTTTTTAGAATTCGCGTACCAACAGCTCTCAGTCAACGGTGAGTTGTCAGTTGTCCAGTGTTGCCAACGTAGGCGATTTTTCGCCATTTAGGCTACTCGGAACGAGAATCGGCGACAAAAAAATTTAAAAGGCGACTGTTCGCCTATTAGGATACTTCAGAGACAAGTTATTCAAATCAGCCGAATCACAAATAATTAAGAAAAAAAACAATATTTCACGCAAATGTAAATAAACTTTCAACCAAGCAATATTTAAATCAATATTTAAAGACCTTTCTGAGGTGGTTTTGAGTTGGTTTTATTCTGAGTTGGCCGGTGACCAAACTGGTTCCATGCCAACTCAGAATGAAACCAACTCAGGACCACCTCAGAAAGGTCATTAAGCTTTGAAAAAATATTTTTAATATAGTCGGTAACCCTAACCTAACATAACCTATTTAACCATTTTTTTTGTTTATCATCACTCTTAATGACCATTCTGAGGTGGTTCTGAGTTGGTTTCATTCTGATTTGGCCGGTCACCAAACTAACCACACACAGACGTACATTTTTTTACCAGCGTGCTGGTAGAAAAGCAACTCCGGTGGATCTTGCGCCAGTTCCGCCAGTACCCACTAGCACAGCAACTATATATAATACTAGCTGGGTTACCCGGCTTCGCTCAGGACAACATTAGAGAGTGTTCTGGAATGCTCCACGATGATGTTCCCGATTCCCTATTTCCGAACATTCCACGACATACTCCACCACTCCTTTCAGAACTTTCCGGAAGACTGTTCTAGAAATTTCAAGAGGGCGAAACTTTCAGCCCTTATATCTTCAAAAACACGCCCTTTTGGTAAAAACGGGAATAGAGGGGGGATAGAGATCAACCATACCATATAACTCCATTGATCATACCGGGACTCTTTTCTGAGTTTTTCCGAGCCTTTTCTTTTTTTTCTTTTATAATATATAGCTGTTTCCCGGCATACGTTGCAATCCCATATTCAAATAAATAAAATGTTACTCCTTGCATGTCCTTTCCCGTGCGTTTCCCCTCCAGCGTTCCACTTCCACCTTCCCCGCCACCGCTATCCTGCTCCCCCGTCTCGCCAACCCCCCTGGCACTTCATTTCTTGACTCTTCTCCCGCCCGGCCCGTAGCCGAAACTTTTTTCTAATACTAATATTTTTACACTCGTGATATCTTTCTAGTTAAATATCCGAATTGAAAAATTCAAAAAGTTAAATAAAGGTATTGAAGCTGTCTTGAATATGAAGTAATTAATTTTGATAAGGATTAAAACCAAGATACAAATAAAGAGCCTTTTCAAGCGGTGGCATTTTAATTAAATTTTTAAAATAAAAGAATACTTATTGTGGCATAACCATAATAGTTAGACACATGCTGTTGTAACTTTTTTGTAAATAATGGTGTGTTCTACAAAGTCGTAGTACATTATTTTATTCTATCATCAATAGTTTTCGCAGCGCACGCCATGTAAAGAATATTTTAGGTAATTTTTTTACACCTTGGGTTGCATTATTGAAGTTTTAGTAAGGATGCCTATTTTTTTGAAAATATAATATAGCCTATGTCATCCGGGGATAATGTAGCTTCCCAACAGTGAAAAAAATTTCAAATCGGTTCGGTAGTTTCGGAGCCTATTCAATGCAAACAAACAAATAAACAAACAAATCTTACCTCTTTATATAGTGTATGTAGTAGAAGTAGATATATAGTGTAGTAGACTACTGACGACGGCGGAAAGTCTTGTTGATGCCTTATTTATTGCTAGCAGAAGACGAATCGGAATCATCTTTATCTTTGTATATTTATTTTTGTTTTTAAAATATTACTATATTACTTTACTTTCTTTTAAGATACATTACGGTTTTTTTTTATGTTCTTTATTCAGTAAAGTTTATCTTTACAGTAAATGGGTAATTTTTTGGCCATCACTAGGCACATGCCCGTGTTGTAGTGGCAGTGGTGTATAAATATGTTATAAATAAATTGATCAAAATTACATTTTACTTTATTCATATTGATATCTTGGCGTTTGGGCTACTTTAGGCTACTGCAACTGAAATTCGGCTACATTAGGCTACTTTATGTATGAGAAATGGCGATATTAGGCCAAGCGCTGTTGGAAACACTGTGGTTGTCAGTTGTGAAAATAAACTGGTTGTGTGATAACATGTTGCGCGTGGTGACTGCAATAGTCCTGTTCCACTGCGGTAAGCGATTTACTCAGAAGAAAAAAAATCCGCTGTAATAAAATTGACCTATGCATTTTAATAAAACTAAAACGAAAAGTGCCAACCAAAATATCAGCTTTAATAATCGACCTCTTGATGAGCAGATTTAGTGAAACCGAAACTTAAAGGTGCTGTTTAACCTTAGGTGAAAACAGAGTGAAAATACGTTACTAAGAGAATGCGCATAGCTTCACTGAACTGGGTCCAAAAAACATACTTTAGCTGCCCGTTCATGGTTCGCTACGTCTGGTGAGGTGATATTTTTTCAGGTCTTGGCAGCGGTTACATCCTCCCAATCGCGTGGCGTGACACTGGTTGAAGGAGGCCTTTTGACCTCTCCAGCCGAACTCTATTTACCCATCGACTTGACGTGCGCAATAAGCAATACTGTGAAATGTATTTTGAAGTGATCGTCCGTGTTTACATCACTGAAGAGATAATTCCATACTTGTGTTTTATGGGCGTGTCCACGAGCTTAAAACTAAGCTTAACTTGACCCTACTCTTGCAGAAATTGATCATTTTTCTTGAACCTCGGAGTCGGCCTAGGAATCGAAAGATTTTATGTGAATTGGTGAATCTATAATAATAACAAGCCTTTTATTCTGGGCTTCCGTTAGGTATCAATATTAGACGTATTTTGTTTGTTACAATATATCCTGAAGCTCAGTTTGCCTCTTGGCATAGGCCTCCTCTACCATTTTCCACTGGGACCTGTCACGCGCTATTATATATTATTGGTGAATATAATGACGATGAATGATAATGTATCTAAACAAAGCAAGAAGTCCGTTAATTTTTTAGACTATTTTTTTATTTATTTTTTATTATTATTTATTGATCTTAAAAAATGGAACATATTGTAATAATATCTACTTATCTTCCATTAAAAGCATTTTCTTGTGGATGGAAGAAGAGTTTACATTTTACATATATGTACAGTTAATAAAGTCACGTGTGTCACATATATAGGTAGATACAGTAATAATTATTAATTATACAGTATTAATTCAAAGAATACAGGTACTAATTAACACGAGTTATATTGTACCACTCCGTAATATTTTTGTTGCTTTTAAACTATTTTATTTATTTTGTAATATTTTTTTTCGTAATTATATTTTTTTTTGTTGTGTTTTGAATTCTTTGACATTTTTATTAATGATTCTGATATTTATTAAAAAATTTATTCCTCGTTATTATTTGTACTTTTGTAGACGAAAAGGTTTTTTTTACATGTGGGAATCTGTAACATGTACATATTTTTGCCTGTATTAAACGAAGAAGTTATTTTATTTCCAATAACTTCTTCGTTTAACAGATAATTGTTTTAAAATATGTTGTTGTTTGAGTTTATCCGGCTTTAAACCTATCGGTACGTTAGAGATTGGTTAATACTTTATTTTTAATCGTTTTAGTTGTAGAGAGTAGAGAGAGTGAGCAATAGTAGAGAGAAACGCTAACTTATTTGTAACACAAATGTGTATAATGTTTGTTGTTTGATTTTTCCCGGCTTTAAATCTCCGAGTACGTCTCCGGAGACAGAGGTCAGTTATCACATTTTTTAACGCCGCATGCCTTGGGCCTATTTTATCAAAAGATAAAAATATTTCCGCAAATTAAATATTTCTGAACGCATCCGAAAACTGAAAACTGTTTTTGAAATACGCTTTAAAAGTTTATTATTAGAAATAACTATGTATTTTTTTTAATCTAAAAAAGTTTTAAAAAAATGACTCTCCAAACATTGTTCCTAACTAAAATGAGTGATAACGAAAAAACTAAAAACACACATATTTTACCCAATAGCTGCCCCAACAAAAACATTATTTCCCTACCGTACGCTAGCTATTTCGGTGTTTCAATACAAATTCATACTGGCGATTTACATCGTATGGTGTAAATGGCAGTTCTGGCACAGATCGTTCGTACACCGTTCGGTGCTAATGGCAGCCGTTGCAAATATATTACAAACGCTTTCGACAAGTTTTTTTTCATCGTTTCAAATAAAAGTAATTAATAAAAAAAATACCAAAGTTCCATAATTTATTTTGAAATTGCGGTCGGAAACTTTGATTTACATTTTAATTATTTTGTGTTAAATTTTTTTATTTATTTATTTATTAAGTAAAAGATTATTCATTATTTAAGAAATGTTTTGACTGCCCAACTAGGAGGATTCTCGTTTTAGGACATTCAAATAAAACGCTTGTTGTTTTCTCTTTCTATCTCTGTTTAGATAGTATTTCTAACCATGATAGTAAGGGAGACCACGATTTTTAAGAAACATACATAATATATGAATTGTTCTGAAAAGCGAACAAAATTAACCTGAGGGGTTAATTATTTAGTTGTGAGTGAATACATGAACCTCCTACATGAAGTTTCATGTAGGAGATTTGAATGACGACTTGTAAAAAATAGTGGAAAGCTGTAGTTTATAAATGTACGTAATAATATATTTGTATGCATTCGGAATTTTTATTTTATTTTTTATTTATTTACTTATTACACGCCCTGATGGGCTTTTACATTATAATTTATAGGTTGAGTATCAAACAATGAAGAAAATACGTAATACAATCTAACAACAAAAGCACATAATAAAAAAAAGTACAAATGTTATAATGAAAAGAAGTCTCACATTCAATATAAACAAAATTTGCAGAAATTATGTTTATTTATTTGTGTCTAGATGAATGAAAGTGATAGAATATACAACATTTATAATGATTAGTTTTAAGATGAAATATATCACCTAGATTAGAAAATTTAAGAAAAACGGGGAATTTTGATAAGCTAGTGTCCTGGTGTTATTGAAGTAAAAGGGTAATAAATGTCGACATGATTTTTTGGAAACATGGATATTGATAAATTGAAGTAATTCCGGACAGTCAATTTTGTAATGAAGTATTTTATGTAACAGTATTTAATCTGTGCTTATTCTTCTTTCTGAAAGTTTCAATAGAGACATTTTATCCAGGAGGTAATTGTATTCAATTTTTATTATATGAATACGCAATTTATAGTTTATGAACCTTAGAAACTTCCGTTGTATTTTTTCAATGTTGTCTGAATGAATATTGAAAAAGGGAGACCATAACGTAGAGTTATATTCAAGTTGGCATCTGACAA
Source organism: Limnephilus lunatus (assembly GCA_917563855.2). Classification (NCBI taxonomy): domain Eukaryota; kingdom Metazoa; phylum Arthropoda; class Insecta; order Trichoptera; family Limnephilidae; genus Limnephilus; species Limnephilus lunatus. Next base: position 42,965,455 of record OU830603.1, on the reverse strand, counting down.
GGGTTTTATATAACATAATAAATGTGCCTAAATCATTAAAATCTTTTGCAGCTCTTAAAAAAGAGCCAAGAGTCTTTAGGGATTTGTTGATAATATTATTAATACGACATACAAAGGTGAGTTTACTGTCGAACATAATGCCTAGATCCATAATTTCATTAACACAATTTAAATTTTCACCATTTAATGAATACTGAAAAAATATAGGATTATTTATTTTGTTAAAAATGAATGAACTGACATTTATTTATGTTTAATGCTAGTTTGTTGGTAGAGCACAATTCAAAAAGATATATCAAGTTAGTTTGAAGTGTAATACAATCATTAATGTGGTTTATCTCTTTATATAGTTTCATGTCTTCATTGTCTTTAAAAATAATGTATTAATTCAAAATAATGCACTCTTACTCTTTTTAGAAGTTCTTTCATGTAGCAACAAAATCAGTGTGGAAATTGTTTATATCAGTATTCACTATTTTTATTATACGTTACCTCCTTTGACTGTAACTCACGTTTCTTTAACTCTCGCTAAGAACAAATTATATTTCTACATAAATAATACATTCAGTACAAGTTTTATTTTGAGTATTACCGCCATCTACAATTCACTCACACTAAGTTTAATTATAATAACTAATATTTATCAAAATAATTCATTCTTACTTTCATTAGTAGCTTTCTCTAGTAACAGCAAAATTATTATAAAAATTACAAATCTTACAATTAAAAATTCTAACCATACTCTTCCTCTAATCAACAAAAATCACGCTGTTTTAGTATTCTTTAAGATAATATCAGTTTACTGTGTAAATATTATTCTTCCAGCATGTTCTCGTAGGAATCAAAATCAAAAAAAAAAAATTTATTGTACAAATAAAAATCAGAGTATATATCTTATTTACTCACTATATGATGCTCATATTTTCTGTAATAATCTTTTTGTTTTGGTTAACTATTATTATATTCACTTGTATTTACAGTATTTACATTAACTACAAATGCTCGAGCTCTGTCAAAATAATGTTTTATTTCTCAAAAACCATTACTACTGTTTTATTTACATATTTTTTCAGCATTATTATGTACCGGGTTCTGTGCGATTTACTTATACAAGTCAGAAATGCGAGTGGTACATCTACCTTGTATTTAATTATTCGCTCGTTGAAGTGTGGTATTACATTCAATTCTATACAGGCAGTTCATAATTCTCATCAGAATATTATATATTCAAGGTAATATATTATGTATTTAGTTTTCGACATCCGTGATTAGCACATTTAATTTAACTTTAGGATACTACAGACGTATACCTACTGTTTATATATCTGGGAAAATATCCCATTACAAATGCCCACGCACATTTTTAATCATACTTTTGCATTTTTCACATGTTACTGTATTTAATTATTGTTTTTTATCACACCTATCAATTACAAGCAGAAGCATTATACACTATATTATCCACTTTATTGTTAAAATATATTTTAAGTTGGAATACTATGTATCAACATTATCATTCACGTTATATAATGTACTCTCATTATCTCATAATAATGCACTCTCTCTATTATTGGTATTAATTGTATTGATTGTTCTTTGTTGTTGTTTTATGAGGCATGCCATTACCTCAAACATTATTTTTTATACGCATAATAATGTATTTTCGTTCTTCAATCAAACTCATATGAACTTATCACAAGCAGCGATAGTATTTGTAAGATGATGTTCCCAGCAAATCTATATAAATCTGGAAAAAATCTTAATTTACATAAATATGTCCTAGTACTGGTTCTACTTTTGCATTTTTCGCATGTCATGGTATTCAATTATTGTTTTTTGGCATTTTTTTCGCATCAACTTCTCTACAAGAACAGCACATACTATGCATCTGGCCATTTTATTGATTTTATTGTTTTTATATTTACTGTATTTACAGCCTTCATGACAGATACTTACATAATCATCACCTGCTTAGAGTGCTTCTTTACGAAACATACCAACAACATCATCTTTTATAACATCTTTTATATCTATAATAATTCACTTTTCTCATATTTTTCTCTTCTATGTGCTCGTAGCGGAATCAATCTTCATCTCGAAGAAAAATACGCATCATACTATCAGAACTCACAATCTCCTGTACAATATATTAATAAAATACTGATGAACAACACCGTAATTTACACTTTCTATTTTTACTATTTGTTTGCTGACTTTTAGCACAAGAACTACGGGTTCACCACTACACATCATAATAAATTTAAACATAATTATGTTTCAGTTACCTTCGGATAATTGCAATGATTCTGGTATTAGCGTTAATATGAATATAATTCGAGATCTGGAGAATTTAAACAACTATAACTGGGACTCATATAGTCTAAAAATCATACACCAGAATATTAGAAGCATATCGAATCTCGACGACTTTACAATTTTTCTTGATCTATTTAATTCCTCTTTTGATGTTATAATATTAACTGAATGCTGGTTAAACAAATACTACACCGTAAAATCAATCCACGATTACACTGAATATCACACCACAACCAACCTCAACAAATCTAGTGGAATTGTTATCTACATCAAGGACGGAATTAAAGCACATGTAGAGGAAATTCCTTTAGCACAATCAAACTGTATGAAAATAGTATTGAATAATAACATATGCATATTTGCCATTTACAGATCTCCTTCCTTCATCAATATTGACCCCTTCCTGTTTTCATTGCAATCAATTTTCAACAATGCTAAAAAATTTGAACAGCAAATTATTATGGGAGATTTAAACATTAATACTATCCCTGATTACCACCGTCAATCAATCGATTATCTATGTCTACTTGCGGAAAATGGTTTCACACAGACTATTAACAGCTTTACCCGTGAACAGGGCTCGAATAAATCCTGTCTTGATCACATCAATGTGAAAAATATTAACTTTATTGACACTTATGTTATACACTCAACTATTTCAGACCACTATACAACATCTCTTTGTCTTAAAAACAAGCCTACCATTTCTTCGAAAATTAAATACGTTGCTAAAACTAATTTCAATAATTTAATTGAGGACTTGGGCGCAGAAAACTGGCTAAATGTTCTAGATCAATCAGACACTGACTTAGCAATGAAAGAATTTATTACCAAACTACACGAGTACATATTAAAACACACAAGTAATATAACCATATCTAATAAACAAATTAAATTCACACCATGGATCACCCTGGGTCTAGTTAAATCGATTCACAGAAGAAATCATCTTCATGAAAAGGCAAAAACATATCCTGAGAATTTGGTATTACAATGTTATTATAAAAAGTATAGGAATTTGTGTAAGAAATTAATTACATCGGCGAAAGAAAATTATTATAAGAAACTCATTTACGAAAACAACTGCAATCCAAAACGTTTTTGGGATACCTTTCGCAACATAACCAAATCCAAAATCAATAAATCTTCAGAAATTAAATCGCTATACATTAACACATCAAACTCTGAAGTTCCCAAAGATATGGCAAACTTTGCAAACTGTTACTTTTCATCTGTGGGAGACACACTTGCGAAAAAAATTCTCGATAAGTGTAAGAAATCAGAAACCGCTCTCGCCAATTTAACTATCCCTAATATCGGTCACAAAATAGACTCAATCACAACGTCATCTAACGAAGTCATGAAGATAATTGACGACCTTAAGTCATCAAAAGCATGTGGTCCCGATAAGATTTCATCAAATCTTCTAAAAATCATTAAAGTATACATAGCATTACCGATTGCGTTCATTGCGAATCTAAACTTTAAATCAGGGAAATTCCCTAACCATTTAAAGCAGTCAATCGTCATTTTACTGCATAAAAGTGGGGACAAATCACTGATACATAACTACCGGCCGGTTTCCCTGCTCAACTCGGTCTCAAAAATTTTGGAGAAAATTGTAAAGAACCGTCTCACCCATTATCTAGAAAATAACAACATCATTTCTAGTAAACAATTCGGCTTTCGCAAAGGTTTAAGCACTGAAAATGCCATCGCTAATTTGACAAAAATCATCTCCAATAACCTAGATAAAGGTAGTAAATGCATTGCGCTTTTTTTAGATCTAGCTTAAGCATTTGACACTATCTCGCACAAAATTCTGCTGAAGAAACTACAGCGAATTGGGATACAGGGTCAAATTTTCAAGTGGTTGGTTAGTTACCTAGAAAACAGGAGCCAAAGAGTGGATATTAACGGTACTCTAAGTGATCCAGCCAATATTAAATATGGCGTACCGCAAGGAAGTACTCTAGGTCCCATATTGTTTAATGTTTATATAAATGACTTATGTAATACTTCCTTTGCAGACCACATTATTACATTTGCTGACGATACAGTACTTTTATTTGAAGGCAAAACCTGGAATGAGTCTTGCAGTAAAGCTGAATTCGGCATAAACAAAGTTAAACAGTGGCTAGATAGTAATCTCCTCACTCTAAACTCGGATAAAACGAAATTCATCTGCTTCAGTTCAACTCAAGCAGGTCAACCACAAGAAATCCTTAACATTAAAATACACCATTGCAACGACATTATTACATGTAAATGCAATACCTTAGAATGTGTGGACAATATAAGATACCTAGGAATTATCATTGATAAATTTCTGAGATGGGACAAATATATAGCCTTAACTTCCACAAAGGTCAGGAAACTTACACATCTGTTCATAGCAATAAGAAATATTCTATGCGTAAATGATTTGAAACGAATTTACTTTGCAATGTGTAATTCCATATTAGACTATGCTTCCTTAGGTTGGGGCGGTTGTTTTAAAACTATACTCGATCCCTTAGCTAAATCCCAGAAATCGCTTATAAGAGTCATACTGAAAAAACCTTTCAGGTACCCCAGCGATTCATTGTTCGCAGAGTTTTGTGTTCTTGATGTAAGACAATTATACATAAGGAAAATCATATTACACACTCAAAAACAGAGGCACCACTACGCTTCCGTAAACCACTGTCATAATACAAGACATGCAAAAAAAAAAAACAATAGTTCCGCCCACCACTTCCTCATCTTTAGCACAGAGACAATTCTCATACCTAGGCCCTAAATTGCTCAATCTCATACCTGATGCATGGAAGGCAATGAGTACTAATATTCTGCGTATGCAGGTTACTAATTGGCTTCTGGTCATGGGGAGAGCTGAATGCGAGAATATGCTAAACAAAAGTAATTGAATTGTAATTTTTGTTTTTCTTTACATTTTAATTTATATTGGTATTATATTAGCATTACAGTAACTGTATTTTTACATAAAGTATCTTCGAAAATTGCTCAATTCTTCGTGATATTTTTCCTTAAAGGAAAAGTTCCTTCTTTACTTTCATTTTTATTTTTCATTTTCTTGTTTTATCTATTAACATCTCTTTAGTTTATTATATCAGCTAAAAAATAGCAAAAAAATGTCGTGATATAACTGAAAGTATTCTAGAATATGAATATACATATGTATTATTTTACCAACAGAATAGTCAACACTATAATTTACTATAATTTACATATAAAAACATTCTCATACTGGAATGTCCTAAAACGGGCAATTGCCTAGTTGGACATTTTAAGTTCACTATATTGTATTATGTAATATTTTCAAACAATAAATAAATAAATAAATGTCATCGGCAAACAGTGGCACGTTTATGTTAGTGAATAATATATCAACAATATCATTTATAAATATAATAAACAAAATGGGCCCTAAATGGGAGCCTTGCGGCACCCCACTTGTGAGAATGTGTGTCATTTATTTTCACATTAAGACTTTTTTTGGACAAATAACTAACAAACCAAATTAAGAAGCTACCAGAAGCCCCAAGTTCGCCAATTTATTGATTAATATTTTGTGACACACCTTGGCAGTGAAAGCCTTGCTAAAGTCAGTGTATATTGAGTCAACCTGGCACCTGTTTGCTAAAAATTTAGATATGAAGTTTTCGTATATTAGTAAATTGGTTAGTGTAGATTTATTTTAACAAAAGCCATGTTGGTAGGGAGTTATAATTTTTTTAATGTTTGTAGATATTTATGGAGTACAATTTTTTCAAAAAGCTTGGGTATCGGTGATTGGATACATATTGGTCTATAATTTGTTACGTCCGTTTTGTCCTCTTTTTAAAAAAAATAAGTGTTAGAAAACTGTTTTTCCATGTATGAGGGAAACTGTCTGTCTCTAGTGACTGATTAAAAATTAGTGAAAAGCAAAGTGATTGTGGTTATCTATACCCCACGAAAAATTGTATTTAAGTTATATCTTTCTATTTTCGCAAGATGTCGCTAATATCTCCTTTCGACGGGACCGATTGTTTATCATTCAATCATTTGTTTTCGTTCTCTTGTAAAATTTAGTTTTTTCGACTTTTCTTGCGAAATAAGAAACAACCTAAAAAAATAATGGTTTTAATTACGAGTATGAATGAGTTCACGGTCATTCACTTGCGATTTCTCTTGATTCCACGTTTTGTGACGGTTCCAGTGACGGTTTCTCTTGATAATATTTTTTGTGACGATTCCAGTGACTGTTTCTATTATTATATTTTTTGTGCCGGTTTCCCTTGATTATATTTTTGTGACGGTTTCATTGACGGTTTCCCTTGATTACATTTTTGTAACGGTTTCAGTGACGGTTTCCCTGAATTATATTTTTGCCGGTTTCCCTTGATTATACTTTTTTTGTGCCGGTTTCCCTTAATTATATTTTTACGACGGTTTCCCTTGATTATACTTTTTGGGCCGGTTTTCCTTGATTATATTTATTGTGCCGGTTTCCCTTGATTACATTTTTTTGACGCTTTCAGTGAAGGTTTCTCTTGATTACATTTTTGTGACCGTTTTCCTTAATTATATTTATTGTGCCGGTTTCCCTTGATTACATCTTTTTGATGGTTTCTCTTGATTACATTTTTGTGACGGTTTTCCTTGATTATATTTATTGTGCCGGTTTCCCTTGATTACATTTTTTTGACGCTTTCAGTGACGGTTTCTCTTGATTACATTTTTGTGACGGTTTTCCTTGATTATATTTATTGTGCCGGTTTCCCTGGATTACAATTTTTTGACGCTTTCGGTGTCGGTTTCTCTTGATTATATTTTTGTGAAGGTTTTCCTTGATTACTTTTTTTTTAAATTTTTAAAATTAGTCAATAATAAAAAAACCACCCTTTTGCGCTTAAAACCGGGCGTTTTTGGACCCCGTTTGCCAAGCGATTTTTATGCCTATTACGCTTATTCTTTGTTATAAGTGATAAAACAGACTAAGAATACAGATAACTTTGGTTTGTGGTTTCCCCAGTAATGTGACTTGGCCGGTTTTGCAGTTATGATTTTTTTTCGGCTGAATTTCCGATATTCGAAAGTAAGGAAATTCATTCCTTAGGTACATTAGTTTCTTTCCTCTCAAGACGTGTGTTGTGTATAATCTATTGTTATTTCAACGTCGATGTTACTTATCATTTTGTTATATTAATCATTTTATTTTCTTTTTGCAGTCAACTTACAGAGCGTTTTACTGAGCAGGTAAGAAATTCACACTGCCTTAACCCTTTCATGCCCAAACATAATACATTAACAATTCTCCTAAGAACCCCTCCGGATGAACCTAATTCTAATTGAATAAAACAATCAGCACCCTTACAACAACATACAGTACGCCTCACACAGGTACAGGAGTACCTAGTGAGGAGGACTGTGAACAAACTGCTGTATCTTGAATTTTTATATTGTCATTAAATAAACAAAAAATTGTTCAGGAGAGGAAAAAAACTGTTTCATTTCTATCATATATCACGATACAATAATCATAATAAACAAGATACAACACTTTACAATAAAATAAATACTAATATTTAAATAAAAAAAAAACGAGTGTGCTTTAGACCACAAGACTGAGGTAAAACTTCACTAACTTGTAAAATAAGATATGACATTGACATTGAAAAAAAAAATAAGCGAAAAAAAACCGTTCGCCTCGCCCGATCACCGTTCGCATCGATTACCGTTCGCATCACACTTTTCGTACGCATTCAACAGCCTACCCTCCAAGTCGAGCGTACGTAAAGAAGTTTTACTTCAAAAAACTTATAGATATCGATCGTCCAGTTAATTAGTCAGACATCTCCAAATACTAAATTTTGAGATAAAGAGGAAAGTAGGATTCGAATTCTCACCAGAAATCACACCCTATTTCCCCTTGTTGTGTTTTACGTATTAAATGTGCTCGTTAGGCATCATAATATGTTTTAGTTTTATTCTTTGACCTCGATTATAAAATAAAAATTAGTTTATATTGCAAAAATGGTATTATGGCGATCACTGTTGGCTATTAGAGACATTAATTTATATTGTGTTTGTAAACTGCTTAATGTAAACAACTGGGCCATAGATGTCACTGAAGTGTTATCTACTGTCACTAAAATCGTTATTGTAACATGACGTAAAAATCTGCCTTGTCATCGTGATCTGCCTCATTGTGAATTCTACTGTCTGCGGATCAACTTAACCTAAGTGATGTCCGTCATAAAATATGGGTAGATTCACCAATCAAGTGATTTTTAAGTTTAAAAAAAAACTGTGAATACTGCACAAGAGTCCCAACTGCTCCCGTCTGGAGCCAGTGAGACTGTGGCATCCCCAATCGGGGTATGCTGTGAGGCGGAAGGTAGTGGGGAGGGGAAGGATATGGGGAAGAGGAAAGTACCTGGCTATTCAGATTTGGTCACCAAACACGGCTAAAGCACACCAGAAAGGTGGTCTTACACCAGGGCGATACTGAGAGTATCTTCCACTCAGGAACATGACACAAATATACTATATATTATTTTATATGAATTAATTGTGAAATAACACCAATTAATTAAAGAAAAATTATTTGCCCAAGCCGAATCGATTCGGATTCGATCCCGTGACCTTCGGATTGTGAGTCAAGTGCCTTACCGCTAGACGACGCCGGCTGTCTTATTATCAGGTATAATACATAGGTGTATGCAAAGATATTTAAATATTGTATTTGAATATCTTTAGGTGTATCCCAGAGGGTTTGGGGTTATTCACATACCCCAAGCTCAAATTACAGTGCATGTGCTATAAAATAACGCCGGGAAATTCTATTAGTAACCCATAAAACATAATTTTTTTTCTTCAAACTTCGTAAATACACTATGTGGCGTCATTATTGATTTAATGAAAACCAATAAATTTGTAAACACCACTTCATTAAAATAGTGGTATTTACAAAGTTATTTGTTTTCATTAAGCCGCCGCTACCCAATTTTCTACCGATTCCTTACACATCTCCCTTAAACATTTAAAAAATTTAAGCCCTTTAAAAAATATATGTTATTTTTTAAGATAATCTCTAGACGCATTCTATGCCGAAACACTAATTATATGAAATTCCATTGATATAAAAAAAAATCGCAAAGAATGCTCCGAAAATTATATTTAACACCTTCATTTCATTTATTTAGAAGTTATATGTACGAAAAAATTGACAGTGTTTCATTAAATGCTCTTTTAGATATTCCCCACGAAATTTTTGCTCTTTTTTAAACGAGTCATGTATTATTAAACATCTTCACAATTTTCTCTTCAATTTTATCGTTTTAAATATTAACGCGCTATCTTCAGCATTCGTAATAAGGAAGTTGAGTCCATTTTTTTTATCAATTTTAACATTCAAACTTAAACACTAGTATATATATTTTTTTTAAGTTCGTTTTCATAATTAAATTAATTCTCCAAGTTAAAATTTTATTATGCCCGCCAAAACGAGCGGTATGAGGCGGGGTGTGTTTGTGATGTCATTTGATTCGAAAAAACCCGTTGCTCTGGCATTTTGTTTGAAGATTTTTTTTAATTCTTCAATAAGGATTTCCAGTATTTTTTTTTTATCAATGTTAACCGTCTATCAGAATTAATGACATTAAAAAAAAAACAAAATTGATCAAGATTTATTAGATATTACTTTTTAAGTCCGAATTTGTGTTTCTCCCGCGGCCTGAACTGCTAAGCATGGTATTTTACAACTACTGACAGTTGTTCTCGAACTAGAGGTTCGTTTTACAAAATGGGTAAATACGTCGTGAAGAATGCTATTCAAGGATGCAAACACATAATAAATCAAGCGGAATTACTTTCCACAAGGAAGTTTATTGTTTACATATTTATATTTATTTTTTAAAAACGCAGAAATTGAAATAATAATGCCAAATACTATAAAATAGGTTCAGTGTTGCCACTAAAAGTCGTATTGGTTTTACCACATTATTGTTAGAATACATAATTTATGGAATAAGTTACTATGGAGGTAACCTGTCATAATATTTTGGAAATAATAATAAAAATTACGTTTTAATCTTCATACAAAAGAAGTCATTACAATTATTTATTTTAGTATATTAATGAACGATCTAGTAATTAAAGTATTTTATATTAATAATTTTGCAGGGTACCTAAATATGCAGCATGCCGTGGGAAGTGAGTGGAAATAATTCGATTGCTGAGAAAAAAAACTTTGAAAACCCCTTTTAAAACACTTTTTGAGAATTAAGTATATGCTATTGGTACAATAAAAAATATTGGAACAAAAATGTCTTAATTATTTCATTAGTTATGCTTACTTTTATTCATATAATCAAAAACACATATTCAAAATAATTTTAATTAGTTTATTTTATAACAGACTAACTAAATTTCATTGTTTATATTGGGTAAAATTTCAAATGGTAAGCAACACCACCCCACCATGCAGGTCTGTTTTCTGTCTTTGTCTATATCATAGCCAGTGGCGGACTAAGGGGAGGGCGGGGGGGCGGCCCGCCCCGGGCCCCCAGTCCTGGGGGGCCCCAAACGCCTCCATGTTCCCTTGATCAAATTATAAACAAGGCTGTAAGGCACCACTGTAAAAAACAAATTGTATTTTTTTATTTCATTTTGTGATTGATGCACTTTTTAAGAATGCACTCACCTAATTTTTAAAAAATAAATTCGAAAAATTGACGGAGATACAACATTTTACGTGAAACCGTTTGAAACAGTTTGTATGTTGAATTATCCTTCAAAAAAACTTTGGATGCGTTTTATTTTTTAATGAATTTTATTTTCAATTTTTATGGTAAATTTTCTTCGTTCATAAAAAAAATGGAAGTGGGCCATTTATAAAACAATCCCTACGAAGGGTCATAGTCGGGGCTGGCTTAAACATGTCGGGGCCCCTAGGCAATGCACGTCTTGGGGCCCCTTTTCCAGAAGGGGCCTCTACCCTACGCGGGGCCCCTAGGCAGTTGCCTATACGTCTTATGGATTATACGAAATGTAATGAATTTTATTTTGTATTTTTTATGGTAAATTTTAATCGTTCATAAAAATTTAAAAAAATGGAAGGGGCAATTTATAAAACAATCTCTTCGTAGGGCCATAGTCAGGGCCAGATAAAACATGTCGGGGGCCCTAGGCAATGCACATCTCGAGGCCCCTACCCAATGTGGGGCCCCTAGGTAGTGGCCTACACTGCCTTATATATGGACAATAGGGTCCTGCCAGGGCCGGCTTAAACATGTTGGGGCCCCCAGGAAATGCACGTCTCGGAGCCCTTGTACCCCAGGGGCCCCTACCCGATGCGGGGCCCCTGGTTTATATATATTTTTTAAATTTCATTTTCCGAGAACAATGCTCTCACCAAATATGTTTTACAACATTTTATGTGAAACCGTTTGAAACTATGTATATTGAACTTGCAATGCGTTTTTCTCGAAACTTTTTTAAGTGTAATGGCACAACGTAGGGGAATTTTCATATTAAAAAAAAAAGAAAAAAATGGCGGACCAGCAAATTTTATATTCGATTTTTTATGGAAAATTTTCAGCGTTCTTAAAAAAATAGAAGGAGGCCCTTTATAAAAAAATATCCCTATGTGGGTGCCATAGTGACTGGATTTTCTAACAGTTTAAGCCGCCGCTACCCGAATTTCTACCGATTTATTACATATCTCCCTTAAACATTCGATGTTTAAGGAAGAGCGGAGCTCTTAAAAAAAAGTTATTTTTGAAGATAACGTCTAGACGCGTTCCACACCGAAACGCAAATTATATGAAATTCCCTCAATAGAAAAAAATCGCAAAGTTTGCTCCGAAAATTATTATAAATATGTTTGTTTCAGTTATTTTACAAGTTATAGTTGTGAATACCTAAGACCCCTTCCACGAGATTTTTGCTCTATTTTAAACTAGTCATGTTTTATTAAACATTTTTACAATTTTCGTATCGATTTTATCGCTTAAATATTAGCGCGCTCCTCTAACATTCGTAATTACATATCTCTCCCTCTTCTTCTTTTTGAGCGCGGATGCGGCGCCTTAAGACTTGGTGGATGCAAATCGCATGTATAGTTTTTCTAATTTGTTGTCGACCAGGTTGAAAAAGTAGTTTCGAGAAAAATGCGTTCAAAGTTTTTCTGAAGGTTAATTCAACATACAAACTTTTTTTTTTGAATTTCCTTAAAACATGTGATAGCATTATTAACAAATGCATTTTTAGAAAATTTAATACATTAATAAATTAGGTACATCAACTTTTTATACTGGGGGGGGGGGCATCATTCCGCCTTGCCGCCCCGGGCCTCTGACGGGCTTAGTCCGCCACTGATCATAGCTCCGGCATTGTTCTCGTGACTTATGTAAGTGAGACAAATATATATTTTACATTAAAATGTTTAGTTGTTAAATGAAATGAAGTTTGCTTCTCTATTTATTTAAACTAAATATTTAGGTAAATTTTCGTAAGTGGTGTCCACGCGTATTATTAATAATTTTTAGAAAAAAACTTACGATTCGCCTTAATTACTATAAAAGGAAACTTTTTGCATTCCGGGAGGCGGAAAATTATGCATTTTAATTTTCAATTGCGTAAAACCAAAATTCACTTCGCGAACCGATCGCCGACTGTCAGCGGCCATTAGGTAAGTCACTGTTATACTGTTATGTTGGTATCCCTGATGCATTAAGAGTATCTTACCAGCTAATCATTATTCTGATTCCTGCGCCAGCGCTCTCATATCAGAGCTTGTTAGCGGACGTTTTTGGAATTAGATTACGTTCCGCTGTAAACCGGGTTTTGTAGGGCGGCTACAGGGCTACGGTATGCTTATATTCTCGCTTCCAGAATTTTAATTAGTAGTATTTATTTGTAATTTGTATATCGAAGTGCATAAACATAAATAGATAGAAGTAAAATGCGTAAACACAGTAGGTATTAAATAGATACCTACATGAATAAACAATGTGTTATATTCTTTTTAATATTTTGGTTTTTTGTTTTTAATTTTATTTTACGGCCATTAGAGCGAAAGATATCTCAGTATCGCCCTGGTGTAAGACCACCATTAAGATTTGAAACGTTGCTTGAAATGTCTTTAGCCGTGTTTGGTGACCAGATCTGAATAGCCAGGTACTTCCCCACCTTCCTCTTCCCTATATTTTTACCCTCCCCACTACCTTCAGTCTTACAACATACCCCAATTGGGGATGCCATAGTCCAACTGGCTCCAGACGGGAGCAGTTGGGACTCTTGTGCGGTATATTTATGAAAAAAGTGTAATATTCAGTTGGATTGTAAAAAATGTCTCATTTTGAAATATTTATTCGTATGCACAATTTTTTATGTTATATTTATCTGAATACCGCACAAGAGACCCAAATGCTCCTACTGGAGCCAGTGAGACTATGACGTGACTATGGGGTATATTGCGAGGCTGAAGGTGGTGGGGGAAGAGGAAGGCGAGGAATTACCTGGCTATTCAGATCTGGTCAACGTTTCAATTCTGAATGGTGGTCTTACACCAGGGCGATACTAAAAGTATCTTTTACTCTAAAACGTGACGCAAATATATTATTTTTAAATTAAATAATTGTGAAATAACCCAAATTAGTCAAATAAAATTTATTTGCCTATGCCGGGATTCGATCCCACGACCTTCGGATTGCGAGTCAAGAGCCTTACCCCTTGACCACGCCGGCCGTCAATAGGTAGTATCAGTAATTTGGAAGGTACATCCACCAACTACATGGAAGGCCGGATCGGGAGAGACCGTTTTTTTTACATTCGCTTGACACACTGCTTATCTCTTCTTTGGGAATGCTGTGTGGAGGGTCGTTTTAGGGAAAGGAAGAAGAGGAAATTCGGAGAAGGAAAGGGGTATTAGGGGTGGGTAGAAATCTGGGGGTCAGCGTGTCCAGGAGTGCGGATGTATGAATCCATCCCCCCCACTGCGGTGCAAGGCGATGTTCCGAGAGAGTAAGGCTGGAGAAGTTAAAGGGACTCCCTTAACTTTTCCAGATCCGACCTGCCATGCAGCTGGTGGGCAGACGCATCCGCCGCCAAGACCTAAACAAACCTCACCCCCTTGAACCCAGGCACCCCTGCTAGTCACCAAATGTTACGAACCACTTGGGATGACCTATGGCAGACGTGTTGGTTATCTAATAATTGGTTCCCGGGGCGGTTGTACCCATACCCGATTCTCGTGTTTGTTATTTTTCCATCAAAATTATTTATGATTTGTCAATAATGTCTTAGTAAAATAAGTATGTAATAAAATCTGAAATATATTAGTTTGTAAGTGTGCAAATAAATAAACAAACGTACCAATTTTCGTCAAGAAACACATGTACTTATATATTTTTAAATAATTTAATTTATCTATTTATTTACGCAAAAATTATATATATTAACAATAACACGAATAGGCACGACCCACCTAGCAATCGATCACCGTTCGCATCGATTACCGTTCGCAGGAGATTTTTCGTAACAATCACCACTTTTCGTAACACATTTACCAGCTTACCCCCCAAGTGTCGAGCGTGCGTAAAGAAGTTTTACTTGAAAATAAATATTTTGTAGCAGTTGGGACTCTTGTGCGGTATTCACATAAGAATAATTTACAATAAAAAAAATTTCAAAATTATAAAAATTTTATCATAAAAATATTCAATGAACATGAAATTTTGCGTTCGGGCAACCCTATAAATTTTACAAACATGAAATCGTATTTATTTTGCCCCTTTAAGGGGTCTCCACACGGTGCTGCCGCAGTAACAACTGCCGAAGAACTGACTAAAAATCGTATAGTCTGTAGTCAAAAGCGCCAGCCGTATTGTTATTATAATAACAACACGGCTGGCGCTTTTGACTACAGTCAACTAAAGTTCTGCAGCAGTTGGTGCTGCGGCAGCACCGTGTGGAGACCGTCTTATTCGTTTCAAAATATTACGATGTAGAGCGCCGCGAAGACAACCGCCGGTGGCCGCAGTTGCGGTCTGAATGAGCGCTCTCGATTCGTGTTGTAGTTGATAAGAAAAATTGTGAAACGCGAAGCTGTAAATTAATTAATATTAAATACACCCTAAAATTATTTTTCCATTAATATTATTTATAATTTGTCAATAATGTCTTAGCAAAATAAGTATGTAAAAAAATCTGAAATATATTAGTTTGTAAGTGCGCAAATAAATAAACAAACGGACCAATTTTCGTCAAGAAACACATGCACGTATATATTTTTTAATAATTTTATTTAAACTTAAATTAAAATTCTGACATAAAGGTTTACCAGATAATGTATTGATTTATTTTACTGCATGATTATATGATTTGAAATTGGTATTGTATAATACTTGTACTTTTTTGAAAATATAACAAATCTGCCAACGACCTATGGTATAACCTTATTATACTTAAAATAAACATTTTTTCTCAAAATTTAATCCATAAGTTTACTAGATAAAAGAACAATCTTTCAAAATCAATTTATAATTTTTTGTGGAAACGAGTCAATAAGTCTAAACACTGATTTAAAAATGACATATTTCTGGTTTCTCTGGTAATGTCCTCTTAACAAGAGCTAAGCTAAATACGACCGTAGCCATCTTCGTGGGATACATGAGAGGCGCGTAATTATGAGAAAACACGACAGAATATAATAAAATGTAAACTAACCTCTAATCAGAATCACTTCAGAGTCTAGCTGAGGCACTCGAATCATGTTGGATTTCATCGTCATTATAGTTGGAGGTGTTGGTATTCGTCGTCATTATAATTGAAGAATAGAAATAATAATCAAAAAATAGTAGATTTCAGCAATTTTGAAAAATGAGTGGAGTCGGTCTTTGTTTTTGGGCACCGATCTTTTCCACAGGAATTCGCAGAGATATCCCTCATAATTGTATTCATCGTCATTATAATTGAAGAATAGAAATAATAATAATAAACAGAAAATATAACAACAACAAAAAAACAAAATATATTAGGGTTTGTAGATTTCAGCAGCCATTTTGAAAAATGAGTGGAGTCGGTCTTTGTTTTGTAATTAAGGCGAATCTAAAGTTTTTTTCTAAAAAATATTAATAATACGCGTGGACACCACTTACGAAAAATTACCGATAGTTTTTGTGCTTTTTTAGATTTTTGTTATTAAATTTTTTTTTTTTACGTTCGTATATTAAATTAGTAAATAAAAAAGTTTTTGTGTTGTAGTGTTAAATTGAGTTACTTTTAATTTGTCAAAATGATAAATCTGAAAAAGTGCAATGATAGTTGATTTTTCATATTTTGTATAGTTATAATATAATAAAGAAAATTGAATTTTTTTTTTCTTATTAAAGACCTATATTTAGATATAAATAAGGTTTTGCCGCAGTTCGGAATCTGTTTCTAGAAAAAAATTGTAGTTGTAGTTATAGTAGCCTGAGAGACTCCACGTCCGCACTAGTGTTAAAAATATTTGACGTCCATACTTAAAAATTAAAATTTGCTCCACTGTTTAGTTGCACTCTCCCAGCGTACCCGGATCACGGGACCTACGTGTTCGCCTCGCCGGGGTCGGAGCCCCTCGGCCCGGGAGACGAGGTGGTACAGTTCACGATTCTGCGCTACTCGTGCGATGCTGGCTATCAGATCTCAGATGTGGTCAACGTCTGCGGGGAAACGAAGACATGGTCCCGGGAACCTTATTGCAGACGTAAGTAGAAGTAGTACTTTATATTGTGGCTTCTGAGGAATGTGTACTCGTACAATAATAATAATTATTATTTTATTCACTCAACAACGAACCTGTCATCTCTAAAACGGAATGTAAAGATCTTGGTATTTACCTTGATAGCAAACTTATATTTAATAAGTACAGCGCCCTTGAGGTGATTTTTCACAAAAACGGCGCTTTATTATTATTATTATTATCGACTCAATCGTTCACAGATCATGAAAAATGCTTGGTTTTGTTCTACGTACGAGTATAAGTAAAGTATTCAGAAACTCGCATACAATTTTTTTCTTAAAATTCTCTACTTTACTCTAATTTACAGCACTATTAATATGAACCGCAGTGCAAAAAGTGTTAATTCATGAATAAATGTTATCCAAAAATTGCTAAGTAATTTGTTTTACAATTTAATAAATATTGTTTTGTTATTTTGCAGAACTAAACACAAATAGGGTTGCGGTAGAGCCTTCTTCACTTCCGTAAGTCATACCAACTTTCTCCATCATCATCACAAGAAACATTTCCCGCTTATTATGATAGTAGTAGGAGTTTTTCAAATATTGCAAAATTTTTTAAAACCTGGGAATATTACTTATTTGTGATAAAATTTATATGTAATTAAAACATTGATTTTATTATACATTTTTGGTTGGTTGTGTATAATTAAGCATCTTGGACAATTTTGCGTACTTGACCTTTTTTGGCCAATAATGCTATTAGAGCCAATTTTTTGTTTACGTTTTGGTCAAAAATACACATTCGAGCCCTTTTGGTACTTAACTGCATTCGATTCCAATTATTTTTATTTTGGTCAATAATGCATATTTGATACAATTTGGTTAAATATCCGTTATATTGTGATATTTTTCGGTCAATAACCCTATTTGATAATTTTTGGTACATAAATTTTTTATTTATTTATTTTTTTTTTTGCATAAATTTTTTTTTGTCCATAATGCATATTTGATCATTTTTAGTCAAATATGCTTATTGTGAATGGAAGACTGGTTGATATACGTCACAAAGAGAACCCAAAAAACTCAATTTTTTTCCGATCTGAGGCAACGAAACAACATCCAAAATAATATTTATAGTTCCCGCTTCAAGTATAGTTTCATTTCATATCACCATAAAAAATCCCTCCATGTAAAGTTTCAATGGAACATTCATTTATAATTATGCTGGAGTCAGTAAACTCATTATTTAGGAACTGTCAATAAATAATATCTAAGTCCAAGTTTTTCAAACTCGACCTCAAAAAGCCCAACTTCAGATTTGATTTAATCGGAAATGGTAGTTCAAATTTTAAAAAAATATATAGATTCCACAAAATTCACTCCAAATTTGATGTCGATTCACCAGTTTCCTCTTGTACTACGAGTTTTTGGACAGGACACCGTGTATGTACATATCGTATTACTTTTACAGAGACCTAACCTCGTGCATACTGCCCCCCTTGCCGGACAACGGAAATTACTCATTCGTTGGTGACATTGTGGCCGACAAGCATCCCGGGGACAGGGTGGCTCAACACACCATCCTTCGGTACAGCTGCCAGCAGGGCTACTCTACCAAGGACTCGATCTCCGTCTGTAAGAGCGGCTCTTGGATCAAGAAACCCATCTGCAAAGGTATGAAATAGCACTCTTTCCATACGGGCTACTCGAGTAAGAACTCTGTGAACTTTCACAAGACCGGATCTTGGATAAAGAAACCCACCTGCAATGGTAAGAAATTGCGTATTTTTCACATCAGCAATTTATTCATTCAGTGCATGTGATTTTGGATCAGTTGCCACACGGGTTACTCAAGAAGGAATCTGTAAATGTCTACAAGAGCGGATCACGGATCAAGGAACCTACCTACAAAGGTAAGAATATGCAAAATTTTCTTGTTAGCAATTACTGGCTCAGTTGCCATCTAGGTTACCCAGAGAACGTCTATAAGACCGGATCTTGAACTAAGAAACCAATTTGCAAGGGCAAAAGATAGTAAAATTTCCACTGCAGTTTTATTCATTGCTTGTGGTTCTCGGTCGCCACCCGAGCAAGGACTCTGTGAATGTCTACGTCTAGAAGACCGGATTTTGGACCAAGAAATCCTGCAAAGGTAAGATTTGATGAACTTTCCACGTCAGCAATACTCATGGCGTGTAGCTCTGGCTCGGTTGCCACTCAGGCTCATTGAGCAAAGAATAAAAAAAAACAGATCTTGCAACCCACCTGCAAAGGTAAGAAATGTAAATCATTAAAATCGGCAATATTTCAATATTTGCATGTAAATCTTTTTAGTTTTGCAAAAACGTCCAAAATTAAAATCTCGGCAAAGAGCCAAAAGTGCTTTCCGATTTTTTTCTATATCAGTTGATATATTATTAATTAACCCATGGTACTAACCCATTCACATTTTACAGAAAAGAAGCTAAACATATACCTAGCAATATTCGAAACAAAATGAAGGAGAAAAATATTTTTTTTATTTGTAGGTAATGACGCTAGAAGACAACTCTTCTATGTACTAATTAAATAGGTGTTTCAGGTGTCCCTTCTACCAATAGGCTTATTTTAATGTGAAAACATTTTTAAACGTTAGCGAAGAAACACTTTTGTTGTCGCTAAATATTTCAATATATCTCATGGCCCAAGAGTTGTGGCGCCAAGCGGCGTGCTGCGTGTTTTTTTTTTCTATGGTTAAAACTACTACCTACAGTGTTAATTTCTGCTCCCAGTATAAAAACAGTAAAAAAATAATAAAATTAATCTTTGTGTTATAAAACTTGTTGATTTAAGATACTTGACTACTCCCGACGGTGTCAAAGTTTTTATTTTGCTGTGAAACTTGTTTGAAATTCGTAAACAGTGCAAACAAATAATATCTGACAGTTAGAATAATTGTCAGTCCATAGATAAAGTCCGAAAAAATAAATACCTTATCAAATACATACCATAAAGCAAAACCGGGGCAACTTGCATCCTTTTACTTTATTCCAACAATATGGCTAATACACGAGGAGGTAAAGTAAATAATACATCGGAAAATGAAGATAAAAATATGGAAAAAATTATTCAATATATCGACAAAAAAATTGATAATATGAAAAGAGATATAATTGCTAATATTGAAAAACAGTCGGAGGAAACCAAAAAAAGCATTGAATTCATTAGTAACCAGTACGACGATATCATAAAAAAAAATCGACCTGGCAAATGAATATAACCGAAAAATAACAAATGAATTTGAGATTATTAAAAAACAGAACAGAACATAACAATAAAAAAAATGGAAATCCGAGTCTCGGAACTGGAGTACAAATCTAGATCTAATATCTTAGAGATAGCGGGTATCCCCCAGAAAAGTGGAGAGCAACCCATCGAAATAGTAAGGAGAGTTGCTGCTGCAGCCGGTATAAAAGTGCAGCACTCTGACGTCGGTGAAGTAACCAGAATTACAGACCGGCGCAACCAGGCACCCCCCAAATTGCTTGTGAAGTTTTTAGACACAAGAATAAGAGATGTACTTTTAGAAAAAAGAAAAGACATTAATTATAATTCAATTCAAGATCTGGCTACAGACTCTATATTTATTGGAGAGGACATAAGCCCGTACCATAAAGAAATTTTATGGAAGGCGAAACAAATAGCCAAATAAAAAAAAATATCAGTAGATACGTATGGATAAAAAAAGGACAGATAATGCTACGCAGGGCCCAGAATGAAAAAATTGTATACATAAAACACCTAGATGACCTGAACAAAATTATCTAATCAAATTTGTCTATATATACTACATACCAAAAATAATAATTTACCAAAATGGATGAACAAATAACTATATCTGAACCAGAGAACATAATATTACTTAAACATAATTTTAACATCTTACATAAAAACATAAGGAGCATTAATAAAAACTTCAATGAACTACAAGTACTAATAAAAAGCTTAAAATTAAAATGGGACATAATTATACTTACCGAATGCTGGATAACCGATAAATACTCTGCTTTACAAATTGACAATTACATCCCTCACTCAACGTTAATGAATAAGGGAAAAAGTGATGGTGTAGTTGTATACATTAATGAAGATATAGAAGTTAATGTTAAAGAGATCAGTATAAATAATGCAAACTGCCTAAAATTATCAATTGGGAATGATACAGCCATACTAGCAATTTATCGATCGCCCTCAACCAAAAACATAGAACCTTTCCTTAATTCTCTATCTCATGAACTAAATCTACTCAAAAACATTAATAACGTGTTTGTTATTGGTGATATCAATATTGATATTCTTCAAAATGGACATCCAAAAAAATTTGACTATATGCAGACGCTTGCTTACCATGGATTCAAAAGCCTCATAAATGAACCAACTCGAATATCAAATGAATGCAAAACTTGCATCGATCATATTTTCAGTAAGACTAATAAACAAACTCAAGCCATCATATATACATCCACCATTACAGACCATTACTCAACAATTCTTTCCATTAACAAAAATAAAACAGGAAAAATTCAAAATCATAAAATTGTACTGCAAATATCAGAAACCAATTGGAAGGAAGTAAAACAAAAATTACAAAATACTGAGTGGACAAACCTTTATGAAATAGATGATACAAATTCTGCTTGGAGCTATTTTAACGAAATTATAGAACATACAATACTATCGAATACCACATTAATAGAAAACAAGATATCCCATAAAAATAAGCACATCAAACCTTGGATTACACAAAACATCATCAACTGTATAAGGAAAAGAGATGAAATACATTTAAAAGTTAAAAAAGACCCTTACGATATATTTAAATCAAGATTCTATAAAAGATACAGAAATATATGTAAAAATGTTATTCGCAACGCCAAAGAAAACTACTATAAAAGGAAAATAGAAGAATGTAACAATGACTCCAGAAAAATATGGAAGATTATCAAAGAAATCACTAACTCTGAACCCTCCTACTACAAGAAAATGATTGGAGAATTAAACATTGACATGATTCCTACTTCTTTTGCAAAGTATCCTGACAAAATTCTGGAATATGTATATTAATAAATTTTTCACTAACATAGGCTCGCAATTGGCAAATAAAATCACAAAACCAATTACTAATGAAAAGGAAATAGAAAATAATGAAGACTTAATCCAAGATAACACACTAAATCTAAACCAAATAACTTGCAACGAACTTAGAAAAGTGATTGCTTCACTAGATAACAACACTTCTTCAGGAAATGATCCTATCTCAATCAAAACTATAAAACATCTCCAAGATGAGTTGATCCTCCCCCTGACATACCTTATAAATCTCTCTATAGCAAAGGGGATTTTTCCTTCTTGTCTAAAAAATGCTACAGTTTTACCAATTTATAAAAATGGAAGCAAAAATGATATAAATAATTATCGCCCTATAAGTATCCTAAGCACTTTCTCAAAAATCTTAGAAAAAAGGCCAAATTGTTCACTTTCTGGAATTTAATAAAAAAATTTCCCCGACACAATATGGATTTCGGGAAAGTTTGAGTACCGTGAACGCCATTGAACATTTTACAAGAATAGCCATAAAAAATTTAGACGATGGAAAAAAATGTCTGGCTGTTTTTATAGACCTAAAAAAAGCCTTTGACACAATAGATCATAAAATTCTTCTAACAAAACTTTAAAAAATTGGCATATCTGGCACTCCACTAAATTTACTGATGACGTACTTGACAGGACGAACACAACAAGTACAAATAGGTCAACAAAAAAGCAATCCTCTTCCAATAAACTACGACGTCCCTCAAGGAAGTGTCTTGGGACCAATCTTATTTCTCATCTACATAAATGAAATTACCAAACTTCCCATCAATGGAAACATAATTAGTTTTGCCGATGATACTGTTATGTTATTCCACGAAAAGGACTGGATGGACACTTATAAAGAGGCTGAACATGGACTAACTGTACTTCAAAATTGGCTTCGGATGAACTCTCTTACGCTCAATGTAATAAAAACTAATTATCTAGCCTTTTCAATAAACTCAAGAGGTCAACCGGGTAAAGAATACACTCTCAAATTGCACGAGTGTCGAAACAATAAGTCACACTGCTCTTGCCCTATTATAACAAAGGCAAAAAGTATTAAATATCTAGGAGTGGAAATAGACGAAAACCTTAGATGGGACATACACATAAATGGAATCACTAAAAAGCTTACGAGACTTGTGTATTTCTTCAAAAACCTAAGAAACATACTACCTAGGAAAGACATAAAAAAAGTATTTTATGCCTTATGTCATTCCCGTCTTGAGTACGGAATTCTAGTATGGGGATCTGCTACAGCCAATCATATTAACCACTTAGATATTGCTCAGAAGAGCATTATAAAAACCATACTAAAATTACCCATCAGAACCCCCTCAAAAGATATTTTTAAGTGTTTTGACGTTCTTAATTTAAAACAAATATATGCCAAGAATATTCTTTTACATCATTTTAAAAACAGAAAATCTTCTAATGAAACTCGGATACATGACACAAGAGCCTCAAAAAAGGATATACGAGATGTTCCAAAATTCAAGACAAGTTTTGGCCGAAGAAACCACATATATCTTGCAACTAAACTTTACAACATCCTTCCTCCAAGTCTGAAAAAGATAGAAAAGATAAATAAGTTTAAGGAAAAAATCAAAACATGGGTGAAAGAAATTAATGCAGACATACTAGAGAATGTATTAAAAATATCATAGAAACTAAATAACGGAAAATCAAAGAAATCTACCAGTCCGCCTCAGCACAGGACCACCCAGTGAGGAGGACTAAGAACAAACGGATTAAATATTTATATATATCATCATATCTTGTAATTGTCATCAAACCTGTAACTAAATAGTCACTAATAAAAAAATAAAATAAAAAAAAAGCTTGTTAGTTTGCTTACGTCATTGAGCGGGGAGGGGGGTTCAGACAAGAGACTCGAAAATCACTGCACTACAAAAGAACCAGTCATAACTCTGCAACAGAAAGAGTAACTAATTAATTATTACAACAACCCTTCTAAAAATATAATAAGTATTCAATTCAATTCAAAAGAATCAAAGGACCGGGTTATTAATAAAAAAAAAAACTAAAGGATTATTAAGCCCAAAAGAAATAAAGTATTCAGACTCCACAGATAATATTTACATTAATGAAAAACTAACACCATCAAATAAGGAACTTCTCTGGCTAGCCAAGTCTACGAAATCTATTGGATATAAATATATTTGGACCAAGAACGGACATGTTTTCCTAAGGAAAAGCGACGATTCTCCAGTAATTCGCATACAAGATAAAAACGACATACCACTGCTGTAAATATGTTACATTGCAGAACAACGATACTCAAATACATTTTTTAATATCTGTTTATTAAAATAATAACTGAAAAGTTTCCTCTTTTAAATATTGGGAAAATTTTATCTTTTATAATTTAAATAATATAAAAAAAAACTAATATTTTCTGGTATTTAGTTTGTTTATAAAGTTTGGTTTGATTAGGACTTCACTATTATTTTGTTTTCACTTTAACAACTGTTTTCTAGCTCTTGAATCTGTCGAAATTAAGTTTATATTATTTTATTTAAAAATAATTTTGCAAATTATATTTATCACAGTATTCCAAAATTTGCCTTCCCACCTAATATCTAAGAATGTAAATATGTACCTATAGCACATAATTATTAGTGTATACACTTTTTACACAAGCTGTTCAGACAAAATGTAATCATGATTTATGCCCACTGTATTGTTTCTTTCTAGGTACCTACAATAATATAATGTATTTAACCATATTACCCACGCACAGGCTGCGCCTTAGTGGGTTCCCATTATTCTTACATTTTTTTATAATATTGTATATGCCAAATGTAAAAATTGGGAAAAAATAAAGGAAAAAAAAAAAAAAAAAGTTTTTCGTGCTTCGTCGTGTAGATCTTGAGATCCTCTAAAAAGAAAGCTGATCAGTTTATCATAAATAATTATACCCAGTGATGAACAAAAGACGTGTTCATACAAAAAAGTAACGGTAGTGTAGAGATCAATTTGTTTAACCGTTTCGTTTTAATTTTGCAGCTGATTCTGGGAAAGCAGTACAAGGAACTGGAAACGCAGGACAGTTAGTATATTTATTTATTATTTAGTAAAATATTATACATTATTTAAGAAATGTTTTGACTGCCCCACTAGAAGGATTTCCGTTTTAGGACAGTCAATATATTTTTTTAACTTACTGCTGTAAGATAACTACTTAATTAATCGCCATTTGAGGTAATTCGAGTTGGGTCGCTATCGCTTGTCTGAATTCTCCAAACAATTGCTTAGAATTTTAAAAAATTTTAAAATCAAAGAAAATCTGTGATCCATATTTCACACATTACTAACTTACCGGGATCCGAAATGAATATATTTGATGATAAATAAAGAACTTAATTCTTATTATATTATGCTTGTGATAAACTTCCCAGACCGAATTACTGTTTTCGACGTTTTGATAGAAATAATTCAAACATTAATTACTTTCTTGCAATGGTGAACACCAGTGGCGGCCTAAGCACGTCACGCTGAATGAGCCCCCCCCCCCCCCCCCTAGTATAAATAGTTGAGGTAATTTTACAAAATTTTTATTCAGTTCACATGGGTCTCGGGTCCTAGGGGGCCTCACTGCAAAAAAAATGTCATTTTTTTGTATTTCATTTTCTAAAAAATGCATTTGTTAATAATGCTATCACATGATTTAAGGAAATTCTAAAAAAAATTCAAGAAAGTTTTAAACAGTCTATATGTTGCATTGACCTTCAGAAAAACTTTTAACGCATTTTTCTCAAAACTACGTTTTTTAACCTGGTTGACAACATTAGAAAAGCTATACATCTGATTTGCATGCACCAAAGAGAACACCAGAAATATGTCATTTTTAAATCAGTGTTTAGACGTATTGACTCTTTTCCACAAAAAATTATAAATTGGTTTTGAAAGATTGTTTTTTAATCTAGTAAACGTATGTTTTAAATTTTCAGAAGAAATGATAATTTTTAGTAAAATAAAGTTATACCATAGGTCGTTGGCGGATTTGTTAAATTTTCAAAAAAGTACATTTATTATACAACACATATTTCAAATAATATAATCATGCATTAAAATAAATCAATAAATTATCTGGTAAACGTATGTAACAGAATTTTAATTTTAGTTTAAATAAAATCATAAAAAAATGTGTAAGTACATGTGTTTCTTGTCGAAAATTGGTCCGTTTGTGTATTTATTTGCGCACTTACAGACTAATATATTTCAATTTTTTTTACATTCCTATTTTGCTGAGACACTTTTGAAAAATGATAAATACTTATGAACAAAAAATAATTACAAAAAGTACATAATTTTAATAGTTTTATCAACACGCCTTTCAGCATTTTTGGATGTAGGTATAAATTAAAGCAACTTCGGAATGAAATAAAATGGACATTGAATTATAATTATAAAAAGCGGGTACGGAAAATAATTAATCTTTCTCATTGGAACCACCGTGTACAATTGTAAGCACATTTTTTGACGAAATGTGGATTTTCGGCCGCTGGCTGGTTATACGCTCTTAAGGCGCCGCATCAACGCTCAAAAAGAAGAAGATGAAGAGATATGTAATTACGAGAATTATATTGAGGGAGCGGGCAGCAATCGGCAGAGACGGGTAGGACGATTGAATGAAAGGCGTCAGTCGATGTATGAGTCAGTCTTTATTGCTGCTACGTAGCGATGTTGAATTTAGTAAAGTAACAGTGTAGACAGGTCCGGCACGTCGCCGTGATGCTCGTAGGTGTTGAAGTGATGAAGGTCGGTGATGCAGTGGTGTAGCAGAACTCGTGTCTGCATGTCGCCAGCATGTAGTTGCGCACCATGTTGGTGGAGATGACCTTGACGTCCAGGATGGATGCTCGACGCGGTGTCGCGGAGATGGCTGCGGTGAACCTGAGGAGAATGAAATCTCAGTGGCTGAGAAGTTGCTGCCTGCGTGACAAGAAGGTGCGGCGGGCCTTATGTCGCGGGCAATTGTGTCGCTTGTTGCGTCCTCAAAGGTTAATAATGCACCGGCACAGTCGGCAGTGGGTCGCCGAGAATCTGGCCGGTACCGCACTGGAATCGTTATCACTCGATGCACTGTCTATGTGTGTTAGTGATGTTACTTGCACTAATAACTGGAACTAACTGACTGACTAGCGCGGTGTCGCTGCGCTTTATATAGCCGACCGTGTGAGTACCCAGAACGTCAAGTAATGTTGAGCCACCGCGCAAAGCGGAGAAGCCTCTGGAACATTCCGCGGCCGTAAGAATGTGACGGCTGTTAGTCGAGGCCTTTCGCTGCGCTTCCCGAAATATTTGGCCGTGTGCGGCGTGGAAACACTACAACTGTAGGTAGCATGTACATTTCGAGAATGCGCTGGCTGTATCAGTGGCGGCGCAAGGATTGTGGCAAAAGGGGGCGACCGTTCTGGTCGCCACACACCCCCTTTCCAGTGTACGGAGTACAGGGTTGTAAGATACCAAAAGTTGCAGGAATGCCGGGTTGATGCTGGTCGGTGCGTTCATGATGATGCGTCCATGTGGTGCTGATGCGTCTCTACCGATTCCCTCAGTTGCTGCTTTTGCTTGCTGCTTGCTGCTTGATGCTTGTTGCATGTTGCATGTTGCGTGTTGCGTGTTGCATTTTGCGTGTTGCTCGTTGCTCGTTGCTCGCGTGTTGCGTGTTGCAGGTTGCTCGTTGCTCGTTGCTCGCGTGTTGCGTGTTGCGTGTTGCGTGTTGCTTGTTGCAAATGGCTTGTTGCCTGTAGCTTGCTGCTTGTTGCTTGTTGCTTGTTGCTTGTTGCTTGTTGCTGAGTTGCTCGTTGCAGTGCTCATTGCTTGTTGTTCGTTGCTCGCGTGTTGCGTGTTGCTTGTTGCATATGGCTTGTTGCCTGTAGCTTGTTGCTTGTAGCTCGTTGCTCGTTGCTTGTTGCGCTCGTTGCGTGTTGCTCGCGTGTTGCGTGTTGCATATGGCTTGTTGCCTGTAGCTTGTTACTTGTTGCAGAAGGTTGCGTGTTGCGTGTTGCAGCTTGTTGCTTGTGGCTTGTTGCATATGGCTTGTTGCCTGTAGCTTGTTGCTTGTAGCTCGTTGCTTGTTGCGCTCGTTGCGTGTTGCTCGCGTGGTTGATAACGCGATCACGTCGGGGTCACCAGTTGAGGGAGCGGACGCGCGGATCGGCAGAGACGGGGGACGGTGAAAATGAAAGGACGTCTGTCAATGTATGCTTGTTGCACGTTGCTCGTTGCAGAAGGTTGCGTGTTGCAAATCACGTCGGGGTCACCAGTGAGGGAGCGGGCAGCAATCGGCAGAGACGGGTAGGACGATTGAATGAAAGGCGTCAGTCGATGTATGAGTCAGTCTTTATTGCTGCTACGTAGCGATGTTGAATTTAGTAAAGTAACAGTGTAGACAGGTCCGGCACGTCGCCGTGATGCTCGTAGGTGTTGAAGTGATGAAGGTCGGTGATGCAGTGGTGTAGCAGAACTCGTGTCTGCATGTCGCCAGCATGTAGTTGCGCACCATGTTGGTGGAGATGACCTTGACGTCCAGGATGGATGCTCGACGCGGTGTCGCGGAGATGGCTGCGGTGAACCTGAGGAGAATGAAATCTCAGTGGCTGAGAAGTTGCTGCCTGCGTGACAAGAAGGTGCGGCGGGCCTTATGTCGCGGGCAATTGTGTCGCTTGTTGCGTCCTCAAAGGTTAATAATGCACCGGCACAGTCGGCAGTGGGTCGCCGAGAATCTGGCCGGTACCGCACTGGAATCGTTATCACTCGATGCACTGTCTATGTGTGTTAGTGATGTTACTTGCACTAATGACTGGAACTAACTGACTGACTAGCGCGGTGTCGCTGCGCTTTATGTAGCCGACCGTGTGAGTACCCAGAACGTCAAGTAATGTTGAGCCACCGCGCAAAGCGGAGAAGCCTCTGGAACATTCCGCGGCCGTAAGAATGTGACGGCTGTTAGTCGAGGCCTTTCGCTGCGCTTCCCGAAATATTTGGCCGTGTGCGGCGTGGAAACACTACAACTGTAGGTAGCATGTACATTTCGAGAATGCGCTGGCTGTATCAGTGGCGGCGCAAGGATTGTGGCAAAAGGGGGCGACCGTTCTGGTCGCCACAATATGTTAGAGGAGGGCGCTAATACATAAGCGATAAAATCAATGCAAAAATTGTGAAAATGTTTAATAACACACGACTCGTTTAAAATAGAGCAAAAATCCCGTATAAGGCGTCATACTCCAGTCAAGATGTACATCCGCCCTTGCAAAAGGTCCCGTCATTCTGAATTTTTTATATGTTGTTAGGACCTAAACCAGTATTTAAAAAAAAATTTTGCAACTTCGAAATTGTTGTGCGAGCGGCGGTGGACCCAAAAAACCAGGAAATTTTCGGATTTTTTTCAGTTTTTGCTCAATATCTCAGTGAAGGAAGGGTCTGACCGGTGTAATTAGTATGTATACTTTTGAAGTAGACTAAATTTCCTATAATTTGAGATCAAAGCGAGCTATATACAGCCATTGGTTTCCAAGATACAGTTCTTCGAAAATAGGCCATTTTTTCCAAAAAGTGAAATTTTTTCGAAATGGTCACTTATTTTGTAAAATAATTTCTAAAATACGCTTCCCACGTCAGATATTATAACAAATAAAGTTGTTGGAAATTTTACAAGCTTTCATGTGAAACTAAATTGATATCTGTAGACTTAACGGTTCTCTCAAAAATGGCAGATAACCAAAAACAGTCATAAGTGCGTTTTGGGGGAAATGCAAATAAACTGTTCTCACGTCTCTCGGCACACCGGCCAGCATTGTTTTTTATGAGGTTGAAATAACTCCTGAGGAGCGAGACGAGACTGAAAAATTGCTGAGAGACACTGAAAGGTCTCTCACTATATCAGCAGAAGAAATTGATACCTACCAAATACTGAAGGCAAAATTTAAACGTGCCTTGGAGAAAATTGAAGCAAACGGTCCAACATCACAGTTGTGGGTCCAATACTTTCGTATGACAACTTGATAAAACTATTCATCCAGGCAGAGCATGTTGATGATTGGAACCTTCATTTGCACACTGTCCACAAGATGCTCCATTTTTTCCACGCAGCTGGACATTTTTTGTATGCTAAGAGCGCGCACCTCTACCTTCAGGATATGATGGCTCTACAAGATCGGATGGATAAAAGTAAATACGACATGTTCACAAAAGGATCCTTTATCATTCGCCGGTCTGACAAGTTTTGGTCTGGGTTGTGGTCAGACTTAACAATTGAGCAGAAGCTGATGCAATTCATGAAAACCTACGGTGGGTTGACCCAAGGAAGGGGAATCTCCGACAGTGTTCTGGCAAGCTGGACAACAGGAATGGTGTTTGTGTCGAACATTTGTGAAGAACTGTAAAGTTTTTGCAGCATCTCATGTCCAACTGGAGAGCAGGATGTAGACATGAGACCTTTTCGAATCATCAGAGATAATAGTGATGTGGAAAAACTAAAAAGCTGGTTTGCTCTCCATCCTCCATTTCCCAAAACTGACAGTTTGATTTCTATCAGTAGTGGTTTACTGGCAGGTCCTGAAATTAATTGTCATACAGCCCAGAGAGTTGGAACGGAGGGAGTGATGAAAATTGTGGGGCAAATGTACGACAAGCTAGTAATAAAACGGAAAATAAAGTTACCACGCTGGCATCGATCATCTCAACCGTTAAACTGCCGGACAAAAACAGAAGAGTGGCTGTGGATCCGCTCACAATTTTTCAGCGAGTGTGTATTGCAAAGCAATCTGAACAGGATTTACAGGATGACTTCAAGTATGAGTTGGCCCCGTTCCCGATGTCTCTGTTCAATGAACAAGGGATGTGCAAGGCCACAAAATATACTCTTTACTCTGCCTTCACTCCTCTTTCCAGCCACACGCCGATAGATGCCAGCACTCACGTCATTTTGGATGGTGGCTACCTCTTGCACAAGGTCGTGTGGCAGCGGAAGAGCACGGTTCGAGCACTTTTGGCGCGTTATACCATCTACGTCTGAAACCACTTTGGGAAGAACGTCGTTTTTTTCGGCTACCCCGAAGATGCTACCAAAAAAAACACCAAAACAGCGGAACGACTCCGGCGCTACGCAGCTCATTCCAGCTACGAATTGACGTTCGATGAATCCACAGTAATTCAAATTGCTCAAGAGCATGTATTGGGCAATGAGAACAATAACAGACGCCTTATAACTCTTCTCTGTGACGCCTTTCAGAAGGAGGGAGAAGAAGTGGCCGTTGCCGAAGAAGATGCGGATCGAGAGACCATCATGATGGCGTTTTCAAAAAGAGCAGTAGCCGATCGGCTCGTCATTGTGGGAGAAGACGTCGACCTGCTCGTTCTTCTCAATGGTTTAGGCGCTGAAGAGATAAACGTCTATCTTCAGAAGAGCACGAAGGGTGAAACAGGTTGCTGTCACTACTCTACGACCTCCTACAACCACCAGTGCTCCCGGCGATTACCAGGAACGGTACTATTCACCCACGCGTTTACCGGGTGCGATATCACCTCAGCACCGTTTGGCCAAGGAAAGACCACATTTCTGAGCAAGAGTGAACAACTTGCTGAGCAAGTGGAGGTCTTCCTTCGGCCAGACTCCACCCCACAAGCCGTGAGTGAAGCAGGCATCAATGCTTTGTGGCTGTATATGGGGGTGACATCGGACAGGGATACTTTGGATTTCCTGAGTTAAAAGATGTTTGTCACTTCAACAAGCATAAACCTCGCCAGTTTGCCACCGACGAAAGATGCCGCAGGCCACCATGCAGCAAGGTGCTACCTCCAAGTGCAGAAGTGGCAGGGAGTCAACTTGAATCCCACTAAATGGGGGTGGAAGCTGTCTTCTCAGGGACTCACCCCCATCCCCACCACGATGGATCCCGCACCTCCTGCCCTTCTGCGAAAAATTTCACGTAAATGCAAGAAAGGATGCTCCTGGTGGCAAATTGTGCATTAACGTCCCGGATGCGGAGCTGAAATGCTCGGACGATGAAGATGACCCGACTACAGACTGGGCGCCTCTCCCAGCGTCCATCACAGATATCGAGACACCTTCTTCGTGCGAGCCTAAGCCCGGGCCATCTAAGATAAAAAGAAAGACATGATTTGGCAATCAATACACAATACCTACATGATTTATATTAGTTTTATTTTTTGTGTACATGTAATTTGTCCTTATAGTAGGTACCATGATGTTTGTACATGCATTTTAGTATGTAGGTATATAAAACAATGTTTGAAGATGACGTAATTCCCGATAGATGTATTATCTTATCTTTTTTTTTAATCAAAAATCTATTAACAATAACAAAAAAAAATTGTAACTACTTATTTGATAAATAAAACCATAAAAAGACGTGAGAACAGTTTATTTGAATTTCCCCCCAAAACCCACTTATGACTGTTTTTGGTTATCTGACGTTCTTGAGAGAACCGTTAGGTCTGCAGATATCAATCTAGTCTTAAATGACAACTAATTAAATTTACTAGAATTTTATTATCTATAATATTTGACGTGGGATGCGTTTTTCAGAAAATATTTTACAAAATAAGTGACCATTTCGAAAAAATTTCACTTTTTGGAAAAAATGGCCTATTTTCGAAGAACTGTATCTTGGAAACCAATGGCTGTATATAGCTCACTTTGGTCTCAAATTGTAGCAAATTTAGTCTACTTTAAAAGTATGTGTACTAAATATACCGCTCAGACCCTTCCTTCACTGAGATATTGAGCAAAAACTGAAAAACAATCGTGAAATTTCATGAT
The DNA here is from genome assembly GCA_917563855.2 of Limnephilus lunatus. Classification (NCBI taxonomy): domain Eukaryota; kingdom Metazoa; phylum Arthropoda; class Insecta; order Trichoptera; family Limnephilidae; genus Limnephilus; species Limnephilus lunatus. The sequence goes on along the minus strand of OU830603.1, from coordinate 42,932,493 downwards.
TTTTTGGGTCCACCGCCGCTCGCACAGAACTTTCGAAGTTGCAAAATTTTTTTTTAAATACTGGATTAGGTCCTAACAACATATAAAAAATTCAGAATGACGGGACCTTTTGCAAGAACAGCCCCCTTTTCATGTTTAACTTGACTGGACTATCAAGTATGTGAATAACATTGTGATTTTTTTCACAACCATAACTTGTAAAATAACTGAAACAAACGTATTTATAATAATTTCAGAGCAAACATTGCGATTTTTTTTTTTATCGAGGGAATTTCATATAATTTGCGCTTCGGCGTGAAACGCGTCTAAATATTATCTTCAAAAATAACATATATTTTTTTAAGAGGTTAAAAACTTCAAATTTAAGGGGGATATGTAAGAAATCGGTAGAAATTCGGGTAACGGCGGGCGGATTAAAGCCTTGTTTAGGATTTGATCAACGAAACATTGAGGCGTTCGGAGGCTCCCGGGGACCAGAGGCCGCCCCTTCCCCCCCCCCCCCTCCCCCCCCCCCGTTAATCTGCTACTGAATCTTTTAATTTCTTACCTATTTTATTACTATCTATTTTATCTGCAATGATAAGATAACCTTTAGCAAAGGTCCTAAGTTAATTTAAATAATACGAAGTGCAACACATAAGTGAAACTAGAACTAAAACTGAATAGATATTAAAAAGATTAGTTGTACCGGTTCAGGCTGTATTTATTTATTCCTATTTAATCTGTATGGGATGATGTTTGTATGGGACCTCCCAACTCCAAATCACCTCCTAGATAGGTACTAAGTATATTTTAAAGGCACCAGCTCATTAAAAAAAAATCACTTTTTTATTTTCTAAAATATTCATTTGTTAATAATGCTTTCACCAAATATTGTAAGGAAACTCGTAAAATTGACGGAGATACAGCATCTTATAAAAACCGTTTGAAATAGTTTGTGTGTTGAATAATTCTTCAGCAAAACTTTGAAAGCGTTTATCTCAAAACGACGTTTTTCATACTTGACGACAACACATTAGAAAAACTATACATCTGAATTGCATACACCATGCACCAAGTCTTAAACTGTTGGAAAATCCAGTGGGGCCCTATTGTCCATAAGGCAGTGTAGGCCACAACCTAGGGGGCCCGCATCGGGTAGGGGCCCCCAGACGTGCATTGCCTAGGGGCCCCGACCTGTTAAAGCCGGTCTTGGCAGGTCCCTATTGTTCATAAGGCAGTGAAGGCCTCTGTCTAGGGGCCCTGCATCGGGTAAGGGCCCCTAGGGTAAAGGGGCCCCGAAACATGCATTGCCTAGGGGCCCCGATATGTTTAATCCGGCTCTGACTATGACCCTGCGTAGGTTTTTTTTTATAAATTACCCCCTTCCATTTTTTTATGGACGATGAAAATTTACAATTAAAAATCGAAAATAATTTTTTTTTTTTTTTTATTATTATTATTTTTTTTTTTTTTATTATTGTAATCTTATTTTTATCAAGTTTAATATGTAGAACTCCATTTTAATTTTTAATTATTGAATATATAAAATAAAAAAAAATAAAAAAATAAAAAATAAAAAAAATAAAATAAAATTCATTACATTCCGTATTATCCATGAGACATATATCCAACTGCCTAGGGGGGCCGCATTGGGTAGGGGCTCCTAAGGTAAAGGGGCCCCAATTCGTGCATTGCCTAGGGGCCCTGACATGTTTAAACCGGCCCTGGCAGAGCTGTATTGTCGATAAGGCATTGTAGCCATTGTAGGCCACTGCCTAGGGGCCCCGCATCGGGGAGGGGCCCCGAGACGGGCATTTTCTAGGGGCCCCGACATGTTTAAACCGGCCCTGGCAGGACCCTATTGACCATAAGGCAGTGTAGGCCACTACCTAGGGGACCCGCATCGGGTAGGGACCCCGACATGTTTAATCCGGTCCTGACTATAACCCTACGTAGGGATTGTTTTATAAATGGCCCCCTTTTGCTATTTTTATTTGTATGAACGATGAAAATTTACCATAAAAAATCGAAAATAAAATTCATCCAAAAATAAAACGCATTCAAAGTTTTGCTGAAGGATAATTCAACATACAAACTGTTTCAAACGGTTTCACATAAAATGCTGTATCTCCGTCAATTTTTCGAATTTATTTTTTAAAAATTTGGTGAGAGCATTTTTAACAAGTTCATCAATCACAAAATGAAATAAAAAAAAAACTTTTTTTTTTCACAGTGGTACCTTTAAAGCCTAGTTTAGAATTTGATCAAGGGAACATGGAGGCGTTTGGGGGCCCCCCAGGACCGGGGCCCCCCCAGGACCGAGGGCCCGGGGCGGCTTTCCCCCCCCCCCTTAGTCCGCCACTGGTGAACACCTACCCTCGGAAACGTCCAACATTTGCAATATATTTTTTATCAACCTCTAGCCACTCTAGCGTATATATTTTCGTAAAAGTTTAACGATTTCTAAGGGCCATGTGTTTCACAGAAATACAATATTGTCATCAAATGGCCATTCAGCACCATTTTTTTAATATATATTAAAGGTCTGCGTTGAATGCCAATTCTAGGTGCGTTTCAGCTTTTTATCAAATCGTAATAAGCTGACAAGCTGATAGTATAACAGCATGATAGTGTCCTCTTCTATTCATCACAATTTGTTCAAAAGCTGAAACTTCAAATTCTTCAATGATATACATATTACATTGATGGGATTAATCTTCAAAAGATGTAAAAAGAAAGTTGTTCTAATAAAAATTTAATAATATCACCTTTGACAGGATTGGATGCGTGCTACCACCGTATCCAAAGAATGGAAAATACAAAGTCGAAAGATTGCCAAACATTAGGCCCGGCATGGTGTTGGAACAATTCTTATACATGAAGTACTCTTGCGACAAGGACTATGACATCTCAGGGTCTCCCCTCGTGGAGTGCGGAGAGATGTATCAGTGGTCCGCTATCCCCTCCTGCCACAGTAAGTGAACTACCATGACTTTGCCTTTTCATATTTTGCTGATGTTTATTGTGCACAAATTACACGCGTTAAACAAAAAAAAAAAAATTCAATTTTAAATGTGATAATGAAAACCATGTGTTGAAAGCATGTTATTTTTTGCATGACCTCTTACGACCATGACTTGATAATTATAATTCTTTTAAAATAAATATATTTTTTCTAAAAATCAAATCTCAACATTATGGTAACCCTACATGTTTACATTGTAAAAAAAAACCACAGCACGACCGATTACCTGTGTTTTTGTAGCATCATGGATACAACACATTTACACTAAAACACGAAATATTACTAAAAAAGAATTTCACTCTAAAACACGTTTTAAATTTGGCAACACTGCAATTTTTCAAATTTTCCATACAAAATTTTGTTTTCATTCATAGCCGCTAGATGGTGATGACGTCGCGCCTGCACAACTTGCCCGCGCAAAAAACAGCAGTTGGTTTTCATGCATGACGGGAATATTTTTACTGCGAATAAATTGGTTCAACGGAATCGTAGATTACTACCTCCATTTCTCTATTAATACAACAACAACAACAACAAGAAAAGGATGAAACCATGGGCTTGAGTAAAAGAAAAGGACGGTCTGACGGCCGAGCCTTTCGACGCGGTGGCTTCAGTTAGAATTCACTTTCCGAAGGCCTGTTCGTGCATGATTTGAACACGAATCTCGGAGAATTATGTACAGGATAGCGCCTCTATAGTATATCTCTATGATTGTAATGTACTATCGCCTTCAGCTAATTAGGTACTAATCATACTCATAATCCGTAAGAAACATACAACCATATTGTTCTTCAATAACTATATTATTTTTGTGTTATTTTATTAAATTGTAGACTTGTTAACCTAGTGAGGTTATAAACCGAATAGTTAACATGAGACCTAGGAACCATGTAAAGAAACAAATAAATAAATAAAATAAAATAAATCGGGATACGTAAATGGGTACCGCTGCCCCCGGAACAATTTATTGGAATTTTTGTATATTCAATATTATAATTGCAATGCAATTATTATTACTTTTTCTGCTATGTCGTACATAATATTTAATAATAATTCATTATGCATTATTAAAAGTTGAAACCGACGGCCCCCTGTAAGTTCTTCTTCCGATAGTTCCTTCAGCCAAGATCTGATGTCCTTAATGTTTTTTTTTTGGTACTGTTTAGAAGTTTGTTATTGTTTCCACATTTTTTGTTATTTTTTCCACATTTATTTATTTATTATTGTTATACGCCCATAGGGGCTTTTACAAACTTTTACAGTTTGTTATATATAACTTTACCACAAAGGTAGAATTACAATTTTATTTTTTATTTATTTTATTTATATTTATTTATTTATTGTTTGTAAATATTACATAATACAATATAATGAACTTAAAATGTCCAACTAGGCAATTGCCCGTTTTAGGACATTCCAGTATGATAATGTTTTTACATGTAAATTATAGTAAATTATAGTGTTGACTATTCTGTTGGTAAAATAATACATATGTATATTCATATTCTAGAATACTTTCAGTTATACCACGACATTTTTTACTATTGTTTAGCTGACATAATAAACTAAAGAAATATTATGTATGTATTATTCTACCAACAATCCCCTCACTCACCCTCACTCTCAAATTCATCTTTCTTGTTTTATCTATAAAACAAGAAAAATGAACCTGAAAATGAAAATGAATGAAGAAACCGTTGGCAAAACAATACATACTTATATATTCATAATCTAGTATACTTTCAGTTATATCACGACATTTTTTCGCTATTGTTTAGCTGACATAATAAACTAAAGAAATGTTAATAGATAAAACAAAGAAAATGAAAAATAAAAATGAAAGTAAAGAAGGAACTTTTCCTTTAAGGAAAAATATCACGAAGAATTGAGCAATTTTCGAACTTACTTTATGTAAAAATACAGTTACTGTAATGCTAATATAATACCAATATAAATTAAAATGTAAAGAAAAACAAAAATTACAATTCAATTACTGTTGTTTAGCATATTCTCGCATTCTTAATTATTTTAGTACTTACGTTTATTTGCTTGGCTCTGGCTTAGTGATTGTATTAGTTTGCCTCTGAGTCTTATTTAAGGTGTATTTTTTAAAAATTTACTTTATACTAATGTACATCGCTTTTTTATTTTGCTTACTTACATAATCAATCTTATAATTATTCCTTTCTTTCTTCTTTCTAAATGTCGTATTAATTTTTTTATTTATTTTTTATTTGAAATATATACATATAACAGATTTACAGAAGAAAAATACAAGGAACTAATTACAATAAAGTAATTTTTTTGTTAATGAAATTACCCAATTTAATAAAGAAAAACATTTCTCGTGTTTAAATTGGGGGGTCGTGTCATTACATTAAAAGATAAAGAAAAAAAAAAAAAAATTTGTTTGATGTAAGAAATAAAATAAAACTTAATAAAACTTGTAAGAATGATAACAAATATAGAAATTTACTAACTTAACAGTTAATAAAATAGATGTTCGGTACATAGATAAATAAAAGATAGGATATAGGTGTACTAGTAAAATAAAAACATTATTACATTTCAATTAATATGTAGTTGGTAGGTGGTAAGTACATAAATATGATTCAGTTTTAATGGAATTACCTGATAATATTGTAAATGTACGGGACGGGCACTGTAGTCGCCAGCCGCACAGACGATGAAGTGGGAAGTTGCCGGCTGGCCGCTTCGACACCTAGGGAGAAAGTGAGGAAAACATGTAGGGAGAGGGAAAAGTGGGGAGATTTCAGGAAAATTGGGTAAATGTAGGAAGAAAGGTAGAAGGCAAGGGGGGCGGAAGGGGGGCGGAAGGGGGGCGGAAGGGGGGTAGAGGTAGAGGGGAAACCTTCGACCAATTGTATGTTTCGAAGTCTTCAGGGAGGGCGGTTCGGCCAGGGCCAAGAAGAAGTCCAAGTTGTCCAGGGGTCGATCGGAGAAGACAGAAGAGAAGGCGAGATGCTGTTGTGGCGATGAGATCTGGAACTCTACCGATCTGGCAGTCTAACAGCCGTATTTAAAGGGTCCAGAGACGGGAGTCTGCCCATCTCAGTCCTTTGTTCATCTCAATTCTACGAACTGAGATGAAATTCTTAGAATTTTGGCTGCTAGAGTTGTAAACGCCACCGCGTTCGTTTCGCTATTGCGCAACGAAGCTGAGAACGCCACAGAGTTTTATCTCGACCTACTCTCGATGCCTCTCCGATCATTCGTTTATTTGTGAGTTTGCACATTTTACATACATTTACATTGGGTATGAACAGTCTGCACAAATTGGAATGATTTTATATTTGTGCAAAACTGTTATACTGATACGAACACATAGGTTGCACAAATTCGAATTTGTGCAAGTGTTATAAAGATACAAATACATAGGTTGCACAAATTCAAATTTGTGCAAGTGTAAATAATAGAGATTTGCACAAATTGGACCCGTGCGAAGGTTTGTATAGGAACGGCTTCGCACAGATCGAATTTGTGCAAAGAAAAAAGTAAATCAAATCTAAATAAGTGTGTAGATATGTACACTGAGGGTTGGGGTCAAGCTTTATTTTTTGTCTTAGGCTGACTGCCTGACCCCGTGAATATTTTTATTCTGTCATGAAATATTACATAAAATTACACATAAATTATGCTATAATTAATCTTAAAAATACGTCCGGTACAGTGAGACTAGGTACATAATAATATTTTGCGACAATAATGTTTGATTACACTTTGAAATGCTGGTAAAACATTTTAAGACGATATGTTAAAACAGAGAAAGATATATATATTTTTTTTGTAAAATTAATGATGAAATTAAATATTTAATTTTAAACTGAAGTACATAATATTATAATTAACAATTGATCAATTGATTACTAGTAGGTGCAATGTAATAAAAATAAACTTAGAAATTCGTTCTATGTAATTAAAACTTATAATTAGTGTTGGGTTGATCTAGTAGTATTTTGATTTGTGATTTAAAGGCTTTATAATTTTCTTCAGATTTGATTTTATATGGGAGAGCATTAAAAAATTTTATACCTTGATAAGTATAATGGAGTTGAGAAGCACTTGTTTTATATTTTGGAATTTCTAAGTTGCCACGTGATCGTGATCGGTTACTTATTTTTGTGATTGTTGTTATAGTATTGAATTGATCTTTATGTGTTTGTAACAGTGAGTTTTTTTAAAAAAAATTATTTAAACTAAGAACCCTAAAGGAGTTAAATAACTGTATAGTTGGAAATATAGATGGTTTTCGTAGAATGACTTTTAGAATCAACCTCTGTGCCTTTTCTACCGGTAAGAGGTTAGTTTTGAAAGTCTCCCCCCCCCCCCCCCCCCCCCACCCGATTGTATCATGACTGTCAATAACTATCATGAATTTTATTTTATTTTTATTTTATTTGGGAGACCAACAGTTTACATTCATAACAGAGCATAATAGTAATTAAGTGACAGTAATTGAACCATTTACAGGTTTCCACATGGGTATTGTATACAAGTGTTGTGGTTCCATAGATATTTGCTAAAGAAGAAAAAAATTACATTTCAAGAGACAAGTTAATTAGGGGGGAATAGGGAGGGGGTAGGATGAATGTAAATAGCACTTGTGCCGACAATTCTAAATGAATACTTTATTTTTTCAGAAAGGTGCCAAATGCGGACATCGTACTCAGTGAACTTTGTGTGTAGATCTGCGTCGAATGAGATCGCCTGTAAAGACTACGTCCCGCATGGAACCGAGATACTGTCGACATGCAAACTAGAGTTCGACCCGCTCAACGATCTGTATCCCATCATCTGCCAGGATGGACTCTTTAATGAAAATCCACCTACGTGCAGAGCGGGTATGGAAATAAACAGAAATACAAATTACATTTTGTTTTCAAGACTTTTCATTTTCAATGTAGGTACATTTGTTACTTTATATTTTTAATTTTCTGCTACCGGTTCCGACACATCCGTATCATTCACTAGCAAAGTTAAAACTGACTTAAAAATTCTATGTAAGTACAAAACGATTAGATTTAATTGGGTGGGGGTAGTGGGAGGGGTGACTTTGGGGGAGGGGAAGAAAGGTGGGAGGAGTCGACATTAATTGGAAACATTGGCGATTTACAGGGAGCTATTATTTTATTAATTTTGATCTATTTTTTTGTTTATTTCCAAGGTTTCTAAAGCGCATAATTTAAAATATTTATTTATATTGGAATGTTTAAACTTAGTTTTTTCTTTGTTGAAGCTCGGTCTGTCTCTATTAAATGGTTAGCAAACTCTGAATAATTATTATTTCGTAAAAAAAGTTCATGTTCTCTGATTCTGGTTTTAAAATTTTTAGTAGTCATAATCATTACATTCCAAAGTGTATGTCCAGTTTTTATCGAATTTATTAGAAACACACTTGTTATTTATAGGTACGGGAGGCGAAGCAGGGATTTTGGGATTTACTCAAGCGCGTCAGATTAACTAAGGGGAGATACCTCCCGACCCTGTTATGGACTACCACCATACATGAACCCATAATATTGGTGGGTACGGCTAGGAGAACCGATCAGATTAGTAAAAAAAAATAGATCCCTGTAGTTACTCGAGCGTGTCAGATTAAGGTATTGTGAGTTAATTACATACAGAAAAGTTTACATTTTAATAATCTGACGATTTGAACGTGACGTAAGAAAATTAGCGAGTCACAAAGTTGCAAAAAAAAAACGTCACGTGGATTTACTCGAGCGCGGTTCATTTTTCTTTTATTTTGAAGGAAATAATGTAAGGATCACGGAAATAGTATAATCTGACGATTTCAACATGTCGAATAAGCTAAAATCATCATTGAATGTGGAGCGTACAGTGGCTGACGGCTATGAGAACTGCCCACTAACTGTTGAGTCCATAGACATATGAATATTACTAGACCTGCCCTATGCCGAAGACCGAAGAAAATTTGTTTAAAAAAAATATATATATTTGTTTTTATTATTGAATACAATTACAATGAACAAAAAATAATATAGGTATAATGATAAAAAGAAAATCTCTTAGTGAAAAAAAAGGTTGAGAATGAGTTTTAATCTTCGTCATCATCAGTGGAATCGTCTTCGTACTGCAAATTCGAATCGATTTGGTCACCTTCATCAACGTCTTGCGTATCTGTAATCAAAAAATGGTTACGAAACTTAATAACGTTTATTTATTTCATGATATTATTATTACATTCAAAATAAAACATACCTGAATCTGGAGTATCCCCTAGAGTGTCAGGTGTCGTGACAATATCTTGATATGCGTCTGGTAGTTGGTTGCCAACGAACCAAGTCATCTCCAACTTTCCATCCTCATTTTTCCACCCGAAATCTGTTGCTGGCATCTCAGTGACGACTCGACAGTGGGCATTCCTCCACAAGCGTGCGATGTATTGCGTTCGTAATAAATGCTGCCGTAGCTCCGATTGGCAAGGTGGTAAATTACAAGCATCGTAATTGCGAACTTTTAATGAGAAAGGCTGTCATGTATCTGATACCTGATATGTTTTATTAAAGATTTCTATCCTAGCTCGGTTGACATCAGCCAATTTTTTTAAACCATACAAATGGCAGATAAAAGATTCCATAGTGATAAATAATTCATCAACACTGTAAGCTTCGGATCCCAAATTTGCAAATGCTTGTTGAAAAAGTACAGATCCCAAATATCGAAAGGCTTTTTTTGCCTCGTCTGTAAAAAGCTGGATTGTAATCACATCCTGTTAGCGCATGCAGAGCTGGTAGCGCTTGTGAAAAGAGTAGACCTAGCTTCTTAAAAAGAGCGGTTATATCGATATATGTATTTCACTTATTAATCTTCTTTACATAACGAATAAACCAAAGCGTTGCAAATCTACAAACACGAACATGCGGCAAAACGGTTAGGGTGGGCATATGCTGAGACATCAGTCGCGCAAGGTAGTTCAGTAACGGATTTGTTACGTGTCCAGAAATCTGGAAGCAACATACGCTGGTGAGGCAGCGCAGTTATGAATCCCCACACGGGCACTTCGAGCGCGCCACTTCTGGCCACCGCGCAGAAAGGTAAAGATCGAAAGTGAGATATCGGTTACAGGGCAGTTCACTGTGAGATTTTTCTGCGCGGCGGCCTGAATTTACAAACTAGACTGGCTAAATAGGGATAAAATCTAATTCTAAAACAACAGACATTCATTCACCTTACACATTTGACATCTAATTTTGAAATAAGAACAAATACACCTTTGCTTATCTAATTCTTCGAGTACCTAACTAAGGAAGCAATCTTCCGCACAAACCCTCCATTGATATGCTTGGTGTAACTCTTAAAAGCAACCAGCTCAGGTAGGGGGCTCCATCAATGTTAAGTTAGCCTCTCAGAAACTGGGCGTACTGTACAGGGTCCGCAGATACCGGACGGCGTAGTCCAGCGGTAAGGATCGTGACTCGCATACCGAAAAATATTTTTTTTTTTATAACAAATTTTATTTGATATAATCATATAATAATATAATTATTATCAAATAATTTTATTTGATAATTTTAGCAGGTCTAGTAATATTCGTATGTCTATGGTCGAGTAGTACGTTGACGGGCGCTTGCTATTTATATTCTGTCGCAGAGCCGGAGGCCCTTAGGCCGCGCGTTCGTGTACAACGCTTTGGTTTATTCATTGTGTAAAGAAATTTAATAAGTGAAATTTTTAAGAAGTTTAATTAAGCGATTTTATTTTAATCGTTATAATGGGTATATATTCTTTTTTGTTCATTGTAATTCTATTCAGTAATAAAAAATAAAAAAAATAAACTTAAAACTGTCAGATTAAGAAAACCCCTCCACATAATTGTCAGATTATAGGTCAGCACAACCAGGACATCAAGCTGAACCGTCTGTATAAATATCTGACGCGCTCGAGTAAGTCAAGGTCACGATTTTTTTTTACATCACGAGTTTAGGTTACGTCCAAATCGTCAGATTATTGAAATGTAAGCTTTTCTGCATGTAATTAACGCACATTACCTTAATCTGACACGCTCGAATAAATCCATTTTTTTTCAATTTTCTACCTCTTCATACGGCCACCCCCACCACTGAAGTCGTCAGATTAATATATTTCCGTTACCAGAAACACGTAGGGCGTATACGCTATTCATATCTGACGCGCTCGAGTAAGTCAATGTGACGATTTTTTTTTACATTTTTGATAATTTATACTCGCTCCCCCCACCACTGAAAGTGCATACATCACATAAACTTTTTTTCTTTTTAGCATCTAATCTTTGCAATCCAATAGGTCCCCACAACGCTCGAGTAACTACCCATTTAGCGTTAATTCCTCCCCTACTATTATATTTTGTATTTGCACTCCTTCCTTATTTCCCACCTTCAGAAAGTTCCTAACAAGTAGGCTTAAGTGTAGATGGAGAATTGGTAAGGGAAAGGGAATTTTATTTGTCAATACGGAACAGCCTAAGTATTGGACTTTTATTTAAATTTATTTGATTGTGAATTACCTTATTATTAATGTTTTTGGCTTTTCTTAGTTCTAGTGCTTCTAAGTTATCCAATCTGATACCTTTCTCGTTTTTATGCATTAGGGTAACGCCTGAGTTTTTATTGAATTTGTGGTCTGTTTCAATAAGATGGTTTGCATATTCCAAGAAGCCATTATTTTAAATTCTTTATTTCAGTTTGCGGACTAGAACATCCCATTGGAGTAGAACTGGTTGCGAACGGAGCTATCGTGACCAAGCACGCCTTCCCGTGGCATGTTGCTGTATACCAAGCCCATGAAGGGAGGTTTGAGCACATCTGCGGTGGCACCATACTATACTCCAACATCATAGTCAGTGGTAAGTTCAGACACTTCTTTTACTACAGATATAAACTTATTTTCTTCTTTAATAATAACTATCTTATTGGCTTTGCTTTAATTATATGAAAATATGTTTCATATTCTTATCAAGTTTACTAAAATGTAACAACTCATTTGCACACAATCATCATTACATACATCTAGGGAAAAAATACTTCAACAGTCTACCCGAAAATATAACAACAATCGAAGACGATAAATGCCTCCTAAAAGCGATTAAAGAGCAATTCAATATAAAAATAACAAAACGATGATATTATCTTCATAAAATTTTAAATTTATAATTTTTAAAGTACTTCCTTAAATCGCAATTAATTATAGATACAAAATATATTCCATCGCGATGTTCGCCCCTCTTTTAAACACAAAAGTCCGCTTCTATAGAAGAGAAACATCGAAAAATCAAATAAAAATATGTGAAAACTCATTTTGTAAGTAACTCATCATAATTGTATTCATCTCTGCTATCCTGGTTAATTAAATTACGTATATAATTGTACTCTTCTCTGCTATCCTGAATGAATACAATAATTGTACTATTCTAAGCAACCCTGAACGAATCTTTCATAATTGTAATCTTCTCAGCTATTCAGGATGAATCAATTTATTGTACCCTTCTCTGCCTTCTTAAATGAAATAATTAATTGTATTTTTCTCTGCTATCCTTGATAAATAAATCACATGTACATATATAATTGTACTCTTCTCTGCTATTCCGAATGATTAAAATAATTTTTAAAGTTATTATTTATATCCTGAAGAAGCTTGGTCGAAGTGAAACCGGTCGATATATGCAATAATAAATTCGTGGTTAAATACAAAGTGTTTGTGTTTTATTTTTATAAGATTAAAATAATTGTATTCTTTATTCTAGCTGCTCATTGCTTCTACTATAGCAATGAACAAATCGAGGCAAAATACTTCAGGATTGCTGCCGGGAAAATCTATCGGTCGTATAACAATGCGGTTGATGATGCCAAGCATTGGGTGCAGAAGGGAGAAGTATAAACAAAATATTATTTCTTTAAAAATGGTGAACTTACACCACATCAGGAAAACCTGTGCTGAGGTATCGTTATATTTTAGATTAAGTGTTATTCTGTCGACATAAGTAAAACCTCCTTGATATTGTCAAGAAGAGCACTGTGGTTCGACCCATAGCGGCAGTATTGTATACATACAGAACTATTCCACACGCTTAATTACAAGCCAAATGCAGCAACTAATTCGCCAATCAATTGTGCTCTTCATATATTCAATAATATTAATCTAAATTCTAACATCGACATTTTCTCCGATTCACTGCCCAAATTTAAAAAGAGCATCACGTCAATCATATAATGCGCATACTTACATACATACATACACACATATTCACATACACACACACACACCCTCACCCTCACCTTCCCACTACACACATTACCCGGTGATTACTTAATATGCACACCATATATAAGATACTACAATGAAACACATAATAGGTATCCACCACGAATTATATTTAATTGTAAATTTTCACCAATGGATAATATAATGTATTGTTTGTTTCTGTTTATAGATAAATTTAAAAATAGTGGCAGTTAAAGTTTGATTAATAATTATAGGTATATTCATCTAAGGACCATAAGCCACTGGAATAAATAATATTGTGGTGATATTTTCCGTCCATAAACAAAGTATTGTTTAAATTGTTTGGGTTGGGTTATGTTTGGTTAGGTGTATACCGTGTTTTTGATCTAGGGTGTAATATGATTTTTGTTCTGTTGATTCTGTTGTTTCAGTGTGGTGGGCATGCAGTTATATAGTTTTGATTGCGTAGTACTCAATAGTACTGAAAGTTTTTCGCCCGTGAGGTATGTGGTATCGTATATTTGGTGTTTTTTTTAGAGGCCCTGGTTTTAAGGTTGCATTGTTATTGCTGTTTAAGGTTGCATTGTAATGTGGAGTTTATGTTAGAAAAAGTATACCTAGTAGTACAGATTTGGCATAAAATTGTCTAGTGTTTTGTAAATTTTATTCAAGATAGGTACTTGGAGGATAAGTTTAATTGTTGACTTCTCTAATTTTTCTATTGAGTCTATTGCTATGTGTGTTGCACTTTCCCAAGCCAGTATGCCATATGTAATAATGGACTAACAAAGTGCGCAAATTTTGGTCCAAAGTGTTATTCTTGGAAAAACGTTTTCAATTGACTTTATGAAATACATGACTCATTTCAGTTTTTTTGTGATAAAATTTATGTGGTCAGTCCATTGAAAGTTGGTGTCTTTTATAACTCCTCGGTATTTAGTTTACCTAACCCCTTTTATATGCTTGCATTTGTTTGTCCGCAGTTGTGAAGTATAAGGTCTGTGTGTGATAGAGGTTGGCCCCTTTGTGTAATGCTATATGTAATTTTTTTTTATTGTGTGCTTTTGAATGTAGCTATAACTTTGTGGTAATCCGTTATAGAAAATATTATATAGAAAGTTTTTTTATTGTGTTAACCACTCCGACCCCTAAACTTGTTTACACGACAATATAACAATAGCAGTCAAGTACAATAAGCTTGTTTTCAAGCTAACGCGTGTGTTCCCACAGAAATCGTTATAACTCCGTTATTGTTCTAGTGCGAACCCTAAAACAAAAAGGAGAAGATCCATATTAAATCAAGCTTCACATCTCTATTCAAAGTTATCTGCAGAAATACATAAAACATACTTATTTTGTAGAAATAGTTTTCACCCACCAAATCGCCTTCGCGCCGTTAGACATTGTTATTTTTTTATTAAATATTCATTTAAGAAATGCTAAAAAAATTGATTTGACAAAATTGTTTATTTTACATTTACATGATAGAATAATTATTTTTATTACATAATCCGTGATTTAAGTACCGTTTTCACATAAAAACATCACGTGAGTCATTTTTACATTTTTTTTTAATGTTTGCATCCTAATTTTAATATTTACAAATGTTAATATTTATTTGTAATAATAATATTTGTAAGCTTATTTTATAACCTTTCAAAAACAGTTTTTAGTATTCGGCTACGTTTAGAAATATTTCATTTATAGAGCTATAATTGCGAAGCGGAAATAACACAAAGTTTTTATAAATCTGACAGTTCGTTTAAGACAAAAACACTTGCACAATGGCAAAATACCTAAAACGTAAAGGCTATATCTAAGAATGTTGTTGTTTAACAACCGATACACTATTTTCGGCCTTTCTGTATACCTTATTCCAAGTTTCTGCTTGGCAGAGTAGTACTGTATCGTCAATGAAGGTATGATTTGACTGTCAATTTCAATGTCACACAGGACGTTTATACAGATAAGGAAAATTAGGGGACCAAGTACACTTCCCTGCGGTACTCCGCATCTAGTTAAAAGTGGCTCACTTGACTTTTGTTAATTTTAATCTGTTGCATTTTATCCGACATGAAGCTTTTCATTAAAAAATATGTACTAAATATTACTTTCAAATTTATAAAATACTTAATTTTTATCACTTTTATTGTTTATAAAAACAAGCGTGTTTCGTGAGCAACGCTAACTTCTTCAGGGTTTAATTAATACTAATTTAATTAATTTAATTTAATAAACCTTAAGAAGTGGGCGTTGCTCACGAAACCTGTTGGTTTTTATAAACAATAAAGTGGTAAAAACTAAGTATTTTATTCATTTGAATTAAAATGGTGCCACAAAATAAGTTTTCTGTGTTAGAAGAAGAAATATTACTTTATTAAAATAGTACTCTTTTTGCATTTCAGGTAGCTAAAATCCACTTGCCAATATCCTACAGAGGTAGCGAGTCCCTTCACCAGAGTGACATAGCGCTGGTTGAGTTAAAGACTCCGCTTGACTTCAGCTGGTCCGTGCGACCAATCTGCTTCGATCTGAACGACCCCGGCCTGAACACCTTCCAACTGAGAGCGGGCAACTTCGGGAAGGTAGCAATGATACTTTATCAGGAGGTCTAGCAAGGATGATCGATAAAATCCTACATCAATACGATATTGACTAAATCCGTCATCTATGGGTCAGTTTTCAGTATTTGCAAGCACGGTCAACAATATTGATATAAGACGTTCCAACTGACAATTGATAAATTTTAGCGCGGCTTCCATATCAGATAAGTTTTGGTTAAATGTCAATATATTATTTTTTTTATAATTTCATTCGTAATTCCAATTCGTAATATCCAAAATTACTGGCTTATTAACCCTCCGCAGTCGCGCGGGGTTGCTTAGGACCCCAGAAAAATAAATATGATTAAATTGTTGTTATAGCATACATTTTATGTGTTATTTTAACTGATTATAGTCAGGTGATAATGACTGTATTGAAATATTAAAAATTAGATATTTATTTTCAATGTAATAGCTTAAAATTCAACATTTTTTTATAATTTTGAATCATACTTTTTTAATAGTAAACTTAAATTATTTTTTATCAATTTCTATCAAACTTATAACTATTTGAGATTGATACAGAGTTATTATTATTACAACAAAAAATCAAAAAAATTCAAAGAAAATACATATAAACTTGATTTTTAATTGTATTTTGTTGATTTTTTGAGCCTCAAGTCATCGCACATGCGCAGACTGAATGTTGGTGGCGCTAGCGTTAAGTATAGTCCCTTTTAGGAAGCTATCTAAAGTAAGGTATCAGTGGGAACATTTAAAATGTTTGTAATTAGCATTTCTGTAAAACCTGGGCTTTTAAAGACCCCATGCGATGGGTTGAGGTTTAATGCACGTAGTTGAACTAACGAAGCTCTTAGAATGGAAAGAAGTTGTATAAGTGATACATTTACTTAAATAGTTGAAAGTCGTTGAAATATGACGAAAGACCTCGTTAAATAATTAACTCCCGTTAGTGTTAAAAAATAGATTCAGACTGTCAATGCATATTTAGGTTAGTATTTCAATTCAACATAGCCAATTTATTGATATTTTTGTTTTGCGTTTGACGTTTCAGAATTTCAAATATTTCTACCACATTCTTATATCCATTCCTCCACCACACTTAGACAAGTCGTGTGACTTGTAGTATCGTAAATACCTAAACAAATAATTTTCCTTACCACATTGCTTGTTTAATTGCATTTATAATAATGAAGTTTTGCCCATCAGGTTTCTGGCTGGGGCCTGACGGAGAACGGCACTACTTCGGAAGAGCTGCGAGTCTTGAGGATGCCGATCATCGACATCAAAGAGTGTGGAGAGGAAGTAGCTAAATACGATTTCCGCGGCTTCCTGTCCAGTGACAAACTGTGCGCTGGATACACCACTGGTAGGTCTGCTAACTGATAGCGTACTTATTTTAATCCTGACCAGGCCCCCCTAGCACAGTTGATCGATAAGGATTGATAGGATAGCTTTCAGTAATTTCTTATCGTTCCCTAGGACAACTGCAGATCACTTATATAATAACAACAAAATCAAAAAATATTTATTGTACAAAATAATACAAAAGGTGTAGCTTATAGGGATATCCTGTTTCTTCGAGCTAACCCAACAATTACATATTAACCAACTAACTAACTAACTAACTAACCATCACGCCGTTTCCCCGCAGGGGTAGGCAGAGAGGACGGACCGCCAAACAACTCGGTCTTGGCACACACTCCTTGCCTCGTTCACATTCATACACCGTCTCATACATGCTCTTCTATTATTCTGACTCCTGACATGGCCCGACTCAAGTATCTGATTCACTTGGTCGTGCCATGTCTTTCTCGGGCGTCCCTGACTTCTTCTACCATTCACATTTGCGTCATATATTCTCCTTACACTCCTTTCCTTGTTCATTCTCTCTACATGCCCGAACCATCGGAACGTTCCTTTCTTGATCTTACTCATTACGCTTACATCAGCCTTGCATTCTTTGCGGATCTCCGCGTTTCTCACACGATCATACATGGTTTTACCACACATACGCCTCGGGGATCTCATTTATACAGCATTCAGTCTACTTTCATCCTTCCTCTGCCAGTTCCATGCCTCACTGCCATACATCAGGGTAGGTACCAGTACTCCATTATGGACGGCTAGTTTCGCGTCTTTGGACAGTTTTTTATTGGTGCCAACGGCGTTCAGTCCTCCATTAATAGAGTTACCTGCATTCACCCTTCTTTCAATATCTCTTTCAACCTTCCCATCTCTCATAAACATACTTCCCAAATAAACAAACTCATCCACCTGCTCCAAGTATTCATCGTTCACAACTATATTGCATACTGTTTTCGTACTCTCTCTTTCAAACACCATGACTTTAGACTTACTTACATTCATCATTAACTCATTCTTCATACATACTTCGTTCATCCTTGACACGAGAGACTGTATATCTTCCATACTGTTAGATATCAGCACCGCATCATCAGCATACAAAAGGCAACATACTTTCAGATTACTCAATTTCGCGCCCAATCCCATCTCTTTCAATTCTTGCATACAATTATCCATGTTTAGATTGAATAACCAGGGCGACATTACGCAGCCTTGTTTAACACCTTTTGTGATGTCAAACCACCCCGTAAAATCGCCGTTCACCCTAATACATGCAACGCTTCCCTCATATAGAGACGCAATTGCCTGTATGAGATTAGTATTCACTCCATACTTGGAAAAATTACATATTATATTGTATAATGTTTATGAACATAAGAACAGAGGTGTTTCATTTATGTGAGGTATTCACTTAAGCTGTAATGACATTTGTTTAAAAGGAATGTGTTTATTGAAGATTTTGAATTTGAGTGTAGCTTGTGTGTGTTTAATGTTATGTGAAAAGTTTTTATACACTTTAACCTTTTAAAGACTATGTCGTTAATGAATTTGCGATACTCATGGACTGGTATTTCAAATTCTCATACATATGCGTCATGTATAGATGATGCTTGTTTTTTTAGGCACGCGATCGGTTGGCATAATGCTCGTCTAAAAAGGGTTAATGGCACATGTCCATTTTAGAACATTGTTTTGTTTTGCTTTTGGTATTAATAAGTTTTCTGTGAACCTTGTGGCGTATTGATGTGTTAAGTTTTTTTGTGGAAAGAGACGCCCCGATGGTTTGGGTATGTAGAGAGAATGAACGAGGAAAGGAGTGTAAGGAGAATATATGACGCAAATGTGAATGGTAGAAGAAGTCGAGGACGCCCAAGAAAAACATGGCACGACCAAGTGAATCAGATACTTGAGTCGGGCCATGTCAAGAGTCAGAATAATAGAAGAGCATGTATGAGACGTTATATGAATGTAAACGAGGCAATGAATGTATGCCAAGACCGAGTTGTTTGGCGGAATGTCCTCTCTGCCTACCCCTGCGGATAAAAGGCGTGATGGTTGGTTAGCAAGTAAGTTAGTATTAGTTTTTCTGTGGGAACTTGACCGAAGATGATTGCACTAACATGCATAACTCCATTTTATAGTTTATGTCTGTGACTGTCAAAATGTTCAGATTTTTAAGCATGAATCCAGATGAGCAGAGTTTGTAATTTTTCTTATGCATCTCTTTTGGATGATAAAACCATCTTTAGCGTTTACTGAGTTTCCCCAAAAAATAATTCCCTGTTTTATTATTGAATAAACATAACCATTGTATGCGGCCATAACTGATTCGATGTTAAATGTTTTTCTCAGTGTACCGAAAACAAAAGAAAAGCTATTGATTTTTGCTACTATTTTTTATATATGTTTTTTTTTCCAGTTTATATTTGTATCTAGTTGTATTCCCAGCAGGGAACAAGTATGGGATGATTCGATAATATTATTATTTAAGTTTACATTTATGTTTATAGGTATAACTTGAACTGGATAACATTTTAGAACTTCAGTTTTGTGACAGATTTTGTGATGACAGCAGTTTGCTATTGATTGACAAGTCTTGTTCACATGTTTATTAAATTTTGGGTAATTTTGGGGTAATTTGTGAATGGTAACATTGAAAGAAGTCCTTTTTCCTAGTGAATCGAGTAGATGTAGGTACTCTTATTTTTTTAAATTTTTGATTTATGTTTATTTAGGAAGCGTACATTTGTGTATAAAGTAATTGTACATTAAATAGTGAATATAATTTAAACCAGTTAATTTTTTTTTTAAATATTTAGTTGTGGTTACTGATTATGTGATTATGAATCAAGTGGTTATTAAACAATTATAGTAGGTATATGGTGTAAGCACATTGTAAAAAAATATTATAAAGAAGGTTATAATTAATACAGTTTAACTGCAAGTAGTTATTTAAAATAATAGTACACGTTAAATAAAAAGTTTTTTTTTTTTTTCAATTATTTCTGGCTTTCACCCTTCAAGGGTGTTCTAGGCCATCATTCAAAATTAAAGAGAAAGGAAAGGTGAATTTATATATCAATTTTATTTAAATGAGCAAATTTAAGAATTATATGAAATATTGGAGTAGAGTTGAGACTTGAAGAGATGAGATATTGAATGGAGGGGAGGCAATTTTAGATAACGCTTCATAGAAAAGAGGATATTTATTTAGAGAGGGACAACCAAAAAATATGTGATCTAAAGTTCCCACATCTAGACCACAGAACGTACAATCTGGGGATTCAAGGACGTGAATTTTAAAAAGGTGAGAAGGAACGGAACAATGTCCGATTCTCATTCGAATAAGGGAAATAAAAAGTTATTAAAAAGAAAATAATAAACAAGTAATAATAGTTTTCAGTTAAGTACATGGTAAGGTTAGTTTGATTTTAAACGAATTAAGGGTACAATGGAAAATGTTAATATCTCTTAGGGAATTATAAGTTTTGCAGATACGCCCGAGCAAGGAGTTTTGTGCTTTTTTCCTTTTAAAATGTTGTGTATGAAATAAGGTATATTCACTACACTAAAGAGTTTGCAACAAAGTTCGTATTTACTATTTTAAAAAAGAAACATATCTCGCTTATCCTTCCCCGATTCTGAAGTATATGTATTTTTAAGGCATTTAATAAAAAAGTGTAGTTAATTTAATAATAATATTAACAAAACTTTTATTTATTTTAAAGTTTTAAAAATAATTCACCAAAGTTTGGTAATTAAACATAACTTGATTGACTGCCATAATATAGTACCATATGAACCAAATTCATTTAAAAAAAATGAATTTTATAAAATTTATTACGATAAAACTATACTAACAGAGAGAATAATTAGTCATAACAGACCCAATATAGTTTTACATGACAAAATTTTAAAAAATAACTTATATTATTAATATCGCTATTCCAAATTCCTGTAATATTCAGAAAACTGTTTCTGAAAAAATAAGAAAATATACAGATTTAGGAAATGAGATTAAAAGAATTTCGCATTCTCAAAATATAAAAATATTACCATTTGTTATTTAGGCTATTGGCATTATACCTAGCTCTCTCATTCAAAATTTAGGCTTATTAGATTTGTCAAAGAATTTATATATAAAAATGCAAAAGTCAGTCATTTTAAATACCTACATGTAGGATTACGAAAGATTTTTTAAATATTTATATTGAGGGATCAGTAGGATTTATCGGTCCAGTTAGGAGTTTTACCGAGCCAAACTCTCTGATATGAAAATATCTGGAGTCAGTGAATTTTTTTCCCATTTGGTCTCTGGTGGATTGACGTATTGTTCTTGTATTGTTTTGTATTTATTATACTTATATAGTGCACTTACATAATGTGGATTAACTAGATAATCATTTGTGTAAAAGTATGTGGAAGGGTTTAGTCTTTCCTGTGGGGAAGATTTAACCCGGACATAAAACCTGAAGCATCAAAAAATCAATAGATTTTTTACAGTATTAAACATTTTGTTCTTTTATCATTGATTCTATTGATGTAAAGGTCACTGCTCAGCTACAATTCAGGATTTCTCCTGGAATGCAGCTGGTTTTCAGCAGTGCCTAGCAATTTGTTCTAAGGGTACATTTAACTTATTATGCATTACATTTAAATTTGAATTGTGGTTTGCTTGTAATGTTTTCAGGGGCCGCCGTATGCCAGGGTGACAGCGGCGGTGGTCTGGTGTTCTCGGAGATCAGGGGAGGCGTGGAGAAATGGCACCTCCGCGCGGTGGTCTCAGTGGCTCCGGTGCAGACCAACCAAGACAACAAATCCACCTGCCGCTTCGACACCTATTCTGCATTTACCGAAGTCTACAAGCATAAAGACTGGATGATTCAAATACTGAAAAGGCTCAAATTACTAAATTATGGTTGAACTGAGGAGCGATTCTGTATATTTTGTGGAAACTGTCAAAATCAATACTCCTGTCAAATTTGTGTGACTGTCTATGGCTTGCATTGCCTTTTTTACGGACTGATATGTCAGCTGTTGTATTTCAACTAGTTAAAAGGGAATAACCAAAAAAAAAGGAAATATATCATTTTTAAATCAAACTCTAGACGTATTGACTCTTTTCCACAAAAAAAATATATAAAATAATTTTGTAAGACTGTTCTGTTTTCTAGTAAAGCTATGTTTTAAATTTTGAGAAAATATGTTTTTTTTAGTACAATAAGGTTTTACCGTAGGTCGTTGGCAGATTTGTTAAATTTTGTATTATACAACACACATTTCAAATCATATAATCATGCAGTAAAATAAATCAATAAATTATTAGGGAAAGCTACTTTTCAGAATTTTAATTGTAGTTAATTAAATTAATCCGGAGGTCGCGGGTTCGAACCCGGCGTGCGCAAATAAATTTTATTTGATTAATTTGTGTTATTTCACAATTAATTCATTTAAAAATAATATATTTGCGGCACATTCCAGAGTGGAAGATACTATCAGTATCGCCCTGGTGTAAGACCACCATTCAGAATTGAAACGTTGCTTGAAAATGGCTTTAGCCGTGTTTGGTGACCAGATCTGAATAGCCAGGTACTTCCCAACCTTCCTCTTCCCCACCTCCTTCCCCTCCCCACTACCTTCAGCCTCACAACATACCCCAATTGGGGATGCCATAGTCTCACTGGCTCCAGACGGGAGCAGTTGAGATTCTTGTGCGGTATTCACTGTAAAAAAAAAAGTTAAAATAAAATCATAAAAAAAGATCTGCATACGTGTTTTGTGACGAAAATACCTCATATTTGTAAATAATAATAATAATAATATTTTTTATTCCAGAATGTGGGGAGGATAGTGCAATCCCACACGTCCCATATTATTATACATATTTACACAACAGATTTTTGAAAATAAAGTATCATGTACATTAGGGTGGTTACAAGGTATAAGGTGGAAAAATATTTTCGTCCTAATGCCGGCCTGACTCCCCTAATATTTGCCATTTGTCCAGAAAATAAGATTTCGGAAGTTTTAGCTCAATTGGATAATGTTAACCCGTGCCTCATCGAGATTAAATTTTGAAAAAACGATTTTTTGCAAAAAAAAATCGCCGTTTTTTCCTCATAAAATGAAAACTATTTGTCTTAGAAATTTTATTCTTATTTCATTCCATAGGAAATGTTGATATCCTCAAGTTTTACTGTAATCACTTTTTTGTTAAAACGTTTATATTTGAAGATATCTATTATTTTCCAAGACGGGACATGATCCGAATCCTCAGAGTCGCTATTTTTAGAAATTATGGAAAATGGCAATAAAGAAACTTAATTTAATCACTTTTGATCAAATTTTGTTTCCTTTGAACACTATACATTATTAAACAATATAATAAACAACATTATATTTAATAAAATAATATAATAAAACATAAAACAATGGCAATGTGTTTTGATACCACTGCGGTAAATACTGGTCGCTTCAACGGAACCTGCGTTTTGTTGGAGCAATTATTAGAAAAAAATCTTCTTTATTTAGCATGTCGCCACCATATTTTAGAAATTACTCTCAAATCAGTTTTTGATTTAAAAATGGGCACAACTACTGGACCCCACTCAAATATTTTTTAAAACTTTCAGACTGGATGGTCGAAGCTAGAGAAGACAAAATACAAAACTGCTATTGAAGATAAAAATATTAGACATAAAATAGGGAATTCAGATGAAATATCAATTTTTCTTACAGAACAATTAAAAAACCAACAGCCAAGGGATGATTACAAAGAATTAATTCAACTTTCGTTAGTTGTGTTAGGACGTACTCCCCCAAAAGATACTTTTTTCAAAGTTCCTGGTGCCATTCATCACGCTAGTTGGATAGCAAAGGCCATTTATTGTATCAAAATATATCTTTTCAGGGATCAATTTACATTAACTTAACAAATTTAGAAAAAAAAGCTATCACTGACACTTGTTTATTTTTAATAAACATTTATGTAAAAGCGTGGCTTAACGCCCCCAAACCCACTTTGGCCCCCAACCAAAACCTACATTTTTTAAAATCTCTTGTAAAATATAGAGAAATCGATAAAGAACTTGCAGACAAGGCACTTTCTAAAATGATAAATCATTTGTGGTACCTCAATCTGAGCAAGTCGCATTTTCTTTCTTCGATGAAAATTAAGAAAAAAGTGTCAAAACAAGCATGGCTGTAAAAAGTCTACAATTAATTCCAATTGAAGAACAAACATGTGATAGGGATGTGAAAGCAAAACTCAGTCTCCATCAAGTGGATAATTTATTGAACAAAGATATCTTTTTTTTTGTTTCTCATCAAACTCAAAATTTTTTCAAAAGATTTGAAATTGATACAGAATTTTTAAATACGGATCTTGATATATGGTGTGAAAATGCACATTATTTAAAAACAAAAAAAATAGTGTAATATATAACGGTTTCAAGGTTGTCAATGACACAGCTGAAAGAGGGGTAAAATTAATCCAAGACTTCGATTCCTGTTTGACAAAAGACGAAGAACAACAACAGTTTCTGTTACAAGTTGTATCGGAATGTCGAAATTTTTTTCCTGAATCTTCAAAAGCCACGTTATCTAAGCTATTACCACCTTAATCTGATAATTAATTGTAAATGTAAATAATAATAATAATAACTTCTTTCTTTCATAATGCTTTCTTTTGTATACATATTTTAAATAATAAAACTTTGAACATTATTTCTTCTTGTTTTTTATACCTTTTTGCATTTCTTTTCTCGTAAATCATTTTCAATTTGGGTTGCGCTGTATTTACTTTTAAAACAGTTTTAACTACACCCTTTTTTATGTACCAATTGAGAAAATCAATAAAGCAAAATCTGGACAGCACATTTAATTAAATCTTGCAAATATTGTTAGTTATTTTATAAAAAAAAATTTTTATAAAAAGTTAAACTTCAACCTTGATGAGGCACAGGTTAACCTTATCCAATTGAGCTGAAACTTCACCAATCTCATTTTTTAGCCAATTGGCAGCTTTTAGGGGGGTCAGCACAAAAAATTCCAACATTGATTTTTTGTAACCACCCTAATGTACATACAATAGGAATAACAAAAAAAAAATTAAAATATATTTAAAAAAAAAGTAAGTAATTAAATAATCTCTACATGCCCAAACCATCTAAGGGTCCCTTTCTTAATCTTACTCATTATGCTTGCATCAGTCTTACATTCTTTGCGGATATCCATATTTCTCACAAGATCATACATTGTCAGAGTTTTGTGACATTGCACATATCGATTGAATCGACAAAAAAGGAGAAGGCAGAGATTAAGAAATTACAGGAAAAATATAATGAAATCCAAAACATGTATAATGAGATTCAATCATATTATAATCAAATTATTTCCAGAAGATTCAATAAGTGAATTGGATCATTCAATAGCGAATAATCATAATTCCACTAATGTTTCATTGCCAAAATTGAAATTGATTATTTTTTCTGGGATATCAATAGATAGAACAAATTACATAAATACGTTTGACTCTTTAATACATTAAAATAATGCCTTAAATCCTGTTAAAAAAATGCGTTATTTAATAACTAGTCTTTCGGGCGAAGCGTTATATACGTAAAACATTTACCGATTTCTGAGGAAAATTATGTTGTTGCGTACAATATCTTAAAGAAACGGTTTGAAAACATACTTTTGATCGCTGATAGGCACGTAGAATTAATTCTGTCGATTCAACTTGTAAAAGTTCAGGATAATCTGAGGTAATTTATTTCCATTTTGAAAGAAAATCTTGCTGCTTTAGAAGCTTTAAATTTTCCAGTTCGCCAATGGAGTTTTCTTTTACTACACATCGTATTACGCAAATTAACAAAAGAATTTGCTTATTGTCAAGAAGTATATAAAGATAGACTTCAAATTGAAAAACCTGTTGCGTTCACTGATTCGACCATTGTATTGGCATGGTTGAAGACACCTTCTTTTTTCTTGCAAACTTGTGTAGCAAATCGTGTTGAAACAATAATACAAAAAATACCTTATAAACACTGGTATCACATTTCATCGCAAGAAAATCCTGCTTCTTGGGATCACAAGGAGTTTTTCCAACTGAAATCGCTGACGCTTCGTTATGGTGGAAAGGGCCTAACTTTATATCAACACCTATGGAGGAATGGTTATTTTCAAATATC
This sequence comes from Limnephilus lunatus, assembly GCA_917563855.2. Taxonomy (NCBI): domain Eukaryota; kingdom Metazoa; phylum Arthropoda; class Insecta; order Trichoptera; family Limnephilidae; genus Limnephilus; species Limnephilus lunatus. The sequence goes on along the minus strand of OU830603.1, from coordinate 42,906,121 downwards.
TCCGTGGACCATTTACCAGAGTATAAGTCAAAAAATTTAATTTCTTTATCAACTAATGTGTCAACATATGACGGTATGATGAAGAGTTTTTATTGAAATTTTTTTCATTATCGAAAATATTGTATGTTATACATACGTTGGTGTCATTGATTTATCAATAGATTACGTTCGGAATCGATTATCAATTTCAATGGTTTATCCCTACTTTCGTTAAAAGAAAATAATTTAGCCTTGCAGTGTTGCATTAAGCTTGTTCCAGCAATTTATTTTCAACAAGATATGAACAATGTCTCTTCCCATCGTGCATGCTCAACTCAATTTCAAAAACTCGCTCCATTTATCGATGCAAAAAAATGGTGTTTTAAAAGTCGGTGATCTTAAACAGATTTCGGAAAATGCTCGACATCCTATTATTTTACCGAAGCAATGTTATTTGACAACTTTAATAATTGATCATTACCATAGCATATACCTTCATCCAGGTCCTCGTGCACTCCAATCCATAATATCATTAAAATATTGGATAATTTCGGCAAGGAATGCAATTCGACATCGATTGAGTAAATGTATTTCTTGTTTTAAAAATAACCCGCGCGGTAGTTTCCCTTTGATGGGTAACTTACCTGCTTCCCGTTTTCGAGAAGGTCGTCCACTTTTAAATGTCGGAACAAATTATGGAGGTCCCTTTTTAGTACGCGAGAGTAGACGTCGCGGCGCCAAAACTGTCTGTTTGTCTGTTTATCGACCAAAGCCGTTCATCTTGAGTTGTTAGATCTATCTACTGAAGCATTTGTGGCAGCATTAGATAGATTCATCTTTCGACGCGGTATATGCCAAAATATCTATAGCGATTGTGGCACCAATTTTATTGGAAGTAATAGATATCATACCGGCCTTTCTAAATTCATACATGCATCTGAAAACACTGGCAAACTTGTAGACGTAACTGTCGCTCGTTCAATTACTTGGCATTTTTCTCCTCCCTCCGCACCCCATTTCAACGGAGTGTCGGACGCTGGTATTAAGTCGACTAAACACCATTTAAAGAGGGTTGTGGGAGATCAAATCCATACCTTTGAAGAATTAACTACTGTTCTGACTCGCATCGAACCAATTTTAAATTCGCGACCAATAATTGGAGCGCTGTCAAATTGTATAAGCTACCCATCGATTATGTAATTTTTTTTTTTGTTGGTTTTTGTTTTGTTTGATATGTTAATTTAGTTATTTTGCTTTCGTTTTTCGTTGCTTTTTTTTTCGTATATAATTGTTGAGAGAATAACATGTCCTCAAGGCCGGGGGAATGTTTAGTTCTAAAACAGTTTAAAAACTAAACCCATGTTCCCAAGTTCTTCATTGATAATTTATTCCTTTGTCTTCCTTCTTTCCTTTAAATTCCCTACTTATTAGGAAAAGAAGATGTTTTCATACCTATGTGGAACACATCTACAATTTTGGCACCAAAATCTAAAATTACCTGCAAGAATGAGTTGAAAATTCGGAGTGATATCGCCATTGAAATCTCGCTATTAATCGCAAAAATTACTAATGAATGAACCCCAAAGTTTCGGTAATTGTGACCTATAGTTGTGCCGTTATTGTGGAAAGCAGCCAGCACCAAAATCGACATGAAACAGCTTATGAACTCCACAAAGGTAGGGACTTTTCCTTCCATTTGCCATTTCCTGTGATTGAGTTAAAACCGCAGTCAATTGTCTCGTTTTCGCAAAATTTAGATTTACAGTCCACCATCTCTCTCTCTCTTTATTAAGTGTGTGCTATTTATTTTTTATGCATAATAAATGTATTTTTTTGTTTCCTGTTGCTTCCACTTTTTGTACTAGGGCTGTCCGTAAAATAAGGTCTCCAAGGTGCTGCAGTCGCGAGGAACGATTTTATGTACAATCCTGCAACACTGGCGTGTAGCCTGGTTTCCCCTTGCCAAATCACCACCACATTGCAACCTGTATGAACTTAAGTCTCGGCGTGGCAGCCGTTCGCGATGGAGCTTCCAGGTGTGAGTTACACTCTGTAATTCGTTTTTAAACTTTGCTTCGGTGAATCTGAATGATGCCACTGGGATTGTTACTTTGTCTTTGGTGTCATGTAATGTATCCGGGTCTCGTTTGTCATAATTTGTTTGCACCAATCAATTAATTTTTTATGAATTTAATAACTGATTGTCTATGAATTTAGTAACTGAGCAACTGCTTTGTTCCATTTATCCAGTTCTTACCATTGTCCATCCCATCCCAAAACAAACAGCTTTGTTTGCTTTACTGGCGCCTAAGTATTGTTGCACCAAACACTCGCCGCATGTAAAAACCGTCGAAATCTTCTACCATTAGTAGAGAATCATTTCTGAGTTATTTCGCTGCGTTTGGTATATTTATGCGCTGCCCGCGCTGTCGATCACAAGTACTGCCACGTACATCGTGAATATATTAAATTAATATATTTTTGTTGGTTTCGCCCGCTACGCACATCGTGAATTGCATTGTGCATTTTTACTTGTGATATTGTAATACCCGCAAACAGTTCAATTTATGACCTGAGAAGCAGCTGCTGTAGAACAGCAGCCGTTCTGTACAGTAGATATTGTGTATTCGCTGCCCTAGTTCTTGTATGTTCAATACACCTTTTTTCAGCAAAACTGAGTTATGAATGCCAATGTCTTCAATAGCCTATTACGCACCAATGTGGCTCAAAAAAAATTTTTTTTTTCAGTTTTTAACTGCTATTTTCAGCATTTATCGAAAACCAAAATCCACTCACGAAACATTCTTTTAGTTCTTATTTGTTCAATATCCTGGATATTGAACATTCAAGCACTCAATATTAGGAATATAATAGTTATAAAAAGTTCATAGATATTTTTTCAACGTATCGCGGCACGTTGAGGGCTTGAATCATGCTTGAATGTTCAATATCCGCTTTCAACCAATCAGGAGTCGGCTAGTCAAGCTGAGCAGTCATGTTGGTTTTTTGTTGTTTTCTTTTTGAACTGTCATCGGAGCTGTGCGTTGTTCAACTAAAGATACGTTTTTTAATTGTGAATATACTGCTGGTGTTGAAGTGAAAAATGACTTCACCGACTCTAAAATAAATAAACCTTAGACCAGCAGCTCAGATAGAAAGGTGTATCTTAAAATTACGTCGATTGTACGCTTTTTCAACATATTTTACATTTACTTTTTAACTTGCCAGGTACATACACAGGATGCTTCATTCATTATGTATTATTTTAATTATTTATTTACATCCTTAGGAACGACTGCCACACCAAGTGTCGCAGAGAGTGCAGCGTGGTGGGGATTTGGTATAGGGAAACCAGGCTAGACGCCAGTGTTGCCGGATCTCAAGTAAAATTGTTCCTCGCGACCACAGCACTTTGGAGACCTGATTTTACAGACAGCCCTCGTATGTAATTAAAATCATCATTATTCACAAAATCATTCACTTGACACTGGCCAAAACACTCCTTTGGATGAAAAGCCAGAAAGGGAAATGTAGTAATATGTAAAATAATAAAATGAAAAAAAACAATATCTTTTATTTTATTTTATTGCAGTAAAATAATATAGGAACTAACAAACAAATTCTAAATTGAAGTAAAAATGTATGCACATTTAAAATTTGGTTTCTTTCATGGCTTATCTGTATCTTTTGAAAAACCGACACAGATGGCGCTTTAAACATAAATTAGACATATTTAAATAATATATACACATACATAAATAATGAAAACTTTCAGTAAGTAGGAACATTTAAAATCTCGTTTTTGTGTAAATATAAACTACACAGGATTAAAACAAATACAGACAGTTTTAATTTGCATTATTAGCGAATAAAAATCTTACACTTAATAAAAAAAAATTAAATGGTTTCAGGACAATGAAAAAAAAAACCACTGTTTTAATAAATATATTAAATCTTTGGTGAATTATTTTTATTTAACAACAGCTCTGAATTTAATTATGATTATTGAAGACAAAATTGTATTTAAAATATTATTTTTTTGTTAACCCGGCGATACTTGCTACCGGGTAAAAAATACCACAGAGTACAAACAATTGGTTGTATTTTTTTCTACGCGTTCTGGCAACCCAAGATTCTAAGTACCTTCAAACCGATAGTTCACACGCCCTCACCCCGCGAGGCGATCAGTTCGCGCACGGCGCTTGTTGACGACGGACGTGTAAAGTGAGTATGGGTAAAAAATACCCGGTAGCGACGAACCTTGTTCCATTATTTTTCGATATGTTTATGACTATGTTTTTTGTCTTAGAGCTGTAATAAAATGAAGTGATAGTACAATAGAAGAGCTGCTTCAAGAACAGAGACAGCGGAGAAGAAAATGTGTCAGAAATAGAAGATTTTGCGGAGAATATTGAACACGAAAGTGAAACTGAATAGGAAGCTGATAGTTCAGGCACACCCTCAAATTCAGAAAATGTTTTTGACCGTCTACCTTCAGATTCAGAAGTTGAAGAATATGAATAACTGCATCCAATAGATGAAGAATATTTAGAAGATGTGCCATTGAAGTACCTGAGGCGAGGAAAGTTTATTGGAAAAGATGGATGGATAGTTTGTTTAGTGTTGATTATCTCAATGTTCACTCAGTATAAAGGTATCATTACTTTTTAGTATTTTAGGTGTGTACCCAGTTTATTTTCGATACCGATCTCAATTTTGCCAAATTTGTAAGAAAAGAAAAAATATTATTGTTGATTTTCGTAAGATTAATAAGATTTTTTTTTTTTAAATTATTTTTTAGGATAAACTCACAATACAAATAAATAAACATTAAAACTTGCATTTGGAGTTTTATTTATGAACAATAGTACCAATAACACAAATACATTGTCAAACATTGAAACTCAAACGTCTTTTTGAAAATAACGGCAATTAAACTCTGTGGTATTTATTACCCGATAGTGAGTTTTCATGTTCGTAAATACCTAGCGAGTACCGCTGGGTTAACTGAACAGGTAATGTTTTATGTACCCTTTAAAAACATTTTTAATTAAAATATGTAAATTAATTAGACAAGGTGAAAGCAACTAGCGGAAAAAGCTTGGAAAAATATTAACAATTTATTAATAAAGAAAACTGGAAGATTGACGGTTAGCACTATAAACGAGTGGATTTCTATCTTTTTTTTTACATTAGCTCGTCACAGGAGGCCCTGAGAAAAATAATTTTTAAATGTCATCTTTGGGGATGCTGTGTAGTGGGTCTTTTTAAGGAAATTAAAAAGAGGAAGTGGAAAGGAAAAATGTGAGAGGGGTGGGTAGGAATCTAGAGTTCAGAGTGTGTCTAAGTCATCCGCCGCTGTTGGGAAGCTACACTATCCCTGGGTGACGTAGGCTATATTATATTTTAAAAAATCATAGGCATCTTTACTAAAAATTCAATAATGTAACCCAGGGTGTAAAAAAAATACCTAAAATATTCTTTAAATCGTGTGCGCTGCGAAAACTATTGATGATAGAATAAAATAATGTACTACGACATTATAGAACATATAATTATTTACAAAAAAGGTCGCGACAGCATATGTCTAACTATTATGGTTATGCCACAATAAGTATTCTTTTATTTTAAAAATTTAATTTAAATGTTGCCGCTTGAAAAGGCTCTTTATTTGTATCTTGGTTTTAATCCTTATCAAAATAAATTACCTCATATTCAAGACAGCTTCAATACCTTTATTTAACTTTTTGAATTTTTCAATTCGGATATTTAATTAGAAAGATATCACGAGTTTAAAATTGTTAGTATTAGAAAAAAGTAAGAAGGAGAGGAGTCAAGAAATGCAGTGCCAGGGGGGTTGGCAGGACGGGGGAGCGGGAGAGCGGTGGTGGGGAAGGTGGAAGTGGAACGCTGGAGGGGAACGCACGGGAAAGGACATGTAAGGAGTAACATTTTATTTATTTGAATATGGCATATATTATAAAAGAAAGTCCAAAAAACGTGCAGCTCGCAAAAACTCAGAAACGAGTCCCGGTTCGATCAAGGGAGTTATATGGTGTGGTAGATCTCTTTCCCCCCTAGGGAATAAGGGTATCCGTTTTTACCTAAAGGGCGTGCTTTTAAAGATATAAGGGCTGAAAGTTTCGCCCTCTCGAAATTTCTAGAACAGTCTTCTGGAAAGTTCTAGAAGGTTCCATAGAGCTGTAGAAAGTTGTGGAAGGAGTGGCGGAGTATGTCGTGGAATGATCAGGAATAGGGAATCGGGAACATCATTGTGCAACATTCCAGAACACTATCTTATTGTCCTGAGCGAAGCCGGGTAACCCAGCTAGTATAATATATATAGGGGTCTCTAGTGACCCCCCTTCGGATGTTAAGTGATTTTTACCTTCAGTTACATAAACAATATTGTTTCAATATTATTTTATAACACACATTATTTTAAATAATAAAATATGAATAGATTTAAAATGGCCACTGGTATTATAGTTTACACTGCTACAAACACGGTATTGTTTTAAACTTATCAATAGAAATCAGATTTGCATTAGCAAAAGAAGTGCCGTAAAAAATAAAAATATGGCATAAAGGATGTTGTATTGGTCCTTTTTTCAACATTATGTAATAGGATGTTTTCACAAAAGAGGGATACTATAAAAAATCTTTGAAATATTTACATGATTATCGTAGATATAAAAATGATAATTTTGTTTGTTTTAACAAGGAAACTTCTGTAGAATAGCATATTATTATTATTAAAAAAAAATAGTTTGGGCGATAAAAAAATAATTTTTTCATAGTACCTACTGGAAAATGTTTTATGCGATACTAAAAAGTCGTACTTTGGTTATACACATCATGTAATGTTAAATGCACTCAAGTGTTCTAATTTTATATTATTACAACTTTGGTTTGAAATCAGCACCTTCTTAGCTAGATGAAATAATTTATAATGTACAATTCTTTATGAATAAGGCCCTTCATACACTTACAAGCTACGTGACTGTGATGCAACTACTGATATGCTACTCTTTCAAAACTGGTTTATGTGCACGGCGTTACCTGAATTATACTGAACACTATCATTTTTCATGTGAAACCGTGGAGTTAATACAATATCAAGTGAATCTAGTGATAAAGACAATCTTGTACCTCTTTATCTTCGTTATAAGTAAAGACCGGATTATATGCAACAAAAACAGCCCAAAATATGCATGCAAATATGCAATAAAAATAGCTTAAATATGCACGAAAATCCATTAAAATGGCCAAAATATGCAACATGAAATAATACAGGAAGCCGTATTTTTAAATATTTTTAATTTTAGTAGTAAGGTAATTCTCAAGGATAACAATCGTATTTTCGAAAATATCAATTACAAAATGTATTTAAAAGTGAAATTTACAATTTACCTTCAAAATTTCAAAAACGTATATGACTACTGTTCTAAATGTTCTGTAGACAAATTGTGTCTACGATCTCTTAACATATTTTTGTAAGCGGAAAAGGAGCGTTCTAAGTCTACTGATGTGACTGGACAGAATTTAAATTTGGGTGCGATTTTTGCACTTATTGTGCCGGGCTAAATTTCACCTGCCCCGTTGATGAAGCTATCAATTTGGCCCAAGGGTTCAAACCCTGGGTTCAATAAGTTCTCAAACTTTTCTTTGAGTTTACTCGGGAATAGCTTTGACAACGAGGAATTCATAAGGCGAATTTTCTTCATAACATGAATAGATTCATTCAACACCAATCCATGAGTTTCAAGCGTTTTCATACTTGCAGGTATGTAGGCGAAATGAGTGCTAATCATAGCAAAGTTTTTTTTAATACTAACATCGTCAAACGCTTCTTTGCACTGGAAAACTGCCAAAGGCTCTACACTATCGAAGCCATTGATAATGCCCTTGATGTCACTATTTGAGGCATCTGAACGGTGAACAAGATCGAGCGTAAATATGCAAGATCTCAAATTTTTTGCTAAAATATGCAACTACCGCTGAAAAGGGTCTAAATATGCAAATGCATATGCAAATATGCAATTGCATATAATCTGTTCTCTAGTTATAAGTATAAAAAACGAATCTAAAAGAAGATTTCAGGTTCACCGATACAACAAAATAAATATTAATTGTAGGGAATTCATCGCCACCAAGGAATTACATGAGAATGATGTCAAATTGACTTTTTTTCAGCCCTTCATCGCCTTCTCCGCTAAATCCTATCTTACGTATTCTGGTAAATTGTAGTTATATAAACATGGAAATTTTCCCATCTAAACAAATTAAACATTCAGATCATGCAAGCAGTATGTAGTAGATACGTATGCAACTAGTGCAGTGTGCTATCAGCACTGTCAGTAGAGTGCAACTGACGTCAAACCCTTCATCAAAATGACGAGTAACAAATGCAAGCCTGTATATTTTTTTTGCTTCTACCTATGGTCGTCACATATCCACTTAGCAGCTGTTAGACTTTGTCTTTCTTTTAAACAATTAAATGGGGGGTATTTCATCATCCTCCTCATAGATTATCCGTACGATAACCTACACTTTCGATTAATTAAACATGATTTATTTATTTTAAAAGACTGAGTTCACCATTCGGTACTTGAACCTTAGAATAGTGGCTATATTTTGGATAAGTTAGCCGAGTTTTTTCACCTGTTGCGAGTATTTATTTTTTATTTATTAATATTTGTTATCGTATGAATAAGCTATCAGGAGGATGGTGAAATACCCCTTGACCGTGATAATATATGTATATTTTTAAAAGATTTTCCCAAACGATAAGGGTAAAAAAGGTTCGAAGCTATGATATCAAAGTTTTGTTCACAAAAATAATGCAACAAATTGTCAATAGATGTCTCTATTCTCATTATGATTTATCAGTAGAGCGATAGTAAGAATGACCCTAATGTTTTAGTACAGAATCAAATAATTTCTAATTTCGAACTCTGAATGAATAACAGCTTATAATATCGGAAATGATTGGAATAATTGTAGTGGTTGACCCGTTATAACAGCGCCCTTTATTTAACAATATTTATGTCTAAATTTTCTGTTTTTGGAAGCCATTGGGGTTCTTATTTTGCCAGTTCCAGGTGTCGGCGCACATGGCATCGATGCCTCGCGTGGCGTGCCAGCCCAGCTCGCTCTGCGCACGCTTAGCGCACGCGTATGAGGATGCGATGTCTCCCTCGCGGCGTGGCGCCAGCTCGTACGGTATGCTACGTCCGCTGGCAGCGCCAAATGCCTTCACCACTTCCAGAACAGAGTTGCCTTTTCCAGTGCCTGAAGATTTCACATTAAAAAAATATATTTTAAAATGAGATCACTGAGGCAGAGTGGTTAAATTCAGGGGTGGTTGATTACTATATAATGAGAGAGCGCTAAAATTGAATAAAAAACGACATTATTAGTGTTGTCATAGCCGAAAACGATTAATAATATTTTTTACAAAAATATTATATTTTGAACGAAGATTTTCAGGGTCTATGCTGAAAAAACTTAACCACTCAGATACGTAAGCGATATACACGTTAATATGACAATAGCAGTCAAGTACAATAAGCGTGTTTTCACTTTAACGCGTATGTTTCCACAGAAATAATTATAACTCTCGTTATTGTTCTAGCGACATCCCTAAAACAAAAAGTAGAAGCTCATTAATAAATCAAGCTATCATCATCATAATTTTTATTAAATATTCTTGTATGAAATGATAAAAAAAGTGAGGTGACAAAATTGTTTATTTTACATTTATACAATAGAATACTGTTTTTTACATAATCCGTGATTTTAGTACCGTTTTCACATAAAAACATCACGTGAGTTTTTTTTTACAATTTTTTTATGTTTTCATTCTAAATATTAATATTTACAAATGTTAATATTTATTTGTAATATAACAATTTGAAAGCTTATTTTGTAACCTTTCAAAAACACTTTTTAGTATTCGGCTATGTTCAGAAATGTTTCATTTATAGAGCTTTAATTGTGAAGCAGAAATAACACAAAGTTTTCGTAAATCTGACATTTTGTTTAAGACGTAAAAAGTGCATTTTCGCGATAGTTCGGAGTGGTTAACAACAGCAACTAAATATTTTTTGGAAAAAAAATTAAATCAATTTCGGCTACAATATCAATAGTGTAGTTTTTCTAGCACACTAAAAAGCCACGCGCCATCCCTGAAAAAAAACTGTATATCACTCTGTTGAAATTGAGGAGATTTAGAAATGATGCAAGGTAATGCTGATGTACTTGTATATAGAATAAGATTAAGAAGGTGAGGTTCAGGATTATGTATGTTTTCACAAATAAAATACATAAAATGTAGAGTGGATAAATGAACAAAACAGTGTAAGTAGAATATATATAAATATGAAGTGAATGGTAGAAGAAGTCGGCGACTCTCGAGGAAGATACGGCATGATCATTTTTGGGGTATTATGCAGTGTTGCGCTACCTCCTTCTTTAGCCAATGTTTCCGACAGCGTTACAGTGTCCATTATCAGGGCAAATGTGTAATTGAAGCTGAATTGTGAGTTTTGTATATAGATGAAAAACCGTGTCGCACACTCCAACCCTTGTATTTTAGTAAAATTTGTTAATTTAAATGGTGTTTAGTTTTGGCATTGCCATCAGGTACCAGATACCAAGAACCATTAATCTTAGCCTCATCGTATTCATTAATATTAAAGGGGTTTGTGTGGATTTCAATTGCCTCTCTAATTAGGCGTGCTCGATGCGTTTTGGGTCTTCTCAGGACTATCTCAGATCTTACTATCATATATGATTATGACGGCTAATGCCATTTCAAACGACCTTTTGATTCTGAATGGTTGTTACTTATAAGGATGATACTGAGAGTACCTATAATCTCAATTCTGATTGTGGTGAGGCACATGAGAAAGGGAAAAGTTGGGGGGAACCTTACCCAGATTAAAAGCTCTGAAGCCGGTGTAGTCTGGCTTGAGGATCAGCTTGAGGGCGCTGACGTGTCCCACGGCTAGGTCGGTGATGTGGATATAGTCCCGCACTCCCGTTCCATCGGGAGTCTCGTAGTCGGAGCCGAAGACCTGCAGCTTGGCTCGACGCCCTACCGCCACCTGGTGAAACAAAAATAAATCATTTTATTTATTTTTGGAATAACTTAATGAGTAAAACTTGCAGAAGAGTCAATAGATGTCATTGATTGTAGATTGCATTTAATTTGGAAAGAATCTTGCAATCATATATAAAAATTGCAGCCAATAAAAATATGTGTTAAGAAAATGAAGATAATTTTGGAAGTTCTTAGTCGAAGTATGATACAGTTAAATATGACCGAAGGGGAGAGGGTTGAATTAGCTCAGAGGTAGAGCAGGGCCCTGACAAGGCTAACTAGTTGTCCCATATCTTTTTCTGTTTCGACTTTTCGATTTAGAGTTGCTGATTTTGTTTTCGATGGTTAAAAAAAAAACCTTAAAATTCATAGCACAGACAAAAGATAATAGAAAAATAAGGGAGATATGGCATGCACTATCAAAGCAGCTGTGATGAAAAAAAAAGCAGTTGGTATGTAGAAACAAAAGATGGCTACGGTTATGCGTAGATGCGAGCAGCAAAAGTATGGGTTAACGATGTTGGCGACATGCCTCATATCAGCAGTGCAATACTAATAATGGTTCATGGATCATCTCCCTTGTTTTTATATAGACCTTATGGTGAAGACCATCGGAACATAACATAACAGATATTCACAGTGAAAAATTGTGTTTTTACCTGTGCGATGTATGGCATAAGGTTGTTGGGAATACCCGCCGGATCCTCTCCGATCTCCCCCGACTCATGGGCCCCAACCGGGTTGAAGTAACGGAGGGAAACCACACCCCAAACCTGCGCAAACAAAACATTCATTCATAAAATAGACGTACACGAGTTGGACTATGGTTGAGGCTCTGTTATTTTGTTGAAGAATCATGACTAATAAAACACGACTCGTTTAAAATAGAGCAAAAATATTGTGGGGAACATCTAAAACAGCATTTAAAAAAACAAACAACAATTTTTTCATACATATAACATCTAAAATAAGTGAAATGAACGTGTTTATAATAATTTTCGGAGAATACTTTGCAATTTTTTCTATCGAGGGAATTTCATTTAATTTGCATTTCGGGATGGAACACGTCTAGATGTTATCTTCAAAAATAACATATATTTTTTTAAGAGCTTAAAAACTTCAAATTGTTGGAAGATATGTAAGAAATCGGTAGAAATTCAGGTAGCGGTGGTTTAACATTGTAAACAGTTTATATGTCTCTATATTAAAATTCTGAGGTATGATTTTTGAATGATAGTCTAAGATCCCGCTATAGAACGACCTTCACCGAGATGTTTATTTGATGAAACGTATTTTATATTTAATTTAATATGTCAATAAATATATTGCATATGGGTTGCCTAACAAATTTTAGTCCAGGGTATGATTAATTAATAATTAAAAATTTTAAAAAATCTGAATGTTTCACCGGTTTGATTATTAGACAAATTCTATACCAATCGAAAGTATGAAGCCTATAGAATATGTAAACGTTAGGTTGCCTATTCTTTTCCTGTCACAACTCTCGGGTAGCCAGGTATAAACAGGTAAGTCGAAACTAGCATTTTGCACCGGTCTGATTATTGAATTAAAATTAAATTAAATTAAAGATTATTTCATTATGAACACGGTGGTATAGGGTTGCATGCGAAAAATCAGTCCAGAATTCCGGTTGTCGAATTTTGAAAAGTAAAATGAGGGGTGCCAAACCATAAAGTTTTAAATGCCACACGAACTCAATTACGTTTTATTGCAGTAAAACGTTGTATGTGCTGGTGTTTACTTGCACTCTAAAGTTGAAGAGTCTCTAACGCTGTTTAGCCCTAATATTGTGAAACAGCATGCCATAACGTTTTAAGAGCCAATTGAGCTGCAAATTTTAGTTCACTTAAAATGTCAAAAAAATTCTCGAGAAAACGTGTTGCCGTAGCAACATAACGTGTTGCGAAAGCAAATTGTTTTATGAAAACCTTTTAAAATAAAGATATTGAAAGTGTTGAGTTGTGTGCAAGTAAAATAACACTTAAAACGTTTTGTTCTTTTCATTTTTTTATATATTTTTTTTATTATTTGCGTATTTTGACAGAGCACAAAATTTGTTTTAGATAATTAAGAATAAATGATCATTTTATAATACATTTTTTAACAATTACTTTTCTTTTTATTTTTCCATTAAAAATGTTTTTTGTGTCTCCTGAAAATTTTGTTTTCTGGCACTAGTAACGTTATGGCTTGGCACCTCTCTATTGCTGCGAGTGAATGTGTGTGCATATGCGTGAAACTTCAGCCTGAGAACTGCGGTTAGTTCTTAGATGAATATTTAAAACCAGTAGGATTTATTGGGGATCATACACCTTTAAAGATAGAAGACATTGTCGAAAGAACTGAAACGGAGAGTGATGACGAAGAAGATCCAGAAGTTGGAGATCATAGTTATAATAATAATAATAATAATAATTGGATAATTTATAGAGCGCCGTTTTTGTGAAAAATCACCTCAAGGGCGCTGTACAAGTGTTCGATGACTCGGAACCTGAATAATTAAAATTAAATTTTTATTTATATTTGTTTACAAAAAACAGAAGTATTTTTTTAATAGTTGTTTTTTATTTTGTCTTCTAATAATAAAGATAAAATTTGCAAGATTAGTATAGCGTGTTATCGAAGGTAGAAATTTTCAATTCCGAACTAACCAAATATAAGGGATACTTAAAAGGGTATTTCTCTGATGTTTCATGATATGTTATGTGTCAATGTTTCTATCTTTTATACTTAAAATTTTGTTATTATTTAATTTATATGTACAACATGGCTTCTTACGGTTACCAATGTTTTGATATTTTTATGTTTTATGTAAATCTTAGTTTTATATAATCTTTGGTTTTATAAAATTTTTGGTCTCATACTCCTTTATTAAACATTTTTTATTTCTATTTTTTTATTATGCTGTTTAATTCGAGGTAAAATCACAAGGAGGAAATCCATAATTGGTTTATTTTGGCTATACAAACATGTACAAACTGGAAAAATGTGAACTATTGATTTCCCGAAAATAAAATAAATAAATAAATATGTATTATTATTTTTAATTGGTAAACTAATGTTTAAGACAAGATATTTATGCATAGCACAAAGGGTAAAAATTATTATAAGCAATAATTATTAGCCTGAAACACTCAACATTAAAAATATCTCCCGAGAAAAGATAAACGCCGCCGACGGGACTTTAACCCGCGTAAATAAATAAATAATTATGATTTCTATAACCTTCTTTTTTGCTATAGATGTATATATACTTTAGTATCACATAAAAAAATTAAGTCTAAAGTCATGTTGTTTGAAAGAGAGAGTGCGAAAACAGTATGCAATATAGTTGTGAATGATGAATACTTAGAGCAGGTGGATCAGTTTGTTTATCTGGGTAGTATGTTTACGAAAGATGGGAAGGCTGATAGAGATATTGAAAGAAGGGTGAATGCCGGTAACTCCATTAATGGACGACTGAATGCCGTTGGCGGTAATAAAAAACTGTCCAAAGATGCGAAAGTAGCCGTCCATAATGGAGTGCTGGTACCTACCCTGATGTATGGTAGTGAGGCATGGAACTGGCAGAGGAAGGATGAAAGTAGACTGAATGCGGTAGAAATGATATCCCTGAGGCGAATGTGTGGTAAAACCATGTACGATCGTGAGAGAAACGTGGATATCCGCAAAGAATGTAAGGCTGATGTAAGCGTGATGTGTAAGATTAAGAAAGGGACTCTCCGATATGGTTTGGGCATGTAGAGCAAATGAACGAGGAAAGGAGTGTAAGGAGAATATATGAAGCAAATGTGAATGGTAGAAGAAGTCGGGGACGCCCGAGGAAGACATGGCACGACCGAGTGAATCAGATACTTGAGTCGGGCCATGCGAATAGTCGGAATAATAGAAGAGCATGTATGAGACGATGTATGAATGTGAACGAGGCAAAGAGTGTGTGCCAAGATCGAGTTGTGTGGCGGTCCGTCCTCTCTGCCTACCCCTGCGGAGAAACGGCGTGATGGTTGTTAGTTAGTTTAAAAAAATATGCACACATAAATAATTAATTGATTAAAAAAAAATTTATAACTATTCCTCTATTTTAATGATAAACTACTCCAAAATGATGCACAGCATGTACGAGTCTATGACTATCCTTTTCATTTTCAAGAACAAATAGCATGCGCACTCTCTTTCTTTAAATGGACGGACTTCAAACAGCTGCTATGCATTGTCCTCTTCTATCGCATGGGATGGTTGGTTGGGACCTCTCAGTCGCACACAGTCACTCGCAACGATATTTTACTTTTCAAAATTAGACAACCGGAATTCTGGACTGATTTTTCGCATGCAACCCTATACCACCGTGTTCATAATGAAATAATCTTTAATTTAATTTAATTTTAATTCAATAATCAGACCGGTGCAAAATGCTAGTTTCGACTTACCTGTTTATACCTGGCTACCCGAGAGTTGTGACAGGAAAAGAATAGGCAACCTAACGTTTACATATTCTATGGGCTTCATACTTTCGATTGGTATAGAATTTGTCTAATAATCAAACCGGTGAAACATTCAGATTTTTTTCAATTTTTAATTTAATCATACCCTGGACTAAAATTTGTTAGGCAACCCATATGCAATATATTTATTGACATAAATTAAATATAAAATACGTTTCATCAAATAAACATCTCGGTGAAGGTCGTTCTATAGCGGGATCCTATACTATGAGGGCAGGAAATTTGCAAACCAAATGTTTAAAAATTTCCTAGCGCCAAGGCTGAAACTGACCATATTGCAAACACTCCAGTGAATAAGTCGGTCCAAGCATGCCCAGAAAAGTTCGTCAGATAGAGTCATGGATAGTGGCCACACACCCTCATGTAGAGAAATCTTCTGAACCCTCTCCAACATGAGGGAGCACCTCGGAGGAGAGCAACACCAGAGGCTGCAATAGACGGAGGCCGCTGAAGTAGCGCAGAATAAGGACTCCCGGAGGCGGCACCTCGAAGTGATGAGTCCCCGCGCCAAATTGGATAAAAATATAATTTAGTAGTGTAGCTTGATACTCACGGGATCACTGCTGCACAAGTCCTTCATGATCTCCTCCACAAAGTACTTGCTCTTGCCGTAAGGGTTGGTGCAACCCTGTCCCGTGGGGTGGTGCTCGTCCAGGGGCAGGTACTGGGGGGTGCCGTACACTGTGGCGGAGGAGCTGTACACCAGCTTGAACACGCCGTGCGTCTTCATCACCTGCAACCAACCCACACAAACATGCTCAAATACGATATAGTGCCGACAGACTACCCTTTTCACCCGTGCTAATCGAAGCCATCGCATCGAAAGGTTCGGCCAGAGCCAAGTAAGACAGAAGTAGCATAAAAAGAAGCAGAATGGACTGTACAAGACTCGCAGATACTTTAATAGTACACAACAGCTGAAGCCAGTGCAGAGAAGCGGTCCTTTTGATAGATTGCTCTAAATTAATGGATTACAATCTATAGAGTACAGGCGTCAGGTGGGAAAGCAGTCCTCGATCTACTGGGATATCAATCAAAGATGCTCTGAGAAACTAGCGTTGTGACTAGGGTCGTTTCCACGACTTGTTCTCAAGTTCAACAGCTTGTGGTGCTTTCTTCCTCTTACAACATGGGTCACTTTAAGATTCATGTTCACTCCTTTCTCTCCTCAAATAGACCCACTACATAGCATCCCCAAAGATGACTTAGGCCACAAAAGATGTAGAATTGATGTAAAACAATAAAATAAAATGAAAATCTGAAAGACCTTTCCTTAAGTCAAGCCCATCGTTCAATCTCTTTTAACGAGGAGGCGGGAATGGGTACCGCCGCCCCGGGAACCTTTATTGGATAACCATCACCTCTGCCATAGGTCACCCCAAGTGGTTCGCTACGTTTGGTGATTTAGCAGGGGTGCCCGGGTTCATGGGGTGAGGTTTGTCTAGGTCTTGGCGGCAGACGACCGTGACACACTGAACCCCAGATTCCTACCCATCCCTTAAAACCTTTTCCTTCCCAGAACTCTCCTCTCCTTCCTCTCCTTAAAAAAAATCTTCACACAGCATCCCCAAAGATGACATAAGCCCTGAGGGAAATTATTTTTCTCAGGGCCTCCTGTGTGGAGCTCATGTAAAAAAAAAAAAATGTATTTTCTTAATAAACGGTTATTTTCCAAAAAGAGATGATTCTTCATGCATCATATACAAATAAATTTATATATAGATAATTGTGATATTTGAAATCTTAGTTTCCGTCATTGAGCATGGATGGCTCTGATGAAAGAGTAAAATAAATTGCTGGTCCTTCAGTTGAAACAGGTATACAAGACCTTGAGATAAGGTGAGAGAGACTTTATCATTATTAGAGAACGAACATTAGCCTCTTGCAGTCCAACACATTCATCACCACTATAAGGAAGATTTTAGTCTAATAAAAAGACACCGCGCTTATTACGAAGTTTCATTTCAATCAGAATCACCACAATACAACCCAAAAAAGTCATTTATTAGATGTTCAATCAAATTAAAACAATGTGGAAGAAACGTGCACATAAAAGTCCCACATAAAAATAATTTTATGAAACTACAGTCCCTGGCCATATTATTAGACGCACTGCAAGATTTCATGTAAAATATTAATTACCGGGTGATATTATACCGTTTTATTATTTTAGATTGAATTTTTTATTTTAATTTTTATATTATCCAATCAATTACCGATTTATTTGACATAAATAAAACAGCATTAATTTAGAAAAGCATAAGTTTATTAAGTTTTAAAGAAAAGTGAAAATTGTGAAAGATCGCCTTTTCTACCCATAATGAAAATAGTCCAATTACTTTTTTAAAACACTGCATACGAAATAAACTAATAATTGAGTAGTATAAAACTGTTAAACAAACAACCACAGTCCATAGAGCCACAGAAACACGTCCGTACCTGACTCGATTCCGATCGCGACTGATACAGGTTTGTACTTGTTTACGTTCATGTATCACTTTGTCAACACAGTGTTGCCATATGTTAAAAATAAATACAAATATGTAGTCTACAACAATTCTTTTAAATAAAAACCAATAATATTGTAGTTTAAATGTACCATTATTGCATAAAATCTCTTAATAAACATAAAATTACAAAACAAAAAATACAGTGCGTCTAATAATTTGGCCAGGGACTGTATAACCATCAGGGAAACATCTGCGTAAACAATTAAACAAATAATTCATTTTGTGATTGTCGGATCAATGAATACTATTGTTGTTATTAATTGTCCAATATTCACATGCAAGGTGATGTGGTACATTATCATTCATTTAGATTTAGATGTTCTTTGTTTTAAAAATAATGTATGTAAAAGCCCAGCCGGGCGTGAAATTCCAAATAAATAAATATCTATTGTATATGGTCGCTCATATTATAACACCATGTATTTTTGTTTTCTTTTTTTTAAAAAGAAAGACAAACATTCCCGGGTTACGAATAACCCAACAATGTTTGAAAATCTCCTACTACCACCACAGAAAACCGAAAATGTTGCTTGTGTTGTGATGGAGGACTAAGCCAGCAGAGGAATCGAACATGCGACGCCCGGGTGGGACCCAAGCGCTATGCCCACTCAACCACTGACCGGTCTCAAAGTATACTTTTTTTTATAATTTCTTTTAAACTACGCATGGTTTGAATTGATAAAAAAAGTTTATGACCAATCACCACTCCTTTTATACAAAGTTTGGTAACAAAATAATTAGCAGTAAATTTGTGTACATAAGTGTTTTTTAGTAATCAGAAAAAAAATTATTATAATTTTTTAGTGCTCTCATAATATTTTTGTTTTATTAATTGAATATTATACAAGGTGTCCGGAAACTCATAGTACAAGCGGGAAACTGGGGATTCCCCATCCCATTTGGAGTCGATTTTGTGGTATAACTTTTTTTGATTTGAGCTTTCGTTTTTGAGAAAATCGAGTCAGAAGTTGATTTTTTTTTTGGTCAAATTCTTGTAAATTATTACCGACGATCATAGTACCTAACTAATAAAAACAATTTAAAAGAAAACCAAACAAAGAAATCGGTATTTAAAGCATAATTTTGAAATTGCCCATCAATTAATTCAACATGAAAATAAAAGGTTCGCTCATTTCACGGTTCAACAGCTGATCTACATTTCGCGCACGAGACTGCATGCTGATCCAATCACGACGAGATGGATTCTAGCGCTGTCTCGTTTGTTTAAAGTGCTGCTAAAACGAGACAGCAACGCTTGTCAAATGACCGCGGGCGGCAAAAAGTGTCGTGTGGCCTTGACCCACGAACCAAATTCTGTACCCAAGAAGCATACGGATGCAAGTCCAAAAAGGTAAATGTTCAGGAGAGCCAAAAAAATATTTTTTCTCTAACTATGGTCTCATAACTTCGTCGGATATCCATGCTGATAGATAACAAAAAAAATTAATTATTAAATCAATTAGTTTTGTTTTAAAAACGAGAAAATGAAACGAAATTTAAAGCCTTAAAAATAATTAGTTTTTAGACTTTCACGGCCAAAAGCATTTTCGTTGTTAGTTTTTGGGGTGTTATGCCGTGTGGCGCTACCTCCTTCTATTGCCGACGTTTCGGACAGCGTTGCAGTGTCCATCATCAGGGCAGATCTAACGAAATAATGACAAGACTAGAAAAAGTTATAATTACTTTGAAGTGAAAACTTCTTTAGCACCGTTGTGATTTAAACCTGTTTGAAACGAACAAGGGACACCAAAAAAAAATAGTAGGCAAACGACGAAAAATTAATTTTGTAACAACTTTGAAGTGAAAACTTCTTTAGCACCATTGTGATTTGAACCTGGTTGAAACTAAAAAGCGACGACATCGTCCGATCTACCGGATCTGCCCTGATGATGGACACTGCAACGCTGTCCGAAACGTCGGCTATAGAAGGAGGTAGCGCAACACGGCATAACACCCCAAAAACTAACAACGAAAATTGAAAATAATTGCTTAAAAAAAAAACGCTGACTTGAGTCAAACAAAAACATGGACTTGAGGCCTACTGCCTCTAAATGAAGTGGACTATTTTGTTATGACATGTGGTGTATTATGAAAGGAATAAAGTCCATGGTACACCTTTCTGCTTCTAAGATAGTTGTTGCATCATGGTACTTGCATCCATATGCAATTTTGAAGATCCTATTTTTTCTTCATAATAGGACTTCCATCTTTCTGCCACTGATAAACATGATAATTTACTTCAAGTTTCAAGTCTGTATCAAAAACTCATTTCTGACTTGGATCCGTATAATCCTCGCGTACACAAATAAAGATGGCCGCTTTTCTGTTCCGTGTTAGTTCTTCGTATTACAGTAGTGTTCGAAACGAATGTGAACAAGGTTATTATCATTTTTTTTAATAATGTAATAATTAGATGGAAAAAAAATAGTATACAGCTAATTTTTTCCCCATCAACTACTATCATTCAGACAAGTGCTTAGCCAAAAGTCCCCGCCCCTAGCCACCCTTGCTTTCCCCCCTGTGCCCCACCAAACATGAAAAGTGTAAGGGTTTCGTAAATCACGTCTATCTCCATTACTAAACAACATATCGGATTGCAATTTTTTGTATTCTCTTTGCTGTAATATTGTCTACAATTAATGTCAATCACAACGGTGCTAAAGAAGTTTTCACTTCAAAGTAATTACAAAATAAATTTTTCGTCGTTTGCTTATTATTTCTATTACCTAAGTGTCGCTATTTCGTTTCAACCAGGTTCAAATCACAACGGTGCTAAAGAAGTTTTAACTTCAAAGTAATAATTAAATAAAATTTTCGTTGTTTGCTTATTACTTCTATTAAGTGTCGCTTTTTCGTTTCAAACAGGTTCAAATCACAACGGTGCTAAAGAAGTTTTCACTTCAAAGTAATTATAACTTCTTCTAGTCTTGTCATTATTTCGTTTGTTTTAGTGCACTAAAGCTATGTACAAATCGTGAACGTGAAATACTCGTGTTAGTGCGGGTTATTCATAATGGAGCTAGTTTACACTTCCATTCAATAAATAGAGTTATAGATTTTAAACTGAAATACTATGGCATTTTTAGTTGCTGAAATCTTGAACTGATACCCGTAAGCCTAATTTCACTTCTTCAGTAAAACCAAAATTTAAAACAATTGACAAAAAATACAATTAACTAGTATAAACATCAATTGGCGGCAATGAATCGGCTGCCGCGGAGCGATGCAGAGATGTTGCACCAAACATTTACGGTTGATATCTGACATTACCTAGCCATAAAGTACACATTAAAATTAATATTATTTTACAGCTCATAGAAAGGGCTACAATCTTTGTAGGAAACATTTTTTCATAAAATGTCGGCCTGAAAAGTTCTGTGACAAAATGTAAAATAACGTACCAAAAAAAATATTTTTTTTTTACCTTTTCATACGAATTACAAACAAACGGTAAAAGTTACGATGAAAGTTAACTAGACATTAATTGTAAACAATGTTACAGCAAATCCTCTCCTTCCTTTTCTTAAAAGACGAGAAAGTGAGCGCTTCCATAAATTAAGGTGTACCGTATTTAAACAAGAAAATCGGTTACTAATTTAATTTTTTTTTTAAAGTTGTTTTGATTTAAAGTGTAAAAACGAGCAAATAAACAACAGAATTAAAAAAAAACTTTTGCAATACTAAATCGTAAATGTTGTAATTTAAAATATGAATGTTAAAATATATTTTTTAAAAAAGTATTACCAATGTTCAGCGAAAACTGAATAGTACTGCAGTCATCACCACAGCACGTGTCAAGTCTCGACAGCGCTGTGGTGATGAATATTTTTTTACGCAGTTTGGCAGCGGCCGCCGGCAGCTGCACGTGTGCGTAGATATGGTTTCGTGACGTTTGACATTTATCGAATTATTAAAAACATTTTGCATTAATTTGTCATTAAAATAAAGTACGTGTTTGAGAAGTACAGTGAAATTTAGAGGTTATTGATAATTCTGTGATTTGTGAAGTACAGTGACATTTAACTAGGTACTTACCGGCTATTTTAAAATGATTTTTTCTTAGCTTTTAATGATCTTTCTGAAGTGTTTCTGAGTTAATTTCATTCTGAGTTGCCATGGAATCCTCTGTGCTTGAAAAGTGATCATTTTAAACATTTGTGATGTTGTGTGTTTTGGATTGCAAAAGAAACATTGCACATAATGTAAGTAGTTTCCTTCCTGTTTTAATATTAAATGGGTAATCCATAAGCCGCCGCATTTTTTACACAGTTTTTTTAACAATTACTACAAGAAACAACTATTTACGTACACAAAATTGGTTATCAGGTTCTTAGTTTAGGTAAATTAAGTAATTTGTGCGTATTTGGTTTGAAGTCAAATCCAAATGCAATAATAATAATACGGCGGGTTTGTAACTTTTAACTTGGAATGAAAATCGAATTTTAATGCATATTTTTCCGTCTACCCCGACTGAAACCGATGATTTACTTTGTATTTTACTTTTCAAAATTATGCCTATTAAAAGTGTAGCCGATGTTACGGCGGGCACCCCGGAAATACACCAGAAATACAATAACAAATAACCCTAAAGTAGCCGAATTTTTTTTTTTTTTTACTATTTTTTTTTTTTTTTGCAAAAATGCTCAAATCGAAAAACTATATGTTTATTTGGGTACTCTATGTAATATAGATTCCCCAGTTTCCCGCTTGTACCACGAGTTTTCGGACACCGTGTATATTGCTCGTATAAGAACAACGCATATCTCATTTCTCAGGCTTTTTTTTGTATTACATGGCGAATGTTATGTAAAATACCTAACAATATGTTTTTAAGGAAAAATAATTAATTAAGTACTAGCAGTTAAAAACCCGCTCTGCAGGTTTTTGCTGCTAGGCCCTGCGGGCGGCTTATTCTTCGGCTTCGCCCAGTTTGAGTGTAGGTAACCATTTTATAAATCCGATAAGAACTGGTTCCAAAAATAGCCAGCTCTTCGGATCCACTGTGATCCAGTGACCAGTGACAGCTGGTCACCGAGTTAAAGTAACCGTGACAGGCAATGACACCATATGTAATGTCCCCATATCCGAAAAGATACTTAAATTCTATTAATCCGTAGTACTTATGCCTAGGGAAGAAACGTCCACATGCGAGCTGCTGACGTAGGTGGAGACATCTTGTTACAAATTCTTGAACTAAAAACCGAATTACAAAGGTAGTTTTGTTTTAAATTCCACGTACACAGATGTTATTTGTGTCGCAACGCGTACGGCATGACGTAATAATAACATTCGATTTTTATTTAATAAATTATTATAGGTTTTTTGTTAATCCTGAAAACTTGTGTAAAATGAGATACGCTGTATTACCTGTGTGAGCGAAATGAATTTTCAAGTGGATTTGCATCACAAAATGTTAGTTACATCAATTAGTCTTTCTGCCGTCGATATGCGTAAAATAAAAAATCTCCAGTAATTTTTATAACAGGATCAGCAGCAAGTCTGTTAACAACACATAAGGATCGTATCTTCTATTAATTAACTCTGCTATTTTGCAATATACTTCTGTTAACCACTGGAGCGACCACATGAAATAAATAAATTTGCCTCGATTGCTCAAGATTTCCAGAAGATCATGTTTTAAATTTTTCGCCAACATTAATATCATATCTTATATATCTATAATCTTCAAATAAACAGCTGATTTGTTATTCTTCGTGAAAAAAATATTTAAAAAAATTATTTTTAACATTGTTCTAAAATAGTCTACGAAGTTCGAATTTGCGACATCTATGGTCATAATAGATAAAGCATTTCAATAGCTTCGTTTTAAGTCCAAAATAACAAACGTGGGAGCTACAAATACATATTTTTTTTAAATTGCCAAATTAAGAGATAATAGGCTTTTTTTATCCGAAAAGCAATCGGAGACATTTAAAATGACGCCAATATATGGAAAAAATTGCTCCAGTGGTTAAGCGAACTGTCAAAATGCTGATTGCGCAAGAAATATTTTCGCATTACATTCAATTCCAGATAAATTCACTGTTTTTTAATATATTTCAAAATTAAATAATGTTTTCAAATGCATAAAAAAGACTTTACAGATTTTAGAATTACAAATTGACATATTTATGCAATTAAAAATATTGAAATTTGCTTACTGATGACTTTTATTGTTGAACTGTAATTACCACTTTACACAAAACTAAAACATATTATTAGACAAAATAAAAGTTACTGACACTTAAAAAAATTTAACCCCTCAAGCTAATTTGTTTGCTTTTTGGAACAACTCGTATAGGTCTCGTAGAAATCATTGTGTCTCTCTTACTATCATAGTGAGAAATATATTATAAAAGGTGTTAGAAAGATAAAACACCATCTTTAATGTTTCAGCTGTATGGCGCTTTCGCCATTTTTACTTTCCAGCAACAACATAATAAAAAATGAGATAGCATGAATTTTATGGGTCCATATCAGGCTGGGAAAAAAAAGGCTGAAAAAGACTGTATGGATGTTTAACGTCTGGGAGAAATATCTCCCAAAATTGCTCTATGGGTTAAATGAAAAGTGTTTTACCTCTTTGTCATTACTCTCGGCCTACATTATGGTTATGTTATGTTAATCAGATGGTTACCTCCAATAGGACGCTGGATCCAGTAATGTTGTTCTGATAGTAGGTGAGAGGAATTTTACAGGACTCTCCCACAGCTTTCAGAGCTGCAAAGTGGATAACGCAGTCGATCTTGTGCTGAAATCATAGATAAAACATTGTTATAACACAAGCTTAACAAATCTCTTAACAAAGTCGATCTTGTGCTGAAATCATAGATAAAACATTGTTATAACACAAGCTTAACAAATCTCTTAACAAAGTCGATCTTGTGCTGAAATCATAGATAAAACATTGTTATAACACAAGCTTAACAAATCTCTTAACAAAGTCGATGTGCTGAAATCATAGATAAAACATTGTTATAACACAAGCTTAACAAATCTCTTTACAAAGTCGATCTTGTGCTGAAATCATAGATAAAACATTGTTATAACACACGCTTACAAAACAAATGCAGCAACTAATTCGCCAATTAACCGTGCTCTTCATATATTCAATAATATTTACCTAAACTCTAACATCGACATTTTCTCCGATTCACTGCCCAAATATAAAAAGAGCGTCTTGTCAATAATGTAAACACTTAAATGCGCATCAATATCCCTTCACACATCACCACTTCTCACATCTACAAACATACTAACACATACACACACACCTACCCAATACGTACATCAACCGGTAAATAAATAACATAAATAAGACACTACAAAGAAACATATCATAGGTACCCACCATGAAATATTACATAATTAACCTCTCAGAAATAGACGTTATGTTTATTATGTGTCCCTTAGAAAACTGTCAAAACGTGATAATATTTGTGTTATTTACGATTTTTACTAAAAGCTTCGTAAATCACGTTTTGGAAAACGTAGCCTCATTCTAAAAACTGTTTTGAAAAGGTTATGAAATAAACTTTCAAATTTTATTATTACAAATAAATAATAACATTTGTAAATATTAAAATTTAGAATGCAAACATAAAAACATTGTAAAAATGACCCACGTGATGTTTTATGTGAAAACGGTACTAAAATCATAGATTATGTAAAAAAAAAAGTTATTCTATCTTACAAATGCATAATAAACAATTTTGTCACCTCACTTTTTTACCATTTCATATAAAAATATTTTAAATAAATAAAATTAAATAAATAATAAAATAAATAACAATAACGGTAAATAAATAACATAAATAAGACACTACAAAGAAACATATCATAGGTACCCACCATGAAATATTACATAATTAACCTCTCAGAAATAGACGTTATGTTTATTATGTGTCCCTTAGAAAACTGTCAAAACGTGATAATATTTGTGTTATTTACGATTTTTACTAAAAGCTTCGTAAATCACGTTTTGGAAAACGTAGCCTCATTCTAAAAACTGTTTTGAAAAGGTTATGAAATAAACTTTCAAATTTTATTATTACAAATAAATAATAACATTTGTAAATATTAAAATTTAGAATGCAAACATAAAAACATTGTAAAAATGACCCACGTGATGTTTTATGTGAAAACGGTACTAAAATCATAGATTATGTAAAAAAAAAAGTTATTCTATCGTACAAATGTATAATAAACAATTTTGTCACCTCACTTTTTTACCATTTCATACAAAAATATTTTAATAAAAAACTAACAATATCTTGAACAAATGACAATCAAACAAGATGGAGGTTCCATTCGGCTCAGATAATTAATCTCTATGTTCCATAGATATTTTTGAATACTGACGCGTAGCATTGTTCATTATCGATATTGAGTTTTTTATTTCATGGTAATCCGTATACTAGTGATGGAAATAAATCAATTTTTTTAAAATCTCACGCGTTGACGTCAAAAGACGCTCTAATGTCTTGACCGCTATTATTATATTTGCGTCTTTTGACGCTCTAATGTTCCGAGTGGTTAATATCTGTACATTTTCTTACTACTGTAATCAATGTACTGTTTTTTCTATATAAATATAAATAAAAATAATATATGAGAAAATTAACAACCCACAGCGGGGCGCTGATACCAATCTGTTGGCGATGAAGTACCAAAGTAGACTGAATTTACATTAGCTCCACACAGGAGGCTACAAAGAAAACAATTTCATTTGGGTACTGTGTCATGAATGGGGTGGGTAAGGGTCAGTGATGGACGTATGAATCCATTCCTCCCACTCTGGTGCGAGGCGACGAGTCGAGAGAATATGGCTGGAGAGGTCAAAAGGTCTCCCTCAACCAGTCTCTACTGATCCGGCCCTCAACGCAGTAGGTGGGCAAAAGCATCCGCCACAAAGACCCAGGCAAACCTTACCCAACTCAGGCATCCCCTGCTAAATCGCCAAACGTAGCGAATCACTTAGGGTGACCTACAGCAGAGGTGTTGGTTATCCGATTGCTGTATAAATGAAATTCCTGAGACGTATATGTGTGTAGCAACCAGCCTTTGCTACCTCGCATTTTGGATTGCCCCCGAAAAGTATCGATGTTTCCAGAAGCAGCGCCTGTATTCAAATATCCGCAAGCCGAAATATCTAGAGCGTTCCCGTCAGCCGTCTGGCACGGACGGTACGTGACTGAACGGTAGGTACCTATTCCATCGAAACAGAGCTCCAGACCTACCTACCTCTCACGCGTTCCAGAAAAGGTACAAACCATTGCACGCTTGCAATGCACAGTTCCGGCGCTTTCGAGAAACTAGCCGAGTGATGATTTACTGCCAACACTCCGACTCGTCGGGCTATATAGTCTATGTCGGGCCCAGCAACAGATACCTTCACCAGTGTTAATTCAGCAATACCGCAGCTCGCCTCTTGCATCCACAATCAACCTTGAACCAGTGTGTAACTTCGTTTGTTTTGATGTGCTACTAATATCGTAAAACCGTTACGCTGTCCGTGCTAGTTTGGATTTACAAATTATAATTTTTGTGGGGACTCAGTAAAGATTTTTCCAACACGCAACCTTGTAGTTCTTCATTGACAACCACCAGTCTACCCGAGTACCTGCATGTGTTACAAATGTGGAGATTCGGAAAAAATGCAACGCAATGTCTGTATAAAAAAATAATTTTGTAATACTATTTTTTATTTTTTGTTTTTTTTATAAACGGATAGTTACCGTGAGCACTCAGGCCATGGGCCCAATGTGCCAACTTCCATTTTACCACTTTCCTTTAAGAGTAACCATGTCCGTTTAGTAAAGTTCACCAGAGTTGTCATAGGATATTTGGCTGTCTCCTGGCTGGACAATATCACATCACACTTTATATTCTTTCAAATGTCTTTATTTTACATTACCTATATACGAGAAGCCTGGAAGAAAATAATTTCCATCAGGGCTTACATCATCTTTGAGGATGCTGGAGGACTTTTTAAATGAAAGGGAGAATGTTCTGGTAAGGAAAAATGTTTAAAAATATGGGGCGAGCATGAATCTGGGAGTCAGTGGGTCCAGGAGTGACAGATGTACGAATCCATCTCTTCCACTGCGGTGCAGATTGTCGGCTAAAGCATCCGCTGCCAACACCTGGACAAACCTCATCTCATGAAACCGGGCATCCCTGCTAAGTCACCGTACGTAGCTTGCTAATTGGAGTGACCTATAGCCGAGGTGTTAGTTACCCAATGAATAGCTCCCGGTGCAGCTGTACCTATACCCGCCTCCCAAATAGAAATAAATTAATGTAAATTGGTGTTTTGCTTAAGAGGAATATAAACGCTAGAAATATTTCAATTCTCATGCCTGCAAAATTTAAAATCGAGCGTCTTATTTGCGCGAGGCAATTAAGCGAAAAAGGGGTTTTTATTTATTATGTGCATAATTTTATAAGAATGAAAAAAAGTTAGAACATAGAAAACCTCAAAAATAGTCTTAGCCATAAAGGATATTTTTTTAAAATTGTTTCTTGTATTACTTCAAAATTAAATCTTGAAAAAATATTTTTTTTAGTGGTTTACGCTTAAATTTTTTGTTACGTAAATAATAATTTTATTGTAATTCTAATAAATAGAAAAGCTAGTAAAAGCTTCAGTTTATCCGTGAAACATTTTTTGATGTTCATACTGTAAGCCGATTCGTCGTAAAGATTAATCTAAATAGCACAAAATAGGATTTCACATATATTATAACTTCACCTTAATCTCTCAGAAATAGACGTTTTGTTTATTATGTGTCCCTTAGAAAACTGTCAAAACGTGATAATATTTGTGTTATTTACGATTTTTACTAAAAGCTTCATAAATCACGTTTTGGGAAACGTAGCCTCATTCTAAAAACTGTTTTGAAAAGGTTATGAAATAAACTTTCAAATTGTATTATCTTATATATAAAACAAAGTCGGGTTTGTTACACTATTTATAACTCGCGAACGGCCCCACCGATTTTGATGATCTTTGATTTGTTGGATTTGTCTCCGCCCCGAATAGGATGATAACTATTAAAACATCAAAAAAATAAACGAAAAATGTAGTTTTAAGAAAATTCTTTTCCCCATACATTTTATATGGAACGAATTCTCATATTTGAAAGAGCTTCGGGCATTTTGTGATAAGTACCTATAATATTGAGTAGTGAGACAGTTCCAAAAATTCAAAAACGTCAAATGTCAATGCGCTGATTGTTTTTCTTTTATTCTTTCAAACATATAATGCTGCCTTTCTTTCTTACACACTAAATGTCAATAGTCGAAAATGAGACAAACAGTAAACGTATGTCTCCACCCATCCAAAGGAAAGATACAATAATCATAATAAAAATCCCTCACACGTATAAAGAAAATGAAAAGCATTTTTTTACATCAGCTCACACATGAGGCCCGAAGAAAATTATTTTCCTCAGGACCTATGTCATCTTAGGGGATGCTGTGTGGAGGGTCTTTTTAATGAAGGGAAGGATAGGAAGTTCTGGGAAGGAAAAGGGTATGAGGGGTGGGTAGGAATCTGGGTTCAGTGTGTCCGGGAGTGACGGACGTATGAAACCATCCCTCCAACTGCGGTGCAAGGCGATGGATCGAGAGAGTCCAGCTGGAAAGGTTAAAAGACCTCCCTCAACCAGTCTCTCTCGATCCGGCCCGCCACGCAGCGGGTGGGACCCGGAAAAACGTCACCCCATGAACACGAGCACCTCTGCTAAATCACCAAACGTAGCGAGCCACTTGGGGTGACCTATGGGTGACGGATGACAGAGGTGTTGTTCATCCAAAACATCCAAAAAATGGTTCCCGGGGCGGCGGCACCCGTACCCGCCTACCAAATTCCCATAAGTAAGTGAAAAAGTAAGAAAATCACCAAAAATATAAATCCGTACACAACGCCATCTATGATACCGACAAACAAAACATGGACAGTTGCAAATCGATAATTGCTTCATTGTGTAATTTTTAATATATTAAAAAACTGAATTTAATTCAACAGTTATTGATTCTGAGGCGGTACGAAGTTCGTCGGGTCAGCTAGTTACAAATAAATAATAACATTTGTAAATATTAAAATTTAGAATGCAAACATAAAAACATTGTAAAAATGACCCACGTGATGTTTTATGTAAAAACGGTTCTAAAATCACAGATTATGTAAAAAAAAAATACTTATTCTATCGTACAAATGTATAATAAACAATTTGTCATCTCACTTTTTTACCATTTCATACAAAAATATTTTAATAAAAAACTAACAATGCCTTGAACAAATGACAATCAAACAAGATGGATGTTCCATTCGGCTCAGATAATTAATCTCTATGTTCCATAGATAATTTTTAATACAGACGCGTAGCGTTGTTCATTATCGATATTGAGTTTTTTATTTCATGGTAATCCGTATACTAGTGATGGAAATAAATCAATTTTTGTAAAATCTCACGCATTGACGTCAAAAGACGCTCTAATGTCTTGACCGCTATTATTATATTTGCGTCTTTTGACGCTCTAATGTTCCGAGTGGTTAATAGAAAGAATTGCTAAATCTTACGGCAAGAAATTTCAATAAATAAAAAAGTTTTTTTGCTAAAATCAAGATTTAGACAATACATTAGACATTTTTATTTTTATCTTTAACTGACCTAGTAAAGATTATACCTAAAGATAAAATGAACATATAAGTTTGACACTGCAATTGCGTATAAAGGCACGATTCTTCAACATTGCAATTGCAGGGCTCTGGCTTCTGGGAGTTAATAGTCTTTCTTATATCTTATCTCGTTTATTCTTACTTACATTTTACACATATAGTGACCTAGTTTACTAGCACCATTAATGTAAAGTTATAAACCATAGGTTCTCAACGTGACCTCAGGGGGGCGGTAGAAGACCAAAAGAAAATTGGGGGGCGTTTCAGACTTTTAGGGGGGCGGTAGGAGACCCAGAGAAAAGCATCCCACCCAGTGGCGGATTAGCCCTAAGGCAAAGTAGGCACGTGCCTTGGAGCACAAGGTTTCAAAGGGCGCACCTTGGATTTTTAAACAAAAATTATAAAATTAATTGTGTAGTAAGTATGCACCTACTTACATAATATAGTTTCTTTTGGATTGTAAAAATTGAATTGAAGTATTATCTTGGATAACTATCGGAACTACATCACGCAGTGCTGAGCAGAGAGGAAACACCACGAAACAACTCTGTCTCGACACACATCCCTTGCTTCATTCGCATTCATAAATCTTGCGTTGCACAGTATCGGAGGACTGCTGCGGGGTAAGAGATACATTCAAACGTGCGCTCCTTAAAATGTAAAATTCTGTTATTCTGTCTCTTGGCATGGTCCAACTTGACTTACTTGATCATGCCATGACTTCCTTGGCTTTCCCTGATTTCTTCCACAATTCACTTCGCACCATATCATATTTTTTTGATGCCCTAATCAAATAAGCACACCTTTTAATCCTATCCACTAAGTGCACTTGACGTGATTTTATCACTAAAGGGCGCTATAAAAAAATTGTTAATTATTATTGGTCAAATATTCCTTCCGAATCTTCATAATTTAACACGGCCATACCAATAATATACCTATACTAGCAATCAAAAACCCGCTCCGTATATAAATCCGATAGGAACTGGTTTAAAAAATAACCCGTTTCTCGGATCTACTGCCATCCAGTGATAGCTAGTCACCGGGACAGGCAATGAAGTGAATGAAAGGCAGGCAGCAGGGGCGGACAGATGTCATGGCTCAACATAGCATGACAAGAGGTATGACATTGCTTAATGCTCTACCAGCGGATATAGATGTGTTTAACATAACAATAACATGTTTAAAAAAAATTATGTATTGTTAGTTGTAAGAAAATTGTACCATAGTTGGACTTTGATTCTTGGATTGGATTCTGTCGTACAATTAAAAAAAAAAAAAAAAGTCATATGTAATATAAGGCCGCTTGATACTTTTTTTTTGCATCATATAACTTTTTATACAGTTTTTACAGGTGATTCGACTACCACGTTAGACACATACTATTTATCCACAACTAAGTATTTCCTTCTATCATTCCATAATAATAATAATAATAATATTTGGACGATTTATATAGCGCCGTTTTTGTGAAAAATCACCTCAAGGGCGCTGTACAAACTTACCATACATGCCTAAAATCTAGAAAGACTACATGCTAGACAAACAATTAAAAACAACTTATGGCTAAAAATTGCATACACCGGTTCATTGATCACCGATACGAAAATATATGTACAATATTTTGACCAATGAACGCGATGCTGCCTAAAAATGAATTAATACAGGCCCATACTTACCTGGGAGGTCGCTTGAAATTAACACTGTTTATTGTCTATTTAAAGAAATTTAGATAGAGTTCGCACGCAGAGGACATAATTGTGAACACATGTTGTTTAATCCTGAAAATATTTTAATATTAATATGTAATATATTCTTTAATGAGTGTATTTTGGAAAGTAAAAGCAACATTTAATGGCGGGCGGTGCAGTAGTACAAGGATTTGATCTTCCGAGAGACAGATTGATGTGTAAGGATTTGAGTAATTTTAATTCAGTAAGAAAAGTGTGATTAAGACATATCATAGGCAATACAAGTATGATACTCTCAGATAGGTATATTTAAATTAAGTTAAGGATATGAGAGCCCGAAAAGGTAGGTTTTTAGTTTGGACCTAAACTCTGTTGGGCTTTTTATGCATCTTAATTCCGGAGGGAGTCTATTCCAAGCCTTAGGCCCAGATACTCCGAAAGCACGATCTCCGAACTTAGTATTTGGCTTTCGTTTGGGTTCTATTAGTCTGCCTATAGCAGATGAAGTTGCCGATCTAAGGGTTAATTGCCTCGGACCGGTATTTTCCGGGACGCATAATTCAGAGATGTAAGGTGGGGCCATTTCGTTGATTGATTTAAACACCATCCAGCACAATTTGTACTGGATTCTTTCAGGGCACTTGAGCCAGTGAAGGTTACGAAGGTGTTCTGAAATGTGTGAATATTTAGAGACCCCGGTTATGAGCCTTGCCGCTGCATTAAACACGGATTGAAGTTTGTCAGTTTGGTATTTTGGAAGACTAGCGTAGATGCCGTTACAGTAATCAAGCCGTGAGACTACGTAAGAGTTGATATCCGAAGAGATACTCAAATTCAAAAATTCGTAGTCCTTAGGTATACCTACAGGCAGGGGCGTGCACAGAGTTTTTGATCAGGGTAGGCAGTAGGAAAATACCACAAGTTTCACAGGTTAATATTTCTATATTTCATCTGATAATTTCAGAATTAAAGTAAGACAAACGTTTTTGAACCGACAATTAGCACTTATGAAAGACAACTATTTGATAGAAATGCATAACAAGAAGAAGTTCTAGAAAGCACTGCTTAATACTAACAAAAAAACCTCATAGAGGCAAATTCAAAACGACAGTTCTACTCGATGCTTTGTGCATTTCGTAAACATTGAATTATATCTTGTATGAAGTTACCTCTAGTCAGAAATAATTCCTGCTTAGGCCACATTTGAGTGAGGCAGTCGGAGGGCGCGCGTGTAGTTTCTAGTTACAGTTTAGGCCGCGTTTGTAGTTTGCCGTTGGATGTGGCGCTCGCGTAGTTTCGGTTGCTCAGCTTTTTCGCGCTTATTTTTAAAAGCGTGTATTTATTTTAAGCAATAATTTTATAAATTATAATATTATATACCTGCTTATATTTTACAAATACGGCAGGGTAGGCAGTGCTTATGTGCCTATATGGAGTGCACGCCCCTGCCTACAGGGGGTACGTCCCCATGCTACCTGCTGACGGAAGTGGCGACATCTTTTGACGAATTCTTGAATTCGAAACCAAATTACAGCGGCAGCTTGTTTGATATTTCCGTACACAGGCAGACAAGTGAGGTCAGACATACACTCGAAGCCGGGTTCTGAAATTCAACCACGCAGACGGTAACGTATTAATACTGTTCGATGGTTTTACAACACAAACTTATTTTTTACATTAGCTCCACTCAGGTGTATGTGTGTACAGGTATATGTTATTTCTTCATTTCTTCATGCAAAAAACTACTGAACCGATTGTGATGAAACTTGGTTTGTAAAAAAAGGATTGCTAGAGACTCGGCGGTGGGCAAAAAAGGGTTGAGAATCTATGTTATAAACGAACTAGACCGTATTTATTTTCAAAACTGGTGATAAGTACAATTCTCCCGTCTGGAACCCACATTGCAATATTTGTAACCGACGTGTTCACAAACCTCGAATCATTTTTCATCATCGTTCTGCATCCTCTTTCATTTTGAGATTATTCGGAGAAATTCATCCAAAATTCCTGACCCCGGAATGCTCGAGTACCTTGCCGCCGACGCTGAACTTTGGTGCTACCAGAAAAATGTTTTTTGTGTCAATGCATTTAATATCTTATATGTTTCTACTTAGAATTTATCATAAATCTGTTTTTACTAACGTTTTCATTTTGAAATGTTTGTTTCCCCGGTACAGCAAAATAAAAACTATTTTAGGAATGCTGTTACTAAAACAAAAGCACAAACAAATAATATAGCTCTTTTTAAAGGTTCATCTTTAATGTCACAGCTGTTTTAGCCATTTTTCTTTTCCACCGTATATATAATTTATTGTAAAAGGATAAAGAAAAGAGCAAGAAAAACATGCCAAAACCCCGTCTAAACGACTCTTTTTTCACTGTGCTTACCTCAACATTTCATTATTTGAATCTTAAACAAATTAACCGGGTCAAAATGAACCCAGACTGCGTCATTAACAATCTCGAGTACATTAGATCAAAGATCAACGAGCGTTCGGTCAAGGTCAAAACACGGGGAACTAATTGAATGTATGCACTGAACAGATAATGGCTAGAAGTGTGATCTATAATACCGATTTTTAAAAAAACTAATGTCGCCAGTTTGCATAAGATTCCTAGGCCCAAGACAGGAATGAATATGAGTATTTGTAAGAAAGAATTTCAGCAGAAGTAAGGAAAAATTGAGCTTTCTTTGGGTGCATGGACATTCTCAATCACTCTTCTATTGATTTCACTTTTCAGTGGTTCTTATGGCCGTTATACAAGACACGTTTTTTCAGCCCGATTCCAATTAGAGACAAAAGCCAACATTTTTGGCTTTATGCGATCGCTATTTTCATATCAACGATTTCAACTGTCTTCACTGCAAACAACACATAAACCATACTGTTTGTTGTGATGCCAACTGAAATCGTAGATATGCCAACTGAAATCGTAAATATGCAAATAGAGATGAAAATAGCGATCGCGTAAAGCCAAAAATGTTGACTTTTGTCTCTAATTGGAATCGGGCTGAAAAAAGGTGTCGTGTATAACGGCCATTAAGATGATTCTTCACAAAAACGGCACAGTTAAAAGTTTTTTTTATTATGTATATCTATTTTCAAAAAATGTCTTTTAAAACAATAAAAAAAAACTTTTTTTTTTGGTTTGACTGAGAATTGAACTTTCCTTTTCAGGAACTGTAGTCAACCACGCTTCCAAATGAGCAAAGAGCCGAAAGGCTTAAGCCAACATTTCCATTGATGTCATTGAATTTCAGAGAAATGCATATATGTCCAGATGTGTGTGCCTGATTGCCACCAAAAGTTGATAGAATGCATTGTCATCGACAACAAGTCTATCTATGGAGTTACGGATCGATCGAATTTTGGAAAGTAGGTTAATTTCCACTTACAAGATCACTTCACTTTATTCAAGAAAACAAAAGTGAAATTCAAATATATGGGGGAGAGTAAGATTCCCGTGGCGCTGCGATTTGACCATGTATTCATGTAGAACAGCCCAAAATAAGACGAAAATGAAGAATAAATTTTTTTGATATCTCGCTTAGTTTACGAGATATTGATACTAAATCACGGCGCCACGAAATCGTACTCATGCCAATAGATGTATTTTAAAATGATCCAAATATTGGTACATTTATTATTAGAAACTATATGACGATGTCGAATCTGCTAAAAATTAAAAATCTTCTATGTAAATCGATATGTTATAAATAGTGATCAAGTTAAATCAATATCATTGACAGTCAAGGTTCTTATACAGAGAACAACTTTGAACGACCTCCGTGATCGAGGGGTCAGGCTCTCGACTTCGAATCCAGAGGTCGCGAGTTCAAATCCCCAAGCAAGCAAATTTAATTTAAAATAAAATAAAAATTTATTTAATTAATTGGCGTTGTCTCACAAATAATGCCTTAAAAATAATTAACAGCATATTTGCGGTACATTCCAATGTGGAAGATGCTTTCAATATCTCCCTGGTGAAGAGACACCATTCAAAATTAAAACGTTGCATGAAATGGCTTTGGTCTTGTTTGATTATCAGATTTGAATAGCTAGGTACTTCCCCACCAACTTTTTCTTCACCATTTCCTTCTCCCCACTACCTTCAATCTTTCAACATACCCTGCTGGCTCCAGAGGGTTGGGATCAGTTCGGACTCGTGTGCGGTATTCACATAAAAAATTAATGAATGTGTAAAGGTAATATCCGAAAGCAAAATAATAATATATTACTGTATTGTAATAAATTAACAACTTTATCTACATATAAACATTTGTTAAATATATTGTAGGTATGTGGGTTTATAAATTAGATACATTATAAATGAACAATCGAAAATAATACATTTCAACGGTCCTGAAGAACAATGTCGAATTTGCTAAAAATTGAAAATCGTTTTGTTGGCTTAATTTCCTTTTCATGATTTAAAATTCTGTATTGTCAGAATTTTTAACGAAATGCAAAATATCAAAACAGCACAATATTTCTTGATATCAAAACAGTAAAAATGCAGAAAAAAAACTTTAAATAGCTCTACTACAAAACTGTTCCAGACAATTAATCCCTATGCTTAGAACTACCACGGCTCAGCACCAGTGGCGTGCATAGAGTTTTTGATCAGGGTAGGCAGTAGGAAAACCGCCGAATTGATTCAAATAAATAAAAAAGAAACTTGCCACAGATGGCTCCCTTCGTACAAGTTTTCGCTAAGTGTGCTTGCTGCTGGCTGTAGATGATGTAGGTTTGGATTATCTAAGCCACTTTAATATACAAATAATAATAATTATAAATAATCGCTTTATGTATGCGAATTATCACAAGCCAATTAATGGATATCCGAGGTGGCCTTGATAAAAGCAGTTGGCGTTGTCTCACTTTCATACTTCAGATAACAACAGATGTCACTGTCGCCACTGATTGCCATTTGCTAAATTGTTCCAGAAAGCACTGCCTGATACTAACAAAAAAACCTCATAGAAGCAAATTCAAACGACAGTTCTACTCTATGCTACGTGTATTTCGTAAACATTGACATTATATCTTGTATGAAGTTAGCTCTAAGCAGAAATAATTCCTGCTTAGCCCGCATTTTAGTGAGGTAGTCGGAGGGCGCGTGTAGTTTTTAGTTACAGTTTTTGTCATGTTTGTAGTTCGCCGTTTGATGTGGCGCTCGCGTAGTTTTGGTTGCTCAGCTTTGTCGCGCTTATTTTTGAAAGTGTGTATTTATTTTTAGTAATAATTTAATAAATTATAATATTATTTAGACGCTTACGTTTTTCAAATACGCTGGGGTAGGCAGTGCTTATGTGCCTATATGGAGTGCACGCCCCTGCTCAGCACCACTATCTGTATCTAGGTGTAAGATGGTACAATATATTATTATCTAAAAACAAAATTAGTGTAACTGAAACATTGAAATATGAACAATTCAAAAAACAAATTAAGTCACTGAAATTGGATAATGATTTTTTTTTTTTTTTTTTTTTTTTTTTTTTTTTTTTCATTTATTTATTACAGAAGATTATTTATACAGCAAAAATAACATATAAAATATAATATTTATATTTCAAAATAATCTTTTTTTATACAAATAAACTATATAATAAATTTTCACTGATATTTTTTTTTTTTTGTATGATATTTCTCTTCTATAGAAGCAGACGCTTGTGATTAGAAGAGGGACGAGTATCGGGATGAAAAAATATTTAAAATATATTAACAAAATATATTTTGAATCTTTTGATTTAATTGTGGTAGATACTTAAAAAAAAAAAACAAATTTACAAGTTATATAAGTTATGATGATAAATTTTATCAATTTGTTATTTTTACTTTAAATTGCTCTTTAATTGCTTTTAGTAGGCATTTATCGTCTTCGATTGTTCTTATTTTTTCAGGTAGGCTATTGAAGTATTTTTTTCCTAGATATGTGTAATGATGTTGTGCAAATGAGGTGTTACATTTTTGTGTTGGAAATATATGCTTTTGACGAGTACGACTTTCAGTTAAAAAGCTATGATTTTGTTTTTCTTTTATTATTTGGATTATTATATTTTTTCGAACTAGATCATTAAATTTTAATACTTTAAATTCTTCAAAAATAAGGTGAGTTGGATAATCTCTTCGTTTTTTCAATATAATTTTTATAATTAGACGTTGCACAATTTCAACAGGAAGTAGATTTGTTTTGTATGCAGCTCCCCAGCTTACTACAGAGTATTGGAGATTTGACTGTACTATAGCATGGTAGACTGATGTTAGATTTTCTAATGAGAGAAAGTTTCGGATTTTTAAAAATATGTAAATTAATTTCCTTATTTTGTTAACGGTAAGGTTGATTTGATCTTTCCAGTTCAGGTTTTTGTCTATTGTTATTCCTAAGTATTTGATTTTATTCGAAATTTTTAATGTGGAACAGTTTATTTTACAGTTATTATTTTTGTGATCTTTAGAATTGTCATGTATAATTATATCAAAATTTACCGGAATGTCCTTTGATTTTATTGCAAATGGTATAACGTGAGTTTTTTCACTATTAAGAGATAGTAGATTTATATCAAACCAGTGTTTAAGTATGTTTATGTCTTCTGTTGCTTTTTGTTTTACAACTTGCCATGTGATTCCACTTTCAATAAGTACTGTATCGTCGGCATAAGAGGTTACACTACCATGAAGTGACTGTGAGAATATACCGTTTACATATAAGATGAATAATATAGGACCTAGCACAGTACCTTGTGGAATTCCATATTCAGATGTCTCTTCGTCGCTATAAATGTTATTTATTTTGACACATTGAGGGCGATTTTTTAGGTAGCTTTTTATCCAATTTGCTACGTTTTCATTAATGTTCAAATTATCTAATTTTTTCATAAGTTTTTTATGGGATATGCTGTCAAACGCTTTTCTCAGATCTATAAAAATACCTATACATTTATTGCTCATATCAAGGTTTTTATATATGCGTGATGTGACATTTGCAATCGCGTCTTGTGTGCTGCGCGCTTTTCGGAATCCGTATTGATTGTCGTGAAGTATTTTGTTATTTTCAATAAATTCCATTAGTTGAGATTTTACGATTTTTTCAAATATTTTTCCAATATTTGAAATGAGGGAAATTGGTCGATAGTTAGTTACATTTTGTGCGTTTCCACTTTTGAATATAGGTGAGATAATTGTCCTCTTATAATTAGACGGAAATATTCCATTTTTTAAACTTAAATTAATTAGGTGAGTTAATGGTTTTATCACGTGGCTTTTAATAGATTTTAACATATTTGCAGTTATGTTGTCAAAACCCGGTGACGACCCTCCTTTCATATTTTCAATAATGTTTAGAATATCTACTTCCTTGATCATTTTAAAATGGGACAATGAGTTTACACTATGTATATCTTCAATAATTTGTTGAGTTGTCGCTCCCTTTATTACATTAATTTTTTTAGCGAGGTTTTGTCCAACTTTCGCGAAGAAGGAGTTGAATATATCCGCGCATTTTTTAGGGTTTTCCTCTGCATTTATTTTTACGTCATTTTCGTCTACAATTACCTTGATTGAATGTTTTTGTTTATTGTTATCTATTGCACAGTTAATTGCTTGCCAGATTATTTTTGGATTGTTTTCAGAACTTATTATTTTATGTTTGTAATATTCATCTTTACTAATTTTTATTAAGCGTGTTAATTTATTTTTATATTTTTTATAATTAAATTCTATTTTTTTGTCGTTTGGGAATTTTATTGTTTTTTTGTAAAGCTTACCTTTTTCTTTGATTGAATTTAATAAACCCGGTGTGATCCATGGTTTCAAGTATTTATTTTTATCTAAATTACGATATGGAATATCTGTTTTTGAGTTTTCTACATGTTTGGATAAAATGTTTTCAAAGTACTTTGAGCATATTTCAACTTCTTCGCAGTTGATTACAGGTTGCCAATGTTCCGTTTTCAAGTTTTCAATTAATTTTTGCAGATTTATTCTGGTATATGATTTTTTTATTGATTTATTTTTTGTTTGTATTGTTTTTTCTTCCTCGTACAAAAATATACACGTATGATGATCGGTGATGTTATTTTTCCAGACAATGGTTTTTATTTTATGAAGATCTTTTATGTTAATATTCGTCCAAAAATGATCTAGGCAAGATGGTTTCTGACCTTGAATTTCACGCGTATTTTCATTTATACACGATTTAAAGTTGTTTTCAGTCATACAGTTCAAATATTCATGTTTTATTCTATTGTCTATATTTTTGTTAATATTGATATTAAAATCCCCTGTTATTATGCAAGTTTTGTTTTTTAAATTTGATATTATATTTCGTATTTGTTCGATAAATAAATAAGCGTTCGATTCATGCGTTCTATAGATTGCTAACAAATAATAATTGATTTTGTTGTGGTTAAGATGGATTTCTATGCAGTTTGATGAATCTAAGTTGTGTTCTGAATGTGTAACAATATTATATTTCTTACTTACGAATATCGCAATGCCACTGTTTTTATTTATGTTTGTATTTGTTTGCATGTAGATATAATCACTTAAATTATAATGTGGTGAGTCACTGTTTGTGTATGTTTCAGTTAATACTATAACATCCGGCTTTACATTAAGATTATTTATATTGAGTATAAATTCTTCTATGTTTTTTTGAAGGCTGCGGATGTTAAGATGGAGTATTTGTATACCAGAGAATTTGTCAGTGATGATTTCGTTGCACTCTTTTGCACTTTGACTATTGAATTCACTGATTTTGAAGCAGTTGTCCAGTTGCGTGTTTACGAAGTCATCCATAGTTGTTTGTTTTTTTTTTTTTTTTATGATATTGTAATATTTTTTTTAGTTCTTTTATGTATGTGGTTAAAGCAGAAGAATGTGTCCGATAAATAATAATTATATTAAATGAATATTTTTTTGAATTTATCTCCAAGTTTAATAAATTGACAATATTCACCATTATTTCATTTACACTTGTGACAGCGTAAATATTTAATATAAATATGGCAACGCCGTTATTTCTGTTAATTATATATTTTGTTGCGTAGTACAAGTAACTCGGTATATTATAATTAATTTCATTCGATGAATGCGTTTTTGATAATATTATAGAGTCAATTCTATTTAATTGTTTAATAGTTATTAGAAATTCTTCGAATTTTTTTTCCAAAGATCTAACGTTCATGTATATTATTATTAGGCTGACTGTAGGTTTTATATCAATAAAATCGTTTGTTTTATTTACCGTGTTTAAAATCCTTTCGTCTATTTTATATGAGTTATCTATTGCGTTTATTATAAATTCGTTCATTTTGAGGTAGTAATAATTATTATAACAATAATGTTGGCGCTGGGAATACACTTCACATTTGCAATTATAGTAGGTATTATATGTGTGTATATTATCACTGCGTGTTAACACTTTGCGGGCGGGCTTTTGAAAATATTTTTTTGAAATATTGTAGATATTATTTAGGTTTTCGTTAGACTTGTAATTAATAATATGCATAATTAGTCGTAATCGATGCGATCCCTCGCAATTTTCAGCATTTTGTTTCTATAGTTGCACTTAATACTGTTGGCTGTGTGGTCCGTGGTGTTTTTTTCTCCATATTTAGAATTTTGTCTGGTGCAGTTTACACACGCTGGTATTGTTTCTCTTCCCGGACATTTTGAAAGGATGTGGTCGCCCATGCAGTGTGGGCAAATTGGAGGGCCGGTTCGGTGTAGGCACTTTTTAGCTGTATGCATGAACATACAGCAATGAAAACATTGAGTTAATGGACTGCAATCTTCAATTTTTACTCGTTGAAACTGTATATTTAGTTTACCGAGTGCAAGAAGACTTTTCCGCATTTTGCCACTGGTTTCCAAGATGTAGCTAGTGAATTGGCGCTGTTGTTCATTTACGTTTGTATTTTTTATTTCCGTTATTAGTGTGATTTTATTGTCTTCACTTTCCTTGTAAACATCTTCAATTCCTTCGTTCTGGGTAATTATTCCGCAAACTATTTCGTCTTCAGTAAGATTTGATTTTAATCCTTTTATTATTATTTTTGGTCTTTTCTTTTGAATTTCATTTACCACCAATTCGGTATTCAGTTTTTTTATTTATTTATATATTGTACCCTTAATTTAATTTTATTTAATTTACCCTTACTTTAACTGTAATATTTAATATTTTTTAAAAAAAAGTATTGACCTTGTATAACAATTTTTTTCCTAAATTATGAATCTATGTCAATAAATATTTGTATTTATCTCATAAGTTCTTTGAATTTAATTAGAACATTATTATTATTTTATTTTTTGCGTGTGAATAAATACTCCTCCCATAAACACGAGCTCCCAGAGCTCAACTTATGGAGTAGTAGAATAAAAAAAAAAAATTTTTAACCTTGCAAATGTTATCATTTTTTAATGTAAAAACAAGTCTTTAAATAAATAAATAAATAAAAAATAAAAAATAAAAAATAAATAAAATTCAGTCCATCCGCTGATGGGGCAACTGAAAAAAAAACAAGTTGGCAATTCAATCGCTATCCACAGAAAAGAATTGAATTTCATTGGCGGTCCGCACACAGGCAACTTTTCAAAGACCAGTTGTCAAGGGCAACGCAACCAGTTACTCGCAACTCGCCGTCCTAGTTGCTGCGGCCGGTGCGTTTCAGTTGCCAGGTTGCCAGGTTGACAGATTGCCAAGCCTCATAACATGTCAAGTTTTCGAATTATTGGAAAATATCGATTTCGTTCAGAAATTATTATTATATATTAAAGTTGTTGATAAGCAATTAATTATTAATAAATTATATTTTTGTTAAACAAGCTAATTAAATAATTACTGAAATTGTTAAATTAAGTTGCGCCATGAATTGAGTTACCAACTAGTTTTCGGTTTCTTCATGAGCGAATACCCTTATTTCTAGCATTCTAGCACTAGGGTGTTGACCTGCAGAAATACATTTTGCTAAGAGACAGTGTCAACGGGAAAAAATCACCAACTAACATTCTGGATTCTCAAAACATTTGGCCTTTCAGCGGTCGCGCGCAGTCTGTGAGTCACATTCGTCGCAAACACACATAATCTTTTGTTTATATTTGCGATCTCAGATATTGCGTGCGACTGGTAGTGTACTTGAAACATCTCTTGAATAATATTGAGAACTGGGTGAGTATCTCACGATATTTGTATCATATTATTTAGAACTTAGTTTTATTTTACGTAAATACATTATATGGAAATAAGTAGTTGTGAAATTTGATCTTGTTTCGTTATTATGTTGCTTTATAGCGTTGTTTTGTGTCAGATGTAGTACTGAGCGTTGACGATAATTCCATCCAACGCCAACGTCGTTATCGTTGGCGATTTTCAACTGTTGAAAATAACGTCGACATTGACGAAACTATACTAGTGATTTATCAACTCAGGTCTGGAGTACACGCTTACAAACATAACATTTTGCAGTTTTTGTCTTTTCATCAGATTGGAAATAATTCCACAAATCACTCTGATTATTGTTCGCCATTGATATCCATTTAGGAAGGCACTTCAACTGTTTAATATTTATCACCACTTCAAAATTCAATCACACTACGACACTAACACTAATAATTATTCTTCACTTAGAAATTAGTTTAGTCATCAAATTTATATCAAACACTTATGTATTTTTACTTCCTAAGTAAAACAATTAACAAAAACTGATTGAATAGACGCGCGATAAGCCAGTACAATCAAACATCAAACTAAACGTATAGGAGATCGACACGATACTAACAAAAAACAAACAAAAAATAGATCAAAATCGTATTAGGGAATCCCTTTTAACGGGTGGTTCCCCGGATAATTGATGTATTATTATTATCTCTATGCTCCACACACATAATAATAATCCTATAATAACGTTGAAAGTTGAAACTGTTGGAAGACATTGGTTTCGGTGTTGAAAAGATTACCCTGTTGAAATATTAAAGACATTGAAGATATATTTTGCTTTTCACTGATAAATTCGCTTGTTGCTTGGCGCTACGCATTGGCCGTATCCAAAAAAAAGTGTAGTATGTACG
Organism: Limnephilus lunatus; assembly: GCA_917563855.2. Classification (NCBI taxonomy): domain Eukaryota; kingdom Metazoa; phylum Arthropoda; class Insecta; order Trichoptera; family Limnephilidae; genus Limnephilus; species Limnephilus lunatus. The sequence goes on along the minus strand of OU830603.1, from coordinate 42,861,555 downwards.
TACATTACTAAATTAGGTATAATATCGTTCACGAAGTGTGATCTCTTGACCCTTTTGATTTAACAGGCAAACACTGTTAAAAACATAGGTACAAAACGTAGCTGTGAGGCGGCGAACATTAATAATTATCAATAGGTTATTTTTTGCTTGTCGTTGATAAATTTGATTGTCCCCTGGCGCTGCGTATCGGCCGTATTGAATGGGAAAATAAAAAAAAACGTGCAGTAGGTTTTAAACATTACCAAAAGACCATTTGAAATATCGAGTAATGTTGTTCACGGAGTGCAAACTCTTAACCCTTTTTATTTATTAGGCAGTTATATTGTTGACGGCGTTGAATAATATTCGCAAGTAGGTATTATATTTCAACTATTGGCGCTAATTATTATCAACAGCGTTGGACGTTGAAACAATATAACTATTGTTTCCAACGGCTAGTTATATTTTGATACAGTACTAGTCAGATGTCTAGAAAATCGAGATTTCACAGACTTAAAATGTATGAATAAAGTCACTGGCTAAATTATTAGACCAACTGCAAGATTTCATGTAAAATATTAATTACCGGGTGATATTGTACCGTTTTATTATTTTAGATTGATTTGTTTTTTTTTTTTTTTTTTATATTATCCAATCAATTACTGATTTATTTGACATAAATAAAACAGCATTTATTTAGAAAAGCATAAGTTTATTAAGTTTTAAAGAAAAGTGAAAATTGTGAAAGATCGCCTTTTCTATCCATAATGAAAATAGTTCAATTACTTTTTTAAAACACTGCTTACAAAATGAACTAATAACTGAGTAGTATAAAACTGTTAAACAAACAACCACAGTCCATAGAGCCACAGAAACACATCCGTACCTGACTCGATTCCAATCGCGACTGATACAGGTTTGTACTTGTTTACGTTCATGCATCACTTTGTCAACACAGTGTTGCCATATGTTAAAAATAAATACAAATATGTAGTCTACAACAATTCTTTTAAATAAAAATCAATAATATTGTAGTTTAAATATACCATTATTGCATAAAAACTCTTTAGAAACATAAAATTACAAAAAAAAATACAGTGCGTCTAATAATTTGGCCAGGGACTGTATATAAATATATGTACAAATTAAAAATTGATTACAAGTATGCAGCTGGCGGTGGCAAAAACATTGGGAATTTATGGCGAGAAGTAGGCCAAAACCAAGTGATCTTTGACAGCCAAGTCTGTTGGCCCCATAAAACAAATTTGACCGGTTAAATAACTATAAATTTTTTTTTTTTTTAATGTTCTTTATTCAGTAAAGTTTATATGTATATTACAGAAAATGGGTAAATTTTTGGCCATCACACTAGGCACATGCCCGTGTTGTAATAATTTTATTGTTTTGCCTTTAATAATGAGCGGCTCTGGAATTTTCGTTTTGCCACTGCCAGCCGCGTACTAGTGATTACCAATTAATGTTTATTTTATTTATTATTTATATAGATAAAAGACTTTTTCATTATATGCTATGTTATATAATATCATGAAATATTCAGTCGTCTTCTAAAACCAGACGCCTAAAGTTGCAGAATCACCGACCGAGTGCAACTAATATGTTCGGCGCAAGGGTGCGACTACTGGAAGATTAATAGAAATAACATTTTAAGTTTACATGTATTTAGAACTCACATTGCTGAAGATCCTAGTCATTTCCTCGGCATTCTGCATGTCCGCTTGGTAGAAGGTGACGGTGCGTCCCGTCAGTGTCTCAACGCGCTTCAGCGACTCGGGTACATCGCCCTCCTTGTCCATGTACGCGTTGCACAGGTTGTCCACTGCAATGACGCTATAGCCCGCGTTCAGCAGCTCCAGCGTGGTGTGCGACCCCACATACCCCGCACCACCGGTCACAAGGATCACAGGAAGAGACATGGTTGACTGTAAAACGTTAACCGATCGATTAATATGTCTACTTCAATTGTATTGTAAAATCGCTTTGTGGCAACATTTTATTTATATGGAAATAATCTATCTATGAACAGGCGGAGTGTGGTTGGTGGGAGGCAGAGTTTCGTTTTTTTTTTACAAAAATCTAAAATTTTATTAAGAGATTAATGAAATTTTGCACACCTGACCTACACTTCATAAAAAGAGAAAAAATCGAGTGCAGTTCACACACGGTAGAAGTGAAACTTTTACCACAATCTCAACCAATAGGAGCCTTGAAAATCTCATTCTCTCGCAGGCTAAATTCTATTGATGTATGTGTATGCCTCTTTTTGCTAAAGAAGTTTCATTTAAAAAAAAACTAATAAGATTTTCTACTATGAGACTTTCTACAAGAGATTTCGAAAAACCACTCCCATCCTCTTTTCCCAACCTTAAAGCTGAATTTAATGCTTCTTGATGAAATTTTGGACACTTGATATTAAAATAAGAGGAAAATTCTGTCTATATCTGATTTTGAAAAACTATGCATAAAGTCCGGGCAATGCCGGTGTTGACTTTAGCTATTAGTATTATAATAAATAAATTAATTTGATATTTTTTAATAATTTTCATTTTATCATCCTCTCCTCAAAAAGACCCTCCACCCAGCATCCCCAAAAATGAAATTGGCCCTGAGGGAAATTATTTTACTCAAGACTGTGTGGAGTTAATGTAAAAAAAAATTGATTTTTATGTTATTTATGGTGTTTTAATTGTATTACTTCTGTACTGTAATAGATACTACAAAAAGTGCCGGTCGGTAAGACAGATGGTAAGTGAAGTGAGCACCACTATTAAATTTAGCAGCCACCTCTGGTCTGGAGTTCCAAAATACCAGAACTGATGCGAAACAAGCGATCCATTTGATAGTTTACCCTATCTTAACAAAATAATTGCAACCTTTAGAGCACAGGTGTCAGGTGGGAAAGCTGTCTAAAGATGCTCCGAAGAACTTCCTCTTCAAAAAGCGCAGCATACCCAAAGATGGCCGCTGAGATTAATGTTTTTTTATAAATAACCCTGAGATACTAAGTTTTATGTACACACAATGACTTTTTACATCAATAATCAAGTAACGCACATTTACAATAGCTATTTTCAGCTTTTTTCTTATTGGACCCATCCGTTACATGCCAGATGTTAAAAATAAACAAATCAAGTCGTTTATTTGAAGTTTTTAACCCGTAGGGGCCAATAAGTAATTTCGATAAATAAAAAGATGTTTTGCAGACAAACAATTTTTGATAGAGTGACATTTTTATTTTTGTCTTAACCACTCAGGCCTTGAGCCTATTTTTTGGAAGATCAAAATATTTCATCGTTGCAATAAAATCCAGTATTTCCCAATGTATCTAAAAACTAAAAACTGTTTAGAAAGGTGATGAAATAGACTTTCAAATTTTATATTTCGAAATAAATGTCAATTTGGGAGGCGGGTATGGGTACCGCCGCCTCGGGAATCATTTATTGGATAATCAAACCCCCTGCCATAGGTCACCTAAAGTGGTTCGCTACGTTTGGTGACTTAGCAGGAGTACCCGGGTTCATGGGGTGAGGTTTGTCTAGGTCTTGGTGGTGGATACGTTTGCCCAACCACTGTGTGGCGGGCTGGTTTGGGGGAGAATGCCTAAGGGAGGCCCTTTGACCTCTCCAGCCGGACTCTCCCGACCCATTGCCTTGCACCGTTGCATCGTCACTCCTTGGCACATTGACACCAGATTCCTACCCACCCCTCATACCTTTTTCCTTCCCATATCTTCTTCTCTTTCCTTTCCCTTAAAAAACCCTCCACATAGCATCCCCAAAGATGACATAGCCCCGAGGTAAATTGTTTTCCTCGGGGCCTCCTGTGTGGAGCTAATGTAAAAAAAAACACACATAATTTTTGAAATACAAAAAATTTGAATGCAAACATAAAAAAGTTTTTAAAATAGTTCACCGTTCGTTTTTTGTAATTAAAATTACTGATAATGAAAAAAAGTTAAAACGCATAGATATTTTATAAGGCAAATGTATCGCTAACGTTATCGTTAACTCACTTTTTTATTACTTCATGTAAAAATAATTAAGTAATACATATTCAAAATTTCATAATTTTTTTAAAATTGTGGCGGGAAACTTTGGATTTATAAAGGTGTACCTTAAAATTTGTGGTTAATTTTTATGTTTGGATACAAAGCGTGGTGTTTTCTCTTTTTAACACAGTTTAGATCATATTTCTAACCATTATAGTAAGGGAGACACAGTAATTTCTATGAGACATATATGAGTTGTTCTGAAAACCAAACAAATTAGCGTGAGGGGTTTATGTAACTAACCTAGTATACTAAGGTAGTGAATAAATAAGGTCGACACTGCAATTGCAGTATTTCATACTGCGAGTGAGTACGATTCTTTAACACTGCAAATTCAGAGCCCCTAGGGGTTAACCCTAACCGGAATTGTGGTATCCCAGTGATAACACATACAAAATAATTATAACCTAGTGTAGCAGTGAATTTATTAAAATAACATATATATACATATTGAAGTCACTAATACTAATAATGCAAGAATTGAAAGAGATGGGATTGGGTGCGAAATTGAGTAATCTGAAAGTATGTTGCCTATTGTATGCTGATGATGCGGTGCTGATATCTAACAGTATGGAATATCTACAGTCTCTTGTGTCTAGGATGAACCAAGTATGTATGAAGAACGAGTTAATGATGAATGTAAGTAAGTCAAAAGCCATGGTATTTGAAAGAGAGAGTACGATAACAATGTGCAGCATAGTTGTGAATGATGAATGTTTGGAGCAGGTGGATGAGTTTGTTTATTTGGGAAGTATGTTTACGAGAGATGGGAAGGCTGATAGAGATATTGAAATAAGGATAAATACAGGTAACTCTATTAATGGAGGACTGATCCGCAAAGAATGCAAGGCTGACGTAAGCATGATGTGTAAGATTAAGAAAGAGATGCTCAAATGGTTTGGGCATGTGGAGCGAATGAACGAGGAAAGAAGTGTAAAGAGAATATATGACGCAAATCCGAATTGCAGAAGTCGAGGACGCCCAAGAAAGACATGGCACGATCAAGTGAATCGGATACTTGAGTCGTGCCATGTCAAGAGTCAGAATAATAAAAGAGCATGTATAAGACGTTGTATGAATGTAAACGAGGCAAGGAATGTTTGCCAAGACCGAGTTGTTTGGCGGTCCGTCCTCCTAGTTAGTCAAAAATTTTATAAAAAATATCATATTTACTGAAATTTTGTCAATCAGTTCAAATTTTGAAATAAAAAAAAGTCAAAAATTCCATTGAGGGTCAATACAGTTAACCACTCGCACCCATAAGCTTGTTTTTACGATAATATAACATTATCAGACATATACATATATGACGTATAAGGCGTACCTGACTTATTAATAACAGTTTCATTAGTTGAAATATTATTTGTTGGAGATTCTTGTAACTAACCTCATATTGTCCTTATCAAGAAAACTATATTGAAAATATCAATAACGTTCAAGTATGTTTTGGAATCATAATCTCTGAATGATAATCATATTGATTATTATCAGACGTTGTAGGATATTACGTGATTTCAAATAATATATAATTAATGTCAGAAAACATTGTGCAAGATTTACGGAGTTAATTTATTGACCCTCCCTTGCCTCTGTGTTTCCTCCTTCCTACAACATGGGTCTCTTCAAGACCAATGTTCATTCATCCCTTTACTCAAAAAGACCCTCCATACAGCACCTCAGATGACATAGGCCCTGAGGGAAATTATTTTCCTCAGTGCCTCCTGTGTGGAATTAATGTAAAAAAAAAAAAAAAAAACGTTCAAGTGACAAAATTCTTGTAAAGATTTTATGAAATCTGAGATCAAATTGAAAGTCAACGCTCATTTATAATCATTTGTTTCAATTTCTAATTTATATTCGCTAAATGTCTTCAAATGAACATCGCAATTCAGTTCGTTCTTTTTTTTTACATTAACTTCACACAAGAGGCCCTAAAGAAAATAATTTCATCAGGGCAGGTATCGTCTTTGGTAATGCTGTGTGGAAAGGAAGGAGCGAATCTGTTGTAGGAGGGAAGAAACAAAGAGGCCGGCTAATCGTTTCACAGCCGAGCTGTTGAACTCAAGAAGTCGTAGAAGCGATCCATTCTCTACTGTGCACCGGTGCCGAAGCAATCAATGATGCTAGTTTCTCAGAGCATCTTCCATGAAATACCGGTTGAATAAGGACAGCATTCCCATGTTAGCCTATGCTCTAAAGATAGCAACCTGCTTGTTAAGGCGATCCACTTGCACAGGAAAAAATCGAAATCGGAATTCACGCCCTTTTATGGGAGGAGTTTAAAAATACTTGAGAAAAAGCTTTTGGAAAGATTGGAAAAGATATTTGAGATTTTTTTTTTACATTTTGATTTCGTAAAGGCCTGTAAAAAACATTAATTCCTTTTTTATGCATTGTTTATTGCAATAAAACGGAATTTTTAAATTGAAGCATAACACGACTGCTCTCCGCTCCGGCCGGAGGAGTAATGACGAAAGAATGGGGCGGCTGCCGTTTTTCGGTGGACGGTATAAGGTTCACTTTGATATAACAAATTCGTCGACTGCCGTATTGTCGCCGTGATGTCAAAAATACCAACGCGAAAATGCATATTATATTTTATTTTGTGAGGTTCGGGCGTAAATATCATTTTTTTTCGCGATAATTATATAAGAAACTGAATTTGCCACATTATGCAATAAAACCATATCCGAAAAAGTGTTTATAAGTAGGAGAGTTTTCAGTTAAAAATGTTTTTTACAGACCTAATACTTTATTTTTTTCTGAGCTTATTAAAAGACTTATTAAAAAAAATGACCGATATTTTTAAGGGTTAAAGTATGTTCTACACGCAGTATTTAATTGAAGCATCTATAATACTTCTAAGCGGTCAAATTTTCAAAACTAAAACATACGATTTTGTATGATTTTGCATTATTTAGTATGGCTTCATCTTAAGATAGGGGAATCTATGAAACCGACCGGCCGTTTCTGCAGAGAGTTAAGGGTTTTTCAAGTATTTTGGAGCTCCAGACCAGAGGTTGCTGCCAAGTTCAACAGTGGCACACTTGCGATTTGTACAGAATTAGCAATTGTGTACTATCTGCAGTATCTGAGGGTCCTGTACATATACATCTATGTATTTAGCAAATATGAAAAATAAATTAAAACATGGTCGATAGAAAAATGTATTTATATTAGCGAACTTAGATTTTTCGATAAAATCTCAGATCTCGTTATCATTTTTCGAGAATTTAGATACTAGTGTAGGTTTGTCAAACAATCTCCTATCGGAGGTTAGCTAACATCATGGCAATGTTCACTCTGTAGGCTGCAGTCCAGAATTCCTGACAAAATTCACTGACATTCAAAAGTGACAAATAAGCACTTTACTTACATTCAGAAAACTGCGAAAAAATGTTGAATTCAAAGTTAGATTTCGATAAAAAATTATAAAACGATATAGATCTAGATAATCATAAAAGAAAATCGGTGGCCGGTATTTGATTATAGGGTTATTAAATCAGTTATAAAGCAAACACGTTACCTTGTCGAATTCCAACTAACAACTAACAACTGAGCAAGTTTGATTAGATTAGCCGCGTTGGCTTGTCAGTTGTCAGTCGTTTATTGTTTACATACAGCGCTAAAAAATCGCTTGTATGTGCTTATCTGCGTTCTCATGCTTTACGACTCGCATGATAATGTTTTTAATTATTTATCAGTATAAATATATCACGATTGCGGCCGATTTACTTAACGGCCGGCATATCGAGTGTGGTGGCTCGTGTTTCTCTCGAAATCAAATTGCCGCCGCCTTTTATATCGCCAAATATAGCCATTGGAAAATCGGGAATTATTTAAAAATATTCGAACCGATTTTTCGCGTACGTCAGATTTTGGTTTGACGTCTGTAAAAAAGTTGCCAGTGCGGAAAAGGCGTTTCTGACTGTGAAAAAAAATATAATACACTGAAGGCAGCTGGAACTACTCGGTACTTACTTCTAAATACTCGCAAATTGAATAGTAATGAAGAATTTATGTCGGGGAGATGGTGAATCGTGCACGAAATAAGTTTTTATATTCTTGGTTTGGGTTATTAATTTGTGTGTCCATGATTGACAGACATATGAATCTAATCCTCCCACTGCTTTGCAAGGCGATATTTAAAGTCAAAGGGGCTCTCTCAACCATTTTATCTATTTGAATTGAAAATTTAATTTACCATTACCATTTCCCCAAAGTGTAAAATAATTTAATATAATAGGGAGCATTTTAGACTCTTGTGCGGTAGGTATTCACATAAAAAAGCAGTCGTATTTCAACCTGTTAATAATATATTTATCAGCCCCCTAGGTATTGTCTGTTTTTTTAACGATGATAAACAAAAACATTAAAATCTCCTACTACCATCAACCAAGCGGAATTATTGCTCTCTTTGTGGAGAACTTAGTTAGCCAAGGAATTGAACTCACGACTTCTAGATGGAAACCTGAAGCATTCTCAACTTAGCCACTGACCAGTCAAAGGCATTAAAATTAATTTTTAGTTTTGGCCTGCTGCAATGAAAGGTTGCTTACCACTTAACTAAAGCACAACCGAATGTTTTTATTTATAACCATAACAAAAATATATTTATAGATAATAACATATATCCATTAAAGTAGATAATAATTACATCATTGAATTATTATTTATGCAATGCATATTATATATATTTTGTAGGATAGGAAAGTTTATTGCAATCACAGATAATATCAAAGTGGTCGCACAATTAGAGTTGATGTGAAAAACATACACTTGAAAAACATACATAAACATACACTTGCCAATTTCAAATTGGGAGGCGGGTATGGGTACCACTACCCGGGGAATCATTTAGTAGATAACCAACACCTCTAGGTCACCCCAAGTAGTTCGCTACGTTTGGTGACTTAGCAGGAATGCCCGGGTTCATCAGGTGAGGTGAGTTCAGGTTTCGGCGACAAATGCCTGCTCACCTGCTGCGTGGTTTCTGAAAGGCCAGTTTGCGAAAACCCTTTGACCTCTCTTGACCCATAGTCTTGCACCGCAGCGGGAGGGATGAATTCATGCATCAGTCACTCGTGAACACACTGACCCTAGATTTCTACCCAACCTCTTTCCTTCCCCTAAAAAGAGTCTCCCTAAAGATGTCATGGGCCCGAGGAAATTATTTTCCACAGGGCCTCCTGTGTGGAGCTAATGTAAAAAAAAGTTGTTTCGCAGAAATTTAACAATTCATTGAATTTCGAAGATAATTTTCAAGTCCTGTGAAAGTTCTATTCAAGTTCTGTTATTATTTCAGTTCTGTGAAGCAACACACACCATGTTTTGTTTAGTCTTTGACCCCTCTGGCTAATTTGTTTACTTTTGGGAATAACTTAAATCGTTGGGTCTCCCTTACTACCATGGTAAGAAATGTATTAGAAAGAGAAAACACCGCATTTCATACTAAAATCTAAATGTTAACTACTAAATAATTTAAATGTACATCTTTATGAAACCAAAGTTTTCGTTCGATATTTGTCTAATGAAATATTTTTTTTATTTTTTTCGTTACTAGTAATTTTATTAGTTTGAAATTATTTTATTTTATTTTTTATTCGCTATTTTAAACTTTTTTATTTTTGCATTAAAAAAATTTTATTTCAAAAACTATGTTTCTTTCGAATTATAAAATTTGGAAGCATATTTCATCACCTTTCTAAAAGATTTTTTTAATTTTTCAGATGAGTTCATAAATATTCAATTTATTGGGATTTTGTTGCAAAGTGGATATATTATGACCTTCTGAAAAAATATGACTGAGGCCTGAGGGGTTAATGAAGATTTAAAAAAATCAATTGATTGAGGTCGGAGCCAAAGCATGTTGAAGTCACAGTTATTTAATTACTAGTTGGGGTACCCGGCTTCGTTCAGGGAGTTGATGTTAGATTGAACCGACATTCGAACCCACAACGGAACTTACTTTATATACCCCTACCAATGGGTAGCCCCACCTATACAAAATAGGCTTTGAATGGTCCACAATGTTCCAGAACATTCGAGAGTGTTCTGGAATGTTCCACAATGATCTGGGATGTTCCGGGATGTTCTGGAATGCTCTCGAATGTCCTGGACTGTTCTAGAAATTTCTGGAGGGCGGAACTTCCAGCCCTAATATCTTCAAAAGCACGCCCTTCAGGTAAAAACGGGAACCTTCTTCATGGATAGAGGATAGAGGGCTACCACACCATATAACTCCCTTGATTGTACCAGGACTCGTTTCTGAGTTTTAGCAGTTCGCGCACTTTCTTTTATAATATAAATAGTATTGATTATTAAAATACAGTTTATCTAGGTGTGATAATTTTCAGGACTGAATTAAATTATTATTATAATTTTTTTTATTATTTATTAACCAATATAAGCACAAAATACTTTCTTTTTTTTACTGCTTGAAGTACAACTTTTTTTTGGTATATACCACCTCACTAGGCAGAGCCTATACCGAGGTAAAATTGTTTATTGTAAACAAGGCTGAGGGTTCTTCCTCGCTGGAAGAAGTGTATACCCATAGACATACAAATAACTAGACGAGAACTTACAGATGAGGGGTAAAAACCAACTATGGCGGGGCGAAGAGAGGAAAGAGACTTGTGATTCGCCAATAAATCAATCTAACAGTATATAGGCACCTCGCACTATAATATCACTATTTAGTTCTTGATAGTAAAATCTGCTTTTGAATGAATAGACCTTTTTATATGGGAGCGCGAATTGCATGCCACGGTATGAACAGATGTGTAAAATCCAAATTCGCAAAGTAAGGTTCAGAGTATTATCATAGTAAAATATTTTGTTTCCGTAGACACTTTTACAAATGTTTCATGATTTACTTGACCCAGTAAACAGCGGCTTTGTGTTTCGCGTCGCTATGTATCTCGATGTTTAAGTATGTGTTTCATAGACATACAGCGTCCGTGCGTAAAATGTACGATGAGAGCACGACACTGGTCCGGACACGCCCAGCCGGTTCCGAAAAATGATTCCAATGGGAGGGGGAAATAACACATTTTTTAACACGTAAGGGCATGTCCATATATTTTGTACGTCCGTGTGTATACCGATGCACAAAAACATCTAACTCTAAACCTTTTTATTGCAGCCAACTCTTGCTGCTCTACTTTTAGAGGAATGGGGAAATTTCAATGAAATTTTTCTTTTAATGCTCAAGACGTTTTTAAAAAATACGTTATCGAATGAGTGGCTAAAAGTGGTAAGTTTCTGGTGGCCTTTGCTTTTCTGTCCCGACAAGAAAAATACCAATCTTACATAAAAGCATTTGTAACAAGGTGTGTGCACCCTTTTGTACACACTATATTTATGGTCTCGGTGTGTGGCACCTCCAGTGCTTGCTCAATAGTACCTCCCACACGCACACTTCGGAGCAACCGAGTCCCGCGCCACTTCAGGCTGCCGCCTGACTCGGTCGCTCCGAAGTGTGCGTGTGGGAGGTGCTATTGACAATTGGGCATTGGTCAGATTGCTAGCCCTGGAATATTTCGGAGTGGAAATGTTGTCAATCCTGCAGGCGGCATTCAAATCGGCTACAATAGTTTTAACTTTTAATTTTGTCGATTTTATACTTTAATTTTTATTGTTTCACTTTTTAAATATATTAAATAAGACCACTGTTTGTTTTATAATAACGTAATATTTGTATAGCGCAGTTTTGTGTCATTTCACTTCAAGTTCGCAAGTGTTTTGTTTTACTACTTATAATTTATAATTTACAACTGAAAAATGTCCTCTACAACACAGGTGAACTTCTAGTGTGGAGGACAATATAATATACCTTTGAAATGTAAATATACTAATAAATAAAAAAAATGAGCAGATTTGAAAAGGAAGTGGGCGATTCTTTTTGCGGCAGCCCAGGCGATCCTCAACCTTTTTTCTCTTCGGGCCACATACATGTATTTGTAAAGTTACGCGGGCCGCAACACTATACTGGTATGTCAAAAAAATCATCAATCTACCTTGTCTTTAATCTTCACAAAACTTATACATCTGTGCCCCAGTCATCGATACATGAAAGTACGCCCCAGTCTTAATTCCCACCAGTTCATTTTTTCAGCTATCTTATAGCTGAAATAATGAACTATCTTATAGTACAAGAATCCTGCGCAAGCGCAAACGAGTCGTGCATTTTTCGTTGTATATAAACCTAGTTTTACAGCATCGAAAAAAAATTGGGCAGTATCGAGAACTCGTCAAAACGGTGCCATGAGCGAAATGGTGATTATGCTCATAATTTCAAATCATGTGTTGGAGCACTGCAGATATATAACTCATCCCGTGCACTATCGATGAATGGAAGTGAATTTTGCACAACTCTGATCATGCATAATCAATTGCGTCTGCAATGTTGGAACTGGAACATTGGCATTTTATACGATGGCGTGGTATGTATTTTTATGTGGTATGTATGTACATAACTAGGTGGTTCCCAGCATGCGTTGCAATGCCACATTCAAAAAATACATTGTTTCTCCCTGAATCACATTTCCTCTGTGTCCCCGTTCCCCTCTCGCATCCCCTTCTTAGCTAACTTAATATATTATAGCCTGTATGTTATTCTGATGTATGGAGCTAATTATTGTAAAGTTTCATTCAAATCCATTCAGTAGTTTTTGCGTGAAAGAGTAACAAACAGACATACATCCATACAAAATTTCACATTTATAATAGTAGTAAGATAAGATATAGAGTGAAACCTTCGTAAGAAGTTTTCCAAGGGACCGGAAAAAACAAACTTCTAAGCCACGAAACTTCTTATATTTTTAAAAGCTTTTGCTAGTTCTTCAGTGATGAATTGCGTGCCCTTTACTCTCAAGATGATTTTGCGAACGCGGATGGAGTAGCATTATTTACTAAATTATTTTATAAATGTAACTTAGTGGAGAGAATGAATTGCAGCACATTTATTAATTAATTTGCTACACCTATATATATTACATACTAGATACTAAGTAAATTTTAAAATCGAAATATACTGCTAGCAATTTCAGTTACCAGTCGAGTGGCCTCTGCTTGTGTTGTGTATCTAAAAAGCTTCCAGCTTTTAGAGACAGATGGCAGTGCTATGAGCTGTCTTTAGATTCTGCTAGATGGCAGGTAGTTTAGTTCCTGTGGGAACCGACAGAGGGTAAAGCAGCTTTGGGTGAGTGTTCACTGGAACCCTCTGTTCAGAATCCTTTCAGCCAGTTTCTAGTTAGGTCGACTAACGTGGTCACATTGTAATACGCAAAGTATAATAATAAACACAGATAACCAAAGAATCTATTATTCCCAGTAAACTCCATCCATAGGAGAATCTGTTAGTGAAGCAAATCTACATAACATTACAGTTCACTACAGTTTGCGAGAGATTTTCCCTGTAATATCATAAAAGGGAAAATTAAACAAACAAAAATAATAAGAAATTAAAAAAAATGTATATTCATATATATTTGATAGTCTATAAGTATAATTAACATAAATATTACAAAAGGAAAATGGAGACAAATTCGTAAACCCAAAAAAAATGTCTAAAAAGATCTAAACAAAATTTTTTGAAAAAAAAAAAAAAACTACATAATTATTTTACTTTTTTCTAACCTACGTAAAGATTGAGTGCGACAATATTTTCATTGCAAAAAAAAATGACAAACAAAAACAATTTTTGTTATTTTTTGGCATGTTTGATTTTACGTGATGAGGAAAAGACGTACTATTTAAAAATATATTTCTAAAAAATAAAAATAATTTTGCTCTTAGATGGTACACACCCCAAGTGAACCAGGTAACTACTCAATATGAATAGAGACTTGCTGAGGGAACAAGAAGCATCGTAATAAGACACTGTCTGTTTCACACATCTGGCACATGCAGCTGTTTGGAGCGGAAAGCAAACTAATAACTTTCATCTATGGTACCAGTGTCACGCATTAATGAGAAGACGTGTAAATCCATCCCTCCCACTGCGGTGCAAAGTGATGGATCGAGAAAATCCGGCTGGAGAGGTCAGAGGATCCCTCAACCGACCTCTCCCGATCCGTGCCGCCACGCAGTTGGCAGGCAAGCGCATCTGCCGCATAGATCTGGACAAACCTAACGTCCTGAACCCTGGCAACCCTGCTAAGTCACAGGCTCGGGATAATCGGGGTTGGTTATCCAATAAAGGGTTTCTAGAGATACAATCACAAGCATGTTTGAAAGTAAAAAGATATATTTGAGTAAAAGACAATGAAAAGCTATTTTTGACTGAGCGTAGCGAAGTCCTGTTTCAGCTCGATCACTTTGCAATTCGCCTGTTTGTAAATTTGTTTGTATGTTCCGGGTCCGGTCAACCCTGTCAAGATGGTAGCCATGTTTGCAACATTGTGCAAAGTCTAATTACTGTTCACAGAACTACTAGTATTATAGTTGTGGTAACAAAAATAATAATAATGTTAAAATTTGTCTTTCGAAAAATAGGAGAATTTTTTAAAATTTTAAAATCACTTTTTTTTTTAAATTTGTAATTTAAAAATAAAACTTTAAAAAAAAAAGACTTACAAAACTTAAAATTATTGAAATACAATATTCCTACCTTCGACATAGGTAGAGATACTTTTCAAAATGCGCCCAATGTTTAAAATTTTGTTGAAAAGATTCTCATAGCAAAAGGACCAAACGTATTTGTGTGGATTAACTGTAGTCATATGATTAAAGACTAAAAAATCATAATTTTATAATTAAGAAGCACAAGTTTGGTCCATTCCACTAAGAATCATATTCAACACAATATATTACAATTTATATATAACAGCTGAAATCTCAGTCAAAGCTGATTTTTTCACAAAATGGCGCGTAATTTCATCAGGTAAGTTGTATTTTTCACAAAATGGCGCAAAAATATCAAGTTAACTGTATTTTTCACAAAATGGTGCATGAATTTTCACAAAAATGGCGTCTAATTTAATCAAAAATAATTAATAAAATAAAGTGGTTTTAAACAAAGAACATTTTTCAATTTAAAAAAAAATTCGTCAATAATTTGGAAAAAATCATGCTTCTGGCACCATGACTTTTATTATAGAAGCATAATAAAAACATTACTTGAATTTTATTGCAAGGGAATCAGTAACCCCTTTTGTTTAAAAAAATGTTGTTTTTACCAGAGAGCCAATGAGAAAATAATAAAAAAAAAAACAAAAAAAAAAGTTATTGCCATGTTTAGAATGGTACAAAACTAGATCTTATTATTTCTAGAATTACATTTTTAAGCTAAATAACTATAAATGTTTTTATCTAGGGTTTTACATACATAATGTTATTAATATTTATTATTTCAAAAGACCATAGAGAAAACGGGAGATCCTCGAGAAAGAGATCAAAATAAAAATAAAATTATAAAAAAGATGTAAGGAAAAAACATTCATTCGAAATGTCACTTAGGAGTGTGTGTATCGGCAATATACGTACATACAGTGAAACCCTCTTAAGAAGTTCTCTCTTAAGACGTTTCGTGGCTTAAGAAGTTTGGTTTTTTCGGTCCCTCGGCTCAAAATTGGCCTAATTTTTCCCACATATAAGGTTTTCCTGCTTAAGAAGTTGGTTTTTTCCGGTCCCTTGGAAAACTTCTTAAGAGGGTTTCACTGTATATATTTATTCACTTCAGACAAATGTCACTGAGAAACAGCTTTTAGTCTTATGGTTTGAGATTTTCAACGCATAAAGTATTATGGTTATTTATTTTTGGGGTATTACGCCTTGTCGTGCTTCCTCTTTTAGACAGAACGGACCATTTCCATAAGGATCTCAGAACCCTTTTGAGCGTACAAACTCAACCATCTTGACAAATCGGCAATTGCCAAACACTTAATTGAAACCTACTTTGGAATTGTTCCTGAAGTCCCGAGAAGGCCCAAAACGCATCGAGCCCATCTAATTGAAAACCAAAAATTTTAATAGGGACGACGGGGAAAATCTTCTATTTCTAACACCATATTGTGCAGTGTGTAAGAAAGAGCTGCGGCATTATAGAGATAAAGAACATACGATTTATGATTTTAATGCAGTTGCCATAGAAATTTTTAAAGTGTCCTTTTTGGTATAAACCAGAAAGAGTCAGTTTATACAATCATCAAATTTGAACATTCCAAAGGTTTTAATGTCTTTTAAAAATTATATTACAAAGAAAGTTATTTTCAATTTTTATTTTTCAATAGTTTTTTTTCAATTTTTTATAAAGTCATGCTGTGTGTTCGGTTCTGGTTGCGATATAACAATGCACACTACTCTCTCGAAATCCTTCAAAAATTTTCAAAACCAATAATAATTTATCATTTTCCAACAACATCAAAATTCTTCCTACCAGTGTAATATTAAGCTGAAAGAATTAGTTTGTGAAGGAATGCACACAGTAAGCAGAACTACGATAAAAAGTCACGAGCGATTTTTAGTATTTGACTAATTTCGGCTCATCACAGACTTTTTAACCTTTTGAATGCAGCCGTATTAGCAATCGATACGGTAAGATACGCAAAGTAACACATATATCAAGCAGCATACTCATTCGTGAGCTGTAACCGTATCCTTTACCAAAAACCATAGTGTGTACATGGCTAGCAGCGACGCTGTCGGATTTTTGCGATTCACTGAGCGCTTTACCCAGGTTCGCCATTACGGTTACAGTGGAATGGACATAGAATTAAGAAGAATACAAGCAATGTCATCTGGACGAGTTTCGTAATGCAAATACTCGACCAACCAGCTTCAAATTTGCAATAAAAAACTACATTTACGAAATTCAAATAGGATCTGTGAGATCTACCATGTCAGGTGAGATGAGAGTAAGTGAGACAAAGCGCATGCTAAATGGAACATTCATTTCCATTAAAATCAGTGTGGAAGGCACTTCTAGTTTTCTTCTTTATTCTATGGATGTGGTTATCGTGTACACACTAGAGCCTTATTACTGTGCGTGCAACAGTTACAATTACAGCTCGCATATGAGTATGCGGCTTTGTTTTGTACGAAGTATACTTTGTTACGAACTTGGAAAATCTACAAAATTTGCGCTCAAAAGGTTAAAGGCTTTTAAGAATGAATTAAGACTATGATCGTTGCTTCTCTATGATCCGATGAAAATCTATCTTCCATGGTTGGCTTGCGATAGTGTGAATTAGTTATTATTTAAGGTTCCCCTCCCTCTTGACGGAGGGCAACGGCGGAGGCTCAGCCAGCCCCTTGACCTTGAGGCGCGCCGCCGTCTTGAGAAAGGCCGGCAGCTGCTCCTGGGACACATTCACCTCCCCCGCGTACATGAACT
Organism: Limnephilus lunatus; assembly: GCA_917563855.2. NCBI lineage: Eukaryota > Metazoa > Arthropoda > Insecta > Trichoptera > Limnephilidae > Limnephilus > Limnephilus lunatus. Next base: position 42,844,171 of record OU830603.1, on the reverse strand, counting down.
CCAGGATGGCCTGGAGGTGGAGGTAGGAGACGTCTTTGAGGATGATGATGGGGTGCTTTGAAGGGTTTTCCTGGAAAACAGATTATTAATATTAAGACTAGAAGCAAAGTTTTTTTTTTCATAATTTTTTTTATTTCGTTTGTTTACAGACTATTATCCAATAATAACACCAACTGAGAAATAGTAGGGTAAGACCCAATCATGTTTGATAACGTCTAAAAGGGATCGAAATGAAAATCTAGTCTCCTTCAACGGAAGCAATCTTCTAAACAGGTCCTCCATTGATATGCTTGGTGTAACTCTAAGTGACCAGCTCAGATATGGGGGCTCCATCAAAGCCAGAGTTAAGTTAGCCTATCAAAAACTGTACAGAGGGTGTACTATACAGAGCCTGCAGCTGCAGATACTTTAATAGTTCCCAACTGCTAACCATATACAAATCACAAGTGCGCCCCACAGTTGAATTTGGCAGCTACTCTGGTCTGAAGCCCCAAAATACCTGTAAAAAACCCTCATCTCTGTGCAGAAATGGGCGGTCCGTATGATAGATTCTCTTAACTTAACAAACGGTTTGCAATCTTTAGAGCACAGGCGTCGGGTGGGAATGCTATCCTCGTTCTATTGGTATTTGAATGGAAGATGCTCCGAGGAAATAACGGCATAACTAACCTTCGGCAACGGTGCATAGGCGGGAAACACGCCTAACGCATGCCCAACATATGTATACGGTTGACATTTTTCTCACATGAAAACGAGTCGCTTCTTTGACTCGTTCTTATGTTCAATAGCTTGGCTGTGGAACGATTTGCCGGCATGTGTTTCCTCCTCTTCAAGACCAATGTTCGTTAGGGTGTGTCAATTATTTCAACTTTGAATTCAGAAACGCCCGGGGTCTCAAAAGTTGCGTCTTATAAAGAAAATGAGAACTGCATTTAAATTTTTTTTTTAAATGGTTATTAGCTCGCTAAAATGCATTGAAAATCAAAACAAACCTAAAACATTTTTTTTTAAATTACTTTAATTTTTTTTTTTCAATTATTAACCTTTTAACGTTTGTTTGTTAATAAAAAATGCATACAGCTGACAAAATAGAAAAAAATCAAGTTTTAGGAATACAAGTAAGTCAACAAGAATACTGATTTTATCCAGAGAAAAAGTGTTATTTTCCCTTTTCTATTTTTAACAAACACATCACATATGTTTAAAAAAAATTTTTTTTCCATTATTTGTACTGCAGTTATGTAATAAAAATTAACTTTGGTACAAAATTTATTTTTACGTTTTCGAATAGCTACCTATAGATCATACGGAACTTTTGAGAACCCGGGCGTTTAAAAATAAGGCCATTTTTTTTCTCTCTATGGAGAGCGACACTAGCTAACGCTCATTCCTTCCTCTCCTCAAAAAAAACCCTCCACACAGCATGAGACCCTCCACACTCCTGTGTGGAGTTAAAAAAAAAAATGTTGTTCGCTTTCGCAGAGGTAAGTGATTGGTTGTCCTTCTTCCTTGTAATCCATTATTTTTCCCTACACATATTAACACTTAATTCCAGCAAACACCACTTCGTTTAGTATTTATAATCCATTTCCAAGTGGTTCTGAAGCTGAAATTCGGAAATAGTTTTGGATGCAACAACAGAAATGCTAATAAAATACAAAGTATAATATATTTACCTCTAATAAGCTTTTGAAATATGGACTGCATGCGGATAGAACCATCTTGTGTGCCTTGCAAGTCTGTCCTTCGCAGGCTAACGTTACCTGTAACATACATATAAACATTCAATCAATACAATATACATTTCAATTTGGGAGGCGGGTATGGGTACTACCGCCTTGGGAACCTTTTATTGGATAACCAACACGAACATTTTACATTATACATAAGTATTTTATTTTATTAACATTATAACGTAATCGAATACCTATTACACTAGTGGGATGGATATGTGCTATAATTTTGTTGTATTTCTTAGGGTCGTCTGTTTCAAAGCTTACTAGAGTAAAAGTAAAACATAAAGCAGTTACTAAAGTTAAATTTCACAAATATGCTTTTTTCAATCAATTTGACTGCTTGTTTTACATTATTTTTAACTTTTGTTTTTACTTTCCGAAAATCGATAGTTACTCTGCCATATTGGCATATTTGACAGTTCTGTTCGAGGTAAACTACGATATTGCGTGCTTCAACATTGATTACTAGAGACCGGATTATATGCAACAAAAATAGCCGAAAACATGCATGCAAATATGCAATAAAAATAGCTAAAATATGCACGAAAATCCATAAAAAGGGTCAAAATATGCAACATAAAATAATACAGGAAGTCGTATTTTTACATATTTTTTTTATTTTAGTAAGCTATTAGTTCTCAAGGATAACGATTATATTTTCGAAAATATCAATTACAAAATGTATTTAACAATAAAATTTAGAATTTACCTTTAAAATCGTATATGACTAATATAAGTACTGTTCTAAATTTTCTGTAGACAAATTGTGTCTACGATCGCTTAACATATTTTTGTAAGCGGAAAAGGAACGTTCTACGTCTACTGATGTGGCTGGACAGAATTTAAATTTGGGTGCGATTTTTGAACTTATTGTTCCGGGCAAAATTTCACCTGCCCCGTTGATGAAGTTATCAATTTGGCACAAGGGTTCAAACCCTGGGTTATTTTTCAGTACGTTTTCAAATTTTTCTTTGAGTTTACTCGGGAATAGCTTTGGCAACGAGGAATTCATAAGGCGAATTTTCTTCATAAACTGAATAGATGCATTCAACGCCAATCCATGAGTTTCAAGCGTTTTTATACTTGCAGGTATGTAGGCGAAATGAGTGGTAATCATAGCTAGGTTTTTTTAAATACTAGCGTCGTCAAACGATTCTTTACACTGGAAAACTGCCAAAGCCTCTGCACTATCGAAGTCATTGATAACACCCTTGATGGCTTCAAAATGTTCATGGTAAAACATCGCAGCTTCGATCCATGTACCCCAACGTGTTATTACTGGCTCAGGAGGTAAAGGGATTTTTGGCAGTTTTTCTTTGTAGGCCTTTATAAGAGCAGGCGCCTTAAGGAACACTTTCTTTGCTGATGAAATCAGGTTATTTATGTTCGCAAACGTGGATGTCACTTCTTCGGCGAGTCTGTGAATTCCGTGAGCAAAACACGTTACATGAATCAAATTGAGATAAAATACATGGAGGGCTTTGCCTGCTTTGATCATATAGGAGGCAGCATCTGAGAGCAACACATACACATTTTCATCCGCAGAAGATTCAGGAAATATTTTTTTTATACCCTCATTCACAAATCTGGCGATCGTAGAATGATTTGCCTTTTCAAGTTCTCTGCAGGCCACCAAATAGGAAGGTGAAGGTTCAAGTTTTAATGCACCAACAATCAAATTTGCAATGTAACGGCCGCAAGTGTCGGTGGTTTCGTCAGCTGAAATCCATATGATGTTATCCTTGAGTTCATTGCGTATTTCTTCCAGGACATGTAGATAAATTGATGGTATGTAATTTTTACGTAATGTAGATTCATCCGGTATATTTTGATATATGCAATATTTTCTGAGAAAATCCTTCAAGGCAGGATTTGTCAGTTTGTATAGAGGGATATTGCTTGCAAGAAATGCTTCACATAAGATCCATGCAAATGTGATTTTGTTGTTTACCTTTGGAGGTTACTTCACTGTTGTTCACTTTGGAGGTTACTTCGCTGTTACTTCACTACTTGCCACTGTAAAAACTTGTTGTCGTGGGCCCTTTTTCTGCACTCCTGCGATATGAACACTGGTTTTGACATGCTGGTCTATTTGGAACTTTATTGTGCTAGAAATGTTTTTCTCGCAAATTCGGCTGTATAAAACTTTTCCGTCGTATGTAAATATTCCAGGATATTCAGCTATCCACGTATGGGCACTTTTTTTTATCAGGGGGCATGGTTCACTTTCACAATGTACAACTTCGTGCAAACAAACAAAACACTAGACGAAACTCTAAAGAACAGCGCGTGCGACCAGTCAAAAACAAAATTTGCAATTCACTGAATTACCATAAAAAAATATACCAAACCACCCCTCATACGAATGAATGAATTGTTTTCGGCAATAAGCCGAGTAGGCGCGAGCGCAGGCGAAGATGAGAGAGGTTCCCCGCTCCGGCCGCCGGCCGTAGCGATCAGTAAGATCAGTTATCAGTTCGCTGGCCACGCGCCTTGCTATCTGACGTTTATAGTGTCGCTACGTGAGGCATCTGAACGATATCAAGCGTAAAAATGCAAGATCTCAATTTTTTTGCTAAAATATACAACTACCGCTGAAAAGGGTCTAAATATGCATTTGCATATGCAAATATGCAAATGCATATAATCCGGTCTCTATTGATTACTAATATACTAATCAGTAATCATGATAAATATTGTAGAAGACGATAAAAGTAAAGATGAATTCCTCATCCAATATGTCTTGCAGCGAAAACCAAAAACATTTCGACCCCGCGTCAATAATTGTAAAAAAATGTATGTATTTTAGGTAATGGAAGTGAATTTTAATTTACGCAATTGAAAATTAAAATGCATTATTTTCCGCCGCCCCCAAGCCAAAAAGTTTCCTTTTATAGCAATTAAGGCGAATCTAAAGTTTTTTTTCTAAAAATTATTCGTAATAAGCGTGGCCAGTCCGAACCGATATTTACCGTATTTTATTACTTAAAAAAAAATTGGTTTTCACTTTAGTACAAATGATTACAAGAAAAATATAAATATAATAATATGCCAAAGTATAAGTTTCCTTTTGATAAAATATTTTTCCACACAAAATACAAGGAGATGAGAAGATTTCTCCACCTTGTATCACATTTCAAGCAATGTTTCAATTCTTTGGTGGTTAAGACCACCAGGGCGATACCGAGAGTATCTTCCACTCTAAAACGTGACGCAAATTTACTATATATTATTTTAAATGAAGTAATTGTGAAATAACACAAATTAATCAAATAAAATTTATTTGCGTACGCCCGGATTAGATCCCGCGACCTTCGAATTGTGAGTCAGGAGCCTTACCCCTCGACTACGGAGGCCGTTGTCAGTTAACCTATTCAGTGGATGAAAATAGAAAAACAAGTAGATAAAGAATAAAGGTTTATAAACAAAATTTTTACTTACATCTGTGAAGCTTTTTTCATCTCTTAGGTGCCTGAAGGAGGTCACCATATTTGTTTGGAAATCGTTCCATTTCAGGAAGAATTGCTGGTCGCCCATTTTGATAGATTTATTTAATTCGATTAACTAATCGGTGTCTACGTCCAGATATCACCACCTGAAAACCGACAAATTACAATGAATGGAATTACAGAATGTATGACAAAAATTACAATATTTGGAATTATGCAGAAACGATCAAAATTACAATTAATGAAATTGAATACCACAGAGATTACAACATATGGAATTATGTATAACGGAAATTACAATGCATGGAATTACATATAACGGAAATTACAATGAGCGAATTAAGTACGACGGAGATAATCGCTGGGCACGTAATATCCCCAATGTGAAATTTATTTAAATTTTAGAGGAGAGTGAAAAACTTGAGACTTAAGATTTCTTTTTATTTATTTTGTACCTTTATAATCATTATTATAAATAAATATGTTTTGGAGGTCTGCTTTCAGTTTTCTGCATCAAAGTAGGTTTTTCACTCTCCTGTCAAATATATAATTTTTTCACATTGTAAGGTATTACGAGCCCAGCGACAGTGTGTAATTATGTATGATGAAAATTACAATGTGTGGAATTATTTATGACAGAAATTACAATATGTGGAACTATCTATGAAAGAAATTGCAATATTTGGAATTGGACATGTATAGTGAATGAAAAAGTAAGAAATTTAAGGAGCATACAATATGACACCAAAGTAAATGGTGGAAGCGGGGGACGTCCGAGGAAGATGTCAAACGAAAAGTGAATCAAATACAGAACAACAGAAGAGCATGTATGAGACAATGTGTGAATGTGAATAAAGTAATGCGTATGTGCCAAGACAACGGTGTATAGCGATCTATTTCTCTGTCATAATGAACTGATGGGATGGTGAAAAGCCAGGTAAATTCAAACTTCCTCTTCCTCATATCCATCCCTATTCCACTTCCTGCAGCCTAACAACATACCCCTATTGGGGATGCTATAGTCTCACTAGCTCTTCTTAATTTCTCTCAAAATCCCTTATGAAAGCTCTAAACCACTCATTATCTGATTAGTAGACATCGGATTATATGCATTTGCATATTTGCAAATGCATATAACTCTCTAATTACGGCGTTAATGCATATTTTAGCCTTTTTTCCCAATCGTGCATATTTAGCATTTGAAGACGCATCCATTAAACAGAATATCGCCCTCATCTCAACACATTTCCACAAGTTACCAGATACCATAGAGAAATTGGAAACAAAAAACCTTCCTCTTTAATTCAATAGAAATACTGGAAACAATGATTGAACTCGCCGATGCCCTTCTCAATTCAATATCAGAAAAGATTCGTGAAAAGTTAGACGCTATTTTGTTTAAAAATCTGAGTTTTGAAGACATGAAGAACTTTAATGCCTACATCAATGGCACAGATCATACATACCCTGCCTCAACAGGTATCTCCAGAAATGGCGCCAATTTTTTTAAATTTTGTCGGATGACGTCAGTTGACGTAGAGAAGTCGTTTTCGGCATTTTGGTTGACAAACATAAACAATTTTTGCCCGAAAATTTGGAAAAATACTTAATTATATATTGTCACAAATACAATGCATAATTTTAAGAATATTTCGCTGTTCTTGTATTGTCTTTAATTAAAATTTTCAAAAAAAATGGTATTTTGATGTTGCATTGTGCATATTTTAGGCATATCAAGAGTTTTTAGTGCATATTTCGGCCTTTTTTAGTGCATATTTGCATGCATATTTTGGCACTTTGTTAGTGCATATAATCCGATGTCTACTGATTAGTATTCACATTAAAGTTTCTAATAGACATATCCACTCATACCCATAAGCTTGTTTTCAAGATAATTTAATGTTTCCAGACATATGTATGATGTAGGAGACGTACCTGACTTATTGAGGAGTCATAATATATTACGTGTTTTTATTTAATAATAGTATTGCCTACTTCAATCCACTGTCTCGAATGTGTCATCTGTATAACACTATTGAATGGGACTGTAGATATTTACGCAAAAGAGTCTCCAATATTTTAAAAAGCAACTCCCTTTTTACATCATATTTTAATCTCTGTTTTATTTTTCTTATCTCTCTTTATACTTTTGTTTACATCTCGTTATTTCTAATTATTGGTAAAATGTCTACATATGGGAAAATAAATCTAAAACTGTGTATTCTGTAAACATTTTTGATGGCAGGCGTAGTCCAGCGGTAAGGCTACTGACTCGCACACCGAAGGTCGCGGGATCGAATCCCAGCGTGACAAATAAATTTTATTTGATTAATTTGTGTTATTTCACAATTTATTCATTTAAAATAATATATAGTATATTTGCAGCACGTTCCAGAGTGGAAGATACTCTCCGTATCGCCCTGGTGTAAGACCACCATTCAGAATTGAAACGTTGCTTGAAATGGCATTAGCCGTGTTTGGTGACCAGATCTGAATAGCCAGGTGCTTTCCCACCTTCCTCTTCCCTATCTCCTTCCCCTCCCCACTACCTTCAGCCTCACAACATACCCCAATTGGGGATGCCATAGTCTCAATGGCTTCAGACGGGAGCAGTTGGGACTCTTGTGCGGTATTTATATTTAAAAAAAAGGGTTTTTAACACTGAGGCCATCCGCTCGTGGAGACTGAAAAAAAAAAAGTTTGCGACGCAATCGCTACCATAGGAAAGGAACTTGTGATTTTTATTGGCAGTCCGCACACAGGAAACTTGTTAAAGACCAGTTTTCAAGGGCGACACGGTGACTAGCAGTGCCACGGCAACCTGTCAAAAATGCAACTGAACAGCGACAGCCGCGGTGACTAGCATTAGTTGCCTTGTTGACAGGTTGCCATGGTAGCGGCTCACGATCTGTCAAGTTTTCGTCAGATCAATAAAATATCGATTTTGTTCAGGAGGTTGATAAATTAAGCTATGCCATAAATTGAGTTGCCAACCAGTTTTCGGTTGGCAACTCTAAGGCAAAGGCCCTTAAGCTCTTTACAATGTTAATCTTATAACTTGTTCATGTTACAACTTTGTAAATGTTCCAAAACAACAAAATGGTAAATATTCCACTGAACCACCGAACTTTTATTCTTCTTCTTATTGTGCCCTGTCCGTTCAAACAGATGTTGGCTATGCGGACTTTGTTTACTGCGGCCCGGAACAGCTCTACAGTAGACTGGCCAAACCACTGTTTCAACTTTTTCAGCCATGATGTTCTCCTTCTTTCAGGGCCCCATCTTCTGGCAATCTTTCCCTGCATTATGAGATGAAAAATCTCATACTTCTCTGGACGTCTCATAACATGTCCAAGATATAGTTTTCGGATTTTTATAGTTTTAATAATTTATTTTTCTTTATTCATCTGAACCATAACATCTTCCTTCGTAACCCTGTCCATCCAGCTTATTTTAAATATTCTTCTGTAGATCCACATCTCGAATGTCTCAAGTCGCCTAATTAGTTCTTCAGTAGGTGTCCATGCTTCCATTCCATAAAATAATATGGAAAACATGCAGCATCTGACCATTCGCATTCATAATCCAAGGTTGAGATCATGACTGCAGAACATCTTTTTCATGCGGATAAATGTTACACGAGCTTGCTCAATGGGGCATTTGATTTCAACCGAAGGATCCCATCTATCATTTAAATTGCAGCCCAAGTATACAATACTCTTGTACCTCTTGCACTTTTATTAGGCAAAGATTTTGGGAATTACACTACGTTTCAACTTATTAATACAAGAAATAACTAATTATGTGTGGATAGATGTAAAAGATGCAGTAAAGTCCCATTTTTATTCAAAGTTCAAAATTTCCCGTGTAAAACGATTCCTTTACCGCCATTTTAATTCTTTTATTGTACAGATTTAAATTTGTGCGAGATTTGTTTCAATCTAATTCAATATGAATTACTTAGTTAACCCTAACTAAGAACCTAATAACGTATTTTGTGCATGTAAATAGTTGTTTCTGTGATAATTTAAAAAGTGTAATTTCAACAATAATATTAGGATTTAAAATAAAACAATAAATTTGTAAACACCACTTTTATTTTTTATATACTTTATGCCGACCGGGTTTCGCTACTACAGTAGAGATTGTACTGCCCTGAAGAAGCTACGGTTGTAGCGAAACCCGGTCGGCATAAAGTATATAAAAAATAAAAGTGGTGTTTACAAATTTATTGTTTTATTTTAAATTCTAATGTCACATCACAAAGTAACTGCTTCATATGAACAAAAAAAAAAAATAATATTAGGGTTATGTTAGGTATATAAATATGGATGAAGGGAAGAAAAACAGGTGAGAACGTTAAATTTCCATAGCTTTTCTATTTTAAGCGAGTAGGTACCATATAAGAGTCCCAATTGTCCGAAGCCAGCGGACTATGGCATCCCCAATTGGGGTATATTGTGACGTTGAAAAGAGTGATGAAGGAGGAAGGTTAGGAAGTACCAGTATCTGGCGATTCATATCTGGTCACCAAACAGCTGGCTAAAGCCATTTCAAGGAATAAAGTCTCGATTCTGATTCATGATATTTCACCTGAGCGATACTGAGAGTATCTTAGTATCTACCACTCCGGTTAATAAATGTCAAAACGAAATTTTCACATGTCAATATTCCCAACAACACAAAATCGTCGACGAAAACGCACAATTTCGGCGAATTCATCAGGCTTAACTCATTCATATTTATTAACATATTGTTTTGTCAAATGCACGTTACTTCAAAACCGCCATTTTTACACCCGATGCATTTATCTTTTATAAACTTAATAACTGCATTTCGGGCTACCCTCAGACCGATGGAAAAACAAACTTACCCGACTTAGAACGCCGAAAAAACAATTAAATACCACCAAATTCACTAATGTAACTAGATGACCAACATGGTAGACTCACCAAGCTTCGATTTGATTATTTATTTGTAGATTTTGTGGCGTAATTTCGTCAATTTTAATAAGAAACCATTGCAATCCAATTTGTGATATTGTGATATTTTACGAACGAAAACCAACCACGGATTATAAATGTCTAAATTGTTAGATTTATATCGCCGTCTCTTTCGCACTCGTTGTTCCGCAACAGTGTTAGAAGAGCTCATCCGATATAAACTTTACGAAGGCAATAAGTATAGGCGTCTCTATTATTCTGGTGAGAAAGCATTGAGTATGAGGAGCGCGTCCGATGTAAACTTTTTAAAGAAATGAACACACCAAGTGAAGCATCTTTGGACGCATGTCAAACAACATGGCGATTAGATTTGATTTTGGCGGTAGTTTTGAATATAGTATTTTTGATTACTTTTCTTTTATTCGGAAAACTCCTCTTGATTTTGACGATTTCGATGTGATATATATGTTTGGTTCCTACCGTCATGTCATTTTTTCTCAGTGCCTACCTTCCCAATCATCATACTGGGTACCTACTTAGTTTGAAACTATTTGAAAAATTGAAAAAATCGATTTATTTGAGCGGGTTCGAAGCTGGTTGGTGTAGTTTATTGTTGAGAAGAAAATATCCATGTTTCTTGATAATTATGTACCTCGTGATCCATTTAGGGGGTTGTCCCACGGATCGGTAAATAAACAATAAAAAACCAAGTGTTGTTAAACGCGGGAAATGTTGCGTGATTTGTGCGTCTCCACAAGTAACACTCAACACTGAAAAATCTGTTATTTTTAATAATAAATGTGATAAGTTTAGTGCAAGATGCAGACGTAGAGAAGCAGAGAATAGCCTCGGTCAGGGCCGTAGGTACTTTCTAGGGGTCCCGGCCGGAGACCGATTTAGGTAAATTTTCGTTACTGGTGTCCATGCGTATTATTAATAATTTTTAGAAAAAAACTTTTGATTCGCCTTAATTACTATAAAAGGAAACTTTTTGCATTCCGGGAGGCGGAAAATTATGCATTTTAGTTTTCAATTGCGTAAAACCAAAATTCACTTCGCGAACCGATCGGCGACTGTCAGCGGCCATTAGGTACGTCACTGTTATGTTGGTATCCCTGATGCATTAACAAGAGCTAAATATACGACCGTAGCCAACTTCGTGGGATACATGAGAGGCGCGTAATTATGAAAACACGACAGAATTAATAATAAAATGTAAACTATCCTCTTAGCAGAATCACTTCAGAGTCTAGCTGAGGCACTGGAATCATGTTGGATTTCATCGTCATTATAGTTGGAGGTGTTGGTATTCGTCGTCATTATAATTGAAGAATAGAAATAATAAACAAGTCTTTGTTTTTGGGATGACATGCAGCTTTCGTAGTTTAACCTCAAAGTTCCGTATTATCCGTGAGGTGGACTGAATGCATATTTACCATGATTTTTAGCTATAAAAAAATAATTTTACATTGAAATTTTTTTTTACATTGAAAATTATTTTAAGTAAAAAAAACGCCGCGTTTGTATCCCACGAAGTTGGCTACGGTCGTATTTAGCTCTTGTTAATGCATCCGGGATACCAACATAACAGTGACGTGCCTAATAGCCGCTGACTGTTGCCGATCGGTTCGCGAAGTGAATTTTGGTTTTACGCAATTGAAAATTAAAATGCATAATTTTCCGCCTCCCGGAATGCAAAAAGTTTCCTTTTATAGTAATTAAGGCGAATCTAAAGTTTTTTTTCTAAAAATTATTAATAATACCCATGGACACCAGTAACGAAAATTTACCAAAACTTTTTCCTGCGGAGCTTTTGCTGTGTGTTTGTGAATGTAATAATCACAAATTACTTGAAATTACTCATCACACGCATCTATTTTCAATCTATATAAAGCATTTTTTTTTCAATAATTTTAAAATTTAAATGCTCATGCGTATTATCTCCGGTATTAAATCACAATTAGGTGACATCGCACTATCGTGCACTAACCATTTCAATAAAAAATATAGAAAAATGTGGTGTGTTATTTTCCTATTTTACGGATTTCAGAACGGGCCGGGCCCCCAAACTCAATACGACTATGGACTCGTTCAAGAAAAATAGCAAATTCAGGTTCATTTGTTTTTGAAAAAACAGAAGAAGATTTGGACCACTTAGGAAATAAATTTTTGGTGTTTTTCGTGTACGTAACATTTTTTTTAACAAAAAAAAAGTATGTTACCATTTCGGAAGTAAATAATATTCGTTTTGTTGTGGCGATAATTACCTCGAGGTATCGCGGTGGAACTATATTGTAATTTTGTTATGTGCTCCTTCGCAGAGATGCAGTGGCAAGTGTTTGATTATACTTTTTCTTTACATAAATTGTTTTCCTACACATATTATTACCCAATTCCAGCAAACACCATTTCTTCTTGTTTCGTTCTTTAGTATTTAAGTACAAACCATTTCAAGTGCATCTGAAGCTATAATTCGTAAACAGTTTCAGACACCTACAACTTTCCCTGTAAGCTCTGTAAAATATTGAGCTAAAATGAAGAAAAAAAAAATTATGATTTAAACCGCCTACTCGTTAATACGGAATATTTTTTTATTGAAGCAGTTAGATTTAGCTTTATTATCACGAAAAATGAGTATTTATGTCGCGGGAGACAAAAAAACATGCAAAAAAGATGCATTTAACATTTCATTTTTTTTTAAATTAATTCGCTTACGCGGTAACGCCATTTTGTATTTACCGTTTTTATTTCATAGACAATCAATCATAATTACACAAACCCGCTAGATAAACCCTGCTTTGCCAAACAAACCATTCAAAACCTGGGATGTTTTTTTAGAATTATGATGACATGCAGCTTTCGTAGTTTAACCTTAACATAAAAAAGGAATATTCTGAATTATCCGTGCATCAAACTTCGACAACACGAACTTTCCGTATTATCCGTGAGGTGGACTAAATGCATATTTATCTAAAATTACAAGTGTTCCGTTCACATGTGGTAGAAGTGAACCCTTTAAGAAAACTAAAGAGATAAAGTGGGGAGACTAGGATGCACCGCACAAAGAGGAGTCCGATTAAACTATCTCATTCTCTCTCAGGCTAAATCCTGTAAATGTGTTTGTGTGTTTGTCCCTTTTTATTGTAGCAATTATTCATTTCATCGAGTTTCAAATCACAACGGTGCTAAGTAAGTTTTCACTTAAAAAATTCACGTGTGCAGTTCACACGTGGTAGAATTGCTACCTTCAGAAAACTATATTTCGAGAGAATGAGACTATCAGAATGAATAGAGTATCGGGAGTAGGATAATTGTAGGCTTTATTTATTATAATATTGTTACCAAGTTACGTTATTTTACATTTCATTTTATGAAGCACTGCACAAAGAGGAGGCCGATTAGTCTATCCCATTCTCTCGCAGGCTAAATCATATAGACGTATGCAAGTATGACGTATGTTTCTTTTTAGTGTCGCTCGTTTCCGTTTCATCGAGTTTCAAATCACAACGGTGCTGAAGAAATTTTCACTTCAAAAATGAACCTGGGTCCCCCCTCTAAGCCACCGAACCATTAGGTGTGACCTATAGCAGAGGTGCTCAAAAATACAGAAAGTACAAAAGTTATAACTTATAGGTAGGTACTAGGTACATACTATTTCTTCAAGCCAACCTCAGCTTTCTTCAGATTTTGTTGGTTATCCAATAAATGGTGAAACTTGTAGTAAAATTAAGAAACAATTTTTTTTTCTAAAACTATAATATTTTTCTATTTTAACCCCTCAGGCCCCGACCGTATTCTGTCAGTAGGTCAGAATGTTTCCGTTTTGCAACGAAAACCAAATAAATATAATTTTGAGAACTTATGCGAAAAAAAAACTGTTCTTGAAAAGTGATGAAATATGATTTCAAATTTTATTATTGCAAATAAACATCTAAATTTTAAATATAAAGATTTTCATTGCAAACTTTAAAAAGTTTTTTTATAAACGAACGGAAAAAAACAAAAACATACTCATATTTTATTGGACAAATGTTTTATAAATCTTATCGTCATCTCACTTTTTGTGTTTCATGTACAAATAATTAATAAAAAATTCACAAAGTTTCATAATTTGTATTCAATTTGTTTGCGGTCGGAAGCTTTTGTTTCATAAAGGTGTACATTTGAATTATTTTGTGGTTAATTTTTAGATTTGTTTATATATATGTACGTGTTTTTTCTTTCCAATACCGATTAGATAATTTTTCATCCACTTCCCGAACTACCTAGATGTGCGACTTATCGCACACGTGATAAAAATAATCACAATACATACTTATTAATAATAAATAATAATATTTGGCTGATTTATAAAGCGCCGTTTTCGTGAAAAATCGCCTCAAGGGCGCTGTACATATACGCATACAATAAAATAAAATTAACTTAGGTATAATAACAAAAATTAACCAATATTAAAGTTTACTTCACTTTGTTAGTACGTGATTAGCGTGTTTTTTTGCCATCTTAACGCCTCATAATTTTCTCTGGGTCTTCTACTGCCCCCTGAAAGTCTCAAACACCTACAAAGGCGTTGTCGCCCACGTTGAGAACCTATGAGTTTAGATCATAATTATATCTCTATACGATAGTAAGGGAAACACACCGCTTTCTATTAGACCTGTACAATTCCGAAAAACGAACAAATTTTACTATTAAAAAAAAAAAATTTCGCAGAATAATTTCTTAGTCCTCACTGAGAAATTCTGTGCTGAGGCGAACTAGGTTTTGGATAGGGGGTTTCAGCGACTTCTACAGTTCATCTTCATGGTTTGGTTAGGATGTTTTCATCAACTTGTTCGACGATGTTTTCGTAAAATATCAGTCGGGTTGACTTTTGTAGTTTTTGGTTCCACGACAACTCAGAATTATGCAATTTCAACACCCCTTTGAAAAGTCATAAAAAATACGAAAAACTAATTAACGTAACCTATTTAAACATCTTTATATGCATAATATGACTATAAATCGATGTTTGTTCGAGATTAACTCCGAAACTACTGAACCGATTTTGATTAAATTTGGCTTACTGTGTGTAATTTGGTAAAACGTAAAAGAAATAATAGTTTTTTATCTAGATTGTTGACCTCAATATTTATTATTGATAATTAAATGTTTGTTATAGGGCAATGCTTTGCAATTATTTGTAAGTTCAATGTGTTTCTAACAGATGGCGGTATGAGTTAATTTATCGGCACAACACTTGGTTATTTAGGTTAGGTAACCATCAAGTAAATGGCGTTGTTTTTCGTTAGCCACAGCAACGCGTGTCCGGGTCAGCTAGTTTTTTAATATATTTTTTCATCACTTTTAAGAGTGTATAAGCAGAGAAACCAGAAATATGTCATTTTTAAATCAGTGGTTAGACGTATTGACTCTTTTGAACAAAAAACTATAAATGGATTTCAAAAGATTGTTCTTTTATCTAGTAAACTTATGTTTTAGATTTTGAGAAAAAAAAAATATTTTTAGAATAATAAGGTTATACCATAGGTCGTTCGCAGATTTGTTCAATTTTCAAAAAAGTACATTTCTTATACAACACCCATTTCAAATCATATAATCATGCAGTAAAATAAATCAATACATTATCTGGTAAACGTATGTTTCAGAATTTTAATTTTAGTTTAAATAAAATTATTAAAAAATATATACGGACATGTGTTTCTTGACGAAAATTGGTCGGTTTGTGCATTTATTTGTGCACTTACAAACAAATATATTTCGGATTTTTTTTACATACTTATTTTGCTAAGACGTTATTGACAAATCATAAATAATTTGATCGTAAAATAATTTCAGGAAGTATTTAATTTTAAATAATTTTGAACATCGCATTTTACCATTTTTATCGCAGCCCGTAAACACAAATTTCAGATTTCATTACGGGCCCAAACGCGGCCAGGAGAGCACGTCTTCGCGACGCTTTGAATAATAATATTTGGAAATGAAATTTGAAAACGAAATTTGAAATAAACACGAATTCCTTGATTCATGTTTGTTAAATCTACAGGGTTGCCCGAACGCAATTTTTCATGTTCATTGAATATTTTTTTGCAAAAATTTTTATAATTTCGAATATTTTTTTTATTTTAAATTTTTCTTGTGTGAATACCGCACAAGAGTCCCAACTGCTCCAAAATATTTTTTTGGGGTAAATCTTTTTTACGCACGCTCGACACTTGGGGGTAAACTGGTGAATGGGTTACGAAAAGTGGTGATAGTTACGAAAAATGACATGCGAACGGTAATCAATGCGAACGGTGATCGATTGCTCGGCGGGTCGGGCCTTTACGCACGCTTGTTTTTCGTGGTATTGTTATATTGTTAATGGACTATTTGTCCGTAAATAAATAAATAAATTATATACAGCGGGTACCCGGCATGCGTTTCATGGGCACTGTAACCTCGCGGTCAACTAAACTGTTATGGTTCCATCACAAGTCCCGGGAATTATAATGCAAGCGCCTGCACTATATAACATTATATACAGCGGGTACCCGGCATGCGTTGCAAGGCCACTCAAAGAAAGAAAGGGTTTGTGCGCTTTAATTCTGTTTGTTGAAGTGCTTATTATTAATTATGCACACGAATAAATATTTCAAAATGCGACATTTTTTACAATCCAACTGAATATTACTCGTTTTTTTTCATGAATACCGCACAAGTCTGGAGCCAGTGGGACTATTGCATCCCCAATTTGGAGTATGTTGTAAGACTGAAGGTAGTGGGGAGGGGAAGGATATAGGGAAGAGGAAGGTGGGGAAGTACCTGGCTATTCAGATCTGACCACTAAACACGGCTAAAGCCATTTCAAGCAACGTTTCAATTCTTAATGGTGGTCTTACACCAGGGCGATACTGAGAGTATCTTCCACTCTAATGGCCGTAAAATACAATTGAAAAACAAAAAACCAAAATATTAAAAAGAATATAACAAATTGTTTATTCATTTATTTATTTATTTATTTATTATTATTAACGCCGATTAAAGCGGCTTTTACAAAAATATTACAATTATTTTACATATGAATACAGAATATACATAGATAAAAAAATATAAAAATATTAAAAAAAATATAAATATAAAATACATAAAAAAGAACAATATAAATTGTAGTATCAACATAAAAACAACAACGAGTAGGTTATTATAAATACAATACAACATATTATAAATCCCTGACAATATGTATTAAGAAATTAATACTTTAAAACTGTATTTGATTATAATCAAGCTGAAAAGCGCTGACAGACAGTTTTGATTAAGTAGTGTTTGTATGAGGTTAAACTAGCAATGTTTATAGATTCATCCAAAACATATTTATTTCCAAGTACATGCAGGCGATTCATTATAGAATTGAGTTCAGCGTTAGATCCTGTATTGTTGCAATGATAAGTTAATTTGAAACGAACTGATCGACTAGGTACATGGAAACATATTAACGAAAGAAGTTCAGGGGAGTTCAACAGGTTGGTAACGATTTTAAATAAATAAAATAGGTCTGAACAAATTCTTCTTTCTTTTAATGTATCGAGTCCCAATAATTGTAACAGAGAGGGGTAATTAATGTTTTCGATGAATATTCCCAATTTAAAATTAATATAACGTAAAAATTTATGTTGGACTCGCTCAAGGGAATTCTCATGCACACTGTAGTAAGGATTCCAAATGGTGGAGTTAAATTCTAGTTGGCTTCTAACAAGTGAAGTGTAAAGTAATTTGACAGTTTTTAAATTTTTAAAATCCTTTGAAATCCGTAAGACAAATCCTAACATTTGCATTGCTTTACTGGTTATATTATTAATATGTTTAATGAATGTTAATTTAGTGTCAAAGGTTATACCAAGGTCCCTTATTTCATCAACAGATAATAAGATGTGATTATTGAGAAAGTAGGTAAACAACAAAGGGTTTTTTTTTCTGTGGAATCTCATAAGTTGACATTTTTTTACATTGAGAGTTAATTTGTTTATAAGACACCAATCATAAAAGCTATTAATATTAGATTGAAGTGACAGACAGTCCTCGATATTATCAATAATTCTATATATCTTCATATCATCAGCGAACATTAGAATGAGAACACGGGTGAATATGTTTGATACATCATTAATGAATAAATTAAAAAGTAAAGGACCAAGATGAGAACCCTGGGGCACGCCACTGGTAGCTTCGAACGTGTAGGATAAGTGACCATTAATACAGACAATTAACAGACGCCTTAGTAAATAACTCTTAAACCAAGATAAAAGGTTTCCATTAATGCCGAGTTTCAAAAGTTTATTAATGAGGATTTTAAGACAGACCTTATCAAACGCCTTACTGAAGTCGGTGTATATAGAATCGACTTGTTGTTTGTTGGCAAGTGCATTAGAAATGAAATTTTCATATAATGTTAGGTTAGTCAAAGTTGATCTGCCGGAAATAAAGCCGTGTTGACAAGTTGCGATACAAGGGTTTACAAAGAAGCTGATTTTCTTAAGAATCAATTTTTCAAAAAGTTTAGGTATAGACGATTGAATACAGATAGGCCGATAATTTTCAACAAAGGATTTATCACCACTTTTATATACAGGAGTTAGGTAGCTAAGTTTCCATATTTGTGGAAAGTGTCCTGTAGAGAGAGACTTGTTAAACAGTATATTAAGGGGAACAGATAAACTTTGGACGCAATTCTTAAGTAAGATGGAAGGAATCTTATCAGGTCCCGAGCTTGTTTTGGGTTCAAGTGATTTAATACAGACTATAATGTCTTCAATATCGATGTGTATTTGCGATAAGTTTAAATTTATATCCGAATTGAAGTACGGAATTGAGTCATCAGGAATATCAGGTTCATACACGTCCTTAAAGTAATCAGCAAACATGTTAACAATTTCATAAATTTTACTGGAGTTGTTTTGTCCGTAACGTATATTACCGGAAATACCAGCATCGTTGTTTTTCATTGATTTTGTGTATTTCCAAAAGTATTTTACATCATGAAGTATCGTGTTCTCAACCGAATTAATGTAATTATTATAACATCTTTTTGTCATTTTTTTGCAATCTCTTCTAATATTGTTGAATGCCATATAGTTGGGAATTGTTCTGTGTTCTTTATATTTTTTATGTGTTTCTTTTTTAACAACAATTAACTGAATTAATTCTTTGCTGAACCATATCGGATACTTTCGTACTTTATGATGAATTAGAGGAATTGTGTCGGAAATGATACTATTCAGTTGAGAGTAAAATAGTTCTACGCTATAGTTGAGATCACCTTCCTTGAGAACAGACCAATTTACTTTGTTAAGTGCTTGATTAATGTCCTGGTAATTAGCATTAATGAAATTACGACTACAATTTTTAATTAAGGGGGCACACTCTATTGTATTGGGTACTAGTATTGTAAGTGGAGGGTGGTGATTATCAATTGGGTCAAAGGATTCGGCTGACTCATAGACTTGTATATCCTTATCAGTAGAAAAAATTAAATCAAGAGTCCGATTACTGCAATTCGGCACATTGTTACATTGAAATAGACCTAAATAGTTAGACATGTCTAAGATTTCACTCTCGCACGCCGTTAATGGTAAGTAATCCAAATCATTAAATTTACAATTGGGTAGGTTATAATCACCGCAAATTATAATATTGTGATTAGGGTGGTTAGATTTGAGTAGCTCAACATCTTCGCAGTGATTTTTATACATTATTACATTAGAATTTGGTGGAATATATACACATCCGATGATAGTTTTTTTGGATTTATCGTTTAACATTACAAAAATTTGCTCAACATCATTGTTTTTGTTTTTTAATAATTTAGATGAAATTTTTTTATTAACTGCTATCAGGACGCCTCCTCCTCTTGATTTAGAGCTGGTGTTCCGATTTCGGTCAACTCGGTAGATACTGTGGTTAGGTAGACCGAGCTCCGCTGAGTATATCGATGGTTCCAGCCAGGTCTCAGAGAGTATGATGATGTCCTGTGTGATGGTGGGTGCATTAGTTCTAAAGTCACTGAGTTTAGTCCGAAGTCCCCTGACGTTCTGGTAGAAGATGTAACGTGGCACGGTTATAAGTTTTTTGGTATATTGGTTATAATTTTAGGTCTATCGTTGAAATATTTAATAATTAAATTATTTTCTCCCTTGCTTTTTCGATCCTCCAGCTCCTTCCACAAGTTTTGTATTTCTTGCCGTTGAAGCATTGTTAAGTCATTCTTGGTCTTGATAGTTACACTTCCATACGGTATTCCTTTTTTCTGTAGAATAGTTCTGGCTTGATGTTTGTCGGACAGTTCGATCTTGATGGGGCGTGTTTTATTAGTATCCTTTTTGCCCAATCGATACACTTTAATTACCGAGGTATCTACGTTATCAACATTGTTAAGAATATTCTTGACTTTATTCAGATCTTCACTCATTGCTGCAGTTTGAGAATTGCCCGAGCTTTCAGGAACATTGAACATTATTACATTTTTAGATCGCGATTTTCTCTCGTCCATTTCCGCCAAAGTTTCGCAGATTCCTGTTAGTTGTTCCGTTTCGATGTTGGTAGTTGACAATTGTTTTGAATGGTTAGGTGATATGTTCCTGTAGGCATTTAGTTCACCTTCAAGAAAACCCACTTTTGTCGAAACCAAACTAATATTGCCTAGTAGCACTGAGAGTTGAGGCGTTAATTTTCCCATTTGTTCTTTAGTAAATTTATTAGTGGGATCCATGATGGTCGTATTTAAATCACGTATAATATTGTTTGCTAATGTGATGAATGCATATGTATCGCAGGAGTCCATTATAAAGTAGCTGGCGAGATGGGTTTAGCTGCCCTGAATTGTGTCGGCGGGAAGGTGTGAGTACTTGCGCTGAGCGGCTAGAACGAACACACACACAGTCACTCTAGAGTAGTAATTCGCGCTCGGTGGAATTAGGTACCTAATAGCGGTAATGGCGGATTATTTTAAATAAACTTAGGTTTTGAGTTAACACAACGCGTATGTGGAGTAATGCACTACTTTCACTGCACTCTTACTAAAGTAGCACTAGAGTAGCGTATTACTTTTGATCAGGATCTATTTAAATTAGTTAATTTTTTAATATTTTAGCAGGAGCTGATTCAAACACGTAAGTAATGTGTATATTCGTATTGTTGTTATCTACTTAATACCTATGTAGCTATCTACTTAATACCTACTGTGTTTACGCATTTCACTTGTATCTATTTATGTTTATGCACTTCAATATACAAATAACTACTACTAATTAAAATTCTGGAAGCTAGAATAGTAATATAAAGTAGCAATAGTAGCGGGTAGCCCTAGCTCGAGTGAACAAAACCCTCAAAACTCGGATTGCCGCGGAACGAAATTTAGTTCTGAAAACGCCCGCTCGAGCGCTAGTGTCGGAATCGAAGTTGTCATGTGCTGGTTTAGCTGGTTATTCACTCTTAAAGACTTTCCAAAGGAGGTGGAGAAGTTGCATGTTTCTGAGTTGTCCGATCCGGAATTGTTTAATACCGGGTGTAACTTTATCTTAATGTATAAAATGAATGCGTTCCTAAATCATTCAACCTGTTGCAACGAAACTTTGGTGTTTTGTTGTATGCAATCCCGCGATGGTTTCTAGTTTCTATGTATAACTAGCTGGTTCCCGGCATGCGTTGAAATGCCATGTTCAAATAAATAAGTTGTTTCTCCCCGCATGTCTTTTCCCGAGCGTCTCCGTTCCCCTCCCGCATCCTCTTCACCTCCCGCTTTCCCCTTTCATCTTCCCCGCCCACCCTCGCCCCTCTCCCGCTCCCCCGTCCCGCAAACCCCCTTCCCGTGTTCCATATATTCAGTCCCAGCACATTCAGTTTTCAAACAGCTCGCTTCCCTCCTATTACAATTTTTTTATTCAAATTTTCATTTTCGGATATTACAAATATTCATTTTTGTGTATTATAAGAACAATCAATCAAATTTGTTACCTAACATAGGTACATATTTAAAATATCTATAATTTCAAAAATTCGTAGACAATTCTTTTAATACAAAAAAAACAGCTGCATACTAAATTCAATTTCATCAAATGCGCGAACTGTCAAACGTGCGAAGTTAAAATAGTCGTTAAGTTTTCTGAAATTACCCAATTATCTACCCAATTTTCTTAAAAAAACATTTTCGTAAGAACCTTCTACAAAGTATTAGAAAACTTTAAAAAAAAGTTGAATGAAATACGTAAAGTACTTTTGAAGTTATGGCGTGACCAAGGGAAACAGGGATTTTTTTATGTCTATATACAATTATGAGCTCTGGCGTTATGAAATTATTTCCTATACCTACCATTCATCCGATTGTTAAGAAAATTTGGTGAGTATGTCCGCGAAGGTCTCAATATAATATACTACTAGTGAGCTCTGGCGTTTTAATAAAAAAAAATAATAGAAATTTACATAAAAAATTTACAATGTAGCACGAGTTGTTTGAAAATGTGTTCAAATAGTTTAGTACGCGGAACTGGGGGACGCGGTAAAGTGGAAGAAAAAGGGGACGCGGGAGGGGAACTGGGGCAGGAACGGGGACAAATGGGAAAAGAAACCGAGGGAGTAACAATTTCTTCCTTCTTGTGGCATTGCAACTAGTTATAACATGAAATAACTTTACAGCTAGAAAATAAAATGACGAAACAAACGATATTCAGAAGATTTATATAATTTATTTAATATCACATAGATTACAATCATAATATAGAATAGAATACATTGTAGTACAAATATAGATCATTTATCCACAGCTTTAAATTACAAGATGAAAATCTACACACATTTTCATTCAGTCCACAGAGATTATATAAAAAGAGACAGGTTAGTCGAAGAAATATTATTAGTTCCTACCTAAATATTATAATAGAAAATAAAAGCATAGACCCACTAAGGATGGGTTGTTTAAAAAAATCATCAAATTTTTTAAGTTCTTTTTAAAGTTCTGTAAAATTTCTATTCAAGTTCTGTAATTATTTCATTTTTATGAAGCAACTAACCTTTAATGGTATAATAACAGCATTTGAATACAACTTACATACTTTAAAAATTTTGATGGATTGTTAAAAAATTTTTTAACAACCGTCATTAGACTCAGTTGTTTGAAGTCTCATCACATTTAACAATCGATTGATTGACGTATCGGCAATCGTCGCCATTTTGTTTTAAAAATGTTTTTTTACATTCTTCCCGCCCATTTTCTACCCGTGATTTTTTTTGTAAAATTGAATCATTGAGTTGTTTGGTTGGGCATTGAATAGGCCACTAAACACAACGGTTATAGATAATATGATTTTAGATTTTCACGGCCATAAGTATTTTTACTTCTTTTTGGTGTTTTATGCAGTGTTGCGCTACCTCATTCTTTAGTCAACGTTTCGGACAGCGGTACAATGTCCATCATTACACATCCGTCCAGTGTCACACATCAGGGCAGATGTGTGATGATGGAAACGCTGTACGAAACGTTGGCTAAAGAAGGAGGTAATGCAACACGGCATAACATCCCAAAAATAAATAACGGTTATAATTAGAGACCGGAAAAAATGCAATACCTACAGTTTTTATTTATTATTTTCGTGATTAGAGCAATTTTTGTATTTTCTGGTAAAAAATAGCGGTTTCCCGTGATAATCGACCTTATTAACCCAAATATGACGGGGGTTTTTGAAACAAGGCCTAAATTCTAGGCTTTACAACTTATTATAATAAATTCTAGGCATTACAACTTAGGGGGCGTACATTAATTACGTTAGCTGTTTTTTTTTAAATTTAGATTCCCCCCCCCCCCCTTGGTGAGATTTGGTGCCCCCCCTCCCGTTTACGTGAGATTTAACTACAGTTGTTAAACGAATACATTAATTTTCATAAAGAATACCAATAAAACAACTTTCAGGTATCGAGGGCAGATCCAGCTCTGGCACCAGGGGAGGGGGTCACATAGTCATGGTCAAGTCACAAGAAGTTATTATTTAATTTTGATAATAATAGGAATATTAAATTAATTAAATATTGAAAGTAGGTACTTAATAAAATCTACATTGTGACAAAAAAAATATAAAAAACATTATGTTTAACAATTTTAATTAGTGGTCCACCTAGGTCCTGGACCCAGCCCGGGGGGGGGGTCATGACCCCCATAACCCCCCCCCCCTGGATACGCCCTTGTCAGGTATACTATAACAAATTTAATAAAATTAAAACAGACAACGGCACCACCTTCCTTAATTCTTTACTCACTCTATGGACATTAATGTATTTTTTTCTATTGAAATAATTGGACACAAGATGTCCATGTTTTTTTGGTGGTATAGGAAGGCAGTCATCAGAAGTATCTACATGCTCCTCGTGCATCCACTCCAGATTTTCTATAACATATATATTTTTTAAGTTGACGTGAGATTTTTCTTGACCCCCCCCCCCCCCCCTCGGTTTAAATGAGATTTGGTGAGATTTTACTGGACCCCTCCCCCCATTTTGAGTTCACGTAATTAATGTATGCCCCCTTATAAACAACGACATAATAATAATTTAGGCATATGAGTAGATAGGCACGCCGCTAATGCACAGCTTCGTTGTAACGTCTCCCTCTTTCTGATAAAAAGAAGCTAGTGAAAGAAAGAGAGGTTGCAGCGGATCTCTCAGCGGCAGAAAATAATTATCAACTTAAAAAGAAGTTCCCATTGGTACAGAACGGAGGCGTCTACTAATATCTACAGGAATTCCAAAAACTGAACAAATCGGATTAATATCTATGAGAACCAAAGTGAGGACGAATATCTAAAGCTCAAACTGCTGACTAATATCTATGAGAACCAAAGGGAGGACGAATATCTACAGCTCAAACTGCTGACTAATATCTATGAGAACCAAAGTGAGGACGAATATCTACAGCACTGGCAGAGGTTGGATTTGCAATTATGTGTATCATATTAGAATAACGTAATATTGCGTATGCAGTTTGAAAAACTAATGTATGTATGTAAGTAAAAATTCCTTATATCGGACTATTGAACTCATTTAGCTGATTATTAAGGATTTGCCCTCTGTAGATATTAGTCCCACCTACGCTCCATAGATATTAGTCACCACTGGGACCGTCAAAGATATTAGTCCGACCTTAGCTCTGTAGATATTAGTCCTCACTCTGAAGTTCATACATATTTGTCCAACATATGAGCTGTAGATATTCATTCGACACACAGGCTGTAGATATTAGTACCTGGAGTCGTACATAACGACATAGCTAGGAACTCATCTATGCAGTCGGGGGAGTAGCTGGTTCAGAAAATGTGGATAAAAATAAATTTCTTTGGAAAGTCCATTTTTTGTCCGCCTGCACACTGCACAGATGTCCTTTGAGATCTGTGTATATATCTATCTTTTTGAAGTAAAACATCTTTACGCGCGCTCGACACTTGGGGGTAAAATGATGAATGCGTTACGAAAAATAACCATTTATTTAATGTGAAACGCATGAAACGCTATGAAACGCATATATTTAATGTGAAGTTTTACTTCAGTGGTGTGGTATAAAGCAATTTTTTTTCAATGTGAAAACCGCACAAGAGTCTCCACACAGAGGCGATGGTACCCGTAACCGCCTCCCAAATTGCTTGCATATTTGCATACTTTTAATTACTACGTTTGCGCAATAGTTAAAAATTGTTTGTATATAATTTTATTTGGTATCCAAAATTTCAAACCTCGTAACATCTGTAAATAAGTAGGTACATTTGTAAATAGGAGTTGTTGAATTTTTTTTAATCTATGTGAAAAGTGGAGTATTTTACTAAAGTTTTTAATTTACAATTATTTTATAACTTTGCATAGCGCCATTTTATGAGACATTTCACAAAAATGGTGCTCAAAATATACCCTAGCATTATTTTTACATTGACATTTTTTTAGTAATTTTTCTCCATCCACCGTTAATAGCACAAAGATTTTTTAATACTAGTTTTTGATATTTCAGTTAATATCTAAACAATTTTAAATACATAATTATATCTCTACTTAATATATTTCTAATTATCCGTAAATATTATTTATATTATAGGTATAC
Organism: Limnephilus lunatus; assembly: GCA_917563855.2. Lineage (NCBI taxonomy): Eukaryota > Metazoa > Arthropoda > Insecta > Trichoptera > Limnephilidae > Limnephilus > Limnephilus lunatus. The sequence goes on along the minus strand of OU830603.1, from coordinate 42,817,932 downwards.
ACTTTTTTACAAAATAAAAACACAGATTTATAAAAATTAACCATCTATAAAAAAAATCACCATTTGAAAGAGCTATGTCCTGATAATAAACTTTTATCCTTGGAGCCATCTGCCATCTGAGAAAAAAGTATTTAATATAGTTATGAATTCTACCTTCAAATCAAATTAAATCAATTGTTCTACCGTTCATTTTTGGATCCTTCATCTTCACCTTCACTGAATAGATACACAGAAATCATAGAATTACCATTGGAGCGTTCTGCTAAGTAATCGATTACATCCTTGAGCGCTCAGAATGTTTTATGCGTTTGGTTTACAAATTTTGCAACCTCTTTCAAAAAACCATACCCCCGAATTTTAATATGGATATATATAATGTTAGAGAGCCGTTGAAGGCACCTTATTTTGCTGATGATTCCATGTTTTTAGGATGCATAAAAATGCATATATTTTTTTAATTGCCGTTATGATAATATGCAAACACATTATCAATGATTTGTAAGAAAAAATGATTCAATAATTTCGGTTCCCGGAATGTCAATAACAATTAATTTTAAAGATATTTAATTAATTTTATTTATTTAATATCAACGGTATAAATATACCATAAACACTGATTATATGTCACAAAATCGTAGGAAAAATATTGGTAATAATAAAAAAAGAGTATAACAGTTAATTGTGGTATTTGATTGAGAAATGACACCAGGGATACAATTACATACAAAACTCTATAGTACAAATAAAATTAATATTGATTGAAAAAAATTGATAGCATAGCCTTCTTGTTACCTACCTTTCGTGCAGTTAAATAGATCTGCAACATCTGCATATCTATTAGTAACTTCATGCAACCTAAGTACAAGTGAATGTTTCTTAAACTCAGTTCTGGTATTGTTTTTTATACAAGATTTTAGATCGAGTGGCTCTCGTGGGTAATATGGAATTCAATGAGGTTAATTATTTATCTGTACTGTCTTTTCTACCATTTACAATTTTGAACATAAATTATTAAGTAAGATAAAATTCTTCGCTGTGAAAGTATAAATAAATTTAATTATTTCATCAGGTACCTAATTATAGTAATGTTTTAATGGAAATATTGCGTTAAAAATTAATATGTGGAGACTTCTCTTGTTAAAAAGTGAAACTATTAAGTTATTTTTCTGATCAATCGAAGATTACAATGCGCGGGAATTTTTGAAATAATTCAAATAATGTTTAAAAATATCTCTTCAAAATGGTCACATTTTGGCCAGCTAACGCTTGCGGTTGTTTGGCCAAATTGACCAAATGTGACCAAAAACGCGGCAGCGGATGAAGAATAACACACGGAGTGCCTTTTGGGCGTGTTTCATAATCCAAGGCCTGTTTTAAGCCTATATTTCCGCACAAAGCTGTGTTTCACCAAGATTACGAAATTGAAATAAGATTGCGATATACAATTTCCGGCAAGTGTAAAAGAGAGAGGCCGTGTGAATGGTCTAGAACCAAAAGGTACTAAATTTGTGCGGAAGGGTTTTTTCTATGACTGAAATCAATAAAAAAACTATGACTAAAATCAATAAAATGAAAAGTCTTTCTTGAATCAATTCAAAATGTCTTATTCAAAATTATTGGCTAATCGATAAAGCGATAATCACTTCAGCGCAAGTAAAGCATACTTGCAAAATAATTTCTTGACTTTCAAATTGTTGATTAATCGTAAACCGACATTAAGCGGAATAGTAATAAATTTTATCTTACAATTATCATCATTGTTAATTTATCTGCAATTATGTTTGAAACATATAAATTTGTAATATCTAGGTTCTTATTTAATAATTGCACATTTTATCGAACATTTGAAAAAAGTTAACCTATTCAGCTAAAAAGTTGCCCATTTAAATAGTATTTTTCTCAACGTTTTATGGCTTCCACCCTTTGAGGGTGTTCTTGGCCTTATTTCAAAACATGGAGAGAGTTTCTAATTTCATTATATTATTATAATACGGAAGATGGAGCCACGTTCAGACTTGGAAGAAACCGATTCTGATTAAAAATTAATATTATCAGAATAATTTTTTTTTGCTGTTTCGGGCGGCGACCCCACAGAAAACCCATCGCGACCCCTCTTGGTGTCGCGATTCATCGGGAAACTACGATCTAAAGATTTTATTTGAACTGGCGATACCTATCCGTTTTATTTGAAATCAATGCAAGTAGATAGATGTAGCGATTTTATGCCCAGTTTGCAGAATGTCAAAATTATATTTTTTCATTCTAGTAGCTAGTGGGTCATTCCTCATACATTTTCACAGTCGAATTCGAATATCGTCTGGAATCCACTTGACGAGGGTTGGCAGCCCTCAAGCGGGCTGGAGTGTGCCAAGTGGCCCCTCGGGCATTTCGCCGCTGCCACACTGGCACTGGCCTCAAGTCATTAGTTCGAATAATATTGATGGTTGAACGGGTACCTTATCAGGGGCGCCGCATGATAATGCGCAATGTGTGCTTCGCACACGGGCGGCCAGACCAGGGGGCGGTCTCTTTAAAGATACAAAAAAGCTTTTTTTATTAAACATTAATTAACGGCCATGTCACTTTTATGAAAAAAATATTTCATTCAAGAAAAAACATAGAAAGGTCTATATGTAGACTTGAGGTTTACCCAACCGCCCTAATCGGAGCCAATGGGACTACTGCATACTCTTTCGGGGTTTGTTACAATGTTGAAGGGAATGAGTAGGGAAAATCAAGGGCGTAGCTATAGCATTCAAATGGGGTGGGGGGGTTCGGCTGTAACGGTTCAACGGAGGTTCAATCCTGGGGTGGGCGGGAAGGGAGAAAGGGAGAGGGGGTCGTAAAATTTATTAGAAACTTTCTTGGGACCTCTACTTACCACAAGTTATTATTTAAATCACACCACACATTACTAAAAGAGATGGTGCAAATAATATTGTTGTATTTTATAGGAATGTAATTTACGAGAAGGTAGGGTTGGGCGGGGCTAGTTGAACCAAGGGGCTTGTTGGGTCACGCCAATATCTTCGGAGCCGAAAGACTTACAAAGAATATCGAACATATTCTAGCAAGCTAGAAGTGTGGGGATCGCGGCACCAAGTATTCAGGAGGCGCATTGGTGTCCATAGCGTGTGCACGGGGATTTTGTGTGATTTTTGCTCTAAAAGTAAAAAAGACGATCGACTGTTTTTTTGAAAATAGATACCAAGGAAAAGAGTACTAAGTCAAGGTAAGTCGATTTGAAATTGGTGTTAAATTTAAATTTATCTTGTCAATTGTAAAATTGTAATGCATTTAGTGGTATATGAGTTATCCGATGAAATTTGCAGAAACACATGGGTGGGCTAATTGAACCATTTGGTTCAACTTGCCCCATTTAGATTCCTTACTGTAATTTTATACCTAATTTTCAGGAGAAGAGTGGGTTCGTTGTCACGCCTGTCGAAAGTTGGCAGACCAAAAGTGCACATCTGGCACTATTCCAATGTATATATATGCGTCAATTGTGACAGTGATATCGATTAAATATTTCTAAGAAAATACAACAATTTTATTATATTCGTTTTTTTAGATAAAATAAAAGTTCTATTACCTAATTCTGTATTCTATCATTATTTCAATAAATTTAGTTTAATAACTGACATAATTTGTTTTATTAAACCATGAGAGTGAATGATGATACATATATGACACTATATTGTTCAACAAGCCCCGTGGGATGGTTCAACTAGCCCCACCTATGAAGCAAGTTGAACCATTTCTCCTTCTGCGTGAAAATGAAATATCTTGCCTAAGGTCAATGTTTTATATCATTTCATGAATATCATTATAAAGCCAGATAATGAAACTACATATCTTAATAAATTGAAAAAAAACAAAAATATCTATAAGAGTTTAGAATCTGTGGTCAAATTAGCAAAATCATGTTCAACTAGCCCCGCCCTACCCTACTGTTTTCTTTTTTCCCGTGCAATACTGAGGCTGAGAGGGGGGTCTGAACACCTAACTCCACCTTACCCCTTAAATACGCTTTTGGGGAAAGGAGATGGGAAAGAGATACATGAGGAAGTAATAGTGGAAGATGGGTGTTTATGTGATCTAAATATACATAAAAAACGTTTATGAAACAATAGCAGTTTCTTTTTATGTATCGGTGATAGATTTGAACTTGGGAAAACGAATTCCTCACATTTTCTCACGATATCACACGTGATGACTGACTATTATTGTTAAAAAAAACAGTGGACTCCAAAAGTAAGTTAAATTAACGACAAATGTAATTTCAAATATAACAAACCTCTCTCAAAATATTGCGAAATATGTCTTGCCATCGTAGAGTGATTTTTTAAAGATAAAATGATCGATATAAAGCGAAGCCGGGCGTGTACCGAAATTCTTAAACTGACGACGTCGACAACTCAGTTTGTCGCATCGGTTCTACTTACTCATCGATATGGCCATGCTGAAGTCCCCCAAGACTAAATGTGTTTTATTAGTAAGCAATTATTACATTTCTGTGATAGTTTGGGTGAGGTTGATTTTAAATTTAACCTATTACTTTGAAGATTATGGTTAATATAGCCCTCGCTACCGTCCTGCATTTAACCCTCCCTTTCTCCACCCTATACGAAAAAAGTCAATAATACGAATCTACTCGGAGAAATTTTATTTCCGTTTTATCTGTATTATTACTCGAGTAATGGCTTCTCGACCTATGACCGTTTGAAACAAATAAACAGTGTGATTATTACAGTATTGTGTTGATATTGTTTTTAGAACTGCTTTATTACAACCTTTCTCGAAAACATTGCTTTTCCATCGCGTGGGAACTGCCAAGCGTAATATTCATGAATATGCCAACAGATATGTAGGTAATAAAATATAAAACAATAGAGTAAGCAAGAAAATCGTTTAGAAAGCATTTTCATTAGTTCCAATTGGCGAACGCCTTTAAATTATCAACAACGACACCATCAAACTTGCTGGAATTACTGTAAATCACCTATGCCACTTATTTGACTAAAATATTGTTAGTTTATCGAGCCCGTTCGTTCCCCAGGAGTGAAATCGATAATTTTATAATATCGAATCGATAGGCGAAACTACCGATGATTTATACCGATTTCCGGAGCACGGTCGCACTGTTGATAGCCAGACCAATATTGACAGGGCATAAATAAGAAATCTATATACGACGGAATCACTGGTCGTCCTGTATATGGATTGTTTTTAATGATCAGTAGTTACTACTCGGCTTCAGAAGTCTTTTATCGAAAACTTTTTTTCGTTTAAAATTGTTGAAAATTTTAAAATTTCGTTGATTGTGATCTCGAGTTGAAAATAATTGGTTTCTAATAAATGCATTGCACAAAACGACTGTATTTTTAGAATCTGAGACAAACAATCAATAAATATATATAGATAGATATACAGTTTAAAACGGATTTAATGCAGAATCAAACAGTCCAAAAACCTACACTCCCTGTGCAATACTGTGCATACAGAAATACCCATATCTGAATAGAATAAATCTACGTATTATGTGTAATATTCCATAAAGGAATGCTTTTAATTCTTACGAGTACAATCATCGGCAAGGCTATTGATCATAGATATGAAAGAATACACGATTGAAAGGTGGATTCTAACAGATTTGATGTACAAGTAGGACTCGAAGTGCACTACTTTAGTGGCTTAATTTCCGTTAGACTAGAAGCAAAACTATCAATCATAAATAAATAAATGGAGAAATTCACTGTCACTAACATTTTACAAATATGACTTGTTACATACTCGAAGAATCATCAATTTATAACAGATTCAATGCGCAAAACAAGAGTTCAAATAAATTATATTCGCTTTTGCCGGCTGTCCGTGATCTGATTTAATATAAGTATTCAATATGACAATGTAATGTAATATGAACACTGTTTCTACAGATTCAATACACAAACAAATACATATGCCAAAAACAAACCCTTTGGCTGAGGATCTTACATAACATAATACTTTAAGTTCTGTTTCTGAGTTTCTATATGTACAATCAGAGATAGAGCAATAATTGATCATAATATTACCATACCTGTTTCTAACAGATTAAATACACAAATAAAAGTCCAAAAGCAATTCGTTAGAATGCTAATTTCCCAAGATTCAACTGGTCACTAACATAAGAGACACAATTAGCTGGACAAACCACTGCAAGAAACCAAATGCACTTCCTTCTTATTTTTGATTCCTCAGACCTGACTGACAGTCAATCATAGATGGATAGATACACCGTTTCCAACAGATTCAACGCACAAAACAAGAGTCCAAACACGCTCCGTTTGGCAGCCGGAGTCCCCAGTTCCCCCTAGAGCACGTGCAGGTTCTCGCAGGAGCGAGCCTTGGAAGTGTCTCCGCGGCAGAAGCGGTGAAGCAGCGCGCGGGGCCCGGTGGGAGTGCGCGCCCCGGCCCCAGGACCCAGCGGAGAGGCGCGCAGCCGGACCTGCTTGAGCACGCCGACCAGCAGCTCGTCCACGTTGTGCTGGATGCCGCTGGAAGTCTCGATGAATTTGGAATCGCGCGACGTTGCGAGGGATTTTCCTTCTGCAAATGTAACAAAGCATATTAGTGACCGTCGGTAATTTTATTGATAAGAATTTCCGATAAATTAAAGAACACTTATTCTACCAAGATATCGCCAACATGTTTCCATTACAAATTAGAATACTAACACAACTATTTGTATGTCTATGAACACAACAGAGCATTGATGAAAAGTGAAGAAAGCGGCTTTCCCAATGTTTAACACTGTATATGTACATATAATAATGTAAAATGTCAATGGAACGTCAAAATTTGACCATGATTGCCATTCCATAATTAATCTAAGTTTAATTAAAAAATGTTTAAAATATTTTTTAATTAAACTTAGATTAATTATGGAATGGCAATCATGGTCAAATTTTGACGTTCCATTGACATATACTAGAATACTAGAATTAAATAAAGTAATATAATAAGACGTTCTGGCATAACACAGCATGACAAGAGGTATGGTGCTGCTAAATGATATTTCTAGGTCTCTTAACATTTTCAACATTCTTGAAGGTTTCAAGAATAATTTTAGGCAAGGACTCTAAAATATGTATTATTGAAAAAAAAAATCTAGTTTAAAGTTATGTATATGTTACGTTTATTGTAATAGGATTATATTAATCTGTAACGTACAAAAAAAAAAAAAAATAAATAAAAAATAAAATAAAAAAATATATATAATAATAATTTAAGAACAAAATACCACACAAGGGGAGGAAAAATAAATTAACCTAACCTTAAAAGTTTACTAATTAAAAATAATAATTAATATTTGACAAGTTAAAGTATTTCACCAAAAAATGTAGACATAATTTGTCTCGACGCCATCTAGTGGGAGAGTTAGCGCTTATAATGCATTTCTCACAAACAATAAAGTTGGTTGTTTTCAGGTGAAAAATGTAATAAGCAGTAATTGTTGAATGAAACACTAGTACATATTGAATTATTTGGCGGGTGGGAGATAAGCCGACGTAGCTCAGTTGGTAGAGCAGTTGACCGGATATCAGAAGGACGCGGGTTCAAGTCCCGTCGGCGACATTTATCTTTTCTCGGGAGATTTTTTCAATGTTGATGAGTGTTTCAGGCTAATAATTATTGCTTATAATAATAAAATAATAGGTTAGATTAGGTTAGGTTAGGTTAGTTTATTTTGTTTCTCTCTATCTGGTATTTTTTCTTATGTTTACTATTATTTCCTATTACCAGTGGCGGCTCTCCCCTTAGGACAATGGGTGTTTGACCCCCCAAAATTATAAGATATAATAATACATTTTTACGGATAAAACTGCTCAAAGCATCGAATTGTTTATTTGAAATGAACCGCGAAATAACGGCAGGCTAGCGGCGACATAGACGAGCAGTGACATCTATTGCAAAAAATGGAAGCTCCCATTCACACAGTATTCCCTGGGTCAATTTTGCCAATGTCCGATCTTCTCTCTCTATGCGCGCCATACAACAAATGAGATGGCACTATGTTCTTCGCCTGGAGTTGATATTCTCCCGCATAGGTAGTAAAGAAATCCTAACTACGCTTGGGTTATGTCCGTGAGGGAGACACCATTATGAATGTTATGTGTTGTTGAAAGAGATGGTGATATAACATAGGTCGGTTTTGCTTTTTGCACGTATGTCTTGCATGAAACAATGGTTGTTTTTGTATTGAACAGTTCGGGAGAGATTTGAAATAATTATTCACATTGTTATTGATGTAATTTGCGACATTTCAATTTTAATTTGGTAGTACATTGGGAAGTAGATCTTTTCAAAGATTATTTATTATATTATTATGATCAATTTTCAACAGACATGGAAAACAGCTTGATTTAAAACAATTTTTGTTTTATTTTTTTATATAGGTATTAGGTACCGGTGCCTATTATTTCTATTAGCATAAGTTAACAATAATAATCTAAACGAAAATATGAAAGAGAACAAGACACATAAAAACAAAAACATTATAAAATAATAAATTATAAAAAGAAAGTTTTTCTTATAAACATTGAATATTATTTCTAATCTAATTTTGTTTTTAAATTTTGGATACTTAGGTACTATTGGTGTGCACAACTATATGGAAAAGTGCCCTCTTTAAAATGGTGTGCCTTCAAGTACCTACATGTATTATGTAGCGACTTTGCAATTTACAAATAATACCTATGTAATTTGAGTTGCGGATTCATGACCCTACCTCTCTTTAAATTGGTTGATAATAATGTATCGGCATTTTTCTCAATATCAAATAAAGATTAATCACTTTTTTTTTTCAAAAGACCTTCCACAGCTGGAGCCCTAGAGCCGCCTCTGCCTATTACAACACACTTCATGCTTAAACTAAGCTAATAAATATGTATATATATATTACATCCGGTTACATGGCAAAATGCAAAAATTATGGCGTGAAAGCAGCATAACAAAGACCACCACGATGAGACTCGTCCGAGCGTTGATTTTTCCCATATGGAGAATATGGACACTTAGAGCCAGCGAAAGAAAGCGGATAAACTCCCTCGAAATGCGGTGGTCTTCGTGCGATGCTTCGTATCTTATCGCTCTTCTCTTTGTGCGTTGCGTCATAGCATCCCCACTCTTATTTACTTTAGTTTTCTGAAGGTTCCATGGACAGTTAGACGCTTAGAGGCGTCTATTCGAGAAGAGCTATGGGCATCCACATTCTGGAAAAGCTATAGGCTTTCAACTATTTTATTTATTTATTTTTGATACACTATTTTACTTTTTTTTATATTTATTTTAGCAACTATATAAAATAATTGCACATACAAAACATAATGGTGAAATTAAGCATAACAAATTGTATTTCTTAGTCCTCCTCACTAGGGGGTCCTGTGCCGAGGCGGAAAGTTATTTAAATAAAGATTCTTTGTGTTCTATGTCGTTTTCAGTGTCTTCATTAGGGTTTTTTCATTGACATCTTTCAGCCATACCTATTTTAATTCTTGATTTGTTATTCATTAGGATTTTGTTATTAGTTTTATGTCTTGGGGAAGGATATTATGGAGTTTTGTTGCAAAGTATGTATAGTTTCTTTGTCCGAATGTGGTTTTATAACTTGGAATATTTTTTATATCACTTTTATTTGATCTAGTGTTATGCATACACGGTCTTGTAGAGTAAATTTCAATGCTAATCCAGTAATGTTGGCCTCACTGGGTGACTTACCCGTGAGGTCTCCATTTTAAAAATATATATATTTATAAAATTATGTGTTAAGGGTATGTTTATTATTTTACGTTATGAAATTTTGGTAATATTGTCTTTTTTGTTCTCCATTTTGTAATTTTATGTCTGAATGTATTGTTGTTTTCCTCAATTTTATTTTCAAGTGTTAGACAGCTTGATATTTGTAGTGTATTTGTATATTTATTTATTTTCTTTTACTGTCTGCCTACAACGTACTTTAAAATAGTTTGGACATGTTGCTCGCCAAACTAAGGACTCTAACTTGGAGAAACTGGCAAAGTGTTTGGCAAATGAAGCAGAGAAAGGTCACCAACGCGCTAGAATGGCAAAGTATTACTGGCTCCTGGTATGTAGGTATCCGCAGCACTCCACGCAGCACGGGACCGCTAGGAATGGTGAGCCTTGTCCACCATGGAAATTGGAGTAGGGGTCACAATCTTCGGCAATGAGGAAAAGACTTGAGATGATTATCGATGGTTGCGTACCATTGGTGGTGATGACTCTAGCCCTGGCCAGATCCGCCTTGTTGCCCACCACGATGACGCTCTTCTCCTTGGTGTAGTTCTGCCTCCAGAGGTAGTTGAGCAGGTCGGAGGCATGGGAGAAAGACGTGCGTGATGTCACGCTGTATACCACCACGCACGCGTGCGGCTCGTACGTCGACAGCGAGTTTTCCACCTGAAAAATAGCCAACATATTAGAACTGTGAATTTCGAGTGAATTGTAAATGGCTACCTTTTTAAATACCGGGTGCCCCCAAGTGGATAAGGGTATCCCAAATCCAGAAATATTCTGAAATCTTCTCATTAAAAAAACACATCTTAAGTTATGCAGGAATTCCCACCCATGAAAACGCGTTCATAAAATGCCTTGCCTAGTACGATGAAAACGTACGTAGGTACCAGATATAAAAAACTTAAACAAATCCTCCGTAAACACTAATCTGCCCATATTGAAGCCATGCCCCCATGCAAATAATTTTTCACAAACAATTAAATAAACAATTTTTTCAATAACCATTATTATAATGAAAGAAAATGGGGCCTTTTTGGCCCGGAGCCCTGTATGCCAATATTTCAAAAAGTCCTTTTGAAATACATCTATTTGGATTTCACTTTTGATTGTTTGACGCTGCATATATGCATTTCTCTGAAATTCGAACGAAATAAATGTTAGCTTAATCTCGGTATTTGGCTCAGTTCGGAGCATTGTTGATGTTGACTACAGTTTCTGGGTAGGATGGTTTAATTCTCAGTCAGACCGAAAAAATCGGTGGCAATCACAAACAAACACACGGAATACGCATTTTTCTTAAATTCGTAGAAATGAAAGCACTATGCGATATAATTGTCTGTTTTAAGCATCAGAATTTTGCAAGGTTGTTAGGTCGGCTGATTCCGATCACTCTAAAGGAAGGTTCGAACCTAATTCAAACCAATTATAAATTATATATTTTTTAACCCTAGAACCGTACCCATCATAGACTATACACTAACAGTACCCAGGGGTACTGGAGTACCCTGTTAAATAAACATCTTTTTTACTTGAGAAAAAACATTTATTCAAAATTAACTTACATAGACTGTTATGGCACTTATTTCAGTCTTACATAATACAATAAGGCTTAATTAAAAGTAACTTTTCTTAACAATTTTGGCAAATCTTTGTTTGGTGCTCTAAACATATGAAACGTTTACATTTCTGACATTGAGTGCGTGACTTACGATCTTTTGACGTGGGACAAAATGAACGTCTTCCAGATTTTGATTCTGAAGGGGTTGGAGCATCATAAGACCGCTTTTTTCCCAATATTCCGCCAATACTTTCTTGGAGATGCATTGGCAAAGTTTTGTATAAAAATCGATCCTCCAAGTGAGGTTTTATAAGGTCAAAAGCTAAAGTCTTCAGATAAGTTCGTCTATTCTTGAAAACTTGTTTTCCGGTAGCGTTAGATGAATGCAGTAATATCATAGAATTGATTCCGAGCCATAGCCATCTAAAAAAAAGAATTATTCAAGTTACACGCAACTAAATGCAAAATACGTAAATATAATAAATAATTACACATTTTTTCCAAAACAAAGTTATGTGTAAGGTTATTATGCAAATAAAAATAACATTCAAATAAAGAAACACGTATCAAATAGCACAATAACATGCTTTATTTTGCAAAAACATTAAAATCATAGTTATCAAAATAATTACCTTAACCGTACCCAGGGGTACTTGAGCGCCCCATACACGTTTTGCCACGACCACACACTAGCAGGACTCCCGCTCGACTGATGTTTCGAAGCGACTCCCCCCCACTTGCAAATACGCGGCGGCGCGAAAAGATCCGTCGTGAAAATTTTAATTTGTACCCCAGGGTACGGTTCTAGGGTTAAAGAAAAATAAAAGAAAAAATTGGGAAATAGATGTATTTTAGTAAAAAACGTTGGTGTTTACGGGGTTTATTTTTTAATGTGAATACCGCACAAGAGTCATAACAACTCCCAACCACGAGCCATTGAGAACATGACAACCCCAATTGGGTTATTTTGTGAGACTGAAGGTGGTAGGTTTTATATTTTAGTTTACATCGATTCATTGACTATTTACTTTTGTTTCTAAAAACCTATCTGTGAACATTATTTTTCTGTTTTTGTTCTTCCTCCTCTGTATATCGTATCATTAAGACTGTTAATGTTCCTAAAATAAATAAATAACAATAATATGATGAAAATCTAGTCTCCTTCAACGGAAGCAATCTTCCGAACAGGCCCACCATCCGATGCTTGGTGTAACTATAAGTGACCAGCTCAGGTACGGGGGCGTACTGTACAGGGCCCGCAGATAATTTAATAGTACACAACTGCTAACCCTATACAAATCACAAGTGCACCCCAATGTTGAATTTGGCAGCCATTTACCTGAAAAACACTCGATTCTCCTATCTTAAAAAACGGATTGCAACATTTAGAGCACCGGCGTCAGGTGGGAATGCTGTCCTTTTTCTCCAGTATTTGGAAGATACGAATAGAACGGAAGATGCTCTGAGGAGCAAGCGTTGTTGATCCCCTCGGCACCACGCCAAACGCGCGCCCAACACATCGACTGCTCCAAGGAAGACTGCAGTAACTCACAATTTGGTAGTTTTAGTTAATTAAATTTTCGGGTTTTATAACTTATTATCTACCTTCCAAGAAGACATTTGTAACTCTAATACTTACTTATACATTATACACCATAAGAAAAAAGATCGAGGGCAGTTCACACGCTGTAGAAGTGTTACCGTCACACAATCGCAACTAATAGGAGCCTTGAAAAGTGAGCTCATCATCAAAGCGGCCAATGCTATCTCATTCTCCCGCAGGCTAAATCCTATAGATGTATGTGTTGGTCCCTTTTTAGTGTCGTTTCCGTTTCATCGAGTTTCAAATCACAACGGTGCTAAAAAAAATTCACTTCAAAAACCTTTTCTAAATAGCCGTAGGTCACGAAGTAATTATTTTTTCCATGTATCAAAGAGTTACTGTCCTTTTCATCGGATTTTTTTTTGTATCATGGTCGTAAGTCAGACTTACTTCTTTTTACACGATTGATATTAATTAGTCACATGAGAACGGGTCGTTGCTTGCTTGTGAAACGATTTGCCGGCGTCTGTGTTTCCTCCATCCTACAACAATGGTCTCTTCAATACCGACGTTCATTCCTTCCTCTCCTCAAAAATACCCTCCACACAGCAGCCCTTGAGGGAAATTATTTTCCTCAGGATCTCCTGTGTGGAGTTATGTAAAAAAATATTATGGATTTTAAATGAAAATGAAAAACATTCCCGATTATTTGATTCATTTTGACTTTAAGATGAAGCCATACTAAATAATGCAAAATCATACAAAATCGTATCTTTTTTTGGAAAATTTGACTGCTTAGATGTATTATAGATGCTTCAATTAAATACTGCGTGTACAACATACCTTGGCCCTTAAAAATATCGGTCATTTTATTTAATAAGTCTTTTAATAAGCTGAGAAAAAAATAATGTATTAGGTCTATAAAAAACATTTTCAACTGAAAACTCTCCTACTTATAAACACTTTTTCGGATATGGTTTTATTGCATAATGTGGCAAATTCAGTTTTTTATATAATTATCGCGAAAAAAAAATTATATTTACGCCCGAACCTCACAAAATAAAATATAATATGCATTTTCGCGTTGGTATTTTTGACATCACGGCGACAATACGGCAGTCGACGAATTTGTTATATCAAAGTAAACCTTATACCGTCCACCGAAGAACGACTGGCAGCCGCCATTCATCCGTCATTACTCCTTCGAACGGAGCGAAAAAACAACGTGTTAGGGTCCGCGCTGCTTGTTTTCGTGAAATCAATTTAAAAATTCCGTTTTATTACAATAAACAATGCATAAAAAAGGAATTAATGTTTTTTACAGGCCTTTACGAAATCAACATGTAAAATAAAATTCTCAAATATCTTTTCCAACCTTTCCAAAAGCTTTTTCTCAAGTATTTTTAAACTCCTCCCATAAAAGGGCGTGAATTCCGATTTCGATTTTTTCCTGTACTAGTGTAATATCCTACATATTGAATCGAAATCGGTATTGAAATAAAGCGACGACAATCTAATCTCAACAAAAATGGAAAAATTCAACGACTCCCAGGTGTGGTAAAAGATAGAAAACGACTTTATGTGATATACGATATACCTACCTAAATAATATTCATATCTTGTGGAACAAGAAGTGGGTAACTACTATGACATCACTTAACCCCTCAGGCCTCGATCATTTTTGTCAGAGGGTCAAAATATTTCCGATTTACAGTAAAATCCAAAAAAAAATTGAAATCTTTGAATACATCCGAAAATTAAAAACTATTATGAAAGGTAATAAAAATAAAATTTTATAAATGGAAATAAACAATTAATTTTTGAAATAAATTATAATTTACGTTTTTTCTAACTAAAATGACTGAAAACGAAAAAAAAATAAGAACACGAACATATTTTATTAGACAAAACTTCTTCTTCTTATGTGAAAACAAAATTTGTTTGTTTGTTTATTTGTTCGTATTTTATGCGCTGCCATACCGTTCATCCGATTGCGATGAAACTTTGGTCATATGTTGTGCCTACCCCCGTGAAGGATATAGGATATATATAGTGGTAAGCTCTGGCGTTATGAAATTTGTAAATTAAAATGTGTGAATTTCATATATTTTAGCGGTAAGGAGGAAAGGCAGGAGGCGGAGGTGGGGTTCGCGGGAGGGGCGACGAGGGAGGGGGAAGGCGGGGAAGGTGGAAGAGGAACGCGGGAGAAGAAGGGGACTTGGGAGATGAACGGGGACGCACGGGAAAGGACATGCAACGAGAATAATTAATATAAAAATCTTAAAGTTCCTTTTTTTTTCAAATTACGATCTGAAACTTTGGTTTCATGAAGGTGTACATTTTACTTTTGTGGGTTAACTGCATGGACATAGAAATAGATGGACCTGCCCTAAGTGATAAAAGGCGTATTATTTCCCCCTCCCATTGGAACCTTTTTATCGGAACCGGCTGGGCTTGCGAGAGCCTTGCATGCATCTAAAAAATATGACGTCATCATTCTTGTCCGGACCAGTGTCGAGCTCTCATCGGTATATTTTACGAAATAACACGGTAAAAATGGTGACTTGTGTTATTAAAACATGTAATAATAGAAGTGAATAAGATAATAAACCCAATTTTCGTATTACATTCCATAGGTAAGCATTATTTTTGGCTTATTCAGATCATATAATATGATAACACATCAAGATACATGGCGACGCGAACAGAAAGCCGCTGTTTCAACAAGATACATGGCGACGCGAAACATAAAGCCGCTGTTTACTGAGGTAAGTAAATTATGAAGCATTTGTAAAAGTGTCTCAACTAAATATGGAAACAAAATATTTCACTCCGAAAGTAAGTGAAACTTTACTTTGCCTAATTTGGACTTCAGATATTTGTTAATATCGTGGCTAGCAATTCGCGCTGCCATGTAAAAAGGTCGATTCATTCAAAAGCAGATTTTACTTTTAAGAACTAAATAGTCATATTATAATGCGAGATGCCTATATACTGTTAGATTGATTTATTGGCAAATCACAGTCATCGTCCCTCTCTTGCCCCGCCATAGTTAGTTACCCATCATCAGTATGTTCTGGTCTATCTATTTGTAAGATAAAAAAATTCCAAAAGTTTTATAATTTTTTTTCATATTGCGAACGAAAACGTTGGTTTCATAAAGGTGTACATTTATTTCTTTTGTGGTTAACTGTGTTAAGGGAGAGATAAGTTACTTCTTATAAGAGTTAGGAGTGCTAGGACCTCTAAAAACGTAAACATTTATTTGTTTGAACGCCATCAACAGATGTTCAGTACACAAACTAGACAAAGTACATTTTTATGAAAGCAAAATATTCATACATAGAATATTTTCTTCGTATACAGATGGTAAAAAAGGTATCGGTATATATCGGTTTTCAGTTTTGGAGGAGAAAAATGGGGAATACAAAACTTCCTGAGGTACAGTTATGCCATTCGCTCAGTATTCCAGGTGGGGGTGGAGGGAGGGAGGGGTGGGGGGAGGAGAGGTAAGAGGGGGTACCTATTATTCAAATTTCGCGTTGACAAATCTCTATCGAGGGCAAAAGCGATTTTTATTTGTATTGTGAATAATGTTATAAGAAAGAAAAAAAGTTTATCAAGCGATACTGTCACAGATAATGTTAGCCATTATACAAATTGTAGTTTTTAATGTTGTTTCTAATATGAAAAAAAACTTAGTTTTAGTAGTTAGCGTTTATATCTTTTTTAAAGTAATTAAAAATGTTTTTTTCAATTCTACTCTGGGGAAACGGTGGGAAAAGCTTCAATTTATTCAAAGCATATTATTTTTGGTATTCATAATGTAAACCAATTCATAATAAATATGAATTTAGTAATTTCACAAGTCAAGCTTCGCTTGAAAGGAAAATTTAGGCGGTTTTGGGGGTGAGCGGACAACTTAGAATTACTTAACTAAGAAGTGAAAAAAAAAATCAGGGTCTGTAATTCACACGCGATAGAAGTGAAACTAGAAAGTCGCTAGATGTCGCTTTCTTTTATTTTGCCTGTTTTTAAAGTGGTTTGAAGATTGGGTATTGAATTCACAAAATTAAAGATGTTTTTTTTTTGATTTCGTAGATTTCTAAAATCCGTTCGCTTGGTGTCTGTCTCTCTGGCCGCTGAGACTGGTCGAGCGTCTTGCCCACTGCGCTATCGAAGGCCCGCGGCGACATGCGAATTTACCGCATTATATTAGAACCGAGGACCCAAATAATAAATTTCATTGACGCATTTCCGTTTCATTCGAATTTCAAATCACTAACGAGGCTAAAGAAGTTTCACTTCAAAATATATATTTTTTTTTTTTTTTTTTTTTTTTTTAATTATTTTTTATTTTCATTAATATGTTTTACATGTTGCTAAATGATAATTTTACATCTTAGGTTTTTTACTACTTTTCCATTTAAAGCATTTGCTTGTGTATGGAAAAGGAGTGTACATAAATGTGGTTATTACTTAGTACCTTAATAATTCATTTACATAAATATATGTGTGTTGTAATAGTATATAATAGTATATATTTAAAGAAAATAAAGGATATTATGGAAAACTAAATATATATGTATACATTTAAATAAAAGAAAGAATATTTTGGAAAACTAAGGATATTTGTAGGATAATTAAGTGGCATTAGTTTTTTTCTTCAGAATATTTTTAAAATGTCTCTTGACAGAGAGCAGTAATTGGGTTTTATCATTAATGCTTCTGATTTCTTCTGGTAGGCGATTGAAAAAAGTTCTTCCCTGGTAAGTGTAATGGTGTTGTGCAAAAGACGTATTTAGTTTTGGGCATATAAAAACATGTTTAAGTCGCGTTCTGTTTTCGTTTAAAAATTGATATTTATCTTTTTCTTTTATAATTTGAATTAATGAATTTTTAATATATAAATCTTTAAATGTAGGTACTTGGAATTCATCAAATAGGCGTTCTGTTGGGTAGTCCAAGGATTTTTTTAATATAATTTTAATAATTGTTCTTTGTACAATTTCTATTGGAACAAGGTTACATTTATATGCGGATCCCCAACTAATAATAGCGTATTGTAAAGTGGATTGAACTAAGGCATAGTAGATTAAATATAGATTTTTTATTGACAAAAAATTTCTAATTCTTAAAAATATGTATATTAATTTTCTAATTTTGTTTACTACTTGACATATTTGTTCCTTCCATTTCAGATTTTTATCAATAATTACTCCTAGATATTTTATTTTATTTGTGGTTTTTAATATTGTACAGTTTATAAAATATAAAAATTGATTAAATAGGTTACATTGGTTTATTTAGGTTATGGGTTATTTTCAATTTTTTTCATAATTTTTAATGACTTTTAAAAGGAAGTTGAAATTTCATGATTCTGAGTTGTCATGGAACCGGTTTTAGACACGTGGCATGAAGTGTATGCAAAGTTCGAGTTGTTTGACGGTTCATCTTTTTCTCATAATGCTGCAGAGAAACAGCGTGATGTTTAGTTAGTTAGTTATCTAGAAGAAATAATAATCAAAATATATAAGTTATTTTTTATTTTGTTCATTAATTAATACAGTTTTCTCAATTAACTGACAAAGTGGAAACTGACCAATACTGTGATAAATAAAGTGACAAGACTGGCCGACAGGAAACTAGGAGCGCTCTGTGGACATTACTTCACAACTTTTCAAATTAAAAAAGCTTCCGGTCCGACGCGTCATTCTGTTTTCTTTTTCGAAATTCAAATTGCGACAGAATTCTATTTTTTATAACTACTTTTGTTACGGTTATGATAATTACTGAGATTTTTAAATATTTTTTGGTTTACATTAACGTCATTGTGATGCTGAAAGGGGAGTGGGGTTGGGATGAGGTGGGAGAGGTAATTTTTTTATTATTTTAAGTCCAGAGGGCTTTGTATCTGCATTGAACCCAATTATAAAAGCAGACAAAACTATTATATAATTAATCTTTAGGCATCTCTATTTATAGACTTGATCCTTAATCCATAATATTATGAATGTGTTTAATGTTCGACAGAATATCCACAAAAAATAATCCTAACTCATCTGTACACAAACATACATAAATTCTTCGATTTAAAAACGTTTTACTCTAAATTCCTGAAACACATATTTTAGGTCAAATTTAAATACCTACCTTGCGACAAGAAAGCGTTTAAATAAAATATATACTTTCAGATACATCGATAAAGTTGGTCGAAGTTCAGATAGTACCTACGAATATTCTGATTCACAAAAAAAAAGATAATGTATAAATTTGGACCACGAGATCACCAGTGCACTCACCCAAATTCGGAGTTACTGATGTAATGAGATAAGAAATATTATACAAGACATCGCGTTAAAATACGTAGGAAAATTTCCAAAATTCGTTCTGAAATTATTACTAAAAAATGCATATACAATAGATAGACAACCTCCGCTGGCTGTGTAAGTGTGTAAGCAATATATGCATTTTTTGTCATTTTTAATTTGTAATAATAATAATAAAATTACTATAGATAAAAACATTAAAAAAAGTGAATGATCAGTACAGGCAAAAAAAGAAAACAAAATATGCGTATTTAAGTGCACTAAAATTTTACAAAAAATGCAGCGGTTTGAGAAAAAAAATCAAGAATTATGCTAAATGCTTAGTTAAGATTTATATGTATATATATATTTTTGTTAGGAATAATTGCAACATTAAATTATGAGTTTTGGCAAAGGTAATGTTAATGAACGTCGGAGACTTCAGGATAACGGAGACTTCAGGATAAACTACATATATTTGCAATGAATGTACGATGCGAACGGAAGAAATAAAGTGCGAGTTCGCGTGTCAAAGACCCTCATTCCTTTTAGACCATCATAGGAAATAAACCAAAATAATCATATACAATTTATTTGCGGACGCCGGGATTTTAACCCACAACCATCTGATTGCTCGGGAGCCTTACCCCTCGACCCCGGAGGTTACCAATCTTCTCTTTTTATTAAACGTTTGACCAATTTTGCAAGAAGTAACAAATAATTTAGATGTCTTTCAAATGCACTTCTAATTTGATTATATCATCTGTGGATACATTGAAAAATAAATAAAGACTTACCATGGCGTGGGTAACAAATTAAGGAATTAATTAAGTGATCTACCTAGGAATACAAACAGAGTGACGCGTTGTTGTTTAAAACGGTGAATTTTCTTTCCAAATTCTGTCAAGTTTGTTTTTCTTGTTAGATAAACACGGATGTTGCTCGCTGATACACACTTTATATTTAAATTGAGGACTAACAACAAGAGACTTTCAAACCTTCCACTTTCGCTTCTCCGTCCATTCCCCACACACTTCAGTCTTTCAACATAACCCGATTTGGGATATTATAGTTCCACAGGCCCCTGAAAGTTAATTTTTTAAATATAATTAAATGAAGACATTAGCGAAACTCAATAAAAAATCTGGAAACAGAAAAATCAGAAAAAGATATTGGCACCTCTGGGACTAGAACCCAGGACCTTCGGCTTTCTGAGCCTCAGCTCTATCAACTGAGCTAATGTGTCCCTATCAGTATCATTTTTAACTGTATCATAGTATACTTCGACTAAGAACTGCCAAAATTATCTTCATTTTCTTAACGCAAATTTTATTATTATAAGCAATAATTATCAGCCTGAAACACTCATCTAGAATGAAAAAATCTTCCGAGAAAAGATACTGGCCGCCAACGGGACTCGAACCCGTGTCCCTCTGATTTCCGGTCAGGAGCTCTACCACTGAGCTATGGCGGCTTATCTAAAACCCGCCAAATAATTCAATATATACTAGTGCTTCATTCAACAATTACTGCTTATTACATTTTTCCACCTGAAAACAACCAACTTTATTTTTTGTGAGAGAGGCATTGTTAATACCAAATCGATCGCTAGGTGGCGTCGAGACAAATTCATTCAGGCTGATAATTATTGCGTATAATAATTGTTACCCTTTGTGCTATGCATACAAATCTTGTCTTTAACGTTAGTTTATCAATTAAAAATAATAAGCAAATTTAATTGGTTACTATCAAATGAAGATGTTGCGAGATTCAAATCCGAACTAAATGCTATATAGATAGTGTCTGGGTAATTTTTTATTCATTTTATTTAATACGCGACTTCTATTGACTTTTCTGCCAGTCTAGAATGAATATTTTGATTTTCATTTTTAACTTTAAGAGTAAAACCTCAAATTCTAATATTTAATTAAATAAAGAGAATATTAGCGATTTTTAAAATTTATTAATTAATGACATTTGAACCCTTCAGGGTGATTTGTTGGGTTTTTGGAACAACTCATATAGGTCTTGTAGAAATGGTTGTGTCTCCCTTACTATCATGCTTGGTAATATGATATAAACTGTGTTAGAAAGAGAAAATACCACGCTTTATATTCAATTCGTTAATCTAAAAGTTAACCGCAAAATAATTAAAATGTACACCTTTATGAAACCAAAGTTTCCAACCGAAATAAGAAAAAATTTTTTTTTTACATGAAACGAAAGAAAAGTGAGTTGACGATAACCTTTATAATCCTTTTGCTAAATATGGGTGCCTGTGTTTTTTTTCGTTACCAAGAATTTTAGTAAAAAAAAGCGTATAGTGAGCCGTTTTTAAAATTTAATTACATAAAAAAATTATATTTACAAAAAAAATAAAAAACACGTTTCGAATAAAACAATTTGAAAGCGTATTTCATCACCTTTGAAAACAATTTTTAGTTTTTGGATGCATTCAGAAATATTCTGACCTTTAGAAAAAATAGGCCCGAGGCCTGAGGGTTTTATAAAATATTTGACCCACTTTCATTTTTTATAAAACCAACGTGCTTTGTAAGATGCTTTCTTCATCAGGGGCATAGACATACAAATAACTAGACGAGAACTTACATATGAGGGGTAAAAACCAACTATGGCGGGGCGAAGAAAGGAAAGAGACTTGTGATTCGCCAATAAATCAATCTAACAGTATATAGGCACCTCACACTATAATATCACTATTTAGTTCTTGATAGTAAAATCTGCTTTTGAATGAATAGACCTTTTTATATGGGAGCGCGAATTGCATGCCACGGTATGAACAGATGTGTAAAATCCAAATTCGCAAAGTAAGGTTCAGAGTATTTTCATAGTGGAATATTTTGTTGCCGTATTACAAATGTTTCATGATTTACTTAACCCAGTAAACAGCGGCTTTGTGTTTCGCGTCGCTATGTATCTCGATGTCTAAGTATGTGTTTCATAGACATACAGCGTCCGCGCGTAAAATGTACGATGAGAGCACGACACTGGTCCGGACACGCCCAGCCGGTTCCGAAAAATGGTTCCAATGGGAGGGGGAAATAACACGTTTTTTAACACGTAAGGGCATGTCCATATATTTTGTACGTCCGTGATCAGGGGTTATTTAAGACTTTTTTGAGTTTTAAACAATAAAAGTTGTTTAAACTAAGTCATTTATCATTTTAAAAAGGGTTAATTAGTGACAATTTAAAAAATACAAAGTAAAGTACTTAACAGTTACACAGCGTAAATTATTTCAAATGAATTATTTGTTTTTTTAATTCTTGCTAATGTGTCAATTTGGGATTTGTTGATTTCAACCAATAAAACCGAGATACGTATGACGTCACGCGTACCCATTGTAAACATTGAAAATTATAATGTGAATATTTTTAAGTATTAGAAAAGGAAGGAGAGGAAGTTTTGGGAACGATTAACATGGTATGGATGGCTAGGAATCCGGGGGTCAGAGTGTCCAGGGATGTCAATCCAACCGTTCCACTGTGGTGCAATGCAATGTTGCGAGAGAGTACTGCTGGAGAGATGAAAACGTCTCTGAAGTAATCATACATTTAAATAGACAAAAGGTCCTTATTGGGTACGCGACAGTCTCACTGGTTACTATCAGTTAGGAGTTGTTGGGACTCTTGTTCGATAATCACAATGAAAAATGTACCTTTTCTCTAATTGCCAGGGGCGTTGTAAAAATAGTGTCCGCCATTTCGTAAATCTTCCGAATTTGAAATGACTTCCGGACACCTTCCGGTGAGGAAGCGGAAAGGAAATTCGAAGCGGAAGCCACTCTACCCATTTCATTCCCGGCTGAACTACGAGTATGTATTATCAATCTATCCGATAATTTCACCGCCTACCCTTGACCTTTGCGAGAAAACCGATCGGAAATATATTAATCTCGCACTAATGGAACGCTTTGTGACGTGGAATTGTTTTTCGGTAGGTCACAAACCTAGCTCCGACAGAATATGCTATTTATAATATCACTAGCGAGTTTTCGGCATGCATTGCTCACCAAAGATTCCTCGCAACCGGATGAACGGTTTAGTAACGCATTTACATGACGCCAGAGACGCCTATTATATATACGTAGAAACCATCGCGGGCATGCACACATCAAATCCCCAAAGTTTCCTCGTAACCGGATGAACGGTTTAGTAACGCATTTACATGACGCCAGAGCTCACTATTATATATATGTAAAAACCATCGCGGGCATGCACACATCAAATCCCCAAAGTTTCCTCGTAACCGGATGAACGGTTTAGTAACGCATTTACATGACGCCAGAGTTCACTATTATATATATGTAGAAACCATCGCGGGCATGCACACATCAAATCCCCAAAGTTTCATCGCAATCGAATGAACGGTTAGTAACGCATAATTTCATGATGCAAGAACTCACTATATATATTATAGAAACTAACGCGGGCATGTACACTATCAAATCCACAAAGTTTCATCGCAATCGGATGAATGGTTACGGTCTACGCATAACACACATAGACAAAAACAAACATATTTTGATTTTTATATATATATAAGATAGAGAATAGAAAAAAGGGAGATGAGCTTAAGAGGTAACCGCAAGCCAAAAAATATACACGTGTTCTTAGTGTGCCTTTGTTTCACCACGAATATATTGGTAATAGAAATGAAAATCTAGAGGTCACGATTTCAAGCGGTTCAAGTGGTTATTATTTATTTTGCAAATAATTTTATAAGAAAGAAAAAAAGTTGTTTGTTTTTAATTGAGTAAAACCTCAAATTGCACGATTTTATTTAAATGAAGACAATATCAGTGAAACTCAATCGAAAATCTAAAAAACAGAAAAATCAGAAAACGATACGGTCACTTATATGACTCGAACCCAGGACTTCAATCAACTGAGCTAATGCTTTCCTATCCGATTCGTTCGTATTTAACTGTATCATTTTCTTAACGAATATTTTTATTGGCTGATATCTTTGCATAAGATTCAAACCCGAACTAAATGTTATCTAGATAGTGCCTTGGATAAGTTTTATCAATTTTTGTTTTTAATATACGACAATTATTAACTTTTATAATATTTATTTTTATTTTTAACCGAATGAGTAAAATCTTAAATTGTAATATTTTAATTAAATGAAAACAATATTAGCGAATCTCAATCGAAAATCTGAAAACTGAAAAATCAGATATAATACATCTAGAATTCGAACCCAGGACTTGAATAGAGGAATGTGATCTACAACACTAAACCAAATGCATAACTTTCATTTATTTCATATGCCCGATATACGGATGATTTTAAGCTTGACTTGGTTGGATTGTCGAGCTTAGCGCGGCTTGGAACTTGGAATATAATCCGGATGTTGGTCGTAAGCATAGATATCACTAATAATACACGTACTTTCTATGGTTTTAATAACATGACTTTCATTCATTTCATAGGCCCGATATATCAGTTAATTTTAAACTCAGCTTCGTTGGAATGTCGAGATTAGCGAGGCTTGGAACACGATCTGTATATAGGTCGTAAGCCTTGATATCACCAACATTACACTAATGTAAATAATTTTAATAAAGGAATGTGTTCTACTTCACTAAAATAAACGTATAACGTTCATTAATGTAAAATACTTGGGACACATTATTACTGAAGACCTCCCGAATGACGGTAATATTGAACGACAGCGGAGAAGAATCAGTATACTGTCTAATATGATTACCCGAAGATTCTTCAAATGCAGTAACAATTTAAAAAAACATTGTTCAATGCATTTTGCACTAACCTATATACGTGTGAAACATGGTGCCACTACCGAACTAGCTCAATAGAACGACTCCGATATAATGATGTTTGCAGAATTATGTTTGGATACAGAAGATACAGCAGCGCATCTACAATGTTTACGGAGCTAGGACTACACGGATTTGCCGGTCTGATGAGACACCGGGTCACTGGAGCCAGGATGCGCCTAATGACCTCCGAAAACACAGAGGTGATCGCAGCCTTCCAGCACCAAGCGCCACTCCTGAGCGAGCGCTGGGCCCGAGCTCCCTCCAGACCACGTCCTACATTATAATTGATTATTTATTTTATTTCTATTATCGCATATGTTTTTTTTTTCTTATTCTATTTGTATCTGTTGTGTAAATATGTATGTATAACTTTATGGGACGTGTGGGATTGCACTATCCTCCCCACATCCTGGAATAAAACATTATTATTATTGTTAATTTCATCGGCACGTTATATCGGTTGATTTTAAACTCGGCTTGGTTGAAATGCCATCGCAGCTCGGAACATACAATCCGTATTTAGGTCGTAAGCCAGGATTCACCAATATTACACGTATTTTCTGTGATTTTAGTTCTATCCTCTGCTATTCAGCATGCTTCAATTAATATGAGGCAAAGGACGTTACGTGCTTTCTTTATAAAACCAAACTACCGTAGATTTAACAATTTCCCGATTGTACTACGAGTTTCCGAACACTGTATATTTCTCAACCGCAAATTCAACAAAAGATTTAATACCTTCCAACCTATTTTCATCCACTAATTAAATTGATATTAATATGCTTCATGAAAAATACCTTTTATTACGTTTCCCGAGCATCTT
This sequence comes from Limnephilus lunatus, assembly GCA_917563855.2. Taxonomy (NCBI): domain Eukaryota; kingdom Metazoa; phylum Arthropoda; class Insecta; order Trichoptera; family Limnephilidae; genus Limnephilus; species Limnephilus lunatus. Next base: position 42,792,090 of record OU830603.1, on the reverse strand, counting down.
TCCATACAATTTATTTTAATAAAACCCATCATTTTCCTTTGTATCAAAATTTATTAGGACGGTATAGTTGTTGACGGAGAGAAAAGTAAGTTTGGGAAAAACAGTTACAGTTTGACATGGTTATCTCTGTAGTCTGCCAACCCATAGTTTCCTGTTTTGAATCTCGACGTATGCAAGATTTAAAAAATATATATTATTTTATCTAATTTCACACTAAAATGATAAAAATGGTATATATTTACGACACGTTCCAGAATGGGAGATACTCTCAGTATCGCCCTGGTGAAAGACCCCATCCATGCTAGAAATGGCTCTAACCGTTTTTTGGTGTCCAGATCTGAATAGCAGGTACTTCCCCGTCTTCCTTTTCCCCACATCCTTCCCCTCACCATACCCGTCAGCTTCATAAGATTTCAAAATTGGGATGTACATAGTCTCATTGGCTCCGGTTATCAGAAAGCTGTTGGGACTCTAATGCGGTGTTCACATTTAATAAATAGATAAATAAATCAATGACTTAAATTCAAGTAAGCATGATAGTGACTCGACTCTTGATCCCCAGACAGTTAATTCACTGACAGTTGATCACCAGGTCAGTTGATCCCTCGGTAACTTGATCCCTCGGACACTTGATCCCTCGGATACTTGATCCCTCGGCCACTTGATACCTCGGACACTTGATCCCTGGGACACTTGATTCCCAAAGGATTATTTCTGTTGTACTTCCTCCCTGATAATGTATTCAGATAGGATATACGTCCTTATAACAAAAGTCTATATTATGCTTATAATATCTGAAGGCATTTTGAGTGGAAATCCGCTAAGGATTACGTGGGAACCCAAAAGAAACAAGAGCTATTTTTACACCAAAATTTGGTCGCCTTTAAAGTGTTCACCATTAGAGTGTATACACTTGTCCAATCCTTTTTTTCCCACTGTTCAAAACAATTTTGAAACCCACTGATTGGAAGGTTCCATGCCAACTCAGAATGAAACCAACTCATAATAACTCAGAACCACCTTAGAAAGGTCATTACAAGCTACGAAAATATAATTTTAAAATAGCTGGTAACCCTAACCTAACTTAATCTATTAAACCAATGTTTTTATAATTGTTTATTATGAGCAGGTGCTTCTGAGTTGGTTTCATTCTGAGTTGTTTGGTCACCGATTGGAATGTCCTTTATGGCTTCCAGCGATTTTTGTTTCATTTCTTCAACAGTATGAAAACATTTCACTTTCAAGTCCCTTTTCATCCTAGGGAGCAGAAACAAGCCACAGGGAGACAGGTCGGGTGAATAGGGTGGGTGAACAATTTGGGTCATTCCATCTTGCTTAAATACTGCTTCACAGACAACTCGATACGAGCAAGTGCGTTGTCCCGGTTGAAGAACCAGTCCCCTGCGCGCCAAGGATTCAACTTTTTTCTACGATTTTTCCTGATGCTCTCTCGCAAACTCTTTTGTACCTCCATATCGGGTAACTGTTTGGCCTGGAGAAACAAACTCTGTGTGCACAACATCTCTGAAAAAAACAGATGAGCATCGTCTAGTCTAGATCATAGGTTCTCAATTTGGGCGATAACGCCCCCTTGGGGGCGTTTCAGACCTTCAGGGGGGCGGTGGAAGACCAAGAGCAAATTGGGGGGCGTTTCAGACTTTCAAGGGGGCGGTAGAAGACCCAGAGAAACCCATCTTACCCCTTCAGTGCTCCAGATGCCGGCAGGACGTACGTCTTTTTCGCTGCGCGCCGTAATTTTAAAATTATTAAAATGATTTAGAAGTTTATCCTAATTGATATTAACGAGGAAACTAGTGCGCTTCGTTTGCTAACGACAAGCGGTGGTGGTCGCAAGTATCTGAGAAGTGGTTCTCGAGAGAAGTCATCTCGAATATAGAGATCAAACACGCCCTTCATAAGCGTTGGAAAACTGAAGGCCTTCAGAGTGAATACGATCTGTTTAGTTTAGATGTTTTAGCACTATATAAAATCCCTTCTGAAGGATGGTAGTCTTGAACACACCATGATAAAAGGTAATCAAGAATTTCGTTGCTTGAGTGTGGCTAACGCATTTGCTGATCATTTTCAATCGGTCTACAATATAGACCCTCCACTTCTAGACATTAATAATACGGCCACATTTACTACCAGAGGAGCTTCAAACTTTGATTTCGATATATTTACGGAATCTGACCTTATGAGTGCCATAAGTCTTATGAAGAACTCACCCTCTATCGGACCAGACTTCGTCCCCGTATTTTTTTATTAAGGGGTGCACCAAGTTCCTAAAAACATCATTAGGTATATGTCTTTTCATTAACTTCGCTATTAGTACTTCCACTTTTTCTGAAGTATGGAAAGCTTCCAAAAATATATCCTATTTAAGAAAGGTTCGAAAAAGGTAATCGAAAATTATAGACCAGTTGCCATACTATCAGTTCCCGCTAACAGCTTAACTATTTGAACAATTAATTCATAAATTCCTTATGCCTCAGACAGACGCATACATTAGCCCCGAACAGCATAGTTTCAGGAAAGGAAGATCCACTGAAACCAATCTGATGGTTTTCACCGACTATGTTGCTAGGTCCCTAGATAGTGGATACCAAGTAGACTGTTCGTATAACGACTTCTCCAAAGACTTTAATACTATGAATTATGATATCTTACTCATAAAACTTGCCCAGTTGGATTTTTCCCTTCGGATGTTAAAGTTTTTTAAAAGTTACCTCAGGAACAGAAAGCAATTTGTCACACACGGAATCTTCCAATCTGCCGAATTTCTCGTTTTTTCTGGGGTTCCCTAAGGATCGATCGTAGGGCCTCTTCTCTTTTCTATTTTTATTAATGACATTGCTGGAGTCCTCCGTTTTTCTCGCTTTTTGCTGTTCGCTGACGATCTAAAATTATTTCTTCTATTAAGAAATATTGAGGACTGCCAGCACCTTCAAGCTGATGTTGATAACATCTCAGAATGGAGTCAACGAAACCAGCTTCATTTCAATGTCTTGAAATGCGTAGTTCTGACTTTTACCAGAGTATACCAGTCTCACCTACCACAGGTACACTATGCTCGATCATAATCTCAAACGAGTTTCAAATATAAAGGATTTTGGGATTATGTATGAAAGTAAGCTGACGTTTCGTCCTCATATAACCGTCAGAGTTTTTCGCGATACCCGTGCTCTGAAGATTTTATACTTCTCCCTGGTCCGCAATAGACTGGAGAGTGGTTCGCTTATATAGAATCCTCATAAGATGAGATGATGATCCCTTATCTTTGAAAGGGTTTAAAAAAAAGTTTCTAAGATTTATCTACATGAGGGAGTACGACCACTATCTATGGCTCTACCTGACGAACTTTCTTCTGGGCATGCTGGGACTTCACTCCCTGCAGCTCAGAAGAATTTTGAAGCGCGTATGTCTCTATGTTCCAGATGACTAACTTAGACAGCGTCATCATAAATTATTCTATCTTTCTGCCTATAGGACTATCATGCCAATGGTTTTCCCGGTAGGGAGGAGTATATTACTTCTGAACCAAATCTCCTACGAGATTGATATATTTAGCGTCAGTGGGGAGAGATTCAAAAGGGAAATTCTTTTGATTCTTGAAAGAGTCTCTCCGCATTGAAGAAATCTTCACCACCACCTGATTTTTTTTTTTTTTGAAATTATCATATTTCTCGCCTTATTTCTTGTATATAATAAAGTCAAATTTGTATTGGTGTAAGAAATTAATAAAAAAATATAATTAATATATCCCATTTCGCCCCATCCCATTATTAGAAGAAATAATTTTAGATCGTCAGCGAAAAGCAAAAAGCGATAAAAACGGATGACTCCAGCAATGTCTTTCAATTTTTTTCAAATTGTCATATATCTTGAAATTTATTTTATGTATATACCCCCCTCTCCCCCCCTCACTCCCCTCCCTCCACCACCGTTCTGGTAAATATAATCGTGACGACAATTGCTGTTTCAGATTCACGAGTTGGGGGGCGCTAGAAAAATTAATATTCTCAAAGTGGGCGGTGGGCAAAAAAAGGTTGAGAATCTATGGTCTAGATGCTCGATTTCACCTTACTTTTTTCTGAAGAAGGGACGTTCTGTATATGAGTACGCTGGAGATGCCAAGGAAACAATGATTTTCAACAGCCTAGGCTTTTCGACAAAATTCCTTCCATTTCTTTCGATCTTGTAATGGAAAACTCATTTGTATCAATAAAGGATGCGAAAGAAAAATGTTTACATTTGCTGATTCGCATAGCACCAAATTACTTATGCTTAAAAAGTGTTTTTACGCTTGACGCGGTTCGAATACCAAATTAACGTTCGGCAGTTGAAGTACGAACTTACCCGAAGCACATGAGATCAAATGGATGTTTTCTCGAGCCGTACACGCATCACGTAGTGTTTGCGCGTGATACCATTTGCAGCCCAAATGCGAAATGGCCGGAATGGATTTCGCTAGAGTGCTCGATGACGGTTTTAAAAATGTATATTTGATATATTATGCAATTATAGGTTTGTGTGGTCATGTCTCGAGGGAATATTTCAGACCTAATTTATTTATTTTTTGAAACATTTATAGACCATATCAACAGTTATTATTTTTACCCCCGACGCAAGGAGCGGTGTTATATGTTTGGCTTTCTGTGTGTCTGTCTGTGGCATCGTAGCTCCTAAACGAATGGACCGGTTACGATGCGTTTTTTTGTTTGAAATCTAACGTAATCGAGATGGTTCTTAGCTACAATTCATGAAAATCTGTTCAGGCGTTTCAAGGTCATCAGCTTTTTTGGTGTAGGGGGTTACTTAAAATTTTGGAAATTTTACTTATTATTTCATTTATTTAACACCCAGAGGGCTTTTACATAATTGGTAGTACAATTTTAACATGACAAATATTTTTGAAACTTAGAAATAAAAAAATGCACACAAGTCATTAAAATACAAGAAACAAAAACGGAAACATTACAGCGATTTGATAGGTTTACAAAAATACAAAATGTGTTTAGGAAAAGTGTTGGAATAAATATTTTTCATGATCCACAAAACTCGCCAAGTTGATATTACATATTTTTTTTAAAGAAAGACAAACATTCCCGGGTTACGAATAACCCGACAATATTTGAAAATCTCCTACTACCACTACAGTAAGCCGAAAATGTTGCTTGAGTTGTGATGGAGGACTTAGCCAGGCGAGAAATCAAACACAGAATGCCTGGATGGGACCCAAACGCGAAGCCCACTCAACCACTGACCGGCAGAAGTATGTCAACATCACCTAAGTACTGATTTTTCACAGTGTAAAATCGTTGCATCGGAGAGGGGGCAATGTATTTCCGCTTATGAATGCTGCAGTAGGATAGTGTATTTTGTCGTGTTGTTCCTGTGGGTATTTTTTGTGGATTGTGGATATTCTTCCCAAAAGCGAATAAATTAAAGTTAAAGCATATGGTTCCAATAACGAACGGTCTTTATTTATGCTAATACACAGATGTGAAGTGACCTATCCTCTTTGCCTACGGGGAATGGTTGTGATAGTTAGTTAACCAATTGACCACCCCTATTACGGAGATATATTTCGCAGATGTGCTCTGCTTGTAAATCTAAAAATCACTTATGTTTTAATAATTCAGTGGGTAGATCCAAGAAACTGGTCTCCAACCACCAAATAGGAATTATTCTACGGATATACATGCTCATTTTTAGTAGAAAAAGAGCATCCTACTAATTTGCAATTGCTACCAAGTAGCATGTGTGCTAGTGACGTTGGTAGAATTGAGCATGATCATTTGAACTCAAATGAGCATGCTCACAAAGAAACAACCGTTTGATTTGTGTGCATGCTCATTGGATTCGCGAGTAGAAAGGGAAGCCCCTAAGCATGTGTGAACAGGCTAGCTTACGAGCCTGCTCATTTCGATCCGATCTCAGTTCGCCATCTCTCAGTTTCTCATCTCGTTCTTTGAAAAATATTAAAAATAGCCATCTGGGGAGACGAAAAAACCTTGCTTTTCATGATTTGTTATGGGAATCATGAATGTATTTGAAACACAAGATCACTAAAATACCCACAATAGAGTTCCGAATTCTCCGAAAGTTCATTTTCCTCCAAAATGAAACCACATTCTATTGATATTAGAATTATTTTTTTATTATCTAGTCATTTTCGGATTTGTTGACATCTTTGACCCTAATCAACCGTTTTATTTATTTTTTTGTCAGAAGATTCTTAAATAATTGCATGCAAGAAATACAATTATTTTGCTTAGATCTGGGACAATCGAACTGACTCCATTTATTGACATTTTTTAACATGAGCAATCTCAAAAGTGCACGCGTGTTCAATTGTTAGCTTTGAGCAGGCTCATTCATGAGAGAGCTCTAACCAGGCTTGCTCATTTATGAGTAAATGTGTATAGTTGATGATTATACTCATAAATGAGCGTGATGATGAGCTTACTCATTGATGGGCGTTTGTGTGTCAGTACCATAATGTATTCAGACCTTTGTTTTACATTCCAGGCTTTACAAAATCTTATGCGTGGGGTTTCTAAGCGTGGGTGTTCTCAAAATAACAATGCGTCCCGTAATAATTTTAGCTAAGTACGAATTTAAAGCACTTCTTTGAATACCGTATTATAATCGTTCCAATGATGAATATATAAATAATTCTCTTCATTACTTACTCAAGTGTAACCACGGACGTACAAAATATATGGACATGCCCTTACGTGTTAAAAAACGTGTTATTTCCCCCTCCCATTGGAACCATTTTTCGGAACCGGCTGGGCGTGTCCGGACCAGTGTCGTGCTCTCAACGTACATTTTACGCATGGACGCTGTATGTCTATGAAACACATACTTAGACATCGAGATAAATAGCGACGCGAAACACAAAGCCGCTGTTTACTGGGTCAAGTAAATCTTGAAACATTTGTAAAAGTGTCTACGGAAACAAAATATTCCACTATGATAATACTCTGAACCTTACTTTGCGAATTTGGATTTTACACATCTGTTCATACCGTGGCATGCAATTCGCGCTCCCATATAAAAAGGTCTATTCATTCAAAAGCAGATTTTACTATCAAGAACTAAATAGTGATATTATAGTTCGAGGTGCCTATGTACTGTTAGATTGATTTATTGGCGAATCACAAGTCTCTTTCCTCTCTTCGCCCCGCCATAGTTGGTTTTTACCCCTCATCTGTAAGTTCTCGTCTAGTTATTTGTATGTCTATGAGTGTAACACATTTTTTATGGGGTTAAAATTTACATCTGATAATTGTGGCTACATTTGGATCGTATTAAACTACAGTCATTTTTTTCAGTTTCAGGGTTAGAGCTTAAATAAGGGCTCCAAATCTTAATATAGCTCTGCCAGAGAGAATCAATCGGAGAAAAACTGTCTATGATTGGTCAAGGCAGTATTTCTGTGATTGGTTCTCTGTGGCAGAGCTCCATTATGATTTGGAGCCCTCATTTCAAGCTCTAACTCAGAAACTGCAAAAAGTCAGTTAGTACACTATGTCGGTTTTGCAAAGTTTGAATAAGTAGTACACTATTGCAGTAGTATTCGCAAAATATATGACTTGCTTTTGCCCCCGGCTTCGCTCGCATATTCGCCCCTCAGAAACCACTAACCCCCCCCCCCCACCTCCCCCTGCACTACCCCCCCTCCCTTTCCCCCAAGCAATCAACAATCAAATACGCACCGTTTCGCATTCATAATATTAGTATAGCTGTTGGCTTAGATCAAAATGTAGACAAGTAGGTACCTATTTTATATTTGTACACTAAATATTCACATTAGAATACTCATATTTGATTTTTTTCTATCAAAGAAATATCTAAACTAACCTAAACAAATAACAATATGACAGCCCACGTCAAAAATTTACTTAGCAACACGCTTTGCCAATAAATGTATAATAAATAATTTCATAACGCCACAGCTTATTCATAAGGCCAGAGCTTACCAATATATGTATATAGCATATATTTCTCGCAAATAATATAGCTTTTGATTAGTGAAAGAATTTTTAAATTCTATTCTGTATTTATTGCGTGAAAGAGTAACAAACATACATACATACAAACATTCGCATTTATAATATTAGTAAGAAGTTTATGATTCCATGACAGTCGGTCTCCCTACGGTTTAGGGAAAATACGGTATCCCTATTTACACAGAATACAACAAAGTTTCCCCAAAAGGGTAGGTATGTATTGAGACCGCAATTAGGGTAGGAGTAGTGAAAGACTCTCGGTACTTCGAAGAGTCTTAGGTGTAAGAGTTAGGTGAGAATAGCAATCTTTGTTTTGTTTTTTAAGCTGATGTATATATGTATACAGAAAATAATTTTACTTTTTATGCTTTTGATTTAAAATATTATTTCGGAGTGGTAGATAATCTTAGTATCGGTGTAAGACCACCATTCAGAATTGAAACGTTGATTGAAATGGGTTAGCAATGTTTGGTGACTAGATCTGAATAGCCAGGTATATTTATTTATTTTTTATTTATTTATTTCAAGACATGTTTTTACATTAAAAAATGATAACATTTGCAAGGTTAAACAACATTTTTTTTTTTATTCTACTACTCCATAAGTTGAGCTCTGGGAGCTCGTGTTTATGGGAGGAGTATTTATTCACACGCAAAAAATAAAATAATAATAATGTTCTAATTAAATGTTTAAATAATAAAAGAACTTATGATATAAAAACAAATATTAATTGACATAGATTCGTAATTTAGGAAAAAAATTGTTATACAAGGTCAATACTTTTTTTTTTAAATATTAAATATTACAGTTAAAGTAAAGGTAAATTAAATTAAGGGTACAATATATCATTATCCAATTTCAGTGACTTAATTTGTTTTTTGAATTGTTCATATTTCAATTTTTTTTTTTTTTTTTTATTATTAAAAACATACAACGAAGTTGCACTCCCATGAGTTATCAAAACTCATTAAGGGATCGCCAATTGGTACTTTTGAGAAGTTAAACCCAACTCAACCCAATATGTAGACACAATTTATGAATAAAAAATTTACAAAACATTTCACAGAAGCAACATACAGATACAAACATATGAAGAATCACTTTACAAATATTTCACAGAAACATGTCTTATAACATTTTATGAATTTGTATAACTCATTGACTCATTTGATTTATGTACTTTGGGTTTCAAAAAGTTAAAATAAAGTTTCCTCCATGATGGACTAATGAGATGGACTAAGAAATGCATAGATAAAACAAAATCAGGAAAATACAATATAAGGTACGGGCTCAAAAATATACAGACCTAATACAAGATGTTTACATACAAATACATGACGAGATTTAAGTAAGGTATAAACCGCGCCCATCATACAATAAGTTTAGTATTTGAAGATAATTAGGGCTATCAGAACAGAGTTTGTACCTACTTATGACTCGTTTTCCAAATAACATTTGAAAAAATATGTTTTCAATATATCATTTCGAGATTTGTTAGAGGCATATACCTGTCTCAAATTTTCAGGCAGTTTGTTATAGTTAGTGTAGGCAATGTATTCTAATGATTTCAGTCCGAACTTTGTTGAGTGTATTTTTGATATGTGTAGTTTGTTGTGTTGTCGTGTATTATATTGGTGAACGTCGTTGTTATAGTTCAGTTTTATATTTGTGTGGGTGTTGCACTGAATAATATTTAAAATGGTGTTTGTTATCTCAAAGCTAGGAACAATCTTAAATGGCAATACAAGTGCGTGACGGTAAATATCTTTAACAGGTGTATCCCAAGGCAAGCCAAAAATGTTTCAGTTACACTAATTTTGTTTTTAGATAATAATATATTGTACCATCTTACACCTAGATACAGATAGTGGTGCTGAGCCGTGGTAGTTCTAAGCATAGGGATGGCTATTAAGCCATTCGTTTTAAATCTATTGCTTATGCTATCAGTGGGGTGAATTTTTTTAATAAAGTACTCTTTATAAATTTGATATAAGGCGTTTCTCTTATACAATTCTGTGATGGATGGTACATTAAATTCTCGAAATATCTCTAGAGTAGGGAAGTCGTATGGTTTCCTAAGGATGATTTTTATAATTATTCTTTGAATTATGATTATAGGTTGTAAGGAAGCTTTAAAGGCCCCTCCCCACCCAATAATGCCGTACTGTAATAAGGACTGAATCAATGCAAAATATACAATTTTTATGGTCTTCTTGTTTAAAATATTTCGTATATTATAGAATACATAGATAAGTTTTCTTATTCTTTCCACAGTGAGATTGATATGATCTTTCCATTTAACATTTTTATCTATTAAGATTCCAAGATATTTTATACTAGATTTGTGATTTAGCTTAGCGCAGTCCGTATTACATGTACCGTCATTTGCACAATTTTTAGAATGAATTGTTATGTTAATTAAATTATTTGGCACATCTTCTTGCAGAGAGAATGGAATATAATATGTTTTTTCTGTGTTGAGTGATAATAGATTATTATCGAACCATTTTTTTATAACCTTCATGTCTTGATTGGCTGCATTGGTAATATCATTCCACGTCTTTTTTTCGATAATTATTACAGTGTCGTCAGCAAAAGATATAAGTTTTCCATTTAGTGATAATTTAAACATTTGGTTTACGTATATTATAAATAAAATTGGTCCAATAACAGTCCCTTGGGGAATCCCAAATTCTAATGTTTCATCTATACTTAGTGAGTTATTTAATTTTACTTTTTGACTTCTTTGAGTTAGAAAGCTTTGTAGCCAATACCTAACCTTACCAATAATACCGATATCGTTTAATTTATTAATTAGTTTTTTATGGGAGATACTATCAAAAGCCTTGCGTAAATCAATAAAAATGCCAAGGCATTTGTTTTTTTTATCTTATGCATTATATATAGTTGAGGTTAGTTCAGCAATGGCATCATGAGTGCCTAGTTTCTCTCTAAATCCAAATTGGCTAGGACTAAGTATTTTATTTTTATCAATGTAGTACATGAGTTGCTTTTTTACGATCTTTTCAAAAATTTTTGCAATGTTTGAGACTAGAGATATAGGTCGATAATTTGATATTTCCTCAGGGCTGCCTGATTTAAAAATGGGTGTTACGATTGATTTTTTATAAATGGAAGGGAATATTCCACTATTCAAACTAATATTTATAATGTGTGTAATTGGAATGCTTAAAAAATTGTTGTATTTTTTCAATATTTCTACTGTGACTCCATCAAATCCTGGTGCAGATCCACCTTTTAATTCATTTATTATATTTTTTATGTCATTTGTTGTTACTGGTTGGAAAACTGACAGATTATTTTGTTTAAGGCAATCCTTCTCGATATCATCTATTTTATAATTTTCATCGATCCGTTTAGCTAAATTTTGACCGACGTTAGCGAAATATTTGTTGAAGGTATTAGCACATTTTGTCGGTTCCCTTATGGCATCAACAGAGTTTTTTCCGATATAAATTTTTTTAATTAGATTTTTTTTGTTTTTTCGACTATTTATTTCATTTATCGTTTTCCAAATGTGTTTTACATTTTGTTTAGCCAGGTCAATTTCATTTTTGTAATAGTTTTCTTTAGTTGTTTTTATTAAAGAGGTTAATTTGTTCCTATATTTTTTGTAATATGTAAATATTTTTTTATCTAAAGGAAATTTCTTTGTCAGGTGATATAACTCTTCTTTTTTTCTAATAGATACGACTAAGCCATGTGAAATCCATGGTTTTATTTTTTTGAATTTTGCTTTAATATGAATAGTTTTAATATCAGTCGATGCAGTAATATAATTGCAGAGAATATTATCAAAAATATTTGCGCTTGTTTCAGAACATGTAGATTCTAATACGGGTCGCCACGTTTCCGTACTCATTTTTATACTTAATTTATTAAGGTTTAATGACTTTTTTGTAAAAACACTACTTTCTGAAATTTTGTGTTTATTATTAAGTTGTTGTATAGAGATACAAGTGTGATGATCAGTAATATTATTTCACATCTTCTTCCCCTCCCTACTACCTTCAGCCTCACAACATACTCCATTTGGTGATGCCATAGTCCCACTGGCACCAGACGGTTGGGAACTGTTGAGACTCTTGTGTGGTATTCAGCTAAAAAAGTTATTTTTTTATCGAAGGAAGCAAATACTTTGTGGTGTGACATTATATATTAAATGAAAAAAAAACACTTTGTAAAACACCACTTTATTTGAATTAATAATTACTTAACAGCCAACCAGGTTTCGCTTAGCTCAAGCTTCATCAGGGCTATTATATTAACTAAGTTATTAATTCAAATAAAGTGGTGTTTTACAAAGTGTGTTTTTTCATTTAATATAAAAAAGTTATATTATAGGAACGGTTTTTTTGCTAAGTCAACCGCACAAATAAGTATGCTCCGTCTGAAATTCAGAATAATTGTTAAAAAAAATATTTGTACAGCGGATTTCCACTTAGGACGCCTGCAGAAATAAGTAAATAGACTTTGGTTGTACGGCTGTATTTCCTCTTTGCATACTTGAAGAAATAATCTTTTTTAGGGGACCAACTCTCCGAGAGATCAATTGGCGGCGGATAAAAATCGGCCGATATGTTAAGCACTTGCACACTGCTTACTAACAACGTATGCAAGAATACTGGAGGTCTAGACTTGTTCAAAATAAATAAATGTAGCTTCGTTTAGTAAAAAAAAATTGGAATCTTGCGAGAGTCTTGGAGGAGTGACCATCTGTTACTTATACCAGGGCGGGTAAGTGGTGGATAACCTCCAATGTCCGGCGATCAACTGTCCGGGGGATCAATTTTCGGCGAGCCAACTGTCATCGGATCAATTGTCATGAAACCGTTTAAAATATACCGCTCTTCTGAAGTGCCAATTATTTTTCCCCATAAATCTCGTTTTGCAAAACGCCCATCGGTTGTCAAATCCTTTGATTTTTAATTACAAAATTCCGAACACGATAAATCATCTTCTTTCAATATTTCCCATTCATCTGACCAATTACAGCAAAAGCGGGCTAAAGTGGGCAGTGTGGGCACATTGGCATTCAAAATCAATAGATAGACCCTTGCTGTATAAAAACATATTGCCTCTAAACACTGAACAGAAAATATCTAGAATTGTAATCTGTACTGATTTGTAAGAAGATTATCGTTAGTTCACATAAGAGCTTTCGATTTTTAGGCCGCGGAGAGGCCAGTGATTTATTTATTAACAAAAGTGTATAAGTATACAATACTTACAAGTCACTGTTAATACAAGCATAAGAAACTACTGTGAATAATTTTTTTTTTAAAAGTGACATTTGACCGTAATATGACATCGGAAAGTATAAAATGAAATAGTAGCTCTAGAAAGATATAAAGATAAGAGTACAAAACTTATTTGGGATGTGTGTATGGGTAACACTGAGTATGGATATGGGTAACCTATCCTTGGCATCCATCCATAGGGAACCATTTAATTAATTATATTGCAGGGATGCCCGGGTTCATGGGGTGAGATGTTACGCATCTTGGCGGCTGATGCTTCAGCCCACCAACTGCGTGGCTGAGAACGGCAGAGACTGGTCCAGGGAGACATTTTGACCTCTCCTGAGGACTCACCCCAGTGGAAGGAATATGTCCATACGTCACTCCTGGATTCACTGACCCCGAGATTCCTGCACACCCCTCACACCTTTTTCCTTCCCAGAACTTCTTCTCCTTTCTTTCCTAAAAATTCCCTCCACACGGCATCACCAAAGATAGGAAAAAAATCCCCTTAGGGCCTCCTGTGTGGAGCTAATGTAAATATATTCATATATATTACAGAGCGTTAAGGGGCGTACTTGACTTACTTTAAACTAATGATTCCTGACATTATATACATGAAGTAAAAAATTTGAACATAATTTTGGTCTCCGGTGACATTTTTGATGTTTTTTCATCTAAAAAAACATAAAAAAGTAGTTGCTGGACAATAAGAGTAAGAGGTTGGGCGGTTACTCGGCGGAGTGACATCGTTCGTCCATTCTAGGCGGAGTTATATTCGACTTCGAACTAAAGGTGTATACAACATTTTCAATGTTGAAATATTCCTAAAGCCTGATAGAAGTACCTAAGGGCTGAACAATTATTTGTGGGTATTACAAGTTAGGTAGTTAGTTATCTCTCAGTATTTCGATAATCAATGAATCGCAAAACCCAATTATTATTTTGTAAGAACCCTTCAGGTATAGGTACTGAGAATTTCGTGATTATAATTATTATTCAAACCTGAATCAAAAAAATATTCACCAAATATGGATTCGCTAATGAACCATTATCGGAAATTAATTGTGGAATAATATACATTGTAACTTATGTTTCGCTACATCAGATGTTGATCGTGACTTTCCTCTTACTTTGAAGGATAAGGGTGCAAAATTTCATCAATATAGAATTAAATTTGGAATACCTTCTCTGGGTATTGTTTTCTTTCGACATATTTTATTTTCGTTCCGCTATTATTGTAATTACTTACATTATATTGATACTGTTTTCTTTTTCTTTTTTCAATACTTCTTTTATTTTCAAAGGGTTTCATCGACTACTATACTCCGCTTTTATCTCTATTTTTATGTTACCTATTTCAGAAGAATTATTCCACGTACTGCTTCTTCTATTTCTCTTTTGTATTATGTTAATGTATGTACTTGCATACTGCTTACTAACCCCGTATGCATGGACGTTCGAGGGTCTAAAGTCGTTCAAATAAATATAGCTTCGTTCAGTAAAAATAGAGTTTTGACGTGTGCGGTGAAGGACGAAACCCAAATATATTCAAATACAAAAGAGATATGCTTTGATGTCCGCGCGACTGTCGCCGAACTACGACTTAATCAGCGTAGTTTGCATACAAAAAGAATTTGTTCATTTTCTTGATTTTTTGAAGGTTTGCATTATTATTGGTTAACAATATAGTTTGAATACGGAAATAATTCGTTCATTTAGTTTAGCGTTCGTTTAGTTTATTCGTTAATTATTCGTTCATTTAGTTTATTCGTCAATTGGTAAACAACACCAGCGACATCCGGAAGCGCAGTCTCACGTGGTAAAAACGGCAGATAGCACATCTCCTTATATTTCAATATCTTTGAGGAAACTATACGTTTCCTTCGTGCCGTTGGGAAAGTAATGGGGTCCCCTCTAAAATTAAAATTATTAATTTGCATAAAAATCAAATCCACGCTGCCCGCCCCCCACAAGCACACATAGAATATCCTTTGCGTAAATATAAGTAGATAGATAGAAGATAGGTTTTATCTAAACAATTTGGGAGGCGCGCTGGCCCCTCATGTCTACCCCAGGTCACCGCAATTGGTTCGCCACATTTGCTGACATAGCGGGGGTGCCGGGTTTATGTAGTGGTCTTGGCGGCGGACGTGTATGCCCACCAAGTGTGTGGCAGGTCGGATCAGGAGAAACTGGTAACTTCACACATAATCCCCAAAGATGATATAGGCCCTGAGGAAAATTACTGTCTATATCTGATTTCGAAAAACCCGGGCGACGCGACGCAGGGAACTTCAGCTCGTAGAGTGATAATCGAACAGTATTATTACCGTAGCGTATGCGTGGTTGAATTTCAGAACCCAGCTACAAGTGCATGTCGGACGCCACGCCATACGCGCCTCGCCACAAATAACATTTGTGTACATGGAATCTCACACAAAAGTACTATTAGGTATAATTTGGTTTCGAATTCAAGAATTCGAAACTGTGTTACTCTTTAAGGCAAATGACTGGAAAACACTTATCACCAAAGCAGAACTTGGTTTAAATATTACTAAAAAATGGCTCGACTCTAACATATTAACTTTAAATATAGAAAAAACGAAATTCATAACTTTTAGCATAAACTCAAGAGGCCAACCATCCAATAACATCCATCTTAAAATACATTCTTGTCAATCAACACACACCCTATGCGATTGTCCCCCAATTACACAAACGGAAAATATTAAATATCTGGGCATATACTTCGACCGTTATATAAAATGGGATAGACATATAGATTCAGTAATAGGAAAAATAAGCATGTTAGTTGATTTACTTCTTTAAAAACGTGAGAAATATTCTAAACATATATGATATAAAAAAGATATACCTCGCACTAGCACAATACTTAATGGAATACGGCATTATTGCCTGGGGCTGTGCCATTAAAAAATACATAAATACACTGTTTAAAGCTCAGAAAACCCTAATAAAAGTAATACTTAAATTACCAATACTAACACCCACTTCAATCATATTCGAAAAATTCCCAGTGCTGAAAATTCAAAAATTATATTCCAAACAAATACTAACTTTCCTTTACAAGAACTTAAACACATTTAATACTTCACAAAATTCTCGCAATACTAGAACAAGAGTGCATGTCTTGTTCTAGTATTGCGACCAACTACACCAACTACAAATACCAAAAACAAACACATCCTTTGGACAAAGACACTACAGATACCAGGCTATTAAACTATACAATTCACTTCCAACACAATATAAAACAACTAATATTATTGAATACAAAAAAAACATATGGAACTGGCTACAATCCTTTTAACTTTTAACTTTTAATTTATAATTTTGTCGTATAGAAGTCGATTTTATATTTTAATTTTATTGTTTCTGTATAATTTGATTTTTTATTGTTTCTTTTTTATATTAACTAAGACTACTGTTTGTTTTTGTTTTACTACTTACATTTTATAATTTATAATTTACAGCTGTAAAATGTCCTTTACTACTTACATTTTATAATTTACTGAATATAATAATTTGTTAGTATTAATATTAATAATAATATGATATAATTTATAGAATAATTTACTGTAATTTACTATGTACTTACATTTTATAATTTACAACTGAAAAATGTCCTCTACAATACAGGTGAACTCCTAGTGTGGAGGACAATATACTATACCTTTGTAATGTAAAAATACTAAGAATAAATAAATAAATAAAAAAATAATAATCGCATATGGACGTTTCTTCCCTAGGTATAAGTACTACGGATTTATAGAATTTAAGTATCTTTCCGGATATGGAGAGATTACATATATGGCGTCATTGCCTGTCACGTTTCCTTTAACTCGGTGACTAGCTACCGTTGGATCAAAGTGGACCCGAGGAATTGGCATTCAATTTTTGGAACAAGTTCTTATCGGATTTGTAAAATTGTTACCTAAACTCAAACTGGGCAAAGCCGCTCACAGGGCCTAGAAGCAAAAACCTGCGTGGCGGGTTTTTAACTGCTAGTAGATATTATTCTGTCTTCTGCAGCGTTTCACCAGTAGTACAAGCATAAATAATAAATATGATAATTGAATTAATCCTACCCGCCGCGGCCGACCTTTTCTCATTCAGGATTATTTGGTTAGTTAATAAATAATAACATTACGTTTCGTACGCAATAAGATAAAACACACTGAAGAGATAAACCGATAGACATCTATTGTGGGCGGTTCCATGCCAACTCAGAATCAAGTCAACTCAACATCTCTGAAAAGTCATCATAATATGTGATTTATTTTTAAATAGCCCATAACCCTAACCTAACGTAAATTATTAAACCAAATTTTGAAGTGAAACTTCTTTAGCCCCGTTGTGATTTGAAATTCGGATGAAACCGAAATGACGCATTACAGCACCTATGAAGCACCAAAGACCGCTTTGATTATGATATCACTTTTCAAAGACTCCTATTGACTGAGATATGAAACGGTTTGGAGTAAATTTTTCAGTTGTAAATTCTTGTGTACCTACCTAAAAACTGGATATAGTTTTAAGGTGAAAATATTTGTTAAGAATTTTAAAAAGTTTTTTTTTGTTTCACTTAATTGTGCCATGTCTTTTTCGGGCGTCCTCGTCTTCTTCAATTCCACGTCGTACATTCACCTTTCATCCCTTTATTCGTTCAATAAGTATTTACGCCACATTTTATTTTATTTTATTTTTATTTAAGTACATAAAACAGGCAATTATGCCCAAAAAATTACATACATGGATGATTTAAATTACAACAAAAGTAGTATTAAAAATAATTTGTTACTCTTAAATATGCAAATAATAGTTAAATGTAGAATACAAAAGAATCACCAACAATTTATTATTGGCACCTGGATTTAGTAGGTACAATATTTCACGTCTTTGAATAAAGGGCTTCATCACAATATCAGCTTTATATGATTGATGGTAAAATATGTTTTTTGAAGTGTTTGAATGGGTTATTAAAAATGTCAATTTCATTATTAGAACGGTGTATAGTGTTAAAATGTCTTAATGTTCGTGGTAAAGGGGAGAAATATCCTGTATTTGTGTGGTAGGTAGATATATGGAAAATATCTTGCAACCTCCTTGTTGAATTTCTTGATGGTGTGTTGATGTTAATTTGGGATAAAATGTTTGGTGTATCAACTGATCCATGTATAATTTTGTGCAGAAGCAATAAATCGGAAAGTTTCCGTCTTCCTGTCAGAGAGTGTAGTTTATAGTGAAGAATTCGGTCATTATACGTTTCAAATTGATCAGATAAACCTTCGCGATATGCAATAACACGGGTTAATTTTCTTTGTATGGATTCGATTCTATAATTGTGAATCTCATAGTTGGGAGACCAAATAGTGGATCCGTATTCGAGAATACTTCGCACAATTGATTTATATAATGTTAATGTTAATTCTGCACTTTTAAAGCAATTTGTGATTCTAAGAGTTAATCCTAATATTTGTGATGCACTTTTTGAAATTGTATCTACATGTTTATTGAAGCTAAGTGAAGAGTCAAATATCACGCCTAAGTCTTTAATTGAAGTTATGTTTGATAAAACGATATTGTTAATGTTATATGTGTTTGAAAATTTGTTTCTGTTCTTTGTGAAGGAAATTACAGCACATTTGTTATTATTAAAATACAAATCATTTACGGCCTTATTAAAAAACCCCGTGAAAAATTTATTCAATTGACAAACGGCCGCGGATGTGAAAACAATTTCTAATTAAAAATTGTTCTTGGAAAAAAATACACGCCGTTTACACAGCCTGGGGGGATAGTTTATCTCTGTTTTAGGGATGATGTCTGAACGAAATTTGGAATTTTCCAAAGTATTTTGAATGTTCTATATATTTCTTATTTTTGAAGGTGCCGTAAAAACAAATACCATTTTTAAAAACTGAATAAAATTTCCTTTTAGATTTGTGTATTTGAAATACACTTTAGTTTTAAGAAACTGCCATATTTTAAGATTTAAACACGGAAAAAAATGTAAAATAATTTCTTACCAAAACATTTTTGATGAAAGTGTACAGAAATATTAAAAAAAAAAAAAATTTTAAAAATACAGACCTTTTATATAATGAATTTGAAATGAAACTGTCACCTCACTTTTTCCTCGTGCATACAATAAAAAAATGATAAAAAATTTCAAAGTTTTTTTTAATGCCAAAAAAATAACCTTAAAAATATCGGTCAGTGGTTGAGTGGGCATAGCGCTTGGGTCCCACCCGGGCGTCGCATGTTCAATTCCTCGGCTGGCTAAGTCCTCCATCACAACACAAGCAACATTTTCGGCTTTCTGTGGTGGTAGTAGGAGATTTTCAAACATTGTTGGGTTATTCGTAACCCGGGAATGTTTGTCTTTCTTTTTAAAATTTTAAAAATTAAAAAAAAAAAAAAATCTCTGACATTTCAACAAATTTCTTGCACCACTAAAGATGTTAATTTCTTTGATAAGTATACCAACACGTGAATTTGATATTAATATTTAAAAAAAACACCACTTTTAAGAAATTCTCATAAAATAAAGATTTAAAAACGGAAATTTGAACTTTTATGTAACCCAAAACAATATTTTGACAGTTCAACTTTAAAGTACTGTTTGTTGTGCAATAACTTAATAAAACTAATGTAAAACCACATAAATAACACGGCAAATATATTAATTACATGAATAGAAGAGTGAATCGGTCGCTATAATAGAAATCATTCAGTAAAATCTCAATATTTACTAGAAATATTCCCGCCACATAAAAACTAAACTGCTATTCTTTGCGCGGGCAAGATAGTGCAAATGTGAAGGCGCGACGCTATCACCATCTAGCGGCTATGAATGAAAACAAAAAAAAATTGTATATAAAATTTGAAAAATTGCAGTGTTGCCAAATTTAAACGTGTTTTAGAGTGAAATTCTTTTTTAGTAATATTTCGTGTTTTAGTGTAAATGTGTTGTATCCATGATACTACAAAAACACAGGTAATCGGTCGTGCTGTGGTTTTTTTTTAGTAAGGCCGTTAGTGTGCACCATTCGTGTAGTGATGATAGATCTTTTTGCAAATCGATGCAATCTTCCAGAGATTTGATTTTTTTGTACAGTTTTAGGTCGTCGGCAAACAGGAGATATTTTGAAAATTTTATTCTTAAAACTATATCGTTAATAAAAATTAAAAATAGCAGGGGTCCAAGATATCCACCAACTAGAGTTACTTCAAAAACTAAGACTTGTATTGATCACATTATGGTCAAGTCAAAAGATAATCCTCAAGGTGCTGTATTCAGGACCAGCATCACAGACCATTTCGCTACAATATTGAGATATCCTAAATCTATAATAACCAAATCAAAAAAAATTGACGTAAAGCTTAAACTAACTGTGGATAATGACCTGCTAAATTCAAGACTGAAAGAAGAAACATGGAATACCGTTTTATCTGAAAATGATGTCAATATAGCAGCTGATAATTTTATAAAATGCCTAAAATTACACATTGAAAATTGCTCATCTACAAAGAGAATCCATAGTAATAAAAATTACTTGAAACCATGGATAACTTCTGGAATTGTGGACTGCCTCATAAAACGTGACAAATTACATAAGAGTTGTCGCAAAGAACCAAATAATATTGAACTATTTGCATATTATAAAAGATATAGAAATTGGTGTTCTAAAATTGTAAAAACGACCAAACAGT
Organism: Limnephilus lunatus; assembly: GCA_917563855.2. Taxonomy (NCBI): domain Eukaryota; kingdom Metazoa; phylum Arthropoda; class Insecta; order Trichoptera; family Limnephilidae; genus Limnephilus; species Limnephilus lunatus. Next base: position 42,771,068 of record OU830603.1, on the reverse strand, counting down.
CATATTATAAAAAGAAGCTTCATGAAGTTAAAGGAAACATAAAGCAAGAATGGAAAATAATAAAACAAGCATTGGATATGCAAAAGGAATCGGTGTCGATAAATAAATTGAAAATAAATAATAACATTGTTTCTATAAATGATAATCCAACGCTCATCACTAACCATGTTAATGGTTTTTTTAGTGATATAGGTCAAAATTTTGCTAATCTTTTGTGCAGTGTAAATAAAACCAGTGAAGAATGTTTAATCAATAATTGCAATCCAACACAATCTATGCAAAATGCCTGTTTTGAATTCAATCCAACAAATTGTAATGAAGTTCTAAAGGTGATTAATGAGCTAAAATCAGGTTTTTCGAGTGGAAATGACAGTATAAGTGCAATGGTCTACAAACAAAATGCTTCTGAGCTAGTTATACCTATTACACACATTGTAAATGTTAGCTTTGAGAATGGCTTGTTCCCCAATCACTGCAAAAATGCCAAAATTATTCCTTTATTTAAAGGAGGAGATAACTTAGATGTCAATAACTATCGACCTATATCCCTGCTAAACACCTTATCAAAAATTATAGAGAAGTTAGCTAAAATTAGGTTGATGTCTTATGTAAAAAGATATGAAATTCTCTCAGATAATCAGTTTGGCTTCCGAGAGAACATGGGAACTAGTGATGCTGCATTAAAAATGATCACCACAGTCATAGAAGCTCTCGATACTGGCAATAAAGCAATGGCTGTCTTCTTGGACTTGTCTAAGGCATTTGATACCGTATCCCACGGTTTACTATTGAAAAAACTCAGTTCAATGGGTATTGTTAATAAAGCTTTAGATTGGTTCAGAACTTATCTTGAAAATAGAACACAAAGAGTCATGATTAATGATCATATTAGTTCAAACAAATCAATTGTATATGGTGTTCCTCAGGGCAGTGTTCTGGGTCCAATTTTATTTTTGTTATATATTAATGACCTTTGTAAACTGCAATTTTCTGGTTCTTCAATTGTATTTGCAGATGACACTGTTTTAGTGTTTTCTGGTGATACTTGGGATGAAACGTATGCTAAGTGCGAGACAGGATTAAGGGCAGTCAAAAATTGGCTTGATCAAAACTTGTTAACCTTAAACATGAACAAAACTAAATATATTACCTTTAGTATTTCTTCTGTAAATCAACCATCTTTGGACCGCTCTTTAAAAATACATTGTTGCATGCAGAAGTGTAATTGTCAATCTTTGGAAAGAGTAGACAATATCAAATATCTTGGTTTAGTTATTGATAAACATTTAAAATGGAACAATCATATTGCTATATTAACAAACAAAATAAGAAAGCTAGCCTATATCTTCAAGACTCTAAGAAATATATTGGACAAAGTTACACTAAAAACTGTTTATTATGCTCTTGTTCAATCAATACTTTCATATAACGTTATTTGTTGGGGTTCTTGTCACAAGACTACTCTAGAGCCTTTAAATATTGCACAAAAATTAATTTTAAAAATAATGTTCAAGAAAAGTTTTATGTATTCATCACAGTTATTATATAGCGAAAGCAAAATTATGACAATAAGGCAATTATACATAATACATGCTCTCTGTAAATTTTTCAACAACATTATCACTGCTAAAAGATCTCAACAAGTACGCAACACTAGATTGGGCTCTTCTTTAATGTATCAGCCAGTATATACCAAAACATCCTTTGGACAAAGAAGTTTTTCATATAAAGCTCCGTTGCTTTATAATATGCTCAATGAAAAAATAAAAACTATTTGTACATCACATTTATTCAAGAAAATGGTCAAAACATGTATACTAACTGAGAGTGATGGTTTTGGATTACCCATGTTGTCGCTTATATCATAAATCACTATGGAATTAAGCTATATTTGATAAAATCCATATTTAATTACTCTGTATGTACTTAACTTATTTATTGTTATGTACTTTTTAATTTGCTTATTGTTATAAGTATTTACTTACTATTTTCTACTTCTTTCGTACCATAATTTACTTACTATACAATATTATAATTGTTTATTAGTATTTACTCATAATTATTATGTACTTTATTTACTTATGTTTATTTACTTATTATTATTAAATTGATTAAATTATTAAATTGTTTATTATTGTTTACTCATAATTATATTATATTATATTATTTGTTTAATTTATTTATATCTACATATTTACTTAATATATTATATTTATTTCATAAACTTTATAAATTTATTACATAATTGTTTATTATTCTTTATTTTTTGTTAATAATTTAATACTACTGTGGTATGATCACCCTCTTATTGCATCTGGTAAGCCACAACAGGTACCTTGTATTTACATATTTAATATTTAGTTTACAGTATAATGTTATTTTTGTCAACAATGAGCATACTGCCCAGCTGTAATAATTATTAATTAGTAATGTTTAAATAACTGTACTCAGTGCTTCTTTTGTAGGTTTATTATTATATTTCTTTTAAGTTTAGGTATATGTATGTTTCTTTTTTTTTTAAATTACTTTATTGTAAAACTGCATATCTCGTTACAGGAATCCCCTAGTGAGATGTGCAGCTTATGTTTTCATGTATTTCTTATTTTTTTTCAATAAATAAATAAATAAATAAAGATGAGAGCCCCGCGGAATTCCCGAAGTTACAGTAAAAAGGTCAGCTGAGTATCCTCCTACCACTACTTGTAGTTTTCTTTCAGTAATGTAACTCTCAAACCACTTCAGAGTATTTCCACTAATGCCAAACATTTCTAGCTTCTTGATAAGTAGTGCTTGATTTAACTGGTCAAATGCTTTACAAAAATCAGTGTAGATAGCATCTACTTGTATTCACTACTTGTACTTGTACTCATTTTACCACACTTAAGTATTTCATTCACTTGATCGTGCCATGTCTTCCTCGGGCTTACTCCATTTTGTCGTTCATCACTTATGCCTCATTTTATCACAAATAATTATTTCATTCATGTTTTCTATTCACATGTGCATTACCCAAACTCACAAATAATTACCAAAGTTGCCTCTAAAATCGTGAAAAATCATTGTCTAATAGCCTCTACTACACTTCATAATTTAAGATGAAGCCATGCGAAATAATTCAGAATCATACAAAATCATGTGTTTTTTGTTTTGAAAATTTGATCGCTAGAATGATGCTTCAATTAAATACTGCGTGTAGAACACATCTTGGCCTTTCAAAATATAGATATTTTTTTCCAATGGCTTAAAAGAGGCGTTACCCAACTGCGAATTTCATCCTTATGCCATCTGCAGAAGGGCTGATAGCGCATCGTTTAGTTGCATTTAGTCTCCTCCCACTCTCCCAGACGCGGAGATGTGTGGACATCTTTAGACTCCACGTCGCTTGGTTCCGTGGAATCGATTTTAAATTTCATTGTTATTATAATAAACAATGCGTAAAACAGGAGTTAATGTATTTTACAGGCCTTTACGAAATCAACCTATGAAAAACAACTCTCAAATGCCTTCCACAACCTTTCCAAAAAATTTTTCTCAAGTATTTTAAATCCCTCCCAAAAAAGGCGTGGATTCCGTTGTCGAATTTCTCCAGGACTAATAGAACACCTTAAAACAGATGTAAATAAAATGCTTCTGAGCACTACCACCTACTAGGTATTTGCTACTTAGATAAAAAAATAATTCATTTTTGGTAGGTATTTTGACCTCAAATCAAAAAATCTTTTCTATATGAAGTAGGCCGTACAGCTGTTCCTCTTAATTAGCCCAGTTTCGCGACTATTTCCTGTACCACGGAAAGCGATGGTGTTGTTACAGTAGTTAGGTATGGGTTGGCAATACACTGACCCGCAACAAAAGTGATCACCGCTAAAAATGTATCTCGAGTAGGTAAATATATAAAATTGTGATCAACGATTTAACTGCAAATACGTATGGTTGATTTCGCTGAAAATTATCAGTAATGAATACTTGATTAGTTAACTATAACATTCAAGACCCAGAGTTGCTAAATAAGATTCAATTTAATCTCCACACGCTCCCCTGTCCTGTTCAAAGTAGATTAATCCAAAAAAAAACTGTAAACAAAATACTTACTTGAATAGAATATGCAATAATTACAATAAAGTGGATATATTCATTCGCGACTTTAACAAATGCAAAACAGTCTATAAAAGATAACCTAACTTTTTTGTTGTTTATGCATATAACTAGCGACTTCCCGTAATGCGTTGGAATGCCACTAATAAAGAAATTGTTTCTCCCTTCCCATCCCCTCACGCGTTCCCGATTATTATTAGATCTATAAATAAAAATAAATTTAATTCAATTCTGTCCGAAAACAAACGGTGGGTAAAAATTCATTAAGGCTATTTTTTTTAAGAAAGACACACATCCCGGGTTGCGAATTACAAATAACCCAATAATGTTTGAAAATCTCCTACTACCACTGCAGAAAGCCGAAAATGTTGCTTGTGTTGTGATGGAGGACGTAGCCAGCCGAGGAATCGAACATGCGACGCCCCGGTGGGACCCAAGCGCTATGCTCACTCAACCACTGACCGGTACTTCATAAATGATTAAAAAAACTTTTCTGATGTATTTTCATGTGGTTGTAACAATCGTGGTTTTAAAGAAGGTATTTCGAAAGTGTCAGACATTTCCTATACTTAATATAGCAATACAGATACTATACTTAAAATACGATGACATGCGGAAGATTTTTTTTGTTTGATTTTGTGGAAGAAAATTTAGAAAAAAAGTTATCAAAAATGACATCTGAGGCCAAAATTTCATTTCCATTTTTTAATCCAAATAATGCCAGGAATTACTGGTGAAAGTAAAACAAGTACGTCCCTTAACACTCCGTATTTAAATATATCAAACTTGAATGGTATAAGTAAGTGATACCTAAATCTAGTTTTTATGGTTGCGTGCTTGCAGTGTTCTCCAGTGTATAAAACGTATATGGTTTAGGTTAACAACTAGTAGTGCCTGGTAATTCGACCATTGGCCATCAGCCTAGAAATGTCACTCAATCCATCACCTGGCGGAAACACATTTGTCCGCCAGAAACGCGCTACAAACATGTCCATTTATCACTCTAGCCACCAAGCTTTTCTACTAGGGGCAGTCAAAAAGTTATGCCTATTTTTTTCCTTTAATTATCGAGATATAAAAAAATGCCATTGCATGGGTTGAAAACTACACTATTGACGATTAATTTGTTAACTAACTAACTAACCATCACGCCGTTTCCCCGCAGGGGTAGGCAGAGAGGACGGACCGCCAAACAACTCGGTCTTAGCACTCACTCCTTGCCTCGTTCACATTCATACACCGTCTCATACATGCTCTTCTATTATTCTGACTCCTGACATGGCCCGACTCAAGTGTCTGATTCACTTGGTCGTGCCATGTCTTTCTCGGGCGTCCCCGACTTCGTCTAACATTCACATTTGCGTCATATGTTCTCCTTACACTCCTTTCCTCGTTCACTCTCTCTACATGCCCGAACCATCGGAGTGTTAGTTTCTTGATCTTACTCATTACGCTTACATCAGCCTTGCATTCTTTGCGGATCTCCGCGTTTCTCTCACGATCATACACGGTTTTACCACACATACGCCTGACGTTACTTAATTTGTTACTTTTAAATATATCCATTTATATATATCTCCATCAATTTCCACAGCTTTGGCCCGTCTTTTAATAAGAGCATGTATCACATGTTGTAAAAAGCAAGGACACATCCAGAACCCTATCGCCATAACTTTCCCGGCCAATCATACAATTTTGTTTTTTTTTTTGCCCTTGGTGAGTTTGTGTGATGCGATTCCATTGACTGCCTCTTTGATGCAGTATCAAAAAATGAATCCATATTTCGTTTCCGATCACATTCTTTTCCAGAAACTAAGCGTTGCAAGCTGCAAGTATTGTGAGGCTATTGTTTTTTCTTGTTTCTTTACTGCCCGTCAACTTTCTTGGTACCCACCTTGCACAAACTTTTATTGAATATTCAGTTTCGAATAATCGTCATCACACTGCCTTTACTAAAGAATGCGACATCCGTAATTATCCGGGGTCACCACGAATGATGTCATCAACTCGCTCAAAGTTGCGTGCAGTCACTTTTTCGTCAGCCAGCTTTTCGTCAACCAGCGGTGTTTGTCCTTCAGCTTTGTTACAGTGACGAGCCCACCGTCTAGCAGTGCTGACGTCTACTGTTGCATCATGGTACACATTTTTTAGTATTTCATGAATGCGAATGGGCGTTTCACCTTCTACAGTGAAGAATTAATCACAGAATGCTGTCTAATACGAACATTGGCCATTTTGCAAGCGATAGCAGTGCTGCCACCTGTTGATTTTTTTTAAATTTTTTTATTTATTATTTATTGAGTTAGTTTATACTACATGAATATAAACTAATAAGCACAATGTAACATTTCATTTGATAAATTTAAATATTTTTACAGTAAGCATAACATTTCTTTTTAAATACATTCATTCTTTCTTCATTCTTCATACTTTCAGGCATTTCATCATACATCTTTAGTCCTCTATACATTAGGCAGTTCTGTGATTTTGATTTCTTCATTTGTGGCAATCGAACTCTGTTTATATTTCTTGTTTCATAATTATGTACGTCTCTATTAAAAACAATTTCATCCTTAAAGTATTTTGGCATTTGGTTTTTCATAATTTTATGCATAAAAATTAATACATTAAATAGTAGTCTTTTTTTTATTGGAATCCAATTTAGCTCCTCTCTCATTTTATTAATCCTTGCGTATTTGCCTTTTCCCAGTATACATCTCATAGCTCTGTTCTGTATAACTTCTATTTTGTTTAAATTTCCTTCATTGGCCAAATATAACATTGTAGAGCAGTAATCCAAATGTGGAGCAACAATAGTTTTATAAATGAGCTCCGTAGTGTTTCTATTTAATTTATGTCTTAGTCTTCTAAGAAAATTTACCTTTTTTGACACCTTTTTAAGCACACATTCAAAGTTTGCTGTGAAAGTCAGTTTTGAATCAAGTGTTACACCCAGGTATTTGATTTCATTTCCTTTACAATTTTTTCACCATTAATTGTCAAATGTAACCCTGTGTTACGTTTTTTATTGCCTATTTCCATATATTTTGTTTTGTTTACGTTCAGTTTCAATTTGTTTAATATCAGCCATTTTGATATATTTTGTAGGTCTTCGTTTATTTTGTTGATGCAAAAAATTACTATTGCAACAAATTGTAGAAGAAGGTTTTTTAAGGAATTGCACCAAATTCAAAATTTTCGCTTAACTAACTTTATTTTTTAAATACAAAAAAATAGGATGCATTACTTCTTGACTGCCCAAGTACTTATATGAACCTTATAAGTCCTGGACAGAGCATTTATTAGTGCGATTTTGTATGAATCACATTGAAGCTAGATCTAGGGTGACAGGAAATTGCCTAGCAGCCATCTTATATGACAATCGTTTGGTATTTTATTTTTTTATATGAATACCGCACAAGAGTCCCAACTGCTCCCGTCTGAAGTCAGTGAGACTATGGCATCCCCAATTGAGGTATTTTGTGAGGCTGAAGGTAGTGGGGAGGGGAAGGAGATAGGGAAAAGAAAGGTGGGGAAGTACCTGGCTATTCAGATTTGGTCACCAAACACGGCTAATGCCATTTCAAGCAACGTTTCAATTCTGAATGGTGGTCTTACACCAGGGCGATACTGAGAGTATCTTCCACTCTGGAACGTGCCGCAAATAAAACATATATTATTTTAAATGAATAAATTGTGAAATAAAACAAATTAATCAAATAAAATTTATTTGCCACGCCGGGATTCAATCCCGCGACCTTCGGTGTGCGAGTCAAGAGCCTTACCCCTGGTCTACGCCGGCCGTTAGCTCCTCACAGGAGGCACTGGTAAAAATAATTCCCATTAAGATAAAGCCATACTAAATAATGCAAAATCATACAAAATCGTATGTTTTAGTTTTGAAAATCGCTTAGAAGTATTATAGATGCTTCAATTAAATACTGCATGTAGAACATACCTTGGCCCTTAAAAATATCGGTCATTTTTTTCAATAAGTCTTTTAATAAGCTTAGAAAAAAATAAAGTATTAGGTCTATAAAAAACATTTTTAACTGAAAACTCTCCTACTTATAAACACTTTTTCGGAAATGGTTTTATTGCATAATGTGGTAAATTCAGTTTCTTATATAATTATCGCGAAAAAAAATGATATTTACGCCCGAACCTCACAAAATAAAATATAATATGCATTTTTGCGTTGGTATTTTTGACATCACGGCGACAATACGGCAGTCGACGAATTTGTTATTTCAAAGTGAACCTTATACCGTCCACCGAAGAATGACTGGCAGCCGCCCCCCTGTCTTCCGTCATTACTCCTCCGAACGGAGCGGAGAGCAGTCGTGTTATGCTCCGCGCCGCTTATTTTCGTGAAATCAATTTAAAAATTCCGTTTTATTGCAATAAGCAATGCATAAAAAAGGAATTAATGTTTTTTACAGGCCTTTACGAAATCAACATGTAAAATAAAAATCTCAAATATCTTTTCCAACCTTTCCAAAAGCTTTTTCTCAAGTATTTTTAAACTCCTCCCATAAAAGGGCGTGAATTCCGATTTCGGTTTTTTCCTGTACTAGTGGATCGCCTTAAGGCCTGTGTTATCTTTGTTTCCATGCCAACTGAGAATCAAGTCAACTCAACACCTCTTTGAAAGGTCATTAAAATGTACATGAATTTTTTTTTAAATAGCCTATAACTTAACCAAACGTAACCTATTTAACCAATTTAATAATTATATTTTTTCATCACTTTTAATGTCATTTAAAAGGAAGTGTTGAGTTCATATCATTCTGAGTTGTCCGGTTACCACTATCTTTGATAGGGTCTCTCTTAGGATCTTTTTAGGAAAGAAGGAAAGATAAGAAGTTATGGGAATGAAAAGGTATGAGGGGTGGTAGGAATCTGGGAGTTAGTGTACCCAGGAGTGACGCTCAGTCGCTAGTGAGAGCTAAACATACATAGTCGAACAACAAAGCACAAGAATCTTTATCTTTACATAGTATAAAATTAAGTCGCTCCAGCGACGTATTTTCATGCAGTTTTCACCAACAGATAGAGTAATTCATAAGTAAGGTTTTTAGGTATATTATTTGTCAAGGTTTTGTGTAAATTGATTGACATATATAAATAAAGGGAGCGGGCTGGCAAGCGGGCAGCGAGTAGCGAGCAGTGGGCAGCGGGCAGAGGGTAGAGGGCGGTGTGGATTTGATTTAACAGAAGGCGTTGGTAATAAAGGTTGGGTAAAAAAGGTTATGTAATATGGCTTCCAGATACGTTAGCAATTTATTGTAATGCGATCGTCCCAGTGTGGCGATTGAATAAATGCTGCCAGCACCAAAAATTACATTACTAATAGTTACTATAGAGTTTTCACACCAACGAAGTATTAAATTCGTAAGTGAAAACTGTTGGGCGCACAGTTTACATCACGAACCATCCCTTAGATAGGATTTGTCATGTAATTTCAACATCCTTCAACAGATGTCGTTAGTATAGTTAGTTATACTATTCATGGGGTGAGGTTTGTCTAGGTCTTGGAAGCAGATGACCAGATGCCAGATGGCCCCTTAAACCATGTTTCTTCCCAAAACTCTACTCTCCTTCCTTTCCTTAAAAAACCCTCCACACAGCAACCCCAAATATGATATAGGCCCTGATGGAAATTATTTTCTTCAGGGCCTCCTGTGTGGAGCTCATGTAAAAAAAAATACGAAGTGTTATGGTGTCTCAACAGATTTCAGTTAAGTAGTAGGTACCTCAGAAAAGTATCATCTATCGTCGTTAGTGTCTAATGTACGAACGGTCACGGTAATAGCCGAAGGCATTTTGACAGACGGCTGGGTTTCATCAGTGTCGCGAGCCTAGCCACAGAATATCTTAAGGCGCCCCGCTCAAAAAGAAGATGGAGAGATATGTAATTACTAATTACCAATGTTGGAGAGAGTGCGCTAATATTTAAAACGGTAAAATTGAAGGGAAAATTGTGAAAATGTTTAATAAAACAAGAATCGTTTAAAATACAGCAAAAATCTTTTGGGAGGGCTGTCTAAAACAACATTTAAATTAACACTGTAAATTTTTTCATTCATATATCTTGTAAAATAACTGAATTAGACGTAAAAATAAAAATTTTCTGGGCATATTCTGTGATTTTTTCTATCGAGGGAATTTCATATAATTTGCGCTTTGGAGGGAATGTAAGTGTAGATATTATCTTAAAAAAATAACGTATTTTTTTAAGAGCTTAAAAACTACAAATGTTTAAGAGGGGATATGTAAGAAATCGATAGAAATTCGGGTAACGGCGGCTTAAAGCCTCTTATAAAAAGGACGTCCGGTCCAGTTAAATTAAATTCATTGTAAACAATACGATAACGTAAATAAAGCAACTTGTAATCTCAACCTCGATTTTATTTTGGAGTTTCCCCGAACACTATTTAGCAATCTTAATCACTGGAATCAAAGTACACAACATTTATGTACCTGTAAATAATATATTTTATTCTTCTACAATAGAATCAAGTGCCGATTCAGATCGCTAAATGAGATTTCCTCAATAAAATCGACCAACCGCCCACCGGTGGGAGATGGCTTTGGTAGATGGTATATTGTGAGGTCCTAATTTATTCCAACATTTTAAGCGATTTGGGGAAAAAATAAGACTCGAAAGAATAAAGAAGAGAGAAAATTTCCCGAAATCCACAGTCAATAAGTTTTTATAGAATTTTACAGTGTTGAGCTTTATTTTCATACTATTGTGTGTTACACATATGCATCAATAGATACATACATATTTATTTCCTTTTTTTAATAATATGAATTCCGTACAAAAGTCCCAACTGCTTCCAACCGTCTGATGCCAGTGAGACTATGGCATCACCAATTGGTATGTTATGTGGCTGAAGGTAGTAGGGAGGGGAAGCACCTGGGGAAAAGGAAGGTGAAAAAGTATCAGGGTATTTAGATCTGGTCACGAAACACGGCCAACGTCAATTCATGCAATGTTTAAATTCTGAATAGTGGTCTTGCACCAGAGCGATTCTGAGAGTATCGTCAACTCTGGCACGTTCCGCAAATACACCTTTTATTATTTTTAATTATTTATGTAACGCCCAGTGGGCTTTTACATGTTTGATAAAAATACATTACATTTTTACTTTTTTTTAACAATAATACCGCACAAGAGTCCCAACTGCTCCCGTCTCGAGCCAGTGAGATAGAAGGTAGTGGGGAGGGGAAGAGATGGGGAAGAATAAGGTGGGGAACCTGGCTATTTAGATCTGGTCACCAAACACGGCTAAAGTCATTTCAAGCATCGTTTCAATTCTGAATGGTGGTCTTACACCAGGGCGTACCTTGAGTATCTCCCACTCTAGGAACATATGCATAATACATACATACATACATTTATGTACACATAATTATAAAGCTAGACACACAGCAAAGCCATTTGGTTCCGAGCCATTTGGCAGAATCCATTTGGACATGGTCCAAATTAGAAGGTCACAAACAGCCGAGCTAAGCCAGTTTAATCTGTTTCCATTGATGCCAAGCCGCGAAAATGAAAATCAGGAGGTCATCAAATATTTACAGGGGCTAGTTATCAGTTATGATGGGTAGAGAATTTCAGATGGAAAATTTTCCCCAAAATATTGAAAACGCCACCTGTTTTCGTGGACACGTCTTCAATTTTTGTGTTTACAAGTTTTCAATGTAAGCGTGATGTGTAAGATTAAGAAAGGGACTCTCCGATGGTTTGGGCATGTAGAGCGAATGAACGAGGAAAGGAGTGTAAGGAGAATATATGATGCAAATGTGAATGGTAGAAGAAGTCGGGGACGCCCGAGGAAGACATGGCACGACCAAGTGAATCAGATACTTGAGTCGGGCCATGTGAAGAGTCGGAATAATAGAAGAGCATGTATGAGACGATGTATGAATGTGAACGAGGCAAAGCGTGTGTGCCAAGATCGAGTTGTGTGGCGGTCCGTCCTCTCTGCCTACCCCTGCGGAGAAACGGCGTGATGGTTAGTTAGTTAGTTAGTCTTCAATTTTTTCCCGAGATTGATGAAATTTTGCACACTTCAAAATAAGAGGAAGGTCACTATCTGCATGAGATTTAGAAAAACCCATCCCATTTTTCCACGCCTTTTGCCTTTTATTAACGCCGGGTGCTTCTGTATTTAAATAAGTTTATGTTAAAATATTACATTACTAGCTTTTGCCCCCGGCTTCGCTCGCTTATTCGCCCCCCCCCCCCCCCCCTCTCCCCCCGCACTACCGCTCCGCCTCCCCCAATCAATCAACAATCAAATACGCTCCGTTTCGCATTCATAATATTAGTATAGCTGTTGGCTTAGGTCAAAATGTAGATTAGTACCTATTTTATATTTGTATCTACCTATATTAAATATTCATATTAGAACACTCATATTTGAATTTTCGCTATCAAAGAAATCTCCATAGTAACGTAAACAAATAATAAAATGACAGCTTATGTCAAACATTTACTTAGCAACACGCTTTGCCAATAAACATATAATAAATAATTTCATAATGCCGTAGCTAATTCATAACGCCAGAGCTTACCAATATATTACTACCTATGTTACTCGCAAATAATGTAGCTTTCGATTAGTGAAAGAATTTTTATATTCCATTCGGTATTTATTGCGTGAAAGAGTAAGGACCATCCATACAAACTTTCGCATTTATAATATTAGTAAGATAAATATAATATTACATTATGCAGATGCCTAATTTATCGCTTGTCTGAATTTTCACCCAACTGTTTCAAATATTGAAAATGACATTTTTATTTAAAAAAAAATAGTTGCAAACAGTTGAGCGTCATTAATTTCATGCACCGCTAATCACCGATATCGGTATTTTTTATTTTTAAATTATAATCGTTTATTATATACTAGCTGGTTCCCGGTATGCGTTGCTATGCCATTCAAAGAAATAAATTGTTTCTGCCTGCAAGTCCTTTCCTGTGCGTCTCCGTTCCCTTCCACCTTCCCCGCCTTCCTCCACCCTCGCCACTTTCCGCTTCGCATACCCCACCTCCCCCGTTCCCCTTCCCCCTGCCTTTCCTCCCTGCCGCTAAAATGTATGAAATACACACATTTTCATTTATTCAAATTTCATAACGAGAGCTTACCATTATATGTATATAGCTTATATTATATTCTAATGTATTATTGTATCTGAGCTATATTATTGTAAAGTTTGATTAAAATCTATTCAGTAGTTTTTGCGTGAAAGAGTAACAAACACACATCCATTCAAACTTTCGCGTTTTTAAAAAAAAGGTTAATAGTTTAATATTATCGACATCTATTGACTTTTCTGGAAGTCCAGGAAGAATATTTATTTTAATTTTTAACTCAATGAGTAAAACCTCAAAAAATATATTATTATAAAAGAAAGTCCAAAAAAACGTGCGGCTCGCAAAAACTCAGAAACGAGTCCCGATACGAACAAGGAAGTTATATGGTGTGGTAGATATCTATCCCCCCTCCAGGATGACGGTTCCCGTTTTTCCCTAAATGGCGTGCTTTTAAAGATATAAGGGTTGGAAGTTTCGCCCTATTTAAATTTCTAGGATAGTTTTCCGGAAAGTTCTAGAAGGCCCCATAGAGCTCTGGAAAAATAAAGTTCTGGAAGGAGTGGCGGAGTATGTCGTGGAATGTTCGGGAATAGGGAATCGGGAACATCATTGCGGAACATTCCAGAATACTCTCGAATGTTGTCCTGTTGTCCTCGAATGAAGCCGGGTAACCCAGCTAGTAATTAATTAAATGAACACAATATTAGCGAAACGCAATCGAAAATCTGGAGACGGAGATATCAGAAAATGTATTTGTTCAGATATTTCTAGTTAAATAAGTGAAATTTTTTTTTTTTAATAAAAACTCTAAAAAAACACTAACTAAAGTTCATAAGTTTAAGAAATTTGGGAGGCGAGTGTGGGTATTCCCGATACCAACACTTCTGCCGTAGATCAGCCCAAGTGGCTTGCTACGTTTGGTGACTTAGTAGGAGTGACCGGGTGAGGTGTGCTCAGGTCTTGACGGCGGATGAAATGGAAGAGGCTGGTTTGCGGAGACATTATGACCTCTGTAGCTGGTCTTGCCCCGCAGCGGGAGGAACGGATTCATACATCCGTCACTCCTGAACACAATGATCCCTAGATTTCTACCCACCCCTTATACCTTTTTCCTTCCCATAACTTCCTCTCCTTCCGTTCTGTCGCATCACTGATCATTGTCTATGGTCTCCATAATAAAATGTCTAATGTCAAATGTCAAAGTCTCAAATATAAATCTAGTCATTGAGTGTTTTCCTTAAATCATCCAAGTCAAAAAATAAATAATACACTTTCATTAAAAATACCCTCCACACAGCATCCTCAAAGATGTCAAGGGCCCTGAGGAAAATAATTTTCCGCATGGTTTACTGTGTGGGGTTAATGTAAAAAAAAACTGCTCCTTTTCTTTAATGGCGATGGCGAAAATTGGTTTACTGATAATGTACTACATCGGATGTTAGATTCGCACTCGTACAGCTGAGAAAATTATTTCTAGGCTTAGGGGATGAAAACGTCGGTTTTATTAGGGGATATATTAGGTACTGGAACTGAATAAGCCTCGGGACTAGGGGATGATCGGAATTGGATATTATATGGATTTCTCTGGGGGAGGCAAGGTGTTTTTTGTTACGATGAAGTATGAATCATTTCTCATTGAATTACAACCATAATGATGGGATTTCGTGAAAAGGCGGTGAAGCCTACATTAAATATACTATGTAATAGATGTATCACTGCGAATATGGGTGCATTATTGCTTACAGCATGTTTCAAACTTATTACTTCAGGTCCGAAAAGAAAATTTAAAAAAAAATCATTTTGTGCAATTCACACGCGGTAGAAGTAAAACCTTCAGAAAAATAAAGTAGACAAGAGTGGGGAGACTACGAAGCACCGCACAAAGAGGAAACCGATAAGCTACGAATCACCGAACAAAGAGAAAACCGATTATACTATCTCATTCTCTCGCAGGCTAAATCCTATAGATCAGTGATTCTCAAACTCTTGTAACCCATGGACCCGACACAGCACAATGTAGGGGGCGGAATGGGATATGGGTTAGGGTAGGACGGCAAATTTACCACAACAGAGGGGGCGAAATGGGATCCCATCCCATTACGCCCCTCCCCCAACGTAACTTCCATATGAATAAAAATTTGTCAAAACCTAATTTTTATTTTTCATGGACTCCCTGATTGTTCATGGGGACCCCTGGGGGTCCGTACGGACCACTTTGAGAACCACTGCTATAGATATATGTGTTTGTCTCTTTTTAGTGTCGCTATTTTTCTTTTCATCGAGTTTCAAATTACAACGGTGCTTAAGAAGTTTTCACTTCAAAAATGAGAAAAGATTCACTTTAACCATTCCGATCCATAAGATTTTTTTAACGATAATATAACATTACCAGACATATGTATGACGTATGGTGCGTACCTGACTTAATAATATCAAATGTACCTATTATTAATTTCAGTTGTCTGTGCGTTCGTTTGTCCCGCGTGAAATCTATTTTAACTTAACTTAAATTGGCTGTGAATTTAGGTGTCTTTTCAATTCAGCCAACCGAAATAGTAGGTACTTACATATCTATTTTGTTATGAAATGTTTTTAACCGAAAATTAATTTATAAATTGGAATATCAAGAATTCCGAGTGGTCTTCGATTTTATCGATCATTAAAATTCGACGATGTTGTCCCTTTTTCGGTAATAATTATGTACATAAGCAAGATAAAGGGCTATTTCTCAGTGACGTTTCGAGAGATCAGATCCGATGAGCCTACAGGAAAGAATCCTCAATTCTAAAGGTTTTTTTTACAGTAAATACCGCACAAGAATCTTAACTGCTCCTGTCTGGAGCCAGTGAGACTTTGGCATCCCCAATTGGGGTATGTTGTGAGGCTGAAATGTAGTGGGGAGGGAAAGGAGGTGGGGAAGAGGAAGGTTGGGAAGTACCTGGCTATTCAGATCTGTTCACCAAACACGGCTAAAACCATTTTCAAGCAACGTTTCAATTCTGAATGGTGGTCTTACACCAGGGCGATACTGATAGTATCTTCCACTCTGGAACGTGTCGCAAATATACTATATATTTTTTTAAATAATTTGTATATAATATAATTTAATATAATATAATATAATATAATATGTAATTTCTTTTGTATCTATAATAAACTGTGGTGGTACCTACATTCGGCATGAATTGAACAGCCCAAAAGGTATTTTCTGAGAAGGCAACACCGATTATGACAAATACGGGTGACTTGCGGTTTACGGCAAGCTCCGAGTTTATTCCCGCTGGAGACTCGCCTTCCGGTGGTCGTTCTGTGTAGCTTTCAATTATTGTAAATTCCTAATTAAATATTGTCGCAAGTAAACTTAAATATATAATGCAATTTTATACAGCCTGATACTAAGTGCTTTTATTTCCCTCCTGTGATAGAGAGTTAAATATCGGAATACCTGGTCGGCAAAGGTAAATATTCGTCGAATTGTCGTCCAGTAAGACACATACGATATAATAATGTCGTCCAGTAAGACACATACGATAAATAAATAAAATAAATGAATTAATTGTGAAATAACACAAATTAATCAAATAAAATTTATTTGCGCACGCCGGGTTCGAATCCGCGACCTCCGGATTGTGAGTCAAGAGTCTTAGCCACTGGACTACGGAGGTCGTCGAAGGTAGTGGGAGGGGAAAGATTAGAGGAAGTAGGATGGTTGGTAAACACCTTGCTCTTCAGATATAGTCACAAAACACGGCTATTTCAATAAACGTTTCGTTTTTGAGTCCGGGTCTTTCAGCAGGGCGATTTTGAGAGTATATATCTACCATATCGTGTTTGTTTTTTTCCACATAAATTATATTCTCAACCACTTATGAAAATGAAAAAAGCATGTTAATTATTTTAATTTTCCAAAATGTTAATGGTTTCCAAACGAATGAATTTCTTGATAAAATGATAATTGGCGCGAAAAACGAGTAATAATTTATGTATTTGGTTTAAAATTGCTGTGATTGATGTAGCCGATGGTTTAACCCCTTCATCAGAGTGTTTTCTAGGAAGCCAGCCAACCCTTCGATCCACTGAACAGAAAAAACTGCTAGATGTTTACTGTGGGCGTGACTGACTGTGTTCACGGTCAAAGCCCAATAATATTTACCCACACTTTCCAATTAAATTCATCAAACATTTTCAAATTTCTCAATTTTATCTTGAACAGTTTCACAAGTTTATGACTTCAGAGTCGAAACCATCAACCGTCGCAAAAAAACTTTGAGTGTCTTGTGATAGAGGTGTTGGTTATCCAATAAATTGTTTTGCGGTGGTACCTTTACCCGCCTCCCAAATTAAGAATGAAGACATTCTGGTAGACCAAGGACAGCATCTCCATCCGACGCCTTTGCTCTAAAGATTGCAATCCGTTGGTTAAGATAATAATTATAATAATATTTGGATGACTTGTATAGCGTCGTTTTTGTGAAAAATCACCTCAACGGCCCTGTACAAATTTATAATACGTTTATACGAGTACATTCTTATTTCTAACCATAAACTAGAAAAATCACTACAACAACTTATGGCTAAAAATTGCATCCATTGGTTCATCGATCACCGATACGAAACTATATGTGCAATGATTTGTGAAAAATGTACTGTACAGGCAGAAAATATATACAAGACCATACTTACCTGGAAGGTCACTAGAGATTAACACTGTTAGTGTTTATTTAGAGAGATTAAGGCACAGTTCGCACGCAGAGGACATAATTGGGAACTATAATATATAATATGTTCTGTAATGAGCGTATTTTGAAAACAAAAGCAAAATTTTATGATACTCTTCGATAGGTATTTTTATTTAAGGGTATGAGAACCCAAAAAGGTAGGTTTTTTAATTTGGACCTACATTCTGTTCGGCTTGTTATCCATCTAAGTTCCGGGGAGAGTTTATTCCAAGCCTTAGGTCCAGACACTCCGAAAGCGCGATCTCCAAATATAGTATTTGGCCTGCGTTTAGGTTCCATTAGTCTGCCTATAGCTGTTGATGTTGTTGATCTAAGTTGATCTAAGGGTTCACTGCTTCGGACCAGTATTTTCTGGGATACATAATTCAAAGATGTAAGATGGTGCCATTTCATTAATTGATTTAAACACTATCCAGCACAATTTGTACTGGATTCTTTCAGAAAACTTGAGCCAGTGAAGATTACGAAGGTGTTCTAAAATGTGTGAATATTATTGACTCCGGTTATGAGTCGAACCGTTGCATTAAACACGGATTGAAGTTTGTCAGTTTGATATTTTGGAAGGCTAGCGTAGACGCCGTTACAATAATCGAGCCGTGAGACTACGTAGGAGTTGATTAGTAGTTTTGTGGCTTCTTTAGATAGATTTCTTCGGACTGACTTGGCGAATCTATGCTTCTGCACAGAATCAAAATTGTCAGTTGATTTAGTAAATAATAAATTTACGGAAAACTTGTGAGGAGATCACACTTCTAGGAATTAAAATCTGTTCAGTGCTTTTACTGGAAATGAGGTTTCAGCCTAATCGTTAAATTATTCAACATGTGGACTGAGAAAATACTTCCAGCGATTTTACTTTTCTAATAAATATCAGAATTATTTATTTATCTTGGTTTTTGATTTTATTTACGCAGCATACTGTAAATTTTCGATTCCACCGCAAGAGGGAGATAGGGGAAGAGAAGTCTCTTTCTCTCTCTCTCATTGTTTCTCTCTTGCATCTCAGAAAATCCATGGAAGATTTTTTTTTACTTAAACTCCACACAGGAGGTTCTGAGGTAAATATTTTCGCTCAGGGCATCTTTGGTGATGCTGTCTGGGGGTCCTTTTGATGAGAGGAAGGAAAGCACTAGGGTCTTAAAGAGATGCATGTTGTCCACAGCCGAGATCAAGTTTCAAGTAGACGTGGAATATTTTAGCCGTGTACGAATGTTTAACGCGCTTTTGGCGTGTTTCCTGAAATCATCCATTACATCTTCCTTTGGAATGTCGGTTAAACAAGGACAACATTCCCTGATACTTGACGTCTGTGCTCCAAAGATTGCAATCCGTTTGTTAAGATAGCGGAATCTATCAAACAAAGCGCGAGTTTTTGCAAAAGGGTTTTTTCGAGTATTTTAGGTACCACCAGAGGTGGCTGCCAAATTCGATATTGGGATGCACTCACGATTTATATAGAGTTACCAGTTGTGTACTATGTGTAGTATCGGTGGGCCCTGTGCAGCATGTCCAACTTCTGAGAGGCTAACTTTAAATTTAATTTTATTATTTCAAAAACATTACAAAATTTTACATTTTAATGCGTTTTTAAAATACATTTGTAAGAGTATTTTTTGAACACGTAGGCCTACAAACTATACAAGGATTATTAGAGTTTGACTTTTAAAACTTCACTAATGCTAAATATGTCGATATCCAAATTAATTCTCTTTAACAGCAAGATTGCTCTCCCGACCGACATGACCATTGGCAAGTTAGTCCAGCAGGCCGGAAGATATAACAGTCTGTGCTGTCGGTGTCAAAGATACCCATCGGGAACATAGAAATGAATGCTTTCCATGATAGCTGAGTTTTCAAATCATCCGCGAATCAATCTGAAGAAATGAGTAGCAATGTGTAAGACCCTTCTGATTCGTAGATAGTTCATTCCGAGCACACCCAAAGGAAAGTCAGTAGGATAGAGCCACGGGTAGTAGCCGTACTCCCTCATATACAGAAATCTCAGAAATTTCTTCTGAATTTCTCTATAACATGAGGGCTTCGATGGGAGCCCCCGTGCCTGAGCTGGTAAGGTTTGATATTTATAACAATTTCATTTTCTATATATTCTATAACCATAACTTTAATATTCTGAAATATCAAAGTTCGCGGAAACGAGTTATTATACAATATTCACATTTTGTGGTTTCTTGAACAAGTTCAAGATATTTACTTACGGCCTTACTAAAAAACCCCGTGAAAATTTTATTCAATTGAAAAACGGCCGCTGATGTGAAAACATTACTAATTAAAAAATTGTTCTTGGAAAAAAATACACACCGTTTGCACAGCCTGGAAGGGTAGTTTATCTCTGTTTTAGTGATGATGTTTGAACAAAATTTGGAATTTTCCAAAGTATTTTGAATGTTCTATTTTTTTTTAAGGTGTTGTAAAAACAAATACCATTTATAAAAACTAGATAAAATTACCTTTTAGATTTTTGTATTTGAAATACACTTTACTTTTGAAAAACTGCTTGATTTTAAGATTTAAACACGGAAAAAAATGTAAAATAATTTCATACCAAAACATTTTTGATGAAAGTGTACAGAAATATATAAAAAATTCAAATTTAAAAATACAGACCTTTTAAATAATGAATTTGGAATGAAACTATGAGCTCACTTTATCCTCGTGCATACAAAAAAAAAATATTACAAAATTTCAAAGTCTTTTTATTGCCAAAAAAATATCTCTGACATTTCAACACATTTCTTGCACCACTAAAGATGTTAATTTCTTTGATAAGTGTACCACGACATGTATTTGATATTAATATTAACAAAAAACACCACTTTTATGAAATTCTCATAAAATAAATATCATTAAATGTAAATATGAATTTTTATGTATCATAAGAAAATTTTTTTGATATTTCAACTTTGAAAGTACAATTATTGTTATTATAACTTCACTAAAACTTATGAAAACCACAAAAATACGGTAAATATATCAATTATATGAATATAAGAGTGAATTAGTCATATTAATAAAAATTACGACCACTTTTGTAATATTACTAAACACATCGCCGTACCCAAAAAATCTTTCGCGGCTTAAAATATGTTTTCATTGTGAACAGCGAATGCGCTGGCGCCCCCATCTAGCGGCTATGAATGAAAACAACAATTTAGTATGAACATTACTAAAAATTGCACTGTTACCAGATTTTAAAACCTGTTTTAGAGTGAAATTCGTTATTAGTAGTATTTCGTGTTTTAGTTTAAATTTGTTTTATTGATGTTGCTGCAAAACCACAGGTTATCGGTCGTGCTGTAGTTTTTTTTAGTAAGGCTATTAGAGTTTTACTCACCGACATCTCGACAGATGGATGATCTATGAAGACTAATTCGGACTCTTCCCCATCCAGAAGAACGCTCACAGATTTTTCTCCAAATTCGTCATCTGCAACAAACAAAACAATAAGAACAAACAATCAGAGTGTGCAAATCACACGCGGTAGAAGTGAAACCATCCGAAAACTAAAGTAGACAAGAGCGGCGAGGCTACGAAGCATCGCACAAAGAGGAGACCGATAGACTACGAAACACCGCACAAAGAGGAGACCGATAGGCTTCTGATCTTACTACTTCTAGCTTACTGATCAGACAATCCAGGTCTGATCTATACTGGATTAAAAAAAAACTGACCTTAACGAAAATGATTGTTGGTTCCAGAAATTATTATGATGTTTTAAAATGTTTCATTAAAATTATAGCAGAATTTTAATTTCGGAGGCGGGTATGGGTACGGCCGACCCGGGAACAATTCATTAGATAACCAACACCTTTGGTGACTTATCAGCAGTGCTAGCGTCCTTGGGCTGATTTTTCACAAAAACAACGCTGTACAAATCTTCAAATTACTATTATTATAATTAGCAGGAATCATGTCGGATATATGGAATGAAGTTTGTCCAGGTCTTGGCGGCAGATGCGTCGGCTCACCAGATGTGAAGCAGACCGGGTGAAACGAGGCCGGTTGAGGGAGACCCTTTAACCTCTCTCGATCCATATCCTTACACCTCAGTGGGAAAGATGGACTTATACGTCACTACTGGATATACCGAACCCCAGAATTCCACCCACACCTCATACCCTTTTATTCCCCAGAACATTTTAACCTTCATTTTCTTAGAAATATCCTCTTCACCGTATCTCCAAAGATGACCTCTTTCCCTGAGGAAAATAATTTTCCTCGGAGCAACGAATATTGGTTTCATAACTTCATAAAAAATATAGATTAATTTATATCCGTTACGTAAACCTTGAAATAAATCTACTTACTCAACCTGTTATGCCAAAATTACAAAAGTACCCGTGAATTTACAACGTGAGAGAAATTACATTTTTTGAACCCCAACCCAATATAATGAAATAGGATACATAAAAATTAAGAAATCAAATTTCGTTACATAAAATTCGTTCACGATAAAGATGGATAAAAAACATCGGTTACGTCTATGTTTTTTTCTGAGAAGCGATATTTATTGTATAAGCAGCTTGTCATTTACGTAAAAATGAGAAAAAAATGGGGAATAAATAATATCTGATTTCAACGCGCTAAAATCAAAATTTTCAAGAAATTTAAATATGTAACTTTGTTTATTCCAATAAATTATTAACTTTAGAGATTCGTCTGCTTCAAATAAGATTTTTCACATGTAAGTGAGATCTATCCTATTACAAAAAGTACATAAAAATCCAATTAGGTAACAATAAAGTAAAGGTAAACAATACAAACACGTTACATAAATAGATAGGCAGGAAAATTGATATAAAAAAATTAAAACAGAAGAATGCAGTTTAATGCAATTGTATTAAAATAATTATATTAAAATTAAATTTATAATACGATGTACGTAGGTCTGCTTACTCCAAAGGAAAAAAAAACATTTTCTTGCATCTCTCTCACACACCGAAACGTGACGTCTCCGTAGATCCCTACAACGCAACTAGTTGTGACGATGATTTTAAAAGATGGAATATAATTAATTATAAGGATAGGTAATATTGAATTGTGAATGAATTCCGAAAATTCGAAAACGTTAAATGTCAATGCGCTGATGGTTCTGTTTTGTTGTTAACCACATAATGCTGCAGCTCTTTCTTACACACTAAATAACAACAGTCGATAAGTAAAATTTTCAAAATTTTAAGCAACACCCAACACAAAAAGAGCTGATAACCTTGAAAAGCCTTAATTGATTTTTTAATAATAATAGGTATTTGGACGGTTTATATAGCGCCGTTTTTGTGAAAAATCACCTCAAGGGCGCTGTACAAACTTACCATACATGCCTAAATCTAGAAAAACTACATGCTAGACAAACAATTAAAAACAACTTATGGCTAAAAGTTGCATACATCAGTTCATTAATCACCGATACGAAAACATATATGCAATGTTTTGACCAATGAACGCGATGCCGCCTAAAAATGAATGAATACAGGACCATGCTTACCTGGGAGTTCGCTTGAAATTAACACTCATTCATGAATTGTAGCTAAGAACCATTTCGATCACGTCAGCTTTCACACAAAAAAAACGCATGATAATCGGTCCATTCGTTTAGGAGCTACATGAGCTACGATGCCATAGACAGACACACAGAAAATCACATTAATAACACCGCTCCTTGCGTCGGGGGTCAAAAATGAGACAAACTGTGAACGTATGTCTGCACCACCCCAAAGAAATATATTAACATTATCATACATCTCCCTCACACGTATTAAGAAAATAAAACGCAATTCCCGTAGCCGTAATAAGATGTATCTGTTTCCTCCAAAGGAAAAAGGTAGTACTTTGGTGGAAACAGACACACGTATTTTGTGTGTCTCATCTTTTGTCTCACCATTACTCAATGTGTATGAAGACTATGAAAGAGCTGCCGCATTGTAGCGATAAGGAACGTATGTTTATTGCCTATTTTAAGCGTCACGGTAAAAGCGCACAATGCAAACAAGCACAAGAGACTAAAGGAAAATACCAAAATAGAATTATTAAAAACACGTATGTAGAAATTATGAAACTTACCCAAACTAGCGTCGTAGGTGTTCATGTATTCCGAGGTCATGAATTGAGACACGAGAGCAGTTTTTCCAACCCCCGAGTCTCCCAACAGCACCACCCTGTATTTCGGTATCTGAAATTAAAACATATTAAATTCAAATAAATAAAAATAAAAAAAGGAATAGGTAGATATAAAAAATATGGACACCCAACAGTAGATCCTCCACGGTATGGCCCCCCGAAATTAAAATTACTACAAAATTGACATAAATTCAGCCAAGTTGATTTTATATATTTTCGAGGTAGCTAGAGTTAAATAATATATTTTAATAAAATAAATAATAAAACGTCCAAATCTCATAGGTCATAGGGTGTTGAATGTTTTGCAGATACGTAGGTACCACTAATGAATTTTGCACAAACTCAGACTTATAATGTGGTACCCTAAACGAATCATTATATTTGGTGTGACTGTTCATTATTTTTAGTCCATTTAGTTGATGGTTTTCTTCTTCAAACACACACATTTATTTGTAGCACCATTTTGATCAAAATTAATAAAATACCACTTTTATTGTTTAAAAAAATCAAAGTGTTTCATATGCTTCATGTTTTACTTAAAACTAATTATATCTTCAGGGTTTACCTAAAACTAATTACAACAATAGACTTAAAGATGACAATGGAAGGGCAGGAGTGGGAAAGGGGGGGAGGGGTCAGCAGGGCGCAATTTACAAAGGGAACAAATTTAATAACGGGACATGTGCAAAATAGGTACATGCTTTGCTGTAATTAAACGATTATCATGAAACGACATGATTAAACTCATCTGCCGCGTCTGTCTTTCTGTTCGCGATAAACTCAAAAACTACTGAACGGATTTTCATCAATAGATAGAGTGATTCATGAGGAAGGTGTAGGTAAATAATTTGTCAAGATTTTGTATAAATTGGTTGAAATATGTAATAATTAAAGGAGAATGTCTGTATGTGATGGACGAGCGGGCTTGCAAGCGGGCGGCGTGGATTTGATTTGTATGCAAATTAACACATGGCAGTGTGAGTACTTTGTATAAAGGTTGGGTAACCATCTGGTAGATGGCGTTGTATTTCGTTAGCCACTGCAACGCGTGGCCAGGTAAGCTAGTTGATAATATTTAAACAGTAAGATTTCAAGTTTGTCTTAAATCTAAAAGGATACCATTAACATTATAGTACCTATAGCAATTTTATTCAACTATTAAAATCAAAAGTATGGTTCGTCTCCAATAAATGATCAACAAACTCCGACAAAATATGACTTCATCTTAATACAACATTAAATGTTTCCCTGGAATATATCGCCAACAGTCCTACGAAGCAAAAATAAAATTAAGGGTCTTTCAATCGGCACGGGATTGGTCTCACGACTATAATCATTTCTCCAATATCTCCAGATTGTAAGAAATCGTCCTTATTGGCGGTTCTGTTCATTCCCGGAGAAGATAAAAGGCAATATGTACCATCTATACTTTTTCTTTCTTTTATAGAAAACTACCGTCACCACTTCACGTAAAACCACATAGAAAGGATTGAGAAAGTGCAAAACCGATTTCAACGATACTTTGATTTTTGGAGCTATCATCCTCATCTGAGCCACGAAGAGTCATCCGCGTTTTTTACGATATCGTCTTTGGAAAGTCGAAGAAAAAAAGCTACCTCTATGATAGATTGGCTGGAATTACTAGAAAGAATTCAACAAAGAGTGCCCATCAAACAAACCAGACAAAACCACGCATTATACATTCCTCAATGCAACACTAACTCTTAACAAAATACATTCATTCACCGCGCTTCACACATCTTTAACATGACATACAGTAAATTCGACTTATTTAACACAGTACCTAACATTCTCAAACCTAAAATGAATAAATAACATTTCACATACATACTACTGTTTACACAGAATAGATCCATATCTTTCCCAATATGTAGTCCAGCGGTAAGGCTCTCGACTCGCACACCGAAGGTCGCGGGATCGAATCCCGGCGTGGCAAATAAATTTTATTTGATTAATTTGTGTTATTTCACAATTTATACATTTAAAATAATATATAGTATATTTGCGGAACGTTCCAGAGTGGAAGATACTCTCAGTATCGCCCTGGTGTAAGATCACCATTCAGAATTGAAACGTTGCTTAAAATGCCATTAGCCATGTTTGGTGACCAGTTACTTCAGGTACTTTCCCACCTCTTCCCTATCTCATTCCCCTCCCCACTACCTTCAGCCTCACAACATACCCCGATTGGGGATGCCATAGTCTCACTGGCTTCAGACGGGAGCAGTTGGGACTCTTGTGCGGTATTCATATAAAAATTTTAAAAATCCACATAACCTAATTTAACTATTTTTCTTTATGCCTACTAACTAAATAATTTAATATACGTCAGTGAAAACCTATTATTGGTTAAATATTTACACATATTTCATCAAACATTATTTATAATTGTTAATGTTAGTTTTCCAAATAAAATAAAATAAAATCTTTAAGAGGAAGTCACAAGCCAAAAATGTGTATTTATTTAATAAATATTTTTTTTAATTGCTCCACACAGCAATTGGCCAAACAAGGAGCGTCTAACCCTACCGTTACCCTCGAAAACCATGTTCCCCTATCTGATATTTTTTCCATCCTCAAAAATAGATCCCGCAATGCTTGGACAGAGTATTGGAATATTGCTCGTCAATCCAAGGGTGCCTGCTACGCCTCAATACAAAGGATTATCCCACCAAAACCGTGGTTTCAAAAATTCCCCCATTTTTCCAAAAAAGAAATTTCCTCACTTATTCGAATGAGAATCGGACATTGTTCCGTTCCTTCTCACCTTTTTAAAACTCACATCCTTGAATCCCCAGACTGAACGTTCTGTGGTCTAGATGTGGGAACTTTAGATCACATATTTTGGGTTGTCCCTCTCTAAATAAATATCCTCTTTTCTATCAAGCGTTATCTAAAATTGCCTCCCCTCCATTCAATATCTCATCTCTTCTAAGTCTGAACTCTACTCCAATGTAATTCTTAAATTTGCTCATATAAATAAAATTAATATGTAAATGCACCTTTCCTTTCTCTGTAATTTTAAATGATGGCCTAGAACACCCTTGAAGGGTGAAAGCCAGAAATAATTGAAAAAAAAATTCACAAGCCAAACATGTGTATTTTTTAATATATTTTTTTTTAATTGCTCCACACAGGAGATCATGAGAGAAAAAATCAGAGTGTGCAAATCACACGCGGTAGAAGTGAAACTAGAAAGTCGCAGATATAAAAGTCGCTTTCTTTTTCTTTGCCTGTTGATTTTGAAGTAGTTTGAAGATTTGATTTTACAAAATTAAAAATGTTTTTTTTTGGATTTGGTAGGAATCGAACCTCCGTTCGCTGGATGTCTCTGGCCGCTGAGATTTGTCAAGCCGCTATGCTATCGGAGGCTCGCGCGTAGCCGTGAATTTATCACATTATATTAGAACCGAGGACCCGTCAAATAACACATGTTAGCGACGCACTTCCGTTTTATCCGAAATTCAAATCACAACGGGGCTAAAGAAGTTTCACTTCAAAAATCCTTCAGGGAATATGTTATCTTTGGGGATGCTGTGTGGAGGGTCTTTTACGGACGTATAAATTCATCCCTTTCAAGATGAGGCACACCATGAACGTAGGTCTGTTTCCTCCAAAGTACTAAATTTTTCCATTTGATAAAACAGGACGTACGTGCATTGTGTGTCTCACCTTTTGTCTCACCTTTATTTAATGAGAAAGAAAGAGCTGCAGCATCTCTTGTTTTGTTTTTGAATATTTATTTAGATGAATGCAATTTTTTTTTCATACATCTAGTAAGAGAATATATACAAATACAATTTAAAGATACAGTTACATTTTTACAAATACATTTTAAGAGGGAAAAAAAAAGATTACAAAAATAAAAATACATTTTGAGGAAACAGATAACTATGTGACAATAATATTGGTAAGATTGTTATAAATCAAAAAACATTCTTCACATATATTGCACACATCATTCGAAAAGTGCTAAGACTTGAGGCTTCTTTTACGGCATTTGGCAGGCTGTTAAAAAGTTTTTGTCCTTTATAAAACGCGCTATTTTGTGTGCACGAAAGTTTAGTTTTGGGAAGCCTAAAGTCTCCGCGTCTTCTCATAAACATCTCAGAAACATAATGTTACTCTTCAGATAATTTGGTAGCATATTATTTTTCAGTTTGTAAATCATTGTTAATGCATTATATGTTATATATTGTTTTGTCGTCATCATATATAGATTTTGTAACATAATTTTGACTCTAGTAAACATATTGTATTTTAAAATCGTCCTCATCCCCTTATTTTGTATAACCTGTAGTTTATTATTTTGGGCTTCGTTACATATAGAATAAAACACTAGAACAATAATTCAAATGCGGAGTTACAATAGAATTGTAAACAATGCGCGTGATGAGTTACAATGGGTATACTTGGTCGAAGGTTACAATAGAATTGTAAACAATCTCTGTGATGAGAAACGTATGTTTATTGCCTTTTTATACAAGGGGAAAAACTAAAACCGCCTAATATCTGTGATTGTAACTCTGGTTCAACGAATTCGGATTTGTTTAGAATTTAAGTGTCATTTTGAAAATTGTAACTGATAATATTTGGCTCATTTGCATAGATAGGCAAGGGCGCCGATGTCAAAATTTCAGACTATTCCGTAATTTTTCATGTGTCTACAACATATCTTGTATATTTTCCAACAGACTTAGCTGCCCATCCAAAGTGAGACAACTTGATGAGAAAATTACCCATAAAAAAATCATTTAAATTATTCACGACGCGTACAAAAATATATTTTACGTCACTTAACGCGCGGGAGCGTGGGCATAGGATGCTAAATTGCTGTTTAAAATTCGTTTTAATATTAATACATTTTGTTCGGCCGAGGGGTATAAAGCTCCTGATAAATTATCACAAAGCATTTTGTAAGACTTTTTTCCTATCTTTTGCCTCGTGTCTGAACTTTCGATGAGGTGATTTTTTATTTTTTTCAAACAGCACAGAAAGAATTTCCTTCAGGCCTGTCATATTTGAGGATGCTGTGTGAAGGGTTTTTTTATGGAAAGGAAGGAGAAGAAGTTCTGATAAGGAAAATGTTATGACGGGTGGGTAGGAGTCTAGGGGTCAATGCGTCTAGGAGTGACGGACGTATGAATCGATCCCTTCAACTGCGGTGAGAGGTCTAGGTTTGGTTAGGTTGGCTCAACCAATCTATATCGATCCGGCCCGCCATGTAGTACGTGGGCTAATGCATTGGCTTTCAAGACCTAGACAAACCCTACCCTCGCCTATAGCAGGGGTATTAATTATCCAATAAATGGTTCCCAAGGCG
This sequence comes from Limnephilus lunatus, assembly GCA_917563855.2. Lineage (NCBI taxonomy): Eukaryota > Metazoa > Arthropoda > Insecta > Trichoptera > Limnephilidae > Limnephilus > Limnephilus lunatus. The sequence continues at coordinate 42,741,643 of OU830603.1, read as the reverse complement.
GCACGACCATATCCTAAAAAGTGGCCCTTCCAAAAAGGAGATGCCCTACGTAGATAGCATTCGAAATCGGGCCGCTAACAATGACACTCCTTATGTCGCTTGTGATAAGGTATTCCCGCTTAAAACCAGCCGCCCGTATTGATTTATGCAAGAAAAAAAAAATCGCTCAAAAGTGTTTTGTTTTAGGTTAAAGGAGATATTGGCACAAATATCTCGTTTAACCCTCGACCCGTAGCGTGGGGTCTTTAGAAGCCCAGCTTTTACAGGAATGCTAATTATGTACATTTTAAATGTTCCCACTAACTCCTTACTTTAGGTAGCTTCCTAAAAGGGTCTATACTTGACTCTAGCGCCGCCAACATTCAGTCTGCGCATGTGCGATGTGAGATACAGACTTGTGTTTGGGAGTAAGGCAAAAAAAAAATCAACAAAATACAATGAAAAACCAAGTTTATATGTTTTTTCATTATATTTTGTTGATTTTTTTTTGTAATAATAATAAATCTGCACCAATCTTAAATAGTTATAAGTTCGATATAAATTAGTTAGATTTTTTTAAAAGTTTTCTATTAAAAAAAGTATGATTAAAAATTACAAAAAAATGTTTCTTGTAGATTTTTAAGCTTTTATATTGAAAATAAATATCTAATTTTTAATATTTCTTTTTATTTCAATCCAGTCATCACCTGACTATAATCGGTTAAAATAAATAAAATGTAAGCTATAACAACAATTTAATCATATTTATTTTTGGGGTCCTCAGTGACCCCGCGCGACACCTCGCGTTAAAAAAAAGACGCGACGGGTGGAGGGTTAACCGAAAAAAGTTTCGTAAATAGCAGATTTTAAAATTTTTATCACCTTTCATACGCCTGCTAAATGATTTTTTCTGGGATTATAAAAAGATTTATCATAAAATTGCTCGATTATTTCCAAAGCCAAGATGTACCAGCAGTATTTAAAGCATCCAAAATATTTCTAAGCGATCAAATTTTCAATACAAAAATACTTGATTTTGATAAATCAAAGCATAATGCAAGGATCGTGATATTTATATAAACTATATGACCTCATAGATAAGGAAAAAACAAGGGAGACGCACCTTTTTTTACACTAACCCCACACTAGGCCCAAAGGAAAATAAATTTCCTCGTGGCCTGAGTTATCTTTATAATGGTGTGTGAAGGGTATTTTTAAGGAAGGAAAGGAAGGAAAAAGTTATGAGGGATGGATAGGAATCTAGGAGTAAGTGTGTGCAGGAGTGACATGAGTATGAGTTCATCACTCCCGTTGCCATGCAGAACACCAGGAGAGACACCAGCTGTAGAGTTCAAAAGGTCTCTGGGGTCGTCCATTAATCACCATAGGCTACCCCCCCCCCCGCCCCCCCCCCCCAAAATCACGTGTATTTTTTTTTGTACAAAGTATAGGACGTTCACCTTTAGAAATCGTGCGTTCAAAGAAAAATAAATACACGTGATACCTCATTTTACCCCCCCCCCCTCGTGATGTTTCGTGATTTTTTTTCAACCCCCTTCCCCCCCCTTTCGAGCCTCACGTGATTAATGGACGACCCCTCTCTAAATGTCTAAATCTTTCGGGCTTGCACCCCATTGGAGTCCATACGTCCTTCCCTCTCGGACTCATTTTCTACCTACCAATCCTACAGAAGACCTTTTTCCTTCCCAGAACATTCTCTTCTTCCCTTTTCTTAAAAATACCACCACACAGCATTCCTAAAGATGACATAAGCTCTGAAGAATATTTTTTTCCTCAGAGCCTCCTGTGTGGAGCTGTTGTAAAAAATGGTTTATATGAAACTAGCAGACCCGGACACACGTTGCTGTGGCTAAAAAACGCCAACAACGCCACGCCATTACCCAACCTCCACACGGCATCCTCAAAGATGACATAGGCCCTGAGGGAAATTATTTTCCTCAGGGCCTCCTGTGTGGAGTTAATGTGAAAAAAAAACCTTTAAAATCAACAAAATCTGCTAAATCAAATCAACACCGCCCGCTTGCCGGCCAGCTCCTTTTATTTAAATATTTCAACCAATTTACACAAAACCTTGATAAATTATGTACCTAAAAACCTTCCTCATGAATCACTATCTATTGGTGAAAACCGCATGAAAATCCGTTGCGTGGTTTAAAAGATCTAAGCGCACAGACAGCACTAGCGAGCTTATTTTATACTATGTAAAGATAGTTAAATATTTAAGTATCTACTTACAAATCTTATGATTTTAGAAGAAATTTTAGGTTTGATTTATATCTATAAAACTACTAAATAAATTTAAAGAAAAATTGAAATTTTTAACATTCTTTGTACAAAGGCGTCTACAAATTTTAATAAACATAATATTTGACTGCGCTCGCTCAAAGGTGACAAATGCCCTGAGGGGATATAAAAAAGCCTCTAAAAAATAAATTTAAAAAAATATCGCGTCAATAATATTACGTTTCTAGTTCGTTCATCGATTTTATAACGCACAGTAAATCACATCCCGTCACAATGAACAGACAAATCCTAGAAGTGTGGTTTATACTGATTTGAATGACAACAGATGTCGCCAACTCACATAAGAACTTTGGACTTCTGGGCCTCAAACAAGCTGATAAAGTGTCAACTGTGTTTATGATCAACAACATGTTTGATTTTTGAATTTTGATTATTTGTCTTCATTTTAATTATTTATAACGCATATTTGTAAATATATTTTAATTGAAGGCACTGCTGAAAATGATTTGTCAATATAATGTTAAAAATAACCATCACCTATGCCATAGTTCATCCCAAGTGATTAGCTACGTTTGGTGACTTAGCATGGGTACCCGGGTTCATGGGGTGAGGTTTGTCCAGGTATTGGCGGTGGATGTGTCTGCCCACCTGCTGCGTAGCGGGCCGGATCGAGAGAGAATGGTTGAAGGAGGCCTTTTGACCTTTCCAGCCGGACTCTCTCGATCCATCGCCTTGCACCGCAGTTGGAAGGATGGATTCTTACGTCCGTCACTACTGGACACTGACCCCCCAGATTCCTACCCACCCCTCATAGCTTTTTCCTCCATAGAACTTCCTATCTCGGAAAGGTCATTAAGAGTGATATTAAAAATATATAATAATATTTTTTAAATATATTTTTCATAGATTTTAAATTTATTTTTCATAGATTTTAAATATATTTTTCATAGATTTTAAATATATTTTTCATAGATTTTAAATATATTTTTCATAGATTTTAAATATATTTTTCATAGATTTTAAATATATTTTTCATAGATTTTAAATATATTTTTCATAGATTTTAATTTATTTTTCATAGATTTTAAATATATTTTTCATAGATTTTAAATTTATTTTTCATAGATTTTAAATATATTTTTCATAGATTTTAAATATATTTTTCATAGATTTTAAATATATTTTTCATAGATTTTAAATATATTTTTCATAGATTTTAAATATATTTTTCATAGATTTTAAATATATTTTTCATAGATTTTAAATATATTTTTTCATAGATTTTATATATATTTTTCATAGATTTTAATGACTTTTCAAAGAGGTGCTTACCGTTGAGTTGACTATATTCCGAGTTAGCATGGAACCGGCATCCCAATTGTGGTATTTTAGAAGGTTGCAGTTAGTGGAAAAAGGAAGGAAATGGAAGAGAGGAAGGTGGAAATGTACCTGACTGACCGTTCAGATCTGGACACCAAACATGGCCAAACCCATTTCAATTAACTTCTGAATTGAATTGTCGTCTTTCACAAGTGGTTTGATTTGATTTAGGTACTTTCCAACCTTCCTCTTCCCCACCTCCTTCCCCTCCCCACTACCTTCAGCCTCACAACATACCCCAATTGGGGATGCCATAGTCTCACTGGCTCCAGACGGGAGCAGTTAAGATTCTTATGCGGTATTCACTGTAAAAAAAAAAAGAAGTGGGATACTAAGTATCTTTAGCTCTTGAATGTACTGCAAATGTACCTACTATTAATTATTTTTAAATATTGATACAAAATAAATCAAATAAAATTTTGTTGAACGCGACAGGATTTGAACCCGCGATCTCCGGATTCGTAGCCAAGTACAACCACTCAATCAGGAAGGCCGTAAAGGTACTTAGTGTTTTGAAAGAATATTGATGTTGCGAATTTATTTCAAAAGAATATCAATAATTTTTTATCAATTTCACCAGAAGTAAGGACAAATAGAGCTTACTTCAGGTACATGGACACGCCCATATCACACTTCTACCGATTTACAACTTCAGTGGCACTACAGCTAGGCTGTTAAGGGCTCGAAAACACTGCTACCGAGGGCGCCACTGGCGAATATAAATTTCGTAATTGATGATGGGGTCATAAAACACAAATGCCTACATCTATAATAATTTATTATCAACGAAAAGAATAGGCGCGAAGTTTTGGAGATTTTTTTATCTTTGTCAGAGACAAGACGCAAAACTTTATAGAGATTGGTTCAATAATCGAGTGGTTCAACGATCGATTGGTTTAAAGATAGAAATGATCAAAGATCGAGTGGTTCAAAGATCGAGCTGTTTAAAGATAAGTAGTTCAAAGATCGAGGAGTTTAACGATTGAAGAGTTTAACGATCGAGTGGTTCAAAGATTGAGTGGTTCAAAGATCAATCGGTTCAAAGATCAAGTGGTTCAAAGAGCAAATGGTTCAAAGTTCAGGTGGTTCAAAGATCGAGGAGTTTAACGATTGAAGAGTTTAACGATCGAGTGGTTCAAAGATTGAGTAATTCAAAAATCAAGCGGTAAAAAAATCAAGTGATTCAAAGATCGAGGAGTTTAACGATTGAAGAGTTTACCGATCGAGTGGTTCAAAGATTGAGTGATTCAAAGATCAAGCGGTACAAAGATCAAGTGGCTCAAAGAGCAAATGGTTCAAAGTTCAAGTGCTCAATGATCGATTGGTTTAAGCGTGCGGGTTCCCACTCAGATATCGTGGACTTAATTTTCTGCTAGCTAAAACCACCATCATTGAACAAGCAATATTTTTTCGCTTATAATGCCGACGCGACGGTACGATAAAATCAAATATTGACAGATTACTTGTGATTGGCAAATGTTTGTCTTAAAAAAACGAATAATTAATCATTTTTACTTGACGTGCTCTTTACAGCAGCTCTGAATTTGTTAAAACATGTTTAACTCACAATTAATGCCATATACGAGATGTGAGTATTTGCTCATTGTCCAATAATACCTCAATTTATCACCATGGAATAAATCATCTGCGCCCTTACTGTACAAAATCCCCACACGTTTCGGGGACATTGCTAATCCGTTCAGTAAGCATACCAAAAATACACTGTACGGGTAGATAAATGGAGCCACGGTGAATACAATCGCAGAATGTACGTAAATGGTAAATATGCTCGGGATTAAATGATTACATTTTATGTATCATTTATTTATTTATTTATTTATATGCATTACGTCTCCGCCAATCCATTTAAATCTGCTTAATTTAATTATTTTGTTGGAAGCCGTTTGGTGCATTGTGCTGCTTAGTCTTGACGTAGCCATTCACGTAAAAAAAGAAAAACTAAAAATACGAAAAAGATTTTTCAAACCTGGGAAACCTCTTCCGCATCAGGTGAAGTTGGAGAGATGGAGTCCACCTGTTGGTATCCAGAACAGCACGAACCGTCAAATGGTGATCTGTCACTCGCCCTGTAAAAAATAAACATTTTTAATCACTAACTTACAGGAAATTTCATAGAAAGTAAGGGTTCCGCGACTTTTTCTTCCACGACAAAATATATCCGACAAAATAATCTCCGACAAAATATCCTACGGAAAAAACATCCCCCAACAAAATATCTACTATAAAAGCTAACCTAACCTAACAATTTAAAAAAATAATACAGAAATCCTGTAAAGACAATAAATTATTGTTATCTGTATTATTTTCGTCCCATTTTACTTTTTTTGAACAATAATATCGTCGCTTAAGTTCTAACATCGCGGAAGTCAAAAATAACAACTTTTCAGGAGAGCAAAAAAACCGTGCCTTTTTATATATCGCGATCATAGTACATATATATTTTTAATGAAAATTTATAAAAGAAAGGTTTTTTAAGATTTTTGTAACGGTTGTTATAAAAAATCATTATATTGTATTGTTTTACAATATATAATATTGTGTACGTTTTTAGATTTTCACGTCCAAAAGTATTTTCGTTATTTGTTATTGCCGTCTGCCGGTTCTGCCAGATATGCCCTGGTGATGGACACTGCAACGCTTTCCAAAACGTTGGCTAAAGGAGGAACACGGCATAACACGGCAAATAACGAAAATAATTAATTGTCTTTACAGGACGTCTATAATATTTTTGTCCACATTTTTTGTTAGGTTAGGTTAGGTGAGGTTATGTAGATATTCTTTTTTATATTTATTTTTGTGCAAGTGTTTTAAACAGTCGTTTCCTGCACTGTATTTATGAGTAGAATTTTGTAAATATTGTTATATATACTTATGTAAAAGCCTAAATAGGCGTAAATAAATAAATAAAAAATAAAAAAATAAATAAAAATAAAAACAACTTTCAAATACCTTCTCCAACCTTTCCAAAAAGTCCGGTTGCCCTCCCCCTCCTCTTCCCCTCCCGCGATCCCCATTCACCTTCCACGCTTTTACATTCCCCCTCCCCTTTCCCGCTTCCCGCGCATCCTACTCTCCCTGCTGCTAAACTAGATATAATACACTATTTTTTTCGGGCGCCACCTATAACAATTTTTTATACAAACTTCATAACGACAGAGCTCACCAGTGTATATAAAAACCCGGACGTGCACACAACAACTCATTCAAGTTTCTTCGCAATCGGATGAATAGTAGATATAATAGAACAGGCCGGATCGAGAGATAATGGTTGAGGGATTCCATTTGACTCTCTCGGAATATCCCTTCCTCTGCAGTGAGAGGGGTGGAGTCATACGTCCGTCAGCCCTGGACACACTGACCCCCAGATTCCTAGCCACTCCTCATACCTTATTTCCGTTCCAGAACTTCCTATCCTAAAAAGACCCTCCACACAGCATCCCCAAAGATGACATAGGCCCTGAGGGAAATAATTCTCCTGTGTGGAGCTAATATAAAAAAAATTGTATAGGAAATAATTTCATAACGCCAGAGCTCACTATTATACGTAAAAATCAGATCACATCAAATCCCCAATTAATCGCAATCGAATGAATGTTTTAGGAGCGCATAAGGGACAAACAAAAAAACATTCATTTTTATATATTAAGATAAATAATGCTTAATTTCAAAATGTGAGACTGGGATTTTTATTCGGGAATAAATTTATATTCAACGTCTTATCAAAATTTTATTTTGAATTTCCCGTCAAAAATTTTGATGAAATCTATGTCATTTCCTGAGCCCAGTCCTTCGGGGATAAAATAAATCGTAAAATGCTAAAAGCATTTTCAGAGGAATAAAACATTTTCACACAGAAGCAAAGTGTTATATTATAATGATTTGAATTTTTTTTTAAATTTTTATCAAAATATTATAATCGGCTGTTTTCATTAAAACAACACATTCAATGTACACCTACAGGGTGTAACAATATGGACCAGCGATTCCCAAGCTTATTTGGAGAAAAAACTGTTGATAGAATTTTGTTCTCGGTTGAATTTTTATAAATTATTTTATTTTTAAAAAATCTGTCACGTATCGCTACTGACTGGTCACAAAGTAATCGCCGATATCATAGAGAATATCAGTGTTCCATCACTTTTCGAAAACAGATGCAGACGTAATTTATTTCTTATTTTGGACGTCAAGTGTGCAAAATTTCATCAAGAGGTAACAAAATTCTGTTTTAAAGGGTAGGAAAGGAGGATGGGAAGGTTTTCAAAATTTCATGTTAACAGCCACCTTTCCCTTGTTTTGAACGTCAAGGGTGCAAAATTTCATCAAGAGGTAACAAAATTCTGTTTTAAAGGGTAGGAAAGGAGGATGGGAAGGTTTTCAAAATTTCATGTAAACAGCCACCTTCCTCTTGTTTGGAACGTCAAGTGTGCAAAATTTCATCAACATCGAAAAAAGTGTAGATTTGTATAAAAATAAAGCGACGCCACCACAGACACTCCGGAAGATTGTTTTTTTTATCTAGTAAAGGCATGTTTTAAATTTTGAGAAAAAATGTTTATTTTTAGTATAATAAGGTTATACTCGTATGTTCAATAGGTCGTTGGCAGATTTATTAAATTTTAAAACAAAATTAGGTGTTTTACACAACACACGTTTCATATTAAACAATCATTCAATAAAATAAAGCAATAAATTATCTAGGAAAGCTACTTTTCAGAATTTTAATTTCAGTTCAAATAAAATATTTAAAAAAAAGATTTGAGCACGAATTTTGTGACGAAAATACTTCAGTTTGTCTATTTATTTACAGTCTTACAAACTAACATACATCAGTTTTTTTTACATTTTTAAATACTTATGATCAAAAAATAATTACAAAAAGTACACAATTTTAATAGTCTTATCATCACACGTTGGAGCATTTTTGAATATAGGTATATATTAAAGCAAATTCTTATTGAAATAAAATCGAAATTGAGCTATTATTTTAAAATGCTGGTACGGAGAATAATTAATCTTTCTCATCGGGACCGCCCTGTACAGTTGCAAGGGTTCAATCGTACAATCGCAAGACCGTCTTTCGAAGAAATTTGAATTCTCGGCCGCTGGTTTATTGATAAAAAAGTTCAAAATAAATAAATATTGTGTAAATTAAATTCGCATCAATGTCCTGTGGAATTTCGTGTAACTTGCAGAGAAAACGTGAAAGTAAACTGAATGCTGTAAAAATGAGATCATTGAGGCATATGTTTGAATAAAACTCTGAATAACCGAAAGGAATGCACAGCTGATTATATTATGGCAGTACTTATTTACAATACTTTCACGCATATAGTATCCCCGATGATCCAATCGAAAACTCTCGGATTGTACTCGATTCTCCCGGTTGTGCGTGCACTTTACCTCGCTACCCGTTCGTACGCGAACGCATATTCCTTGTAAATAATATTCTAAAGAAAAGTTAATATCGCGGACAAATAAGTGTTAGGTATCAATTGATCATCATCATAATTATAAGTTTCTTAACACCGGATCACGGCTTGGAAGTACCGTGGTCCCAAGGAGCATTTCAAACCTCTGTATTGGTAAAGTATGAATGCTACCCTGCTTGACGTGGAGAGGATCACCACACCAAACACTCTCCATCTACTCCTACACTAGCTAAACAAACACTTCCAACAATATGAAGAAAGGGGCGCTTAGAAGGATTGGCCATGTAGAGCGTATGAATGAAGAAAGCAGGGTACAGAAAAATTAATATATATGAGTCGGATGGTAAGTGCGTTGAAAAAGGTTATGAAAGGGACGCTTAGTTGGTTTTGACATTTACAACGAAAGTACGCTGGTAGAAATGCTATAAGAAGTCGGGAATGTCAGAGAAAGGCATGGCACGACCACCTATTAGAAAAATCAACTCCTTGAGTAGGGTCATGCCAACAAAAGAGTAAATATGACATTTAGTTTGATGACCTCTGTGGTTCAAATCCCGGCGTACAAGTAAATTTTATTTCATATTTTTATAATGGAATTAGTTTTGTAATATTTAATCACTGAAGAAAATATTGACAACTCTCTCAAAAGAAAAGTTTTCGAAAAACGAAGTATGATTCAATTAAATTTGACCGAATAGGATGGGGTCGGATTAGCTCAGTGGTAGAGCAAAGCCCCGGCAAGGCTTGGATTCGATTCAAGATGAGAGTTTGATTCCTAGATGCGACTGAATCTTTTTCTGTTTCACACTTTTCCTTTGAGAGTTGTTAATATTTTATCGTCAATGATTAAAATTTATTTGATCAATTTGCGTTATTTCATCATTTATTCATTTAAACACCATTTAGCACCGAAACGTTGCTTGAAATGACTTTAGCCGTGTTTGTTTATTGAATTTGAATAGCTAAGTACTTCCTCATTCCCTTTCCCTGCCCAATAATTCTTCTATATGGTCCCCTAACTTCAAAACCCTCTCCAATTCCATTGAAAAAATTCAGCATAAATTCATAGAATTCATTAACAATTAACTTGGTCTACCAATAGAATCAATACATTACAATCACTTGATGAAAGAATTAAACTTACTCAAACTTTCAGATAGAAGACTTATTTCCGTCTTGACTTTTATTTTTAAAATTGTAAATGGTATTATAGACAGTCCTGATTTCTTCTTCTTCTTTATGTGCCTTATCAGGTCCCCCCGACGTTGGCGATCACTCTTGAAAAAATCTCTCTGTCTTGCGCTGCCCGGAATAGCTCCTCCACACTTCTAATGCCGGTCCACTCTCGTATGTTTCGCAGCCAAGACATTTGTCTCCTACCAGGCCCTCGGCGACCCTCTATCTTGCCTTTCAATATTAAATGGAGCAAGTGATACTTCTCCCCTCGAAGTATATGACCCAGATATGAAATTTTCTTGATTTTAATTAATGTAAGCAGTTCCCTATCTGCTCTAGCCCGCCTGAGAATTTCTATGTTGGTGATCATGTCGGTCCATGGGACCTTGAGCATTCTCCGGTGAAGCCACATTTCGAAAGCCTCTAACCTGTTCATGGTATTTATTTTCAAGGTCCATGTTTCACAACCATACAGCAAGACCGACCACACATAACATTTTAGCACTCTCTGCCTTAGTTTTAAGCTTATATTGTCATTGCAGAAGAGGGATTTCATTTTTATTAATGCAGTTCTTGCTGCTTCAATTCTGCACCTAATCTCTATATCTGGGTCAAGAGTCTCCGTGAGGATACTGCCGAGGTATCTAAATCTCTCCACCTTTTCGACATTACAACCATCTAACTGAATCATTGATCCAGAGTGATCTAGTCGTCCAAAAGTCATCCATTTAGTTTTATTGACGTTGATTGTTAGGCCCAGTTGCTCACCAGCATTATTAACAAGATCTAATAGGTCTTGGAGGTCACTGATACTGTCAGCTAGTAATACAGTATCATCTGCATATCTTATGTTATTAATGACAACTCCGTTGATTTTGAGACCCTTCTGGGTATTACTTAGGGCTCTTTTGAAGACATAGTTGGAATAAAGAATAAATAATAGTGGTGACAGGATACATCCTTGTCGTACTCCACGCTGAATGGCGATTGCATTAGATCTCTCATTCCCATGTCTTATTTCTGCTGTTTGGAACCAATACAGGTTTTTAATGAAATTCTGGTCTTTGGTGTCAACGTTACAATCCGCAAGCATTTTCATTAGGTCAGCATGTTTTACCCTGTCAAATGCCTTTTCGTAGTCAATAAAACAGGCAAAGACTTCCTTTCTTTGGTCACGACACTTTTGCAATAGTACGTCGACAGAAAATAATGCTTCACGCGTACCGAACGCATTTCTGAAGCCAAACTGAGTGTCATCCAAGTCCTGCTCGCACTTATCGCGTATCCTGGCATGTATTATTTTAAGGAATAATTTAAGGACATGACTCATCAAGCTTATTAATCGATAGTCACTGCACTTCTTCGGGTATTGTTTTTTAGGTAATGTCACAAAGGTAGATTTTAGCCAATCTTGGGGTATATTCCCTGTGTCATATATAGAGTTAAATAACCTCAACAGGTAGTCAACATTTTCATTATCAAAGAGCTTCAACACCTCAACTGGAATATCGTCTGGTCCGCACGCTTTTCTATGTTCTGAAGTCTTTATCGCATGAAGAATTTCTGATTTTAAAATCGATGGTCCATGCAATTGATCGTTAGGAATATTAATGTCAGGTCTGGTATCTTTGAATGTATCATGAATATACTTTTCCCACGTTTGTAAAATATCTTTTTCATCCAATATCAATTTATTGGAATCGTCAACTAAACATGATGGAGTAATTCTTCTAGAAGTGCCTGTAATTTCCTTCAATTTTTTGTGAAGTTTAAATGCATTGTGACTACGACTGTACGACTCTAGTTCTTCACACTGTGACTTCATCCATTCTTCTTTGGCTTTTTTAATTTCACATCTAATCGTTCTTTGTAAGTCCTGATTTATTAAACCTAATTACCTTCCATATACCAACAAGAACTACTCGATCCAAAATTCTTTTAATTACAATAACAATATCAGGACTGAGTAATGTAGATACTCGCTTAGATATACTTTATAATCAAAGTTAGACATGATAATATTCGTCTGCATTGATTATTTGTCAAATTTTACATATATTAGTACTTCAGATATCTTTACTATCAGACTGAAGAGTGATAGCTATTAAATGTATTATTTTATTAAAAATGATTTTTTTATACCAAAACTATAATTAAATCTTTAATTGATAGCCCTGAAACAATCAGCTAATTAGCAATAATACCTGCTTAGTAATTCCAAACAACGATAACTTTGAAGGTAACAATAAACTCAATACAAATTAATTCTATTTATTGTCTATAAATACCGTCGACAACTTTTCTAACGAGTCCCCTTCGTTTATATATATTTTTTATTTTAAATAATCCTACTTAAATAATATGTTCTCTGTTATTACAACATATATATTATATTTTTAGTATAGTAACAGTAGTTTAGTAACACATAATAATATTCTGTATCTAAATACTTGCTTTTATCCATTGACAATGTTTTATCATATATACTTTGTTAAATGTAAATTCTTATTTTGTTATTATGTGTGTCGTTGCTCATCCAGAATATATATATATATATAATGTGAGATATCGCGCTTATTTCTCGCTAGCGCCCGTCGTATCTGTCGCTATATCTTGAATTTCCCGCCTTCCTTTCGTAGCTCCCTTCAGTTGTATAATTGTCACCTTGCAGTTGGCGTCCTGAGACGCCATTTCCTTCAATTTTGGCGTCTATTTCACCTACGCCGGTCGTGAAATTTTGTTTCGTAATTATATTAACGAAAACGAATCTGTTGCTACCCGCAAATTGTCGTAATTTTGTGTAAATCTAGTGCTGAGTGATTGTGCGATTATTTATAAAGTTATTTGCGTCTTACTGCTACGCAGAATAAACTGCGCCGCTTTCCTTCGCGTACCCAAACATTTTTTGTGCACGGGTCAAAATGCCCTTAGACAAGGAGCATGTAGTAGAGGATGTAACCTCTAAACGACGTGATCGAAGAAGGCCACACCGTTCAATGTCAACCAGTTCTTCGAGTTCGCAATCTAGCGGTTCGGCATCGAAGAGTAGTAGGCGTCGCAGGCGTACGAAAAGACGAAAGCGGAATGACAGACATCTGCTTTAAAGATTAGCATATCAGGTCAAGACCCTGCAGGATCTTGTCATGGATAGGTCAACGCAGGAAACCACTGTCAGCACGCCAAATATAGCGGCATCTTCGCATGCGTCTGGGAGCGTTTGCTCGTTGTCGCCTGAAAGGCAGTATCAGATGCCGGGTCCCTCTACTGTTCTGAAGGAGTCTGCAGCGCCAAAACCTTCTACAAAACATCTGGGTTTGGTGGAGAATCTCCAACGCTTCAACACGAGCCACTGGGCCAATGTCCGCTATGCATCTGCTTTAAAGGAATATTTAGCTGATCCAGGCTTCAAGGAGCTGGAAGTAAACTGTGAGGTGCTGGCATTTGACACCGCCTCTCCGATATTTCCTGCCATGGAAAAGATGCTGGCTGCGGTAACGCATGCCTCATTGAAGCAGAGAGAGTGCCTTCAACAGGCTCTCCAGAAACTTATCAAATGGGGAAGTAGTTCAGAAGGTTCTCTGTCAAGTGAAGCTTTAGAGGAACAACTGAACATCCTGTTAGGAAAGGACTCCGAGTATATAAAATGCTCCGACGATATACTGCAGATAACGTGCGGAAAGCGAGCTGAAGTAATTCAGCACAGAAGGGATAAGATTTTGGGCAGCTGTATGACGGGAGTGGAACGGAAGCTATTCAGCAGAATTCCTCCTTCTTCCACTCATCTTTTTGGGGAAGAAGCAATGTCCGCTCAGTTGCAGAAACTAGGTGGTGTTACAAAGTGCTTTAATCCAGTGCGCCTACCTCAGGGTAGCCACTTGGCGCACAACCGCCCTTCAACATCTAAGGAGGTTGTTGCCTTTCCCCCCAAGCAGACATCAAAGGAAAATATGGCATTTCCCTCGTTTCCCCGGCGGGCAGACCACGGGCGAGACCCCCACTATTCCTCCGGTACGAGGCGTAGGGGGAGGGAACAGAAGCGTGGCGCGAGGGGGCAGACCTCTCGTGGCCGCTTCAACAAGTGACAATCAACCATTTCGGGCGGGTCAACTACAGGATTATTGGAGAGAATGGCGGGCCCTAGATGCCCCAGAGACCATCTTACGTATGATAAGAGGATACCGCATACCATTCATCCGAAAGCCCTTGTTGATAAGTCCAAGCCATGCTTCCGCAAGGAGGTTCAAGACGAAAGTAACCCTGGAAATGACCCTCGAAATAAAAAAGATGATGAGAGATGGTACACTGGAAAGAGCTGGCGACAATGCCTCCTTCCTATCAACACTTTTCCTTGTTCAAAAGAGCGACGGCTCAAAACAGCCAATCCTCAATTTAAAAGCTCTCAATTTAGATGTAGCTTGGAAAAAGTTTTCTCTGATATCTCACCACAAAGTCCCACACTTTCTTCAAGCCAACGATTGGATGACAAAAATAGACCTTTCGCAGGCCTACTTCCACATACCGGTCGCAAAAGCTCACCGTTGCTTTCTGAGATTGTATTACGGAGGTCTTCACTTACAGATGACATGCCTGCCTCAAGGCAGTGCACCATAGGCCTTTGCAGCTATCACAAATTGTATTGCAGAAATCCTGCGGAGATGGGGTATCAGGGTCATTGTGTACCTAGACGACTTTCTCCTGGCTCATCAGACCAGAGAGGTCCTCCTCAGTCAAACACGGGAAGCCCTTCATTTGTTGGAGCGGTTAGGTTGGTCACTGAATCTCCAGAAGTGTATCAGTCAGCCAGCACAATCAGTGGAATACCTGGGAGTTGTGTGGGACCCTCATCTAAATCAGAAGTATTTGACCAAATTCAGACGCCAAGGTCTTTGGAATTCACTTCGGGGCTTCGTGACAAGACGAAGATGGACTCTAAAAGAAGCTCAGAGTATTCTCGGGAAGTTGAATTTTGCTACCTTTGTGGTCCCCAGAGGTCGACTCCATACTCGGCTGATGCAATTACAGTTGCAGTTAATGCTGAAGCTGACCCCTCAGCAGAAGTCCCCGATAAAGAAGGAGGTCTTGTCGGAAATGAAATGGTGGATGACCAACTTAGATCATGTTTCAACTCTTCATGTTCCCAGCCCAACACAGATGACATTACCAGAATGGCACCTTCTTCCCCCAGCGGTAAGAGCTGTTTTTCACAAGTAGGGCAATCCAGTAGTGGACCTATTCGCTTCTTCGAGGGCTCACGTCGTGGATCAGTATGTCTCGATAGATTCCCACGACAAGAGAGCGATGTTTCATAACGCGTTCAGCAGGAGTTGGCATTTCCCCTTGGCATGGATCTTTCCTCCCCTTGTTTAATGCCACGAGTGCTTGCACACCTGAACAAGTCATCAGGGGTGTACCTGGTCGTAGCCCCAAATTGGCCAAAAGTGTTTTGGTTACCAGACCTAAAGAGAAGAGCCCTAGACCGACCTCACATAATACCCATGTTGGTCGACAACTTGATAGACTTATATCGACAGGACTTCATCCCCAACAGGTCCAGAAGCTCCAACTACAGGTGTTGAACGATTGGTCACAGCAAGAGAAAGCTCTGTTGAATGCGGGTTGGGGCAAATCTACGCTTTCAACTTATCACATGGCATGGAAGGAATGGTGCTCCATTGATAATACGCATCCTAATAACCCTTCAGGATCTCAGCTGGCACGGTTTTTGGCATACTTAAGGGTGAAGAAAGGCTTGGCTCCCAGTACTATAGCACTTCACAAGTCTGCAGTGTCGGTTTTGTGTGACCCCAATGGCGATTTGAGGATAAGTAATCATCCCTTGGTCAAGCGAGTGATGAGAGGTATAGGAAATTCTGCAAATAAGAAGCCTAGAGCATTTACTTGGGATCCAGGATACTTGGTATCTTGGCTTTGTAAAAATCCTCCAAGGGACCTGACTCTTTTCGAAGCATCTCGTAGATGTTCTGTGATTTTACTTCTGGCATCAGGAAGACGAGTACATGATCTGACTTTACTTTTTTTTTTTTTTTTTTACATTAACTCCACACAGGAGGCCCTGAGGAAAATAATTTCCCTCAGGGCCTATGTCATCTTTGAGGATGCTGTGTGGAGGGTCTTTTTGAGGAAAGGAAGGAGTTAACATGGGTCTTGAAGAGACTCATGTTGTAGGAGGGAGGAAACACAGAGGCCGGTAAATCGTTCCACAGCCGAGCTGTTGAACTCAAGAACGAATCGTAAAAACGACCCGTTCTCATGTGACTAATATCAACTGTGTACAAATGTTGGGCGCGTGTTTGGCGTGTTTCCCGACTATGCACCGGTGCCGAGGGGATCAATGACGCTAGTTCCTCGGAGCATCTTCCATTGTGATACCGGTAGAACAAGGACAGCATTCCCACCTGACGCCTATGCTCTAAAGATTGCAATCCGTATGTTAAGATGGGAGAATCTATCAAACGGACCGCCCGTTTCTGCACAGAGTCAAGGGTTTTTTTTAGGTATTTTGGAGCTCCAGACCAGAGGTGGCTGCCAAATTCAACCGTGGGGCGCACTTGCGATTTGTACAGGGTTAACAGTTGAGTACTATTAAAGTATCTGCGGGCCCTGTACAGTACGCCCAGTTTCTGAGAGGCTAACTTAACTCTGGTTTCGATGGAGCCCCCATACCTGAGCTGGTCACTAAGAGTTACACCAAGCATATCAATGGAGGTCCTGTTCGGGAGAATGCTTCCGTTGAAGGAGACTAGATTATCATTTCGATCCCTTTTAGACGTTATCAGACATGATTGGGTCTTTGAAACATTAAATTCGACGAGGTTATTCTTACCCCAAGAGAAAACACTCTCGAGGTAACCGTCCATTCTCTGTTTCAAAGCCCTCCGAGCTATTGGGGTTTGTGTGCCCTTTGGAGGCTTGTCGAACAAAAAGCTATCATGGACTGTACTGTCATCCGCGTAACAATGAATCGGTGCACATGACAAGAGGTCGTTGATGTGCAACAGAAACAAAGTCGGAGACAGAACCGATCCCTGTGGGACGCCAGCATTTATCGAATGCGAGGAAGAGGTGAAACCGTCAGCAACCGCCTGAATCGACCTCCCCCTCAAAAAGTCGGCAATCCACGCACACAAGGATGCGGGAAGTCCGTAAGAACGCAGTTTGTTGACAAGCGCTCGATGCCAAACCCGGTCAAAGGCCTTGGAAATGTCCAGTGAAACCGTTTGGGTCTCACCAAAACATTCCAGGCACCGTCCCCAAACATGCGTCACATACGCGAGAAGATCACCGCACGAGCGGTTCCGCCGGAATCCGTATTGACGGTCGTTAATAATTTTGTACTACATACATCTCCTGATAATCTTGTGGACAATGATGATCACATTATATTATGGCCAATTTTTGGTTCTAAAACAGACACCTCTACACATAGACAGTCTGGTTGGAAACTTTACAAAGCAGAGGATTGTAATATAGATCCTATATTTTGGTTGAGAAAGCTTATGTCTTTGGGTGAGAACAGGAGACACGAAGCTGGTGTTGAATGTCTGTTTATTTCCACATTGGGGCCTGCCAGGCCAGCCTCGAGAACTGTTATTGGTGGATGGATTAAAACAATTTTGAAGGACGCTGGGATTGATGCCTCTCCTGGGAGTTTGAGATCAGCAGTAGCCTCAAGTAGTTGGCTGGAAGAGTGTCCTATAGACACCATTTTGGAAAGAGGAAACTGGCGTTCAGAAAACACTTTCAAGAAATATTATAGAAAGCAGATCAGAGGTCTCAATGTTGAGGTGCTGAATCCACCCATTCACTCTCAGTCTTTGACCAAGTTATTTCAAGCAATACAGTAATAGTCACAATTTTGGCTTTAGAATTGTCACCAAGCGATAACAAACACTTCTCACATTATATATATATATTCTGGATGAGCAACGACACACATAATGTTGGAGTTTTACCTACCATTAAAACTCTTATTATGTTGTCTTGCTCATCCAGAATATATATTCAAGCTCTGCTTGGTGAGTCCAAATTGAAGGAAATGGCGTCTCAGGACGCCAACTGCAAGGTGACAATTATACAACTGAAGGGAGCTACGAAAGGAAGGCGGGAAATTCAAGATATAGCGACAGATACGACGGGCGCTAGCGAGAAATAAGCGCGATATCTCACATTATATATATATATATATTCTGGATGAGCAAGACAACATAATAAGAGTTTTAATGGTAGGTAAAACTCCAACATTATTGTAATACTGATAATCTCCTGTGTACCACTGTATACCTATAATATCATATACCATTTGAATGTAAAAGCCAACAATCACTGTACGAGCATTGTTTTTCGGACAGCAAAAATTAACACCTCTTTCAACTTTCATAAAAAAGTCTCGCTTTTGTTTGTTTTTTAAACACGAACTCCACACAGGAAGTCCTGAGGGAAAGAGTTTCATTCATGGTTTATGTAATCTTTGGGGATGCTGTGGATAGGGGCGTTAGGTTTTGGAAGTTACCGATGTTGTAGGAGGAAGGAAACAATTAATTAATGCTTAATTATGAATAAATTATTAACGAATTTCTAATGCACTATTAATGAATTATTAATGAATCATTAATTTGTTACTAAATAATTTTTTTTAGGTTAAGTTAATTAATTAATTTTGGGAGGCGAGTATGGGTACCGCACCGCCCCGGGAGCCATTTATAAGATAACCAATACCTCAGACATAGGAAACAGGGGAGGCGTCTACTAATATCTACAGGAATTCCAAAAACTGAACAAATCGGACTAATATCTATGATAACCAAAGTGAGGACGAATATCTACAGCTAAAACTGCTGACTAATATCTATGGAATAGGTGATGTCGACGAATGTCTAGAGCACTGTCAGAGGTTGGATTTTCAATTATGTATAGCATATTGGCATAACGTAATATTACGTAATTTATGTTTATTTATGTTAAGTTAGGTTAGGTTAGGTTAGGTTATATATAACGCAATATTATCTACGTTATGCCAATATGCTATGAATAATTGCAAATCCAACCTGCCAGTGCTGTAGATATTCGTCGACATCACCTGTTCCATAGATATTAGTCAGCAGTTTGAGCTGTAGATATTCGTCCTCACTTTGGTTCTCATGGATATTAGTCAGCAGTTTGAGCTGTAGATATTCGTCCGACATACAGGCTGTAGATATTAGTATCTGGAGTCGGACACAGGTTACTCTAAGTGGTTTGTTACGTTTGGTATCAACCCGGATGGGATGAAGTTTGTCCGGGTCTTGGCGGCGGGTGCGTCTGCTCATCAACTGCATGTCATCTTGCGGATAGGGAGAGACTGGTTGATGGATACCTTTGAACCTCTCCAGCAGAACTCTCTCAGAATATCGCCTTGTACCGCAAAGGGAGGGATAGATTCAAGTTTGTCACTCTTGGACACACTGACCTCCAGATTCCTACCTACGCCTCATACCTTTTACCTTCCGAAAACTTACTCTTGATCCTTTTCTAAAAATGACCCTCCCCCCATACAGCATCCCAAAGATGGCACAGGCAATGAGGGGAATTATTTTCCTGCGGATCTCTTGCATGGTCCAAACGAAAAAAAAAAATACAAAGGCCGGTATATCGGTAATTCGCGTTTCCATCCCGCGACAAAATATCACCGATAAAATATCCTACGTACAAAACATTCTGCAACAAATTATCTACTAAAACCTTACCTAACCTAACTTTACAGGATGTCTTATTATAAATTTTATGATGGATGTATTATTTTACTATTTTTGAAGACTCCAGATACTAATATCTACAGCCGGTATGTCGGACGAATATCTACAGCTCATATGATGGACAAATATCTATGCGATTCAGAGTGAAGACTAATATCTACAGAACTAAGGACGGATAAATATCTATGACGGTCCCACTGGTGACGAATATCTATGGAGCGTAGGTGGGACTAATATCTACATAGGGCAGCTGAGCACCTAACCTAACCTAACCCAACCTCTGTCAGTGCTGTAGATATTCGTCGACATCACCTGTTCCATTGATATTAATCAGCAGTTTGAGCTGTAGATATTCGTCCTCAATTGGTTCCCATAGATATTGTTCCAACATACCTCATATAGATATTAGTCAGAACATGGATTCTCATGGATATTAGTCCGATTTGTTCAGTTTTTGGAATTCCTGTAGATATTAGTAGACGCCTCCTTTTTGAAACATAATTTATTGCCTGTATAGGATGTATGTAATTTTTTGTCCCATTTTTTTGTTAGGTTAGGTTATTTTTTGTTGGGGATGTTTTGTCCGTAAGATATATTTTGTCAGCGATATTTTGTCGCGGGATGAAAGGTCGCGGAACCCGGTAAATTGTTCCACAGCCAAGCTGCTGAATACTAAAATGAATCGTTCTCATTAACGCACATAAAAATAAATGTTGGGCAATCTTATCTGTGGAATGTTCGATTACGATTATTACAATCTTATCTGTTTGAATTACAAAATTATCGTTTGGGAGATTCATTTGAGTCAATTAATTCATTCAAATTTGGCATGTAGTTCCTCGCCACTACCTCATCGAATATAAAAATAATCATATTTCGGATATTGTCGCTGGACCACCAGATATGTTTGTGGGTGTAACATTGTGTGCAGTGCTTGTTGGTTGGTAACTCAAGCCAGCAGCAGTAGTAGTCAGTGACGGTTTAGTGTAATGTGATTGAAGTGTGACTGACAATGGAAGCAGATAAGGCGAGCCAAGAGTCAGCTCTCTTGGCCTGCCAGTCCCTCGCAGACCTGAAACAGCTCCGGGGGATGGTCTCTTTCTCCTTCCCTTTAATCACCTTGGCTTGCAAACACAACAGGGCTGACTTATTAGACTTCTTATTGGAGGATGACACTTTCTCCACTTCTGATGAGGCAGTCGTTGCTGATCCCCTCTGGTGTTCAGTGGAGCTGGAGTATGAAGGACACGATGCTGTGTACTACACCATCCGCTCCAGCAATGTAAAGCTCCTCAGCACACTCCTCGGATCAGTAACCCCTAAACTCTCGGAGCGACTCGTCTCCGAGTCTTACGATGAATTACTGTTAAACAATGTCCTCCTATCAGAAGAAATGCATTTGTTCGTCCAATACACGTTGCACGATCTACGTTTCTTCTCAAAAGGCGACGGAATGTTTCCTATCACTTCCTCCGCTAATAATAATATCCAAGAACGCATCCAACTGCTTGTGGAAAATGTCGCACAGATTAATACTTATAAAAAAGTTGGCAGTCATTTTTTGTACACGGCCAAGTTTATAGCTCAGAATATCCACATACTGAAACAACAATTGAAATCGACCTACGACAGGTTGCCCTGGGAAGAAATGGAGTTCTGCTTGGTGAGCTTTGTGATCGCCCACATACGACAAGAAGAATTGAATATATTCTATCTGTCCGCACTGAGGAAAGACAGGTTACTTAAAGAATTGGACAAGTTTGTTTATGATCTGCAAGAGTTGAAGGAACACATCGGGTCAACAGACATCCAGAAACTTCGGAAACCGATAAAATTAGGCCGTGAAGGTGTTGCCGTTACTATCAGTATCAGTTACCCGCACTTGTATGCTGACTATAAGGAGGTGAGAGACATATCCTCGCTCCACATCATGAAGAAATACCTTGACGCGGCCTTGCTGGCAGATTCTGCTACGAGAGTCGGCCAGTTAACTATCAAGAGAGCCCTCCAGGTGACGGGAGAGCATCTAAAGAATACATTGGACAGCCCCAAGCTCTCCCCAGCCGTAAGTAAACTTCTCCTTCTCTCTGCACCCAATGAAACCAAAACAGTCCTGCAAAACTTACGCAACTCACTATCCCATCCTCACCTTGAGTCAGAAGACTCTGTACAATATTTAAACATTCAAAATGACATTAAAAAGATAGCATCTGTCATATCTGATGTAACGTTCTTTAACAAAGTTGACAAAATAAAGTGTTTGCTGACCAGGCTTAACAATTGTGAAAGTGTTGAAAGTTTTAAAGAAATTGCAAATATCTTTCAAAAAAAATTTTTTGTTGATGTGATAGAAACTGACACGCGTACAAAAGACCATCGAGAAATTGAAGATCTTATAAGAAATATAGAAGATCAAACTCCACATGAGAAGAAACTGTTTGGTGAAATTAAAGAAATCCTCAACAAAACCAAATTACAACGTCACTTAACAGTATATGATTATGTTTTTTTAAAGGCAATACCTCACATTTTGACCCTCTTACAAGATAACCATGGTATACTAAATGAAATAAAATTCATACGCTGGATAAAACCTATGACTAATGCAATCTTAAAAATGTTTCCATCTAAAAAACATCATTTAAAAATTAATAAATCCCATTTATTAGGAAAATTGTTATCAGAATTTTATAACAGTGTTTCAACGCGAATTAAACCGGAGATTGCTTTTGGGATTCAGTTTGCGATAGCTAAAATTATTTATAGCGGATCAATTGACGGTAATATAAATTGTATTGATGAATATTGTAGACAAATTTTAGACAAATTCAATTATAATGATAAAGTAAAGAGTAATAAAAACATGATCGAGGTAGTAAATGGTGAACTACTTGCTCTGAAAATAATTGAACTGGGGAACATCATCGGAACTGATAGAATGTGCGGTCAATTATATGAGCACGTTTCTTTACTCTATAAAGATGAGACTGTAAATAGATTTGTGGTAGAGACCCTCGTGTTGGATACCATGACCATATTAGATAGCTCAAAATGTGTTCCCAACAATGTGCTGTATCTAGATGGGGCCATGCCTCTATTGGGCGGTAAGTGTTTGCGCAACCACTTGGCTCACGGGAACGCCTTGGTAGACATTCTGCCAACCGGTGCTTGGTCTGCCGTGTTATTAAATGCCGTAAAACTTTCTAACAGTAGAGACCTTTCGCTGAACTGTAAAATAGGGAACATTTTAAAGCAAGATATCAACCAATTAAGACGAAAATACGAGCGGGGCTTATCTATTCTTGACAAACAGAAGAAAATGTGGAAGTCTCTGATTGGTGGTAACTTTAGAAAAATCGCATCAAGAATCGCGGGAGGAGCTGACATATATTCAAGAAAGGAAGATTTATCTTCTTCTGTACACTATGCTGCACGGGGACGCAATACCGAGATCCTCAAATTCTTAACAAATCAGGGAATGATCAGCATCGAAAGTAGGGACCTCAATGGTCAAACTGCACTGCACGTAGCCGCAGCCTTTGGAAGAGACGTCACTCTGGATTTTTTAGTGACAGAAATGGGAATTGCAATTAATCAAGTCGATGGTGCTGGAAAGACACCGTTACACCTGGCTTCCCAAAATGACCACAAAAAAACTGTTGCGAAAATACTTTCATTGGGAGCCAAAATACTTGTAAAAGATTCCCTTGGAAACTCTCCTTTGTATTATGCCGTGATGAACAATAACTTGGATGTGGTCAAACTCCTTTGGGAGAAAGAGGCTACAGTGGATGAACACATTAGGGATAGATTTACTTGCCTTAACGCAGCAACAGCATTCGGTGATGTAGAAATGGTACAGTACTTGCTACAAAGTAAAACCAATATCAACGCATTGGCCAGCTTTAGGTTATTTCCACTGCATCTCGCAGCATTCAAAGGTAATCTGGAGGTTGTTAACCTTCTGTTAGAGAAAGGAGCTCGTGTGAATCTCAGAAGTTCCCAGAATTTTTCACCATTACATTGTGCTGTGCTGAACAGCCACGAAGAGATCGTCGAGATTCTTTTGAAAAAAGGTGCATTGGTTGAAAACGGAGATTATAGTACCAATATCACCCCCCTCCAGATAGCTGTTTATGGAGGCAATTCAATTATTGTAAATCTGCTGTTGAAACATAACGCGAATGTCGATGCGAGGGGAATTAGTGGCAACACCCCGCTTTTCTTTGCTGCCTTAGGTGGACATGCCGATATAGTTAACCTCCTGTTGCAGAATCGAGCGTTGGTACATATCAGAAACGTTGATGGTTTTAATGCATTACACTTTGCTGTTCTGAGTGGCTCTACTTCTATTGTAGAGCTTTTAATCCAACGGGGAATTGACATTAATACTCAAAATGTGAATAAAATAACACCATTACTTCTTGCGGCAACAAAAGGTCACCTAAAAATGGTAGACATTTTATTAACTGCTAAAGCTGATGTACATGCATGCCACAAAGATCTCACCGCTCTACATATTAGTGCTGCAATGGGTCATGTAGCAATTTCAGAGGCTTTAATTAAGAAAGGAGCCAAAGTAAACCTTAAAAAAAACATGTCACCATTGCACCTAGCTGCCTCTATAATTGACAATGAGAAAACTGTCAAAATTTTACTTGAGAATGGCGCCAACGTTGACGAGCGAACAAAACATGGCTTCACAGCTTTGGATATCGCTTCGTTGGCTGGGTATGGTTCAGTGGTAGAAACATTACTCCAAGGAAAGGCTGACGTTGATGATAAAGATATCGGCGGTATAACCGCATTGCACCTGGCTGCCAGTATGAATCACAAGGCGGCTGTTGAGATCTTGTTAAAGTACGAAGCAGATGTTAACCACTTGGATTCCTCTGGTTTTTCCGCATTATTTTGGGCAGCAAGAAATAACAATAAAGACCTATTGGATATATTGATTAAAGCAGGAGCCGATGTTAACGTTCGCGGAGGTGAAATTTTATTTACTGCAATTAAAGCAGGGCACAGGCTTGTTGTTGAAGCTTTGTTGAAGAATAAATATATTGACATCAATATTAAAGATCAAAATGGTTTAAATCTCTTATACGCGGCTGCTATAGGTGGCGATGAGTTATTAGCTAGGACGTTGATAAAGAAAGGTATTAAAATTGAAGATTGCAAGCTAAACCCTTCGCCCTTATTCATTGGAATTATATCTGGACACACAGAGTTTGTTGAAGTTTTACTTAAAAATGGAGCTGACGTCAATCCCACAGATCCTGATTTCTCGCCACTGTTTCCAGCAGTCGAAATGAACAAGCCAGATATTTTGGAAAGATTACTCTACTGGGGAGCAAAATCAAATATTAGAGGATCAAATAATTGGACACCGTTAGAGCTGGCAGTTGCTAAAGCCCAAATGCCAAATATCTCAATACTCTTGCAACAAAAAGGTGTGAGAATTAACGAGAAGGGCAACAAAAACTGCACATTACTGCATTTTGCGGCTCACGCGGGTAATCTCGAAGTGGTAAAACTCTTGGTAGAGCGAGGAGCCAACAAAAATGCTATTACAGTTGATGGTCATAAACCAATCCAAATAGCCGCTATAAAAGGCCACCACAATATTTTAGCGTTTTTTCTGGAGCTTGGAATGAGCATTGATATTCGGGGACCCGCTGACTTTACTCTGATGCATTACGCCGCAGCAGGGGGGCAGATAGCCGTGGCTAAATACTTGATGGACGAAGGTGTTGATATTAATTCCACTGATTTAAATGGCTTTAAGCCAATTCATCATTCTGCCCAACGGGGACACACAGAGATGGTTAAGTTTTTATTACAAAGTGGTGCAATGTATAATGCCAGAGATAAGTTTGGTAGATGCCCTTCAGATTGGACTAATAATAAAGATATTAAAGAATTATTCAAATCAATAGGAAAACTTTTCAAAGCTCTCAAACATAATGATTTTTTAATGGTTGACTCTTTGATTAAAAGCTTGAAAAATTATTTTGATGTAAAAAATTCTTACAACGCAACACTTTTACACATTGCTTCCTGGAAAGGCTTTCAGCAAGTTTGTGACAGTTTATTGAAGAACACGGCCAATCCCAATGTTGTTGGAAAAGGCGGTAATGCTCCTCTACATTACGCAGCCAAATACTCTCATCCTGAAATAGTAGAATCGTTGCTGAAAAACGGCGCTGTACACAATCGCAAATCTGTCAATTCAAAGACTCCGTTGGATTTCGCAACTCAAATTACTCAATCTTTACTGCAAAGAGTTGCTCTCTGTTTCAAAAAAGTACAAACCAACGATGTTACGGTAATTGAAGATATTATTAAAATCAGGGAAATAGAAATCATAAAAGCGCTCATGAAAGCTCGAAATGCTGATGGCAACACGCTCGTGGTGGCTGCCATGAAAAATGGTTTCCCTTACATAGATGAATTAAAGCAGATTTCACAGCCAAATACACCACACATCTTACATAGTGTTGAATCAAAGTTTTTGCGTGAAGAATTCACTGATGCCATGAATATTTTAAAACTTCTGCTAGGTAAAAGAATTGAATTACTGGGAGAGGATAACCCAGGAACGCTGGACATCCGATTCAAAATAGCGGTGGTTTTGTACGAACAGAGAAAATATTCCGAAACAGAGGCCACGTTGAAAGATATCTATAGAAAGAGAGTGGAAGTATTTGGTCCCCATCACGCAGACGCCCAGGAGACCAGGGTTTTTTTGGCTGTATTATTAAACAAGCGAGGAAGGAGCAAAGAGGCGTGGGAAATTCTCCATGAAATTATGTCGAGGCAACAGCAAGTGCTGGGCGAAGATCACGTGTTACTAATGGAAACTAAAGTACAGGCAGGTAATACGCTTCAAGCCCTGGGGAAGAACGAAGAGGCCTTGAACTTGTTTACGCAAGTTTACAAAATATATAAAAATAAATTAGATGCCCAACACATTGAATGTTTGACTCTACAAAATAATATAGCAGGGGTGTTGCAAGCTCAAGGAAAGTACCATGAAGCCTTTGGATTGTACCAAACCATTTACAAAGCCAATAAAATAATTTTGAAACCGAATCACTCCGATACTCTCAGGGCCAGGCGCAATATGGCAATTGTTCTCATGAGCCAACACAAACCTGATGAAGCTTTGGAAATCTTTCAAGAAATATTACCTATTCAGGAAGCTGTATTGGGACACAATCATGAGGATACTGTTAATACTCGAAATCTTATGACGTATATTCATATCGAACAGGAAAATTGGCTCGATGCCCTTAAAGTTCACAAGGCAGGGTTGGATGCCAGGAATGAAATCTTTGACCTTTACTGCCCAGAGTACAGCGAGCTAGGTGGAATTCTAGACAATGTTGATAAATATCTCAAATCTATATTTAATATAGATATCGGCTTTAAACCTCCGTGTGAGTTTATTTTTCTAAAAGCAGCCAGAGAAGGGGATAGGAACGAAGTTAATAGATTAATAGAGAATGGAGCGAATGTGAACACTGTGGATGAAGAGGGTAGAACGGCGCTGCACTTTGCCGCCACGGTGGAGATTATGGAGCTGTTGCTTGACAGCGGAGCCAATGCTACTGCTGTGTCACAGAAAGGGAATACCCCCCTGCACGAAACCACGTCTCGAGGTTGCAAACAAACTACCCGTTTCTTGTTACAACACGTAAAAAGGAGTAAACCGAACGCTTTCCACAGGTTTATCAACGCTGAAACCGCAGTGGAAGGTTCCACAGCTCTGCACATCGCTGCTAAGAAAGGAGTCACAAATATCGTGAGTAGCCTGTTGGAGCACGGTGCGTGCTACAACAGTCGTGACAGAAGCAACAATCACACACCTTTGCAGTGCTCTTGCAGTTCCCCTGTCACCCGACTGCTGAGTTTCGCTGAGAAGGTATTTGAGATGGCGATGCAGGGCGGCACTGTGCTTCCTCGGGGGAAAAAGAGGCATTTCGTGGCGGTGTTGAACTCGAGAGATTCAGAAAACATGACTCCCTTGCAGCTGGCCGCAGCTTATGGTCATACAGCCACTGCCAGACTTTTTGCTGGGCTTTTACAAAAACACTGAATTAATCTAGGTCTGCCCAAATGAATGAATTATATAGTTTCATGTTCTGGGATGATAAGTTATTACTGCAGTTAATTGCAATCTAAACCAAAAAATCAAGCAAAGGTCTACCGTGCGGGAGCATTTAGTTCAATGTAGTTAGTATCAGGCTACGTATGGAGGAATGGTATCCCGTTGCAGGTGATCACATTGATTACACAAGGTTTTGAATTTTTTTTCGAAAACAAACATTGAACACAAAAACCATATTTTTTGCTCATTCGTATAAAAAAATCAAGTTCATCTGTGTTGTAATTTCAGATCTAATTTAGAACCAACTGTCTTGTAGGTACCCACTATTATTTAACTTTATTAGGTTTATTAATGCTATATTATTATAACTAACTGACCCGGCCATGCGTTGCAGTGTCCAACGAAACACAACACCATCTACTGGAAGGTTATCCAATCTTTATATTATCTGTTAATTTGCATACAAATCAAATCCACGCCGCCCTCTTGCCTGCCCGCTCTCCACCACATTCAGACATTCTCCTTTATATTTCAACCAAATTACACAAAACCTTGACAAATTATGCACCTAAACTTTTCTCATGAATCACTCTATCTTTTGGTGAAAACCGCATGAAAATCCGTTCAGTAGTTTCGACTTTATTGCAAACAGACAAACAGACAGAAGTAATGGAGGGCTTTAATTTATTATATGTAGAGAAGATACCCATTTAATTTACGCATCATTATTTACTTAAAATTATTTTCTTTCTACTTAATTTACTTACCATTATTAATCATAATTTTTTGTTTATTATTGTTTGTATGTATATTTTCAAAATATCATATGACTTGGCGTATTTCGGCATATCGCTCACCGTACTTCACAATGGGAATATACGAGCGATATGCTGAAATTGGCAAAACCAAATGATCTTTGATCTTTTATAGCTGTGTGCGGCACAGGTCTAAAGATGATGATAAAAATAGACACCACATGTAAATTGTGATTATTATTTATTTATGTTTCCATTATGATGTTAAAAATTAATATCACAATATTATTCATACCAGTTGCGTATGGTCCCAAATGAAAGAGGAGCTAAATTGGATTCCAATAAAAAAAGACTACTATTTAATGTGTTAATTTTTGTGCATAAAATTATGAAAAACCAAATGCCAAAATACTTTAAGGATGAAATTGTTTTTAATAGAGACGTACATAATTATGAAACAAGAAATATAAACAGAGTTCGATTGCCACAAATGAAGAAATCAAAATCACAGAACTGCCTAATGTATAGAGGACTAAAGATGTATGATGAAATGCCTGAAAGTATGAAGAATTAATGAATGTATTTAAAAAGAAATGTTATGCTTACTGTAAAAATATTTTAATTTATCAAATGAAATGTTACATTGTGCTTATTAGTTTATATTCATGTAGTATAAACTAACTCAATAAATAATAAATAAAAAAATTTAAAAAAATTAAAACTATTATTTATCTTACACATAAACTAGATGCTATAAATAACTGTTTTTATAGATTCTAACTGCAACTAATCTTTAATTTATGTATTCGATACTGCCGCCATGCATGGGTCGACGCACAATGTCCTTCTTGACAATATCAAAGAGGATGCGGTGTTTCTACTTATCTCGACAGAATAGCATTTATTCCCAAACAACCTCAGCACAGGTTCGCCTAGTGAGGTGTTCACAAAATACTACTAGGTACTTACCTATATACATACATACAGGTACGGATCATTATCATTTTGTTTTCCTCACTTGTTTAATTTTACCTTTGATAACTAAACTTAATATCTATGTAAACCATTGTAATAATCTGTAATATGTATGTTCAAGAATAGAAATAAAATAAAATAAAGGTGTTATTATTGCTATATAACTATAAACATACTTCCCAGCTGTTATTTTAGTTTAAATTACTGTATTTAGTGTTTCTTTTGTAAATTTCTATTTTTTACTATTGTATTTATAAGTTATATGTATATTTTTAATTCTCTAATTTTAAAAAAGCACATCTCTACACATAAATGACTCAGTGAGATGAGCGGCTTCTGATTTTTTTGTGTTACGCTATTTTTTTAATAAACAAATACTTTTAATCTTATCTTTGTTTCTATATTTTTTATATCTTTATTCTAAATTATTTGAAATAAAAAATTTAAAAAAAAATCAAAAAAACAAATTAAATAATATAATTTTTTCACTACATTTTTATTTAAGTTTTTATTCCAGAAAAAAATACATTTCATTAATCTGTTGATTAAACTTTTTTTTTAACGTACCTAGAATTTTTTTCTTTTTAATATTGTAAGGCAATTATATAAATTGCCCCTGGATTGTTTACTATAGTGGGTCTGTATGGTATTTTATTTTTATTTATATTAATAACAGCAAAATTACATAATAATAATATTTTAAAATAACTGTAGATTTTAAGTGTTCTTATGTCTTGTATGTCTTTATAAGTTCCTAGCTAGGCAGATTGCCTGTTCTAAGGAACTAAATGCTGGTGAAAAATGCCAAAAATGTATTCTGTAAAAAAAAGATAATTATATATTACGTTGGGAAATTTGTTAAAAAATTGACATTTTTGTAATTATCTTTGACAACTTTCTGTATTTTTTTAATAATTTGTATTTATATTAGATAATAAATAAAATAAATTTCCGTAGACCGTAACAAATGATGAAGTTCTGATCCTAAGGTGAAGCATTATACATTTCCATTTATTTTACATGGTTCCAACATCACTTAGAACCTTGTGCAATGGATATTTCGTTCGTATCTGACAGTTGATCGTTGTTACGAGGCTCAGTGCATTTTGTTACTTGAGTTTTAACTTCGCATTACCTACCATGTTTTGAAAAATATGACATGTCAAAATTTGCATAGACGAATTCTCATAATTTAGCTTTACCATTAACAATTTTGTAAATCTCTAATTTTAAGTCACATTTGTAAATATATATGTATGCCACTAGTTTTCAGTCAGTAGTAATAAGTCTTAGTCGTAAGTCACTAGCTATGTAGATAATAATATATAAGTCTTAAATGTAAGTACCTAGTTATAATTTTGAATCTTAGTTGTAAGTCTATCGTATTAATTTTATTTTATTGTATGCTTATGTGAACAGCGCCCTTGAGGTGATTTTTCACGAAAACGGCGCTTTATAAATCAGCCAAATATTTTTATTATTATTATTAATTTATTTTTCTTTTGGTTCAATCATGTGTAAAGTATTTTATTTTACAACATTGGGGGTAATGTAGTTAGAACCACAGTCGATGAATTATTCTGCCCTAGTTGTTTGCATATGTTTATGTATGTAAGTCTATGATCTAATTAAAAAAAAATACTTTTAAAATATATTAAACTAAAATACTTTACGAAATATTAAACCTCAAAATCAGCAAAAATTGATAAATACATCAAAAGAAATCCTTTAAAAAAAAAATGACACCGAATCAAATATTTTTAATTTGTTCTTCGGGTCAATTTACTATGACACAAAAAATCAAATGGTTAATTATTAAAAACTATTGAATCCTGTGTCATCCCTTCTGTGCGTATTTTAAGTTATTTTTCTTATTTCCGTTATGTTATTTTTCTTGCATCATTTTGATTAAATTATTTAATGAAGATATAATTTTTATAAAGTTTAATTTTACATGTATATGTACTTTTAATCTGTGTTCCTATTTTTATATTTTATTTATCCAACAATTCCACGTGTTTTTCTTTAATCATTTATGTTTTTTTTTGTGTACTCGTAATATGTACATCTCGTGCAAAAACTTCACTGGTAAACTAAACATAACTATGTAAATATGTATTTTTTTAAATGTATACCTGTTTTTTTTCTTCTAATAAACTAAAACTAAAAAAAAAAGATCTTTGTAAAAATTTGGTGATGGTGATTTTTGGTTTTAAAATGAGAATATGCTTAGTTCCTACCGGGATATAATTTATTCAGTTCCTTCCACTTCCCAACCATTACCTTTCTGGAAGAGTATTTGAAATTTGGAACAATGGCAACAAGAATGGTTAAAAATCGAGTTCAATTATTTTGAAAACCGAAGAAGAACCAACTTGGACGAAATTTGTTGGTTTTTATCATACACAATCTCGTTTTCAAGTAATAGAAAGCAATATGACCATCTGTGAAGTGCATAATATCGTTATCTATGTTATGACGATAATGATCTCGAGCTATTGCGGTGGAAATGTGCAACCATATTGTGGTTGTGTCGTCTGCTCCTTCGCAAGGATACAGTAGTAATAAAACCCGCCTTTCACCGCGAGCGGAACGAACTCTTTACGGACTCCGCTCGACTAGCAAACGTTAGCTGCTTACAAGTGCTTCCATTAAGAACGAGGTGAGCGGAGGCAAAGAGTGTGTGCCAAGACCGAGTTGTTTGGCGGTCCGTCCTCTCTGCCCACCCCTACGGAGAAACGACGTGATGGTTGGTTAGTTAGTTATATCAATGGAAGATGCTCCGAGGTACTATATAGCATCATTGATCCTTTCGGCTTTGGTGGCTAATTGGGAAACACACAAAATGCTCGGATAACATTTGTATATAATTGACATATATCACATGCAAACGGGTCGTTTCTATGTTCGTGAGTTCAACAGCTCGGCCTCTGTGTTTACTCTCTCCTACAACATGGTTGTCATCAAGACCAGTTAGGGAAAAGTGAAATTATTTGCATCAGGGAATTCTGTACGGAGTTATCTATATATGTATATAAATATTAATCCCTGTTTCCCTTGGTCACGCCACAACTTCAGAAAAACTTTACCTATTTCATTCATCTTTTTTAAAAGTTTTATTACTTTATGACCGGTCAGTGGTTAAGTGGGAATAGCGCTTGGGTACCACCCGGGCGTCGCGTGTTTGATTCCTCGGCTGGCTGAGTCCTCCATCACAACACAAGCAACATTTTCGGCATTCTGTGGTGGTAGTAGGAGATTTTCAAACATTGTTGGATTATTCGTAGCCCGGGAATGTTTATCTTTCTTTTATTAAATTTAAAAAAAAAATAAAATTGAAGAAGGTTCATGAAAATTGCACAGAAAATTGAATTATTTCAGAAAACTTAACGACTATTTTAACTTCGCACGTTTGACAGTTTGCGAGTTTGATGAAATTGAATCTAGCAAGCAGCTGTTTTATTTTTTGTACTAAAAGAATTGTCTATGGAGTTTTCAAATTATAGATATTTTAAATAGGTATCAAATTTAAAATATATAAATAGCTAGGTACCAAATTTGATTGATTATTCTTACAATATACAAAGATGAATTTTGAATTTTGACTGGACACCCAGGTGGAAAGAGAAAAGTGGGAAGACCCAGACTGAGGTGGGAAGACGAGGTAAGAGGGGATGCAGCACAGCTTCTCCAGGTACCAAACTGGAAGTCAGCCGCTGAGGATAGGAGAAGTTGGAGGCGACTGTTGCAGGAGGCCAAGGCTCGTTATGGGCTGTAGCGCCATCGAAGAAAAATACAAAGATGAATATTTGTAATATACGAAAAATGAAAATTTGAATAAAAAAATTGTAACAGGTGGCACGCGAGGTGTTTGAAAACTGAATGTACTAGGACTGAATATATGGAACGCGGGAGGGGGGTTTGCGGGACGGGGGAGCGGGAGAGGGGAGACGGTGGGCGGGCAAGGTGGAAGGGGAACGCGGGAGGGTAGGGGATGCTGGAGGGGAAAGGGGACGCACGGGAAGGGCACGCAGGGAGAATCAATGTATTTCTTTGATTATTGCATTGCAACCGGAACCAGCTAGTTATACAAAATAATAGAGGTATTTATGATTGGTGTTCAGTACCTACCTAGAAAAACCTTTTTAATTTTCTTTAAAAATTCTTATCAATCTTATTATTAGATTTAACTTGAATCCGGTAAAAATAACTTGAATGGATTGGATATTTTAATTTTAGATGTAAAGGTCGAAATTAATAAATTCCTTCTACGTTTTTGAGTTTTCCAGTAACTACATTGTATTATTTTTTTGCATTAATAAAAATCTCATCAAATAACCGATGATGTTTTTGGGCGAACGAAGCGAATTGACGGGAAATATGCGAGATTGGATTTTATGGTCCGAAAATATGATCTCATATGGAGATTTCCGTTTGACTGATCATTTGTGTGAGTGGTCACTTTGACTGTTTAAAAACTATACAGGACGTTAAGGGACGTACTTAACTTACTTTAACCAGCGATTCCTAACATTTTTTGAAGTTAAAAATACAAACAAAGTTTTGGTCTCCAGTGAGTTTTTGGATATATATTTTCTTTCAACTTAAAACATAAAAAACAAGGGTTTTGGAGAGGTGGGGTCGGGGTGAGGGGTTAGGCGGTTTCTCGATTGGGTCACCAATGATGATATATGAAAACAATAAACAAAGTTACGTGAGACCAAAATTTCATTAAATGTTTTTATTACAAATAATGTAAGGAATCATTAGTTAAAGTAAGTCAATTATGTCCTTTAACACCCTGTATACAAGGCATTTTATTTTATAAATGTACGTAATTTGGGAGCAGGGTATTGGTACCGCTGCCCCGGAACCATTTAATGGACAACCAACACGCCATATGTCACCCCAAATGGTTCGCTACGTTTGGTGACTTAGCAGGGGTGTCCGGGTTCAGTGTGAGTTTTATTAGGTCTTGGAGGCGGATGTGTTTGCACACCTACTGCATGATGGGCCGGATCGGATGAGATTGGTTGAGGGAAACCTTTTAAATTCTACAGCCGGATTCTCTTAACCCATCGCCTTGCACTTTGCAGTGGGAGGAATGGATCCATACCTCCGTCACTCTTGGACACATCGAACCCCAGATACCCACCCCTCATACCTGGATTTCCTCCCAGAACTTCCTCCGCTTCCTTAATAATAATAATAATAACATAGAATTTATATAGCGCAGTTTTGTGATATTTGACTTCAAGTGGGCTTAATTATAATAAACTTAAATATAGTGTTCTTACGAGTCCTAACAAAAATTGATTAAATAATGTAAAACAAAGAATTTACAGTATATATAGTATTACAATACATACATTACATACAATACATACATTACAATATTATTACAAAACAATTCCAAAAGAACAATAATAACAAAAATTGTGAGTGCTGTTTTGTCACAGGACATTAGATAATGATAACCATAACGGTGCCATTCAACAAGAATCATTAAAACTAAAATATAATATAGAATAGGAGGTACCTAGTTTACGTTTAGAAATAATAAAAATTCGGAGTGCATATAAAACTATACTGAGGAGGTAATCGAAACCAAACAATTACCGGAAACTTGAGGAACATGGCTTATTATAGTATATTGAAAAGGAGTTAAAATTCATAAAAGGTATGATTTTTTAAATAAGTTTGTTTTTAAAGCCCTTTTGAATTCAGCCAAGTTCTGGATATTAGTAAGAGCTGAGGGAAGTTTGTTCCAAATGAGCGGGCCAGTTACACGAAAAGATCGATCATAGTAAACGGCTCCATTTGACCTAGAAAGTTCGATTAAACGATTATATTAACATCAAGATCTGCTGACCTTAGAGTAAGCTGTCTGTCGCTTAAGTTTTGTCGGACACATAGTTCCGATATATAGGCTGGTGCCATTCCTTGATCCTTACCCAACACCCAGCATCCCCAAAGATGACATGGGCTCTAAGGGAAGTTATTTTCCTCGGGACTTCATGTGTGGAACTCAAGTAAAAAAAAATCTCAAAGTATAAATTTTGAGAGAATGAGGGAAGCTATAAGCTATAATCGAGTACTCGCCATAAATCAAATATTATTCACAAGTGTCTGTGTTCTAAATATTAAATACGCTATCAAATAACACTGGGAGGCATAACGGTCCAGTGCATTAGTATGACATATTGAAATATCCTACTAGTGAACATCAACATTTTGTTTAATTCACTGTAAGTTTTTTTGCATTATAATTTTTTTATTTTTTATTTATTTATTTTTTTTATTAAGGAGAAAATACGGATAGAGATTGTGAATTGACAACAATATACAAAACAATAACTAGAGAACTCACCTCCACCCAAACTATTTCTCACGAATTAACATTA
The DNA here is from genome assembly GCA_917563855.2 of Limnephilus lunatus. NCBI lineage: Eukaryota > Metazoa > Arthropoda > Insecta > Trichoptera > Limnephilidae > Limnephilus > Limnephilus lunatus. Next base: position 42,705,397 of record OU830603.1, on the reverse strand, counting down.
AGAGCAGATAAAATAAAAAAAATATACAAATATTTTTACTTATAAATATGGAAAAGACGTATGTAAACATAAGAATATTATTTTACAAATAGAGGGATGAAAAAAGTGTGCAATAACCCTATAAAAGCTTACAAATTATTTTTGGAAAATTTTTGATGGTAAGTCCAAAAACATATATATTGATAAAAAATAATATTGTACAGAAATTTAAAAAAAAAAGAAAAGTAGTTAAAATTATAAGCCAAGTAATGTCTAAGTTATTGTACTTTGGAAAACAGCCTTCAATTTTCTACTAAAAGCACTGCATGTGTCGAAAAATAAGTCGGAATCCTTGAGGTTTTGATTTCGATTAAACGATTCGCACATTCTTCTGATTGGATCCCTGACACCAGCATTTGTACGCGTCCGGCTAATGTGGAATAAGTAGTTAAGCCTTGTTAATCTGGGTGGTATTTTGAAGTTTATTAGTTTCAGTAGGTCAGGACAGTCAATAACGTTGTTGCAGATTTTATATAGAGTCATGAGGTCAAGGTATATGTTCGCCGGTTAGATAGAGTAGAGACGTTATAATTCGAGAGCATATTTATGTACCCCCGTTTAGGTGCGCTCATTCTGTGATTGAGGCATTGCAAAAATTTCTTTTGAATACTTTCAATATTGTCTTTATAGATACCGTAAAGTGGAGTCCATATGGAGGAGCTGTATTCAAGTTGAGAACGGACCAGCGTGTAGTAAAGAAGAAGATATGTTTCAGGTTTTCGAAATTCGCGGCTGTTTCTGATGACAAATCCTAGCATGCAGTAAGCTTTATTCACAATATTCTCAATGTGCGCATCGAAATTAATATAGTTTATCTGAGTATTACCTATACAAATAGAACGTACACTATTACATAACATATAAATGCATGTTCAAGGGAACTTTCGATTTTTCTGAGATGTCTGACCAATCAACTGGGCAATCTATATTATTACTGCAAATAAGGGTATTAAAACATTAGGATTTGTATTAAGAACAATTAAAAACTTTGAATCGTTACAAATCATTAAACTATTATACACATCCCTTGTTAGAAGCCTAATAGAACATAACTCCATAGTCTGGTCGCCCTTCTACAAAATTCATATTCATAACATTATAGAATTCAAAGAAAATTTCTACGTTTCATAAATTTTAAACTTAACATCTCTTTAGAGCACATAAATTACCCGTCGTTAATGAATATTTTAAATACTCCAACTTTAGAAAACAGACGAAAAATAAACGACCTAGCGTTTTTATTAAAATTACGTGTATTAAACTCTAAATTCGACTGCTGTGAACTCCTGCAATTAATTAATCTATATGTACCTACACGAACAACTAGACAAACATTAACATTTTACATACGTACATCTCATTCCAACTATGATTTGCATTCTCAAATACAACGTTTACATAGTCTTGGTAAAAAATACTTAAACAATATGGATGTATTTGACAATAATTTGAACTTGAAACATCAATGAACGCCATATTTTCCAACTATGTATGTATTTCTACCTATCCCACAAACTAATGAGAACAACAATTTTAAACATTAGGTACCTACTTTATATCAACTTCTATATTTTATGGACTATATTTTGTTTCTTAAATTTTATGTTGCCTGTATTTTGTCAACGTTTATATTTTATGTAACATATATTTTGTTTTTTAAATACATATTTTGTAAACTCATTATTTTCACTGTAATAAAAAAAAAACATGTTCTGCATTCTATGTCAAAGCCCTATGGGCGTTTAAATAAAAAAAATATCTCTAGATTATAAGATTCTTACATATTTACTTTTTGCCAGATATCTTATAAATAGACTTTGTATTTATCATCTACTTTTTATGTGGATATCTTTGTTTTTTAATTTGTTATCATGATGTTCTACGCAGATAGAATGACGTGATTTGAGTTTTTTTTAATCTATAAAGCAGAATTGATGTATCTTTTTTGATGCAAATAGCGTTAAAATGAACAACATATTTGCTTACGGTCGTGCGTATCGTTTAATCTGTTATTTGGCCCGATAGTAAGCGCTCAAAAAGAAGAAAAAGGGAAAATATTTACGTATTATGTAAATATGAATGTTAGAGGGAGCACGCTAATATTGAAAAACGATAATAATTAAGCGAAATCTGTAAAAATGTATAATAAAACACAACTCGTTTAAAATAGTGCAAAGATCTCGTAGGAAATGTCTTAATGTTAATAGGCCACTTGCATGGATTTCATAATGACTTGGAAAAAATCGTGTGGATAGATTTTTGTAGGGAGATTCCGAAAATGTTACTACATTTTTTTAGAAATGTGTAGTTTTATTTTATTTTAAATAAATAAATAAATCAATTTTTTGAGCTCGTGACGTCACTACATGAAAATGTCCCGTCTCCAAACTATTCAATTAATTTTTTAAAATTCCACCCATTTTTTTTATATGGCAACACTTTGATTTCCGGCGAATTTTTCAATATGTTCACTAGATTTATTGTTTGTTACCTTGTTTGTTTTGATGTTTTGACAGATGGTAATAAAGATGGCGGTGTATAAAGTGAACCTCGTATATATGCTTAAGATAATAAAGGTAAAAGTGCTGATTTTAATCAAATCAAAATTTGTAATATATTATTATAATTGTAATTACAAGTAAAAGTTTATTACATTGGATTTAGTCATATATAGACGTTGAAAATTTTAATGATTAATGATCAATAAGATGTATCAAGGAAACAAATATTTATGAAATGTAATATTTTTGGTATGCCTCGTTATTCTCCTGTGCCATTCATGTGGAATGCGTCGTTTTTTTTAAATGATTTTTGGCTATGTAATTTTTTTTTTCGCACCCACAAAATTATGTCCCGTCTTTCCGGTTTACAAAAAATGGTCCGAATTTTCGGATTGAAATTTTCAAAAAATTGCCAGGGTTTCAAAAATACGATTAAAAAAAAAACGGTTTAAGAATATTTGCCTAAACCGGAAAAAAATGTGATGCAAGTGGCCTATTCTAAAATTTGAATATGAGATTGACCATTATAACGGTTTGAAGATAATGGCTGAATTGGAAGGCGCCCATCCCGGTTAGACGAGAGGTTCTGGGTTCGAGTCCCAGTTGCGACCGTTATCATTTCTGTTTTTCTGTGTCTCGTTCTATTTTTTAACTGTATTTTCTGAATTACTTCATGCTATGTTTATCAATCATTATAACTAACCTATCACCCTTGATGTATTAACCCATGACTTATTAACTCCTGCTTCACAGGGACATTTGAGGGTTTAGCTTCGTTCAACATAAAAGGAGCTTCGTTATATAAATAAACAAAAATTTTAACAAAACAAAAAACGACTTCAAAAATGCACTAAAAAGTAAAAAAATATTTTCCTACGATTGTTATTTTTGGAATCGGTGTCAGCCAAGGTAACTACATACATAGGTAGTTATAGGTGAGATGTGGAGATCTTGGCTGACACCGACTCCAAAAATAACAATCGTACGAAATTATTTTTTTACTTTTTAGTGCATTTTTGAAGTCGTTTTTTCTTTTGTTAAAATTTTTGTTTCTTTTTTGATTTTTAGTGGCGAGCGTGCATAAAGAAGTTTTACTTAAAAAAATGATCGAAATCTGTTGGCGTAATATTGAGTTATTCGTCCATTTGTCGCGTACATACATATTGCAAATTTAAGACATGTATGGTTTTCTCATGGATCCCATTGTCAAAACTGGACCAAATTAAAATGGAACCACACGGTAAGCACCAGCTTATTCTAATAAAAAAAAAGAATCATCAATATCGGTTCACCCAATCGAAAGTTCTGAGGTAACAAACATAAATAAAAAATAAAAAAAATAAAAAATAAATAAATAAAAATACCGTCGAATTGATAACCTCCTCCTTTTGGAAGTCGTTTAAAAAAATTAGAGTCCTTGTGAGAGCCTTGAAGAAGTAACCATATGTTACTTATACCAGGGCGGGAAAGCAGTTGGAGTACCTCAAGTGTCTCGTTCTATTGCATATTTTCGTTTAGATTATTAGTGTTATCTTCTTCTTCAATAAATATTCAGATTCGTTAATATTTTGACTTCAACCCGGTTTAAATTTTAAAATTCGTAAAACTTAAGTTTTGTATGAAAAGGACCGCGCAGCCGTTTCTCTTTTTTTTTCTTTTTTTTAAAGATAGACAAACATTCTCGGATTACGAATAACCTGACATTATTTGAAAATCTATTATCACAATCGTAAGCAGAAATGTTGCTTGTTTTGGGATATTAAGACAAAAGTCAGTGGCGACATTGCTTTCTATTCAAATTTATATGGAAGGTATTTCTAGTGTGTAGGTACCGATTATATATTCAAAGGATTTACGTACATAACTTAGCATTCAGTAGTTTGATTGTAAGAAATCTCTCGTTTTCACATTATTTAATCGGTATATGTTGCTTGTATTCTGATGGAGAACTTAACCAGCCCCGGAATAAAACTCACGACGGCTGGGTGGGACCCAAACGTGATGCACCACTGACCAATCTTTATGTTGTAGATTTGTATGGTATTGTTCGATCCTCTCGGCATATCCCATCGGAGACACGCTTTTTTTGTTGTACGTACCAAAATTTAATATCAGGTTAAAAGGGTTCAACAACAAACAATTATTGTTTTAGAACTCGTTATTATTGTTTGTACTATATCCGCATTGAAGAGGTAACCTGATAGAGGTGTGTTGTATCCAGTCCGTGTTCCAGAAGTAAGCACACTTCGTCCTTACTTTTAGTGAACTCGTTAAAAATTTTGAAATATTAAATATTTCTTGAACATAACAACCTCTTCACACACAAAACTGCTGTTGAAAATATCCAAACTGCTCAGAAACGAGAACCAAAGGGCATACTCGTAATCTCTTACTTATCCCTATCGCTAAAACAACTTTTGGCTAGAGAAATTTTAGATACCTTGCAACAAAGCTATACAATGCACTTCCACTGGCCATTAGACAAAACACAAATTATTCTAAATATAAATTCGATAAAAAGTCTTGGATCAGGCAAAGAAAAGTCTAACATTAATGATTTTGTCAAAGCCAATTTATAAATATTAATTTCCGATGGTACTGTGGCTGATTGTATTTTATTTTATTCTTTTCATTGTGTTTTTATTTGTATTTTCGTTATTTTGCTATGTTATGAATTGCGCCTCCACTTACAAGTATACATTTCCAATGGTACGGTGCTGATTGTCTTTTATTTTAAACGTAATATTGTATTTTGTTAAGAGGAAACCGGGTGGTGTTTTTTCCATACAAACGTATTCCTCATTTCCCTCTCTGAATTTTGACACTAGAGAAAATATTTTTTTTACATAATATGAATATTGACCGCAAGCGTGTCGGTACGTTTTGATTTTTTTGATAAGTTACTTTTTATAGGAGTTATAACCCTTCAAAAATTGTTAAAATTGCCTTTTTTTAACGCCATCAACAAACGTTCAGTATACAAATTAGACGATGTATTTTTAAAAAAAGCAAAAAGTATAGACATAGAATGTTTTCTTCCAATACATTTGGTAAAAAAAATCTAGGAAATTGGTTCAGTTTTGGAGTAGAAAAATGAGGACTACAAAACCTCGATTTTGACAATTTTATTTGGGTATTATCAGGCTGAGGTGCATGTGTCCCTTTCTCTCAGTATTCGGGGGTGAGGGGGGGCGGAGAGGGTTTTGTTGAATACGTATACAGTCAACGAAGTGATGTGACATTCTCAATAATTATATCGATACACTAGTCCACTAGTGTTGTCATGTCCCGAGTTATCGATGTTTTTTTAAAATTATTTTTCTTTTTGGTGACTTATTTTGAGTGGGCCAATACTTACCGAGCTTATTTACTAAAGTTATTGCGACAAATTTAATTTGTTTACGTCAAATAAATTAATGGAAAAAAATTGAAAAAAAAACACCTGTTACAGACAGACCCCGAGATGATTCCGTTCCGTATTGCCGAGTTGGATATGGAACACAAAAATTAATTAAAATATTTTTTGATAACTTTTGAAGGTTGTACTCAACATAATATTATCCCTTTATAGGACACTTTTTTTAAGATACAACTACCGAACCAAAAAAAAACTTTTATATTTGACTAAATATATTGTTCTAGATTTTTTTTTCAAAAAAATTATATTTTACAAGAAAATGTGTGATGGTAAGTACATACACCACTGATCGTTTGATGGAATGCTGGTACAGCGTATGTTCAGTGGTACATGCATCTACCACATGTTGTTGAATCGATTATGTTATTATAATATCATATTATACAAATGAATATTGAAATCTATGTATAAGAGGCACCATATTGTTTATTGTGCTACATATTAGGTACATACACATAACTAGTTTAGTTTTTATTTAACTTTTTTAATACGTTATATTATTACAGAAAAATGCACTTTTGGGAATACCTCCTACATCACTTGACATTTTCAATCTTCTTCAATGATCTAATATTTTTTGTTTTTAAACGCTTTATTGTAAAAAAAATTACTGTTTAACATCTACACAATGAAATTAAAACAATTTATGGTCCAGACCTTTCCCTCGCCGGTAAATTTCTTGGTATGCGACCGTCAATTATTTCTGGTAAAAGGCATTGGTGGGAGAAATTTTCTAACAGTGGAACGATTTTTTGCCAGATTTCATCGTCCCTCTCAATTTTTTCATACAGCAAACCTTTTGGACTCCACACAACAAAATAACAATAATAACGACGAGTAATATGTAACTGGCCTTGTACTTGGTAGAAGTAATTATGATTCCGTTTTAATGTTAAAGAATGGTCTTCCAATTTACAGTAATCAATTATCTTTTGTGCAATTCCCTCTTCTGGTGACATATTTGCTATACTATAAGGGCATTTAATTTCAATTATAGAATGCTCACCGATAAGGCCATCCGGACTTGCCGCTAAAAAGTTTTTGGTTTTATCGATAAATAGCCCACAAGCGGATACCTGAAAACTTGTTTTTTTTTGAAAATTGCTCTATTACTAGGCTTTCATTTTCTTTTCCATAATTTGTGGCCATAGTTCCTTTGAATTGTGAGTACAGTAAAGAGTTTAGTACTCCCGTAACTGAAGTTTTTTGCCGAAGCTTATATATTTTTCCAAAGTTAGACGCCGTTATCCGCTTACGTCTTTCAATTGCCCACAGATTGTTATTGCTTTGACCTACCGTATTCCGTTCGAGCTCTTCCTTATTGGTTGAAGATAATTCTTTGAGAAATTCCTCTTTTTTCGTTTCAAATATTTCAGGTGGCATATCTGGTTCTAATTCCAATTGACCATAATTTTCATCGGGCCCTGTAACTTTTTTTCTTTTTTCTGTCGTATTTTCATTATACTTTAGTTTTTTTTTTCGACACATTTGTTTATTCTCCTTCGAACGTCGTTTTCTCTCTATAAAGTGCTTCGTGTATTTGCCGGGACTGTGGCCTTGGATTTTCTTTTGTATTCTTGAATGGGTTGCCAATTCACTATTCCACGAAGTTACTGCTCCAAAACATCTTGCTTGGTAAGATCCTCTTGTAGTAAAATTTACCCTTTTTCCACCTATAAATTTGGCGATAACGTTGTTGAATTGCTCCACAGTGTTATTTGTCACGTCAATAATAAGACTTTCTGCATTTGCTATTAGAGACAATAAGAATTGTTGGATATCAGTCCATATTCCACAATCTCGAAGATCGCTTACTAAATTTGGATCATCAGTATACTTCTCCGGCTTGCAATAGTACGATGCACAATTTTTATGATCACCAAACACATGATTTTGCGGTATTTTTTATGTCCATTTTCAAATTTTTTATTTTATCACTTTGTACTGTGTTTTCTTGCTCTTTCCTGTAATTTATTGCTCCAACTACAGCTCTTCTCATGCGTAAAACGTTTGCTTATATGAACTGGTACAAAGCCTTTAGCGTTGTTGGTTTTTTTTCCAAGTGCTTTCATTTTGTTGCAAAAATTGCGGAGTAAGTGATTTTTGCACTCTATTTTTTGTACTATAAGGTTAGGACCATATGGCATTTGTTGCATTATTTTTTTCATGATGCTGGAGTCGCCATCACCAACTAGTTTGTTAAATTTCAATCCATGCATTTCCATGCTTCTCGAGAACCCTTCTGCTATAATGTGGGCTTCCATGGCATTAGCACTGTCACGCCAGTTTATGAAGCACCTGTGCTCAGAAGCAACTATGTGTAGTTTAGTAGCTCTAGCACATATGCAGCAGTATGAGTTTCGCACTCCCAGAAATAAAACCTTTTTAGTTCGTAGTCCAACTATGCACCCTGCGCCAGATGAGGAGCTAAATCCACTTTTGTACGACCTCTTTGCCCAGGAGCCATCTGCAACCACCGTTACCAAAGGATAGCCACCCTCGTCTACGTCACCGTTTAAAATGGCTAGCCTTTTTTCTTCTTCACCAGCTGCGATCATTTCTTCTAAGGCACATTCTTCAATTGTTGGCGCTAAACATTGTTCTATGTTCGTGTAAGTCTTACAATCCATATTTGGCATATTTAAAACCCCACAAATTTCATTCCATTGTGAATACCCATTTCCTGTACACATCACTCCTTCGACGACAGCAGTATTTATAGACATTTTCCGTTTCGGGTCTTCGGAGTGAATGTATTCTATTTTCTTGCACATTTTGCACTCGAAAACATACTGGCTTAGAAGACCATTTCGTCGTTCCTTCATAAATTTTAAATCGGAAAATGTGCAGTTGGTGTGTTCGTGCTTTATATTTGATATCTCCGAAAACAAATATTTTATATCCACAATTCTGCGACCTTCGAAATTATCGGTTTCATCAATATGGTCTGGTTCTATCACCAAATCATCAAGCGTTGTTGATGATGATGAACTTGCGTTTTCGTCTATATTTGGAGCAAATGATTCATCCATGGAAGTTTCATGCATTAGTGAAGATGTAGTTAAGTTTCCAAAAGTAGTATCGATGACATCCATATCCCTGTAAATGCAAATGATTTATTTATTTAAATTTGTCCATCCCATTTTTCCGTTATACATGCTACATAATACACGGCTCTCATAGCATAAATCTTTAGGTTTTTCTCGTAAGTCGCTCACGTAAGAGAGTTATGGCAAAATTATCAATGTAAACGATACCCATTGGTAATTTTGCCATAACTCTCTTATGTGAGCAACTTACGGGAAAAAAAACTTTACGTACGTAAAGGTAACCTTAGGAAGGTTCAGTAGTAAGAGTGACAGGAAAGCGATATTTCGACTTACCTAGATGTCGAACGTGGTGCAACATGAATCTGTCGTTTGATACTAATAATCGGTTTTTTTCGTCTAGCAGATAAAAACAAACGCGCTTTGTTTCCATTTCTTTTACCCATTATTTATCTGTAAGAAAAATTTTTTTGAGTTGAAGGTAGGTAATATAGTAGTCGATTTTATGTAACTCAATTTCTAAATACACATATCTTATGCTACGTATATATTTGCGAATAGTGGCGTGCACAGAATTTGAAAATTGAAATTTCGGAAAAAAAATAATTTTCAGCTTCGACAACATCATTAATGTCGTATTTTCAATCTTAGGATTCTAGCCCACTGAAAAATCAGTGCACGCCACTCTTTGCGGACAGAGACGCGAGCCGAACCACGAATTATGGTAAAGGTACGAAGCAACCGCAAGCGGCGCAGCGTTTCGGGCAGTTTGCTTTTGCTTCGTTCCTTTCCCATAATCCGTTGTTCGGCTGGCGTGTGTATACGCAGCCTAAGACGTAGAATAATATTTATTATAGGTTACTAGATATGTTAACAAATGTACCGACTTGCACTAATGCACTTTATGCATACAGTCAAAACTGATGAATTTACGTTATTCAGGGAGAGCCAAAAAACAACAACATTTTTAGCGATATTTATATGTTTAATTAAAAAAGGAAATTGTGTTGTAATATTGAGTTTTTATGAATGAATAGTTTATGTTTATAATAATAGTTTATGAATAATTTATGAATAGTTTAGTAGGTATCTACTCACCATATGTCCTATATGTGTAAATCGTGAGAAATGACCAAACAGATTTCAATATTCAAGGGGGTTTCAGGGTCAAAATTCGAAGGTCTGTATTTGACGTAGAATAGTTTCCAGTAAAAAGGCTAGTCAAAAACAGTATAGTGATGCAGCCAGCGAAAAATAAAAACACTATACAATCACAAAGTACGTGATGTATCTACTGCGCCTATGCTGCCGTTTTATAAAAAAAGATGGTATGAATCTCCCGATATTACTAAACCAAAACAGCGTGCATCTTACTTTACTAATAGTAACAAGATGAATGAACTATGAGCGCAGAAGATATCTATTATATAGGAATACGCACGCTCAAGTCGCGACGCGTATTGACTTATCTGTTGCAGCAGGCAGCAACCTGTATACACGCACCCACAAGTCTCATTGACTTGTGCGTGTGCAGAAGATGAGCTCGGAGCAGGCAGTCACATGTATTTGTTGTAAGTAATAATAATAATAAAGTTAAGTACAATACAATATTAAATAATGTAGACCTCGCTATTTTATTACGAATATGTACCTAGGCACCTACTTAATTTTTGGAATAAATGAATAACAGTAAATGAAATAATAAGAACGCGAAGTCGCTGGCGGGCGCGGCGCGGCGATTCGTGCTTCCAACACCTGCAGCCACGCACACACACGCATTGGGGTTCACCAATACACCGATAGCGCTTTTGCTGTCCCCGCTGAGATGAACGAAATAGAAATAATTTTTACAAATACCTATCGTTAAAATTTCTCGGCGCTCCTGCGCGCTCTTAATTGTTATTTGAATTTTTGTTATAAACTGCGCCTGCTCTCGACACAGGAGTTCCTAGTGACACAGGCGTAGCACATCACCAATTGTAATATAATTTAAAGATGAATAAAAAACATATTAGTAATTTCATTAACCTACTACTCAAAATGCCAAAAGCGATGGAAATTTTCGGGCGTTCGGTTTTGGGCTCAGCCGCGCTCATTCCAAAAATCATATCTCCAAATAAGGAAAAATTAACTACATATTCTGGTTAAAATAAAAATAAGAAATCCCCCTAGAATTCATCGTTTATCCGTTAAAAAAACGTTAAATTCCTAAACGTGCAATTTCTGTGTGTTAGTTACCAAAATTGCCTTACCTTGTACTTTAGGGACATTATTGTTTTCCATTTTAGGTAATGACTTTTAAAAAAAAATCATTGAAGAAGAATATAACACTAGTAATCTAAACGAAAATATGAAAGCGAATAAGACACAGAAAAGTAGAAAAAGGTAACGGTCGCAACTGGGACATGAACCCAGAACCTCTCGTCTAACCGGGGCGGGCGCCTTTACCAATTAGGTGGGAATAACCTTCAAAAGTTATAAAAATAGTTTTTTCACATTCCTCCTCACTAGGGATTCCTGTTCCGAGGCGGAAATTAGGTTGTTTTGTTGGTGCTATAGGTAGCATGATTTCTTTATCTTCATGTTTGCTGATTTAATTTTACATCTTCATGTTTGTTGACTGTATATAGGTTGTGGTGTTACTTTACAATTCTTATGATTTCATCATCATCATGTTTACTTAGCCATATTTCAAAGTAGTTTTTAAATATGTTTATCTTCATATTGTTTTTAATTTAATTTGGAAAGGCATTATATAATTTAAAAGTAAAGAGTTTATGGTTTCAGTCGTATTCAATTCAGATGTACTTATTCAATTTTGGGATGTTCAGAAGATTTGATTCACTAGATTTGATATTACTATTTATGTATTTGACTATGGTCTTCTGGAAATGTCTATTGTCACCGACATTAAAAATGCAATTTTTAGCATGTAAAAAACGGATGCAATTTTTTTAGAAAATAACTGAGAATGGCGTCTACTACACGGTTTAAAAATATCTGGAATATTCCATGATTGGAACATCAGTGATATATTTTTCGATAGAAGCTTAACTAAGTTAGCGACTAAACATAATGTAAGTTGATTAAGGAATGTTAAAAATAAATTTATTTTAATTCATGGAAATTACTAAGAGACTCAAGAACAAACTCAAACTCTGATATCCAAATTTAGGTAGCTATCGCTCAATGTCATTTGCAGTACTATCCAAATTTGGGTAGCTATCGCTCAATGTCATTTGCAGTTCTATCCAAATTTGGGTAGCTATCGCTCAATGTCATTTGCAGTGCTATCCAAATTTGGTTAGTTATCGCTCAATACGATTTACAGTGCTGTCCAAATTTGGGTAGTTATCACTCAATGTCATTTGCAGTGCTATCAAAATTTGGGTAGCTATCGCTCAATGTGATTTGCAATGCAATCCAAAGTTGGGTAGCTATCGCTCAATGTCATTTGCAGTGCTATACAAATTTGGGTAGCTTTCTCTCGCATGGTTATGATTCAAAAGTTTATAGATTTAAATTGTCGACAACAGTGTTTTTATAAATATCGGTATAATAACGCTTCTAGCTATTCTCTGTTCAGCGTACACACCCCTAAGGCTTTTATCTAAAGGGCTCTACAAGCAAATATAACTGATTTGACCCAAAGGCAAAGTTTTGTCATTTAGTTTGAAATCCATACCAGCTTTAAAACTTTGGGAAAACCATCAAATTTTCAGGGGAGTCTACAAGCTTAGTTAAACTACGTAAATATGAAGTATAATTTTATTAATTTATATATGTTTGATTACGTTCGATATTGATATGTCATTGGATAGATACGATTTTAGGTTTTCACTGCCAAAAGTATTATCGTAAATTATTTTTATGGTTTTATCACTTGTTGCGCTACCTCCTTCTTTGGCCAAGGTTTCTGACAGCATTACGGTGTCCATCATCAGGCAACACAAAACCCTTATGATGGACACTTTAATGCTGTCCGAAACGTTGTCTTAATAAGGAGGTAGCGCAACACGTCATAAAACTTAAAAAAATAAACAAAATGATGTCTTTAATTCCATATCGTGATAGTTGGGAAAAGCAACTCTCACGTACCTACTACGTGGAATGATTCGTCGGTTTCTGTGTTTCCTCCCTTCTATAAAGTAGGACCCTCCAAGACCTAGATTTCCGTCCTTACTCCAAAAGACCCTCCACACGGCATCCCCAAGCATAACTATTAAAGATATACATCTACGCACGGGGTGTTAAGAGGGAATAACCAGACAAAACCGCAAATTTGTCATTATTAAATAAAATTCTAGACGTTTCCTCTTTTCCACAAAAAATTATAAATTGATTTCGAAAGACTGTTCTTTTATCTAGTGTTTTAAATTTTGAGGAAATATGTTTATTTTAGTACAATAAGGTTTAACCGTAGTTCATTGGCAGATTTGTTAAATTTTCAAAACAAATTTTGTATTATACAACACACATTTCAAATCATATAATCATGCAGTAAAATAAATCAATAAATTACCTGGGAATTTTTTTTTTCAGAATTTTAATTTTAGTTTAAATAAAATCATTTAAAAAAATATAAGTGTTTTGGGACGAAAATACTTCAATTTGTCTATTTATTTACGGTCTTACAAACTAATTAATATATTGAAGTTTTTTTTACACACTTATTTTGCTTAGACATTATTGAAAAATTATAAATACTTATGACCAAAAAATACTTCCAAGAAGTACATAATTTTAATAGTTTTATCATCACGCCTTTCAGCGATTTTGAATGTAGGTATAATAAATTTATTTATTTATTTATTTCTATTCTTCAACATACATACATGGGTCATTCCGCCGTTTCGTTCAAATTTGCCTGTTTCCGCGGAATTTTTTTTTTTTGCGTTTTTACTATATATTTTTATAGAAATGGGTTCCTGTACCTATCAGATGTAGAGATGTGAAAAGGGCACCTTTGTGCGACACTTAGATACGAAGAAAATTGATGGAAGGTAATGAAGGGGTGGATGGTAATGAAAAACGGTTGGATGGTAATTTATAAATTTGGATGGTAATGAAGTTTGGTAATGAAACATTAATAGATGGTATTGAACACCTTGTGGGTTCTTAAAATTTCTGTGAATAATGAAAAATGAATTGAAATTGAATAATAAAATAGATATAAGTATCATTTGACCTGAAGTGATGAGCGGATTAGGAAAAAGGAAGAAAAAATGATTAAAGTGAAAAACTAAATGCTTTATTCAGACTTTTGAGCATTGGAGACAAGAAATACATTTTTTCATGCGTAATCAGTTCTGCTTACTTATGCTTGCAATATTTGTATGAATTGTTAAAAAATAATGGACAAAATATCAAAATACAAATGGAAAAAAACAAACTTGTCAATACTTCTGTCGCTGATCCTTCTGCAATTATCTTTGCTTTCTTCAGAGCTTTAATTAGAAGGTTAACGTTACAGTGAAGTTTGCATTGGCAAGTGTCTCGTTCTTTTTTTGGTAAAACAGTCCAGTAGGGTCTATATTTGCAAAAAGTCGAATAGCTGATTTTTTTTTGTTCTTTGCAGAATTTGTTGTGGAGATTTTTGAAGTTATCTGTAATATATCTTTTTTGTTTTTTTAAACCTTTGCGTTTCACAAATTCTTTTTTTCCGGGAGCTACCCGGCTATTAACATCTTCTTCAAAAAAATCTTGTATCTTCCGTTTTATTTCATTTGTTTTGTTATTCTTGTTTTCAGCTAAAGTCTTTCTGATATGAAAGGGAACTTTGTTGAGGACTTTATATTTCTTTAGCTTGTTCTTGTCTCTCAGTATTTCATTCGCAAACTGTCTTTTCTCTGTTTTTTTTAAAGCCTTGTATTTTTCATTTAATCCTCGAGACAGCGATTCACTGAACAACAATTTCTTTTTTACATCTTCGACTTTATTCATTGGGATGTATTTAGCTATGTCGTTTACTTTTTTCTCTACTGAATCTTCGATTGCTGTATTTGCATTTTGTAGCTGCAACGCTTCCATTTTCTTTTGTTCGTTTCTTTTCTCATTCTTAAGTTTGCTTATCTGGTCCTGTAACTTTTTAATGATTTTCATAGATCTGTACCTTAATTTCCTAACATTCGTTAGAGCACGCATGTTTTTTTGTGTGATTTGTTGTTCATTCTCGACTGTGAGGGGGTCAGTATCTACAGTGTTTTGCACATTATTGGGTAGTTTTGTGACATTTTCATGAATTGGAAGCATATTTTCTACTGTAATCATTTCTGTTTTACGCTGCTACTCTTTTTTCTTCAAATAATTTAGAGAGTTCTTTCGCCATCTTCGTCTTTGCTCTCTCTGTGCTCTTTCACTCATATCTTCAATGCTGCAAATCTTTTTTTGCGCTTTTCGCATTAAGTATCTTTTTTTTTCTTTCACTTTCTGAAGACTGTACAGTTCCGGATTGTTTTTAATCTCTGCATATTTTTGTTGCTTACGTAGCCTGTCCTTGGATAACTTATCTTCTTTTTTCAGTTTTTTATATAACTTTGCCATTGTGGTTTAAATTGTTAAGCCTGTAACAAATAATAAAGAAGAATTATCATAAGTATCGGATTAAATGAGAAGTTGAAGAACAAAAATGAATAATTTCTTAACTTTTACAAGAGAGCCTAAAAATTGTTACTGCTTTTACATATTTGTTTAATAATTTTTTGCCTAAATGATTGAAAATCTAACAGAAGTGATATCGTTTTTTAATCAAGAAATTTGCGTTGGACTCTTGATGCCCAGTTATGATGATTTTTGTTTAAATCTGGATTTGTTTAGAAACTTGAAATTGTGTAAAAATTCATCAGTTTTGATAGACAACCGAAGGAATGAAACATCTTGTGACTGTAGGGGAATGTTAAATCATTTGTTTAATATATTCGTTACATTTGAATAATTATATTATTGAATAAAAAATCGATTTTCAAATAAAAATTCGAAGGGTAAATTTTAACAGATTGTTTTTCCATATTAGAAAATAGATAAAATGAAAATATGTGTTTCACCAAACCCGAAATTGTCAGACGCTAGAACGCAAGAAACTGCTTTTATTAATAATATTAGCTTTTATCAACCCCAAACATGGTCCCAGATGTACGTAAAAATAACCCTTACAAATTTTTCATTACCCTCCACACCTCTTCATTACCATCCAGCAAAAATTTTGACGATACGGAAGGTAATGAATCGGAGGGTAATGAAGTTTTGACAATCTTTCCTCAATTACTCGCTTAATAATGACATTACAAATCTTTATGATTCAATCAAAAATAGTCCGACTAATTATAGTTTATAGATACACGATTCGAATTTTTAAAACATGTACTTACTTTAAAAAATGCTGGAAGGTAATGATGCCTGGTCAGTGACAAAGTTGTTTTCGAGCACTTAGATCGCAGATATTTCTTTATTCAGCGACACATGTCCTCCCCCGTCTGGATGTAGCGGTACAATGATTAGTAACGGAGGTGTGGGGCGGTGTACAGCTGACGAACAGGGATAAAAGCGGTCTCAATTTTAATTACCGCTTTCGCGGAAGACGACAACGATTTTCTCTGGACAAAAACAAAATCTCAATTCTTTCTATGATACAGTAGCTTTAAAAATAAATTAAACACAAATAAATATGCATAATTAGTTGTACATAAAGGTCGATTAATGAATGTAGTGATTTTACTAGTGTAAACTGATTTTTATTATAGATCAATTTACCGGTCGCTCATTTGCAAAGGGAAGGTAATGAAATTTTAGCATGTTTTTTGTAAATCATGAAGCAATTAAGTAACAAATGCCTAATTCGGGAAATACTCCTTTTTCCTTTTTCAAATAGCTACATCTTACAATAAAACTTTCTTGATAAACATTAACTTTCATATGATTTTTTTGCGTGAACATGCGATTTGAACGAAACGGCGGAATGACCCACATATTACAGATAATTACATTGGTATACATAGATATTAAGTTAAGTAATAAGGAGAAAAAATAAAATGTTACTGATCCGTAACTGTACATAGGTAAGTACCTAGTAGTATTTTGTGAACACCTCACTAGGCGGACCTGTGCTGAGGTGTTCCCATGTTTTGGAATAATTGCAGTTCTGACGACAAAAGTAGAAACACCGTATCCTCCTTGATATTGTCAAGAAGGAGACTGTGGGTCGACCTATGGCGGCAGTAACGTATACATAAAATAAAAGATTAGTTGCAGTTAGGATCTATACATAAAGTTATACATAGCATCTAGTTTATGTAAAAGATAGATAGTAGTTTTGAAAAATAGGTAGGTATATTATTGTAGGGACCACACGCCAATGGAATGAATAATATTGTGATTTTGTTGAATGTTTTGTCTTAAAACAAAGTTATAATTGCCTACTAATTATTTTTAATATTTGTTTTTGGTTATGTTTGGTTAGGTGTTATGATTTTTTGAGTAAATTGAATACCTTGTTGTTTGATCCAGTCTTTGATGTATTTTTTGTGAAGAATTGTATATGGATTTGTAGTTAGTAGTTGTTTCAGTGTGGTGGGCATGAGGTTATATAGTTTGATTGCGTAATACTTGAAGTGTCTTTGCCCGTGTGAGGTATGAGTTATCGGTATGTTAAGTGTTTTTTTAGTAGAGGCCCTGGTTTTAATTGCTAATTGAGGTTGCATTTGAATGTAAAGTTTATGTTGGAAGAAGTATAGTAGTACAGCTTTGGCGTAGAGTTGTCTTATTGTCATGACGTCTAGTGTTTCGTAAATTATATTCGAGCATGCGTAGCGAGGAACTTGTAGGATTAATTTAATTATTGCCTTTTGAATTTTTTCTAATGGATCTATTGCTATATTCGTTGCACTTCCCCAAGCAAGTATGCCATATGTAATAATGGATTGGCAAAGTGCAAAGAATATGGTTCTGAGGATTGTTATTGGAAATATGTTTTTTATTGTCTTTATCAGATGCATGACTCGTTTCAGTTTATTTGTGATGTAAGTTATGTGGTCAGTCCAGCGTAGGTAAGCATCTATTATAACTCCTAGATATTTTGTGTGGTCAACCCTTTCAATACGCTCGCATAAACATGTGCGAGAAGTTTGTCTGCAGTCGTGTAAGATAAGGTCTATGTGCGGTGGAGGTTGGCCTCTTTGTGTGATGCTGTGTGTAATATAATTGGTTTTTGTTGTATTCAGGGTAAGAATGTTGTTATTTAGCCAATTTTTGACCACAGATAGACTTTTTTCGGCCTTTTTATATACATCATTCCATGTTTCTGCCTGGCAGAGAAGTACTGTATCGTCAGCAAATGTTACGATTTTACCGTCGATATCAATGTCACACAGGTCGTTTATGTAAATAAGGAACATTAGGGGACCAAGAACGCTTCCCTGTGGTACACCGTATCTAGATAGAAGTGGCTCGCTTACCATGTTGTTGATTTTAACCTGTTGCATTCTACCCGACATGAAACTTTTCAGTAAGTTTAGTTCTATGCCACTAACTCCGACAATTTTTAGTTTATTGAAGAGTTTTTCGTGAGAAATTGTGTCAAAAGCTTTACATAAGTCTAAATAAATTGATATAACTTTTTTTTTAGCATCTAGGTTATGTGTAATAAACTCAGTTACAGTGGCAATTGCGTTTTCTGTGTTCCTATTTTTTCTAAAGCCGTGTTGGTTTATTGAAAGTAATTGATTGTTTTCCAGATAATGTTGTAGCTGTACTTTTATTGTTTTTTCAAGAATTTTTGACATATTGTTTAATAATGTAATGGGTCTGTAGTTGTTTACATTGTTTTTTGTTCCTGATTTATAAATAGGAATAACCAGACCTTTTTTTAAAATGCTCGGGAAAATTCCTTCTTTAAGACTAAGATTAATTACGTACGTTAGTGGTATAAGCAGTTGTTGGCTTAATGTTATTATTGTTTTAGAGTCTATTCCGTCAGGTCCCGATGTTGAGTTATCCTTTAGAGATTGTATTATTTGTTTGGTGTCTTCCAGAGTTACTTTTTTTAGTTTGAAATGTCTGTCATTGTTTATAATAGAGCACTGAGTCATATGATTTTGAGGTTCTTGATTGTCGCTTCCAGTCGTAATTTTTTTTATATTTTCGGCTAGGCTGGCTCCGATATTTGTGTAATGTCTGTTTATGTAGTTAAGAATAAGTGTAGGATTTTCGTGGAAGTCTACTTCTTCGTCATTGATAATTAAATTTTTGATTTTATCATCTTTGTTTTTTTGTGTATGTGTACTTTCTCTCAGAATTGACCAGACACTTTTCGGGTCAAAGTTTGCAGTTATCAGTTTGTTTCTGTAATATAATTCTTTGGCTTTGCGTATAATTAGCGAACAAATATTTCTGTACCTTTTATAGTAAGAGTAAAGAAAATTATCATTTGGGTTGTGTTTAACTTGTTTGTGCAGTTTGTCCCGTTTTTTTATGCTATTTAGAATGCTTTGGGTAATCCATTTTTTAAGTCTTTTTTTACGGTGCGTGATAGAGTTGAATGTTGTTGTGGTGTTTTGAGTGATGAGCGTTTGAAGGTATGCTATAAAGTAATTCCAGGCTTCTTCTGTTGTGTTAATTTTTTTTAGATGTTCCCACGTTTGTTTTTCTAGACAATTTTTTAGGTTAACGTAGTCAGTTTCATATTTTATGCTAATATTTTGAATTGTTGGGTTCAAAGCCTGTGGAGTCAGGCCTATCATTGTTGTGTAGTGATCTGTGATTGTTGATTCAAATACTACGCTACAAAATTTGCTTTTGGATTTGATCATTAAGTGATCTAAACACGATTCTGAGTCTCTGGTAACTCTGGTTGGAGTATTGATGGCGCTTATTATGCCATGTTCCAGGAGCATCAGCTGGTATTCGATATTTTGGGGGTGGCCTTGTGGAAGTATATTTATGTTTAGATCCCCAGCTATTATGATGTTTTTGAAGTGGGCAATTTTTTTAATATGAGTATCGAGAGCTAAAATAAAGGGCGCGATGTTGTGTCTGGATGGAGATCTGTAAATAGCGAGAATGCATGTATCGGGGTCGGCGATTATTTGTAAGCAGTTAGTGTTTTCTAAGGCGATTTCTGAGACAGAGGCGTTAAGACTATCTTTTATGTAAACAACAACTCCATCATTTTGATTTTGGTTTTTTGTTGTGAAATATGTGGAATAGTTTTTATTGTGTTTTATAGTAAAAGCGGTCGAGATCCAGCATTCCGTTAGAATAATAATTTTGAAGTCTATTTTGAATGCGGACAAGAGTATGTCTAGTTCGTCATAGTTTTTGTTGAGGGATCTTATATTTTGGTTGAATAGAGTTAGGGTGCCTGGGTTGCTAAAGATAAAATCACATAGTTTTGTATCATTGGTTGAATAATGTAAGTGAGAGCTAGTTAAGTTCATTGAGTTTAGTAATTCGGCCATATTAAATTAGTTGCAATACATGAAATTTAGTTTAGGGGGATTAGTCATCTACGATTGTTTCACCATTTTTTTTAGATCATTTTCATGAGATATTTGGATAATTTTTTCCCCAGTTGCTTTGCGGACAAGCAGTTTACTAGCTTTGAACCACACGAATTGATAGAGGTTGTCTTTGGCCGTTTGTTTTGTTTTCCAGAGCAGTTCCTTAAAATATGGTGACAACACTTCACTAAGAAAAATTGGGGATTTAGAGTCTAAGGATTTGGCTGTATTTTTTAAAGAGAGCAAAGATTCCCTAGTTTTTTTACTATAGAAGGTGATTTGGAGTTTGTCCGGCGTATTCTGTCTTCGATCTTGGGTCCTGGTCACCATGCGTACATCTTGTTGTTGCAGGGGCAGTCCCAGTGAACTGGCTACCCGAAATACGGCTTCCGTTGCTTGTTCTCCCGGCCGCAACTCCACACCTGCCATTTCCAAACTGTCGGAGAGCTTTTCTTGCTCTAAAACGGCAAGACGGCTTTCTAGGGAAGAGATTCTTGAATTTTTTTTTTCGTTCTCCTCTCTCAAGAATTTGGTTTCTTTTAGGGCCTCCTGCATTACTTTGAAGCGTGTGAGTAGGTCATCGTACTGGTTGCAGATGAAATCACTGCTTTTCTTAAGGTCGCTAATTTCTGTCTCAAATATTTTTTTTATTTCACTTATAAATAAAAAAAATAAGAAAATTTTGAATGAAATAAAATCGATATTGAGTTATTATTTTAAAAAGCTGGTACGGAGAATAATTAATCTTTCTTATTGGAACCGCTCTATACGATTGTACATTCGACGAAATATGAATTCTCGGCCGCTATTTGGTTAATGGCCCTTAAGGGACATACTTGACTTTTATCTTACATCTGTCTCACTAGTTCCGGACGTTTGGGACTCGAGCACGGTATTAAAATGAAGAAAAAAAAGGTTTAAAATACTAATGAAATTATTTCGACTAAATTCATAACTACGCTAAATGCTTACTGGCTCTGAATATGTTAAAAAAAATCCTTTATCTAAGAGATAAAATAAAAATATAAATATTCCTTTGACAAAAAAATCATTTATTATTACTTTTTCATGTGAATAGCGCACAAGAGTCCCAACTGCTCCCAAGCGACTGAAGCCAGTGAGACTACATTTGGGAGGCGGGAATGGGTACCGCCGCCACGGGAACCTTTATTGGATAACCAACACCTCTGCCATAGGTCACCCCAAGTGGTTTGCTACGTTTTGTGATTTAGCAGGGGTGCTCGGGTTCATGGGGTGAGGTTTGTCTAGGTCTTGAAGGTGGATGACCAGGACACACTGAACCCCAGATTCCTACCCGCCCCTTAAACCCTTTTCCTTCCCAGAACTCTCCTCTCCTTCCCTTAAAAAAAACCCTCCACACAGCATCCCGAAGACGACATGGGTCCTGAGGGAAATTATTTTCCTCAGGGCCTCCTGTGTGGAGCTCATGTAAAAAAAATCAGAATTGGGATATGTTGTAAGGCTGGAAGTAGTGGGGTAGGAATGAGATAGAGAAGAGGAAGGTGGGGATTTACATGCCTATTCAGATCCAGTCACAAAACACGGCCAAAGACATTTAAAAAAAACTTTTTAATTCTGAAGGCGGTCTTACACCAGGCGATACTAAGAATATCTTCCACTCTTGAACGTGCCGCAAATATACCTTATATTTTTTTAAATGATTAATTTGTGGAATAACACAAATCAATCAAATAAAATTTACTTGCACGCCGGAATTTGAACCCGCGACCTAGTGATCGCTAGTCGAAAACCTTGCCTCTCGACCACGGAGGCCGTCAATTACATTAATTATACACTAATATGTGTATATAAATGTGCCAATACAGTTTAATTGCAATTATTGTACCTATCTACCTAATATCCGGGAACCGACTGCGCGTATTATTGATCCTGTGCCATATATACATACAGTATTTAGTGTACATATATACAGTGCGCGTTCCGTACCTGCCCTAGCGTTGCCAATATTCATATAATATTATATAAAATAGACTGTAGACACGCTGATGTCCGTTTGGTAAATACGGTGACCGGACAACTCAGAATCAAATCAACTCAACACTTACTTTAAAAACCATTAAAAGCGATTAAAAAAATATGTTTAAAAAATTGGTTAAATAGGTTACGTTAGGTTAGATTATGGAGTATTTTTCAAAGCTTTTAATGACTCCTCAAAAAGGTGTTGAGATGACTTGATTCTGAGTTGGCATGGAACCGATAAATACAGCTTTTTTGGCAGAAATGTTCAGAGGCTTCCGTAGTTATATAGATAAAGTGGAAGATACTCTAAGTATCGCACTGGTGTAAGACCACCTTTCATAATTGAAACGTTGCTTGAAATGGCGTTAACCGTGTTTGGGGATCAGATCTGAATAACCAGGTACTTCCCCACCTTCCTCTTCCCCATCTTCTTCCCCTCCCCGCTACATTCAGCCTCACACACAACATACCCCAATTAGGGATGCCGTAGTCTCTAACTATAGTGAATATGAATACGCATCTAATTAGGTGTCATTATTAGGTATAGATAGTTATATGTAGTTTTGAGGTGTCTCAACAGATGTAGGTAAAGTTGTACTGTAGGAGAGAGTCAGTTGTCGTACGTTCGTCTCTAACACCCGAACGGTTACGAATATGGCCGATGATATCCGATCGATAGCTGGTCACCTTCAGTACCCAGTTCACTTGCATCAGAATTACACTGATCATCCTTTAGAACGGACGTTTTATCCAGTTAAATATTAATTGTAAACAAGACGACTCGTAACCTGACGAACCGAGTATCGTTGAAACTCCCGATTATCTGAAAAGTATTTTTCGTGAAGGAAAACACAGTAACTATTTTCAATCATTGTAATGACGGCGTCAATAGTTAGAAAAACAGAATAAAAAGTGTGAGACGATTTATGAATGTAAATGAAGCTTACAGTGTGTGTGCCAAGTTAGAGTTTTGTGACAATTTGTCCTTTCTCCCTACCCCGGTGGGAAATGGTGACAGAGCGGTAAGCTCCTTGGAATATAAAAGTTTCAACACAATACTATTGTAAATTTGCATCTCGTTCCAGAGAGAAAGACACTATCAGTATTAGCCTGGTGATAAACCAATATTTATTTATTTATAAGCCTTTTTTACATTAGCACCACACAGGAGGCATTGAGGAAAATAATTTCCCTCAGGGCCTATCTTACCTAAGAAGATGCTGTGTGGAGGGTCTTTTTGAGGAAAGGAAGGAGTGAACATGGGTCTTGAAGAGATAGTTTTTATATAACCACATCATTGCAAATAACCATAGTTTAAAAAAAATGCAGGAATAAATATTCTTCATATTAAAATACAGGGAAACGCTTAGATAACTTAGAAGCTTTAGAAATTGAAAAAAAACCCTTAAAATGAGTCCATTATCAATTATCAAAAAATATTATGTTATAGTCCTATCTTAAATATGTTCCCTTTCAATGTTCGTTCTATTTTTCTCCCCTCCCTCCCCCCCCCCCCCCCCGTCCACTCTTTATTAATCCTTGTTCACGCCCCCACCCCTACCACAACACATTGTAATACATTGTATTCACTCACTGTTTTATAATAGTCAAATCATTATATGTTTGCCCTGATGGGGAAACGGTCGTTTTGAAAATATGTAAGTGGTTCTAACAAAGGAACATAATTTTTATTTCAATTTTATTTTCGCGAATGAATGTAAATCATGGAAGTGCAAATAAAGCCACTTCCCGACATCCGATCAATCTGAAACTCCGCCGATAGACTCATCTATCACAATGCATTCTTTCAACGTTTGGTGGCATTCACGTTTGGCTACCAGGCGGCCCAAGAGATGTCTCGAAAATTAAAAATAGATGTATTATAGTAGAAAAACTTTGTTTTTGTACAGGTTGATTTTTTAATTTATAAAAAAAAAACGTACATAGGTGAACACGTTTATTTTTTTACATGCTTCTAAACGAAAATTTCAAATGTTCATAGCTCAGGGTGGAAGTGTCATTGTGGGCAGAAAATTGCTTCTTCGCGAGTTTATGGGACAAGTTAAATACAATTTTAAATCTGAGTACGGAAACCACTTTACTTTTGCCTTTGCGAAGTCTCTATTTTCCGAAGGCCAGATGAGCCGGAAAAGCGACGTGACCCACTGAACAAAAAATCCTAGAAGTGTGACATACAGGATGTCTCAAAACCCAACAGTATCCCTTGGAGGGCTGAGAACTTAATTCATGACGGATCAGAATATAATTTACAAAGCGGGAATGGGTACCGCTGCCCGGGGAATAATTTATTGTAAAACCAACACCTCTGCCATAGGTCACCCCAAGTGGTTCGCTATGTTTGCTGACTTAGCAGGGGTGCCCAGGTTCATGAGGCCAGGTTTGTCTGGATCTGAAGGCGAAAGACCTGGACACACTGAACCCTAAATTCCTACCCACCCCTCCTACTTTTTTCTTTCCCAGAACTTCCTCTCCTTCCTTTCCATAAACAGACCCCCCACACAGCATCTCCAAAAATGACATAGGTATTGGGGGAAAAAAAATTCTCAGGGCCTCCTGTGTGAAGCTAAAGCAAAAAATACCATAACGTGACTTTAGTAAAATGACAATAGTTTTCGGTAAAATGTCATTTTATGAATTTCGTAGTAGTTAGCAAAAATTATATAGATTATTTTAATATGTGTCTTGTACCTTTAAAAAAAAACCAGTTTTCATCAAGTCCTTTCGACTCCTGGACCCTAGATAGGTCAAAGAATTTGATTTTCTTTTTAAGAACGATTTTCTGTATATAAAAACTTTCGATCAATTCAAAGGGAAAATTGAGCTCACTTTGCGCACAAGGACACGCTCACAATACGGTTCTGTTATTTTATCTCTTCAGTGGACGGGACAATAAGGCCGCACAAGGTGTAGGGGAAGTGACGTCACATGCAGTGATTTATTGCCATACCGGAAGCGGAAGTTGGGGAAGGGAAGAAGGTGGGCAGCGTAGTTTCCGCATCCTGCCAATTATTTACCTATTGCATATTTCATATTTGCGGCGTCGAAATGCTATTCTGGGAAAGTTGAAATGATTTTCCTTTCAGTCGCTAATCAACAATACTAATTTCGGTTGTCTGTGCTGTGCGTCTGTCCTGAGAATCCCGTGAAATCAATTTTTCTCGTTTTAATTCCATTCTAATATTTCTAATATTTTTTTGTTAAATAAATAAAACGTGCTATTCATCCTTTAACCAGAGTCGCACTCCCTGATATTACCGCCGTAAGTCCTGTGTAAGCTAAAACAAACATCGACCGGGTTTGAGATCACATCTTAACCCGAAATCCCGGGATTAGGACTTGTAATCCCGCTGGCAGTCGGGTCGGCACGGAGTTAATCCCACAAGGCTCGCCGTTGGTACCTGTCTTATTTTTAGTACTGCTGGTGCATCAATTCTGCTTATAATATAAACAAGGGCGATGGATCATGAAATATTACTGACTTTCATCAATTTCCTTTGTTCTGTAAATTTGAAAAAAAAAATTAAATGATGCAGTTAGAATGTATTCTAGAATTGCTTGCAATGTAGCTTTCGGATTCCACTACGTAATATTAAAAATCGGGATTTATTTCAGTGTAGAAATTCTGCGACAAATTGCCATATGCATTCCTCTTTGCCCAGAATACTAATTGAGGGAAATAATTATACCAGCTCAGTGGACATTTGTCATTAAACAAAAAATACAAAACCTTTCGAAATTCTATCAAATTACGATCAGCTGAAATTCATAATAACATGACGATTGTGTTTTACATTCTACATTATTTTAATTTCGTTGTAACAGCAGCCGTTCAAATAAATAACTGTTAAATATGAAGATTATATTTAGATTGTTTTTAATTCGCTCAAACGGATTAGAAATAATAATTACTGTTGCTTATAGATGAAGTATTTCTCATTGTTGTTTAATAAATCCAAAATTTAATTAATTACCCTAATCCACCAAACTCTGGTCAGACTAATAAGTTTAATTTAATTGAATACAACTTATGGTTTCCTCCGATTGACACGATATTACGATTGAATAAAATATTATAATCATTGCTGAAAGTCTGAATGGAATTGTTGCTTAAAATGGCTTTAGCCGTGTACAGCGACTGATCTTAATAGTTAGGTGCCTTCTGAACTTCCTCACGCATATAACCTTTCTTGTTCAATTTCGCAACATAGATACTCGTACCACCGACTCTGAATAGCTGGGGCTGTGCGGTATTCACGTTTTTTTTTACATTACTTCCAAACATTTTCCCTCAGGGTCATCTCTATTTTTCCATGTGTCATCTTTGGGGATGCTGTGTGGAGGGTATTTTTAGGGTAACGAAGGAGAGAAAATTCTGGGAAGGAAAAAAGTGTGAGGGATTGGTGGGAATCTGCGGTTCAATTTGTCCAGGTGTGACGGACGTATAAATCCATTCCTTCCACTGCGGTGGAGGCGATGGGTTGAGAAAGTCCGGCTAATGTTTATTATGATAAAAATAAATCTATGGAACCGTTACGTTAATATAAAAGTAACCAAATCTGAATTACCAGGAACTTTCAAATCATTTTCTTCTCTTCTATTTCTCCTCCCTAGCTTTTTGTCCTCTTATTTATCTTCTATTTCTCCTCCTTACATGTTCAAATTGGGGATGCCATAGTCAGATTGTACTCATGTGCGATATTTGCATAAAAAAACTGTAAATCCTGTTTAATATTTGCCTAAAGACCTTATTTTATTTAGAAAATTTTGGTAAGTATACATTAATCTGAAGTAAGCGATTCTTGGCATTTAATTTATATTCCTTTCTTGACCCAAATCCAACCCCTCTTCCCTCATTATCATTCATCCCTCGAAATAAAACATTTATAAAGATTTCCTTAAGACAGCCCTTAAATCGTTCCAAATAAAAAGGACGAAACGACAGCGCATTACATGGCACAAATTTAAGGGCACTTCAGAAACGTTTTTTGGACAAACCAAAAATACCACGCATACTTAAGATTCTAAAAATGTGATCTTTACCTGTTTGAAAGAAACTTGATGCCATGCCTTTTTACTCCTGTAAACCAGGAGATTCAGCGCGGTAAAATCGATAACTTAACAATTTTGGATCGATAAGCTTAACTATAGATTTCCTGATCAAGTTAAATTCGTTAGACATGTCTATAACCAATCTGATATCGACAACGAAATAAATTAGTGCTACCAAGGCAAACAAAACGATTTACCATAATTACGAAATGTCTTATTCGTTACCACATCGTTATTTTGATACGCACCTAATATTTCATTTGCACATAGAAACGATTTGCAGTAAAGCGTGTACGGCCTGAGTGGTTAGCGTTCGGCGTGGCGGTCAGCGGGGCGGTGGAGCGAGAAAGAGCATGCTTACTGAGTGGCCTCAGTGCACGCTCAGCATTGACGGTCACCACAATTGTTTTAATCATGGCAATTTAATTTAAATTGTTTTTTTATATTTTGTATTGTTTTAGTTCTACTTTGGCATCGAGGAATGTACGACATCAGTTTTATTACTATTTTTGGACAAATAGAATGAATGTAAACTAAAAAAAAATACGACCATCTACTTTGAACTAAACCTATACTTGCAATAAAATCATATTTACCTTCAATTCCTAGTTTTTCTGAAAGTGCTCTCCACACACTTGCTTTAACTATTTTATTCTTACATAAAGAATGAGAAGATAACCATATTTCAGGCTTATTCTGTATTTCTGAAATGATTTCTTCAACCGAAATTATGCGCACGCTCTTGTCACCACTGCAAAATGACAAACTCGTTTGAACCTGCACGCGACGCCCCGCTCGACGCAAACATGCACGCTGCTGCCACCGCGCCGCTCGGCTCCCACTCAGGACGGTGCCACAGTATTTGAATTACGGTACTATGCAAAAACATGTGTTTGACATGAACGCCGCACGCTCCGCCCCGCCCCACGCTCGATTTGAGCGTGCACTCAGGCCGTACACGAATGCTAGAATATTTGCTAAGCAACTCCAGGCATTTTTGCAGCTCGGCCGCGATTCGTGTGCTATAGATACTATAGTTTAGTAAGTACACGGACGTGGACCTGCCCTAAGTGATAAAAGGCGTATTATTTCCCCCTCCCATTGGAACCATTCCATCGGAACCTGCTGGGCTTGCAGAGCCTCGCGTGAATCTAAAAAATGTGACGTCATCATTCTTGTCCTGAACAGTGTCGAGCTCTTATCGTACATTTTACGAAATAAAACGGCAAAATTTGTGGCTTGTGCTATAAAAACGTGTAAAAATAGAAGTGAAAAAGAGAATAAACCCAATTGTCGTATTACCTTCCATAAGTAAGCATTATTTTACTTTATTTTAAGTTTATTCATATCACATAATATGATTTAACATAGAGATACATGGCGACGCGAAACACAAAGCCGCTGTTTACTGAGGTAAGTAAATTATGAAACATTTGTAAAAGTGTCTACGGCAACAAAATATATGACATCGAGATACATGGCGACGCGAAACACAAAGCCGCTGTTTATTGGGTTAAGTAAATTATAAAACATTTGTAAAAGTATCTACGGCAACAAAATATTCGACTTTGAACATAGGCGAACCTCACTTTGCCGCATTTGGTCTTCCTACACTTGTTCATAACGTGGCATGCAATTCGCGCTCCCATATAAAAGGTGTATTCATTCAAAAGCAGATTTTACTTTCAAGAACTAAATGGTGATATTATAGTGCGAGGTGCCTATATACTGTTAGATTGATTTATTTGCGAATCACAGTCTCTTTCCTCTCTTCGTCCCGCCATAGTTGGTTTTTACCCCTCATCTGTAAGTTCTCGTCTATCTATATTTGTATGCCTATGAGTAAGTACCATTTTGGAAAGCGGCTCAATAATATAGGATAGGGAACAGTGGATTTAACTTACTCTCTGATGAAAGAGAGAGTACAAAAGAAGTTTCTGGGATATTTATATCTTAGAGACTTCGAATATTATCCCTGATTATATCCATCAGCCTTTTTGTCCGGCATGCTGGGTATTAATAGCTTCGCCGATAGAAATAAAACTGCTTTGCTGATAACAGCATATAATCTTCTGAACGGGAATATCTGCATTCTCGACAAAAAAAAAGTTGTGTTCGGGACTTAAGAATTGAACGGCTCTACGTATTTAAAATCTGTAGAGGTAGATCAAACTTTTTCCCGGAAAAGCTGTTCATTTGATTTCTTAATCCTTTTTGTACAGATAATGTGAAGCAAGTCAAAAAAATTCAAGCTTCAACTTCAATTAAATAATATTTACTTTCCCCTCAGGATAACATAAAATAGAGAAAAGGGTCATTCAAAACCTGGTTCGGTTAAATCTCTCAATCAATAAAATTCGGATTCGGAGAATTCTCGAGATCCCATTTCTTTCCTTCGGAGCACCTATCGATGGTCCTCAGACATAAGTCAAGAGTTCGAGGAATAACGAATTTTGCTCTGGCGAAGTAAGAAAACTGGCTTTTGCAAAATTTTTGAGGGCATACTTAGGTTCGTCGTTAGATTTTGTGACATGGCATTGGTTATAAAATGTATACATTCTTTCCTTTATTTACTGTCCAATTTTTTTAAAATCACTTTGCAATCAAATGCGATCAATTTTTTGTAGTAAGTTTAACACGTAGTTTGTTATTGTTTGACGTAAGGCTCTTGTAATTCGAAGGTTGCGGGTTCAAATCCCGGCGTGCGCAAGTATATTTTAATTATTTTTATTCTTAACTTAATATTAGCGAAAAATCAGAAAAAGATCGGTCACATCTGGGACTCGAACCCAGGACCTTCGGCTTTCCGGGCCGTAACCCTACCAACTGTGCTAACGTGTCCCTTTCCGATTAGATCCTTTTTAAGTGTATCATACTTCAACTAAGAACTTTTTTTCAACATTAATTCCGCACAAGAGTCTCAACTGCTCACATCTGGAGCCAGTGAGACTATGGCATCCCCAATTGGGGTATGTTGTGAGGCTAAAGATAGGGAGGGAAGGAGATAGGGAAGAGGAAGGTGGGGAAATACCTGGCCATTCAGATCTGGTCACCAAATACGGCTAAAGCCATTTCAAACACCGCTTCAATTCTGAATGGTAGTCTTACACCAGGGCGATACTGAGAGTATCTTCTAATATGGAACGTACCGCAAATATACTATATACTATTTTAAATGAATAAATTGTGAAATAACACAAATTAATCAAATAAAATTTATTTGCCACGCCGGGATTCGATCCCGCGACCTTCGGTGTGCGAGTCAAGCGCTTTACCGCTGCTGCACTATGCCGGCCGTCAAATTTATGATGATGTATGATTGCAAGATTCAACCAGAATAATATAGTCTTCATTAATTGAAAATTACAATTTGAGGTTTTACTCATTACCTAAGTTAAAAATAAAAATAAATATTCTTCCCAGACTTGCCAAAAAGTCAATTAATGCCGCATATTAAATAAAAATGGATTAATTTATCCAAGACACTATCTAGATAGCATTAAGTTCTGTTGAATCTTGCAATCATACATAAAGATAGCAGCCATTAAGGGTATTCCTAAGTGCCTAGTATTTGTAATTTAGAGTATCTCTCCGGAAATGGAGAGATTGACGGTAAAATGATTATTATTGTAACTGGCAGTTGTGAATAATAGTACCACGCGGCTATATAATACATAAATATTACATCATTGACTGCCGCGGTTACTTTGTCCCGGTGACTAGCTGTCAATAGATCACAGTGAATTCGAGGAACCGGCTATTTTTTGAACCAGTTCCTATCCGATTTATAAAATGGTCACCAACACTCAAACTGGGCGAAACCGAAACAAAAGCCGCCCTAGGGCCTAGCAGCAAAAACCCGCGGTGAAGGGTGATTTGAACCTTGATGAAAGTGAAACGAGCGACACTATAAAGTATCAAAAACGTACATTTATAGGATTTAGCCTGCGAGATAATGAGATTGCAATAAAATATTAATTTATTTCACTGGTACTCGGTTTCAATATAATAGGGTAGGCTGAAAAGTAATGCACACATGCTTGTAAAACACGAACAAAAACAAATAGCAAGATTGGGCAAAAAGGACATTAAAGTACGATTCTCAAGCTTTAAAATCATACATTTATTTTCAACATAGTCACCCTTAAAGCTAACGCATTTCCCCCAGCGTGTTATAAGATTTTTCAGTACGTAACTGAAAAATTCTTAGACATTTCTCGAATCCAGGACTTGACATCTGCCTTCACCTCTTCGTCCGAGGTGTAATGACGTGTCTCCTAAGTAGAGGAAAAAAATAAACATCGCAAGGCGAAAGATCGTGGGAGTGAGAAGGGTGTGAAATTGGTTCAAACTTCAGGTTTTGCAGAGGCTCTAATCGATGCTATATGTACTCGTTTGTGAAACGGTGTGGTACCCTTCGTCCACAGATTTTAAGGTATACTTATTGTTCAGAAATGAAGTCAACATGTTCCTTAGATATTCCAAAATGGTTTTTGATACGCTTTAGAGTGATTCGCCGGTCATTTTGAATCAAATCTTGGACGAGTTAGGATTGTTTATAGTCTGTGTCAATGATCGGACGTCCGCTGCGTGTTTTATCAACAATTATAGCTTTTCCAGACTCACAATCATGAAATGTTATAACCCATCGATTTTCAGTTTGACCATTGATGAATCTCAGTAGGAGTAACTTTTTCAGCAGTTAAATATTCGATGGCAGCACACTATTTACCTTGCGTTGACATAACACTAAAATACGTTTCCATACTTCCGCTTATCAAAATACACTGGTTGAATTCAACGACCTCGAACTTGCGCGTACGTATAGAAGAGGAATGTCAATTCCATATTTCACCTGACGCGCTTCTGAAGGTCATTGTTTTGCGCTGTACAAGCATGTGTGCATTAATTTTCTGCCTACCCTCGTAATACGATAAATCCACAGTCCCGCGCAAGGCTTTTTCGATTAGTGGAATAAAGTATAAAGCGCCCGACGAATCTCTGCGGACATTTATCGGACCAAGGATCGAATCCTACCAAATCCAAAATAAAAATGTATTTTTATATTTGTAAAATCAATATCCAATCTTTAAACACCTCCAAAATAAACAAATAAAAGAAAACACAAAATAGCGACATCTAGCGACACCAAAGAAGAAAACAAAAATACTAATAAGATGACCAATTGTATAGGAAAAGGTGCACTGGAATTCGACGACAAAAATATGGAAAAAATCATTTTTCACTATGATGAAAAAGTGAATTATACGACACACACTTATTTTTTTTATCAGAGTTAGGTATATAAAATATACGTATTTCGAAATTAATAGAACCATTTTTAAGAATTTTACCAGATTTTACCTGAAGAAGTGAGCGTTGCTCACGAAACAAGTTGGTTTTTATAAACAAAAAATGTGGTAAAAACAGTATTCTATTAGTTTTGAATAATAATATTAATAAGTATTATAATAATAAGTGGAAAGTGTGAGCAACAAATTTAAAAAAAACTAACCAATTTTTTCAAAACTATAAGAAACATTTTAGATAAAGAACAGCGAATTAAAATCTATTACGCATTAGCCCAATCTCTTGTACAATATGGTCTAATCGGATGGGGCAGTTCGTGCGATTCCACAATAAAACCAGTCCTCATTGCACAAAGGGCAATTTTGAAAATTATATTTAGAGTCCCCATCAGAACCTCTACAGACTATGATTTTAAAGCTCTGAATTTAATGTCACTGAAACAATTATACACAAAAGATATTCTAATGTATGCATTCAAAAACCAGGATAACTTTACACAGACAAACTCGAGCCGATTCACAAGATCTACACTACAACATACCTCTTACCAACCTACAACTAAAACGACATTTGGACAAATAAATATGCAGTACTTCTCTATAAAATTATTTAATTTACTCCCTCTTACAATAAAAGCACTAAAAAATAACCGACTTCAAAAGATACATAAACATATGGATTATGGACATGGGAAGGAAGAAGATAGATGCAATTTTGCAACCGAACAAATATTAACGTATTGTACTTTCTTTTAGATTCAACTTATAATTTCGTCTGTAATATTTTCAACATAGGTAAATACTTATATTTAAAAAAAAAAAACTTGTACAATGTGTCCTTAGAACGGGGTACCCCAGTAAGGACACATGTTTCTCTGAAAAAATGTAAAACATGGAAAAAAAAATGGTGCCCCAAAATAAGTTTGTTGTGTTTGAAGAAGAAATATATATTATGTTTATTTCACTCCCAATTATTTCCAATCAAAAGCTTTGATTCTTTCGTTTCAGTTATAATGTCTTCCGCTTAGAATATTTATATAATTCACTAAATAAATTTAAATTTGATTCCAGAATAAAGCGCAAAGCGTTCAAGCCGATTAAACCCGATCGTGCGGAATTCAAACGGATTCCCTAGAGCTAACAATTACCTCGTGGACTTGTTCGGAATCTATTGAAATCCGTTGAATTTACAATTTACTGCAAACAATCTGAATTGAATTTCTTTTCACCTTTAGAATAATTATTTGCCAGTTCGTTAGCTTTGAAAAGCCCCAAGTGGATAACAAAGGATATTTTTCACACCATTATAATCTGCATCCATTGTGGATATAATCATGTCTACATTATTTCGCTTAATGTAGTTATTGATGCAACTATATCGACGCTGGAAAGGAAGAGTGACTAAAACGCCACATCGGGTGAAAATGAGATACCCACTGGAGCGACGGCGCGTTTTTTATTTTTTTCCTCGGATTTCTCGTGATATTTTAATGACCGTTTTGAATATTTTCCGCCAACCTTAAAAAAATTATACCTTCGAATTTTAATATGGAGGCATACAAACTGATCATAGTTCTATATAGTCAATGAATTCACCTATCTTTGGTTGTTTATCACGTATTCCTAGGATTTATGAAAATAATATTATAAAATTGTAATCATTCAAAACGGAACTATTCTCAGTATTGTCTCCCTTTAAACTCGCCTAGTAAATTCAAATTTCCCTCCAAGTTGAATATTTTCTATTAGGTTTCTTTTAAATGGTCTAATTTATAATTAGAACGTATTTATGTATATAAGAAAATCTGAATTTTGATATGTTTTGAACTGTTGAATGTTCCCTTTGAATAATTTTTGAAACAAATTTATTCGAAAAATGGCGACACTTTTAATTAGACTTAAATGAAATTCTTGAAGGACTCACCAAAAATAGCTGTAGTACATCAAACAGACACATCAATTATCTTAAATCCACAATTAACTCGATTATGGGTTTAATTATAGAAAATATTGCATTTTCAAAAACACACGACGATTGGAAAAAAATGTCAAAAACATAACCACAAAACTTTGTATATCAAATAATCACTGATTTTTAAAGTATGAAACACGTTGAAAAAGTTGAATGAATCAGTAATTCAATTATTATAACACTGGTACACAAATTTGTTATAAACATTCACTAAAATACGATAAAAAACCTGAATATTAATTTGACAGCTTCAAACCGTTTAACATTTACAGAGATCTACCAAATATGACGCAAAAACGTCAAAATGAAACCGCGGGCTTATTTGAAAATATTTCAAAAAAAAATTAATGCATCTAGGGAGAATTTGCTGTAATTTGGCAACTTAGCAAACTTAGGTTTTGTAAATGGTGCCGAAATTCGGCAAAAAGCGTTCCAGTGGTTATATATGCAGTCCATCTTGTTTTTTTTTGCGTCGATTGATCCTAGTTTCATTGCGATCCAAGCACTTTTATGGCGCTTTAGTCACCACAAATTAGCTACTTTTTTAAAATTGCACCGAATAAACGACAGCAAATATTTTCCTTTTATATGAGTGCGACTTAGTCATCTTATATTATGTGTGGTGGAAAGTTACATCACTCTTCCTTTCCATTTTTTTGTCCAAATTTTTTGTAAGCTTTTATTACCTTCTGTGTTTTAATATAACATGCAGAATTAGCTTTTTTCCTTACTATGAAATGGTAATGGATGTTCCTTACCGTAATAAAGTATATAATTCACATTCGTTTTTCTTCTCTACCCGTTTTAATAATATATTGGTTGTTATGTCAAAAAGGTCTTATTAAAACTCACTAACAATGTCGCATTAGCTGTTTTTCCTTTTTTAGATTTGTCGCTTTAGTTAATTATGCTTGCCACATTTTACGGTTGATTTGGCGAATAAATCATTTTAAATATATGGAATGTAATTTTGTTAATGTCGCTTAGATCTACCATTTTACGATCGATTTAATCGGAAGCATCCACCTTTAAATATAGTTAGTTTTTATGTAGGCCATAAATCCTTTTTTTTTTTATTTTTCTGGGTTTCACCCTTCAAGGGTTAATAATTATAATATATCGTTATTTGCTCATCGTAGGGTATAACATGATACTATTCTTAAATTCATACCTTGAAATATAATATAGAAACTAGATTGAGAAACGAAAAAAACTAGATTGGC
This sequence comes from Limnephilus lunatus, assembly GCA_917563855.2. Classification (NCBI taxonomy): domain Eukaryota; kingdom Metazoa; phylum Arthropoda; class Insecta; order Trichoptera; family Limnephilidae; genus Limnephilus; species Limnephilus lunatus. Next base: position 42,669,325 of record OU830603.1, on the reverse strand, counting down.
ATAAAAAACAAAAACAAAGATAAGCTGACAAACCTGCTGGCGGTGGTGTTAACGCTGGTGTTGGAGCGGGACCTCCTGCTGATGATGGAGTCTCCCTGGTTGACCACTCCTCCCTTGGTGGTGATAGAGAAGGTACGCAGCCGGTACAGATCATCCGAGACCCGCGGGTTGAGCGCCTGCTCGGGCAGGGAGCAGACCCGGGGCCGGTTGTGCGCCGCCACTGGAAAAAATAAACATATTGATTTCAATGGCCGACGCACGGGTGCATGTGATTTTAAAATGTACCTAGGTATTTTTTTACATGAATACCGCACAAGAGACCCAACTGCTCCCGTCTGGAGCCAGTGGGACTATGGCATCCCTAATGAGGTATGTTGTGAGGCTGAAGGTAGTAGGGAGGGGAAGGAGACAGGGAAGAGGAATGTGTTGAAGTACCTGGCTATTCAGATCTGGTCACCAAACACGGCTAAAGCCTTTTAAAGCAACGTTTCAATTCTGAATGGTGGTCTTACACCAGGGCGATACTGAGAGTATCTTCCACTCTGGAACGTGCCGCAAATATACTATATATTATTTTAAATGAATAAATGTTTTTAACCCACAACCTTCAAATTGCTAGTCGAGAGTCTTACCGGATCATCTTACAGAAAATGACCCTCGATCTGTATTTAAATTAATTTAATACGAGTTTTTATTGTTAAAATTGGTAGAAAATATGCGTGTAACGTGTTTGTAAATTATTTTGCTTGTTTGAAGTTTGTGTGAAGTTGTAGAGGTTTTCGAAGAAATATATATATATATTTTTTTAATTTCAAAAAAAAAAATTTTTGATACCTTTTATTTGGATTAGTACGACCTTTAAAATTTAAAATATTAAATTAAATTTAAATAAAATAATAGCAAAATAAACATTTTATTCCAGACATAATCAAATATCAAACATTTTTTGCGGTGAAATGAGAATCTGCGTGGTTAGAGCAAATGCTCATAGATTAGCATATTAAAATAAGACTAAAAATGTAAAAAAGTAATATATGAGATTATTACTCGTACATACAATATATTTAATTATGTAGGTACATTTGAATTAGATATATATGCTCTTTCAAAGTGAAAGATACTCTCAGTATCGCCCTGGTGAGGGAGCATCATGCGAAATTGAATGGGGATATTTTCACAAACTACGAAGTTGAAAAGATATAAAGTTTATTATTTTGATTCTGATCATTGTACTAAAAATGTGAATTTTTTGTTTTTTTTTTAGTGACCAGACCTGAGTAGCCAGGTACTTTCCACTAAAAACGACTAAAGTCATTTCAAGCAAAGTTTTAATTCCAAATAGTGGTCTTACACCAAGGCAATTCTGAGAGTATCTATCTCAGATTGCTGGCCGAGAGTCTTATCCCTCAACCACGCAGGTCGTCGAATTAAATTCTTTATGTCGAAAATGCTCATTAAAAAATGTACTATAGGTGGCGAGCGAGTTGTTTGAAAAAATGTGTGTATTTCATATAGTTTAGCGGCAGGGATGGAAGGCGGGAGAGAGGTAAGCGGGGAATTCGATAAGGGGGAGAGCAACGAGGAGAGGGAGAGAGGGGGGGTTTGCGGGAGGGGGAACGTAGTAGGTCGGGGGAGGGGGTTCGCAGAAGGAAGCGGACGCGAGGAAGGTGGAAGGGAACGCTGGTGGAAAGGACACTCAGGGGAGGGATGATGGAGAGGCGTGAGCCAAGAAAAGGTCAGAGGGAGCAATTGCATTTCAGATATAGTAGCGGTAGTGGATAGCAGGGGTACATTTGGAAAATCCATGCTTCTTATACGGACACCTGTAAGCGGTCTTCTCACGCCGAAAAACTACAATCACTTGAAAAAAAAAATTGTGTGTTGAAAAGCACTTCAATAAACAGTGGCATTGTAACGCATGTCTGGTACTCGCTAGTTCAAATTTAAAATGAATATATTTTGTCGTATACACTATCTAGATTGCATTTAATAAGATAGCAGCCAATATTAGCTCTAACCAATATAGTATAAGGTTCTATATGACCTAAGTTGATAGGGTAGATTTAGTGCATGGCTTAGAGCAGGGGTCTCCAAACTACGGCCCGCGGGCCAAATCCGGCCCGCCAGTGTCATCAGTCCGGCCCGCGACAGCTAATGACCAGTGTCATTAATCAGGCCCGCGATAGCTAATGGCTTATTGTTGGTATTGTTGTTATGATAAGTTAGAGAATGATAGTAACTCTGTTTTATTAACTTACTAGGTAAAGCTTAATAACAGTATAATACGGAGAAAATTTTACGCATAGTTACTAACAAATAATTGAAATGAATCCAACTAACATTATAACATATAAAATACTAATAAGATATATGTAATTGTGATTTTTCACTGACAATAGTTTGTAGTTGTGGACCAATTTTACTTGTAACAATATTAAAACAGATTTAAGGTGCTCATCGGTTAACTTTGATCTGTAAACATTATTTGTTTTGGAGAACAAGTAAGTACTTCATTTTGGAAAACAAGTAAGTAGTACCATAAACAGAATTCAGCCCACGAGAAAATTTATGCAAATTATCAAATTGTGCCAGCGGAAGACTTTGATGAAATTCTAACAAAAATGAGTTTTGACATTGTTCTTAATTATACCTTATCACTGCACTGAAAATCAATAATTTCCATTTGAAATTCCAGTGCTAGGGTTTCAATGTCGGTTTCAAAAATTCTTTATTTCATTCGCAATTATGTCGAAATCTGAGAAACGAGTATCAAAATTTATCTTCAAAGCATACAATAGTAATTAAACTAGCGAATTTAGCAAGAGTGTGCTCTCTCGGGACGCGTACTCGACGGCTGGTCTAGATATTATAGATAATGGCAGGAAAAAAACGGTTTTGGCCCTTGGAACTTACTGGAGTAATCATTACGGCCCTAAGGCTGGAAAGTTTGGAAACCCCTGGCTTAGAGCAAGCTCCGGCAAGGCTGAGGTCCTGGATTCATTTTCTAGATGCTACCGAAACTTTTTCTAGTTTTTAATAGAGTCGTTAATATTATCTTCACTCATTAAATATATTATAATTATTATCCTGCCCTCGTTATTTTTTAAAAGGTGCCATCGTTTTTGAAAAATAAAAAAAATCATTATACGTAGAAAAATTCAAGAGTCTCGAGGAAAGGGAAGATGTTTTGAAAAGATAAACATGCTCAGTAAAAGCTTTTAATGCCGCAGCTTTCCGAGTATCCCTGGAAGAAGCAGAAAAAAACTGGCACTCGTATTTGACCAACCACGAGAAAGCGACACTTCATGTGAAACCTTCCAAGAATGTCTTGAAAATGTAGAAACCAAGACACAGACGTTTGTCGGAGGATTTCGCGAAACGTCGAGAAACCAAAAGCTAACAGGCTGTAAAAATTTGGTATCAGGTCGTGGTGTATCTGAAAAAAAAATCTGATTCTTAAATGGTTTAAATTTTTGACTGTTAAGTGGGCTAAATTTATTTTTTCTGCAAGTATTTTAGCTTTTATTATCGTGACAGCTGTTTCGGCGATCGATGCCATTATCAAACTGTGGTTAGACTACATTAAGATGACATATATTTATACTATTTTATTTCCACCTAACCTATTTTTATTATTATGATGTGATTTATTAATATTTTCGATTAAAACCGATTTACTTAGAAAATTCATAATTATGTGAGGCACTTGCCGTTAAAAAAATTGTTTACCCCCCTTTACAACAACTCTTTTCCTTCCTATACTTTTTTATTTGTCTTAAAATAGTACATATTATAATTTTATTATTTACATAATAAATATTACAATTTATTATAGTTACTATATTAAAATTTACGATGAATTATTAGTATTAGGATCCCACTGAACGGCACTGCCATGTGTGCGGGTTTTAAGCAAGTTTTTAATGTTAGTTTGTATATATAAGTATGTGAATAATGTTAGTTTTGTTGAAACATCAAATATTAACAAAGGAAAAGAATTTCAACATCTGAATCATTCAGCCATTAATTAAAATATTTTATGTAATTTTGGTAGAAGATTAGATTAACAGAACTGGTATGTGTTTGCATTAATTTGCTATTAGTTTGGGGGTGTAAAATACATTATTAGTTATTAGTCTTTTTTAGCTAATTCTATTTTAACACTTTTAGAATTTACTTTTATTTTTTAATACATATTTCATAGTTTGCTGTGCGAATAATTTACGGGTATTAAATATTTTTGTTTCTTTGTATAATAACTCGGCTGAGAATACTTCGGATTTAATTGGAAGTGTGGCGACCAGAACGGTCGCCCTCTTTAGCCACAATACAGTCACGCCACTGATACAGCCAGCATATTCTCGAATTATACAACCTACCTGCAGTGGTATTGTTTCATGCCGCACACGGCTACACATTTCGGGAAGCGCATCGAAAGGCCTCGACTCAACAGCCGTCACATTCTTACGGCCGCGGAATGTTCCAGAGTCTTATCTGCTTTGCGCGGGCGCTCGACATTACTTGGCATTCCGGAAAGCTACTCACATGGTCGGCTATATAAAGCGCAGCGACACAACGCTAGTCAGTCAGTCAGTTCCAGTCTCTAGTGCAAGTAACAGCTCACCAACACACACACACACATAGACAGTGCATCAAGTGATAACGTTCCAGTGCGGTAACCGTCAGGTCCACGGCGACGTGCCGGATCCTGTGCCGGTGCATCATCAACCTTCGAGGACCTTGTGTGACTCTATTATTGACTGAAAAAGTGCAAAATATATTGTTTTCATTTGTTTTATTTTATATATGTTTCTTATGTTTAGGAAAATGTGAATTTTTTTGACGAGTTTATTTATGATTTGTTTGATATGATGTGTCCTTCTAAGGTTATGGTAAATTACGATTCCTAGTTACTTTATTTGTTCTGTTTTTTCTAGAGAAGGGCAATTAGCAATTTTCAAAAGGAAAGAAATATTAGAAGGTGTTTTGTATTTCTGTCTTCAAAATTTACACAGTTCGATTAGAGATGTGGTAGTTTTTGAGCAATTTAACAATGTTTTCAATGTTTCTGCTAACATAAAAATGCTAATTAGGCACTCATTTTCAGGAAATAAATCATAGGTGTGAGATATTTTTGTCTTTAAAGAGTTCGTTAAAGTGTTGGTTTGAGAATTTTTTTTTTCATTAGCACGACACAGGAGGCTCCTAGGTAAAAAAATCCCTAAGGACCTATGTCATCTTTGTGGATGCTGCATAGAGGTTTTTTTTAGGGAAAGGAAGGAGGCGTAGTTATTGGAAGGAAAAAAGCATGAGAGGTGGGTAGGAATCGGGAGGTCAATAATTCTCGGAGTGACGGACAAATGTATCCACCTTTCCCACTGCGGTGCGAGGCGACGGGTCGAGAGAATCCTGCTGGTGAGGTCTAGGTTAGGTCTACCTTAAGCAGTCTCCCCCGATCCATAAATGGGAAAACGCAATCGTCGCCAAAACCTAGACAAACCTCACTCCATGCACCCAATAATATCTTCATAATTTTTACAGAACGGGGAACTTATATGGCAATTATCTAAATATCGTAAAAAAAATTATATTTTCTGCGTGTATAAAAAAAAGTATACCTTTAATGCATTAGGCTATTTCATTTTAAAAATCATGAATACCCTTTTCGATGACCCTGTATATTAAATTGAAACAATATGTACCAACTCGTTTTAGAAAAAAATTCAACTTCTGCTTTTTTTCTGTTTGACCAGTGTTCTTCAATTTGTGAACCCAAATTCATCCAACCGAAAATTAGCATAATTTAACGGCCACGATGTAGGTTCAGAAATGTTGACATGGGTACTACAGCAGTTGTCATATTGGGACTGTTTAATATTCTGCCGACTTTTCAGTTGGACGGAAAAATAAAATATAATGTCATATTTTACACAGCAATGAGTTTCAAAGCTTCTGGAAAATTTTAGCTTTGACCATATAGAAAGGTATCACGAAGTGAGCTGGACCATACATTTGAAACCATGTATAATTAATTCTAAAGATTTTTTTATAGAACAAGATATTGGCGTGATGTAAGAATTCGTGGCTAATTCGCAACTATTTGAAAGTTTTTTTTATGTGAACACCTCACAAGAGTCCCAGCTGTGAGTCTATAGCAACCCCAATTGGGGTGTGTTGTGAGGCTAAACGTAGTGGGGAGGGGAAGGAAATGGGAAAGAGGAAGGTGGTGAAGTAACTGGCTATTCAGATCTGGTCACCAAACACGACTAACGCCATTTCAAACAACGTTTTAATTCTGAATTGTCTTACACCAGGGCGATACTGAGAGTATCTTCAACTGGAATATCTTATTCTCTGTCTATCTTCTCTGGAACATGCCTCAATATACTACATAATATTTTAAATGAATGAAAGGTGAAATAACACAAATTAATCAAATAAAATGTATTTGCCCACGCCGGAATTTGATCCCGCAACCTTCGGATTGTGAGTCAAGAGCCTTACCCCTAAACCCTAAGAAATCCCGTGGGTTGGATGTGAAGAGATCGAAAATGAATGAGATCCCACACAGATTTACAAGTGATTGCTGCATAACAATCCCAACCACCTGGAACAAGAGTGACTATGGATTCCTGACTACAAAATTTTGTGAGGTTGTTGGAAGTTGAGAGGGGTGGGAGATGAGGGAGGAGTAGGAAAATAATATTAATAGACACGACGCGACGTGACGGGGCTAAGTTTAGTAGATTTTGGTATCCGGTACTTAACATCTACACCAATACTAAATGCCCGAAAATCACATCAATTTTACTAATTATTATTATTTTTTTTTTTTTTTTTTTTTTTTTTTTCTTTATTCATTATATAATTTGTGTACAGTTTTACAGTGATTCAACTACCACGCTAGGCACATGCCCGTATTATGGTAGTCGAATTATTAATATATAATTATATAAATGTAAGAATTGTTATTGGTTAATACATAGTTTAGTTAGGTACAATATTTTTGTATAACAACGAATTCTTTAAGTGATTTCGCAATTAAGTAGATAAAAAATAATAGAATAAAATAATAGATAGCAATAAACAATAATAATAGATAAAAAATAATAGATAGCAATAAACCATTCTTATTGTTGGCTGCTTTTTCGCTTAAATGAAATAGGTACATAATAACATGATAGATAGATAAATAAATGAATAACTCTTCTTGTGGAGATGTTGAAAATAATTCATCCAAATTAATATATCAAAAGGTTTTTTTTTTTTTTTTTTTTTTTTGTTAATTTTTAATTTGAATGTAAAATAAAATAAAATAAAATTAAAAATAATAATAATAAAACAAATTAACTTAATTTGTTGACTTCAGGCATTCTTTAAAGTAGTTCCTCCCCTTTGTAAATAACCAATCCTGTACATTTATGATATAAAGCTTGTCAGTTTTCGATTTCCTTGTATCAATACTCAGTAAGTTAAACATTTTGGGGGCAATATAGGAGAACTGTCGCTGTGCAAAAGTTGTTTTAGTTGTAGGAATTATGCATTTTAGGTGTGAAGAGTACCGAGTGTGAATTTTTTTTTGTGTTTTCTCCATCAAATCATTTTTCCATAAGAATGTGAGAATTGTCTTTATGTATAGTTGTCGGATGTCTAACACTGTGAGTTTTTTAAAAAGTGGCTCTGATGGGTGTGATGGGTTACATTTGAATATTATTCTCAGCAGAAGTTTTTGAATTAAGACCATGGGATAAAGAATTGACATAGCACATCCTCCCCATCCCACAATACCATAAGTAGCAATTGATTGGAAAAGTGCAAAGTAAACACATCTCAGTGTTTGTAGGTTAAGAATAGATCTGAGAGAGTAGAAAATGTAGCATAATTTGCGAAGCCTTTTTGTTGTAGAATTGATGTGTGCCTCCCAACGCAGTTGATCGTCAATAATAACCCCCAAGTACTTAATTTCGTTTGATGTTTTTAGGTCATCGCATGAGCAATTCTTGTGAAGTGATGTAGGCGTGTTAGGGTTCTGTGAACATGAATGTATGGTAAGTTTATGATAGTTTTGGGGGAGATTTGGTTTCCGTATAGAAAAAAGTAGGTATTTTGTTTTATCAATATTAAGAGTGAGGAGGTTGGAATCTAACCAGTGTTTTACTACATTTATGCCATAGTTTGCTTTTTCAAAGGTTGAATTCAAATTTTCACCTTCAAATACGATAACCGTGTCATCAGCGAAGGATATTATAGTGCCACCAGTATTCAAATTGCATAAAGAGTTAATGTATATTAGAAAGAGAAGTGGGCCTAATACACTGCCTTGGGGCACTCCATACGTGATTTGTAAACTTGAACTTCTGTACTCTTTAGCGGAATTGATAATAGTTGACTGGGATTTGTTTGTTAGATAGCTCTTAAACCATTCAAGCGGAATCCCTTTTATTCCTATCTGCAAGAGTTTTTTCAGAAGTATGCGGTGAGATACAGTATCAAAGGCTTTTGCTAGATCCAAGAAAACAGCGAGGGTTTTGCGAGCTTTATCGAGGTTATCGGATATTAATTTAGTAAAAGCTGCAATTGCATCTGAGGCACTACGACCTTTGCGGAAGCCGTATTGATTTCTTGACAAGATTTTATTGTCTTCAAGAAATTTGTAGAGTCTTCGTTTTACAGTTTTTTCAATTATTTTTGAGATCGGACTCAGCAAAGATATTGGCCTATAGTTGTTCACGGATGATCTGTCCCCTGTTTTAAAGACAGGGATAATTGTTGAATGTTTTAGGGTGTTTGGGAAAAGGCCAGTTCGAAAACTTAGATTCGTGATATGTTCAAGGGGTTTCGTGATGATTGGTTTAAGGTGTTTAATAAGTTTAGTGGATATATTGTCAATTCCCGTGGAGTGTGTATTTTTGAGTGAAGTGATGATTTCATCGATTTCTTGTTCTGTTGTTGGAGTGAGAATGAAAGGGTTATAACTCATATTATCTAGAGAGATATTGTTTGCAAGGCTATCTTCAGATGCTTTAGTTTTATTTAGAATATTATTTGCTAGGTCTGATCCGATAGTGGAGAAGAATTGGTTGAAATGATTTGTGATTGTTTCAGAGTTTTCAGTTGCATTAAATGTTTTATCTGCGATGGTGATCTTGTTAATAGGTGTGGTCACTTTTTCGGTGTAGCATATTTCTTTGACGATATTCCAGATTTGTTTATTGTCATTAGCAGCTTCCTCTATCTGTTTCCTATAATAGTCTTCTCTGGCCGTACAGGCTATTTTTTTACAAGCATTTCTGTAACGTTTATAAAATAAGAGAGATTCATAGTCAGTAGGATTATTTTTACAATATTTATGAAGTTTGTCACGCTTACGAATGCAATGTAAAATGCCATTTGTTATCCAAGGTTTTAGTTTAATTTCACGTCTACTTTGGTTGTTTTTTGTATTGGATGTAGCATTTTTTAAGTGTTTAAGAATGATGTCGATGAGAGATTCACAGGCTAAGTTTGGGTCACTAAGTTTATAAAAATTTGACCAGTTTTCCTCGGAAACCAGTTTGAAGAGAGTATCATATGAAATTTTCTTTAGTTGTATAGTAGATGCTGGTGATTTTTGTATTCTATGGGAAATGTAGGTGATAGTAGCATAGTGGTCTGTAACAGTGCATTGATATACTAGAGAATTGATATTTAGTTTGCATTTGGCAAAAACGTGGTCTATGCAACTGGCGGATAACCCAGATACACGAGTGGGGACTGTAATAGCTGGTAGAAATCCTTGCAGAGTTAGTAGATTTATGTAATCGTTGGCTTGAGGATGCATTGTATTTATAATATTGATATTAAGGTCACCAATAATAAAGACATTTTCACGATCTTTAATATATACTAAAATTTGATTAAGTGCTTTTAAAAATGGTGTTATGTTGGATGTGCTCGGTGATCGGTACATACATAGAATAGTAACGCTTTTTTCAATTTCGAGTTTTAGGCAATTTGAGTTTGTTAATGTTATTTCCTTTATAGAGTGTTGTATATGATTTTTTATGTAAATAATAACGCCATCATTTTGTGATTGGTTATTATGTGTGTTGTAATGATTATAGTTTTTTATGTTTTTGGGAATATAGTTATCTTTGATCCAGCATTCGCTCAAGATAAGCAAGTCAAAGTCTGAATCAAGTTCTGTAAGTAGTACCATAAGTTCATTGAAGTTTTTGTTAATACTTCTAATGTTCATGGAAAAGATTTTTAAGTCAGATTTATTTAGGGTTTTTTGAACTTTTATAAAACTAGTGGTTTCAATACACGGAATCTGCGACATGTTGTCCAAAAGATTTGTTATATTATCATCCATTTATAAAAAATGTGTAGTATATATTACATAAAAGATTGTTGGATTTTTGTTGGGTTTTGTATGAAGAACAGAAGCTGTTATTAAAAGCGATAACAATAATAGTAATAACATTGAACTTTATAATGGTTACAGTAACATAATAAGCAATAAAATTGTTTTTTGTTATAATTACAGTTATAAAATCTTGACATTTGGAGTCAATATCAAAAATACAAGATTTGTCTTTGCTGGTGCTAAATCTACGTGAAATTTTTAATAGAATTTTAAAAAACGATTTGTTGATAATTATAATACTGAAGTATCGGACTGAAGAAAATTAACGCGCGCAACACGGAAACACTTCTACAAAAACTGAAACCTCACCACAATCGAAACATCTATCCTAATTATGGACAATAAAACGTAGGACGTGTAAAAGTTCTATCGTTGGCTAAAGAAAGAAAAAGCGCAACACGGCATGATAACCCAAAAATTAACCAAGGAAATACGTTTGGCAATGCCAATCTCCAATCATAACATTATATATGTTTCAAAAACGCAGTCCAACGAACATCAAAGGGAAGGATGCATATCTTACCTGGTAGTTCCAAAAAGTTTGACGTTCTTCGTTGCCGCCCGCGCGCTGTATTTTGAAAATTAAGCGGTCCAATGTCTTCTTTCGAGCAACTGGACACAACAGAATCTCTGGAACCCCGTCTGCTAGCTAAATAAGCCAGGCCACCTTTCATTGACCCCCGCCTCATCGGCGATGAAGGTCTACTTATACTCGTGGACCTTGTGACCGGAGTCTCGTCAGTTTCATCAGTCAGATCTGATGTAGACTTCCTGCATCTTCCAACAGATCTACAACTGCTTTCTGCATCATTCTCAGGAGTGTCTTTCTGACTGTCTTCGTTAATATTGTTACTTGAAGAGTAAGGACTTCTTCGGTTGATTGTGTTATTCGAATTGTATCTTGATGAAGACTTGCTTGGTGACATGTAACCAGGGTTAGTATGGATATGTACTGGAGGAGTTTGGACTCTTTGTCCTTTAATACTGCTGGAACTACTTGAGACGTTAGTTTTAAACGTTGGAGAAGAATTGACATGGATCATTGTAGGATAATTGTATTCCTTGCTGGTGGCAGCACCAATATCTGGTTCGCTGTTTTCGTGAATGAAACTGAAATTCCTAGGGCTTTTTGGACTTCTGAGGTTCATCAGTTTTGGAGATTTTGGAGGCTTACAGTGGGAGCTGGGACTCCTGTCATAGCTGCAGCCTGATTGAGGAGTGTAGTAGCCAGATGAGCCACTGGATACCACAGATGGACTCTTTTGAGGGAAGACGAAGTGTCGGGGGCTCTTGGGAGTGATGGGTTTTGGAGAGAGTTGGGCTGCAAACGATCCTGGACTGTTGATGGCCATTTCAATTTAGTTTCTGTTGATTTTTTTTTAATAAAATTGTCCGAAATATCTGAAAAGAGAGAAAATATATGGTTAGTTTAAATTTCAGAGTTTTTCTGCGGTTACTGATCTTAAACTTATTAGGATTTTGTTAGGTTGGATTGGATTTGTTAGATAGGTAGGAGAAGATTTTCTGTCGTTTGATAAAAACCGCTCAAACGTCAAAAATTTGAAATGTATCCTACATATTTTGATGACGTTATCAATTGTGATAGATGTTCAAATACCTAGGCCAAGTTCTTCATTACTGGACAAATTTTGAAAATTTACCCATTACATCCAAGATAACTACTATCGTTGAGTCACGACTAAACTACATGGATTTATCAAAGCGACTTTGCAGTGAAAGTTACGGGTTTCAAATGTCACTATGAGTAGACGCGAGGAGCAGTATTGGATGAACAATGTTTGCGACATGTGTTGTGTGATAATGATTCATGGACCATCTCCCTTGTATCATTTATCTATGGACATGTAGGAGTTAGACTATGGTCGTGATTTTGTACGTCAGCAGCCGGCTGGCTACAGCATCAGCCTTTCCGAGGCATAGAAAAATGACTAAATGACTGAATAAAATTAACTAAACCAACTAAGTACTGCTGTCAATTACTGGATCGAAATTCCACCATTGTTTGGTAATATCCTGTGAGTCGTGAAGAGCGTCCTCACTTGGCCTGCCTGGATTCAACTGAAGTGGGATCCGAGCCCTGCAAGGGACGCCTCGCCGTTGAACGCTATTCTTGTAACGATAATGAATGGATATTAGGGATGAATGATCCATGGGACGGAATCAAAATGTTACTTTAATAAATTCATAGGCAGTTTTGGATACGACAAACATTCAACAAAATTCTTTGTGCTTCTAACTCTTTCGTTATGCAAACCATCAGAAATAAATAACTTGCCAAACCAAAGACATGACCGCAGTCACAAATAATGACGAATTATAACTATGTTTTGTGACGAAGCTTTATGCTCGGATTTGTTCGTTTGTCTTTGCCTTATATATTTCAATGCATAATATATTATGTTTCGTTCGTTACGCTCCAGAACAACAGTGCACGACATCCAATTACTGAAAACGTAGATGGAACAATGGAATCCTGCGGCGACGTTGGGGTTTTGTTGTATGCAAAGGAAAGGGTACATTTTAGATAGGTGCCAGAAATAGATTTTATATATATTATAACATCTTATTGAAATGAAAATACGTGTCAACAATATTCGAAATCCATCATTCAGGACCGAAAAGTTGCATGAAATGGTATTAGTCGAGTTTAGATATTGTTTTACAGCCTGCTACTTTCTGACTTCCTTTTTCACATATCGGCCGCCTTCTCACTTGCTTCAGCCTTACAACATACCCAAAATTGGGACACGATTGTCCTACTGGCTCCAGAGAGTTTGCACTCTTGTACAGGTTTTCCAAAAAAAACCCTTTGAAATCAATAGAACAATTTACCGATGATGCATATTGACGTATACATTTCGGGATCAGACCACTGACAATAACACTCCTTATGTAGATGACAATAAAGTTTAAATTACCATATAACACCAGCGCCCTTTTGATTTATTCAAGAAAAAACATCACCAAAATGACGAAGCTGTAAAGCTTGTTTTATTTTATTTTGTGAAGTTCAGGCACAAATATTTAAATGTTTTATTTATTTATTTTATTTTCAGGAAATCAACAGTTTTCATCTGTCCAGTTTGTACATGTTTGTATAGCCAAAATAAAACTAATTATGGATTTCCTCCTTGTGACTTTACCTCTGATTAAACAGCAATAAAAAAATTTTGAAATAATCAAATTTATAATAAAGTAGTATGAGACAAAAAATTGTATAGGTAGAGCAAGCGATTATATGAAACTAAAATTTACATAAAACATAGATATATCAATATACAAACATATCGGTAACCGTAAGAAGCCACGTTGTCTATATAAATTAAATGGTAACAGAATTATAAGGTTATGATAATTTTCTAAGCAATTTAATTTCCCACATTAAACAATAAAACCATAATCGAAAAGGGGGTTCATAATCAGGAGATTGTGAACTTTAAAATGGTTTTTATAGGTGGGATACTTTATTTTTCCTGAGCTTATAAAGAGAATAATAAAAAAAAACCATTGTTTCAAAGGAAAACACGTGTTCTACTGAAATACTCTCTGTATTTGAATAAAGATTCTAAAATATTTCTGAGCCATCTAATTTTCTAAACAAATATAACATGTTGACGGCCACCGTGGTAAAACCTTTCTCGACTAGCAATCCGAAGGCCGCGGGGTGAAATCCAGGCGTGCGCAAATAAATATTATTTTATCATTAAATATTGTTATTTCACGATTTAACCTTTAAAAATAATATAAGGTATATTACGAGTACTTCAACTTATTATTTTAACTTTCGTTCTATAAATTGACAGCAGAACTCTTAGATTGAATCGTAGATTTCGTAATACAAAAAATTGAAACACAAAACGTAATAAAGATTTGTTCGCTATTGTGTTAACCATTCAGAATTGAAACGTTGCTTGAAATTGCATTAGCCATGTTTTGGTGGCCAGATCTGAATAGCCAGGTACTTCCCCACCTTCCTATTTCCTTACCCTCGCCAATACCTTCAGCCTCACAACATCCATAGTCTCACTGGCTTCAGACGGGAGCAGTTAGGACTCTTGTACTCTTATATTCGTATTTAAAAAAAAATTATGATAGACACAAGGGGAGATTTGGCATGTTTGCATGCTTCTATATATCCTCGCTATAACCAAACAAAATCATGCGGTTGCCTTGTAGGCGGAAGCAAAGGCGAAGCGCTGTTTTTTTTAAATTTGTGAACATTGTTGATCATGCGGTTTCATACTTATAACAGTTCACGGCCGAACTCCCTTGATTCTATTATCTATGTACATATATCTATGGATTTTACATTTTCGACATCGTATTTTCTGAACAATAGTAGTACACATAGAAGGCGTAAAAATGGTTTATTTTTCTGAAAATAATATATTGTGAAAACACTATAAAGCTTTCTGGACCCCCGCAGTCAGGACTGACCCCATGGGGTATTGGTTTTTGTTATAATAAGCGGGTCTGGAAACTAAGGGAGGAAAGCGCTTAAGAAATAACCTCATAATGTGAAATAATGGTGTAAAGATTCAAAAGAGAAAATAGTAGAAAATTTTTCCGTGGAGATAAAGCGAAACATTATAATTGGATCAAGACACTGAAGAAACAAACATATAGAAGTGTGTAAGAGACGAGTCGTCAGTGTTTGAGAAATAAGCGCAATTCTTCCTTACTTCATGTCTCAAAGACACAATCATATCTGATGATGTATATAAGGGATCGAAATGAAAAATCTAGTCTCCTTCAACGGAAGTAATCTTCTGAACAGGACCTCCATCGATATTCTTGGCGTAACTATAAGTGACCAGCTCAGGTATGGAGGCTCCATCGAAACCAGAGTTAAGTTAGCCTCTAAGAAACTGGGCGTACTGTAAAGGGCCCGCAGATACTTTAATTGTACACAATTTCTCAGCGTGTTCAAATCGCAAGTGCACTCCACGATTGAATTTGGCAGCTACTTCTGGTCTGGAGCCCCAAAATGCCTAAAAAAAACTCTCGACTCTGTGCAGAAACGGGCGGTCCGTTTGATAGATTCTCCCATCTTAACAGACGGATTGCAATCTTTAGAGCACAGGCGTCACTTCTTCATGTTCATATTCTATACTAATATTCATTGGATAAGCAAGTTAGCAAGCGGATCGCAATCTTTAGAGCACAGTGTCGGTTCTACCGGTATTTCAATGGAAGAAATTCCAAGGGACTAGAGTCATTTTTTTTTTTTTTTTTTTTTTTTTTTTTTTAAATATAATATTTATATTTCAAAATAATCTTTTTTTGATACAAATAAACTACATAATAAATTTTCACTGTTTTTTTTTTTTTTTTTGTATGATATTTCTCTTCTATAGAAGCATACGCTTGTGATTAGAAGAGGGACGAGTATCGGGATGAAAAAATATTTAAAATATATTAACAAAATATATTTTGAATCTTTTGATTTAATTGTGGTAGATACTTAAAAAAAAAAACAAATTTACAAGTTATTTAAGTTATGATGATAAATTATATCAATTTTTTATTTTAACTTTAAATTGCTCTTTAATTGCTTTTAGTAGGCATTTATCGTCTTCGATTGTTCTTATTTTTTCAGGTAGGCTATTGAAGTATTTTTTTCCTAGATATGTGTAATGATGTTGTGCAAATGAGGTGTTACATTTTTGTGTTGGAAATATATGCTTTTGACGAGTACGACTTTCAGTTAAAAAGCTATGATTTTGTTTTTCTTTTATTATTTGGATTATTATATTTTTTCGAACTAGATCATTAAATTTTAATACTTTAAATTCTTCAAAAATAAGGTGAGTTGGATAATCTCTTCGTTTTTTCAATATAATTTTTATAATTAGACGTTGCACAATTTCAACAGGGAGTAGATTTGTTTTGTATGCAGCTCCCCAGCTAACTACAGAGTATTGGAGATTTGACTGTACTATAGCATGGTAGACTGATGTTAGATTTTCTAATGAGAGAAAATTTCGGATTTTTAAAAATATGTAAATTAATTTCCTTATTTTGTTAACGGTAAGGTTGATTTGATCTTTCCAGTTCAGGTTTTTGTCTATTGTTATTCCTAAGTATTTGATTTTATTCGAAATTTTTAATGTGGAACAGTTTATTTTACAGTTATTTTTTTTGTGATCTTTAGAATTGTCATGTATAATTATATCAAAATTTACCGGAACATCCTTTGATTTTATTGCAAATGGTATAACGTGAGTTTTTTCACTATTAAGAGATAGTAGATTTATATCAGACCAGTGTTTAAGTATGTTTATGTCTTCTGTTGCTTTTTGTTTTACAACTTGCCATGTGATTCCACTTTCAATAAGTACTGTATCGTCGGCATAAGAGGTTATACTACCATGAAGTGACTGTGAGAATATACCATGTCATTGATCCCCTCGTCACCAGTGCATAGTTGGCAAACACGCCAAAGACCCATGTTCACTTCTTACTTATCATCTTGGGTTATACTAATATTAATTATATAAATAACCATCACCTCCGCTGCAGGTCACCCCAAGTGTGTTTAGTGACCTAAATGGAATCTCGTCGTTCTAAAAATAAAAAATAAATTTTCTTTTCTGCGACATCTATTGACTTTTCTGCGAGTCTAGAATGAATATTTAAAACTAACAAAAATTTGCCAAAAAGTAAATAGATGTCGCATATTAAAATTTATTACATTTATTAGCCATTTAACTAATATTATTAATAGAGCAATGAAGATTTTAGGATTTATTATTAGAATAATCAAACATTTTTGTAACATTGATACTATTCGCATTTTATACATAACGCTGGTGAGAAGCATTTTGGAATATAATTCTACGATTTGGGCTCCACATTACAATATCCGTATTCAAGCGATAGAAAAAGTCCAGCATAGATTCCTTAGGTATATTAATTTTAAATTAGGTATTCCAAGAGAATCCGTGGACTATAATTTGTTATTAAACTGGACTAATCTCGTAAATTTATCAGATCGCAGAAAAATCTGTGATCTATTAGTATTATATAAAATAATTCACTCGGTCCTGGATACCCCTGATTTAATAGAAATAATACGATTTCATTGCCCTGGTCGCGCTAACAATAGACTCACTCTACCGTTCTACTATAATAACACACATACATTATCACATTATTACTAACCAATCAGTCGATTACACATTTTGGGAAATTTTATTTCCTAAAATTAGCGCAATATAAACATGCACTCAAAAATTATTTTTCCAAAATGTAACTTTATATACGCAATATGGACATGTTGAAATGAAATGATGATATTTCTCAATGTTCTTTTTTGTTATTTTTTGTTGTGATACACAAAATGATTGTATGTTATTTTAAAGTTTAAAACTACTATTATGTAATGATATTATTTTTCTTACTTTTGTACTCTATTATATGTTTATTTATAAAAGGCAGTATAGCCGTTTATGTATTTTAAAAAAAAAATTAAAAAAATAAAAAAGGATAAAAATTTATCCAAGACACTACCTAGAAAGCATTTAGTTCGAGTGTGAATCTTGCAAGTAATGTAGGAGCTAGTAAAAATATGCGTAGTAGAAAATGATAATGTTGGTAGTTCTTAGTTGAAGTACGATATAGTTAAATAAAAAAAAGTTTATGAGTTAAACTTAGTTGCTGTTAAATTGAAAATGGAACCGTGGTTTAATTAAATAGAACTTTGTTGCAGAATTACATGCGAATTTTCAAAGAATCTATTTTAAATAGGGGTTTAAAGAAAAAAAACATATCTGAGAAACTTTGTGCAAAAAAGTCGATTTTGGCCAAAACGTCAGATGGAATTTGTTGTCCCAAGGGCACACATTTGGAAAAATACGAAAAAATGGCTTTGCTCTGATTAAAAAATTCATGATTTTGAAATATTTTCAGCACGTATCCAAAAATACACCCCCGGATTTTATTAAATTCAGAATACCTTAGGCCCTGCGGTTATAGGTATATAATCCCTCAGAGCACAGGCAACACTGAGGAAAGAAAAATCAATACTCACCGTAACAATTTGGGAGTCGGGTAAGGATACCGCCTCCCCGGGAATCATTTTTTTAACTTGAGTCCACATAAGAGGCCCTGAGTAAAAAATCCCTTAGGGCTTATGTCATTTTTGGGGATGCTGTGTGGAGGATCTTTTTGGGGACAAGAAGGAGGGCAGGTTCTGCGAAGGAAAAGTTAAGTAGGGCTGGGTAGGAATCTGGCGGTCAGTGTGTCCAGGAGTGACGGACGACACTGCAGTGCAAGGCAACGGGTCGAAAAATTCTGGCTGGAACGTCCTTCAACCAGTCTTTTCGACCCGCCACGCAGCAGGTGGGCAAACGCATCCGCCACCAAGATCCCAACAAACCTCACCCCCCGGGCACCCATGCAAAGTCACCAAACGTAGCGTATCACTCGGCAGAAGTGATGGTTATCTAATAAATGGTTCCCGGGGCGGAAGTACCAATACCGGCCCCACAAATTGAAATTTATTGGATATGCCATAGGTCATCTCAAGTGGTTTGCTACGTTTGGTGACTTAGCAAGCGTTTATGGGGGTGAGATTTGTCTAGGTCTTGGTGGCGAATTCGTTCGCTAATCTACAGCATGGCAGGCAGGATCGAAAGAGAATGGTTGACGGAGACCTACCCTAGACCTCTCCAGCCGAATTCTCTCGAACCATCGCCTTGGTGAGAGGGATGGATTCATGCGTTCGTCAGTTCTGGACACATTGACCCTAAGATTCCTACCCACCCTTCATACCTTTTTCCTTCTTAATTACTTCCTCTACTTCTTTTCCTTTAAAAGACCCTCCACATCCCTCTGCATCTCCAAATATGACATAGTATGTGGAGTCAATGTAAAAAGAATATAATTATAACTATTTAACGAAATTTTATTCATAAGTATTTTTATTACGAAGAGAATTATTAGAGTATCTTTATACGTTATCTAAGCTATTTGGATGTTATATTAGGCGTATCCGTGTGCCCAAGTAACCTTATTTGTTGCCTACTTCTGCTGAAATTTAACAACATTTTATTTTATTTTAACGTACCGGAGACCGGAGTAAAAGAAATATTATTTTTACTAGCGTGTATTATATTAGTAAATCTTAGTTATTAAAAAACGCTTTATTGGACCCGGAAAAAGCGCACCCTTGAAAAATCACCAAATCTGGCAAGTTTAGCTCTAAGGAATTTAAACAAAATAAATACACATTTCAAATATAGAATTAAGATATCTAATGTTATGGCGAAAAATATAAGAAATCGTGTTTTTTTTTAACACATCATCAGTTCTAATTTTGAAAATGCTGATTAAAATTATTTCTGTTAAATATATATCATAGGTGGATTACTGCATCGCTTATCTTATTTCTTAACACGATCAGTTGCAATTTTGAAAATGACAATTTCAAAACAAATTCGAGTTCATAGAACCAGAGTTATAGAGTCACAGACAGACCCACAACCGAAATTAATATTTTTGATTATTATGCAGCATGTGCATTGTGTATCCGCGCCATGAGGTATGCATTTACGTTTATGTTCCACAATGATATTCCCGATTCCCTGTTCCCGAACATTTCACGACATACTCCGCCACTCCTTCCAGAATTTTCTAGAGCTCTATGGAACCTTCTAGAACTTTCCGTAAGACGGTTCTAGAAATTTCTTAGGGCGAAGGCGAGGGCGAAACTTCCAGCCCTTATATCTTCAAAATCACTCCCTTTAGGTAATATCGGGAACCGTCATTCTGGAGGGGGGATAGAGATCTACCACAACGTAGAACTCCCTTGATTGTACCGGGACTCGTTTCTGCGTTTTTGCGGTCCGCACGATTTTTTGGACTATCTTTTTTAATATATATATTGATTACGGTTCCTGGAGACAAAATATTTTGTCTAGAAATATCTTGATTATTTTGTCTTGTATTTTAAAATACAAATCCGTTGACACATATAAATATGTGCAATGATATGTTTGTGTTTTTCTCTTGTTTATATCTTTGATAGATGTCGTAATTTTACAACTTTACTAACGTTGTTCTTTGGAAAGGTAAATAATTTCTGATTGTTTCTAAAATTGACAATGTTTGTTGTTAAAAGGCAATGTTCTTGAGGCAAATATTTTGAAGTTCAAACTTCTTTAGCACCTTTGTGATTTGACACTCGATGAAACGAAAAGGAGACACAAAAAGAGACAAACAGATACATACTATTTAGCAGGAATGGCCAACCGGTTCTTACAATAAAAGTCATATTATAAATTCTACTACAAATTTATAACTGCTCTCGAAAATCGAGAATTGTATCCATGTAATAGGATTTTGCATCTCGAATTTTTGAACCATGTTTAGAACACAAGGCAGGTATTAACTTAAGATATCTGCTAAGTCCCAAAACAATAGTTACACAAGGAACAGTCAATTTCTCAGAATGTTGCGGCATATAGCATGCACCTCAAATGTAAAGCTGTACTCGGTACACGATAAATCTGCAACTAATTATTTAATTTAGCGTTATATCCTGAACACAAAACTGGTTTAAATTAAATCTGTATGGTGTTAATTAAAACTTCACTCAGAACATGAAAATCGTTTTTCTTTGATTCTGGCTGCACATGTATAGTCTGCGACAAGAATTTTATTGCTGCACTTCGAATAAGAGAATATTTTTCTTTGAAATGTGTTAGCAGATGAATCCACAACTGAAATTTTTAATTCTGAATAAAAAAACTGGTTTAAATTAAATCTGTATGCGGCGAATTAAAACTTAACTCAGAAATGGCAGTCAAAAAATTTCTTAAATAATGTATATAAATGTATAATCTTTTACTAAAAAAAAAATAAAAAAAATAAAAAATCGAAAATGAAATTTTTTTGATTTTGATAGTACATACCTAGTATGCAACTAGAATTTTATAACAGGACTTCGAATAGGAGAACCTTTAAAATGTGTCAGCAGATAAATCCATTTGAAATTAAACATTCTGAACACGGAACTTAAATTAAAATTTTAGATTAAAATGAAAGTTTAAGGTTTAAATTAAATATGCATGTGGTAAATTAAAACTACACTCAGAACATGAAAATGGTTTTTCTTTGATTCCGCCGGCACATACATAGTCTCCAACTAGAATTTAATAACTGCACTTCAAATAAGATAATGTTTTCCTTTGAAATGTGTCACCAGATGAATCCACAACCGGCATTTTACATTCTGAACACAAAACTAGTTAGTAATAGTTTAGTAAATGTAGAAATTGAACGTTAATCTGCTAGCGAGTCCCCAGTTTTAATTAATTCTTCTAAATTCATAACTCACAAAGTGCACTTACAAAATTCTATTTGCAGACTATGTATGTGCTGCCAGAATCTCAGAAAAACCATTTTATGTTTTGAGTGTAGTTTTAAATTGCCAGTAATAGATTTAATTTAAACCAGTTTTGTGTTCAGAATACAACGATAAATTAAAATAACAAGTTGCTGATTAGGCCCTGATGGAATTTTTGTCCTCAGAGACTCCTGTGTGGAGTTAATGTAAAAAAATAAACATGTTTTTATTGGAAGAATACTCGTCACATGTGATTATAAAAATCGGCATATAATGAGGTGGTAATAAAAAGAATAATAGAATTTCCATCGCACAGGGTTTCGTTAGTTAAATGTAGATCTTGGGTCTAATAAAGTTGGCCACCCCTGCTATATAGGATTTAGCCTGCGGGAGAATGAGATAGAATAAACGGTCTCCTATTTGTGCGTTGTTTCTTAGCTTCCCCACTGTTGTCTACTTTAGTTTTCTGAAGGTTTCACTTTTACTGCATGTGAACTGCACACTTGTATTTTTTTTAAATAAATATTTTCAGCTTCGAAAATCCTACAATTTAATAATATTTGAAGTTGTTCTGTATTCAATATTGTGCAAATACGAAACAATAAATTGAACAGCAATTTATCGAATAAGTTTCGCACCATCTGTGGTTATTATTAAATGTTTTGCTTTGGATTTCTTGCGCAGGTTTTAATAAGCTTCGAAAAGCTTAGCTTAACTACACGTGGAAAAGCTCGTTAACTGAGCTTTATAGCTTATCGATACGGCGAGTATGAAATAAAGGCGGAGACGTTTTGTGTCGTTATTCTCTGCTCTTGCAGAAAAACATGATTTGTTAAATGACTTCATTTTTGTTTAATTTTGATGCAGTAAAGATGCATTAGATTCAAAGATTTTGAAATATAAGAGATGTGCTATCCGCAGTTTTTACTGAGTGGGACTGTGTTTCCAGGCGTTGCACAGTGGTTCCAAATACCACAAAAGTCGGAATCAATTCACAGGGAGGGTTTACAGGAAAAAACGTGATAATTTATTTCGGTATGGGTTAAAAAAACACAAATATTCGGTTTTAGTAAGTTTCAAATTTAAAATAATAAAATTAAATGAAAAAATATTTATGTCCATATCCATGCAAAAATAACGCCCGAGTAACGTTTAATTTTGCTTTTTAATATTCTGATACGGACGATAAACAATCATCATCGTTGGTGTTAAAGATATTTGAAGAATGAATGTCCGGAGGAATTATTTAAACAAAAACTTCCTTAGGAAAACGATTTAATGTTTATTTTGGGAGTTGCTTGTAACGATGTATAGTTATGAAAGGGTTAGATGTTAATAACATTTAATTAAAAACATCCTCATTACATTTTTCAAGAGAACATTTTCTATAATAATACTTGCGATATTTTTCAAAATCTTTGTTTCTTCTGCAGATGTAGGAGTGATTGTTATATCTTCTTTTTTTGGATAGCATGCCTTTTTTGCCTCAAGTACTATATTGTACGGTGGAAACCTTTCTGGATCTTTCGATCTTATGAGATTGTACTGATGCGGCTTCCTCCTCGGACATCCGTCTAGAGCATAGATTCTCAACCTTTTTTTGCCCACCGCCCACTTGGAGAATATTAATTTTTCTAGCGCCCCCCAACTCGTGAATCTGAAACAGTAATTGTCGTCACGATTATATTTACCACAACGGTGGTGGAGGGAGGGGAGGGGTAGGGGGTGGAGAGGTATATACATACAATAAATTTCAAGATATATCACAATTTCAAAAAATTGAAAGACATTGCTGGAGTCATCCGTTTTTATCGCTTTTTGCTGTTGGCTGACGATCTAAAATTATTTATTCTAATAATGGGATAAGATATAATAATAATATTTTTTTATTAATTTCTTACACCATTACAAATTTGACTTTATTATATATAAGAAATAAGGCAAGAAATATGGCAATTTAAAAAAATAAAATCAGGCGGTGGTGAAGATTTCGTCAATGTGGAGAGACTCTTTCAAGAATCAAAAGAATTTCCCTTTTGAATCTCTCCTCACTGACGCCAAATATATCAATCTCGGAGGAGATTTGGTTCAGAAGCAATATACTCCTCCCTACCGGGAGAACCATTGGCAAGTTAGTCCTATAGGCAGGAATATAGAATGATTTATGATGACGCTGTCTAAGTTAGTCATCTGGAACATAGAGACACACGCGCTCCAAAATGGCATACCCCTCTCTTCTGAGTTGCAGGGAGTGAAGTCCCAGCATGCCCAGAAGAAAGTTCGGCAGGTAGAGCCATAGATAGTGGTCGTACTCCCTCATGTAGAAAAATCTTAGAAAATTTTTGGAACCCTTTCAAACATAAGGGATCATCCCACCTTATGAGGATTCTAGATAAGCGAACCACTCTCCAGCCTATTGCGGACCAGGGAGAAGTATAAAATCTTCAGAGCACGGGTATCGCGAAAAACTCTGACGGTTATATGAGGACGAAATGTCAGCTTACTTTCATACATAATCCCAAGATCCTTTATATTTGAAACTCGTTTGAGATTATGACCGAGCATAGTGTACCTGTGGTAGGTGAGACTGGTATGCTCTGGTAAAAGTCAGAACTACGCATTTCAAGACATTTAAATGAAGCTGGTTTCGTTGACTCCATTCTGAAATGTTATCAGCATCAGCTTGAAGGCGCTGGCAGTCCTCAATATTTCTTATTAGAAGAAATAATTTTAGATCGTCAGCGAACAGCAAAATGCGAGAAAAACGGAGGACTCCAGCAATGTCATTAATGAAAATAGAAAAGAGAAGAGGCCCTAGGTTCGATCCTTGGGGAACCCCAGAAAAACGAGAAATTCAGCAGATTGGAAGATTCAGTGTGTGACAAATTGCTTTCTGTTCTTGAGGTAACTTTCAAAAAACTTTAACATCCGAAGGGAAAAATTCAACTGGGCAAGTTTTATGAGTAAGATATCATGATTCATAGTATCAACGTCTTTGGAGAAGTCGTTATACTTGGTATCCACTATCTAGGGACCTAGCAACATAGTCGGTGAAAACCGTCAGATTGGTTTCAGTGGATCTTCCTTTCCTGAAACTATGCTGTTCGGGGATAATGTATGCGTCTATCTGAGGCATAAGGAATTTATAAATTAATTGTTCAAATAGTTTAGCTGTTAGCAGGAGCTGAGAGTATGGCAACTGGTCTATAATTTTCGATTAACTTTTTCGAACCTTTCTTAAAAATAGGACATATTTTTGGAAGCTTTCCATACTTCAGAAAAAGTGGAAGTACTAATAGCGAAGTTAATGATAAGACATATAATGGTGTTTTTAGGAACTCAGTGCACCCTTTAATAAAAAATACGGGAACGAAGTCTGGTCCGATAGAGGGTGAGTTCTTCATGAGACTTATGGCACTCATAAGGTCAGATTCCGTAAATATATCGAAATCAAAGTTTGAAGCTCCTCTGGTAGTAAATGTGGCCGTATTATTAATGTCTAGAAGTGGAAGGTCTTTATTGTAGACCGATTGAAAATGATCAGCAAATGCGTTAGCCACACTCAAGCCACGAAATTCTTGATTACCTTTTATCATGGTGTGTTCAAGACTACCATCCTTCAGAAGGGATTTTATAGTGCCAAAACATCTTGGGATCATGCGTGATGTTTTCCTCGAATTCAGAAACGTAGGCTCGATAGGCCACTCGAAACTCGCGCCTATCTAACGCTCGGTAAGAACTAAACAGACCGTATTCACTTTGAAGGCCTCCAGCTTTCCAAAGCTTATGAAGGGCGTGTTTGATCTCTATATTCGAGATGACTTCTCTCGAGAACCACTTCTCAGATACTTGCGACCACCACCGCTTGTCGTTAGCAAACGAAGCGCACTAGTTTCCTCGTTAATATCAATTAGGATAAACTTGTAAATCATTTTAATAATTTTAAAATTACGGCGCGCAGCGAAAAAGACGTACATCCTGCCGGCGAACTATCTGGAGCACTGAAGGGGTAAGATGGATTTCTCTGGGTCTTCTACCGCCCCCCTGAAAGTCTGAAATGCCCCCCAATTTGCTCTTGGTCTTCCACCGCCCCCCTGAAGGTCCTAAACGCCCCCAAGGGGGCGTTATCGCCCACGTTGAGAACCTATGGTCTAGAGCGATTATCATAAAAAACCTTATACGTTTTTCTGTACATAGATGCGCGCCTAGGTGAACGAATAATATTTCCTACCAATTTTGATGCAATCGGTTGTCCAGATGGTCCAGAGGTTTTTGTTGCAAACGCCAAATGAGAAAGAGGTGAACTTTTCCGAAGATTTTTGGTTTATAAGCGTTTGGATTGGTCAGAACTGTGTTCAAATTGTATTTCCGGGCGACCGCGACCATGCTGTTTTTCAGGAGAAATCTCATATTATGTAAAACCAATCGGAGTCTCAAGCCATTTTTTTATTTTCCAGCAAAAATCTAGCTTCATTTCGATAAGCAATTGTCCATCTTGTTTTAAAGCAAAATTTGAAACCAGCAATCTTTTTAAGGCCTTCTTTGGGGCAATTTATAAGTTTTTTTTTAAGATAATTTTTTTTCCATCTGTTGGTACTTTGAGTTCATCACTATATCAAATAACTCCTTTTGTCTTAAGAACAAATCCTTTGAAACCGAACCTGTGTCAAAAATAATATTTATGAAGCACACAACAAATTTTACAGGAAGTAAATTATGTAAAAATTACTGGGCTGGATAGACACAAAAATGCACAAGATTTTTTTCTTAATATTATACTAAAATAGTTCAGCTATAAAAGTACATTAGCACATTTACGAAATATTAGGAAATATCAAACTAAAATCTTAACTATTCCAAAAATCATCGAATTTTTTTTGAATATTCACGAGATGTTTTTTTAAAAAATATCTCCCAAATTTGCCACATAAGAAAATGAAGAAAAAAAATCCTTTAGTACACACCTAAAAGTATTGGATACATGTGGAAAAAAAATTGTCAGCAAGTGGTGTAAAAAGAAACCAGTCCCTAAGTGTTATATAATAAACGTTGCATTTTCTCACAAACGTGTTACACAGCGACGAAACGTTTTACTGAGTTAGGTGGTGTGGGGAAAGATGCGCTGGTTTGTGATGTCAAGATATAGAAACAAAATTTTGTGGTCCCTGCAATTTGTAATTTCGATTTAATTCCGAGGCTACCATACTAGTAAAACCATTGTGCGTCGCCAATATTGTTAACCAATAGGTCTACTACTGCTACTGCACACCTTTCAAACTATTCTCATTAGGTACTACGATGTCCGATGGTCGGGCGGACATCATTGCATATCTTTTATATTTCAAAATCTTTGATTAGATTGCATGCAGCATATTTCAAACTTGCTTCTTTAATCTTGTTTCAGTAAAGTAAATTCGAGAGAAGTCATACCCTTTGAATAGCAGGAGACCATATTTGTCCCAAAGCACATATGTAGGTCTCGCATAAAACGCTGTAACTCCCTTACTATCATAGTGAGAAATGTGTTCTAAACGGTGTTAGAAAGAGAAAACATCACGCTTTATATTCCAATCTAAAAAATAACCACTCAAAAAAGGAAAATGTACACTTTAATGTATACAAAGTTATGAATCGCAAAATGAAAAAAAAATTTGAAACTTCGGGAATTTTTTATAAATTATTTTTACATAGAGCGACAGAAAAGTGAGATTACAATATGTGTTTGTTGTACGTTTGTCTAATAAAATATGTATGTTTTTATAATTTGTTCAACACAAATTTCTTAGGTACTTAAATTTCAAACTCAAAATTCCAATAGAAAACATAAATTATGTAAATTTGATGTATCGACTTAATTTAATTACGTTGTCTGACAGAAGAACCATTTCTGATTTAATTTTATTATACAGAGTCATGAACAACCTTATTGACAGCCCTGCCATCGTTGCTGCTATTAAACTCTATGTACCGACAAGGAATACGAGACAAAGTACAACATTCTTTTGCGACACATACACAACCAACTATCAATCACACTCGCTTACCAATAGGATGCATAATTTGGGCAACAAGTTTGGTGGTATTATAGATATATTTGCTGATTCCCTTTATAATCTTAAATGCAAATTAAACCAACACTTTGTGGAATCCTACAAATTATTGTAACGGGTTTAATATATTTAACGATTTTATGTGTTATTGTAATGTTGTATATTATGTTATTGTCAAATATTATATTGTTTAAAACATTTCTTTAAGCCATGTTCTTCAAAAACTACTTATATATTTCTTTTAATTTTTCACTTTTATAACTTTTGGTATAAATTCTAACTCGATATCTAAATATTATATTGTTTAAAATATTTCTTTACGCCATGTTCTTCAAAAACTACTTATATAATTATTTTTTTAAATTTTTCACTTTTATAAATTTTGTTATAAATTCTAACTCGATAACTCAAATATTATATTGTTTAAAATATTTCTTTACGCCATATTTTTCGTAAACTTCTTGTATATACAATTTTTTAATTTTTCACTTTTATAACTTTGGTATAAATACTTACTCGATAACTTTTGTAAAACTTACTTATAATCTATGTAAAAGCCCATATGGGCGTATAACAATAATAAATAAATAAATAAATAAATAAATAAATAATATTTTTTATTATCAGTAACTTGAGTAAGAAGAAACGTAAAGTGAGCCATTTTTATAACTTTTTTTATGTTTGTATGCAAAATTTTATAATTAAAAAAATATATGTTTATTTCGAATTATATAATTTTAAAGCGTATTTCATCACCTCTCTAAACAGTTTTTAGTTTTTGAATGTGTTCATAAATATTCCAAATATTTGCATTTTATTGTAAAGCGAAAAAATTTTTACCATCTGAAAAAAATGCCAAATTTTTGAAGCGTTAAAACAGTACAAACAGGTTATTTTTGAAAACTGATTTTAATATTTATTTTGGGCAATTTATAATATTATTTGATTAATTTGTTATTTAAAAAAAAAATAATATATCGTGTATTTGCGGCACGTTCCTGAGTGGAAGTGGATACCTGATGTAAGACTATTATTTAGAATTGAAACGTTGCTTGAAATGGCTTAAGCCATGTTTGGCGACCAGACCTTAATGGCCAGATACTTCCCCACCTTCCTCTTCCCCATCTTCTTCTTCTCCCCCTACCTTCAGCCTCACAATATATACCCCAATTGGGGATGCCACAGTCTCACTCGCTCCAGAAGGGAGCAGATGGGACTCTTGTGAGGAATTGTCATAAAAAACAAAAGCATTGATTGCGTACAGCATGCTTCAAACTTGCTTTCGGGAGTCGTTTTAAAACAACGCAAACTGTTCGTTTTGCAAATATGATTTTAATAATTATTTTGGTCATTTTTTGATGTCATTTGATCACTTGTCAACTTTCAACTGTTACCTGTCAACTGTCAACTGTCAACTGTCAACTGTCAACTGTCAACTGTCAACTGTCAACTGTCAACTGTCAACTGTCAACTGTCAACTGTCAACTGTCAACTGTCAACTGTCAACTGTCAACTGTCAACTGTTAACTGTCAACTGTCAACTGTCAGCTGTCAGCTGTCAACCGTCAACTGTTAACAACCTTGATAGGCGATTTACGGTCGTGCTATCAAGCGTCGGCTAATCACTGACAGTATTGATAAAAACCTTAATCGTGTCAGTCTTGATAATTTTAAGGCGTTCGTACAATTTAAGGAGATATCGAAAACTAATTTTACTATACAAGCCAATAAATTTGTGAGTTTATTTCAGCGTTGTTCAAATGAATAAAGGACTGCAAAAGTTTTAAAGCAATTAATTACTTGTAGGGGTTTTAATTCGTACCATGCAAAAGCGAAAACCATTTTTCATTTAATTTCTATTGTCGACGTTTTGAAAAGAACTGCAATCAATAGTTAAATATTCATTACTTAAAGCTCCACCGTCATTTTGAAAATCATTGAAAATTCAATGGTGTATAGGTACCTACTTCGTGAAATTGAATTCATTTCGCGTAATATTACGAACGACGGTTTGTTTTACAGAAATTAAAATGTAACATTGTCATCAAATGGTTTATAGCCATTTTGTTTGTTTTTTTACAGTTGAAAGGTCCCTGTTAATTGCCGATTGCCATGTTAATTGTGATCAGCAGAAGAAGACGATAATGATGTTGTTAAAGCTTGTCAGTTTAGCTGAACCACACCTAGAATCAGGGGGGACAAACCACTTAAATCTATCAAATGTAAAAAAAAATGGCGCCGAATAGCTATATTAAAAAAAAAGAATACCTCACAAAATTCCAGCTGTTCCCGTCTGGAGCCAGTGAGACTATGGCATCTTCAATTGGGGTATGTTGTCAGGCTGAAGGTAGTGGGGCGAAGAAGGAGATGGGGAAGAGGAAGGTGGGGAAGTACCTATATATTCAGTCTGGTGACCAAACACGGCTAAAACCATTTCAAGCAACGTTTCAATTTTGAATGGTGGTCTTACATCAGGGCGATACTGAGATTATCTTCCACTATGGAACGTGCCGCAAATATGTTGTGTATTTTTTTTAATGATTTAATTATGAAATAACACAAATAAATTAAATAAAATTTATATGTCCATGACGGATTCGATCCCCCAACCTTAGGATTACGAGTCAAGAGCCTTACCCCTAGACTATGAAGGCCGGCATTTGATATTACATTTAAATTTAAATTTCTGTGATACAACCGGGCCTAAGAAAGAAAAAAAATATGAGATGAGAGGTTTGAAAGGTTTTCCAACGGATCTTTTTTCAGATTAACTCTCTTTTTATGGAAAGGAAGGATAAAAAATTCTGGGAAGGAAAAGGGTATTAGGAGTAAAATCTGAAGGTCATTGTGTCCTGGTGTGAAAATGAATCCATCCAGGAGAAGTAAAAAATGTCGCCCACTACCAGACTCACCCGATCTGGTCCGTCACGTAGTTGGTGGTCAGATGCATGGACCTGGACAAACCTCACCCCTTGAATCCTGACTCCCTTGGTTTCACTTGGGCGACATAAGGCAGAGGTGTTGTTTATACAATAAATGTTTCCCTGGGCGGCATTACCCACACCCGCCTCCCAAATTGAAAATATGAACTCACTCCCTTCAGTCTACAACAATTGGAAATGCCAAAGTCCAAATTGTTCCCTATAGTTGAGACTCTTGCGCAGTATTATTCACATAAAACAAGGAAATCGGTTTTAACGAGATTGATAGGCTGAACGCAATTCCGTTCCGAAGTTGATTTGAAACAAATTTAATCAAAATTCTCACTCTTTCACACTAACCCTATTTTCTTTTCATTGCCTATCTATCGAGAACCAATCTTCTTGAATCCATATAACCACCGAAGAGATAAATGGATAGAATTGTCCGTGTTCCCGAAGTAAGCTCCCTTTTTCCTTACTTCTGTTCATAACATTCTCGACTTTGAAACAATAGGCCACTTGCATGGATTTCATAACGACTTGGAAAAAATCGTGTGGATGGATTTTTTTACTAAGATTACGAAAATGTTAGTAAAATTTTTTAGAATTGTATAGTTTTTTTTATTTTTAAATAAATAAATCCATTATTTGAGCTCGTGACGTCACTACATGAAAATGTCCCTTCTCCGATTATGTTGCCTTAATTTTGTAAAATTCCACACTGATTAATTTTTTTTTATATGGTAAAACTTTGATTTCCGGCTAATTTTTGAATTTGCGTTTAACTTTCACTAGATTTATTGTTTGTTCTATGCGAACTTATCCTTTGGTTTGATTTTTTGATAAAGATGGCGGTGTTTTTACAGATGTTACGAAGAGAACCCCGTACAATTTATTGCTATTCGTGTGGAAAACATTCTTTTTTTAAATGATTTTCGGCTATATAATTATCGTTTTATCGCACACATAAAATTAGGTCCCGTCTTTCCGGTTTATAAAAAATGGTCTGATTTTTCGGATTGAAACTTTCAAAAAATCGCCAGGGTTTCAAAAATACGATTAAAAAAATAAATTACAGAATGTCTTAGAATATTTGCCTAAACCGGAAAAAAAATTAAAAAATGTGATGCAAGTGACCTATTATACACAAAGGATATTTTATTTACGCATTTACAAAAGATTAAATATTAATCTGATTATCTTGAGTATGAAATAAACATCCTTAATTCAACAACCAATCAACCAAACCAACAAATAAGACTATATTTGTTCAAAATTATATAACTTATTTCCTTTTATTATGTGAATACTGCCCGAGAGTCTAATGTAAAAATAGTCCTTCTCACTAGGAGATCCTGAACTCAACTGAGGGCGACTAGGTTTTGTGTAGAGGGTTTACAGACTTCTATTTTCAACGACTACTTCTATAAACCCTTCCCAAACTATGAAGGTACAACTTCATGGTTTGGGTAGGGTTTTTTCTGTGGCGATGTTTTTAAATACTAGTATTTTTTTCATGTAATTCCACGCCAAGATTTGATGTAGGTACTTAAAGTAGTTTTTATATATTATTTTTGGAGTAAAAATGTATGTCATTTTTCTGTTGGATGACATATTTTTTCCACTAAGCGAAAATTTATATTCTTCATTAAGTGAAGACAATATTAGCGAAACTCAATCGAAAATCGGGAGACAGAAAAATCAGAAAATATATTGGCTCCACTGGGACTCGAACCCAGGACCCTTTGCTTACATGGCAAGTGCTCTACCAACTGAGCTACTGAAAAGTGTACTGTAGCTGAACAGTAAAAATGTACTGGAATTCAACGACAAAATATAGAAAAAAATCATTTTTCATATTGAAAAAAAAGTGCTTCCTAGTCTCCCCACTCTTGTCTACTTTACCACATGTGAATTGCACACTATGATTTATTTTTGGTTTGTATAGATAACACTTCTAGGAATTGTCTGTTCATTGCTATTACCTCCCCGTGCATATCCTGACACCCTCGAAGTAGAAAGGACGTAATGAAATTGGCGTCTTGTGTTTTTATTTTCCGACAAATTCTTATTGTATATTGTGTGCCAGCAATTTGATGGGCTTGACATAATTAGGAATTCCGATGATTTTTTTGTTAAAATCATTCTTTGTATAACTTTAAACTGCCAGTTATTAAAAGTTTTCCTCGTAAAGTCGGTCCCGAATTGAAGTTTCAAGTAGCGCTGAACGATATTTACTCATTTTTTTTACATTTTCTCCACACATGAGACCCTGATGATGTGTGGAGGGTTTTTTACGGAAAGGGAGGAGAGAAAGCTTTGGGAAGAAAATAGGTATAAGGGGTGGGTATGAATCTAAGGCTTACGAACATATAAATCCATCCCTCCAACGACCGTACAATAATCTATATATAAAAAAAAATCGAAAAATGTTTGTAAATTCGCTATGCGTTGCTAAACCATTCATCCGATTGCGATGAAACTTTGTGAATTTAATGCATACATGCCCACTATGGTTTCTGTATACAATAGTGAGTTCTGTCATCATGAAATTACGAAAAATTAATTAATTAAATAAACATGAATCGCAGAAATGTATGTACGCGCATAACTTCCGAACGACTGCAACAAATTGGATAATTCTTTTTTTTTTGTTCGTTATTGTCAGGATAAGGTTTATATAAAACTACTGGTGAGCTCTGCCATTATGAAATTTGTATAAAAAAAATTGGAATAGGTGGCACGCGAGCTGTTAGAAGACTGAATGTACCGGGGCTGAATGTATGGAATGCGGGAGGGGGGAGGGAAACTCGGGTAGGGAGGGTAACCTGGGATGTGGGAGGGGAACTCGGGAAGGGAGTTCGTGGGACGGGGGAAGGGGGGAAGTGGAGTGGGGTAAGGGAAGGTGGAGAAGGTGGAGTGGGAACGCGAGAGGGGAAAGGAGAGGAAGGGAAGGCGGAAGGGGAACGGGACGAATGCGAAAGGACACGCACGGAGAAACAATTTCTTTATTTAATGGCATAGCACCGCTTGCCAGATACCAGCTAGTTATATTATAAAAACCTTTATATAATGACTGATTTACGGGCAATGAAGGCTGCTGTGCGTAGAGCATTAATAGAGCAAGCTGACGCAGATATTTGAGACCAACAAGAACCTTTCGCCGGAGGGTAAAAAGTTTTCATATGAAAATTATCTTCTTAATTATTATCTTGGAATATCGTTTTGCAGGTGTTAGGAGCATTATATTTCTTTTGCGGTTGGTTACCAGCTGTTTTTGGTTTTGCACAATATACCCGCCGGCTATTTCGAAAAAGTTCGGTCTTAATTTCAAATTCACACCATACAAACGTCAAAATCATCAGAAAAATAGACACATAATATAATTATCTCTTCACCCTTCGACATTCAAGAATAGGTACATGTAACAGAAACATTCGACAAAGTTCTTCGAGACGAAGGCTAATTTTTCGTTTGCAGATGGCGCATAACGAACAATTCTTGATCGTTATTGGAAGTTGTCTCTCTCTTAACAAATACCCTCTCTCTATCGAGCGTTATCTAATATCCCCTCCCTTCCCCCCCCCCCCCCCCCCCGATTAACTTCTCATCTATTTTAAGTCTGAACTAGACTCCAATCTACCATATAATTTAAGCCTATAAATAAAATTAGTATGGAAATTTGCCTTTCCTTTCCCCGTGATTTTAAAAGATGGCCTATTAATACCCTTGAAGGGTGAAATTAAGAAACAAATCCGATCAAATTAATTTGATCTTAAATTTGATTTCCTAGTTTTTAAAATCTAAAATAAATCTTAAAATCTTTAGTGCCCACAGTAAATATTTGATATATTCTGATCAATTAATTGGATTATTATTTTATCAAATAATGACAATCTATATAGATACATATATGAAAATGAATCCCTGTTTCCCTTAGTCACGCCATAACTAATTACTAGAACGACTTACCTATTTCATTCATCTTTTTTTTAAGTTTTCTAATACTTTGTAGAATTTTCACTTTGAAAAATTTCATTAGAAATTGACGACTATTTTAACTTCGCACGTTTGACAGTTGGCGCGTTTGAGGAAATGGAATTTAGCAGGCAGCTGTTTTTTTGTATTAAAAGAATTGTCTATGGATTTTTATAATTATAGATATTTTAAATAGTTACCTATGTTAGGTACTAAATTTGATTAGTTGATGTTATAATATGCAAAAATGAATATTCGTAATACACGAAAAATTAAAATTTGAATAAAAAAATGCACGCGAGCTGTTTGAAAACTGAATGTACTGGGACTGAATATATGAAATTCGGGAGGGGGGTTTGCGGGTTGGGGGAGTGGGAGAGGGTAGAGGGTGGGCGGGGAAGGTGGGAGGGGAACGCGGGAGGGTAGGGGATGCAGGAGGGGAACGGGGATGCTCGGGAAAGGACATGCAAGGAGAAATAATTTATTTCTCTGAATATGGCATTCCAACGCATTCCGAGAACCAGCTAGTATTTGATAAAAAAGCTGATCAAATTAATTATCTGTCAAATTTGATTTCCAAATTTAAAAAAATCTAAAATAGTTCTAAATCTTCAGTGCCCACAGCAAATATTTTATATATTCTGATCAATTAATTGGATTATTATTTTATCAAATAATGTGATGAACATGACAATTATCTATAATTTAACATTGTCAAACACAGTAATAATATTTGTTTCAACAAAATCAAAGGACATTTAAGTCTGGCTGTGACGTTAATTAAAATAATAATTTAGAACGGAACAAATTGTGACGATTGTACGCAGGTGCTCTTTTATAATTTAATTATCGACATATCGAACTGTCAATTTACATGTCATTATAAAATGAAACGAGTAGAGAGGTACTTATCCTACCGGTGTTGACAATTCGTTCAATTTAAAATGTCTAATTAATTTGACTGGCTCTATTATTTTTGCATTTTTTCGTTTATTTTTACATTTTTATATTATTATTTTTTTATAATAATATATTTATTTGGAAAACAAACAGCTTTACAAAGATACATAAAAAAGAAATACTGCTAAAATAAAACAGTAAGTAAGTAAAACAAAAAACATGTTTTCGCTGATAATTTTTTTTTTAAAGGAAGGATGTTGATACTACATGTATAATAAAGGGTAAGCTTATGATCTTGTAGGAGTATAAGGATTATATGTATGTAATTAGGGAATATGTAAATATATTTATTGTGTTTACTCTTTACTAGGGCAATCACGATGAGTTACAGAACTCATTTTAGGACGGGAGAAACTTACATTTCATAGGTGGGAGGAAATAGTTACAATTTTACATAGGTATTTTGATATTAAAATATAAGTTTCACATACAGTATAAACAAAAAATAAATAAATAGACAAGAGAAAACAAATAAAGGAAATAAAACAAGGTAATAAAAATATGGATGGTTACAAGTACATGGAAAAGAAAAGAAGAGAAAAAGAAACAAGTTAAAATAACTTGACAAGAAAATTACATAGTTTCATCCATAAACGTAGATACCTACTAAATATTCTTTTAACGAATTACTCTTTTTTTTGCTGGATTCCCTTGTACATATTTGGAAGCAAATTATATTATAGGCAATATAGTTCAGAGATTTTATCCCATATTTTGTTTTGAGGTGCGCGAATTGTATTGCTATTTCGAGTATTGTGTGTGTGGATGTCTTGATTGTAAAGTGGCTTGATGTTAGTGTGAGTTGATTGTTAAGTAATTTGTAGGGTGGTGCCTGTGATTTTATGTTTAGGAAGGACTGTGGACTGTGATGAAATGCCTCTGATATGGGTGTCCCATGGAAGTCCAAAAACATCTTTAAGAACTCGGTTTTGAACTACCTGATCAACTATCAACTGATCAACTATCAACTGATCAACTATTAACTTCTTTGAGGCAAAGCCCCAGATACAGCAGATGTAGGAAAGGTGTGAATGTACCATAGTATAGTATACCATACCATACCATATAGTATACTGTACCATAGTATAGTATATTGTGCTATGCTATGGTATATTCAAATGATAAAACAAACAAAAAGGTTTGCAGCTACCATAGGGACGTGAATACACTGCATTTATTACACTAATGACCCTTCTACTAATTGCGGTAGGGGTAAAATGGGTAATGATTGGCCGCTTAAGAGGAACGGACGTGCGGCCAATTTTACGAAAATTATATTTGCATTTGAAGCCGAAATACAAAACCAAACTAAATAATTATTTTTTTAATCAAAAGGTAGAAATAGCAAGTATCTAGTAAGTGCATGTGCTACTTTATTAGGTTCCATGACAACTCAAAATCAAGTCAACGTTGAGTTGGCCTGTTTGAAAAGTCATCAAAAGCTATGAAAAAATTGACAAACAGCCCATAACCTAACCTATTTAACAATTTTTTCATCACTTTTAATGAATTTTCAAAGGTTTTGAGTTGAATTCATTCTGAGTTGTCCGGTCACCATTTAACTAATTTTTGTTTTAAATTATGATACATTGGTCAAGTGAATTTGATTTTGCATGATTTCAGAAGTAACTTTGATAATTACAATAATTATTATTTGTAAGTTAGTAATATTTGTTTTTTCAAATATTTTTTTACTCTTACGGAATTACGTATATATTACAATAATCATCGAATAAAAACAATCTTCGTCCTGATTTACCTGCTTCAAAATAATGATGTACTACACTGACATCTGTTGAGACACCTAAAAACTACATATAACTATCTACAATCTACACTTACGATATCTGTTGAAGGATGTTGATACTACGTATAGCGTATAACCCTATAAATCACAATAATCATTGAACAAAAAACAGCCTTCGTCCTGATTTACCCGTTTTAAAATTATATACGAAAAAATCCCCAATGTATGTAATGAAAAATCTAATGAAAAAAGAAAACTTAAAATAAAAACAATTATGTACTACTTAACTGACATCTGTTGAGACACCTAAAAACTACATATAACAACTATACTAACGAAATCTGTTGAAGGATGTTGAAACTACATGTATAATCCTATTTACCACAATAGTCATCCATCGAAAAAACATCCTTTGCTCGATTTACCCTTTTTTTTAAATATTGATGTAAGTTCTACCTGTTGAGAAAACTAAAAACTACATATAATTATCTATCTAACGACATCTGTTGAAGAATGTTGAAACTAATGCATAATCCTTAATACAACAATAATCATCCAACAAAAAACAGCCTTCGTCCTGATTTACCCGTTTTAAAATAATGATGTAAACACTTGACTAAAAAATGACGGCGGTATTACCGTTTTTTTTTATAACCAAACAACGTCCTCCTTTGATATGCACGTCCACAGTACGTGAGGGGAGCTTTGTGAACTGGATTCCCTGTCCTGCTTTGTAATCAGTGGCGCGGCGAGCAACATTACGGGCCCCATTTACGTCATATCCAAACATGAAATAATAGACATTTTTCAACGTTCCTAGCAACAACGTCCGCAACATGAAAACATGCAATCGAAATATAACACAATTTGTCTAAGTTCCTCGCAACCATTTGCGAGGAAATTTGACAAATAAAAAATCTACCAATTTCTGGACCTTAAACAACAACTTGTTTGAGGTCCAGAGATTGATAGATTCTCTAATTATCGCCATGGAGTAAGACCACTATTTTTACAAAATTATAGAAAAGCTGCTCAAAACAGCATTATTTTTTTAAAATATTTCCACAGAAGGCCTGGGATAAATAATTGCCTCAGGGCAAAATTATTTTTGCGGATGTTGTGTGGAGGGTCTTTTTAAAGAAAGGAAGAAGAAGTTCTAAGAAGGAAAAATGAGGGGTGGGTTTGAATCCGGAGATCAGCGTGTCCAGGGGTGAGATCAAAGTCTGCAGGCCTCTCCGATGCAGTTTTTATTTTATTTATTGTTTTTTAATGTGACTACTTCACAATAGTCCAAACGGTTACCAACCGCCTAATGACAGTGAGACTATAGCATCCTCAGTTGAGGTATCTTCGTATCTTGTGAGGCTTGAGGTAGTGGGGAGAAGAAGGAGATGGAAAAGGAGAAGGAAGAGAAGAAAAAGGAAGAAGAAAAAAAGAAGGATGGGAAAAGAAAAACGTGGAACATGGGAAAATACGTGGCTATTCCAATCTAGTCACCAAATCAAGTCACGGCTAAATCCGTATCGAGCAACGTTTCAATTCTGAATATTTTTAGATATTTTAATATTTTATTTTGTTATTTTATTTATTTTAGAGAAAGTTGACAGCAAATCAGATATTACATAATAATACAATAATAAGATAAGTAATTATAAACTTGTCCTGATAATAGTGACTTATAATGTGTGACATTGTAAGTATGTTAGGCCACACAGGAGGCCCTGAGGAAAATAGTGTATGAACGAAAACTTATGAAAATGATGTATGAAGCAAGTACGAAAGCTGGCGCCATGCAGCTGGCGGGCAGACGCATCCGGCGCCAATACCCGGATAAACCTCACCCCATGAACCTGAGCGCCCCTGTTAAGTCACCAAACGTAGAGAACCACTTGGGTGACCTATGGTAGAGGTGTTGATTATCCAATAAATGGTTCCCGGTGCGGCGGTGACCATACCCGCCTCTTAAATTAAAAATTAATTAATTTATTCCATTAGTTCTTGGAGAAACGACAGTGATTCAAATATGGCTAAAGGTCTCTTTAACTAATTAACTCCCATGTATTGACAAAAAGCACACGCGAAGTGCCAATTAGCATTTTTAAAGTCGAAATTGTCTATTTATTAGTATTTAGTTATTTTTAATTTTTCTTTGCAGTTTTGACGGTAAAGAGTGTATATCGCCCACATTAATTGCACAATTACGCCCACAATTTATTGGAACAATGTTCCTAAATCTATATTTAACTAGCTGACCCGACGAACTTCGTACCGCCTCAGAATCAATAACTTTTGTTATAACTTATAAGCTGAAATAAATTCAGATTTTTTATTAAATTACACAATGAAGCAATTATCGATGCACGACTCTCCGTGTTTTGTTTTTGTCAGTATCTATCAGAGATGGCATTTTGTACGAATTTATATTTATTGTGATTTTCTTACTTGTCCATTTACTTACGGGAATTGCGTTTCATTTTCTTTATACGTGTGAGGGAGATTTATTATAATTATTGTTTTTTTCCTTTGAAGGGGTGCTAATATACGTTCACCGTTTGTCTCATTTTCGACTGCTGACGTTTATTGTATAAGAAAGAGGGGCAGCATTATATGTTTAAGAACAAAAGCAAAATAATCAGCGCATTTTCATTTGACGTTTTTGAATTTTTGGAATTCATTCACTATTCGATATTATATTTAACACAATATTGTTGCAGCTGTTTCAAAATATGAGAATTCGTTCTATTCCAAATTAATGAGGAAAATAATGTTCTTCATAATTTTTTTTTTTTAATGATTTTTTTCCGATTTAATAGCTGTTCGTGGTGGAGACAAATCCGAAAAATTAAAGATCATATATATCGGTCCAGCCGTTCTTGAGTTATAAATGGTGTAACTAAACCGACTTTGTTTTATATATTAAGATTTTAAAGCAAGAAGTCAAAATATAAAGTTTTAAATCATGTTCCAAAAATGACCTGCCCAGGCTAGCCAAGTAGTCGTTACGGCAGAGACCAAACCCCCCAGTGTGTATTTTGCAATAAGCGTCTGAAAATTGTGAAACTTCGGGCGTTTATTAAAACGGGATATACGAAAGCGAAGGTTGAATCTGCTTTGAGCTTTGTTCCTGAAACCCGATTTTATTAAAAGCATTTTTTCTAAAAAATAACGGACTTGTTTTTCAGGCTTTTGCTTTAGATACGTGTTGTTAATTTAAGGGAATATGAAGAATGTATATATTATAAAATTGCTTATTTTTTGTACGGGATATGGTAAGGATAGAAGAAAATTACAAAAAAATAGTACGATTTGTCAAACATCACCACTTTTAACATATTTTCCTTACCCATGCCTCTTTTACCCCCTCCCCCTTGGGTACCTCCCTCTTTGGTAAAAAATATAATAAAGTGGAACTAAACAAATTCGTTTTATTGTCGTTATTATAAAACACTAGCCACACATGTATTAAATAAATATAGTTTAAAAGATCTAAGCGCACAAACATTTTGAGCGACTTCATTTTATACTATGCATGAATATTTTAATTTCTCAGCTTTTATCTACTATAATAAGCATGTATTATACATATAAACCTTCCTCTTGAATCACTCTATCTATTGGTGAAACCGCATGAAAATCAGTTGAGTAGTTTAAAAGATCTAAAGCGCACAAACGTAATTATGGTTGTTCTGGTCGGGTATTTAAACATATGTTGAAGCGGTTCCATGCCAACTGAGAATGAAACCAACTCAGAACCACTTCAGAAAGGTTATTTAAAACTATGAAAAAATAATTTTAATATAGCCGGTAACCCTAACCTAACTTAACCTATTTCTTAATATTTTTATATCACCACTCTTAATGACTTTTCTGGGGTGGTTCTGTGTTGGTTTCATTCTGAGTTGGCCGGTCACCAGTTGAAGCATATCGAAGTGACGATTACGCGTGATACTAAGCATACAAAGACACAAGTAAAAAAAAAAATTATAATTTTGGCATTTTTTCATAGTTTGTCGTAAACGTACATTTGAGTGCTACTTTTGTATTTTCCGCTTGTTACGATACGCCCCTGAAGCGACTAGAGCACAGAACGCAGCAAGCCCACACAACAATTCCTCCCTCCCCTCTGTTTCCTGTTTCCCCCTGCTTCTCCCCGCCAGCCCTGCCACTCGGCAGTCCGCTGCACTCCACAGAAGAGATTTGTGCGCCCTTGCGAACGGACGTACGCGGCCCGCTTTCGAGCGGCGGACCGAATTCAATGTGGCCGCGATGTATTATTGAAATACCTACAAGTAGAATCGGCCTTGGCCGCACTATAGTTCGGTCTATTTAGAATACGAAAGTGCCTGATGGAACTACCACATGAGACGAGGTTCCTGCCAATTCACATGTAAGCTGTATCTTGATTTCCTCTTTTAAATGTGTCCGTAATCAGTGAAATGTAGGGCCCCGCGTAAATCACCACTCGGAGAGTTTCGTTTTGAGAGAGAGACAGTGAGAGTTAAACACTTTAGCTAGGTTTGTGTAATTTGCCTTTCTTGTATTGAATTGTACTGTAGAAACCTATGTACCGTGTTTGAGTTTACAATACATGTCTTAATGATTTAACTTTGTTATTATTCTGCTACGGCAGGAGGATTGTTGACCAGTGTGGATCCCGTGGGACGCCGGAAGATAGAGAGAAATTCCATAGCTTTGAGCGGCTCACCCCCTGAATAGAGAGTACCTGTTCCCGCTGAGAGCTAGCCGTGGGACATGTTGGTGTGCTGATGTTGGTTTAGTAGCCGACATCGGGGTACCCTAACAACTGACGCCAGAACGTGGGGCTGGAATTTTTTTCTATCCCGGTCACTTTGCGGATCCTTTCTTTGTCGAAATCCTTCCCGCATAGCAACTGTTTTGTAAACATTAATTTTGCCTTGATATTCTACACCCAGTGTACTGTGAATCCTGTGAAAAAACCACAGAAACCAATATGTAAATTAGATCCATAACAGATCTGATTGAAATTATGAATTGAATCGCATTTGAAACGACGGCCATTTTGAGTACCCGAAACGCCAGCCTTTGACCGCGAATCTGGATTGCGCACGCGTCACCAAACAACGGGCGCGTAGCAACAGCGATCCGCGCCAAATCTAACGGCCCGATGCTTCACGCGATATTCTCTAGATTGCGCACGCAAATGCCTTGACTCGCGCCAAATCCCAACGGACTGTTGCTAGGCAGCGTTTAAATCCAAACCGCTTTTATGACTGAACCGGATACCAACGGAAATCATTATTATAAATTTGATTCTGGAACCCCAGTTATTTTGCGAATTCCTTAATGAAAAATTTCGGACTTACGTATTTTTATTGTTTCTGCACAATATACCAATTGGCCCACTTGTGTCTGTCAAATTAGTGCAACTTAATATTTCTCCAAATGGACAAAATAATGACTTACTTTCCCCATTATACACTATAGGTACTGCTTTTTTTCAGCATAAGTGAAAGTGAATTGTGTTTTTTCCCTTACATAAGTGAAAAGTGAAATAATAATAAAGCCAATGACTGATTCCATGAATAAATAAAATAATTTTAATATGGTTAACGCAATAAATCCCATATTCAGTCATTTTCATCCGGAAGTTTGTCCTTTATTTGCCAGAAAAGTGCCTTTTGTGAACTTTAGTGCCTTTCTCAGTGCAAAGTGATTTGTGGAAAATAAAAAACCTGTTTTCTAAAGGTCAGTCCTGGCAAAATTTTTCAAAAATAAATAAATACTTGTGAATTTCACAGTTTTCTCAAAAGTGGTCAGTGAAATACAAAAACCTTTACCACTAAGGTCTTTCCACGCAAAATTTTTTCTCGTCTGCCTCCCTTTGACAGAATTCTGGTGTCATGTATACCAAATTGTAATATGGAATCTCTGTAACCATATTTTGGAAGTGCCAACAGTGATCACCAAGTGAAAAGTGCCTCACAAAAAATTAATTTTGCGCTTTCTAAAGGAAACCCCTGGCCAATTTTTCTTTTTCTCACCACCCAGGAAACTCACAATGGAGGACAAGCAAGCTATTACACCATCCAACTTGGGTACCATTCCCAATGTGCATAGTTTATCCAAAGCCCATTTACAAGCTGCTTTAAGGGATAGAGGACTCTCCCTGGTTCATAGCAAGGCATATGCACTGTCGTTCAACAAAAAGTCAACTATGGAACGCGCACAGAGAGCGACGTTGAAAACAAGGATGATTTCATCAACAATTTTTTTTTTTTTTTTTTTTTTATTGAAAAAATTTTCTTTCGGTACAATACGTACAATAGATACATGAATAAAATGAAAGTATATAAAAGCTTAATGCAATTATAATTATTACAATTATATAATATATATTTTTAAATTATTCTCCCATAATAAGCAAATGCTTGTGTGTACGGGAGGAAGTGAAATGTCCCACTGACAACCGTAGCCGCAGCAACAATCAAAATAACAACGTGTGCTGGTCCCAATAAATACATCGGCCGCGTGCTCGGCCATGGGCGGGACACGCGGGCGGCAAAACCGTACACAAGGATTGGCAAACTCGTAGCTGGGCGCCGCCCGCAAACCAAGCGTATTAAGAGGCAAGGCGCCGAAAAAACTATGAGGAAACGGAGCGACACCAACGTTTCTTTTAGCAGAATCAAATACTGCGAAATACAACAAACCTCGTCTCAACAAGGATTTGTTCAAGATGTTTTTAATCTCACATGCGGGCCTCAAGTTTGTGCCACGGTTTTGTTTGAGATTATTAACTCCTTTTTACCCATTAATGTTACTGTTCGTCCATACATTATGGCCATTGGGAGAATACCTCACTATTAGGTGCAACAATGCAAATTGTCACCTTTCTTTTCTCCTTTTTGTAATTTTGGGTTGTATATAAAATGATCCAGTATGTATCACTTTTTTGTAAGCTTACAAAGTCTTACTACGTCAGGCGTGTATTGTGTCAATCACATGCCCATCGTTTCGTAAATGAAACAAGTTGTAAATTATTTTGTAAATTAATGCGTACTCTCCTTGAAGTTACTTTCAAATGTTGTTTTTGCACTGTTTTTTCTTTCCCTCACGGCAATTTTTTCTTTATTTTTTTTCTCACCTGTTCTAAAACTAATCACTTTGGAACGGAGACACTTTTCGAGTTTCAATGTTTGGGAAGTCGCGAGCCCATTTATTGTCTCAACACGTACACTATGCAATGTTCATGCCATGTCATACCCTGCCGTGTCATGTAATTTTGTAATTTTTCTCCTATTTTTTTGTTGCATTTTTGTCGTGTGGAAAGGAACTTTCTCACCTGTTTATTTTGTTCATGTAAAGTAGTTGACACAA
Organism: Limnephilus lunatus; assembly: GCA_917563855.2. NCBI lineage: Eukaryota > Metazoa > Arthropoda > Insecta > Trichoptera > Limnephilidae > Limnephilus > Limnephilus lunatus. The sequence continues at coordinate 42,624,531 of OU830603.1, read as the reverse complement.
TTGCCCATCGGCGTGTCGTTCTAGAAGTCGGGTTTTGTAAATTCCAAAGTGTTAAATTCCGACTCAGAACCAGTTAACTATTTTTACAATTTTTTCCTTTTATTTTGTTCATCATGAGTTGTAAAACCGTCCGAGGTATCTCTAGCATGAAAATCAAACAGTGGTTACTTACATAGTCGCCTCTCGTGTATATAAGTTTTTTCAATTTTTCCTCTTAAATTAAAAATTGATGGCGTCCTACCCAAATTCATGCTCATGTACCCAAATTGGATATCGACACGTCCATTTTGGAACTCGTATTTATAAAACCAATGATTGGTCTCTATAACCCTGTATATAAATCAATTTGGCTCGTTTCAACTAAAGTACGTAAAACCGAATCATCCGGTCTTTGGTTGTTATAACAAAGCCACTGCTTTTTTGTTATTTTGTTTTTTTGCTTGTACGTTACGTATGTCTCATATGACACGTTTCAACCCTACGAGACAGGTTAATAAAACCTTATGGTCATCCTGATTTTGGAATTCACAACTTTTAGGTGTTCATTTAACCAAGTATTTGCAACCCAAATTGCACATAACCTGGTATGTTTGTAACTGCACAAAGGGTATGTAAAACCGTAATTGGTCCCTTTTCTTTGGTCTTCCTCACTGTAGGTTGCCACAACAGACAGTATGTAAAACCATTATAGGTCTGTCTTTGTTTTAAATACTTGGTGTAAGTAGAATTATACTCTGCCATCACCCTTGTATTTTGTAACACATGAAGTAACATCAAATTGTCTATCTTCTCTGTCGTACGCTCTTGGGCTACGGAGTTAGTTAATCTAACGAATCTTTATAAAATGTGGTAAATCAAGCATCGTTAACGTTTATTGTGTTGTATTTAAACGTAACCCACCATCATAGGAGAGATCCTTAGAACATCCACCGTCATAGGAGGGATCCTTAAAATACCTGCCACGATACGAGAAGTCCGTCATAATCACTTTTGCTCATAGCTAAATGTTATTGAGTTGGTCGTGTGACATATTTGTCATGAGCACCGTTTTTTTTTACAATCTATTTTGGTCGTGTGTCATTCATTTGTCATGAGTACCGCTTTTGTATTTTGGTCGTGTGTCATTCATTTGTCATGAGTACCGCTTGTATGTATAATTGTGTAAAACCCTTGTACACGAGACGTGGAGACGTTAAAACACTTACCGTGATTCGTGCGAACGACATAATATCGGCCTTGCCATCTTCTTTAAGAGGCATTGTATAAACTCTTGACTTCTGTCTATAATTGAGTTTTATCTTGTATGTACTTACATGTTTTGTACACTATACGTGGAGACGTTAAAACACTCACCGTGATTCGTGCGAACGACATAATATCGGCCTTGCCATCTTCTTTAAGAGGCATTGTATAAACTCTTAACTTCTGTCTATAATCGAGTTTTATCTTGTATGTACTTACATGTTTTTGTACACTATACGTGGAGACGTTAAAACACTTACCATGAGTCGTGCGAACGAAATAATATCAAACCTTTTGTGTGCGATCTACGAAATGTAGTCCACAACCCTTTGTTGTCATTCAACGCCAATGCCCGTGGACCTCCTGTTTTTTTACTTCTTTGCAAAAAGGAAAGAAGCCCAGGAATATCTACTATCCCAAAAGGACTAGTTTGTAGCTTCACTGCTAACTATGGGGCATAGTGCTGTGGGAGTTAATCGATTGAGCACAAAAACCACCCAACTCGTTGTCTGGGGAACGGATAAGAAAACCCCCAGGTTTGTGAAATTGGAGCAAGGGTCTGTCTTTTCTCACAATCACGCAGGAGTTTTTAAAATGACCCCTAATCTTTTGCCCAATACACGCAAAAGATTAGTCTCTTTGATAATGTGTATTCAATTTCTCCCCATCCTTGTAACAATTGTAAAGAGTCAGGAAATCTGCTGGTTGATCATGTTTCATTCTCACATGGAGTTTGAAGTGGAAATTAGTCCAGTCTCTAGCAAATTTCGTCGCTCAACTCCTTTCCTTTTCCTTTCCTTTCTCCTCACCATCATGTTCTCAGGTATATGTTATGAAGAGGAAAATCTGTTGTTGACCATAATTCGCCCTCACTGGGAGTGCGAATCGGTAAATTGACCAATTATCAGCAGGCTTTCTCCCTCACTCTCTGCATATGTCTCACCTTTTGTTCTCTTTCTCAATTTTACGAAACACATTCATGAATGTTGGAAATGTACGATATGCACTTGGCGTACCGTCTGTCTCCTTTTGACAACCTTTATTCATGAATTGGTTTCTCTGCTTTTACCGTGACTCATTCACGACTTCTTTGTCTTGTTCTTTGAAATTCTACAAAAAATGTTACCACCTTTATGTTAACATAGGCCATGGAAGGCCGGTTGTTTTTTAACCAAGACATATTGTCACTCGGCAAACGCCAAGTCATCCTGGTAAAGGAAAATGTTCATTTATCCATCTTCATAGAACTCACTTTCTGTAACTTACTAAACTGTAGTACAATATGTTTTATGTTTATTTTTATTATTATTTTTTTTCTTTAAAAACTAAAAAAAAAAAGAAAAAATATTTTTAAAAAAAAATTTGAAATCAGTATGTTTTTATCCATATTTTTATTTTACTTATATAATAGTCGAAAAAAACCTTTTTCAGTACAAAAAGTTTTCTGTTTATTTTTTTTTTTTAATAACTAAAAAAAAAAAAAATATTAAAAAAAATATTTAAAATCAGTATGTTTTTATCCATATTTTTATTTTACATATATAATAGTCGAATAAAACCTTTTTCATTTACTCTAACTATAAAATACTAACTTTATATTTTATATGTTTTTTTTTTTTAAAGTCTATTTTATACTTTGTGTACTTAGAAATATAGTATTTTGTTTTTAATATTACCCACACTCAGGCAGTGCCTTAGTGGGTTTTCATTTCTTGTTTATACTATATGTTATTATGTTTTATGTTATAATATACTATTAATTTTCTATTATACATTATATGTAAAAGGAAATGAGAATAAATAAAGTTTAAAAAAAAAAAAAAATCACAATTTAGTTAGAAAACTCTCTCTTCGTCACTCTCTGGGTCGGTGGTTAAAACTTCGTTTATTTCATTATCTGGACACATTTTGTTTCTCTCCAAACCTTTTCTTCATTGGTCCCTAGGCAGGTAAACTTCAAGAATTTTGCTCTAATAATAATTTCTCCCGGATTTAAAAAGAAGCCCAGGCGGATGTCATCACCAACAGCCAAGCTGAGCTCCACTTCCTGACAGCACGCGCTGTGGTTACTAGGTCCCTCCTGCTGCCATTTTTATACGCATTTGTTCCTGAAAGCACAGACCATACCGCCCATATGTATGTTGTCTTGTCATGCCACAGCAAGTTGAGTTGTCCCACTATACATTATGACACTCTGAACCACCTTTTGGGCACGCTAGCTCCTAGGTTTGTTCTTACTCTTGCTATCAATGCCAACCATGTCGTCTCTTGCGCTGTCATGCAGTGACGCATATATCGTCATGTGTAAACCATCATTACCTTGACCTCCAGTATTCGCTGAATGCGTACCAATACAAGTTATGTTGAGCTACATTATGCTTCAATAACCATTATATACGATCCGTGTTTACTTAACACTTAGGATTCGTACTGGCATGTCTGCAGACACTGGATTCTCCCCTTCAATGACCTCTGTAACCATAGTCGCGGCACAGCAACCACAGTCTCCACTTCATGAACTTCGACGTCTTCGACAAAACCAAGTGTTTTCTAAGGCCCGAGTGTACTTCTGAGTGTTATCTCAAAGGGGTCTGATTACAGTGATAATGTAATCCTTAGAATCTGTGAAACCACGTCCTCCTCTTCGAAATTCTCCGAAACCAAACAAATCCACGCTTCGCAAACTTAGCTCCCAGACCAATGAAACCTTAAAATCACTCAGGCATTTTTGTTCTTTGCTTTTTGTTCTTCTATTGTACAAATATGAATTGTTATTTTTCAATTGCATAACCATGTATTGTTATTTTTTTTCAATTGCATAACCATGTATTGTCATTTTTCAATTGCATAACCATGTATTGTTATTTTGTTCAATTGCATAACCATGTATTGTCATCTTTCAATTGCATAACCTTGTATGTTGTTTCACACCATGTACTTTTACCAAAACTGTTCTTTTCCAAACATTGTATGTACCCCTCATCCATTCCCTACAAACATTGTAACCTAAACTATAACATAAATTGCATGTTCTAGCTAGGCATCTCTCAAGCAACGAATCTCTCAAAAACCCAAATGGAAGCTTAAGAGGATTTTTTTTTCCTACAGCTCCATTGCCACGTCGCTTTTTTCCAAGCGCGGGGGGAAGTGTTACGATACGCCCCTGAAGCGACTAGAGCACAGAACGCAGCAAGCCCACACAACAATTCCTCCCTCCCCCCTGTTTCCTGTTTCCCCCTGCTTCTCCCCGCCAGCCCTGCCACTCGGCAGTCCGCTGCACTCCACAGAAGAGATTTGTGCGCCCTTGCGAACGGACGTACGCGGCCCGCTTTCGAGCGGCGGACCGAATTCAATGTGGCCGCGATGTATTATTGAAATACCTACAAGTAGAATCGGCCTTGGCCGCACTATAGTTCGGTCTATTTAGAATACGAAAGTGCCTGATGGAACTACCACATGAGACGAGGTTCCTGCCAATTCACATGTAAGCTGTATCTTGATTTCCTCTTTTAAATGTGTCCGTAATCAGTGAAATGTAGGGCCCCGCGTAAATCACCACTCGGAGAGTTTCGTTTTGAGAGAGAGACAGTGAGAGTTAAACACTTTAGCTAGGTTTGTGTAATTTGCCTTTCTTGTATTGAATTGTACTGTAGAAACCTATGTACCGTGTTTGAGTTTACAATACATGTCTTAATGATTTAACTTTGTTATTATTCTGCTACGGCAGGAGGATTGTTGACCAGTGTGGATCCCGTGGGACGCCGGAAGATAGAGAGAAATTCCATAGCTTTGAGCGGCTCACCCCCTGAATAGAGAGTACCTGTTCCCGCTGAGAGCTAGCCGTGGGACATGTTGGTGTGCTGATGTTGGTTTAGTAGCCGACATCGGGGTACCCTAACACGCTAAAAAAGCAGAACGTCGATTGTTAACCGATAACATTTAAAAAGAAATCTGTTTTTGTTTTCTTTCGCGTTTGAGTTTATGAATGTATTGTAATATTAAATATCCAAATGTTATGTAAAAGTCTATTTAACGGGAGTAAAAAGATAAATTAATAAAATTACACACTTGTCAATGTTTTGCAAAAAACTTGTTATAAAACTTGTTATTATTAACTATTATTATTGACTGGGGAGGAACATGTGATACTATTTTAACTTCACTAATTGTAAACCGTCTCCGCAAAATTATTAAGAAAATAAATTATTCATAAACTAGTTCTACTGCATATGAGTGACAACTGTTTCGCCTTTAATTATCAATCTATGGTGGGGCTACTTACAGACCAAAACGAGGGATAATGTTGAAAATGTACGGAATATTTAAAGATTATTTTTCTGATTTTAATCATCCTAAAAATGTTTGTATTTTATATTTTCATTCAATATAATTGATTTTAAAAACGCTCTAAAGCTGAAAAAATCAAAACGGCCCGTGTTTTGCAAATGGGTTTGTGACGTCTCAAGCGTAACTCAGGTGAACCAGCATAAATAAACACTGTCAGGGAGCGTCCGCACTCATGACGTCACACGATAGCTACGCCCCAAAATTTCGTTTTAGCGGTATTCAAAAATGGGAAACTTTAACTCGCTGTAGAAAATTTATTCGTCAACATAAAAATAAAATAAAAATGCTATAATCATCGTAATTTTTTGCTTAATTTTTTTTAAGCAATAAATAAAAACGTTTAAATACCCCATTGTCAGACACGAATATAATTACACAGCAGAACTTGGTTATAAATATATTTTTTTAATAAATTAAGTATCTAATAGAGTTTTATTTCATGTAGAGCTTATTCGATCGCCGAATTTTCAATTAATCAACGCCGTCATTTTTGAGCAAACATGACAACAACCATTAATAAAAAAATTTGTGAATTTTCCGAGTGTTTAGTCTCGGATTATGCAGATATTTTAATAAGGTTTTCCGCGCCAGTCCTGTCAAAGTCCCGCTCGGCTCTCCGATTATCCTGTATCCCACGTCAAAGGAATTTTAATTAATATTATTAGCTAAGTACCCACACCGCTGAGGGGGGATAAACTGACAGAAATGTGTTTGTAAGCGTCAACAAATTAAACAAAAAATTTACTTACTTCGGTTCAAAAATTTAACTTAAGTACTTCTGTTCAAAAATTTACTTACTTCTGTTCAAAAATTTTACTTTCTTCTGTTCAAAAATTTTACTTACTTGTGTTCAAAAAATTTCACGTTTCCAAAGTCTTTCTCATACAGTAAGACAATTTTACCCCCTTGGACCTCTACAAAATAAAATAATTTCGTCCAATATTCCCGCTTGACATAAATCGCTCCCCGATATTCGGGTGGCGGGGATGGATATCGCCTCTCCCGGAGCCATTTATTAGATTACCAACACCTCTGCCATAGGTAACCCCAAGTGGCCAGCTACGTTTGATGATTTAAGAGGGGCGCCAGCATTCATGGAATTAGGTTTTTGTACCTTGGCCGCGGATGCGTCTGCCAATAAACTGAGTGGCAGGAAAGGGAGAGGCTGGTTGAGGGAGATCTTTTAATCTCCCCAGCAGAACTCTCTGGGAACATCGCCTTGCACCGCAGTGGGAGAAATAATTTAATGTGTCCTTCACTCCTGGACAAACTGACCCCCAGATTCCGACCTACCCCTCATATATTTTTCTTTCCCGGAAGTTCCCCGCCTTCCTTTCCCTAAAAATACCATCCACACAGCGTCCTAAAAGATGACAAAGGCCCTGGGGGGGAATTATTTTCCTCATCCTCTTTTGTGGAGCTAATGCAAAACGCGGAACAAAACACAAAACATATAAAAGTAGAAAAGTAGGGAACCACTTAGGGTGACCATTTCAGAAGTGTTGGTAATCCAATGATTGGTTATCAGGGTGGCGGTATCCATATCCGCCTTCCAAAATGCAAAACTAACTGTTTGTTTGTTTTGGTGAATTTGAACCAACTTCTTATTTTCTTCAACAGACGGTGAATTTTATTGGCCTCACTTTCTCCTGAGAGTCTAAATGTATTATATATGTATATTTATATATATTTTTTTAGATAACATGTTTATGGATCACTGCAGTATAGGCATACCTACGTATGTCGTTTCAATGTTCTTCAACAAATGTCGTTAGTACAGGTAGTTATATATATAGTCTTGAAGTGTCTCAACAGAAGTCAGTAAAGTTGTACTATACAAGTGAGTCAACTGCCGCCCGTTCGCGTCTAATTCCCGAACGGTTACAGATGTAGTCGATGATATCCGATGGAACCTGCTTGTACGCTTTTTGTTTCATTGAATTTCAAATCACAACGGTGCTAAAGAAGTTTTCACTTTAAAAAAAAGATTTACGGAATTAAACACTTCGTTTGTGTGAAAGCATTATGAAACAATACGTGGTTATTACTTACTGGCGCTAGCAAGAGATATCGAATTGACAGTTTCAGTACAGTGCCTAGTTCCCTTGCTTCAGAAACACACTGAGCATCCATTGGAACGGACGTTTGGTCCAATAAAATATTTAATGTAAACAAAACGATAAATAAACACTACTCGTACCCTGATAAACAGAGTACTTAAAACGATCATCTGAGAAGTATTGTTCATCCACAGAACACCATAGAATCACATTTCTAGGGATTATCTATTCAGTGATCCATTCGCTTTCCAACCGATGATGTATCAAATCACATCAGCCGCTCACCATTCTGGGAAAATATTAAATATTTTAATTATTGGAAAAAAATAAATTAATATCGGATAAATATCGGCGGGAAAAGGGAAGATGTGATTAGCCTACAGGCTTCTATATATGTATATAATACTAGCGAGTTCCCGGCATGCGTTTCAATGCAAGTTAAAAAATAAATTGTTTCTCCCTGCGTGTCCTTTCCCATTCGACCCCATCCCCTCCTTCATCCTCTTTCCCTCACGCGTTCCCCATCCATCTTCTGCGCGTTCCCCTCCCCTCCCGCTATCCATGCATTAAATTTTTTTTTAACAGCTCGCGTGCCAATATTGCATTTTTTTTATACAAATTTCGTAATGGCAGAGCTCACCAATGTACAACATCTCACCCAAGATTCATCGCAATCGGATTAATAGTATAGGAAATACCATCAGAGTTCACCTCTATATCTTATCTTATATAGATATTATAAAGGCGAAAGTTTGTATGGATGTATGTTCGTTACTCTTTCGCGCAATAAATACCGAATGGAATTTAAAAATTCTTTCACCAATCGAAAGCTACATTATTTGCGAGTAACATAAGCTATATATATTGGTAAGTTCTGGCGTAATGAATAAGCTGTGGCGTTATGAAATTATTTAATATACGTTTATTGGCAAAGTGTGTTGCTAAGGAAATGTTTGACGTGGGCTGTCATTTTGTTATTTGTTAAGGTTACTATAGAGATTTATTTGATAGCAAAAATTCAAATATGTGTATTCTAATATGAATATTAAGTGTACAAATATAAAATAGGTACTAATCTACATTTTGACCTAAGCCAACAGCTATACTAATTATTATGAATGCGAAACGGCACGTAATTGATTGTTGATTGATTTGGGGAAGGGTTGGGGAGAGGGGGAGGGGAGGGGAGGGGGAGGGGGAGGCGAATATGCGAGCGAAGCCGGGGCAGCTAGTATAGAATAAGGGTCCAACAAAGAAACATTCATTTTTATATATAAAGATTATTATCATTTTCCATACACAAGTAAATAATGCTTATTATAATTAAAGATAGATACACCTCCACAATAGGCAGATATTTGACGACCTCATTAATAGATAACAAAAAAAAATTTAAAAAACTGTTTTCCGACCTCAACAAAATCTTGATAAATATTTGATGACCTCCACAGAAGTTAAATATTTGATGACCTTGTTACGATACGCCCTTGAAGCGAATAGTTTCGAGAACGCGAGCAGCTAGCCACAGCTGGCCGCCCCCTCTTCCCCCATATCCTGTCTGCCTCCCCTTACCGCCCCGCTTGCCCGGCGACTCCGCTGCCCGCTGCGCTCGCCACACAGAAGCAATCTGAGCGCCTTTAAGAACGCACGCTAGCGGCTTACTCGTGGCCGGCGGACCCAATTCATTTGGGGCCGCGATGTATTATTGAAGTACCTTTGTGTATAATTGGCCTTTTGCCGCACCATAGTTCGGTCTATTTAAACTATGAAAGTGCCTGATGAAGCTGCCACATGAGACGAGGTTCCTGCCTACCTACATGTAAGCTGTATCTTGATTTCCTCTTTAAATGTTGTCCGTAATTCAGTGAAATGTAGGGCCCCCGTGGAAATCACGACTCGGAGAGTTTCGTTTTGAGAGACAGTCAGAGAGAGTTAAACACTTTAGCTAGGTTTGTGTAATTTGCATTTCTTGTAATTGAATTGTACTGTAGAAACTTATGTATGTGTTTGAGCTTACAATACATGTCTAAATGATTTAACATTGTTATTATTCTGCTACGGCGGGAGGATTGTTGGCCGGTGAGGATCCCGTGGGTCACCGAAGGATGGAGAGAAGTTCCCTAGCCTTGAGCTGCCCACCCCCTGAATAGAGAGTACCCTTGTCCCGCTGAGAGCTAGCCAGGGACGTGTTGGTGTGCTGATGTTGGTTTAGAAGCCGACATCGGGGTACCCTAACAACCTCCACAATAGTTAAATAGATATTTAACAAACTCAACAGTAGATAAATATTTCATGACTTCAACAAAGGTTCAATATATGACGACCTCCACTAAAGATAAACATTTTTCGACGTTCACAAAAGATATATGAGGACCTCAACAATAGTTAAATAGTACAACCTCAACAATAGATAAGTATTTGACGACCTCCACTAAAGATAAATATTTAACGAACTCAACAATAGTAATAGTAACATGGAAAATTTAAGCGAAATCGGTCCAGTATATTATGAGGCTATAGGGCTCACGCATTGTCTTTTATTTATATAGAAAAATCGTATTAATCAGTACCATATACCACTGAAGAAACAAAAATTAAAAAATAAAACAAAATTTTAAAAATATTTAAATTAATTCATATTAAAACATACGTGTTCTTAAATTAAATTAACAATCATTACATAGTATAAAATGAAATCGCTCTAAATGTTTGTGCGCTTAGATCTTTTAAACTACACAACGGATTTTCATGCGATTTTCAACAATAGATAGAGTGATTCAAGAGGATGGTTTATATGTATAATACATGCTTATTATATTAGAGAAAAGCCGATAAATTCAAATATTCAATTCAGGCAGCGGGCAGCTGGAAAGCGGGTGGTGTGGATTTTATAAAGATTGGGTAATGGCGTTGTGTTTCGTTAGCCACAGCAACGTGTGGCCGGGTCTGCTAGTATTATATATATTATCGTTCCTCAGATACAGAAATCATGAAGATATTTCTTGGAACAAACTATATCATATCATTTATAATGTATCTATATTAGTGTCTAGGTAGGCTCTATCTACGCAAGCGCACTGCAGGAAATTTTTTTCCCAATACGGTACCGAAAAGATGTCGTAAATGATGAAATATTGAGATAAAGCCTTGAGGCTGAACGATATCGAGTGGGTGCCGCTGGGTACCGCGCCTACACACCCAAATGTCGAGGGTTCTGAACCGGGATAAGGTATTCAGACATATTATTTGGCAGGCTTTATTACACGCTTCGTATATTTTATTTGACTTGTGATTTAGGAATACTATTACTTGGTAGAGAGCATAGACATACAAATGGATAGAGCAGAACATACAGATGAGGGGTAAAAACTAACTATGGCGGGGCGAAGAGAGGGACGATGACTGTGATTCGCCAATAAATCAATCTAACAGTATATAGGCACCTCGCATTATAATATGACCATTTAGTTCTTAAAAGTAAAATCTGCTTTTGAATGAATCGACCTTTTTACATGGGAGCGCAAATTGCCCGCCACGATATGAACAAATATATATAGTCCAAATTTGGCAAAGTAAAGTTTCACTTATTTTTGGAATGTAATATTTTATTTCCGTATTTAGTTGAGACACTTTTACAAATGCTTCATAATTTACTTACCTCAGTAAATAGCGGCTTTGTGTTTCGCGTCGCCATGTATCTTGATGTGGTATCATATTATAAAATATGATCTGAATCAGCCTAAAATAATGCTTACCTATGAAATGTAATAAGAAAATTGGGTTTATTATCTTATTCACTTCTATTTTTACATGTTTGCATAATACAAGTCACCATTTTTGCCGTGTTATTTCGTAAAATATACCGATGAGAGCTCGACACTGGTCCGGACAAGAATGATGACGTCACATTTTTTAGATTCACGTGAGGCTCTCGCAAGCCCAGCCGGTTCCGATAGAATGGTTCCAATGGGAGGAGGAAATAATACGCCTTTTATAACTTAAGGCAGGTCCATCTATTTGTATGTCTGTTGTAGAGAGCAAAGAAACATATTCAAATAATAATAATATAAGTACGTCATGACATTATTATGTTTTACCGTAGGTAGGTTTATAATTTTATTTTATTTTTGAATTATATCTTTAACTTCCCAATAAAATTATTTTGAAACAGTACCTACCCACCTACGTGGTATAAAAATAACAAAACTCTAATATCTCCACAGTGGAAGGGGTGGAATCATTAGTCCGTCAACCACAGCATCCCCAAAGATGACACAGGTAGAAATTATTTTCTAGAGAAGAATATTTTCTTCAGGGCCTCATGTGTGGATATTGTAAAAAAAATCACATGCGGTAGGAGTAAAACCTTCAGAAAACTAAAGTAGATAAGAGTGGGACGGCTATGAAGCACCGCACAAAGAGGGGACCGATTATACCTTCTCATTCTCTCGCAGGGTAAATCCTATAGATGTACGTGTTTGTCTCTTTTTAGTGTCGCTATTTTTCGTTTCATCTAGTTTCAAATCACAACGGTGCTAAAGAAGTTTCAATGAAAATCTTTATTTCGAAGCTCAATTTTTACTCCTCCTCGTGACTGTAGTCAATTTAAGAGTAGGTACCTATTAAGGGATGTTACCTCCTTGTTGCTTGGGGCTTAATTATTGTTGAATATCCATTATAATTCACTTAGAATAATTTTAGTTCAGAGAGCAGTGGTATAATTTTAGTATGTAATTTAAAAATGTAATAACCCAAATATGCGGAGAAACCAAATAATAATAATTACCATAGTGCTATTAATATTTGACAATTAAGCCCCTTTGACGACCTCCGTAGTCCAGTGGGTAAGACTTTTGACTCACAATCCGGAGGTCGCGGGTTCGAACCCGGCGTGCGCAAATAAATTTTATTTGATTAATTTGTGTTATTTCACAATTAGTTCATTTAAAATAATATGTAGCATATTTGCGGCACGTTCCAGAGTGGAAGATACTATCAGAATCGCCCTGGTGTAAGACCACCATTCAGAATTGAAACGTTGCTTGAAAATGGCTTTAGCCGTGTTTGGTAACCAGATCTGAATAGCCAGGTACTTCCCAACCTTCCTCTTCCCCACCTCCTTCCCCTCCCCACTACCTTTCAGCCTCACAACATAACCCCAATTGGGGATGCCATAGTCTCACTGGCTCCAGACGGGAGCAATTGAGATTCTTGTGCGGTATTCACTGTAAAAAAAAAGCAACAAGAAGGGATTATCTCAACATTGCCAAAATAAAATATCAGAAATTTTATTTTATTTTATTTTTTATTAGGTTTGTCAACAGTGATTTTTATCAAAGCTTTCACAGATACAATTACACTGAACATGGTTGATGATCACTAATAAAATAAGAAATCACAAACCTTTTCAATTATATAAATTCATATATATTCATGTGAATTAAATATACCTATATATTTACTATGTAATATCATTTATAATTTTAATAATAAACTTTATAATTACCTATATGTACCCTAAATTAAGAAAATAACTTATAATACCTTAAATTAACAAAATAAAAACATTCATAATATAGAGACAATGTTGTGTACCCCTGCCTAAGTTTGTATAAATTCCGTAGCATAATAGTTTCCACTACCAGTCTGAAAATGTCCGTAGTAGGATGAAACCGGTTCAGGTGAAAATAAATAAGTGGAATAAAGTGCAAAATTTCAATTCTAACTGAAATGTAATAAGTTATTTCAGAAACCTATTGTTTATCACTAATTCCTGTGTAAAAAGTGGAAATATTTTGTACGCAATGTAAAAGCCCAGTGGGCGTAAAAAGGAGAGTAAATAAATAAATCCCATCTCAATTTATGAGGAGCGACAAATATTAGATAAAGATACTCTCAGTATCACCCCGGAAAAATGCTATAATTTAGAATTGAAATGTTTTTAATAAAAATAAAAAATAAAAATTGTTTAAAACCACGAGATTTATTAATTTATGAACCGACCAGTTTCGCTTAACTCAAGCATCTTTAGTTCTTCGGGGTATAGGGTAATTAATAAATCTCGTATTTTTAAACAAAAAAGTGTTTTATTTTATTAAAAATGTCAATAATATGAAATGTTTTTAGTTATGTTTGGTGACCAGATTTGAAAAAATTTATTATCTTCTTTAATTCTTCGTTCATTGATGGGTATAACCTTAAGAAGTAAATAAAATTATTCCAATAAAAAATCTGTACCAAATAAAAAATATAAAAAAGGTAACCGTCGCAACTGGGACCCGAACTTTTACTTTTTTTACATTATTGTCGATATTCTCAATTAACAATATTATCCAACTCAGAATTAACAATACTATCCTCAACTAATTTGCAACATCTTATTTTTCGGTGGCTTGTTCTGTTTCATGTTTCGTTTAGATTTATTGATAACTAGCTGGTTCCCGGCATGCGTTGCAATGCCATTTTCAAAGAAATAATTTGTTTCTCCCTGCATGTGCTTTCCCTTGCGTCCCCGTTCCCCTCCCGCATACATCTCCTTCCCCTCCCGCGCTCTCCTTCCACCTTCCCCACCTACCCTCTCCCCTCTTCCACTCCCCGTTCCGCAACTCCCCTTCCGCGTTCCATATATTCAATCCCAGTACATTCAGTTTTCAAACAGCTCGAGTGCTACCTATTACAGTTTTTTAATCCAAATTTTCATTTTTTTTGCATATTAAAAATTTTCATTTTCGTATATTATAAGAACAATAAATCTAAGTTGGTACCTAAAATAGGTAACTACCTATTTAAAATATATTTAATTTTAAAAATCCATAGACAATTCATTTGCAACAAAAAAAAATACAGCTGCCTGCTAAATTCATCTTCATCGAAGCGCGAACTGTCAAACGTGCATAGTTAAAATAGTCGTTAAGTCTGAAATTATACAATTTTCTGCGCAATTTTCTTAATTTTTCTTTCCGTAAGAACCTTCGACAAAGTATTAGAAAACTTTAAAAAAGATGAATGAAATAGGTAAAGTCTTTCTGAAGTTATGGCGTGACCAAGGGAAACAGGGATTCATTTTTATACATGTATATAGATATATCCTTCTTCAATGAATTATTATATTATTTGAATAGTAAGTTTCAACTTTAAAAGCACGCCCCAACGTTCTTCCATTAGATTTTCCAGACGGCATGAAATACGATATTCTTACAAGAGTACCGAGTCCTGTAAGACTTCGAAATCATTTCCAAGACGTCCTGCCGAACATATAAATCCTTTTCCTGGGTTTGGTGACTCCCGGCAGATGCCTCTCCGAACAGGATCGGATGTACGATGGATGCGGACGTAACGTAGAACCAGGGCGTTAAATTCTGGGGGACTAACATGCGACCTTGAATGATCCAATTAGTATGACGGCCGTATCAATAACTTGTCGATGGTTTTATAACTCGGCTATCGTGGAGAGCATTCATTCTTATTTTAGCGATGGTTACTACTCCATAACCGACAGTATATAGACTGTTTTATAGCCCAACCAGGAGTGACAATCAGTCAATTCTGGGCAATTCTGTTATTAAACGAAAGGGCAATTCTGTTGTTGAACAAAATCAATATATTCAGTTATCGATATATTTTGCATTAGTGAGGGTGGTTTTTAACAGCAAGCTTTGTTAAAAGAATATTACCTTTTTATTTTTATTTTATTGGGTACCCAGCTTCGCACAGGACAATAATCTAGAGTGTTCTGGAATATTCCACAATGATGTTCCCGATTCTCTATTCCAGAACATTCCACGACATACTCCGCCCACT
Organism: Limnephilus lunatus; assembly: GCA_917563855.2. Taxonomy (NCBI): domain Eukaryota; kingdom Metazoa; phylum Arthropoda; class Insecta; order Trichoptera; family Limnephilidae; genus Limnephilus; species Limnephilus lunatus. The sequence goes on along the minus strand of OU830603.1, from coordinate 42,609,082 downwards.
CCTTCCAGAACTTTTTTGAACTCTATGGAACCTTCTAGAACTTTCCGGAAGACTGTTCTAGAAATTTCAAGAGGGCGAAACTTCCAGCCCTTATATCTTCAAAATTACGATCTTTAGGTAAAAACGGGAACCGTCATTCTGGAGGGGGGATAGAGTTCTATCACACCATATAACTTCCTTGATCGTACCGGGACTCGTTTCTAAGTTTTTGTGTTTCGCTTTCTTTTATAATATATATTGATTACGCCCTAAACCGATGAAAACATTGATAAAATAAAAAGAAATGTTAGCTGAAAACCGCAAATTGACCACCAGAGAGCTGGCAGAGGACTTGGAGATCGCTTATGGATCCGCTCAAGACATTTTGATTAGTGATTTGGGCCACGACATGTTACTGTAAAACTGGTGCCGAAAAACCTTAATTTCGTGCAAGAAAAGGAACGCGTTGAAACGCGATACATGATTTCCAAGGCCGAATCCGACCCAATATTTATCAAACGGATTATCACTGGAGACGAGGTGTGGATTTATGAGTATGGCACACAATCCAGACATCAAGCGAGTGAATAATATGCACCGAATGAGCCCAGACTGTATGCAGGGTGTTGTGAGACATACTTGACTTACTTTAACCAGTGATTCTTGATATTATTTGGGGTAAAAATGTCAATGAAATTTTGGTATTCGGAGACATATTCGATGACTTTTTTTTCTTGAAAATCAAACCAAAAAAAATGTCTTCCGTATGTCGTCGCTGTTAACTCAGCCAAGTAACAGCTCAACCCCGCCCCCGACTATCCAACACCTACTATGTTTTTTGAGTTTTTGTAAAAAAATAAATGTCAACGGAGACCAAAGTTTCATTTATTCCAAATAATGTCAGGAGCGGTACATAATCCTAATAATTTTTGTTTGCTCAAAACTCACATTTTAATAATTTCCGGCGAATTCATAAGTATAATAACTTTTTTATTGACATCTTGTCCTGGGAATGTAAGTTCTTTGTAATTAGGATTAATAAAAACAATACATTACCATTAATACATTTTACGTACAACGATTTTAAAATATTATAACACGTTTTTCAACTATAAAGTTAGCGGTTAGCACCAGATTATATTTTTGCATATGATGAATTAATAACTTCGGGAGTGCGACGTGGAGAAACATTTTAAATATTTTTAACAAGTTCTTCAGAATTAATTAAATTAAACGCGGTGGAAAGATTTAATCTCCATGCCTGCTAGGGTGAATTCCACCGTACGTTTGTCCAATACGCCGTGCAGTGGGCGCATATTTGTTTACACACTTTTTTCACTTACGTCGTTAAGATTCCCACATTATTGGTGTTCTTTTTCTTTTATTTGATAGGGCAAATTCGACAGTAGGTCCGTGCAATACACGGGTCGCGAGTCGCTATTTGTATACATGGTTTCTTTACTTTCGCCGTTAAGATTCTGAATATATTTTAGTGTATATTTTCGTCTTAAAGTAAGTCAAGTACGTCCCTTAACACCCCGCATCTTAACACTCCAAAAATACACTACGCTTGATTGTTGTCTCTGAAAAATATCTTCCTAAATTGCCCAAGGGCTTTTCGAATCTTTCTTATTCTATTTTTTTATTATTTTCGTCCTAGTTCCGGCCCTGCGCAGGCTGAAGAGGGTGTAAAAGAGGGGGTTGGGGGGGAAGGGGGTAGGGAGGAATAAATAAAGCATTTCCGGCTGCTCTACATGAACACTTTGCGGCTTTGGGAAATAGTTCCTGCTTCTGGGTAAAGTAAGGTCGGAGTTTCTGCGAGAAAATGCGGTTGAATTTGCTTATGCCGTGTCTGCTTTTGTGTGAATTGTGACGAATCAAATTTCGTTACGAAATAATTGTTTTGTTGGAATAATGATTATTCGTAATGTGGGATGAATAGGCGTGTAAACGTTGCTGTACAAATTAGTGAAGCGGTAAATAATTTAGTTTATTTTATTTACTATCATATTTAAAGAAATAAATTGTTTCTCCCAGCATGTCCTTTCCCGTGCGTCCCCGTTCCCTTCCCACATCCCCTACCCTACCGTTGTTCCCTTCCACCTTCTCTGCTCACCCTCACCCCTATCTCGCTCCCTCGCCCTGCAAACCCTCCCCCCCTCCCGCGTTTCATATATTCAGTCCCAGTACATTCAGTTTTCAAACAGCTCGCGTGCCACCTTATGCCACATAATGAAACAGAAAAAGACACAGAAAATAATTTTAGCTTTTTATGTCTCGCCTAGACTTTTTTTTACTGATCGTCTGTCTGTAAATTTATTTGTATGTTCCGTTTCAAGATGGTGGCCGTTTTAATGGTTCAGTAAAGATTATTTTTTTAAATATGAAATCGTTGTGTTTATTTTGACTCAATTTTATTTTAGTATTATGGCTACCTCCCTTAAGATTGAATTGTCAGTGAGATAGTGAAGTTTCTTTGGACAAATCGCTTAATTCCTTATTTGGAATGAAAAAATGTTTAATGACGTATCTATCTATACCTTGAAATGGAAAAAGCCGTCTTTTCACTGTTCTGTGACCAGTTGTGAATAGCCAGGTATTTTCGTCAGTCTTAATTTTTCACATCTCTCCCCCTTAATTCTTTCAACGTACACCACAATGGGGTTGCCATAGTTCTACTGGTTCCTTGCAGTTGGGACTTGCACAACCACAAAATTATTGGCGATGTTATAAAACGTTGGAAGAGGATGGCGGGGGGAGAAGGGTGAAAAATATATTTATAAAGGAGACTGAAAGTTGCAAAAAGTTGAAAAAAATCTGATCTTCATAATTTTTTCTCGAATATTTTTTCTTTCGCATTGTTACATTCGGCATACATAAATAATAAATACATATTTCTTTCAACATAATTCCTCACTCCCGACCACTGAAGACCTTAACCGGTAGAAGTGTTGCCGGCGTGTTTGTGCTATCTTAATTTTTCATCACTTTATTGAAAATTTTCCTCACATTTTTAAATATCGAAATTCTGTTCTCAGCAGCCTCTCGCACAAGGACATCGATAAGAAATTATCGAAAATAGCGGTTATTATTATGTTTTTACACTCCCGGGCACTACTGCAGATCGCCAACGAACAAAAAACGACAATTTACGACTAAATCTGCTCACTAGCACGTCGATAACGTTTGTATCGAAGTAAGTAAGTACCTTACATTATTAAACACATCGACATCGATAAATTTGTTATTTTTTTCGCTCCCAAGCACGACTTTTTTTTATATGAATACCGCACAAGAGTCCCAACTGCTCCCATCTGGAGCCAGCGAGACTATGGCATCCCCAATTGGGGTATGTTGTGAGGCTGATGGTAGTGGAGATGGGAAGGAGATAAGAAAGAGGAAGGTGGGGAAGTACCTGGCTATTCAGAACTGGTCACCAAACATGGCTTATACCATTTCAAGCAACGTTTCGATTTTGAATGGTGGTCTTACACAAGGGCGATACTGAGACTATCTTCCACTCTGGAACGTGCTGCAAATATACTATACATTATTTTAAATGAGTAAATTGTGAATACCACAAATTAATCAAATAAAATTTATTTTCCACGCTGGGACTAGATCCTGCGACCTTCAAAACTAATTACCGATCGCTGTTCTAGGAGCTCCTAAATTATGTTCCTTCGTCAGCACACTACGGTAGTACTCAAAAACGTTGACTGATAACCGACATTGTCGATAAAATATTTATCGATTTTCTAATGCTAGGGGACCTGATATTCAAATCCGTTGGCCAGACAGGGTCATGGAGGTTAAAAGACCTAACACAAATTGGCATTGATAACTCTCCTAAGAGTTTTCTGTTCAGTGTTCAGTGCTACTGCTTTTGTGAGCATATTTCCTCCCTATTCTTAGTACTTTGTAAGACGCTCTAAGTACGTTTTGCCATAAAATATTTTCACATTATTTTCACTGCCCGTAAAATAAATTATTTGACTTTGACGTCTCTTAAAAATATGTTATCATTTAATAATACCCATGTCGTAGAATACAACTAATTTAGCTTTATTAATTTATATAACTCTTCGTACATTGCTCCTGGATGTTAAGATCTGATAAAAAAAAGCTAAAGCCTTTTTAAGCAACGTTTTATTGTGATTGGCAATATTTCACCAGAGCCATACTGAGATTGTAAACCACTCTGGAAATTGCTAGAAATATACTATACCTACGCCAGATTGAAGAACATCTATAACAATACTCTCGAGACATTAACACAAATTAAGAACTTAGGCATCACTTTTCAATCAAATCTTTCATTTGTGAACCACATAACAGAAATCTCTAATAAGGGTTTAAAAATGTTGGGATTTAATTCAAGGCTAACTAGAAATTTTAACAATATAAAATGTATTAAACTATTATATTTTTCATTTGTTAGAAGTCAACTTGAGTACAATTCTCCTGTCTGGAGCCCATATTATAATATACATATAAAAGCTGTTGAAAGAATACAAAACAAATTCTTACGTTATCTAAATTTTAAAATGGGTATTCCAGCAATTATGTTGAACTACAATACTGTTTTAAATGCTATGAATATGCTCCAATTGTCAGAGAGAAGAATTTTCACTGACTTGGTATTTCTTATCTTGGAAATTCTTGGTAAGCATACAAATAAATATGGACAAAGAACGTTAAATTACATGATTCCCAGTTGTTTAAATATGTTACCTGCTGAAATTAAAAACTGTGTCCAAAACAAACAATTGATGAATTTACTGAAGACTTGGCTTACGGAAAGAATTAATTTGTATTATATTACAATGACATATTATTCTAAAGACTTTAAAAATGTTATTTATGTTTTCAAAAATTTATTTTTATCTATATTTCTGTAAAAAATTAAATTTTATTTTATATAATTGTAAAAATGTAACTATTAAATCACTTTAATAAGATCTTTAACGTAAAGAACCCGTTAGAAAAACTGCTAAAAAGTAGTTTATCGGGACTTTTTGTCTTGTATTTGTAAAGTGTATAAAAAAAATATATAAAATTCTAAATAATTTAGTTGATAGTCCGGTATTGCTTGAATTGATAAACTTCAGGATTCCACTACGTATTACTAGAAGTCAGGATTTATTTCAGAGCAGAAATTCTGGAACTAACTATCAATTGTATTCCTCTTTGCCAAGAATACTATTGGAGGGAAATAATTATAGTAAGTCAGTGGACATCTTCAATTTATCGTTAGGAAAATACAAAATTCTGTTACTGAAGCAGTTCAGTTATGTATGAAGAAATATATAGTATTTGTATTTTTATTGTAATTTTTAAACTTTATATGTAAAAGCCCCGAAAAAGGGCGTAAATAAATAAATAAATAAATAAATCACATACCTAAAATGTGATGTTCTTCAATCTTATTGATTGAGATCATTTGAAATATTTTCTGGAAAACTCCAATGATGATCGAGGTTATTCGAAATTACAAGTTGCTTTATTTACATTATCGTAAGGTTAACAATGAACGATTTACTAGATCAGACGTCCAACCTATTGGATGCTCTCAACAATTCTGAGGCCCGAGAATTGTGAGAGCTCAGCCGTCTAACGTGTATCATCGGCTATTTCCATAACTGTTCGTGCATTACACACGATGACGATAGTCGCCACTCTTCTAAGGTACTACTCAACTGACATCTGTTGGGACACCTCAAAACTATGCATGTATATATATATATTTTTTTTTTTAAACATGAATACCGCACAAGAGTCCCAACTGCTCCCGACTGAAGCCAGTAGGACTATGGCATCCCCAATTGGGGTATGTTGTGAGGCTGAAGGTAGTGGAGAGGGGAAGGAGATAGGGAAGAAGAAGTTGGGAAAGTACCTGGCTATTCAGATCTGGTCGCAAAACACGGCTAAAGCCATTTCAAGCAACTTTTCAATTCTTAATGGTGGTCTTACACCAGGGCGATACTGAGAGTATCTTCCACTCTGGAACGTGCCGCAAATATAGTATATAATATTAATTTAAATGAATAAATTGTGAAATAACACAAATTAATCAAATAAAATTTATTTGCCACGCCGGGATTAGATCCCGCGACCTTCGGAGTGCGAGTTAAGAGCCTTACCGCTGGACTACCGCCGGCCGCCAATCATCGCAGTCTATACTATAGACATCTGTTGAAGGATGTTACCGTAAGTTATAACATATATTTTTTACATGAGCTGCACACGGGAGGCTCTGAAGGAAACAATTTTCTTCAGGGCCTATGCCATCTTAGGGGATGCTGTTTGGTTTTTTTTAAGGAATGGAAGAAGAGGAAGTTCTGAGAGGAAATAGGTATGAGGGGTGGATAGGAATCTGAAGTTCGGTGTGTCTAGGAGTGGCGGACCCTTGAATCCATCACTCCAACTGCGGTGCAAGACAATGGGTCTAGGGATTTTGGCTGGAGAGGTCAAAATACCTTTTTCAACCAGCCTCTCTCGAACCGGCATGCCACGCAGCAGGTGGGCAGATGCATCGGCCACCAATACCTGGACAAACCCCACCCCATGAACCGGGGTACCCCTGCCAAGTCAACAAACGTAGCGAACCGCTTTGGGTGACCTATGGCAGAGGTGTTTGTTATCCAATAAATTGTTCTCGATATCCACCTCCCAAAATACGAAAACCTTTGCAAATTTACACCCAGAACTTTTACTGAGATTTACCATTGATTCGTACAATCATCAATCTGCTTTATAATAGTAAGCGGCCCTCCACACCATTGACCAAATGTTTAAAATTCTTGTGCAATCTAAGATTCAACCTAAAATTGAAGTGAATTAAATCCAAAAAAAAAAACAGTTCTACTAACCTAACACAAATAAATGTCTCATTTATTTGGATGTCGCATTATAAGGTTCATAAAATACATGTATATGTAACATGTATTTTATAAATAAAATAAATACAGATTCTAAAAAATCAGAGTGTGCAGACGCAGTAGAAAAGAAATTATAAAGTTGCTAGGTGTCGCTTTCTTTTCTTTTGCCTGTTTATAAATAGTTTAAAGAATTATTTAAGAAAACAAAATGTTAATTTTTTTGGAGTCGAATTGATAACCTCCTACTTTTCGAAGTCGTTTAACAAATGTATGCTGGGACCACTGAGCTACTCCGATGATGGAGTTCGAAGGTAGGAGACGAAAGCCTGTATTGCCTATTAGTAAATCCATAAAGTTTGGGCTCATTAGATTCGTCTAAACTGTTCATTTCCCCTGATTTCGAGACCTGATGCTGGAACTGGAATGTGGCTGTATAATAGGTGGCTGTGTAATGTGTCGCGGGTTCTTTAAAATTTTTAATTTTACATCCAATTATTATGTTTATGTTTTCTAAATGCTAAGTAGGTATTCATTATTATTTTTAATTGATAAACTAACGTTTAAACAAGATTTTTATGCATAGCACAAAGGGTAGATAACAAATATTATAATCAATTATCAGCCTATAATCAATAATTATCAGCCAACCGTTGGCGGCCAGTATCTTTTCTCGGAAGATTTTTTCAATGTAGATGAGTGTTTCAGGCTGATAATTATTTATTATAATATTTGTTAGCTAAGTAGGTACTTTATTATGAACATCTTAACATTTTCCTAATTTATTGGAGTAAGATGTTTTTTAGCATTGAAATGTCGGTGCTGGTTATATCATATCAAAGAGCTATAGAAAGTTCCAAATTCATATAATTAAAATGGAGGGTAGGTTTAACTTTGAAACATTTCGCGTTTATTATTCTTGGCACATTGCCCATTCAATATAATTTTGATAAAATGGGAAAGCGGAAAACACATTTATTTTAGCAAAGTAATGTTACTTAGCGAGCCTATCTTTCTTGAATTTATTATTTTAACACGTATTTATTTATTAATTTAAGAGGCGGGTTTGGGTATCGTCGCCCGCCACGGTAACCATTTATAGGATAACCAACGTCTCTGCCATAGCACCCCAAGTGGTTCGCTGCATTTGGTGACTTTGCAGGGATGCCCGAGTTCATGGGGTGAGGTCTTCGCGGTGGATAAGTAAAGAAAATACTCATCCCATAATATAAATCGTACTTTTACAGTCTGTCGTACTTTTGTACGACAGACGTATCGTAAATTTACAGCTTTGGCTGCATAAAATTTAAAAATCAACTTCATTGAATTTTTTTTTCAAAATTTCCGTTTTGACAGCGGATTTATGAAATAAATATAGAAATTTGAAAAATTGGTTTTCACAGCTTCCATTTCACAGCTTTGGCTGTAAAAAATTGAAAAATCAACTTTTTTGAATTTTTTTTTCAAAATTTTGGTTTTGACGGCGGATTTATGAAAAAAATTATGGAAATTAGAAAAATTTAATATTTCCATTAGTTTTTTAGCTTTGAATACTTAAAAAAAACAATTTTTACAGACGATCCTCCATATTTTTTTTGTACGCTAGCTACCAAATAGACATCTCATTGGTTTTTAGTAACCCACACAAGAAACGAACAATTTAAAAAAAAATAATCGTAAAGTTTTAGAAATTTTGTGTTACTTTGATCAGGGATGTTAATTTTTTAGTGATTAATTACTAACTTAGTGTCGTATTAAAACAAATACCATAAAGAGTTATTGATGAATACTTATTTTCCTTTAAAAGCATTAATTTTATTTAGATAATTTTTTAATTTGCATTTTTTGTGTAGATTATGAAAAAAATATTTAAAGTCGAGTTTCTAGCGTGAAAAAAGTTATAAAGGATTATACTTGACTTTTTTAGTATACAAAGCTAAACAAAATATCCGAAATCCGTAATTAAAAATATGAAGATCGGTTCATAACAAATATTATAACCAATAATTATCAGCCTGAAACACTCATCTACATTGAAAAAATCTTCCGAGAAAAGATACTGGCCGCCAACGGGAATTGAACCCGTGACCTTCTGATTGCCGGTCAGCAGCTCTGACCACTGAGTTTTTATCGCCAAATATCAGGTGACTGTGAAGGTGTACAAATGCCTTTTTTCATTTTTTGACCCGTTAAAAAACTTTTGAAGCGGGTTCTACGCTTCGACGCATTTTGAAATACATTAAAAAGCTGATATTCCCTAGCAAACGATTTTATCCAAAATCTAAACCGAAAATTCAAATGAAAAGAAAATCATAAGTACTTCAAAATCGACTACAAATGTGATGTAGGTACGAGTTTCCCCCTGCAGGTACCACGAGTTTACAGACATTGTGTATTTATATTATACTTTTATCACGTTTTTATGGTAGCATTTAATTATTTAAATGTTACTATTCTGGATTTAGGTTCTTCGTCCACAGGGTATATAGGATACGCAAGTCGCTTACGTCAAACAACTTGTTGCGCTAAGTCCGTGCTGGTGCTATTGAAACCACAAGATCCAAGTCGCGCGTCGCCTCCAATCATAACATAACCTAACTGACAAACAGTAACTGCAGTTTTTCGTACTTTTTCGTAATAAGTACGACATCAGATTCAAAAACGCCAATAAGCTAAGGCGTTTTTAAATCTGATGACGGTCTCAAGAGGTAAGGCTTTTGACTCCCGATCCGAAGATCACAGGATCGAATCCCGGCGTGTGCACATTAATTTTATCCGATTAATTTATGTTATCTCACAATTCATTCATTAAAAATAATATATAGCATATTTGCGACACTTTCCAGAGTGGAAGATACTCTCAGTATCACCGTGGAGTAAGACCACCATTCAGTATTTAAACGTTGCTTGAAATGGCTTTAGCCGTGTTTTGTGACTAAATCTGGGGAACCAGGTACTTTCCCACCTTCCTAATCCCAACCTCCTTCCTCTCCCCACTGCCTTCAGCCTCACAACATACCCCGATTGGGGTTATCTTAGTCTCACTGGCTCCATACGGGAGCAGTTGGAACTCTTGTGAAGTATTCACATAAAAAAACTGCAAAACCTCCACCATTCAAAATATATATTTTTTAAAACAGAAACGAACGGCAACGGACATTCACTTATATTGTCCCTACCATATTTAATAAGATTCCAATGATCATAAAAAAACTAATCAAATTTGCAACACCTATCTCAAAAAAAAATGTCTCATAGATCAAGACTTTTTATATTGAATTTTGTTTTAATCTTGTGTATTATATGACTATGAGTAATTTGCCTGTGTTATATCTGTTTGTCTGTGTATTTTAATGCCTTTATATAGTAATTACATAAAAGTTATTCTTCTGTTTCCATTCTCTATATTGTGGTATCTTGTTATAATTGTTCTTTTGTGTTATATTAATATTGTTAAGTTGACCTGCTGACAAACTGCTTTGGTAGTTTAGCGGGTGCTTAAAATTTAGAATATTTTTTTTTTTTAAATGAAAAATTTTGATTTGAAAACGCTTATCTAAAAAACACTCATAATGAATATTTTTATTTTATTCATAATGCAATTTTGTTGCTTTTATTCTCTCTCATTTCAGCTGAAACCTAAATGAATATTTGGTCGGAGTATTTGCAGCCTAGCTTTTAAAATGCATGGAAATTAAATTTACAAACAATGATTCAATACTCTTTGGCAATATATAATATATACGCGTACCCACGTCTGACCTTTCAATCGTTCCGACATACAACCTTATTTACAAGGGCGTAAAATTGAACGGGAAGAACCTTAATTTCACTCCAGCCTTCGATGCGAAAACCTCCGCAGCCATGTTTTCAGGAGTTTATTTACTGGAAAAATACAATTTTTCAAACAATATTAATAACTAACTAACTCACCACGCACCGTTTATCAACAGAGAGAATAGACCGTCACATACCTAACTATATCTCGACACACACCCCTTGCTTCATTCACGTTCATAGATCGTCTCTTAAATACTATTCTGTTATTCTGAATCTTGACATGACCCCACTCAAGTATGTAATTATTGTATTGTTGTACCGCCCATCGAAATTAACCCTTTCCTCTCCTAAAAACATAATATATTATTATAATAAATACCTGAATTATATAATGGCATTTCAAAAACTACATGTTCCCAAATATGCCCTCTGCAAGCGAACTGTATCTAAATTTCATTAATAAACAACAACAAAAAATTAACAAAACAAAAAACGACTTATTCGTATTCTTCTACAACTTATTAATCAACTTACTTTTTCTACTCATCAATATGTAGGTGCGATTGTTATTTTTAAACGACTTCGAAAAGGAGGAGGTTATCAATTCGACGGTATTTTTTAATTATTTTTTTTATGTTTGTTACCTCAGAAATATTTTTTTAACTTTTTAGTGCATTTTTGAAGTCGTTTTTTGTTTGGTTAAATTTTTTGTTTATTTTTTGATTTTTAATGACGAACGTGCAAAAAGAAGTTTTACTTCAAAAAAATAATCATCGAAATCTGTTGGAGTAATATTGAGTTATTCGTCCATTTGTCGAGCATATAATTATCGAAAATTTGTGACATATGTGGTTTTCTCATGTATCCCATTATCAGAACTGGACTAAATTAAAATGGGACCACACGGGAAGCACCAGCTTTCTAATAAAAAAAGAATCATCAATATCGGTTCACCCAATCAAAAGTTGTGAGGTAGGAAACATATTATTATTTTTTTTTTTAATTGTTGAATTGAGAACCTACTCCTTTTCGAAGTCGTTTAAAAACAGTGTTAATATCAAATGGCCTGCCAGGTTAGTATGTTCCTATATATGTAGTATATAAGCTGATACATAACATAAATAAAGAATAATATATGTACATTTTAAAGCAGCATTGGTCAAATGCGTTGTACATGTATTTTTGTATTTTGTACGCAAATCGGTGGCTGCAATCCAATATAAGTTATTTAAATATAGATTGTCTAGTCTATAGTTAGTAATATTGAAATATAAAGTATTATAGAAATGATGGCTTCACTGCAAGAACACTGAACGTCACATTTTTTTCGAGTTATACGTGCCATTCGATATCTCAGTTCGCAGTTTTAAAATATTCAATATCGCTCACAGTGCCGTAAAAAATAACATTTTATGAAAGCCAAACATGGCTAAATGCCGAGTGTCACAAACGAACGAGTGACAATCATCGATCTGGAATACTAAAATTGACAATCACCATTCTTAAATGTGCCAATTTGGAGATTAACCGTTCATTTTTTGGAGGAATGAAATGTGAACAATATCTGTATTTTAATAAAATAAAATTTGCATCAAACCCCGAATTCGAACCCGCAACCTCCAGACGCTTAGTCAGGAACCTTAATAATCGACCACGGAGACCGGCTACATTTATGTTACAGTTGCGAAGCTGCTCTACTAATGGAGGACTGAAAGCAGTTGGCGCTAACAAAAAAATGACCCAAACCCAAAGAAGTTAGCAGTCCACGATGGATTGCTAACCCCTACCCTGATGTATGACAGTGAGGCATGGAACTGGCAGGGATGTATTTTTTTTTTTTTTACTGTGAATACCGCACAAGAATCTCAACTGCTCCCGTCTGGAGCCAGTGATACTATGGCATCCCCAATTGGGGTATGTTGTGAGGCTGAAGGTAGTGGGGAGGGGAAAGAGGTAGGGAAGAGGAAGGTTGGGAAGTACCTGGCTATTCAGATCTGGTCACCAAACACGGCTAAAGCCATTTTCAAGCAACGTTTCAACCAGGGCGATACTGATAGTATCTTCCACTCTGGAACGTGCCGCAAATATACTAAATATAATATGAGAATAGTATGAGAACATATTTAATGTGGAGAGTCGTAAAGAAGGTAAGCATGTTGAGTAAGATTTAGAAAGGGAGCCTCATATGGTTTTGGCATGTAGAGCGAATAAACAAAGAAAAGAGTGTAAGGATAATGCATGATGCGAGTGCAAATGCCAGAAGAAGTCGGGAACGCCCGAGGAAGACATAGCACGATCAAGTGAACCAAATAGGTAGGTACTTCGGTCGGGTCATGTCAAGAGCTACAATAACAGAAAAAGACCGGTCAGTGGCTGAGTTGGCATCGCGGTTGGTTCCCACCTGGGAGTCGCGTGTTCGATTCCTCGGCTTGCTAAGTCACATTTTCACACATCAACAAACAACATTTTCCGCTTTTGTGGTGGTACTTAGTAAGAGATTTTTAAATATTGTCGGGTTATTCGAAACCCGGGAAAATTTTTCTATCTTTTTAAAAAAAAACAGAAGTAGATGTATGAATGTGAATGAGGTAAGAAGTGTGTGACAAGACCGAGTTGTTTGGCGTTCCATCCTTTCGCCTAATCTTGCGGAGGTTAAGATGGTTAATTAGTTATTTAGTATAAGTGTTTTAAAATCTACGTTAGGGCGAAACCGGGTAGCAATGCTAATAATAAATGGTAAAATCATTTCAGTGTATTATGTATTGTTGTGGGAGCATTATATATATAATTTACCGCCGAGAAGTTTGGGGTAAGAAAGCGCAAAATAGTCTAACGTAGACACAAAGTCTGCCTCATGTATTATTCGTCTCTCGGGTCATTGTGAAACTGCGAAGGGTTGCCTGTCTCCCATCTCTAACCCCTTCCCCCTCCCCCCTCCTGCCAGCCGCCATCCTACCCCCAACGTATCGATCCCTTCACCTGTTGCGCATGTCTCTCAACCCACCCCAAGTGGGGGTCACCCCGGGGGGGGAGGCTTGGAGGGCCACCAACCACTCAAACCCCCTCCCACCGGAACACGGAGACTAACAGGACACCCCAGTGAGCTTCTTGCATGATTTTTGATTTTCTCAGTCAACGTTTTTTATATATTTTAATATTTGCTTCCTTCCCTGGGGCTAAATCCGTTTTTTTTAATCCACTGTAAATTAGTACTGAGCATTGACGATAATTCCTTCCAACGCAAAGCCAGGGCCGTTATCCTTGGTGATTTTCGACTGTGGAAAATAACTGCTGAAAATAACGATGACATTGAAATATTGAAAAATTAATTATGCTAAAATAGCTCACAACTATTTATTCTACGGTTGTTACCGATAGATTTACTTGAAGCTTAGATCTACACGTCGGATATACTACAACACATAAATACTTATCAAACTTAATCATAAACACGTAAACACATCAGCACGGGTTCTTCTAGTGAGGTGTTCAAGAAGCATATAATATTACACACGCACAGTTTTACCTTCTCGAATCTACCTTACAGCCAACGTAATAAAAAAAAAATCTTTTTACAGTTTGGCAATTAAGTGTAGAAAATAAATGATGGCGCTGCGATCGTTTTCTAGGTTTTAAATGGCATCACCAAGTTGGCTCATAAGACAATGAATGTATGTTTTAAAAAACACTTCGGCCAAAATGCATATTTCATAACGTATTCGTATTTTCAAAAAATTTGCACAAAAAACCATAATTTAATAAATTAAAATAAAACAAAACAAGTTTTAAGTGGGCGTTTATTTCGTTATAAAAACGTAGGTATTTAAAAATCTGAGCCTATTTATTCAACATCCGACATGTAATTATTGTCTTCGTCCTCATATGATTTTTCTTCTTCCGTATCTTCATCTTCATCTAAACGTATTATTAGTTCATCGATATCATCATGTAGAGTACTTCCTTGTGCATAATATTCTGCCTCGATTTTAATCACGTGTTTGCAATAATTTTTCCAATCATCAACACTTCTGCTATTTTCCGTTTTCCCGGTGTTTCAATTTTCCATCTACCTTTTCCCCTTCCTTGATTCATCTTACCGTTGATTCAGATTTAACTGTGTGTGGAAAACATCATTAAAATTATTATTCCATAGAAGGTAGTTTAAAAAAACACACTAGATAATATTAATTTAGGAAGAAGAAAGCGAAAACTAAGAAAAAAGTTACATTTCTAAGAGTTTTCGGAAGTTGCATATTATTTATTTTTTTTAAATGAGTTATTCCCTTTTTCCTGTGGTCGCATATTTACTGTCAAATGGAAGTGTCAAATTCAGATTTTTAAGCATAACCTCAATTTAGATTGTATTGGTTATAATTGGCATAAATCTTGTAATACTAATGAAATTTATTAAAAAAAACTATACTACGTCTTAGTAATTTCTGAAGTTCGTTTGTTAACGTCTTTCAAATTAGATAGGAGCTTTTTTGCGCGATATTCAGCTAGGCAGCGTTGAAAAACGCAGCATATAACTTCTCTTGCACCACTACCTATTGGTTTGTTCATTTTAATTCAATTCAAACAATGCACAGGCAAACAATGAAAAAAGTAATTATTAAATGTGCGATCTTCGGTATCTTCTACACGTATTTAAGACAGTAAATCAACATAACCTGACAGCCACACGAAACTTATAGTCAAAGCGAGTAATTTGGTGTTGCCATTGTAATGAAAAAAATTAGTTCCAATTGAATAAATTCTGGACTTAATTACCAAACTGTACATACAGCTACTGAATATTGACGTTTTTTTGTACTACTATATAAACTTTAATTTATTTGTAAAATGTGTGTTCAAGGATAGACATAAATAAATAACAATAAAAATAAATAAAAACAAAATAAAAACATAAAGATAAAAAAGTCTTGTAGAAATAAAGGTAACCAAAATGCGATTCACAGAATTCACAGAAAATACGTTCAGTGTTGCGAGCGTACATCGATATATTATTTATTTCCTGTCAACATCGGTTCGGCTGTCAACGGTGAAAACGTGCTCGGGACATCGATATAAAATCATTGGATGTGATTGGATGAAGCATATGGATCCGATATTGTAAAGTTATCAATTTCACCGTGCTAGACTACTGAAGATGCAATGCTAATAGTTGTAAAAAATAAAAGTGAATTCGACAAAGTTTTTGGTTTATTTAAAAGTAACATATTATCAATCAAAGTTAGAAAAAAAAATAATAAGTTTTCAATTTCGTTAAAAATGAACACGACTAAAATCGTTAAAACTTTTTTTAGTTGTAGGGTTCATGGGATAAGGTGTGTACAGGTCTTGGCGGCGAATGCGTTTTATTAATATACGGTTTAAAATCTGCAATCCCGTCTGCGTAATTTCATATTTTCAGTTTGGAAAGAAAGTGTAGAAAATAAATTATGGCGCTACGATCGTTTTTTAGCTTTTAAATGGCAACACCAAGATGGCTTATAAAAAAAAAGGATTTATGTTTTTAAAAACACTTAAGCCAAAATGCGTATTTCATAGCATATTTTACTTTCAAAAAATTGCACAAAAAACTGGAATTTAATAGAAGTAAAATAAAACAAAACAAGTTTTAAGTGGGCGTTTATTTCGATATATAAACGTTGTTACTTAAAATTTTGAGTCTATTCATTCAACACCCGACATTAATGTCTTCGTCCTCATGTGATTCTTCTTCTTCCGTATCTTCATCTTCATCTAAACGTATTATCAGTTCATTGATATCATCATATATAGGACTGCCTCGTGCATAATATTCTGCCTTAATTTTCATCACGTGTTTGCAACAAATTTTCCAATCATCAGCACTTTAATGCTATACATATTATTATTATTATTACGCTATTTTCCGTTTTTCCGGTATTTCAAATTTTCCATCCGCCTTTTTCCCTTCCTTGACGATTCATCTTACCGTTGATTCTGATTTACGTGTGTGTGGAAAACATCATTAAAATTATTATTATAGAATATAGAGAAGGGAGTTTAAAAAAACACACTAGATAATATTCATTTAGAAATAAAGAAAAAAGTAACTTATCTATGAGTTTAAAGAAGTTGCATATTATTATTTTTTTTTTAAATTGAGTTATTCCCTTTTTCTTGTGGCCTTGTATGAACTGTCAAATGGAAGTTTCATATTCGGATTTTTATGCATAACCTCAAATCAGGTTGTAATGGTTATAATCGTTTGAAAATTGGCATAAATTTTGTAATACTAATTAAATTCATTAAAAACCATACTACGCACCAGTCATTTCTGCAGATCGTTTGTAAACATCTTCCAAATTACATAGGAGCTTCTTCGCCCGATAATCGGCTAGGCAACGTTGAAAAACGCAGTGTATAACTTCTCTAGCACCACTACATATTGATTTGTTCATTTTTATTCAATTCAAACAATTCACAGGCAAACAGTGAAAAACAATTTATCAAACGAGCGATCTTCAGTGTGTTTTACACGATTTGAGTCAGTAAAGCCAAGAGCCATACGAAACGTCATTGACAAAGCGAGTATTTCGGGTTACCATAGTAATGAAAAAATGTAGTTCCAAATTAATACATTTCTACACTTTCTTGACAAACTATATTTACTATTATTTATTTGTTTTTAGTACCTAACTATGTATTTATTATTTTTACATATTTATATGAAATGTTAGGTATATATATAAAATAGAAATTATATTCGTAGTCCTGCTCATTAGGAGATCCAGTGCTGAGGGGGACTATGCTTTGGATAAGTTAGCAGCGACTTCTATGGTTTAACTTCATGGTTTGGATAAGATTTTCCAGAAACTTTTACGACGATGTTTTAAGTATACTAGTAAGTTCATTTTCCGATAGTTCCTTCAGCCAACATTTTGTTGATTTCGTTTTTCGAGTAGGTCAGTCCCGATCTCGATATTAGGAGATTAGAGTGTTTGGCAGACATACACACTTTTGCCGATTTCTCTCGTTAGTGATTCAAATGATTTAAATCACTTGAAATTGCATGTACGACGCTCATTTTTCTGAAACTGAGACCAACTTGGCCACCCTAATCCCAAACCCTCCAAAATTTGCTAGCGGGACGGACACCCTAATCTCCCAGCCCGAGAACGGACTGACCTACTCGAAAAACGGGATAAGTGAATGTGGGATCCCAGAGATGGGATTGCAGCTTTTGAACCCTGTAGTAATCGAACTCTTGCGGTAGTTAGGATGGAATTTTGAATCCGACAGATCCAGCCGTTTGCGTCTTCTTGGTATCACATCAAATTTGAGCCTGAAAATGATCCATGAAACGGAAACCAGCGACATTAAAAAGAGACAAACACATCCAAAGAAATCTATTGGATTTAGCCTGCGGAGAATGAGATAGCAATTTCTTTTATTATTTTTTATTTATTTATTACTAGCTGGGTTACCCGGCTTCGCTCAGGACAATAAGATAGTGTTCTGGAATGTTGCACAATGATGTTCCCGATTCCCTATTCCTTATCATTCCACGACATACTCCGCCACTCCTTCCACAACTTTCTACAGCTCTATGGAACCTTCTAGAACTTTCCGGAAGACTGTTCTAGAAATTTCAAGAGGGCGAAACTTTCAGCCCTTATATCTTTAAAAGCACGCCTTTTAGGTAAAAACAGATACCCTTATTCCCTAGGGGGCATAGAGATCTACCACACCATATAACTCCCTTGATCGAACCGGGACTCGTTTTTGAGTTTTTGCGAGCTGCACGTTTTTTGGACTTTCTTTTATAATATATGCCATATTCAAATAAATAAAATGTTACTCCTTACATGTCCTTCCCCGTGCGTTCCCCTCCAGCGTTCCACCTCCACCTTCCCCACCACCGCTCTCCCGCTCCCCCGTCCCGCCAACCCCCCTGGCACTGCATTTCTTGACTCCTCTCCCGCCCGGCCCGTAGCCGAAACTTTTTTCTAATACTAACAATTTTAAACTCGTGATATCTTTCTAATTAAATATCCGAATTGAAAAATTCAAAAAGTTAAATAAAGGTATTGAAGCTGTCTTGAATATGAAGTAATTTATTTTGATAAGGATTAAAACCAAGATATAAATAAAGAGCCTTTTGAAGCAGCGACATTTAAATTAAATTTTTAAAATAAAAGAATACTTATTGTGGCATAACCATAATAGTTAGACATATGCTGTTGCGATCTTTTTTGTTAATAATAATGTGTTCTATAAAGTCGTGGTACATTATTTTATTCTATCATCAATAGTTTTCGCAGCGCACGCGATTTAAAGAATATTTTAGGTATTTTTTTACACCCTGGGTTACATTATTGAAGTTTTAGTAAGGATGCCTATTTTTTTGAAAATATAATATAGCCTATGTCACCCAGGAATAGTGTAGCTTCCCAACAGCGAAAGAATTTTTCAAATCGGTTCAGTAGTTTCGGAGCCTATTCGATGCAAACAAACACACAAACAAACAAACAAATATTACCTCTTTATATAGTGTAGTAGATAAAGACAAAGTAATACAATATGATAGAAAAAAATTAAATATTTTACAGAAAAAGAAAAGTCCCAACAAACTACTTTATAGTAGTTTGTCAATGGGTGCTCTTACTTTGAAGATATGTAAAAAAAACTTATTTTACTTTATTTTGCAGTTAGACTTTTTTATATTAGAGTCTAATACAAATTATTTCTTTCGGCGAGCCAATTCTTCAACATAATATTTGTTTTACCATTTGTACATTTTTTAATTTCAGCAGGTAACATATTTAAGCAATTTGGTATCATGTAGTCCAGCGTTCTTTGCCCATATTTGTTTAAGTGCTTAGGTACAATTAGTCCTTCATTTAGCGTAAAACGAGTTTTGTAAATGTGATCCAGTTTTATGTATAAATATAGGGCTATTCATATGCTGAAATATAATTTTATACCACAGAATTGCTCTTACTGAGAGAATTTTGAGATTTTGGTAAAAGTACGGAACATTATGCCTTTGTTCGTATAAACTTTTATGCGCTAATAATGAAACTAATGTATTTTGAACTGATTGAACATGATTTAAAATTGTTTATCAGTTAAGTCCCCAGGCTGTAATTCCATACCTTATAATAGATTCAGCAAATTATAAATAAATTATTCGAAGTATGCATATTGGAACATAGAATTTTAGTTTATATAATCTGCTAACAATAGATCTGAGTCGTTCACAGACTTAATTTATTTGTAAATCCCATTTGAAAAAAAATTCAATAATAACTCTTAAATAAACATATTCTTTAACCAGTTTAATATTTTCACATGTGCACAATGTAGAGATACCGACATGTAAGCAATCTGAAATGTGTGTTTTAATAAAATATGTATTTAATTTACGGGTACTCGGTTCCAATAAATACGATAGATCCACAGTCCCATGCAAGCCTCCTTTGGTGCAATGGTATAATGCGCCTGATGAACCTTTGCAGACATTTAGCCGACCAAGGATAGAATCCTACGAAATCAAAAAAAATACATTTTTGTAAAATCAAAATCCAATCTTCAAATTACTTCAAAAACCGAACAGGCAAAAAAACACAAAAGAAAGCGACATCTAGCGACTCCGAAGAAGAAAACGTAAATAATAATAAAATGACCAAATGTATAGGAACAGGTGTACTGGAATTCGATGACAAAAGTGTGGAAAAAATCATCCTTTACATTGATAAATAATGTGCTTCGTAGTCTGCCCACTCTTGTTTACTTTAGTTTTCTGAAGATTTCACTTTCACCGCGTGTAAGTTGCTTACTCTGATTTTTTTTTACATTGGCTCCACACTGGAGACCCTTAGGAAAATAATTCACCTCATGGCCTAGGAGACGCTGTGTGGAGGGTCTTTTGAAGAAAGTATGGAGATGAAATTCTGGGAAAGAAAAAGGTTTGAGGGGAGGTAGGAATCTAGGATTCAATCAATTCAATCTAGGAATCCATCCATTCCACCAATCAGGATCTTTCGATTTGGCCTGCCACGCAGATGGTGGACAAGTGCATCCACCGCAAAGACCCGGACAAACCTCACCCCATAAACCCGGGCACTCCTGCTTGGGGTGACTCCGTCACTTGGGGTGACCTACGGGAGAGATGTTGGTTATCCAATAAATTGTTCCCGGGGAGGTGGCACCCAGACCCACCTCCCAAACTTTTGTGAAGACAAAGTTTGGTTAAGAAAAAGCATCGTCCTCCGTGGTCGAGGAGTAAGGCCCTTGACTCGCAATCCGAAGGTCTCGGGATCGAATCCCGGGCGGCGCGTAATTTGTGTAAATTCACAATTAATTCATTTAAAATAATAAATAGTATATTTGTGGCACTTTTTAGAATGGAAGATACCCTCAGTGTCACCCTGGTATAAGACCACAATTCAGAATCGAAATGTTTGTTGACCATATTTAAAAAAGCCAGGTACTTTCTAACCTTTCTCTTCCCTACCTCCTTCCCCTCCAACTACCTTCATCTTCACATCATACCCCAATCGATACAATGCCATAGTCTCACTTGCTGCAGACGGGAGCAGGTGGGACTATTGTGAGGTATTCACATAACAAAAAAGAATCAACTATTTTTTTTCTCTTTTATTAGATTTCCAGGCCACGGAGAGTAATCATTTTGATAATATCTGTTATTTTGCTAATTTATACAACAAAAAATCACTTCAAAGGCGGATTATTTGAAGTAAAAGTCAAGTACCTAGTTTGGTGAATAAATACCTAATAAAAACAATCATTTCCCCTTTCCCTAACTTAACCTAGCGCCGTCTTTACTGTAACTTCTCTCATTTTACGGTGTATTTTTTATCTATATTTAACATATTCCAATATTTGCTTTTGGTGTTGTTTGTACGGTATACTCAACTAGTCATATTTTTCTTTAGATTTAAACACTGCCAAATTATTTCATTTTTATATATATGTAATATTTTATATTTAAATTATTTTATATAGATAATCTTTTGTGTTTCTACTTAAGTTTTTTTTATTTCTTTTTATTGTATTCTGTATTTTTATTTATTATCTTTTGTATTTTTAGTTACTTTTATTGTTATTTAAATTTTATGTAATGATAGATACTGCTACCCGGCTCAGAACAGATATTGTCTAGTGAGTCGGGTAGCGCACATGATTTGTATATACTATTGATGCTAATAAACGCCCGGGTTACCGGCATTAAATTAAATTAAATTATTTAATAAAATGATAAAATTCACAAGCTTTCTTTTTTTACAGAAATATTTACATATACAGTGTAAGTACAGTCATATGCGACACTCTCAAACAATATTACAACTTAATAAATAATACTTACAAATTTTCAATATGTTTGGCGTACTAGATATATACGTCAATTACACATAAAATAACACCACATTTTTGAAAAAAAAAAATTACAACAACCACAAACTATCAATAATTATACCAGTTAGAAAAGCGTAGGTACAAAAAACATTAAAACTCCGACGCTAAACACAAGCTTTGGACAAAGACACCACAAACCCTTCGGAATATTTCGGATGTTTTCGGCTACACATGTTTCTAGGGGCACCATTCAAAATGACAATTCCCAAACGAGGCGTTTGACGAACGGTATGTATCTAGGTTCCTAGTTCTTAGAGCGCGCGGAAAAGAATGCCAGCCGGCTGCAATAATAATTATTTTCTCTTGCAAAATTCATGCAATTGAATTCGTAAATTTTTATATTTGACATTGTGCGTAATTTAAATTAAAACATGTTAAGTGGGAAGACGTTGAGCTATTAAATGTTAAATTTTGTTGGCGGTTCGATGCACGAGCGAACGTTAGGGCAAGCCGCGCCTTTCCCAGTGTAGGTACGTTTCAAGCGTTAAGCGTTTAGTTTTTTAAGTTAGTTCCACATAGGAAGCTCTGAGAAAAATAATTTCCCTAAGGGCCTATGTCATCTTCGGGGACGCTGTGTGGAGGGTATTTTTAATGAAATAAAGGAGAGGAAGTTCTCGGAAGGAAAGAGTTATAAGGGTTTGGTAGGAAGTTAGGAGTTAGGGTGTCCAGGAGTGAAGTACATGTCAATCCATCCCTTCCGCTGCGGCGCATGACGATGGGTTGAGAGAAACCAGCTGGAGAAGTAAGAGGGTTTCCCCAAACCAGCCCCTCCCGATGTGGCTCGCCACCAAGACCTGAACAAACCTCAACTGACGAACCCAGGCACCCCTGCTAAGTCACCAAACTACTTGCAGTGACTTATGACAGATGGTTATCCAATAAGTTTATTCCCGAGGCAGCGGTACTCATACCCGCCTCCACGCCTGTTGTTTTTAAAACATCTATACTCAAATTAAATGAATAGTTAACGTTTTTGCTCTAAGAGCTCCTTAGAACTTAATATTTGAGAAACTGTCGCATTTTACATCGTGATCAGTTGCTGATTTTTTATTTTTTTATTTGAATACCTCACAAGAGTCCCAACTGCTTCCGTCGAGATTATGGCATCCCCAACTGGGGTATATTGTGAGGCTGAAGATAGT
Source organism: Limnephilus lunatus (assembly GCA_917563855.2). Lineage (NCBI taxonomy): Eukaryota > Metazoa > Arthropoda > Insecta > Trichoptera > Limnephilidae > Limnephilus > Limnephilus lunatus. The sequence continues at coordinate 42,585,894 of OU830603.1, read as the reverse complement.
GGAGCGAGGAAGGAGACGTGGAAGACGATGGATGGGAAGTACCTTGCTATTCAGAAGTCACCAAACACGGCTAAAGCCATTTCAAGCAACATTTCAATTCTGAACGATGGTCTTACACCAGGGCGATAATGAGAATATCGTTTACTCTGAAACGTGCCGCAAATATACTACTTATGTTGAAATAACATCAATTAATCGAATAAAATTTATTTGCGTACCCTAGGATTCGATACCGCGACCTTCGGATTGCAAGTCAAGAGACTTACCCCTCGACCACGTCAAATTAAGTCGTGAACAAAAATTAACTAAATGCTGAGAAGCCAAAAATCGTCAGTTAACTGGGACCGTTCAAAAGTCAACATTTTCAGAACGGCGATGATCATCGATTTGTGACAATGTCAAATGCGACGGTCGGTCAACAACTGTCTACAAATCAAGGTGGTGTAGGATAAACGAAAAGCGATGTTCACGTTATATTTAGAGGTGTCGTGAACTGACATTTTGAAAAGGTTCAGATTTGTCGTGTTGAAGTCTGTCAAGAATGATCGAATAAAATAGATGAGGGAGATGTAAATTTATACGGTAGAATAAACACAAAGCTTGTTCTTTTAAAAGGTGAAAGGCGGGAATCTGTTGATATATGAAAAACAAATTTATTTTGAAGGAGTTTCTGACATAAAAGCAAAAGCAAAATTAACATAAATGTCAAAATAATGACGTGCCTAGCTTCATAATTAGGTCTAAGTGTAATTATATATTATCATATTAAAACCCATAGAGCTTCTTATTTTGCAAAGTTTCAGCGAACTGCCAACATGTTGATCGCGCGGAAAATGCCATATTTTCGATTACAGATTAATTCCCTGTTTTGATTGTATTTCTAAATAAAATACTGTATTTGAATGCAGATGAAAGACTCTTTCCGATTTTAGTATTACAAATCAATATAATAAGCAATTTAAATTTTTGTTCGCCTATAATGCATTACGCATATACCGTCATAGATAAACAGACTTATAAAAAATGGTGAAAATTTTATTCAATTGATAAACGACCGTACAGCTAGTGGGCAGACGCATCCGCCGACTAGACCCGTAAAACCTCACCCCATGAATCCGGTATACTTCATCTTGAAACTAATCAGTATAAATGTTGTGTATATTCTATCACTTTTATTTTTCTAGACACAAATAGACCAATGAACAACTTCTACGCATCTACTATTTTGTTTTGTAGAATCTTTTAAATTCAATTACGTGCGTGAGAATTCTTAGTTTCTGTCCATATTTTTATCTATGTTTTGTGTTTTTGTTGCAACTTTTTTTGCCTACATCTTTATATTTTTCTTTATTGTTTTAATTTTTAAGTATTTACTTTAATACATTTAAAATTTTATAAAGCCCATTAGGGCATGTAATAAATAAATAAATATGACGTCATTTCCTGTCGCGGTTTCTTTGTCCCGGTGACTAGCTATCACTGGATCTGAAGAACAGGATATTTATTTATTTATTTAATTATTTATTTATTTAAGGAACATAAACAAACAGTCTTAGTAAAAAAATATACATAAAAGGATTGCAAAAAGCAGACCAATTATTAATGTTCACAGATAGGTATTTAGAAACGTAAAAGTAAGAGAATGTAAACTTGAACATTTAATAAAAACAAAATAAATAAAAACAGAACTAAACAGCAAATAAAAAAAAATAATGTAAGTTCAACAAGTGATAAAAATGTAATACACAACAATAAAATAAATGCGATTATAACTATACTTAAATAGACTGCAAAATAGGTAATTGGATTAGGACGGGTAAGGGGAGGAGAGGGATAAGGGAAAGTTGCCACGCAAGTAATATAAAAATATTCAGTACAATAATTCAATCATCATGAATATTTGTTATGTGTTATTCGCACCTAGAATGTGATACAATGAAATTCTGTAGCGATAGTAACTAGCAGTGAAAATGTCAGCAAGTGTGTCTATATGTGCAAATTTATTATTATAGTAGTTACATGACATTTGTATAAATTCATTTTGGTTGGAATTGGTGTTGCATCTATCAATGTAGAAAAGGGTATTTTGTCTGCTATAACGAGTCGGCGCGTGGAAATTTATTTTATTTAGCAGCTCCGGGCAGTCAACTTTTGAGTTAATAATTTTGCACAGGAGCATCTGTCAGCGACAAGCCTCCTGTTAAGCAGTTTCGTGATTCGAAAATGCTTCTAGATTTCATCGTAAGAATTGTATATGTTGAATGATTTAAAATTGAAGAATTTGAGAAATCGCTCCTGGTCTCTTTCTAACCTGTTAACATAAACAATATAGCGCGGGTTCCAAATCTGTGAACAGTATTCCAGTTAAGGACGAATATGTGAATTGTAGAGAATCAGATAAGTCTTATATTAGTGTTTTTGAAAAATTTGCATGTTCTCAATACAAAGCCTAGAATCTTTGTGGCTTTGGTGACAATGTTATCAACGTGTTTATCAAAGGTCAGTTTAGAGTCCAAAATAACCCCGAGGTCACGTATATAATCTTTATTTGTTAACAATATCCCAGAAATTGTGTATTCATGTAATATTTTCACACGGTTACGTGTGAATGTGACATTGCAACATTTAGAAATATTAATTAAAAGCTTATTTCTGAGACAGTATTCCGTCAGACGGTCAAAATCTTCTTGTAAACGCACAGAACAGTCCTGGGAGCTTATAGGAAGGTATATCATTCATAACTGATAACCGCACAAGACTTAATCATGTATTTGTATGTCCCAAACTAAATACTTCTTTTTCCCAACACCATTATACACACCAAGGAAAATACTTTTTTAATAACCTACCAGTAGAAATTAAAAGCATTAATAACAAAGTAAATTTGTTGAATTCTATCAAAAAGTATTTTAGAGAAATAATCAATGGGAAATATATATCTTCATATCGTCGGCAAATAGTAAAATTTGAGCATTGTGAAAACATGTCGTAATATCATTTATATAGATAGAGAAAAGCAAAGGACCCAAATTGGACCCCTGAGGCACACCAGAAGTGATGATTTTCCAGATGTAGGAAAATTCACCCACTGTCACTGCCTGGGACCTGTTTGTTACATATGAAGATAACCAACGAAGGAGATCTCCGTGAATATCATGATAAGCAAGTTTTCTAAGCAGGATGCTATGGTTAATCTTGTCAAAGGCTTTGCTATCGTCAGTATAGATTGTATCAACTTGCACACGTTTATCCATAGAAGCAGACAAGAAATTTATAAATGTTATAAGATTTGTAGCAACAAAGCGACCTGCAAAGAATCCATGCTGAAATTCATTGATCGAATTCTTTAACACATGGAATAACTGGTCATAGACTATGTTTTCGAACACCTTTGAAAAAATGTAAAGCTTGGAAATGGGTCTATAATTATCTGCTTCACACTTAGTTCCCGATTTATGAATTGGTGTGATGTAGGCTCTTTTCCATATATTTGGAAATGTACCAGTCTTAAGCGATATATTTGGAACCAGTTCCTATCGGATTTGGTTGCGGAACTGGGCAAAGCCGAACCGAAAGCCGCCCGCAGGGCCTAGCAGCAAAAACCTGTGGAGCGGGTTTTTAACTGCCAGCTTTTTATTATTCCTCCATGATCTTTTCAAAATGACGTCACAGATGTTTGGCTTCTGATCAAATGTACATAGATAGGTACCTCTTACGTTAGGCGTATTAACACTTTTTTCTTCAGGGCGTAAAAGAAAAACACTTTTTACGTGGCAACTTATCACTCACCCCCGGCTTTATAAAGATTTACCTGCGGTAATCTACCTTAGCTCGTGGGTATAACTACCCTCTCAAGACAGCCAAACCCTTCCCTTTAAGACCTTTAACCCTTTGATATAAAATACGCGAGATCGGCCTAAGCCATTTCCCTAATTTAGTCAGGTTGCAATAATCTACTGGCCACTTGGTGAAAATGCTTAATCGTAGGTTATATCCACCGAATAGGTAATACGTGGAAATGTGATCTCTTTATACCGATTTGAAAGATCTTTGCTAAATAAAAATTAACAATTTAAATATATTGTCTCATTATAGCCCTCAGTCAGATAGGGCCGCTCAGCACACGCGGACCATGAAATTCGCAAGTTGCTTTCCTGTGAATACCGATTGAGTTGCCAATTGTTTTTTTTTCAGTTGTCCCATGAGCAGATAGACTTTGAAACTAACAATTTCCCTCAACAGATGTCATTAGAGTATGTAGTTTTAAGATGAGCGTCCATCTACCCGCGCCGGACGCAACGCACGCACGGCACGCAACGGATTTTTCTATATCTTTACATAGAAAAATCCATTGCGCGAGCCGGACCACCGGTATTTGCCGGTGTCGACGCAGTGCTGTACTAATTCATATAAAGATATAGAAAAATCCGTTGCGTGCCGTGCGTTCGTTGCGGTCGGCGCGGGCAGATGGACGCTCATCTTTAGTGTCTCAAAAAACGGGTTGACTTTGAACAATGTTAATGTCTCAACAGAGTTAAGTAGTACTTAACTGTCACAAGTAGATGTGAATATGTATGTACTTAGTTTTAATGTCTCTCAACACATGTCGTTAGAATAGGAAATTATATGTAGTTTTGAGTTCATATCTTCTTAAAATATTGAACTGAAACAAAAGTATATTGCGTTATTTGTATGCACTTATTGTTGCAACTTTTTATTAGTAACCCAGAAAACAATTTCTTTTTATAAGTTTTTGTGCATTATAATTGATTTAGCGGTGTTTATGAGTAATCTGAGTATTGTGGGTACCAGATAGAGGGTACACTATTACATATATGTAACTGCAAACTCAACTCAAATTTCGATTTTTTTGGAGATGTCTTACTAATCAACTGAACAATTGATATATTATACTTTTAAAAAGTTGTATACGCTTTCTGGCCCCTTAGCATGGTCGATCGATAAGGATTGATAAGATAACTTTTGGTAATTTCTCATCGTTCTCTAGGCCAACTGCAAATCGCTAACGTACAAATAACAGTTGATGTCGAAAATATTAAGAACACTTAGTGAATGAGATTGTGTGTGTGTAGAGTGGATTGATGTTTTGTGTAAAGAATGACTGACGAAGGACCTTGATTTTGTGTTACTATTACTGAGAAGAACATATGCTGCACAGAAAGGAAAGGACTCACCGGAAGGATAAAGAACTCTCATGCTGCCAATGCACTTGTCTGCTTTCTCACCAATCCAATAGGCACAGAAACAGCAATAGGCGTGGGTTTCGTTTCTTTGATAGACACGGCGGAATTGTGATGATGGCGATTCACAGTTAGCGGTAGCACAATGGCTGTATGATATGTTGCGGCGCGGGCGGTTAATTACAGACTGGTGCACGTGGTGAAGGTAGTTAAAGGTGCGGATTTTGGAGCAAGGTAGGACAGGAATTTGCAACATTATTAATACCAATCCAAGCAGTAACAGTATGTATGCGTGATATGTAGGTATGTGTATGTGTAGGTTTGTGTATTGTAGGTATGTGTATTTGCGTAACCACTCAGTCAACTGTAACTTAGTCGTTGGCGATCTGCAGTCATGCTATTGAACGACTAGAAGTTATTCTATCAATCATCATCGATTGACGGCGCTAGGACCCCAGAAAATTTTAAAACATTCGTTGACCAAAAACGTAATGGGGGCTTTACCTAGTAGAATCTATTTCTAAGTATTATTGTAAGTCTTTGAGCGAGTTTTATATTTTATGCGGAGAAATATAAGTTGGGGGAGGTTTTGAGATTTGATGATGTTATGCATCTTTCAACCCCCCAGAGTATTTACCATGGCGAACATAAAATAAAGTAAAGATTGTGATTTTTACTGCACGGCTCCGAGAGGTTGTGCTTGCTCTAGGTCCAGTGGGATTATGGCTACCCCATTTGAAGTATGTTGTGGAGTTTATTATTATATTACTAGCAGACTAGTGGAAAATCACGGGGCAGTATAATGGTAGGGTTTGTGAAGCTGATAGTAGGTGTTTATAAAATCATGCCGTGTTTGAAAGAGCAAGTGAAAAATATTCTTTTGCTAAAAGCAAAATACTGGATCGACCTTTAAAAATCATTAAGCTAAATAATTAATCAAATAAATGACATTCGGGAAATAGGAGAGTACTGCCAAATAGTGAAACTCCGAGGATGTTTGAACACTTTAGAATCCATTGCTATAAAGAAGGGTTGTAAAACTTTAATAAAACTTTCACAAAACTTGACAATCAACTATGAAATTTAATATATTGTTCAAATTTTATAAAGAACTGTCCCTAAGACACCTGGAACTTGATAGCCGGGATCAGAGCATCTGATTGATAAGTAACATAATTTGAGGTTTTACTCATTAAGATATTCAAAAATAAATTCATCCAAGACTTCTTACAGAAAAGCCAATAGATCTCGCACAAAAAAAGGATTATGTATCTATGACACTATCTAGATTGCATTTAGTTGAGGAAAAACGTTATCTTTAATAATTAAAATTATTTGAATGAAAACAAATAACTTTCTAAAAACCACTAAAGAATCAATATTATTATGTTTCGAAAACCAAGTTTTCTTCGTCAGGATAAGAATATTTTCCTGGCAAAGAAAACATGTTGATAATATTGATTGTATACTGTATAGGTACTTGGGATTTTTACAAAGTTATTTGTTTTCATTTAATTCAAAATGACACCACAAAGTATGTTTGCAAAGTTTGAGGAACATTAAAATTATAATCTTAATATAAAAAACAAAGTCGGGTTAGTTACACTATTTATAACTCGAGAACGGCTGGGCCGATTTTGATGGATTTGTTGTATTTGTCTCCGCTCTGGATAGGATAATAACTATTAAAACATCACAAAAATTAACGAAAAATATAGTTATTAAGAAAATTCTTTTCCCCGTACATTTTGTATAGAACGAATTCTCATATTTGAAAGAGCTGCGGGCATTCTGTGATAAGTACCTATAATATTGAGTAGTGAGAGAGTTCCAAAAATTCAAAAACGTCAAATGCCAATGCGTTGATTGTTTTGCTTTTATTCTTTCAAACATATAATGCTGCCTCTCTTTCTTACACACTAAATGTCAGTAGTCGAAAATGAGACAAACGGTGAACGTATGTCTCCACCCATCCGAAGGAAAGATACAATAATTACAATAAAAATCCCTCACACGTATAAAGAAAATGAAAAGCATTTTTTTTACATCAGTTCACACATGAGACCCGAAGAAAATTATTTTCCTCAGGACCTATGTCATCTTAGGGGATGCTGTGTGGAGGGTCTTTTTAAGGAAGGGAAGGATAGGAAATTCTGGGAAGGAAAATGAGGGGTAGGTAGGAATTTGAGGTCAGTGTGTCCGGGAGTGACGGACGTATGAACCCATCCCTCCAACTGCGGTGCAAGGCGATGGGTCGGGAGAGTCCTGCTGGAAAGGTTAAAAGACCTCCCTCAACCAGTCTCTCTCGATCCGGCCCGCTACGCAACGGGTGGGACCCGGACAAACATCACCCGGGCACCCCTGCTAAATCACCAAACGTAGCGAACCACTTGGGGTGACCTATGGGTGACGTATGACAGAGGTGTTGTTTATCCAAAAAATGGTTCCCGGGGCGGCGGCACCCGCACCCACCTCCCAAATTCCCATAAGTGAGTGAAAAAGTAAGAAAATCACCAAAAATATTAATCAGTACAAAACGCCATCTCTGATTCCGACAAACAAAACATGGACAGTTGCGAATCTATAATTGCTTCATCGTGTAATTTTTAACTTACTAAAAAACTGAATTTTATTCAACAGTTAATGATTCTGACGCGGTACGAAGTTCGTCGGGTCAGCTAGTATTTAATATAATGAATAATAAATACTTCGTTTAAACCACTATATAATTAACAATATCAACATGTTTCAATAACAATGTTATCTTCATCAGGACAAGATGTTAATTATATGATATTAATAATGATGCCACAAAGTAATTTTGATAAGTTTGAAGAAGTTATAATATTTAATTCAAATTAAAATTAACTGTTCAAGAAAGAAAGTCAATACTTAAAAATATTTTTTCTACTTCACAAGATGAAAGGAAAAATTCCGCGTTCTTCAGACACACAGATATACCCGTAATACTCCTCGTCAAGTTTATCTCTTTAGTAGAGATATCAAAATCCAACGATCGATCATTCCAACAATTATTATAGAAATATTCTGAAATGTTCAGATTTCATCATAATGAATTGGTCCGTGTTTTTGTAAAGATTTGGTAGCGCGAATGTCTCGTTTGTGAGAGGTTTGCCATGTTGTACTAATTAAGACCAGAACTTGGCGAAAGAGCCACGTACATTATCTATGTATTTTTGTTAAATCTCCAGAATTACTGAACACAACGTATTTTTAAAACAACACGAGAAACAAGTATTTCAGTCAGAGGAAATGGTTTCCGTTCATAATGAATTAAATTAGTTATTTCTTGCAAAATGCGGAAACTTTTTTTGTTACCACCATTTTTGACAATAATGTTATGAAAATGTGTTTTTAGTCTAGATTTTCGTGTGTTTGCGTATAATTAAGTATTTTTAAAACATTCCATATTAAATGGAATAACCTTTAGAGGTTATGTCTCTACATAAATCAGCCAAATATTATTATTATTATTATCGCGAATGTAATGTTTTATTTTTGTTTGAATGAGCTCCACACAGAAGGCCCGGAGGAACATAATTTCCCTCAGGGCCTATGTCATCTTTGGGAATGCTGTGTGGAGGGTTTTTTTTAAGGAAAGGAAGGAGAGGAGAGTTCTGGGAAGGGATGGGGTGGTTAGGAATCTTGGGTTCAGCGTGTCCTGGTCATCCGCCTCCAAGACCTAGACAAACCCCACCCCATGAACCCGGACACCCCTGCTAAATCATCAAACGCAGCGAACCACTTGGAGTGACCCATGGCAGAGGTGTTGGTTGTCCAATAAAGGTTCCCGGGGCCGCAGTCTCCATTCCCACCTCCCAAACATCATTGAAGAAGAAGATAAAACTAATAAATCGGAACAAAAATATGAAAAAGAATAATTACACAGAATAATAAGTGGATGTCCCATAAAATCAGATATATTTTTCCGAGACATTATCTAGGTTACAAATCAATTCTCTAGAATTTGTGATCATTTATAAAGGTAGCAGCCAAAAAATGGAAAAAGTTGGTCAATGATAATTTTTATTTTTAACTTTATGAGTAAAACTTCAAATTGTAATATTTAATTAAATGAAGACAATATTAGCAAAACTCAATCGAAAATCTGGAGACAAAAAATCAGACAAAGATATTGGCACCTCTGGGACTCGAACCCAGGACCTTCTGCTTACATGGCAACAGCTAGAGATCGACAAAAATTAATTCAAAAATAAGAGATCCCATTAGCCGAGTAGGGTTGGGTGCGAGTCCTAATTTCGACCATAACCTTTTTAATTTTCTGTGTTCTGTTTCTATTTTCTTTTTATATTTTCGTTTAGATTTATTAGCATTATCTTCTTCTTCAATGATAGTAATTATTTAATACCCTTTTTTTAATATCAATTTTTTTCCGATTCCGTGTGGATTTCTAAATTAAAGCCCCCTTTGCAAATGCTTTACGTTTTTAGTAATAATAATTCATCTTTGGTACCTTCGAAATGGGGGTATTTTTGTTAGAAATAAATCAAAAAATTGATCCTGACTGACGCTCGAACAGCTGTGTTTTGTTTATAGAGCCAGATTTCTCATTAGAAAAATCTATTTATTAAGGTCAATTAAAAATTCATGTAAGTAGCTCATTGTTGTTTGTACTTCCAGCAATCCTGCGACAAAGGAGCCGAGTGACAGCTCGTTATTTCTGTCTTTATCGGAATTGAAATGTCTTCCTTTACGTTATTGTTATTATTATTTTCAAGAAAATAATAATGTCCGATCAGATCATCCGATATTCCAAATAAATAATAACCGAGAATTCAACATTGGATTTATTGTGAAAGAAGTTACCTTTGATGAAGATTTGAGATTTTTACGGCCATAAGTAATTATCGTATTGTGTCGAAATATATATAGTATATTTGCACGTTCCAGAGTGGAAGATACTCTCAAAATCGCCCTGCCACAAAACCACCATTATGAATTGAAAAAAAACACTATTCGCATTTAGTGACCAGTTCCAAATAGCCAGATTCTTCACCACCTCCCTCTTCCTCATCTCCTTCTTGTGCTTTAGTCTCACTGGCTATAGACGGGAGAAGTTGGGACTCTAGTACATTATTCAGGTTAAAAAAATTGGGAACAGAAGATAGGATTTGTAGGCCATTGGGACATTGACGTGATGACAGGGGATGTTGATGAGATTTCCACAAAACGGCTCAGAACTACGAAGGCTGTAAAAATACCAATTAATTTTCCCTGTGACATTTTCTTCAGATGTGGATTGGGGATGGTAAACAATATTTTCTATAAATTAACCTCACCATATAAATAAACCATATTTATACGAGTACTAACCCTAGTAGTATAAGCGAGAAAGTTATTATACTTGTTGTTTCAACAAACTTCATTGGGTGTCGTTATAATAGATAATTATTTATAGTTTTTGGTGTCCCAATAGATGCCAGTTAATTAGAATCTTAAAAGAGTGTCGACTATCGTCGTTCGTGTCTAATACTGCAACGGTTACGGAATCCGCCGATGATACATAATAGACAGCTGGGCTCCGATAGTGTCGGGTCCTCTCCAAACAAAAAGAGTGATCATTTTCTTCCATCTCTCTCACACATAGCACCGTGACGTCTCCGTAGACCCCTACAATATCTACTACTAGCCGAGACGATAATTTTGAAAGCATGCAATATAGTTACAAGGATAAAATTGAAGTTTGAGTGAAATTTTTTTTCTACACACAGGAGGCACTGAGGAAAATATAATTTCCCTCAGGCCCTATGTCATCCTTGGGGATGCTGTGTGTGGGGTTTTTTTAAGAAAGGAAGGAGAGGAGAGTTCTGGGAGGGAAAAGGTTTAAGGGATGTGTAGGAATCCGGGGTTTAGTGTGTCCTGGTCATCCGCCTCCAAGACCTGGACAAACCTCACCTCATAAATCCTGGTTTTGTTTTTGTTGCTAAGCATATGATGTTGCAGCTCTTTCTTACACACTCAGACAAACGGTGAACGTATGTCTGCACCCCCCATCCCTCAAAGGAAACATGAAATCATTATCATACATCTCCCTGAAAAAAAATGAAAAGCAAGGAGAAAGTAGTACTTTGGAGGAAACAGTTACATGTATATTATGTGTCTCATCTTTTTCTCATGATTATTTAATGTGTAAGAAAGAGCTGCAGCATTATAGCAATAAGGAATGTATATTATTGCCTTTTTTGCCGTCACGGTACCGTATCCGTGCAATTATAAAAGCGCTCAATAATTTGGAGATCCCTTAACCGGTCCTGCCTTCCATCGTAAAGTGAGTTGGTCCGGAATTACGTCAATTCTGTCAGAAAATTAAACGCAAATTAAGCAGCGGTCATTAACTCGCCGCCAACTCCGCTAAATTATTACTAGGCTGGTCGTTCAACATTACCAAATTATGATAGATAGGACTCACTGAGTAGACAATATCTAGAAGTGTGATCTATAACATCATTCAGATTGAAAGCTCCCTATTATGGTGTCCTATAAACTTATTATTCTAAAAACAAGTTGCAAAAACTTATTACTGTTATGTAATGTATGATATGTGTGTGTGTGTGAATGTATTGTATAATATGTAAGTATTATGTTATCAATGTTGTGTTTGTCTTTAATAAGTGATATTATCAACCATGTTTAGTCTCTATTTGTAAGCGCTGTGATGTAAATCACTGTTGACAAACCTAATAATTTATTTTTTTAAATAACGGTTTGATAGAAAACTGATGTTCACAACTTACTTAACCTTTCAGAAATCAGCCGTATTTTTCAGATGGTCAACATTTTTCCGCATTGCGATAAAATCCAAATAATTGGAATGTTTCTGAACATATCCGAAAACTAAAAACTGTTTGTGATAGGTGATGAAATACGCTTTCAAATTTTATAATTTGAAATAAACATATAATTATTTCTAAAATGTAAAAAATTTGCATGCAAAGATAAAAAAATAGAAATGGCTCATCTTACGTTTTTTCCAGTTAAATTACGCAAAACCAAAAAAATGCAAACACAAGCATTTCATTAGATGTATCTATTATAAACGTTACTGTAAGATACCTTCCTTTTTTGTCACCTCACACCATCTATCTATATAAAAATCAAAAAATGTTTGTATGTATGTATATCCGCTATGCGTTGCTATGTAGCATAAGAAATGTTTCAAAATTTCAAAATACCTTTTTTCCACCCTCGCGAAGGTTTCTGCATTATTACAACCACACAACAATACATCTGAAAAGTTTTTTAATCATTACAAAAATGTCACAATTTTAAAATGACATTTTTCAAACATCGATTGTTCAATCAAAATTCGAATAAACTTTTTAAATTAATTTATCGAAGTACTCACTTATGGTATCTAATAATCAAAATCGAATACTTTGAATCTAATTGAAGATTAAATTATTTTAAATATTTATTTGTGTACCAAATTTGATTGATTGTTCTTATAATATACAAAAATGAATGTTTGTAACATGTAAAAAATAACAAAAAAATGGCAATACGTGGCACGCGAGCTGTTTGAAAATCTAAATGTACCGCGACTGAATATATTGAACGCGGGAGAGGGGAGGGTATCGCGGCAGGTTGGTTTGCGGGAGAGTGGAGAGGGAAGGCGGGGAAGGTGGAGGGGTAACCCATGTAAGGAAGGGGACATGGGAGCGGAAAGGGAGACGGAAGGGGAACGGGACGAATGGGAAAAGAAACGCAGGGAGAAACAATTTCTTTATTAGTGGCATAGCAACGCATGCCGGGAACTCGCTGGTATAAAAATAATTTATTTAAATTTTCAAAATTTCAAAACGTCTTTCGGCGGTACCCATACCCGCCTCCCAAAATAAACCTTGTCGAACTGAGGTGACAATATGTTATTTTTTAAGATAACCTCTATATATTTGCCGAGCTGAAAAGTAATTATATGAAATTCCATCGATAGAAAAAACTCAGTATGATCCGAATATTATAAAAAACATTTTCTGCTTTTGTCACAGTGCTGTTTTTAATTGTTAGGTAGTGTCGAATTATTTTTGATTATATTAATTAAGTCATACTTTATTAAATATTTTTGCCTATGCATATTAATTATGATCGGTTATTAATATTGGCGCGCTCCCTCTAACCTTCATCTTTACATATCTCCCTTACAAACCATCTTCTTCTTCTTTTTGAACGCTTACTAAGGAGCCTTGATGAAGTTAATTATCAGCTTGTGAAGCATTTTTGATATTATAATTTGGTTTATTATTTTTGTGGTTTGGAAATGTAGAGCAGATGAACGGAGAAAGAAGTGTGTCGCGTCCGATGACACGGCAATATGATGTTGTGGACTGTAAATCGATTTCGAAAAGATTTGACCAATGAATTGTGTTTTAAAATACAGATCACGGGATATGGGGATATGACGGAATAGTCTCTTACCTGTTTCAGGATCGATCCTGGATATTGGAGTTTCCCACGAAACGGCACAACACCAGTTACAATTATAATCCATAAAAAACGGACTTTTTGCGATAATTGCGATAGTTCAACGACAGATAGCTGTGTCCCATAACACTACCAAATTTCAACTGTGCTGTAGGTAACTTAGATTAGGGCGACAATATTATTTTCCACTTGTTCACAGGTAGGTAGTCGACAAACATCTTCTTCTTCCCCTGGTAGAGACTTTGAGGACAGGAGGACGAGGAAGGAATATATGATTTATGAAGGACTTGGGGAATATGGATTAAGGTTTTTTTAAAAAACTGTTTCAGAACCAAACATTCCGCCGACCTTGAGAAAATGTGATATTTTCTCAACAACTATAAACGAAAGAAAGCAACGAAAAAAAAACCGAAAGCAAAGTAACTAATTAACCTAGGAATTGAACAAGACAAAATTAAAAAATGAAATTAATTAATTAACTAATTAATCAATCGATGGGTAGTTTATACAATTTGACCACGGGCCGCTTAAAAATGCCCTGAGGGGTTCTTACAGTAGCGACACGAACCACACCATCGGCACCGGGGAACAATTCAACCACCCTCCCGACAGGCCATCGCATTGGGGTAGCTTGTGAATCATCTATCATGACTAGATCGTCAACTTGCAAATTAGGAGTTGATGTTGCCCACTTGTCCGTTGTTGAAGAGTATGTAGATATTCTTTCCGCCAACGATTCCAAAAATGTTGGGACATTTTTTTCAATAGTTGCCAACGCGATAAACGATTCATTGGTACATCCACAAAATTTTCTTCAAGAACAGAAACAAGAGGAGCTCCAATTAAAAAATGTGCAGGAGTCAACGGATCCATTTCGGATGGATCCGACGACAGCGCTCCAATTGGTCGCGAATTTAAAATGGCTTCGATACGAATCAGGACAGTAGTTAATTCTTCAAACGTAAGGATTTGATCTCCCACAACCCTCTTCAAATGGTGTTTAGTTGACTTAATACCAGCTTCCGACACACCATTGAAATGGGGTGCGGAGGGCGGAGAAAAATGCCAAGTAATTGAACGAGCGACAGTTGCGTCAACAAGTTTGTCAGTGTTTTCAGATGCATGTATGAATTTAGCAAGGCCAGTATGATATCTATTAGTTCCAATAAAATTAGTTCCGCAATCGCTATAGATATTCTGGCATATACCGCGTCTAGAGATGAATCTATCTAATGCTGCCACAAATGCTTCAGTAGATAGATCTGATACTAATTCAAGATGAACGGCTTTGGTCGATAAACAAACGTAAAGACATAAATAGGCCTTATAAGTTTTTGCGCCGCGACGTCTACTCTCGCGTACCAACAAAGGACCTCCAAAGTCTGTTCCGACATTCAAAAATGGACGACCTTCTCGAAAACGGGAAGCGGGTAAGTTACCCATCAAAGGGAAACTACCACGCGGGTTATTTTTAAAACAAGAAATGCATTTACTCAATCGATGTCGAATTACGTTCCTGGCCGAAATTATCCAATATTTTAATGATATTATGGATTGGAGTGCACGAGGACCTGGATGAAGGTACATGCTATGGTAATAATCAATTATTAATGTTGTCAAATGACATTGCTTCGGTAGAATAATAGGATGTCGAGCATTTTCAGAAATCTGTGCAAGGCGAATTCGACCACCGACTCTTAAAACCCCATTGGTATCAATAAATGGAGCGAGTTTTTGCAGCTGCGTTGAGCATATACGATGGGAGGAGATATTGTTGATATCTGGTTGAAAATGAATTGCTTGAACAAGCTTAATGCAACATTGTAAGGCTACATTATTTTCTTTTACCGAAAGTGGGGAAAAACCATTGAAATTGATGATCGATTCCGAACGTAGTCTAGTGATAAATCGACGGCACCAACATATAACACGCAATAATTTCGATAATGATGAGAATTTCAATAACAACTCTTCGTCATACGTTGACACATTCGTCGATAAAGAAATTAAATTTTTTGACTTATACTCTGGTAACTGGTCCACGGAGATATTAAGAGGTTTAACAAATAACCATTCCTCCAAAGGTGTTGATATAAAGTTAGGTCCTTTCCACCATAACGAAGCGTCAGCGATTTCACTAGGAAAAACTCCTCGTGAACCCAAGTCTGCAGGATTTTCTTGCGATGAAATATGATACCACTGTTCATAGGGTATATTTTGTATTATAGTTTCAACACGATTTGCTACAAAAGTTTGCAAGAGAAAAGAAGGTGTCTTCAGCCATGCCAATACAATAGTTGAATCTGTGAACGCGACAGTCTTTTCTATTTGAAGTCTATCTTTATATACTTCTTGACAATAAGTCAACAAATTTGCTAATAAAACTGCTCCCAACAATTCCAGTCGCGGGATCGATGTTATCTTTATGGGGGCAACACGGGATTTTGCTAATAAAATATGGCTGGATATTTCTGTGTTATTAATCACTACCAGATAAACAATTCCACAATATCCTCTTTCAGAGGCGTCCGCAAACCCAACAAGGATGCATCGACTGGTTGGAGAAGTTGCGACATATCGATCAACTTTTAAATTGGCGAGTGATGGAAGCTCTTTTATATATTTTTTCCATTTCAAATTCATGTCCGAAGGGATTTCTTCGTCCCAGCCAATTTGAAGTTTCCATAAATTTTGCATAAAGCATTTAGCAACGAAAACGACAGGATTAATCAAACCTAATGGATCATATAGACGTGCAATTGTCGATAAAATTATACGTTTGGTACAGTGGTCACTAAAAATATTATGAATTTTATATGTAAATTGATCAAGCGACGGTATCCATTGAATACCTAAAATATTAAGGTTTTTCTTGTCAGTATCCGACTCAAAACTTAAGGGTACTTCTCGATAGCTAACAGGAATATCTTCCAGTATTTCAGGATGGTTACTCGACCATTTTCTCAATTCAAAACAACCTTTTTGAAGTAATGCAATTAATTCCACTATACAATGTCGAGAGCTTTCCAAAGTTTGCGCACCACTGATAATATCATCTACATAAGTGTTTTCAATTAACGTCCTAGCAGCCTCTGAAAAATTCAATTTTTCATCATTTGCTAATTTATGAAGTGTGCGAATAGATAGGTATGGCGCACTAGACGTGCCATACGTTACGGTTTGTAATTCAAATTCCTTTACAGGAAGATCCGGAGATTCTCTCCATAGAATATGTTGATATCGGCGAGATTTCTCATCCACAAGTATTTGCCTATACATTTGACGGATGTCAGCTGTAAACACGATTTTGTGTATTCGAAAATTACACATTAATTCGACAATGTCCCTTTGTAATTTGGGACCAACCAAAAGTATATCGTTCAATGACGTACCCGAGGACGATTTGGTACTGGCATCAAAAACGACCCTTAAACGAGTTGTAGAACTGGTTTCTTTGATTATTCCATGATGTGGTATGAAATAGTTACCAATAGTTGGCGATTGAAGTGGCACTTCCATCATGTGCCCTAATGTTGAGTATTCTCTCATAAACGAAATATATTGAGATTTGAGATCAGAATCTCTATTCAGTCTCCTTTCTAAATGCGCGAGGCGTGACAATGCTATGTCATATGACTTTCCCAATTTTTCCGGGCTTTCCTTAAATGGCAACGAAACGACGTATCTTCCGTCTTGGTTACGGTAGGTACTTTCAGTGTACAATTTTTCACAACGAATTTCATCAGGCGATTGAATTTTCTTCAAATGTGGAACATTTTCAATTTCCCAAAAACATTTAAGCTTTTCATCAATATTTTCCTCCATTGACGTGAAGAATGAATTTATACAATTATTTGATGGTCCAACATTTCCCATCAAAATCCAACCCAATTTAGTTTCTATGGCTATGGGTTCATTTTCTTTGCCCATCAATTTTCCTGAGCATAGCAATGAGGCAAAAATATCACTTCCAAGCAGTATATCAATAGCTGATGGTAGGTAAAATGTTGGATCTCCCAATTTGAGACCTACGATGTGTTCCCAATGATGATCGACGATACGATTTGTTGGCATATTTGAGCAAATATTATTTAAAATAAGGAAATCTGTCAAAATACCAGATTCCTTCGAATCGACAGGACGAAATTGTGTTTTTATTAATCCGTTAGAATTAATTGTAGGAGTATTTCCAATACCTATCACGGTAAGAGGTTGTTTCTTAAAAGGAGTGAATCCTAATTTTTTCACGCAATTTTCCGATATAAAATTTGCCTGGCTGGCGCTATCGAGCATGACACGAACCTTCTGGAAAACTCCATTTTTGTCTAAAACTTCCACATAGGCTGTGGACAGCAGTACCGTGTTGGTTTTATTGTAAAATGTTGTCAACGCCAAAGGCTCCGACGAGTTTTCTTGTTGGTCTGAATTTTCCACGATTTTTTTTGGAAAATGTAATAGGGTATGATGTCTTGATTGACATTCCCTACAAGTGAAACGAGATTGACAATTCTTAGCTTGGTGTTTTCCTTGTGTGAGGCAGTTGAGACATAAATTATTTTCCCTTGCAAACAAGTACCTATCTTTTGGAGTAAGGCGTAAGAATTGTTCACACTTGTGCAGAGAGTGTGACGATTTACAAAGAATACACTTGACTTCAATCTTTAATACAAATGCCTTAACATTATTGCCAGATCGATGTTTAGCATTATACGATTTCGATTGACCTTTATGAGTCTGTATCAGGTTTTCAGGAGAAACCCCGAGTGCCATTTCTTTTGCCAAGCACTGTCTATCTAAGTACTTCAATAGGTGATCAAACGTCGGAATATTCTCTGAACTATGTTGAATTTCAAAATCAATACGCAATTCTTTTGTTAATTTACGTAATACAATATGTAATAAAAGAAAACTCCATTGGCGAACTGGAAAATTCAAAGCTTCTAAAGCAGCAATATTTTCTTTTAAAATAGAAATAAATTGTCTGATATTATCCTGAGATTTTACAGGTTGAATCGACAGAATTAATTCTACATGCCTATCAGCGATGAAACGTACGTTTTCATACCGTTCCTTTAAAAGGTTGTATGCAATAAAATAATTTTCTTCAGAAATCGGCAAATGTTTAATGTGTGTTAATGCCTCTCCTGACAGGCTACTTATTAAATAATGCATTTTTTGAACAGGATTTAAGGCATTATTAGAATCGATCAACGAATTAAAGGTATTAATATAATTTGTCCAATCTGTTGATATTCCCGAGAAAATAATCAATTTTAATTTTGGTAACGACACATTATTATTTGCCAGTGAATGATCCGATTCAATTTTCGAAACTTGTGGAAATAATTGATTATAATAAGACTGAATCTCGTAATACATGTTTTGAATTTCAGTATATTTTCCTTGTAAAACTTCAATTTCCGATTCATCCTTTTTATTTGATTCTATTGAAATATGTGATGCAACAAAAGTTTCTCTAATATTTGATATATCCGAAAAACGCGCTTTAAATATACTTTTGTCAACAACATTCAACGAAGTTATAGCTTTCAAGGCAGCGGAGCGAATGCTTTCCATGTCTAACAGAGCTAATTTGTACTTCACAATAGTAGCCGCCATTATGATTAGGTATTTTAACCAAACTCTAATAATAACACCGCAAACAAACGTCAAACGTCAAACTTGTAAACAAACAGAATGTCCGCTGTGATAACAGCTGACCGATGCGATCCGCGATCTTCTTTACCGACACTCAGTGCAGGTAGCAACCCAACAACACGAGAATGCTTGTGTTTAAAAACTACCGACGCGGCAATAAATACTTTGTGTAGGTACAAAGTATTATCTACGAATATTAAGCTACCCACGATTTAAAATTAATACCAAATTAAATTTAAATATGCTAATCAATTTTCACGATTGAATGTGTAATTCTGAAACAGCTTTATAAAACCGGAAAAGGTCAACGAATGGGATGATCAATATTTAAAACACAATGTCTAGTTTCGAAATTACGACTATCAAAAAACGACAAAAAACGAGAATTTATCCGGCTCGAAGGACCAAAAATGTCGCGTCCGATGACACGGCAATATGATGTTGTGGACTGTAAATCGATTTCGAAAAGATTTGACCAATGAATTGTGTTTTAAAATACAGATCACGGGATATGGGGATATGACGGAATAGTCTCTTACCTTTTGACGGTTTATTCGGCTGTTTCAGGATCGATCCTGAATATTGGAGTTTCCCACGAAACGGCACAACACCAGTTACAATTATAATCCATAAAAAACGGACTTTTTGCGATAATTGCGATAGTTCAACGACAGATAGCTGTGTCCCATAACACTACCAAATTTCAACTGTGCTGTAGGTAACTTAGATTAGGGCGACAATATTATTTTCCACTTGTTCACAGGTAGGTAGTCGACAAACATCTTCTTCTTCCCCTGGTAGAGACTTTGAGGACAGGAGGACGAGGAAGGAATATATGATTTATGAAGGACTTGGGGAATATGGATTAAGGTTTTTTTAAAAAACTGTTTCAGAACCAAACAAAGTGTAAGAAGAATATGTAATTACACAAAAGAATTCGGAAACGCCCAATGAAGAGATGGCACGATCAAGTGAATCAAATACTTGAGCAAGGTCATGTAAAGAGTAAAGAAGCAGATCGTAATTTGGAAGGGGGTATGGGTACCATTTATTGTATAACCAATACCACTGCCAAAAACCCGGAGGCTCACTACGTTTGGTAACTTAGCAGTGGTACCCAGGTTCATCGGGAAATGTATGCTCAGGTCTTGGCGGCGGATGCACCTGCCCATTATATGCTTGGCGGGCGGAGAGCGGAAGACACTAGTTGAGAGAGACCCTTTGACCTCTCTCCAGGACTCTCTCGACCCATCGCCTTGCACCACAGTGGGTTCAGTGGGTTCGGACAGCATTACAATGTCCAACATCAGGACAGATGTATAATGTGCACAATCTGCCTTGATGATGACGTCCGAAACGTTGGCTAAAGAAAGAGGTAGCGCAACATGGAAAAATAGCCCAAAAATAAATCACGATATATTAGGAATCAATAGCTAAGCCGTTTCTACCCGAATTTCTACCGATTTCTAACATATTTCCCTTAAACATTTGAAGTTTTTAAGCTCTTAAAAAAATATACGTTATTTTTTAAGATAATATCTATACATTTCCCACGCCGAAACGTAAATAATATGCAATTCCGTCGATAGAAAAAAATCGCAAAGTATGCTCCGAAAATTATTATTTTCGCGTCTGTTTTATTTATTTTACAAGTTATATGTACGAGGGGGAACCCAAAAAAAAAGTTCATTTCGTCATAACTTCTTTATTTCTCAATAATTTTTCACCAAATTTTGATCACCTTGAAAGTATTTTCCATTGACCACAACGCATTTCCAAATGTTTCTTTCGCTGTTCAAAACAGTTTTTAAATTCACTTATCGGGATGTCCTTTAGGCCTTCCAGCGATTTTTGTTTTACCTCCTCCACAGTGACTAAACGCTTTCCTTTCATGTCCCTTTTCAGCTTGGGGAACAAAGACAAGTCACGGGGGCTAGATCACCTTGGAAAAAAATTCAGGGTCCTCTTCGAGCTGATTTTGAAGCTCTTAACGTGCCTGAAGTCGACGCTCCCTTTGCTCGTCTGTAAGAAGGCGGGGGACAAATTTGGCTGCAACCCTTCTCATGTGCGATTCTTCTGTTAAAATCCTCTGAATTGAACTCCATGACATTCCAGACATCTCACAGAATTAATCAATGGTTCGGCGACGTTCTCCACGAACGGGGGCATTGATTTTGTTGACGTTTTCTTCAGTTTTTGACGTTGAGGGGCGTCCTAAGCGGCTTTTTTTTTACATAATGAACACAGGAGGCCCTGAGGAAAATAATTTCCCTCAGGGCCTATGTCATCTTTGGAGATGCTTTATGGAGGTTTTTTAAGGAAATTTTATTTTATTTTTTATTTTTTTTATTTAAAGAAATATTAACATAGTACATAATTCATATTGTTTACAACTTTTTAATGTAATTTTTTTATATTGGTAAGTATATAACATGTTTCTTGATTTAATTTAATACCTCCCTAATTGAGAATAACTCGTGTTTAGGGAGGGAATTTTTACAAGATTTGTTTAATTTCTAGAATTATACCTATAATTAACACTATATACACTCAATTTATTAGCGTACATATATGCACTGAAGAACAGATAACATATATTAAAAAAACAGACAGTTCTTTAAAATATATAATATATAATGCATAACCTTTACGAGAGTGTATTGTTCGTTTGAAAAGGCAGAAAAAAAAGTGATAGTATCTATAATACAAAATACAAAATATTAAAATATTCACACAATACAAAACATTTGACATATTTAATTCTGCACCACATTCCTTAAAATCACACAGACACTCTCTCGACACTTTATAACAACAATAATTTGTAATACCACCAGTCACCATTATATTAAATTCTTTTTTTTTTCTCTTTTAATTTTTTGTTTACTCATATTTTTATAACTATACCTCAACCTAACCCATTCTCCCCCCCCCCCATCCTACCCCCTCCCTATTCCCCCCTAATTAACTTGTCTCTTGAAATGTAATTTTTTTTTCTTCTTTAGCAAATATCTATGGAACCACAACACTTGTATACAATACCCATGTGGAAACCTGTAAATGGTTCAATTACTGTCACTTAATTACTATTATGCTCTGTTATGAATGTAAACTGTTGGTCTCCCAAATAAAATAAAATAAAATAAAATAAAATAAAAAATCAATGAGATATTTACTGATTCTAATTAGCTAATTTATTTATGATATTATTATTTAATTTATTTTTAAATTTATTGTAATCAGGTTCTAATCTTAGCTCTGTCCCAAGTTGATTAAACCACACCACTCCATTGTACGAAAGGAAGAAGAGGAGAGTTCTGGGAAGGAAAAGGGTTTAAGGGGTGGGTCGGAATCTGGGGTTCAGTGTGTCCAGGTCATCCGCCTCCAATACCTAGACAAACCTCACCACATGAACCCGGGCACCCCTGCTAAGTCACCAAACGTAGCGAATTACTTGGGGTGACCTATGGCAGAGATATTGGTTATCCAATAAATGGAATGGAAAAAGTTGTTTTACTCCAAAGAATCTCACGGGCGAACCGATGCACTCACAGCAACACAACTTCGCATACTGACTCAGGAGGAGTGATCCTAACGGATACCTGGGGGCCTAGTCCATATCTTTTACGTTTTACTAACAGCCTGTTAGCTTAACTTGGTGGTTTGAGCAAAGTTGTCGCAACTGGCTAAAAATGGTAGTCAGTAACTTTTCTGTTAAGGTTTAGTTTGTTTTATCGTCGCGACCGACAGAAAAGAAACAGAAAAGTTACTGACTACCATTTTTAGCCAGTTGCGACAACTTTTCTCAAACCACCAAGTTAAGCTAACAGGCTGTTAGTACCTAAAACGTAAAAGATAGGAATTAGGCCCCCTGGTCGAACAATGGGTCCCCCTACTTCCTCCCCACTACAACACAACTAACGTTACTTTTGGGTCTCCCCCTCTAAATTGGTTAAATAGGTTACCTACCCACGTTAGATTAGGTTATGAGCTATTTTTCAATTATTTTTTATAGCTTTCAATGACTTTTTAAAGAGGTGTTGAATTTAGTTGGTTCTGAGTTGGCATGGAACCCCCTCAAAAATTTCGGATAGATAAAGCATTACTGTGACAGACTATGATCGACAGCTATCTAACAAATAAAGATGCTATCAAATAAAGTATAGCGTAGTCTGACACAGGCTTAAAGGTTAAATATTCGCTCTAGATGTCTGACAAAGTAACTGGCCCTGATGAAAGCCTCGAAGTGAACTTCAAAATGGATCGTATTACTTGAGAGTATACACTTGAGAGCAGGTTATCCATTATTACTCCCTCACTTGTTGAGTTTTAGTTAAAGGTCGAACTAAACTCTCTTGTTGTCTACCCTCCTTATTAACTGGGGCGTTTACACGCACAACAGAACTTTAATAGGTCGTGCATAGATAATTAAATAGCTAACTAGGTAGGCAGAGAGGTTGGATCGCCGTATAACTTGTGGCGGGTATGGTTACCGCCGCGCCGCAGAAAACAACACACCTGGATAAGGTGTTATGCCTTAAGTCAGGCATGGGCAACCTTTCCTAGGTCTGGGGCCAAATTATCATTCTGTCTCCGAGTGAAGCGCCGGACGAAATTATTTTACTTAATAAAGTAATATTAAGTTAAATAAAACACGTTGCTACTTCTTATATATTTTATTGATTTGATATATAATGAACGACATAATATTAATATTGACAACAAAATTTAGTGTGCATTTTGGCCTTGTACTTGAATTACGAGACTATCAATGTTGGCGTTGAGGCCTGTAAAAAACATTAATTCCTTTTGTATGCATTGTTTATTGTAATACAACGGAATTTTTAAATTGATTTCACGAAAACAAGCAGCGCGGACCCTAACACGTTGTTTCTCCGCTCCGTCCGGAGGAGTAATGACGAAAGAATGGGGCGGCTGCCAGTCATTCTTCGGTGGACGGCATAAGGTTCACTTTGATATAACAAATTCTTCGACTGCCATATTGCCGCCGTGATGTCAAAAATACCAACGCGAAAATGCATATTATATTTTATTTTGTAAGGTTCGGGCGTAAATTTAAATTTTTTTTGCGATAATTATATAAGAAACTGAATTTTCCGCATTACGCAATAAAACCATATCCGAAAAAGTGTTTATAAGTAGGAGAGTTTGCATTTAAAAATGTTTTTTATAGACCTAATACTTTATTTTTTTCTTAGCTTATTAAATGACTTATTAAAAAATGACCGATATTTTTAAGGGCCAAGGTATGTTCTACACGCAGTATTTAATTGAAGCATCTATAATACTTCTAAGCGGTCAAATTTTCAAAACAAAAACATGCGATTTTGTAAGATTTTGCATTATTTAGTATGGCTTTATCTTAAGGATAATCGCATAGACTTTTCAAGATTTTCATCTGTTTTCCTCGTTAGAATTTTTTATTTGGTGTGTTTCATCCTCGAAAAAAACCGGTTCATGCGTTTTTGTGCTGCCAAAACGACAAATGATTTTTCTTGCAAATGCGCGTAAATTTGTCTATTTTTCTTCCATCAAATAAAATTATCAAAATCCGTCAAAGCAATGTTGTTAAATTGTGATTTTAGCACTAAATCCCCCTGAAGTTCGATAAAATACATCTGTAAATTTACTGGAACATTATTTACATCAGCATCCATCGGACGAGCAAATTTAGCAAATATGGAGTCTTTGTTTTGGAAATCGGCAAACCTCGTATTAAATTGCTCTATTAGTGGCTTAAGTTCATCTACGTAAGAATTTTATGTGATGTTTGTATGAGTTGTGACTAGCAAAATGATAAAAATTTTAACCTTTTATCTGATTTTACAAAAATCTGAGTTTATTAAAAAAAAATTATCAATATCTTTCTCTATTACTTCGCCGAGATGCGGCCCGCGGGCTGGCGGTTGCCCATGTGTGCATTAAGTGGTTCGCTAAAAGGACCATACTGCATGGCCATTAAAGTATATGACAACCTTCCATATAACAATAAACATATACAAGATACACACAAAATTCAAATCGTCACTAAACACTTTCCTTATAAAGAAATGTCATAACACCGTAAGTGAATAACCTCACATAAATGAAACACCTATTTTTGTATTTTTATTGGTGTATTTGTATTTTGTTATTTGTATAAACATTATAATAAAACATGTGGTTAGTTGGAAGAAATGGGGTCTACCCATAAGCTACACCTTTTGTATTTTTTATTTGTAAAATAATTTTTTTATTTTTTTTTTATTTAATATAAAACATGGGTTACATTTTAATTATACATATTTTACAAAATATCATATTCAAGGTCATGATTGGTCATGTATACCTTATCAGAAAAGAGGAGCTCTTGTGCCTGATAAGGGAGCCACAGTTCTTACTTAGGTTACATTTTATAATATATTTTGTATAAAATATTTATTTTTTTTTGTAAGTTTTTTTGAAAAATTGTTTAATTTTATTTATTTGTTCTGATTGGTTCAAAATACAGCGCAATTCAGAAGGAAG
Source organism: Limnephilus lunatus (assembly GCA_917563855.2). Taxonomy (NCBI): domain Eukaryota; kingdom Metazoa; phylum Arthropoda; class Insecta; order Trichoptera; family Limnephilidae; genus Limnephilus; species Limnephilus lunatus. Next base: position 42,560,044 of record OU830603.1, on the reverse strand, counting down.
ATTATTGTAGTTTTTTATAGCTTGGTAAATATAATGGTTGTGCATTTGTGTTGTTTTAAAATTTGGTGTAATAAATTGATTTCCATTTCTCATTAATGTGTAAAATTCTTCATATTCTTTATTATTTTTTTCTTTACACATTTTAATAATAGAAGCTTGCTTAAATATGTCATCGACATTTGGTACTGGAAATAATTTAAATAGTGATTCTGTTGAGAAGGTAGGTTTTTTTTTAAGTATTACTTTAATGATGGTTCTGTGTGAAACTTTTACTGAGTTTAGATTGTTTTTGTAAGAACCTCCCCAACCTAAAATTCCGTAGATAAGCAAAGAGTGAACAAGGGCATAGTACACATTTTTGATTATTTTTACATTCAATATATTTCGTAATCTAACAAATATATATATACATTTCCTTATTCTCTTTACTAGCTCTGCAATGTGACTATTCCACTTCAGGTTTTGATCAATAATTACACCGAGATATTTAATTTCAGTAGAAGAGTTAATTACAGTACAAAAAGGATCATTTTGTTTACAGCTTACATTGTCACATTTTTCATCGTGGATTTTAATATTAACTTTCTGGTTAGGTATTTTCTGTAAGGAGAATAAGACATATGTTGTTTTTTTAGCATTAAGTGTGAGAAGGTTATTATCAAACCATGATTTTAAGATATTAATATCTTCGTTTGCAATTTTGTTAACTAGTTCCCATGTTTGACCTTTTATTAATAATACAGTATCATCTGCATAAGAGATTAATTCGCCTTTAATTTTCTGTTGGAAAATGTCATTTACATATATAAGAAACAATAATGGTCCGAGGACGGTACCTTGAGGGATGCCAAATTTACTTGTTAATGATGTACTAAATGATTGGTTTAATTTTACAATTTGAGGTCTCTCTGTTAGGTAGCTTTTTATCCATTTAAGGGCTATATGGTCAATGCCATTTTCTTTTAATTTTAATATGAGTTTTTCATGAGAGATGCTGTCAAATGCTTTCTGTAAGTCGATAAAAATTCCTATACATTTATTCGATTTGTCTAGGGTACTCTGGATACTTGACGATATTTTTGCGATTGCATCTTGGGTACTTTTTCCCTCTGTAAATCCAAATTGATTTTTATTTATGGTTGAGTTATTTTTTATGAATGCAGTTAGTCTTTTTTTAGCTATTTTTTCAAAAATTTTGGATATATTAGATAAAAGCGAAATTGGTCGGTAATTAGAGACGTCCTCCGGATTACCGGATTTGAAAATTGGAGTTATTATTGCTTTTTTATATGTGCTCGGGAAAGTTCCTGTTTTAAAACTATTGTTTATGATATGAGAGATTGGTGTAGAAATAAGATTTTTAATATTTTTTAATATATTTACGGAAAGGCCGTCAAATCCCGGAGCAGAACCACCTCGCATTTTTGATATAATTTGTATAATTTCGGACGGATTAGTAGGTTCAAAAAGTTCTAGTTTATTTTCTGTATTCGGAGTATTTTCAATATAATTTTTTTTTTTTGTTGAAATTTTTTCTGCTAAATTCTTTCCAACATTTGCGAAGAAATCATTAAATACATTTGCTCCTTTTTTAGGTTCCTCAATACAGTTTATTATATTATTGTTTTGTATTATGCATTTTATGGGATTATTTTTATTTTTTTGTTTATTTTCCAGGATTTCATTTATTATAATCCAAACTTATATTATATAAATATTTTTTGATTTCATTTGATTTGCTATGCGTTTGGTGACCTTAGCAAGGGTACCCTGGTTCAGGTTTATCAAAGTCTTGGCGGTGGATGCGTTTGCTTAACTTCTGCGTAGCGGGCCGGATCGGAAGAGACCAGTTAAGGAAGACCAAAACAAAACTTTTCAAGTGGACTCTCTCGACCCATCACCTTGCCCCGTAGTGGGAAGGGTGGATTCGTACGTCCGTCACTCCTGGACACATTAACCCCTAATTGTATTGTCCTCCCTAGATCTTACTCTCCTTCTTTTCTCTAAAAATTTCCTCCACACAGCATCCCCAAAGACGACTTAGGCCATTAGAGAATTTTTTTCCTGTTGGAGGTAATGTATAAAAAAGTCAAGACAGTACTTTTTAGTATTTTTTACGGCTGAACAGGCGAGTGGCAAGGATCTACACTATAAATACGGTGGTCACGTGTTCAAATCCCAGCGTGCACAAGTAAATTTTATTTAAATCATTTGTGTTGTTGCACAATTGATTAACTAAAAATAATGTATTAATACTAGTTTATTTGTGTCATATACCAAATAGATACATAACCACGTTTATCGGTGGTTAGCCCTAGGCTCACATTTTAATTTATTTCGGGGAATTCATAATTGAATTATTATTTTTTTATTTCCATGACTCACAAGGGATGTGAGTTATTTATATTTTAGATTAATAAAAACAGTACGTTGCCATCATTTTTTTTAACGTAGGCACAACGTTTTAAAAAAATTATAATACGTTGTACAACTAAAATTAGCAGTGAGCACCAGATTTTATTTTTCTAGACGATGAATTAATAACTTCGGTAGGTATCATAGACATATGAATATTAGTAGACGTGCCCTAAGCGATAAAAGCGTATTATTTCCCCCTCCCATTGGAACCATTCCATTGGAACCGGCTGGGATCGTGTATGGCTTCACGTCAATCTAAAAAATGTGACGTCATCATTCTTCTGCAAGCCAGCGTCGAGCACTCATCGGTGCATTTTACGAAATAAAACGGTAAACATAGTGGCTTGTGTTTTGAAAACGTGTAAAAATAGAAGTGAAAAAGAGAATAAACGAAATTGTCGTATTACATTCCATAGGCAAGCATTATTTTACACTATTTTAAGCCAATTCAGATCACATAATATGATTCTTTTTGTAACATACACTGTCGCTCGAGATACATGGCGTGTGCCCGTCCCTGTTTACTGGGGTAAGTAAATTATGAAACATTTATAAAAGTGTCTTCACTTAATACAGCAACAAAATATTGAACTCGACCTTATAGGCGACCTTACTTTGCATATTTGGACTTCGCAAATGTGTTCATTACGCGGCGAACAATTCGCGCTCCTATGTAAAAAGGTAAATTCATTCAAAAGCAGAGTTTACTTTTAAGAACGAAAGTGTGAAATTATAATGCGAGATGCCTATATACTGTCAGATTGAGTTTTGACGAATCACATATCACCAAAGCCGTCTTCCTGCCCTTCGTCCCGCTGTAGTTGGTTTCTACCCCTCACCTTTCTGTTCTGGTCTATTAATATTCATATGTCTATGGTAGGTATTCATTTAGAAACATCTTAAATATTAGAGTAACACATTCTTCAGAATTAATTAAAATGAACCCGGCGGAAAGGTCGAATCTCCAGGCCTACTAGGGTGAATTCGACCGTACGTCCATCCAATACGCCGTGTCGCGGGCGCATATTTGTTTACACGCTTTCTTCACTTCGTTAAGATTCCCACATTATTTTTCTTCTTCTTTTCTTTGATCGTTTAAATTCGACATTAGGTACGTCCAATACACGGGTCGCCAGTCGCAATTTGTTTACACGGCTTCTTAACTTACATCGTTAAGATTCTGAATATATTTTCGGTTATAGTGTCGTCTTAAATGGCTTTAGCCGTGTCTGGTGACCAGAGCTGAAAACCCAGGTAACTCCCCACCCATCTTCTTCGCATCCCACCAACTTCAGCCTCACAACATACCCCAATTGGGTATACCACAGTATCTGTTTGTTTTCGCATTTTCTAGATGTTAAAAATTAAAAACCATATCGAAGGTGACAATGTACCATTGACAGAACGCTTGTGTAGTACCTAATCGCGTTAAAAAACTTTAATCTCTTCCATTTCTTTATTCATTAGTTCTACCCTCTTCTAACCCTTACCCGTCTCAGAACAGACATTGTCTGGTGAAGCGGGGAAATAAATTAAATTATGTTAGAAGTACATTAAACGCTTGAGTTTTATTTAAGGCGAAGATTAATGCTAAACCACTATTTTAGATTAATCCTTACTACGAATCGGCTTACGTTATAAATACAAAAAAATATGCTTTTGAATTAAATTTAAATTGTTAATCTTTACATATAAAAAATGTATGTTGTTTGTTCCGTATGCGTTCCTAGTCCATTCATTCGATTGCGATGCAACTTGCCCGTTATGATTTCTATATATAATGGTGAGCTCTGGCGTTATGCAATAATTTTCTATACTATTCATCCGATCGCGATGAAACTTTGGTGAGTTATTGTGTGCACGTCCACAAAGGTTGCCATTTACACTGTTGAGCTATGTTGTTGTGGAATTTATATAAAATTTTGCAATAATAGGTGGTGCGCGAGCTGTTTGAAAAATGAGTGCATTTCATGTAATTTAGCGGCACGGAGGGAAGGTGGGAGGGGGAGGGAATTCGAGAGGGGTGGAGGGGGAATGGTGGATGGGATTAGCGGGGGAAGGTTGAGGGAGGGGGAAAGGCGGGGAAACTGGAAAGTAAATGTGAGGGGTAAGGAGGGGTTTCGCGGAACGACTGGTGCAGGAAAAGGGGAGATGGAAAGGTGAGGAAGTGGAGGGGGAACACGGGAGGGGAAGGGGAGGCGAAAGGGGAACGGGACGAATGAGAAAGGACACGCAAAGGATTGATCCGATTGCGATAAAACTTTAGTTATTTGTTGTGTGCACACCCGCGAAGGTTTCCGCATATAATGTTGAGCTCTGGCCCAATAAAATTTGTATAAAGAGGGGCAGAGAGAGGGCTTGCAAAATAGACATAGTAGTGGTAGGGGATAGCTGGGGGTAAATTTGTAAGAACCATGCTTCTCACACAGACAGTGGACTGCTCATACGTCGGAAAACCTTGTGATTTATTCGTGTACACATCAGACGAAAAAACTAAAATCAGAGTGTACAGTTCTCACGCGGAAGAAGTGAAACCTTCAGAAAACTAAAGTTGATAAAAGTGGGGAGGCTATGAAGTACCACACAAAGAGGAGACCGATTATACCATCTCATTCTCTCGCAGACTAAAACCTATAAATGTATGTGTTTGTCTCTTTTTAGGGTCGCTATCTTTCGTTTCATCGAGTTAAAAATCACAACGGTGCTGAAGAAGTTTTCACTTCAAAAAAATTGTATATCCAAAAGCACTCAATAAACAGAATTAAAACACACATTCTTTCTTTGAGTGGTTTTTCAACGCGTGCCGGGTGGTTGCTAGTTACTTTTTAAAAAGCATAAGCGTAAACTTCTAAAAAAATTATTACGCATATAAGAAATCACAAATATGTACAAGGTCACTTGTTGAGATCCTTTAAGTACGTGCTGTTATACCGCATATACCTACAATTCCATTATTGCACCACGTTTCAACTACTGATCAACAATTACTTTCTTGTGTAACGACAGAGAACAATGTAAGTAGAAAATTCTCCCAAACAAAGCAATGAGAATAATGCTAAGATTAATAATAGATTTACAAAAGCAACTAAAATGTTAAGGGAGCTAAATTAGCTAACAGTGAAACAGATGCTGGCATTGTACGCAATGATATTATTTATACGTGAAATAACAAGCAACCTGTTACCAAAATACTCTTCAAACAAAATTATATACAACAAGGACATTCACAAACGTAACACAAGGACGTGCAATGAAATTATACTACTAAAAAAGGACAAAGCCAATACGCAAAACAGTTGACTCTACAAAGGGATGAAATATTACAATACGCTGCCAGAAACCGTAAAAACTATACCAATTAATCATGTGTTCAAAATGGACAAATTATTTCTTAAGTTGAAAGTCTAAAAAAAAAATGCTTTTGCTACTTAATCTGTACGTTGGTCATTTCAAAAAGTGAAGTCATTCATTTATTTACTTATGTATTTGTATTTAGGGGCCATCCATAAATTACGTCACACGAATTTCATGTTTATTTTACCCCCCCCCCCCCCCCCCGTCCCTCTCACACATCGTCAATTTTTCGTTTACTTTTAAGTTTTGCGTTTTTAAATTAAATTTAGATTTTTACATGTGACGTCACAGAACTGATGACCCCTCCCATACCCCTTGTCACACAATATCACGCTTCTCTACTCCCCCCCCCCCCCCTTAAGGTCTGATTTAATTTAAGGATTTATGCTTATGCAATCTATTTAACTGATAAACCGGTTGAAGAATTCCTTATTGTACAAATACATATTAAACAAAACAACATGATTAACGAATTAAAAAATATTACATTTATGTATAACTAGCTGACCCGGACAACTTCGTACCACCTCAGAATCAACTTGTTAGCTTATTATTTTAGTGTTAACTTATTAGCTGAACATTTAGTTTTTTTACTAAGTTAAAAATTACACAATGAAGCAATTATCGATGCGCAACTGATTTACAACTTCGATTTTCGTTACACGTGTAAGGGTTTATATTTATAGTATTTTTCCTTTGGAAGGGTGCACACATACGTTTACCGTTTGTCCCATTTTCGACTATTGACATTTAGTGTGTAAGAAAGACGGGCAGCCGAAAGAGGGGCAGGGTTTTAAGAACAAAAGCAAAACAACAGCGCATTGACATTTGACGTTTTGAATTTTTGGAATTCACTCACTACTCAATATTACACTTATCACAATATTCTTGCAGCTCTTTCAAAAGATGAGAATTCGTTCCATACGTATTAAATGAGGAAAATTTATTAATAATTTTCTCCATAATTATTTTTTCCATGAATTTTCCGATGTTTTAACAGCTATTCTGCTGTTCGGGACGGAGCCAAATCCAAGATCATAAACATCGGTCCAACCGTTCTCGAGTTATAAATAGTGTAACTGACCCGACTTTTTTAAATATATTTTTGTATACAAATTTCGACTGCCGTAATACGGGCATAGTGGTAGTCGAAAAGTCTGTGAAAACTGTAAGAAAAATTATTTTACTAATTTGACATTAAAAAAACTGTCATTCGTCTATTCCTGGTGCGTTTCAGATTTATATAATAAGCTGACAAGGTTAACAACATTTGATCACAATTTGTTTAAAAGATGAAACGGACCTATAATCGTCATTTAACGGGAATCTTTCAACAGTAAAAATAATAAAATGGCGCTCAATAGCCATTTGATGACCTTTATCACAAGTGAATTTCTGCGAAACAACTGGACCTGTAGTGACCCAGATGTAAAGTTTTGGCACATTGCTAGTCAAACCAAGTGAGCCTGTTATGCCCCAATACAAATGACAATCCAATCATAATCGTTGTTTCAACAATTCATCATTTTTCAAAAAATAAATTTCCGCACTTATTCGAATGATAATGGTTCCTACTTCCCAAATTGTACATTGTGTGGTATAGAAGTGGGAAATTCACTACATATTTTTTGGATGTCCCTCTCTAAACTAATATTCTCTTTTCTATCAAGTCTTTTATAAAATTGCCTCCCTCCATTCAACTTCTCATCTCTCTCTCTCGACTCTAATCTTTCATATAATTTTGAAATTGGGCTGTTTAAATAAAATGAATATATAAATTCACCTTTCTTTTATAATTTGAAATTATTGCCTAGATCACCCTTGAAGCGTTAAAGTCAAAAACATTTAAAGAAAAAAAAAATTTGGCCGAAGAACGAGTTTTTTGGACGCGAAATCTTATCTTCACAAAACTTCTAAATTATAAATAAATCCTAATCCAATAGTCCTTACTTAGATATGTTCCCTTTTAATGTCCATTCATACACCCTTCATTAAGATGAAGCCATACTAATAATGCAAAATTATACAAAATCGTATGTTTTAGTTTTGAAAATTTGACCGCTTAGAAGTATTTCAATTAAATACTGCGTGTAGAACATACATACCTTGACCCTTAAAAATATCGGTCATTTTTTAATAAGTCTTTTATATAAGCTTAGAAAAAAATAAAGTATTAAAAAAAAAAATAAAGTATTAGGTCTATAAAAAACATTTTTAACTGAAAACTCTCCTACTTATAAACACTTTTTCGGATATGGTTTTATTGCATAATGTGGCAAATTCAGTTTCTTATATAATTATCGCGAAAAAAAATGATATTTACGCCCGAACCTCACAAAATAAAATATAATATGCATTTTCGCGTTGGTATTTTTTATATCAAAGTGAACCTTATACCGTCCACCGAAGAACGACTGGCAGCCGCCCCGATTTTCTGTCATTACTCCTCCGAACGGAGCGGAGAGAAGACGTGTTATGCTCCGCGCCGCTTATTTTCGTGAAATCAATTTTAAAAATCCGTTTTATTACAATAAACAATTCATAAAAAAGGAATTAATCTTTTTTACAGGCCTTTACGAAATCAACATGTAAAAAAAAAATCTCAAATATCTTTTCCAACCTTTCCAAAAGCTTTTTCTCAAGTATTTTTAAACTCCTCCCATAAAAGGGCGTGAATTCCGATTTCGATTTTTTCCTTTACTAGTGGGTCGCCTTAATGGTTAGCCATGGCCCCATCCCTACCACAACACTTAGTAATACATTGTACTCACCCACTGTTTTGTTATTGTCAAGTCATTATAGTTTGCCCTGAGGAAGGAACGGTCGTTCTGAAACCGCTCGGCGTTAATAAAATATGTAAGTGGTTCTAACAAAGAAATATTGTATAATTTAATATTATTAAATTAATTAAAAATTAAACTTAATAGCAATACATAAATTACCGTATTATTGTTAGTTGTATAACCAATAAGTTGTGAACTGTTACAATCACTTGTAGATATTCCTCGGCCAATTCAAAGTTAATATTTATTTTACACAAATTTAGAGTCGACATGCGACAAGACATCAATCATAAAATAATCGACAGGCTTTTTTCATTTTGCGCTGTTTTTTTATTATATCAATTCAATAATACACTTTGCCGCTTGCTTAATGCATTCATCAAATGGACGTATTTTGACAGATATTCAATTACTTGGTAGAATAAATGTAAATAAGCATAGTGGTGTTCAATCAATGTAAATGATTTAAGTGCAGTACGCACTGAAAAGAATTTGCCTAGAGTTTGCCTAGAAGTGTGATTTTTTTTAACCTAACCCTAACTGAATAAAATAAAAAGTTTATTTTAATGTGTTTAATTATTTCTAGACAAATGAGTGAAAATGTAATTTTCTTTTAACTGGAATAAAAAAAAAAATAAGCGCATTTTTCCTAACTTCTGTCGAAAAGGATGAAATGTTTTGTTATGTTATTTTTGAAGTGAAATCTTCTTTACCACCGTTGTGATTTGAAACTTGATGAAACGGAAAATAGCGACACTATAAACACATACTAAACCATTATTGTTACCACTACTACCAACCTGAAATTTTTTGTCAAATATTTTCACTTAATTGAAAAATGTATTTTATTTAATATTTATAAAAAATATTTGTAAACTAGTCTGTCTCGACACAGGATTTCCTAGTGAGACAGGCAAGGCCAAAAAAAATGTTAACTTTATTGTATAGATGCATAAATAAATAATAATAAAATAATAAATAAATAAAATACATTTATAGGATTTAGCCTGCGAGAGAATGAAATGGTATAATCGGTCTCCTCTTTGTGCGATGCTTCGTAGCCTATCGGTCTCCTCTTTGTGCGGTGCTTCGTAGTCTACCTTCTCTTGTCTGCTTTAGTTTTCTGAAGATTTCACTTCTACCGCGCGTGAATTGAACACTCTAATTTTTTATTCCAGAAAAAAGTAAAATGAAATTTTCAGTTATTTAATTAGAATGGTTAGGTAATATAATATTATACAATTATATTATTTTTTAAATATTTAATGTCATCTAAAAAACCTATTTTTTGACATCATCTGGAATGCAGTTATTATGTAAATTGTTCCTCTAGTAGCCAATGGATTGCTGGCCATTTGGTGTTTGTCGATAGTCATGTGGCAGAAAGACCCATTTCCAAATATGTATTTAAGTTTTACAAAAGTTTTTAAATGCTCCTATCTCGAGTGTGGCAAAAGGATACATCTACCACAAAAAAGTTTTTTAAAAATAACCACTGCAATTGACTGAATTATAAAAAATGTGGTAGAAAAGCAAGTGCACATTCCATCTTTTGCTATAGAAATAGATTCTTACTTTTTCCTTCTGAAAGTTGAACACCCATTAGGTACAACTTAACATTAATTATAAAATAATCAATTACGAGATGATATTTGATATCTATTAATAAGAAAACAATAAATTTTGTATAATTCGCCCGGAAAGCGAGAGGTCCTGGGTTCGAGTCCCAGAGGTGCCAATATCTTTTTCTGATTTTTCTGTTTCCAGGTCTTCATTTAATTAAAAAATAAATTTTGTAATATGCAATAAAAAAACATTTGAGGTACAGTTACCATATCCGATACGCGTGGAAGGCATACTCTAAAAAAATTAAAAATCTTTTGTATTTATCGATGGCAAAAATTTGAAATGCCGAAATGCCGTTAAGACATAATGTAGTATCAAGATGGCCGTGAATAATTTTATGTAAACATATTAGATCAGTCAATTGCCTTCTAGTTTTATGTGTATCAATCTTGAAGTACCTAATCACTACGACGACGTACAACGTATGATCTGAGATGGTCGTGTAGTCAACATTTGAAGGATAACATTCTTAGTATTTTTTTTAACTGATTCTATAATGTTTTCATAATTACAGTAATGTGGATTCCAAATAGTGCTTCCATATTCAAGTCATTCCTTATTTATCAGTATGGACCAATATTCTCCAATAATACGATTATTAAAAGATCTAAGGTTCTTGAGATTACAGCGACTGTTTATTGACGTATCGTAATTTACAATCATAGTTCAGAAGTACTGACATCCTTACAAACTAGAAGCCAGGTTTGGTCTGGCAAGCCCTAGCACTGAGACATGACTGAGTACACCTGCCTTCGGTTACTTTCGGTAAACGAAACCATGTGGCCCAAATAGCCCAAAGACAACTAAAACAACATGAGAACTGATTATAGACTAATTGAAACACTACAGAAAAATATAATAATAATAATTAAATTAAATTTTTATTTTTAACTTTACGAGTAAAACCTCAAATTGCAATATTTAATTAAATGAAGACAATAAAGATACCAGCCAATAATAAGTGCGTTAAGAAAATGAAGATAATGTTGGTAGTTCTTTGTCTAAGTATGATACAGTTAACAGTGACCGAATTGGATATAGACACCTTGGCTCAGTTGGTAAAGCATTTGCCATGTAAGCAGAAGGTCCTGGGTTCGTGTCCCAGAGGTGCCAATATCTTTTTATGATTTTTATGTCTTCAGATTTTCGATTGAGTTTCGTTAATATGGTCTTTATTTAATTAAAAAATGTTTAAAATTTAAATTAACTCTTCATTTGATGTAAAATCTCCAGTTTTCCAACTGTAACACTAGTTTGAGGACACCATGTATATATCTCCTTATATTGAAACGATCGCCTAGAACGTGAATGTCAGAAACATTAAACTATAAAATATAGCAGTTTCAAATTTAAACGACGGGAATTTTAATATATTCTTTCCCATGGCAGCAGGTCTACAAAAAGGTCCAGCAAAAGCCCTCCTTCCACCATGTGTCTAGTACCTCTTCTGGTAGAGTTGGTAGAAGGGTCGTATTTCACTTTAGTTTTCCAGTCATCTTTCACGGTCGCCGGGGGACTTTGTTTATCTTATAGTAAAGTCTTCCGACCGTAAAGTGGTTTCCCATTATATCCATGGTAGTAAAATACTGTCAAATAGTTACTCACTATCATCAAACATTTTACTTACGTTGAAATTGAAAACGTTTCTATGTACGCTAGTAGGTATGTATTTTTAGCCCCTCAGGCTAATTTGATCTAAACATTATTAGTAGAGACCGGATTATATGCAAATGCATATGCAAATATGACCTATATTTAGACCTTTTTCAGCGATAGTTGCATATTTTAGCAAAAAATTTGAGATCTTGCATATTTACGCTCGATCTCGTTCATCATTCAGATGCCTCACATAGTGACATCAAGGGTATTATCACTGACTTCGATAGTGCAGAGGCTTTGGCAGTTTTCTAGTGCAAAGAAGCGTTTGAAGATGCTAGTATTAAAAAAACTAGCTATGATTAGCACTCATTTCGCCTACATATCTGCAAGTATAAAAACGCTTGAAACTCATGAATTGGCGCTGAATGAATTCAGATTATGAAGAAAATTCACCTTATGAATTCCTCGTTATTAAAGCTATTCCCGAGTAAACTTAAAGAAAAGTTTGAAAGCTTACTGAACAATAACCCAGGATTTGAACCCTTGTACAAAAATTGATAGTTTAAATTCTGTCCAGTCACATCAGTAGACGTAGAACGCTTCTTTCTGCTTACAATATTACTAAGCGATCGTAGACACAATTTGTATACAGAACATTTATAACAGTACTTAGTCATATACGTTTTTAAAGGTAAATTGTAAATTTCACTGCCAAATACATTTTGTAATTGATATTTTCAAAAATTCGATTTTTATCCTTGAGAACTAAAAGCTTACCAAAATAAAAAATAGTTAAAAATACGACTGCCTGTATTATTTCATATTGCATATTTTGGCCCTTTTTATGGATTTTCGTGCATATTTTAGCTATTTTTATTGCATATTTGCATGCATATTTTGGACTGTTTTTGTTGCATAAAATTTGGTCTCTAATTATTAGAAAGAGAAAACATCGCGTTTTATATTAAAATCTAAAGGTTAGCCATAAAATAATTAAAATATACCTACACCTTTATGAAATGAAGGTTTTCGAGCGCAATTTGAAAAAGATTTATGAAGCAATTTAAAAAAAAATTATATTTACATGATCGACTGGCAATACAGTTTATATTACATTTATCTAATAAATATGAGTGTGTTTTTAGTTTCTTTCGATATCACTAATTTTAGTCCGAAAAAACGTAAGGTGAGGCTTTTTGATAACATTTTTTATGCTTGCATTAAAATTTTTCAAACATAAAAAATTACACTGCGTTCATTAACAGATTATTAATTTTGTATACGTATTTCCATCACCTTTCAAAAATAATTTTTAGTTTTCGGATACGTTCAGAAATATCACATTTCAATGGATTTTATTGCAAAGCGGAAATCCTTTGACCTTCTGACAGAATGTGCTCGATAGATTATGATGTTTAGTTAGATTTGGGAGGCGGGTATGGGTTCCACCGCCCGGGAACCATTTATTGGATAACCAACACCTCTCGATAGGTCACCCCAAGTGGTTCGCTACGACTTTTGACTTCCCTACCCTTTGACTTCTCCAACCGAACTCTCTTGAAACATCGCCTTGCACCGCAGTGGGAGGGATGGATTCATGCATCCGTCACTCCTGGACACACTGACCCCAGATTCCTACCCAACCTTAATACCCTTTTCTTCCCAGAACTTCCTCTCCTTCCTTTCCTAAAAAGACCTCAACGCAGCATCTCCAAAGATGACATAGGCCCTGAGGACCTCCTGTGTGGAGCTCTTGTGACGTATTCACATAAAAATAAAAATAAATCCAAATCCAAAGATCCCGTTGTTTGAAATGGCTTTGGCTATGTGTAGACCAAACCAAATAGCTTCTATCTTCCATGTTCCCATCTCTTTATTTCCTATACTCCCTTCAACCCAAACATTCCTAAAATTGGAGATGCAATAGTCCCACTGGATCCAGGCAGTTAAATTTTATTTATTGTTTACCCTAGTGGGGTAAACACTAAATAATAAAAAATTATAATGCTAAATCCACTACACCACGGTGCAGTCCACTTTTATCAAACACACCAGATGAAATCGCCCATTAGCAAATTAATTGAAAGAGTGCTTTATGTCTTTTCAATAACAATTACAGACTTCAATAAATGTATTGCTTTATCGTGAACATGGTGGTACTATCTAATCTGAAAATAAAAATTCATTTATTTCACATAAAAAGCTGTTTTTATATTGTATTTATGAGATCGAGTCATTTCAATATATCAGAATAATATTAAAATCCCAAATTTTAATACCAAGCATATTCAAAATATCTTTCTTTATCTAGGTATAACTTATTTCAAATCCAAAAATTATCGAAAATAATCATGAATACCAGTTTAAATTTCAAAATTACCTGAAACTGTTATTAGAGCTCATATCTATTATTATTATTTCTTTTAAATCTTGAAATCTGTTATTGATAAATTTTGAGTTTTTCTTACTTATCTTTTTGTTATTATGTGCTATATTTTATTATTTACTTACTTACATTATTTGGGAAGTATGTTTACGAGAGATGGGAAGGCTGATAGAGATATTGAAAGGAGGGTGAATGCAGGTAACTCTATTAATGGAAGACTGAACGCCGTTGGCACCAACAACAAACTGTCCAAAGAAGCGAAGCTAGCCGTCCATAATGGAGTGCTCGCACCTACTCTGATGTATGGCAGTGAGGCATGGAACTGGCAGAGGAAGGATGAAAGTAGACTGAATGCTGTAGAAATGAGATCCCTGAGGCGAATATGTGGTAAAACCATGTACGATCGTGAGAGAAACGTGGAGATCCGCAAAGAATGCAAGGTTGATGTAAACGTGATGTGTAAGATTAAGAAAGGGACTCTCCGATGGTTTGGGCATGTAGAGTGGATGAACGAGGAAAGGAGTGTAAGGAGAATGTATTACGCAAATGTGAACGGTAGAAGAAGTCGGGGACGCCCGAGGAAGACATGGCACGACCAAGTGAATCAGATACTTGAGTCGGGCCATGTGAGCAGTCGGAATAATAGAAGAGCATGTATGAGACGATGTATGAATGTGAACGAGGCAAGGAGTGTGTGCCAAGATCGAGTTGTGTGGCGGTTCGTCCTCTCTGCCTACCCCTGCGGGGAAACGACGTGATGGTTAGTTAGTTACTTACTTACTTTCATATAATTAAGCATGAATTCATTCACCAAACACAAGAACCTTGTCTCTTTATATTGAGGAAGGGCTATTTTTATATTCCGTTATACCTAACACTGTATAACAAATAAAAAATGTTAACTTATTGTAAAAAACATACAAATATTAAATTTAAAAAATTACTATTTTAGAGGGTGACCCGACAATTCGTCCGGCGACAATTCATCCGGCGACAGTTCATCCGGCGACAGTTCATCCGGCGACAGTTCATCCTGCCGACAGTTCATCCGGCCGACAATTCATCCGGCCTGATCATTTAGAAGATTTTTTCTTCAAGTAAGTATGCAAAGAGGATATACGGCCGTACAACCAAAATCGATATACTTATATCTGAAGGCATCTTGTGTGGAAATCCGCTGTAAAAATATTTTTACTAACAATAATTTTGACTCTCCAAAGAAGCATTCGTGAATAACAAAATACGACATACTTATACATGCAGTCGGCTTAGCAAAAAACCGTAAAGATTCCTACTTGCATATAATATAACTTTCTTACCATATTTTTAGGGTGAATTGACTAATTTGTTAGGTTTGGTTAGATTAGGTTAGGTTACGTTAGGTTACAGCGGATTTCCACTCAAGATTCCTTCAGATATAAGTATATCGATTTTGGCTGTACGGCCGTATATCCTCTTTGCATACTTACTTGAAGAAAAAATCTTCTAAATGATCAGGCCTGATGAATTGTCGCCAGATGAATTGTCGGCCGGATGAACTGTCGGCAGGATGAACTGTCGGCAGTATGAACTGTCGGCCAGATGAACTGTCGCCGGATGAACTGGCGTCGGATGAATTGTCGCAGGATGAACTGTCATGGAACCATTTTAGAGATACCCTGGTTCTCATAATTTTATTCAATTTCTTAGTAAGGAGTAGACTTGAAAGAAATTGGTAGAACTTTGACATATCATATCTCAGAACAAGGTAAAGTGAAGTCAAGTGAAGTAAAACCCTGTCCAACTGAATTGACGAATGTATGATGTGCGAAGTGTGTTTAAAATTAACATTCTTAAGCTCCATCTTAAGATCAGGGGTCTTATAAACATTGCAATTGTTGAAACCAATAATACATTACGTTTTAAAAAGAATTCTAAGACGAAAATTGCAACTTGACGATTTTTCCGAGAGGTTCTTTTATGTTTCTGTAGATAACTCTTATCTAATAAAGAATTTCCTACAGATTGAGTATGCAACTGACGCCGATGATTAGTTATTCAAACGTCGTATTTGATCATTCGTCGATTCGTTTTATATTATAATTTTTCAATTTATTGTACAAATTCTTCATTTCGATTTTTTATGCTACTAAAAATGTCAGATTTATTTCTGTCAAGTCCAGACAGGCTTTGCTGGGTTTCTAATTTTCTTCTGCTCTATGAGACCGAATCGAATAACATTTTGAAATTGTTCTAAAAATAGGAGAAAAGATAATTTAGTCAGTTAATGAGAATTTTTAAAATATGACGAAACACTTAATTTGTTCAATCAACTTTGTATACCAATCGTAGTCTTCTAGTTGTCTCTGTCTATTAAGCTGGGATCCCATCGGATCTATTCTATAATATACATCAGGGGTCTCCAAACTACGGCCCGCGGGCCAAATCCGGCCCGCCAGTGTCATTAATCCAGCCCGCGACAGCTAATGGCTATTTTTGTTGTGATACGAGTAAGTTATAATAAAAATCACAGTTTTCTCACACAAGTAAGTAGTAGAAAACAGCCCACTAGCAAATTTATACAAATTATCAAATTGTGTAAGTGGAAGACTCTTATAAAATTCCAACAAAGATGAGTTTTGATATTTGTTCTTAATTATATCACTGCACCGAAAATTAATAATTTCCATTCGAAGTTCCTGGTCTAGGGTTTCAATGTCGGTATCAAAATGATATTGAAGAGTCTAAAACTTCATTCGCAATGATGTCAAAGTCTGAGAAACGAATATCAAAATGTATCTTCAAAGAACACAATAGTAATTGAATTAGCGAATTTAGCAAGCGTATGCTCACTCTGGGCGCGCAATCAGCGACTAGTCTAGAAATTATAGATAATGGTTGGAAAATTAAAACGGTTTTGGCCCTTGGAACTGAATGGAGTAATCAGTATGGCCTTAAGACTGGAAAGCTTGAAGATCCATGATCTACATCATAGAACGATTTTTTTTTTTTTTTTAATTTTTAATTTTTTTTTATTTTATACACTTTACAAATACAAGACAAATAGTCCCGATAAACTACTTTTAAGCAGTTTGTCTAACGGGTTCTTTACGTTAAAGATCTTATTATAGTGATTTAATAGTTACATTTTTACAATTATATAAAATAAAATGTAATTTTTCACAGAAATATAGATAAAAATAAATTTTTGAAAACATAAATAACATTTTTAAAGTCTTTAGAATAATGTGTCATTGTAAGCTAATACAAATTAATTCTTTCCGTGAGCCAAGTCTTCAGTAAATTCATCAATTGTTTGTTTTGGGCACAGTCTTTAATTTAATTTCAGCAGGTAACATATTTAAACAACTGGGAATCATGTAATTTAACGTTCTCTGTCCATATTTATTTGTATGCTTAGGTACAATTAGCCCTTCATTAAAGTTAAAACAAGTATTATGGTTGTGTTTTAGCCTGTTTATATATAAAGGATTATTTATGTGCTGAAATATAATTTTGTATCACAGAATTGCTCTCACTGAAAGAACTTTGAGACTCTGATAAAAGTATGGAATATTATGCCTTTATTTGTATAAGTTTTTTTCAGCTAATAATTTAACCAATGAATTTGTCTGTCCGTTTGAAAGGGGACAGGAATCGTTACGCATTCACACTTGCTCTATTCCATGCTCTTCTGACCTCTCAGCCGGACTCTCTCGACCCTTTCGACCCACCGCCTTGCACCGCAATGGGAGGGATGGATTCTCACGTTTGTCACTCCTAAACATATTAACCCCAGATTCCTACGCATCCCCTATACCTGTTTCCATCCCAGACCCTCCATACATCATCCCTAAAGACGACTTTGGCCCAGAGGGCATTTTTTTCCTCTGCCCTCCTATGTAGAGATAATGTAAAAAAAAGTTGCAAGAAAAAACTCAATAAACTAAAGTTGTCTGTCGCTGATTTTTCAAACAGTTAGTTGGTAGTTGTCTGACAGTTTCGCAAGGACATCACTAATTGTCTGCAATAAAGTGCAGTGTTCTGGAGCGTGTAGGGTTGAGAGTGCAGTTGACTGTATGGGAGTTGAAGTGAAATGCACTAATTGTAACTAATGTTATTGTGTCAAGTGCTTTGTTTCAACAGCTTATGGCGAATGGGGAACATCTAATTGGATTATAATATGAATTTTATAATTGAGACCTTGGCCGGAATAATGTTGTATTTAACAATATTTTTGTTCTGAAAAAAATTGAAAAAACGCAACCAGTTGTGTTTCATAACATTTTATATTTAAAATACATAAAACATACAATTCTTAAGAGTTTTAATTAAAAAATCGTCTAGAAAGGCACGTAAATTAGAGTTAATTACTAGAATTTGTAGGGTGCTTCGTGACAATATTATAGTTAATAAAGCCTACAATTATCCTACTCCTGATACTATGCATTCGTCTCGTTCTCTCGAAGTTCAGTTTTCTGAAGGTTTAACTTCTACCGCGTGTGAACTGCAAACATGTTTTTAACTTCTTTACGCACGCTTGACTTGGGTAGTAAGCTGGTGAATGCGTGACGAGAGCGTTATGAAAAGTGTGATCAGGCGAAACGAACGGAAGTTGAGAGGGAGATATAAGTAAGTGAAGATAGAAAGAGAGAGAGTTACGTTTCGTATATTACTGTAGGGGCAAGGAATCATTTATTGAATAATCATGCCATAGGTCACCCCAAGGTCATAGGTCACCCCAAGGTCATAGGTCACCCCAGGGTCATAGGTCACCCCACGGTCGTAGGTCACCCCACGGTCATAGGTCACCCCATGGTTTTACGTCACCCCAATGTCATGTCACTCCAATGTCATGTGTCACCCCAATGTCATATGTTACCCCTTGGTCATAGGTCACCTCGTTCGCTACGTTTGGTAACTTAGCAGGGATACCTGGGTTCACGGGGCGAGGTTTTCTTTCAGGTTCGAGGGCGCACATTTTCTTTCTCTCTTCAGTGTACTTTTACTTCAGTCGTGTGGTCACTCGTTTTTTTTAATTATATTTCTTCCTTCTTTAGCCAACGCAACGTGTTGAATAGCGTTGCAGTGTTTATCATCAAGGCCGAGACAGATGTGTAGAATGAGGTAAAGCGTGTGTGCTTATTCTCAAGAAAGTTCTTCAGTTCTTTGCAGGGCCGGATCTACGAAATCTGGCGCCCTGTGCAGTAGGTACCGATGGCGCATCCCCCCCCCCCCCTACATTTTTATTTTGATTAAAAATTCGTTCACCCCAATTTTTTCATTTTTTTATTTAATTTTTTTTTCTTACACTAATTTATCAAATATCAAGACATTTTTTTTTTTTTTTTTTTTTTACATTAACTCCACACAGGAGGCCCTGAGGAAAATAATTTCCCTCAGGGCCTATGTCATCTTTGAGGATGCTGTGTGGAGGGTCTTTTTGAGGAAAGGAAGGAGTTAACATGGGTCTTGAAGAGACTCATGTTGTAGGAGGGAGGAAACACAGAGGCCGGTAAATCGTTCCACAGCCGAGCTGTTGAACTCAAGAACGAATCGTAAAAACGACCCGTTCTCATGTGACTAATATCAACTGTGTACAAATGTTGGGCGCGTGTTTGGCGTGTTTCCCGACTATGCACCGGTGCCGAGGGGATCAATGACGCTAGTTCCTCGGAGCATCTTCCATTGTAATACCGGTAGAACAAGGACAGCATTCCCACCTGACGCCTATGCTCTAAAGATTGCAATCCGTCTGTTAAGATGGGAGAATCTATCAAACGGACCGCCCGTTTCTGTACAGAGTCAAGGGTTTTTTTTAGGTATTTTGGAGCTCCAGACCAGAGGTGGCTGCCAAATTCAACCGTGGGGCACACTTGCGATTTGTACAGGGTTAACAGTTGAGTACTATTAAAGTATCTGCGGGCCCTGTACAGTACGCCCAGTTTCTGAGAGGCTAGCTTAACTCTGGTTTCGATGGAGCCCCCATACCTGAGCTGGTCACTAAGAGTTACACCAAGCATATCAATGGAGGTCCTGTTCGGGAGAATGCTTCCGTTGAAGGAGACTAGATTATCATTTCGATCCCTTTTAGACGTTATCAGACATGATTGGGTCTTTGAAACATATAAAGGGTGTAACTTTTCCAAGTGACCTGGCGGTAGCTCTCACACTCGTTTTTTTAAAGAGAGAATCGCCAGGAGCCCTATACTCTCTGAATTTATTGGGTAAACATAAAATTATGGTGCTATTTTAATTATTTTAGGAAAACTCTTTTTGCGAGTTATGCTTTAAACAACGAATTGTTTGTTTGTGCCCGTACCATGATTTAAAATATAGGTTACGAGACAATGCGGGTAGTTTCGCTGAACTGGGTCAATTAGATATTCTTGAGATTTACTGCGTTTATGTATATGCCCAACGCGAATATTAATCGACCACCACAACACGGGCATGTACCTAGCATGGTGGTCGAAAAATCCCCAATGTATGTAATGAAAAATCTAATGAATAAAGAAAACTTAAAAAAAAAAAAAAAAATAGAAAAGGCAAATACAAATCGTTCTCATGGCAACGTACAACACAAGAATAGCATCTACAGCTTCTGACTAGCTCTAAAATCTAATAAGAATATAACCTCAAATTTGTACCTTGCATTTCCCCTGTGTTGAGCGAACAAACACCAAATTGAGCAAACAAACACCATTCAAACACTAAACATTGACGTATGGTATCAACGGCTTACGGAAGACGCTTACACTGACACCGTAAAATAACAAATCCAACAAATCTAATACATATTAATTATACATTTAACGAACTTCAAATAATATGTC
This sequence comes from Limnephilus lunatus, assembly GCA_917563855.2. Lineage (NCBI taxonomy): Eukaryota > Metazoa > Arthropoda > Insecta > Trichoptera > Limnephilidae > Limnephilus > Limnephilus lunatus. The sequence continues at coordinate 42,539,063 of OU830603.1, read as the reverse complement.
AAATCAATGAAGAAACTGTCAACAGTGTCAACACGTTGCAACCTGCAAATCCTGCAAACCGTGCGATGCTTTTGATAATGGAATTTACTGAAGATTTCATAAGAAAATGGTCTTTAACTACCTTCTCCTAGAGACTTAAATCGTACAAAATAAAACAATAGCGAGCGTATGGACGACACAATAACAAAAATTGTCAGCATTTTGATAGGCGCAAGTCGGTTTGTTTGATTCACAGGAACAAAAAAACTGCGCTGTGATTGGTTATTGAATTTGGATCGCACCCATTCGTCGTAAAAGATTTATGGAAAAATAGATCGTACGTTTAAACTAAATATATGGAATTTGTAAAAAAAAATCTGTAACTGACTATAAATTCGTAAGCCGTTGATTTCAACTTGATGCGTGCGCCTTCTGTTTCTTTGGAAAATGTTGCTAGAGCGTAATAATTATTTCGTACTATGGGTAATTTTTAAACGATTCAGGGAATATTATTTTCTCTTTTTAATACCTGAATTACTTCAATTTATCAATATCCATGTTCCAAAAAAATCATGCCGACATTTATTACCCTTTTACTTCAATAACACTAGCTTATCAAAATTCTCCGATTCCGAGACTTCACAGTCTCGGAAATAAATATTCTGATCTGGGCGATATATTTCATCTCAAAACTAATCAGTATAAATGTTGTGTATTTTATCACTTTTATTCTTTAAGACACAAGTAGACCATAGCATGGAAGTTATTTGGTAGGTACATACTCGTACTACCAAATAACTTCTATGCTGCTACTATGCTGCTACTATTTTGTTATGTAGAATCTTTTAAATTCAATTGTGAGGATTATTAGTTTCTGTTTACATTTTTATCTATGTATTTTGTTTTGTGTTTTGTTTCAACGTTCTTTGTCATTATCTTTATATTTTTCTTTATTGTTTAAATTTTTAAGTTTTTACTTTGATACAAATATTTTGTAAAAAAATTATAATAAAAGCCCACTAGGGCGTGTAATAAATAAATAAATACAATATTTATTTTCTCACGGCGCCTCTTCGGAGTTGGCGCCAGGTTTTTTGCACGTCTTTGAACGTATGGCAGATCCGGCGCTGGTTCTTTGATAAGTGGCCACTACTAACTTCAAAAGACACGCGTGAATTATTCACGTCCATTTGTGTGAGAAAACAATTTGTTACTTTTCTCTTCAAGTCTCCTGGGAAACAAGTCGTGTAGGGCTGTTTCACGGTGAATAAATACTATTTAGCTTAGGGTAACACGCAGAGGAGTCCGTAGAGTGGAAACATGTCCGAACTTCAATTATTATTGATGTTACCTAGATATTGTATCGGGCGGCAAGAGCTTAGTTATACCGAAAAGGCACAGTTTTGAAGATAAAACTTCTTTAGCACCGTTGTGTTTGAAACTCGATTAAACGAAAACTAGCGACAATAAAAAGAGACAAAAACATACATTTGTAGAATTTAGCCTGTGAGAGAATGAGATAACAATAAAATGCTAGCAGTTAAACACGCACACCTCAGGTTTTTGCTGCTAAGCACTGCGGGCGGTTTTTGCTTCGGCTTCGCCCAGTTTGAGTTTTGCAGACCATTTTATAAATCCGATAGGAACTGGTTCCAAAAATAGCCAATTCCTCGGATCTACTGGGATCCAGTGACGGCTAGTCACTGGGACCAAGAAACAGTGACATGCAATGCAATTGATACTATTATTCAAAACTCTTAGTATTACCGTCAATCTTTCCATATCTGGAGAGATACTCAAATTCTATAAATCCGTAATACCTAAGGGGGCACGTCCTCATGCGACTTGCTAATGTAAGTGGTGCCATCCTTTGACGAATTCTTGAATTCGAAACCGAATAACAAAATTATTTTTTAGCGTATTAATAATATAAATAGCAGCACTCCCGTTTGTATCTATTTGTAAATTGAGTGTGTATGACAGACGCAAGGCTGAAAATACTGATTGAAATTAAAAAAAATATATATATATACATATTTATGTAAAATCAATATCCAATTTTCAAACCACTCCATAATTAACAGGCAAAAGAAAACGACATCTAGCGACTCTCAAGAAGAAACCACAAATACTAATAAGATGACCAAATTTATAGGAAAAGGTGCAACGACAAAAATGTGGAAATAAATCCTTCACATTCATAAAAAAAGTCTTTCGTTGTTTCCCCACTCTTGTCTACTTTAGTTTTCTGAAAGGTTCACTTCTACCGGCTGTGAATTGCACAATCTGTTTTTTTTTTCATTAACTCTACACAGGAGGTCCTGAGGAAAAATTCCATCAGGTCCTATATCATCCTTGGGGATGCTGTGTGGAGGATCTTTTTAGAAAACAAAGAAAGGAAGTTCTGGGAAGGAAAACGGTATGAGAAATGGGAAGGAATCTGGGGGTCACTGTGTTCAGGAATGACGGACGTATGAATCTATCCCTCCCACTACAGTGCAAGGTGATGTTCCGAGAGAGTACGGTAGGAGAAGTAAAGGGAGCTCCCTCAATCCAGCATGCCTTGCAGCTGGTGCGCAGACTCATCCGTCGCCAAGACCCGGACAAACCTCACCCCATGAAGCCGGGCACCCCTGCTAAGTTATCTATGGCAGAGGTGTTGGTTATCCAATAATTCGTTCTTTGTTCAGATTATTAGCGTAATCTTCTTCTTCGATGATATATTACATCAACAGGAATGACTTTTAAGCATTTTTTTATATGAATACCGCACAAGAGTCTTAACTGCTCCCGTCTGAAGCTGGAGAGACTATGGCATCCCCATTTGCGGTATTTTGTGAGGCTGAAGGTTGTGGGGAGGGGAAGGAGATAGGGAAGAGGAAGGTGGGGAAGTACCTGGCTATTCGGATCTGGTCACCGTTTCAATTCTGAATGGTGGTCTTACACCAGGGCGATACTGAGAGTATCTTCCACTCTGGAACGTGCCGCAAATATACTATATATTATTTTAAATGAATAAATTGTGAAATAACACAAATTAATTAAATAAAATTTATTTTCCACGCCGGGATTCGATCCCGCGACCTTCGGTGTGCGAGTCAAGAGCCTTACCGCTGGACTACGCCGGCCGTCAAGCTAAGTTCTATTCAAAATAAGTTTTATAATCGAGTTATCGCTGCTTATCTACTAAGAAATAGCATAAAGTGGTGATAGTAAATTACTTACAACCAGTGCTTATAGTAAAGTTAGTGCCTCCTTTATTGGGATGGTAGACACGCCGAATTACACCGAACAGGTAATCCTCAGAAGTAATTTTTTTTTTAATATTTAGTTATTTACAATGTGGAGGACTGTTGAAGATAAAGGGTTTCTGACTGTATGTACGAGGATATGTTCGTCTGAAAAGATATATTTTAAGTTTAGCTCTAAATTCTATCGACTCTGGGAACATCCTTAAATCATAAGCAAGACACTCCGGAAGCCTCACTACATATCTAGCCATCTAGCACAATTGAGTACCTATGCCATAGTCCGACTGGTTCCGAACGGCCGAGAGACTATTATGCGGTATTCACAAATAAAAACAATGTTTTGGCCAAATGCTGAATTTAATAAAAAAAATCCTGATGTTTATTTTTTTGAACACTGACTTAAGTCCAATTACTTGTATCTGTCAGAGCTGACGGCTCTCCCGGACAATCTGTCAACTTGTTCGCAATTATCTCTAAAGTACTGCCGGCCCGTGCCTAGAATTCACTAACTTCTAAAGCAATGTTAAATGTTCTGAGAAATCTTATAAAGAAAACGAAAATCAGTCAGCCTTCAAAAATGATCCTGAAAATTGATGGTATTGGTGTATTTGAGATATATAATAAACTAGTGAGTTCCCGGCATGTGTTGCAATGCCACTTAATAAATAAATTGTATCTTCCTGCGTGTCCTTTCCCATTCGTCCCGTTCCCCTACCGCCTCCCCTTACCCACTCCCTCTCCAGCTTCCCCGTCCCGCGAATCCCCTCCCGAGTTTCCCTCCCCTCCCCCGCATTCCATTCAGTCCCGGTACATTCAGTTTTCCAACAGTACCGCGTGCCACCTATTGCAATTTTTTCTACAAATTTCATAATGTCAGAGCTCACATGTATATATTGAAACCTTCGCGGGCGTGCTTACATCAAATCCTCAAAGTGTCATAGCAATCGGATGAATGGTTAGCAACATGGGCGTTAGCACGGTGGAGCAAGATGGAGCGTTTGCCCTACGATTGTCGACCGAGTCGCGTTTTCAAATTTAAAACACTTATAGGATGGGTTTTCCTTCTTCCGTTCATATTATTTGTATTCGTAGAGCCTAAAGCATGAATATGTTGTAGAAGCCTACATTTCTGGTATATATTCTAGATTTTTATTTTTTGCGCCAACAAATATCAAAACCTGGCTACATGTACATTCCTCCCTCCTACAACATGGGTCTTGAAGAGACTCCTTCCTCTCTTCAAAAATACCCCCCGCCTAGCATCCCTAAAGATTACATAGGCTCTGAGGGAAATTATTTTCCTGTGTGGAATTAATGTAAAAAATAAGTGAGTGCCAAGACCGAGTTATTTCGCGATTCAACCCCAATAAGAGAATAGTGAAAATTAATCAATAATTTTTTTTTTTTAAATATTATTAGTTTAATTTATTCTGACATTTTACCATGGAATTTGTATTAATATTTTACGTTTCTTTGTTTTGAAATATGAACAGTGAATTTTGTCAACACCAACCAGTTATTAATATTTTAAGTTTCTTTGTTCTGAAATATGAACAATGAATTTGGTCAACACCAACCAGTTATTATAAGTTTCTTTGTTCTGTAACATGAATATTGAAGTTGGTCAACACCAACCAGTTATTAATATTTTAAGTTTCTTTGTTCTGAAATATGAACAGTGAATTTTTTCAACACCAACCAGTTATTAATATTTTAAGTTTCTTTGTTCTGAACAGTGAATTTTGTCAACACCAACCAGTTATTAATATTTTAAGTTTCTTCATTCTGAAATATGAACTTTGAATTTGGTCAACACCAACCAGTTATAATTTTTTAATATTAACTTTGTTCTGAAATACAAACAGCTCCCTTTGAGGTGATTTTTCACAAAAACGGCGCTCTATAAATTATCCGATTATTATGATTAGTTAGGGGGTTAGATTTACATCGACAATTTAATATTCACGTTGTCTTGCCGAATTAATATTCATGACAGAGCTGTAAGCTGTAATTGGGGTTGTATATTGTATTATTTCGTAAGAAGATCAATCCTTAATAGATTACCTAAGTGTGAAGTGTTTATATGAAGATAAACCAATTAGAGCTAAGCGTACTTAGCCTCACTAATTTAGTGGCAGTTTACAACGTGTTACATATACATAAATCCCTTCTTTCTTAACACGCCTCACAAGTTACCCAACCGGTTGGCGATACATTTCCCCATCTCTATATCACGATTTTTTTCTTCTTTTAAAAAAAATTGTACTTGAATTATTAAATTTTATTGCAATATAGCCTTTTAATATTTATCATGTTTAATTTGTAGAACACCGTTTTTATTTATTTTATGTAGGTATTCAATAATATTATGATTTAATTTATGAAAACAGTTTATTTACATACAAAAAAGTTCTGCTATGTAATTATTATTACGCGTGACAGTTGTTTCACCTTCTGGAGGCATTATCAAACTGTGGTTAGCCATTTCGGACGGTATGTTAATTAAATAGGTAGGTAGGTACTTGAAAAACTTACAGCTTTTATTTTTATTGCCTATGTTCTTATTGATTTTAGAGTAAAATATCAGAAATGGGGTATTTCCACAAACGAGGGATTCTGTTGAAAATGTACGGAATATTTAAAGATCATTTTTCTGATTTTAATCATCCTACTGAAAATGTTTGTATTTTATGTTTTCATTCAATATTACTGATTTTAAAAACACTCTAAAACTGAAAAAAAAACAAATCGGCCCGTTTTTTGCAAATGGGTTTGTGACGTCACAAGCGTAGTTCAGCTGATCCAGCATAAATAATCACTGTCAGGGAGCGTCCGCACTCATGACGTCACGCGATAGCTACGCCTCAAGATATCGTTTTTGCGATAATTCAAAAATGGTAAACCTTAAATCGCTGTAGAAAAGTTATTCGTCCAAATAAAATTAAAATAAAAATGCCATAATCATCGTAAATTTTCATCATTTTTTTAAGCACTAAAAAAACGTGGAAATACCCCATTAAGAAAGATTAAGAAAGAAACTCTCCAATGGTTTGGGCATGTAAAGCGAATGAACGAGAAAAGGAATGTAAGGAGAATATATGACGCAAATGTGAATGGTAAAAGAAGTCGGGGACGCCCGAGAAAGCCACGGCACGACCAAGTGAATCAGATACTTGAGTCGGGCCATGTCAAAATTCAGAATAATAGAAGAGCATGTATGAATGTGAACGAGGCAGGGAGTGTGTGCCAAGACCGAGTTCCTCTTTTCCTACCCCTGCGGAGAAACGGCGTGATGGTTAGTTAGTTAGTTATATCGTAGATTATTAATGGTTATTATTACCCTTTAAGTTTTCCCAATTACTGCATTGCTTAAATTTGACTAAAAGCCGTTAAGTTAGGTTAGGTTAGGTCTTCGCTTCAACGAAATGGCATTTCCGCGGCTACTTATTAACTCTACTAAACCAACGAGTTCGGACTTGTTTAATGGTTGATCCAGTGAGCATGGCGGGGGGCGCTGCTCGCCTAAAATAGTAGGACATAATGAATTGACTCTATATATTTTTTTAATATCAGCTTCACACACACACACACAGGAGACCCTGAGGAAAACAATTTCCCTAGGGAGGCTATGTCATCTTTGGGGGTGCTAGTTGGAGGGTATTTTTAGGGAAAGGAAGGAGAGGATGTTCTGGGAAGGAAAAAGATATGAGGGGTGGATAAGAATCTGGGAGTCAGTGTGTCCAGGAGTGACGGACGTTGGAATCCATCCCTCTCACTGCGGTGCAAGGCAATGGATCGAGAGAGTCCGGTTGGAGAGATCTAGGTACGGTGTCCCTCAACCAGTCTCTCCAGATCTGGCATTCGCCGTCAAGAAATAGAATAACACTTAAAGTTCCTGTAAGAACTAGCACTGACGAAATCTTCAACAATCTTAACATCATGTCAATTAAATAACTGTATTCTAAAACTATACTCATTTACATTCATAAGTACAAAACCCAAGAAATGACAACTTACACGTACAGTAGAAACACTAGATCTCATGGTCAAAAATATATCCAACAAGTAACTACTAACACAACCTATGGCCAAAAAACCTCCTTGTATTATGGTATTAAACTTTACAATAAAATACCACTCTCACTTAAAAACCTCAACAGTATAACATTTAAATCTGAAATAAAAAGCTGGATACTAAATATAGGGAGAACAGAAATAGAAAATATACTGATATCAAATACAGACGAAAACCGAATCTATTGAACTGAATTATAGAAAAAACACTATTTTATTTAATTTAGAATTATTTAAAAAAATACTACATGATACCTATATGTTTATAACTAATTCATGTTAATTTCTTATAATTAAATTATAATATGTAAATGAAATCCTCAGCACGGGAAATCCCAGTGAGGATATCATTATCTCTAGATGTTTGTAAAGAAAGGAAGACAATAAATCATGTTATTATTATTATTATTAATCTTTGAACACTGACACCCCTGCCAAATCACCGAACGTGGTGAACCACTTAGGGTGACTTATGGCAGAGGTATTGGTTATCAAATAAACAGTTCTCGGGGCGGCAGTACCCACCAAATTGTAAAATACTAAACCACCGACTAAACTACTCTACTAAATTTATTGTGTTCGAACACGTTTAGTTACTAAATCTGTCTGGTCTGAAGGAGCCTTTACGCTAATTAACAAGTAGTGAGTGCCTTTTAGTGGCAAAGGTCGCCCGTGACAAATGTGATTTATACTCCTACAGCACCTTAATATAATCTGGGTTCCATTGTACCTAAGATAAGCTTCTATTCAGGTCACAGCCATTTGTAAGCAGCGCCTAACCCGCCACTGCCCACTGAACAGTATAACCGAGATATGTGGGTTATGGGCATTTCCGTGAGCCCGTTTCTTTCTTTCTTTTTTTTACATTTTTTTTAACTTGTACAAAAGTATGTATATTTGGGGATAACTGTAGATACGCACATGAAATGGGATACTCACATAAGCAACATTTGCAAACGCCTGCGAGCTATTGCTGGGCGAATTTACAAAATTAAATGTTTTATGCCCATAAGTACGTTAAAAATATTTTTTTTGTCTTTAGCGGAATCTACTATCAGATACGGAATAATGTCTTGGGGAAACTCGTGCAAGACAAATATAGGCTACACTCAAACAATTCAAAACTCTCAGACTAAGCTCTTGGTAAGTAAAAGTATTTATGTACAAAGAAGAGACATAAAATTATTATATGGATGAAGTATGAATCAGTTAATATATTACCAGTTCGAGGAATATTATGGTTAAAAATTGTATGCCAAAACCTATTGTCGGATTCAATATACAAAGAAAAAGTTGATCATGCACATGTCACAAGATTTGGTAAAAATGATAGTACGAGAGCCCACGACCAAAATCATGTCTCATAGCAATACGGCAAAAACCCTATAAAATCGTTAGATTGTATGATTCTGAACCCGACTAGGTGTGTAGTAACGGTCGAAAGTGTAGCAACTGCGTGGGAGGCCATTTCTGCTGTGTCAAAAAAAAAGACAGTCGGTATTATAGCAATACGTCTGATAGTGAAAATGTACATAGATTTTATAATTGTTTTACGAAAAAGTTTGTTTTCAGACATTTTGCGCATAGCATATAGCCTGAGCGCATTTTTGAAAATGTCAACAAATTTAGCCGACCTGTATCATAGCAATACGGATAATTTTTTTTTCAACTTTTCGTATTGCTGCCATGATTACCAAAAACCTGTTTTCAGACACTTTAAGTGTAGCATATACTCCCAAAAACGAAAATAAAATTAATAATAATTAATTTATTAATAATAAATAATAAAATTAATAAGATTGTACAACGAAAAAAAAATTAATAACGTCGATTTAGCTCGACTCAACATTTTTTCGAAGACATATAAAATTAAAAACGACGAGGCTTCGACAACTCTGAATCTCCAGTTATCCAATTACGACGCCTGCAATCTGCCACCATGCAAAACGGAATTGGAGAAACATTTATTACGAACAAAATATATTGCACAAGTCTGGAGCAACGCTCATACCAAAACGCAAACCGAACTGAACCCTGCAGATTGCGGATGGTATGAAGACGAGGGACGATTTCAGTTTTCGTGGTTCTCTGGCAACCAACTACCTGAGTTGAGCAACGTTATTTTGGACGACAAATCATCATCCACAACAGGTACAGTTTACATGGCTTTTGCTGTTAATTTCATAAATAAGTTCGTGATTTTCACTAACGATGTTTATTTTACAGAAGAGGACGTTGAAGATCTCCCGAGCGACGTCGAGAGTGATTTCGAAGACGACGATTCCGAATCCGACAGCGATTGAATACGAGAATATTTTGTAACTTTGAATAAACCGTTTTTTTTCAACTTCATCCCAGTTTCCTTTTGTGCGATTTATTTCAGTCCTTCAACTTCAATGTTACGGTTTCGGGTAAATTCTTTGTTAATTATCATCTAATAAATTCAGGGTCGCAACGTATTCATTGGTTTGTAACAGAAAATTCAAGATGCCTCAATACGATTTTTAAATGATATCTGAGTATCGAAAAATTGTCTGATAGAGAAGGTGCTACACTTAATTTGTCTGATATAAATTTTTTGCACATGTGGACAACTTATTTTATCATGTCCAACAATTTTCAGACATATTGCTATGATACCGATCGGTAAAATTTGTTAACATTTTCAAAACGGTCTCAAAATTTAATGCGTTCACATTTCCGTCTGAAAATTATTTTGTTCGCATCAAATAACCAAAATTTACTAATAAAAAAGATTTTCAGACGTATTGCTATGAGACTTTTTTTTTGTCTCATTTTTAATTTTTTTAAGTGATTTTACGGGTTTGCGCTACACCACTAACGTCTGAAAAATATGTTTCCGGTATCTCAGAACTATCATTCAACTACAGTCTACAAATCAGACATATTGCTATGATGCAGTTCGGTAAAATTCTTGACAATTTTGAAAATTCGGTCAGATCAAACGCTACGCGGAAAATGTCTGATATTGGTATTTTCGAGTTCAGGACAATCGTATCTATCGATTTGATGCGGTTTTGGCCGTATTGCTATGAGACAAAAATTTTGGTCGTGGGCTCTCGTACTATGAGGGTTTATCTGTTCCGAAAATTATAAATAAATACGGGCAACGGACTCTCACTTATCTTGTCCCTACCATGTTTAATAAGATGCCAATGAACATAAAAATATTATCAAATTGCACCACCGATCTCAAAAAAAATGGCTAATGGATCAAAACTTTTTTATATTGATATTGTTTGTAATCTTATGTATAATTATGACTATGAGTAATTTGCCTGTGTTATATCTATCTGTCTGTCTGTATATTTTATGTCTTTGTATTTTAGCTACTTAAAAGTTTTTCTTATGTATCTTATATGTATATTGTGGTTTCTTGTTATATTATTTGTGATTTAGTGTTATATTAATATTGTTAAATTGACCTGCCGACAAACTGCTTTGGTGGTTTAGCGGGTGCTTAAAATGAAGAATAAAAATAAAAATAATTTTAAAAAAACATTACCTCCACACTAAGGAAAATATATCCCTCGGAACCTTATGTCTTCTTAGGGGAAACTGCGTGAAGGGTCCTTTTAAGGAAAGTAAGGAAGGGAAGTTCTGAGAAGGATAAAGGTATAAAGGGTGTTCGCACATTATATATTGGGATTGAAATTGGTTAGGTATGCATTCGCAGACTTGGTGGGTAGCAAATGTCAAAATCCTGAAATTATCCCACCTACCTAATCTTCATAAATGTCACCATGAAAAAATCTAATTGTTGCAAGAGAAGTACCCAACTTTGGAGAGGTGACAGTGTGCTTATTTGAAGCTCAGTGTAAATTAACATCTCAGACAGAGCGCATGTATCATAACATCTTTCTATAAGAAATATTACGATTTAAGAATTTAAATTTAAGTTTGTACACCACAACCTGGAGACTAGTGAGACTCATCTTATTTTCCAGAAGCCCAGATCTGAACCATCGATAGACACTTACTATCCATCGGGTTTGCGAGTGTATGCTTATACTGTCCCATTAACTCAGCGATCAACGTAGTTTCGGGACTGGACCTTCAGGGGTTGCATAGGGCTTAGCTCTGCAGCACTTAACAGCCAATTTATACAGTGGAGTCGTAGATTCGCGACACCGAGGGGTGTGAAGGAATATGGGGGTTAGTGTGTCCAGGAGTGACGGTCATATGAATCCATCTATAGATACTGTATAAAGGGTCCTTTTAAGGAAAGGAAGCAGAAGGAAGTTTTGGTAAGAATAAAGGTATAAGGGGGTGTGAAAGAATCTGGTGGTCAGTGTGTCCAGGAGTGACGGTCGTATGAATCCATCCCTTCAACCGCGGTGCAAGGCGATGGGTCGAGAGGTCCGGCTGGAGAAGCACAAAGACCTCCTTCAAACAGTATATCTCTATCCTGCTGGCAGTACATAGGCAGACGCATTTGCATTTTGAGTCAAACCTCACTCATTGAACCCTTGCAACCCTGCTAAGTCACCAAACGTATTTAACCACTTGGGTGGACCTATGGCAGAGGTGTTAATAATCCCGAGAGATTGATTACCCCAATAAATGGTCTGGGACGGTGGTACCCATAATCTCATCCAAAATTTAAGAAAAATGCAAGGCTGATTAAGCGTAATGAGTAAGATCAAGAAAGGTTCGGGCATGTAGAGCGAATGAACGAGGAAAGGAGTGTAAGGAGAATATATGACGCAAATGTGAACGGTAGAAGAAGTCGGGGACGCCCAAGAAAGACATGGCACGACCAAGTGAATCAGATACTTGAGTCGGGCCATGTCAAGAGTCAGAATAATAGAAGAACATGTATGAGACGATGTATGAATGTGAACGAGGCAAGGAGTGTGTGCCAAGACCGAGTTGTTTGGCGGTTAGTTAGTTTTAAAATTTAAGATTTTGTTCATTTTTACAGTATTGGAAAATTCTCCTAAATTTCCTTTCTGCCATAGATCAAAAGTCTGAAAGGTAATAGGTAAATATATGATTTGATGACAACAATTTTCTGTCAAATCAGTTCTTATCACACTTCTATTGGTTTTGACTTCAGTGTACCCGACTTTTGTAAGTAAGGGAGAAGGTTACGTTTTTCGTACTCGACACAGAGGGTGAGTTTTTACACGATTCTACAGAAAGAAGCCTATTCTACGTGCTTAGGGTAATGTTTTCATATAAATATAAATGTTCAGTATTCAATGACAAATAATTTAACTTAATCATCGAAGACAATTTAATTAGGACTGCATTAGTCACTCTAGGACCGTATTTTTTTCTTATTTTTTCCATTTCCAATTTTCGTTTGAGAGTCGCTAAAATTATCTTCAATGATTAAATATTACAATTTTAGATTTTACTCAAAGTCATTTCAAGAATTAAAAAAAAATTATTCTTCGTCTACAATCGATAAACGATATCATCCAGGCACACGGGAAACCCCGATAAGAAATACGTTGATTTAGATATAGTTTGTCATCTTTGGGGATGCTGTGAAGTTGTTAGAACACAGGACTCGGGTAATAATATCTCAAATTTTTCGTAGAACCCCAACTTCGATAGGGGTCTCAGCTAAGTGCCAAAATGGCCCACATTGAGTATATAGGACTTAAAATTTTATTTAATTATTTACACATGTACGGCACAAAACGTGCCATTAACATAATTGACATACTTACAGTACAACAACATGAAGAATTTAAGTGAAATTAAAGAAAAAAGGTAAAAAGTAAGGTAATAAGCAGTGAATAAAATGCAAAATGTATAAAAGTAAATTATAAAGTGTAAAGTATAAAATATAAAGTATAAAGTATAAAGTACAAACTATAAAATATTAGGTAAAAAGTATAAATAAAAATTTAAAGTGAGAACAATAAAAGATAAAATGTAGAAATATAAGATATCTCTAAAAGTTATCTACAAATATTTAAATATAAAATATAAAAAGTAAAAAATCCTGGATTATGTTATCCGATATTATAAATTTTACAAGTACCTATGATTTCTAGTACATTAGTGATAATGTTGCGTGATAATGTTTCTAGTATATATTAGTGATAATATTGCTTGTGCAATGATGAACTTTTAGATCCGCACGGGAAGCCCTGAGGAAAATAATTTCCTTCAGGGATGCTGTGTGGAGGGTATTTTAAAGGAAACTGAGGAGAGGAAGTTCTCGGAAGAAAGTGGTGTGGGGGGTGGGAAGGAATCTGGAGGTCAGTGTATCCGGAAGTGATGGATATATGAATGGACAGACTTATGAATCCATCCCTGCATCTGCGGTACAAGAGGATGGATCGAGAGAGTCCGGCTGGAGAGATCAAAAGGCCTCTCTTAACCAGTCTTTCGATCCGGGCTGTCGCGCATTAGGTGGGCAGACGCATTCGCCGCCAAGACCTAGACAAACCTCACTTCATGGACTGGATGAGAGTCCGACACACATTCCCATCTGGAGTGTGTTGTGAGTCTGAATGTAGTGTGAAAGGGAAGATGAAGTACCTGACTATTCATATTTGTTCACAAAACTCGGGTACAGCCATTTCAAGCACTGCTGAATGGTTGTCTACCAAAAGGGTGATACTGAGAGTATCTACTTGCCACAATCGATATTACTCTTCGAGACTGTACGTACTTTCTTACAATAATCATTCTAAAAAAAGAATTACACGACACTAACATGGCCGAGCGTTAAATTGGCGGGAGATTTAAATTTGATAGGAATATTATTGTCGTGTTGGTGGTGGGGGAGGGGGGGCGGAGGTTGTGTCGTCCCCCGTTTCCGGTTCAAACGATCCGGTTCTACTTAACAGGATTAACTCGAGCGGTTCGGCGGGGGCGGACTGACAATTTACTGCCTATATATACATATATATAGCCAGTAACACAACCGATTCAACTTTTTTTATCATTTTAACTTCTCTGACGTCTTCTTTGGAAATCTCAAGGGCTTACAAATGTTGGGATTTATAAAAGTTAACTAGCAACAATATTAAGTTTTTTAAAACTAGGGGCGTACTGAAATGACTATTGACTAAGATTCCAGTTGGAGATCGAAAATTTCCAATAACAACTTGGTTCGTTGAGATTACTATCGATTTATTATCATTGTCGTATCTGCAACGTCGAAAGGCTCGGCCGTCAGACCGTCCTTTCCTTTTACTCAAGCCCATGGTTTCATCCTTTTCCACGACGGTTGTTGTACAATGGAGGTACTAACCTACGATTTTTATGCATATCAAAAAGGGTATCAATTATTACAAGCAATATTTATTAGCCTGAAACACTCATCAACATTGAAAAAATCTCCCGAGAAAAGATAAATGCCGCCGACGGGACTTGAACCCGCGTCCTTCTGATATCCGGCCAAAATAATGTAATAGGCAGTAATTGTTGAATGAAACACTAGTATCTATATATTCAATTATTTGGCGGGTAGGAGATAAGCTGACATAGCCCAGTTGGTAGAGCAGTTGACCGGATATCAGAAGGACGCGGGTTCAAGTCCCGTCGGCGGCATTTATCTTTTCTCGGTAGATTTTTCAATGTTTCAGGCTAATAATTATTGCTTATAATAATTGATACAATAAAAAATCTAATAAATTATTGTTGACCGTGTTCGCAAATATTGAAAACTGAACATAGATGGCGGATTCAGTCTACATCGTATTGATATACAGTTTCATCGGTCGTCCATGCTAGACTCTCTGGACGGTACTGTTTTACATTTTGAAATAAAGATTTTTTTAAATTCTCGTATAAGCAGAATTTTGAGATGCCAATCCGGCCCTCTGGTTAGTTAAAGTGATTTGATTTATGGTATGCTAGAAATAGCAACTCTGCTGAATAATTACACCACATAGCTGGTAGTACATGGAGATAACATCAGCAAATCAATTAGTTGGCTTACCTGAAATGAATGTTTCTTTCAACTATCATATTATCGAGTTACAGTTACAGTGAAAGGCTGCATAATTTTTTGCTCCCAATTTAAGTGCTCCGCAAAGTAAATATATAAGCGAAAACAAAGACTGAAGCTAATATTTAAATAAAAAAAAGTGCGCACTATAGATTGGCATTCAAAATAATAATCAGTTCCTAATATATCTTCTACAAAAAACAGTTAAAAATAAGTAAATATTTGAACATTCTGAAACTGTCAAACTGGTGATAATAATATTTGTGCAATACAACTGAATTTAAAAGTGTAAAGTGGAGTAAGTGTGCGAAAAAATAAATATGGCCAATCTTCACAAATTTATGGAAGAAGCAAAGGAGGCAGTTAATGAACTACTTTTCGCAGTGCAAGATCCCAACAAAAAATTCAGTAAAGACCAACAAATTATTGTGACGAATAAAGCAACGAATATACTATCGTTATTAGGTCACCTGGCAATTGAAATGTCAGAAGAAAAAAATAAAACAGAAATCGCTAATAGAGATAAAACATATGCTTACCCTCAAAATAAACAAAAAAATACAAAAAATAAATATTGTCTAATGATTAGTCCTAAAACAAACAGTGACACTTCTGACTCAATTCTAAAAAAAATACAAAAACATATTAAAATTAGTAAACTGGGAATATGTGTTGAAGGCATCAAAAAAATATCCCGAAACAGAATCATCATTGAGTGTTTAAAAAAAGAGGACGCGAATAAATTACAAATGGAGATCTCAAAAGTAATAAATGATATCGATACTAAAACATTATCAAAAAAAAAACCTACTTTAATTTTCAAGGGAATATTTAATGATTACGATAAAGAAGACTTCACTTGTGACATCATTGAACAAAATGAAGAATTTAAAATTATGTCGCAAAACAAAGAACAGAAACCTGTCTTCAACATCAAGAAAATAATTAAAAATAAATTTAATGACACATCTAACTATGTAGTCGAAGTAGATAGCGAAACCCGGAGAATAATCATTAACAAAGATAAAATTAAGATCGGATACCAAAGAATCTTTTTTGAAGACGCAAATCCGGTCATGCAATGTTACCACTGTTTACGCTTCGGACATGGTACTACAAGATGTCTGCAGAGAGAGAAGGACGAAAAGCCTGTTTGCAGTTACTGCGGTCTCGATCACTCATACAGTGATTGCGGGAACAAGGATAAACAACCAAATTGCAAAAACTGTTGCATTCAAAATGAAAAATATAAAATGTCATTTCCAGTTAATCATAGAGCAAATGACAAAAACAACTGTAAGGTATATAAAAAAATGCTCGCAATTGCTGAACAAAATATTGAATATTAATTTTATCATATCAAAAAATATGCAACAATATATTTTAAATAAGAATCTTTTGTTATATTTTAGTATTTTGATAATTAACATTAATGAAGATAATCAATTTAATTTACATGTGTATGTGATATGTATACTCTCACTATACTGTTGTTGGCAGCAAATGAATGTAAGGCTTTTAATGTATATATCAAACTGTATAACTAAAACAAATTCACTCTATATTGATAACAGTGTTACATGTTACTCTCTTATAAAAATAATTGTTTATTTTTATTTTTCACGCCTATTACACTCTAAACATACTGATGGTAGGATTTCAGGTGAATATTTTCAAATAAAAAATGTCTTTTAGTTATATCCATGATGAAAGAGATGTAAATTATTGTAAAGTTAATAATTTGCATGAATGGATTCAAATGCAGACTACAAGAAAATGTGAAACAAATAATCTAACTTGTGTAGAACTAAACATTAGGTCAGTTTGCAAGTATTGGGATCTCTTTCATGCTTATTTTAAAAACTGTATAAATCACATTGACATACTTATGCTTTGTGAAACAGCAATACGTACAGAACATGTTGGTTTATATGAAATTCCCGGATTTAATTCATATCACTATTGCAGAAGTTACAAATCCGGTGGAGGTATCTTGTTATATGTAAGAAATAATCTCACCTTCTCGCAAATATTTATAGACACAATATATTTTGAAAACGTTTTTGGAAAATTGACATTTAAAAATAACAAAAATTTAAATCTTTTAGCTATAAACCGACCTCCGAATCTCAATAAACAAGCATTTTTGTCTGAAATATCTTCTGTGTTTAAAAATAATATTGACCCAAATGAAAGTGTCATATATTTTGGTGACATCAATTTAAACTTATTAAATAGAAATGATTCAGTCATAATAACTTATGAAAATATCCTTGCAAATAATTATTTAATAAAATGTATAAATGATGTAACAAGAGAAGTGATAGTTCAACAGAAAATAAACAGCTCGTGTATCGATCATTTTTTTGTAAGGATTAGCGGAAGACAATCCGCTGGAGCTTTCACAGGTGTGAGTTCAATTTCCTCATGCGTATGTGATTATAATATTGCTGATCACCACACCACGGCTATTAATGTTCAGTTAGATTCTATAGAACAAGTAAACTTGAACAAAACTGAAAATATAACGATTCTTTCGCAGAGACATATCGACAATAATATCCAAAATTATGATTGGAATTCACTTTTAGAAGAAAATGACTGTTCTATTATTTACTCAAAATTTCAGAATTATTTTGATGACTTGTATAAAAATAGCACATTTGTGATAAGTAAAAAATCCAAAACCCGTCCTTATGCTAAAAACGATTGGATATCTTCCGATGTTTTATGTAAAATTAAAAAAAGAGATAATTTATATAAACGCTGGAAAAATTCTCCAACAAACAAATATTACGAGAAAGAATATAAATGTTTTAGAAATGTGTTAAATAAATTATTAGTTAAATTAAAAACTTCTTACTATAATGATAAATTCAAAAACTATTTTCAAGACTCAAAAAAAACATGGGAGGAGTGTAATAAAATTTTAGGAACTAAATGTAAAAATGACTGTGATGAAAATGCTTCTAAATATCTGATGAAAGGTCGAACAAAAGAAGGTTTAATTAATGATTTTGTTGATTATTTCTCTGAAAGTGTTTACAATATGTTACATAAGTGCAACCATAAGACAACTAAATTTGAACCAGAGGCGATGCCTCAAAGCATGTACCTACCGAGGGCAACAGCGGCGGATATAGAAAGCATTGTTAGACAAATGAAGAGTTCTTCTCCAGGAATTGATAGTATCAGAATGAGCGATATTAAAAAACATATTTTAATCCTAGGTCCAATTATAACCCATTTTATAAACAGAATCTTATTTCAAGCAAAAATCCCCTATGACTTAAAATGTAGTATCATAAGACCTGTATATAAGGGAGGTGACCACACTGTATTGGGTAACTACAGACCAATTAGTATCTTGCCATCTCTAGAAAAAATTCTTGAAAAATATATTCAAATAAAATTAATAAAATATTTAGAAGATTTTTCTATAATAGATACTAATCAATACGGTTTCCAAAAAAAAAAGAGTACAGAATTGCTGCTTCAAAAATTTGCCAACATGATAAATAATGAATTAAACTGTAAAAAACATACATTAGTCTTATTTATAGATTATTCGAAAGCTTTTGATACTATTGATCATGGTAAATTACTTAAAATGCATGAAATTAAAACTCTTAAACTCTTTAAGTAAAAAAAAGAAGTTTTTTGCCGGCGTTCCTCAAGGTTCCATATTAGGTCCAATTCTGTATATTATATATGTATCTTTTATTAAATTAATTTTTAGACATGTAAAGTACTTTGTATACGCGGATGATACTGCTTTAGTGATTTCTAGCAGTGATTTGCAAACTTGTATAGATCTTTTACAAAAAGACTACATTGAACTCTTAAAGTGGTCTCATGACTCTGGCTTAATCATAAATGCCAAAAAAACTAAATTGTTACATATAAGATCCCCTAATGTTAAGGTATATATTACACCTGAAATAAAGACACATACATCAGATTGCTTACACAATGGTATTCCTGCAACGTGTACATGTGAAAATATGGAACTAGTTAAAGAATATGTTTATTTAGGTGTTATTATTGATTGCTTTTTCAAGTGGGATATACAAATAAACAAAGTTTGTGCACGACTAAGATCAATTGTAAGCAGATTGTATAAACTAAAATTTTTTGTTCCTATCTGCACACTTCGAATAATTTATTTATCTCTAGCTGAATCTGTTATAAGGTATGGAATAACAGCTTGGGGATTTTCCTGTAAAACAAATATAGACCATGTACAATCAGTGCAAAATTCATTGGTTAAATTATTAGCTGAAAAAAATTTATACAAAGAAAGGCATAATATTCCATACTTTTATCAGAGTCTCAAAGTTCTTTCAGTCAGAGCAATTCTGTGGTACAAAATTATATTTCAGCACATAAATAATCCTTTATATATTAACAGGCTGGAACACAACCATAATACTCGTTTTAACTTTAATGAAGGGCTAATTGTACCTAAGCATACAAATAAATATGGACAAAGAACGTTAAATTACATGATTCCCAGTTGTTTAAATATGTTACCTGCTGAAATTAAAAACTGTGCCCAAAACAAACAATTGATGAATTTACTGGAGACTTGGCTTACGGAAAGAATTAATTTGTATTAGCTCACAATGACATATTATTCTAAAAACTTTAAAAATGTTATTTATGTTTTCAAAAATTTATTTTTATCTATATTTCTGTAAAAAATTAAATTTTATTTTATATAATTGTAAAAATGTAACTATTAAATCACTATAATACGATCTTTAACGTAAAGAACCCGTTAGACAAACTGCTAAAAAGTAGTTTATCGGGACTTTTTGTCTTGTATTTGTAAAGTGTATAAAATAAATAAATAAAAAAAAAAAAATAAAAAACTGTAAATGTCTGAATATTTAATCCAAAGGAAGAGCATCATACACGTATTCATACGTCATTCTTCAAAAGACCAGTGAAGATGATCAAATATAAGATTTAGAAATTGTTGCTTTAGGGGGCGTTTCAGACTTTCAGGGGGGCGGTGAAAGACCCAGAGAAAATTAGGGGGCGTTGAGATGGCAAAGTGAGGGCGTGGGGAGATAAAAAAAATATGGTCTAAAAACGGCTAAAACGTACTAACGTGTATTATTATTATTGAGAATTGACACTTTATCATTGAAGGTATAACAAATAACATAGGTATAATATGGATTATAATAACGAATGTAGGTATACCTAATCCGTGAAGTTGAGCCCAGTCCCCCCCCCCCCCCCTCCAGCTATCTGTGAATGCGTAGATTATAATGTAGGTTCCGTTTAACCTTAAACGATAAAAAAATTCAATGTTTTTGATTTGTTCATTTTTTATGGCGAAAAACAATATTAGGCAAGTGTAAAAGAAACATGGTTCGTGCTAAATGGTCTAGAACCAAAACGTACTAAGTAAGTGAGTACCCCAGTAAGGATACATTTTTCTCAAAAAAACTATAAAACAAAATAAATAAATATCAATTCTGTACTATTCATTTTCTGATAATTTTGTTTCTCCATTTTAGGTTATGGTTTCGCCATAAATCCACAATCCTAGGCAACTTTTACAGATTTCCAAAGCTGTGGAAATCTCTCCCCAAAATTATGATTGTTCGTTTATTGTGTATTGCCCCCTTCATCAAAAGTTTGGTTTGCTCACAATGAAACACGTACAATGGGATGATTAATCGTACAGCATTCATTAAATAGCGGCAGAGGATAGGCATCATCCTTACATCCTTACATGGCTTCCCTTTCTGCAGAATGGGAAAACGTTTTCAAAGGGAAGAAAGTAATTACTTTGTGTTTTGTACTGACTAGAAGATAAAGAGCGGATCAGCTGGCATTCTGAAGGATTATCTGAAAGAAATGATTTAATAACTTGTGTGCCGCAGAGCTGAAATTCCATAGAAATACGATCTAGACCGATGTTAAAGAAAACTGCGGTCGTGATTTACTGACTATTATAATGTTCCCGTCAAAATTTTCCCAGTAAAAATGTCAAATTAAAATGTTATCGGTCAAAATGGTCCAAGAAATAATGTTCCTTGTCAAAACGTTCTCAATTAGAAACAGGCACAATTTCATTATATTGGCTCGGTCAGTCAGCAGACTCAGCATAACACCTACAACCTTACTGATGGTTTCTTGGGACATTTTGGCGGGGACATTTTTGTAGGGAACATTTTTACTGGGAACATTTGGACAAGTAACATCATTACTGAGAATATTTTGATAGCGAAAATTATTACCAGGACCGTTATTACCGGCCACAACATGCTTCTATCGGAGATCCAACTCTAGATCCCCAACAGTTGATGCCTCGAACAGTTGATCCCTCGGACACAACTTGATCCCCAAAGGATTATTTATGTTGTACTTCCTCCCTGGAAACTAGTACTGTTTCAAAATATAGCTAGCCGTTGGAAACAATAGTTGTATTTTTTCAACGTCCAACGCTGTTGATAATAATTAGCGCCAACAGTTGAAATATAATACCCACATGCGAATATTATTGAACGCATTTAACGATTCAACTTCCTAATAAATAAAAAGGGTTAAGAGTTTGCACTTCGTGAACAACATTACTCGATATTTAAAATGGTCTTTTGGTAAAGTACGTACCGACTGCACGTTTTTTATTTTTTTCCCATCCAATACGGCCAATACGCAGCGCCAGGGGACAATAAAATTTATCAACGACAAGCAAAAAATAACCTACGTCCGATATTAATTATCAATAGGTTATTTTTTGCTTGTCGTTGATAAATTTTATTGTCCCCTGGCGCTGCGTATCGGCCGTATTGGATGGGAAAAAAATAAAAAACGTGCAGTCGGTACGTACTTTACCAAAAGACCATTTGAAATATCGAGTAATGTTGTTCACGAAGTGCAAACTCTTAACCCTTTTTATTTATTAGGAAGTTGAATCGTTAAATGCGTTGATTTCAACAGGGTAATGTTTTCAACACCGAAACCAATGTCTTCCAACAGTTTCAACTTTCAACGTTATTATAGGATGATTATTACGTGTGTGGGGCATAGAGATAATAATTATACATCAGTGATCCGGGCAACCCGTTAAAAGGGATTCCCTAATACAATTTTGATCTATTTTTTGTTTGTTTTTTTTTTACTTAGTATCGTGTCGATCTCCTATACGTTTAGTTTGATGTTTGATTGTACCTACTGGCTTGTCGCGCGTCTATTCTATAGTTACGTCAATGTCGACGTTATTTTAAACAGTTATTTTCAACAGTTGAAAATCGCCAACGATAACGACGTTGGCGTTGGATGGAATTATCGTCAACGCCCAGTACTACTGGAAACATGCAGAGAGGATATTCAGCTACGTAACAAAAGTCGGTACGCTTATATCTGCAGGTATGTTGAATGGGGATTGAAGTTTCCAGGAGTGATAGACGTATTAATCTATCCTTCCGTGCTAATCCTTGATAATTCTAATCCTATCCGACTGCGGTGCATGGCGATGGGTCAAGAGAGTTTGCCTAGAGAGGTGTAGGTTAGGTCTCCCTCGACCAGTCTCTCCCGATCCGGCAAGTCACGGAGTGGGTGGGCAAACGCAATCGCCGCCAAGACCTAGCGAACCTCACCCCATGAGCCCAGGCACCCCTGCATAGTCACCAAACATGACGAACTATTTGGGATGACCTACGGCAGGGGTGTTGGTTTTCCAAATTGTAATTATTACTTCATATTACAAAATAAAAAATAAACAGGTAGGCATCAGTACCTACAGTATATTCATCACGTGACAAATCCGTACAGTTTAACTTAAGGCGATCCACTAGTACAGGAAAAAATCGAAATCGGAATTCACGCCCTTTTATGGGAGGAGTTTAAAAATACTTGAGAAAAAGCTATTGGAAAGGTTGGAAAAGATATTTGAGATTTTTTTTTTACATATTGATTTTGTAAAGGCCTGTAAAAAACATTAATTCCTTTTTTATGTATTGTTTATTGTAATAAAACGGAAATTTTAAATTGATTTCACGAAAATAAGCGGCGCGGAGCATAACACGTCTTCCCTCCGCTCCGTTCGGAGGAGTAATGACAGAAAATCGGGGCGGCTGCCAGTCGTTCTTCGGTGGACGGTATAAGGTTCACTTTGATATAACAAATTCGTCGACTGCCGTATTGTCGCCGTGATGTCAAAAATACCAACGCGAAAATGCATATTATATTTTATTTTGTGAGGTTCGGGCGTAAATATCATTTTTTTCGCGATAATTATATAAGAAACTGAATTTGCCACATTATGCAATAAAACTATATCCGAAAAAGGGTTTAAGTAGGAGAGTTTTCAGTTATAAATGTTTTTTATAGACCTAAAACTTTATTTTTTTCTAAGCTTATTAAAATATTAATTAAAAAAAATTACCGATATTTTTAAGGGCCAAGGTATGTTCTACACGCAGTATTTAATTGAAGCATCTATAATACTTCTAAGCGGTCAAATTTTCAAAACTAAAACATACGATTTTGTATGCTTTTGCATTATTTAGTATGGCTTCATCTTAATATGTTTTCAAGGTACAGATGAAAATGTTAACATATGGTGTGCTTTGCAGATAGGCTCTATTAATGAATTTTGCATATTTTTTTTGTATTTGAGTAACACGAACAATTTTTTTCTTAATCGCTGCCCCTAGGACCAAAATAACGAAGTTTGGTTCTGATGCACATTTCAGCACCGTTAGAAACCGTATTTATGTTTATTTATAAACAAATCAGATTTAAAAAAAAAAAAACAGAGTGTTCAATTCACACGCGGTACCTAGAAGTGAAAAGAAGTTTGAGTGGGGAGACTACTAAGCACCGCATAAAGAGGAGACCGTCAGGCTACGAAGCACCACACAAAGAGAAGACCGAGTATACTATCTCATTCTCTCGCAGGCTAAATTGTATAGATGTTTGTTTTTTAATCATTTTAGCGTCGCAATTTTTCGTTTCATCGAGTTTCAAATCACAACGGTGCTAAATAAGTTTTCACTTCAAAAATTACAAGTGTGCGGTTCACACGTGGTAGAAGTTAAACCTTCAGAAAACTAAAGTAGACAATAGGGGGAGACTACGAAGCACCGCACAAAGAGGAGACCGATTGTTCTTTCATATTCTCTCGCAGGCTAAATCCTTATCCTTTGTCGTTTGTCGTTTTTTCGTTTCATCGAGTTTCGAATCACAAAAAATCTAAAGAAGTTATAATTTCAAAAATGCATTAGCCTACGCCGGGATTTGAGCCCGTGACATCTAAATTCAAAATCGTGAATCTTAACCGTTCAGTCATGGAGGTTGTAGTAAAGTATTCAGATTTTCTGCTGATAAAATAAAAGTACCTCCACTTACCAGTCTATTTGGCGTCGTTTGCTAAAGCAAGTTTAGAATTAGCCGATCGTTAGCGCCAACAGCCCCGCTACAAACCGAGCCCCCGTGCTCGTTATGAGCTCACTTTAAAGCTCGTAAAAAGCTTCGTGTGGTAAAATCGCCCGCTATCACTCTTTAGTACTTTCATTTTATTTGTTTGATGCATACATTCGTGGCATTTTTTAGCATTCTAGAATTTTTGTAACAAGATTTAAAATAAATGAACACGATTTTTTTTTTAAATGTTTTACACTATGCATATATCTACCGACGTCAAATAATAGTACCTACTCTTATATCTAAGCCAGGGGCGTGTTATTAATCACAAAACCTAAGAGGCGTTATACCCTTAAAAATAGTGATTTATGAAGAAATCGCAGACAAAAGGTTTACCATCCTCAAATGAGCGCTTTTATTATTAACGGGACGATTTTTAACATAACGACAAAAAAAAAGAATAAAACTTACGTTCTTTATCCTAATAATGCTGCAGTTCTTTCTCACACATTAAAAATAATGTTGAGACAAAAGATGAGACACCCAATATACGTGTGTCTGTTTCCTCCAAAGTAAGAGTACTAATTTTTTTCCTTAGGAGGAAACAGATATATATCTTATTATGGCAAGTGGAATTTTCTTTATATGTGTAAGGGAGATGTATGATAATGATTGCATATTTCTTTTGGGAGGTGCAGACATAAGTTAACCATTTGTCTCATTTTCGACTGTTATTTAGTGTGTAAGAAAGAGCTACGGCGTTATATTTTTAAGAACAAAAGCAAAACCATCAGCGCATTGACTTTGATGTTTTTGAATTTTTGGAATTCACTCACTATTCAATATTATCCTTGTAACTATATTCCATACTTTCAAAATTATCGCCTCAAATTAATAAGTATATGCAGATAAACAATTCGAATAAATTTGTTCATCTTTGTACAAGATTTTGAAGGAGTAAGTAAGTATATTAAACACTGCACCTACCAACCCACGTAAACAGTTACAGTTCTGCAAGTATTTAAGAAATTATTTTAGTTACAGCTGTTTCGACTTGTAAGGTCATTTTCAAACTACTCATAATGAAACCCTACCACGACTCTGTAGAGTCGAGGTAGCTACACAGGGGGGTACACTACAACGCTCAGAGTAAAAATCTTTACTCATCTTCATAATATTGCTCGACAGCTGGATTGAGGGTTATGGTTTTTTTTTACGGTAGCAACACTCAGCTCCAAAGCTGAAAAACGCGGTCAATTTGGCATTTCGTGGCGTGTTGCCAACTTCACGTTTATTCATATGTCAAAATATTTTTCGATGAGATTGTTTTGTGTTTCGCGTTTCAAAAATAACTAATAATGGATAATTATAAACAGTGATTCAAATGAGGAAACAAAAATTAGTAGGCGTAATAAGAATCGGGGTGACCTTGAAATGAGTGTTATAAAAAATAATAATAATAAAGCCTGCTTGGATATCGATTTCGCTGATTTGTTTCTCAAGAATGCAATTATAAACACACGTTTCTACCCCATTATCGTATGGCACAGAGAACTTGGAGATCGGTAGATACTTTGCCACCAGCCACCCCGTATATCATCGTACCAAGGCAATTAAACGTCTGACGTTAACTTTTGTAAATCTATATTTAGACCTAAAATCTGCTTCCGTAAGTGCCGCAAACGGATCGAACCTTTTTTTGTGCATGAATGCCGCGAGTACGGTCAATATTTGCCAATGCTCCATTCAAAACGTCAAGATCCTCATAAAAGTTTGCCATTTCGAAAGTTACAACGCCGTGGTACTGAGTTAACCCTGGTGACCGGGTGGTTTAAATTCTGACAGCTACTACATCTCCCGTACAGCGACGGGGTAAGAAAACACGGATGCGCGCGATTGACCCACCATGTTGAGTAACAATTTCACCTACCCCGGTCTTGCTCTCGTGGTTGTATCTTATTTTGTGATTATGAGTAAGACTGTTAAAGGGTAAACCGACAATTAAACGCCATCTGTGTTGCATAAATTTATTTTCATTAACTATTGTAAGAGTTGTACTATTTACAGAGGCCAAATTTAACATTTTATGATGATATAAAATAATATTTTTGGTTTTGTGTTTAATTCGTAGAAATTCGATTATTAAAAAAAATTAATTAGGTATTATAAGATAAGTTCTGCAAGTATTTTAGTTTTTCTTTTTGTGACAGCTGTTTCAAACTGTGCATTTTATCTGCATTTTAAAACTGTGGTTAAACCACTTTGTGACGACTTATTTATATGCTTGTAAATTTTAATTATTGATGGTATCTCAATTGATTTATTAACGGTTAAACAAATTTGTTGAGAAAATAATCGAGACATTGAATAATTGAAAATTCGACTTCGAAATCTGTTTTCCCTGCACTAAATATTAATGTGTTCTTAATTGTTTAATAATGGCCTTACGGCTGTGACTTATTTAAGTGCGTTATATTGTTAAGGTTTTGAAAACATACTAAGGAGTGGGGAATAAATAATTTACCTTACTTTATTAATTACTATTACATTTGGGTCATTCGTTCGTTTATTGATTTCTAATTATTCAAGCAAATTTAATCTAAGACCCTTTCTTTCTATATGTAATGGTTTTTGCTTGTTGTTTTTAAGTGGGACGTGATTATTCACTAAGAGATATTCTGGGAATTTTGAAGAAGTGTTTTTTTATTATTATAACATCGAACGTGTTCTTTGAATCTAGTTGAAAATGCTCTACCCGTTTGTCCGATGTAAGTGTCCTCAAGCGCTCTTGAGGTGATTTTTCACAAAAACGAATTATCCAATTATTATAATTATAATTAAGTGGCCTTACAGTCGGCGTGGTCACATTTTAATTCATATATGCCACTATTATAGAACTTAAAAATAATATTTATTTATTAAAAACTAGCTGGTTCCCCGGCATGCGTTGCAATTGTACATTCAAATAAATAAATTGTTTCTCACTGCATGTCCTTTTCCGGCGTCCCCGTTCCCCTCCCGCATTCCCCTTTCATCTTCCCCGCCTTTCCTCACCCCTATCCCGCTCCCCCGTCCCATCAACCCCCTCCCGCGTTCCATATATTCAGTACCAGTCAATGACGTTATATTATAAATAGACTCGCCATATTCTCACATACTCACAATATAATGTGGAAAGCAAGCAACACTCTTTTGTTTTCAGCGGTTTTCAGTATAATTTCTAAATTCAAAAGTTCATTCCTGTGTGATCTTTACAGACAATCAAATAATGTACGTGAGTGAATGTCATAGATTCATGGTAGGGCGGCTTATTAGTTTCTTCGCCGAATACTACTGTCACATCACGGGTGTGACCTATGGGTGTGACTGAGATAACAAGATACTCTTATTCGGTTACACAATATGACAGGGAATGATAAAGGCGGGTAAAACGTGACACACGGGCAAATATTTTTATATTTATTATATGAGTTTTCATTAGTAATACAATATTGGTACTATTATAGTAGTATTTTTAAGTAAATATTTTATTATACAGTACAGGTTATAGGTTCAAATGATTATACAAATCTATACATATTAATAACACCTAGGACCGTTACTATTTACAATTTTCATCAACGACATTATTAAATTAATGAACGCGTTACCCTTTGTACGTTTTACCCCATCTTTCCCAATGGAATAAAACGAATGCGGGACGCTGTGTGAACCGACTTACTGTTAGTAGGTTGTCCCTGTTATGCTTATGTCACTTTGTGATGCAATTTTCGCTGTCTCCTTTTCGACTATTTGCCGTTTAATTGAAGCATTTTCTCATCACGCAGGAGCGCTTTGCAATACAATTTACTTACTGGTAAGACACGACCTCACTCGACGCGTAGCAGTTTAGTACTAAAGTACTAGGAATAGAGACAGCTACAATCGTATTGTGTTTGGCTTCCTACTTTGAGATTTCTACCCCGCGTCCAGTATTAATGTCTTTGGTACCAGTACATCCAATTTACAAACAGCTCGCGTGCCACCTATTACAATTTTTATTAAAATTTTCATTTTTCCTATACATATTATAAATATTTTTCTTGTATATAGTAAGAACAATCAATCAAATTTGGTACTTAACATAGGTACCTATTTAAAATATCTATAATTCTTGATTCGATTCAAAGTATTAGGCGCGTACTTCAAATAAATTCATTAATATAAAGAATTTCAAAAATTGGATTTTGATTTAACAATCATTGTTTTGGAAAATGTCATTCTCAATTTTTTAAATGTTTGGAAGAGTTTTTGTAAAGATTAAAAAACTTTTCAAATGATTGTCTTGTGGTTGTAATAATCCAGAAACCTTCCGGGGGTTTAAAGAATTTTGAAAGTTTCAAACACTTCCTATGCTTAATATAGCAATACATCTCATATACTTACTCTAAAGCAAGCATATTTTGATTTTTATATATAGAGATTACTTCGAGACCAAACATAAAGTTAGTATATTATGATACTTAAACACTATCAAATATCGGGTAAGTACATTTAGTTAGCATACTTGTTAGTCAGTATACAAATTAGTAAGAATAAAAGTTAGTTATATAACTTATATGCTTCATTAATGTTAAACCTTAACAGAAGTGTAAATCTATACGGCAGTTTGCTAAGATAATTCATTAATTTCATTTGATTAAACGATGTTGATTTCGGAGAAGAGAATTTGCTTGACGGGATTTGCGTTCACCGACTGAGGGTATAAGTTACACCAATTAGTATCACATTACGCCCTCAAAAATTACAGATTTATAAACATTATGCCGTGCTGCCAAATTACCGTATTGGAAAATAACAAGATTTAGCGTTTGAAATGAAAATAATTGAAGTAATATTCGAAAAGCAAATTCTTGTGGTATTTTGTTGATTTCTCTGATTACAATTCTGTAGATCGATTTTAGATCGTTTTCAGTAATACTTCGGTTCGTCAAGGATTTCGAGTCTTATTTATTATCGTATCGTATTTACAATAATTATCTAACTGGATTTAACGTCCGACCTAAATGATGCGCCACCGCCCAGTGCAGTGTTCGCTATCAATGGGAGATCTCCGTAATCGTTGGTGATAAGATCCGAGCGGGCAACATCTGTGGAGACATCTTAAAACTCCTCACACTAACGATTTCTGTTGATAGACATTGAAACTATATATATTTACAACGAATATTGTTGTGGTTTTTGTTGGAATATTTATTGTGTCTATATAATGTGTGAGGAATACGTCAGAATAATGTAATTTGGGGGGAGGGTATGGGTCCCGGAACTATTCATTGGATAAACACCTCTCATGGCTCGCCCAAGTAGTGCGCTACGTTTGATTATTGCAGGGATGTCCGGGTTTGTGGGGTGAGGTTTATCTAGATTCTAGGTCTAGGCGGCGGATGCGTTTGCCCACCTACTGCGGGCGGATCGGAAGAGACTGGTTGCAGGAGACTTTTTGATCTTTCCAGCGGGACTCTCGGAAAATCGCCTCACACCGCAGTGGGAGGGTTGGATTCTTACGCCCGTTACTCCTGGACACATTGTCCCCAGATTCTAACCCACTCCTCGTCATTTTTCCTTCCCAGAATTTTCACTCCTTTCTTTTCTAAAAAGACCCTCTCCACTCAGGATCCGCAAAGATGATATAAATCCTCAGGGGAATTATTAAAGCCAATAAACATTTTTTTAAAATTATTTATTGAGTTAATTTATACTAGATTAATATAAACTAATAAACACCATGTAACATTCCATTTGATAAATTTAAATATTTTTACAGTAAGCATAACATTTCTTTTTAAATACATTCATTATTTCTTCATTCTTCATACTTTCAGGCATTTCATCATACGTCCTGTGGCCTCTATACATTAGGCAGCTCTGTGATTTTGAGTTTTTCATACATCTCTATTAAAAACAATTTCTTCCTTAAAGTATTTTGGCATTTGGTTTGCACAAAAATTAACACATTAAAAATAAAAACCATAGTGGCCACGCTGGCTCCAAACGATTGGAAAAAGTTAATATGTGTATTTGACTGCCGGAGTAGCGCAGCGGTAAGGCGCTTAAATCGCACACCGAAGGTCGCGGGATCGAATCCCGGCGTGGCAAATAAATTTTATTAGATTAATTTGTGTTATTTCGCAATTTATTCATTTAATATAATATATAGTATATTTGCGGCACGTTCCAGAGTGGAAGATACTCCCTGTATCGCCCTGGTGTAAAACCACCATTCAGAATTGAAACGTTGCTTGAAATGGCATTAGCCGTGTTTGGTGACCAGATCTGAATAGCCAGGTACTTCCCCACCTTCCTCTTCCCTATCTCCTTCCCCTCCCCACTACCCTCAGCCTCATAACATACCCCAATTGGGGATGCCATAGTCTAACTGGCTTCAGACGGGAGCAGTTGGGACTCATGTGCGGTATTCATATAATAAAAAAATAAAATAAAAATGTGGATACCTATTCAAATAATTTTTATGTTTTTTTAACATCCCTTTTATTTTGAACATTTTTATAGTAAGTTTTATTCCAGAAATATTTTTTCTTTTAAAAAAATAACTTATATCATTGATGTCGCTATTCCAAATTCTTGTAATATTCAGAAAACTGTTTCTAAAAAAATAAGAAAATATACAGATTTAGGAAATGAGATTAAAAGAATTTGGCATTCTCAGACTATAAAAATATTACCATTTGTTATTTCGGCTACTGGCATTATACCTAGCTCTCTCATTCAAAATTTAGGCGTATTAGATTTGTCAAAAAATTTGTATATAAAAATGCAAAAGTCGGTCATTTTAAATACATGTAGGATTACGAAAGATTTTTTAAATATTTATATTGAGGGATCAGTAGGATTTATCGGACCAGTTAGGATTTCATCAGAGCTGAACCCTCTGATATGAAAATATCTGGAGTCGGTGAAATATTTTCCCATTATGTTTCTGGTGGATCGACGTATTGTTCTTGTATTGTTTTGTATTTATTATACTTATATAGTGCACTTACATTGCGTGAATTTACTAGATAATCATTTGTGGAAAAGTGTGTGGAAGGGTTTAGTCTTTCATTTGGGAAAGATTTAACCCGGACATAAAATCTGGAGCACCATAAATTTTAATAATGCTCCTTCTTTCATTTGCTTTTTCCTATCTAAGTGTCAAAGAACACAATAATTTGGTCAACAAAGTCAGCGAGTAAAAAGTAAGGTGGAATCTGTTGGCAAGCTAATTAGGTTTGAGGTTCTTCTCACCACCCCTCTCCCCCGACACCACCCTCATTCTCTACCACCCTTCCCTTTCACGAACGACTCATACAAGTTTTCCGGTTATTAAGTAATCTCAATTAATCCGGTATTGCGAAAACTTCTTTGCTTTTTGTACAGAGATGGATTAAAACCTACTCTCTGGACAAATTCACCTTGATGTAGGTAATATAAAGCATAAAATTAAATAATGTAGAAAATTATTTATGGTACCTACCTACTTGTAATGTTGGGCTATTTTTTTGTTGTTGTTTATTTGTTTTTTATTTATTTATTTAGTCTTTAACCCCCGATATTATAAGTTATAAGTTTGACTTTCTGTGTGTCTGTGTGCCTGTATGTGGCCTCGTGGATGATGGAGTTCGTAGGTAGGACACGAAACCCTGGATTGTCTTTTTTTATTTTTATAGTTATACCTCACAAGAGTCTCAGCTGCTCCCATCTGGAGCCATTGAGACTATGCTATCCCCGATTGGGGTTTGTTGTGAGGCTGAAGGTAGTGGGGCGGGGAAGGAGATAGGGAAGAGGAAGGTGGAGAAGTACCTGGCTATTCAGATCTGGTCACCAAACACGGCTAATGCCATTTCAAGCAACTTTTAAATTCTGAATGGTGGTCTTACACCAGGGCGATACTGAGAGTATCTTCCACTCTGGAACGTGTCGCAAATATACTTTATATTATTTTAAATGAGTAAATTGTGAAATAACACAAATTAACCAAATAAAATTTATTTGCCACCCCGGGATTCGATCCCGCGACCTCCGGTGTGGGAGTCAAGCGCCTTGCCACTGGACTACGCCGGCCGTCAAGTAAAGGGCTTTTACATAAGAAATTTACAAATTATTTCTTTTAAAAAATATAAAGTAGATATTTATTGTACATAACTGAACTGCCTCAGTAACAGAATTTTGTATTTGTTTAAAGATAAATTGAAAATGTCCACTGACTTATAATAACGTGACGTATAATTATTTACCTCCATCAGTATTCTGGGTAAAGAGGAATACATATGGTAGTTAGTTCCAGAATTTCTGCACGGAAATAAATCCTAACTTCTAGTATTACTTAGTGAAATCCGGAAGCTTATCAATTCAAGTACTTTTTAAGTCTTAACTAGTACTTTTCATTTCTCCTGATGGCGAGGACCTGATGCTGGAACTGGAAGGTGTCTGTATAATAGGTGGCGGTATAATGTAGTGGGGGATCTAATGGAAGTATGAACGCCTACGCTGAATTTATTAGCAATGCATCTATTACACCTGACTGCCGTTAATTATCTATGGCGCTCTCTCGTCTATTAAATTGTGCACTGTCATTTACGTCGTACAATTACATTTATTAAATAAAAAGTTCTAGAGTCCTAACTGCTTTTTCTTTCATTTCATCAGGATCTTTAAAATTTTTAATTTTATCAGCCAATTATGACCATTCATTTTACAAACGATTATGCAGAAAAAAACCTCGCTAAAAGCATATTTTGTTTTGTGAAGTTTAGGCACAATTATGAAAATGTTTTCCGCTCATTTTCCAGAGAATTTAATTTGACACGTATACAATAAAACCATAATCGATGATGGGTTCGTAGGTGAGAGATTTTGTACTCTAAAATAATTTTTATTGGCTGGATAACTTTTTTCTGGTCTTACTCGTATAAAAAGACTTCATAAAATCGCTCAATTATTTCAAAGATTCTACTCACTGTATTTAATTAAAATATATGTTCTGTAATATTTCTAAGCGATCAAATTTTCAAACCAATATATACCCTGCATAGCTGCCTGAAGAAAATTAAAAAAATAAAAAATAAATTTTTCCCGCCAGAGTTCGCATGAGCTATCACATTCAAATAGTCAGTATTACACAAGGTCAATATTTTACAGAACCACATATTATGTTAATCGTAAGATATTTTATGATTCAATTTTATTGATAATAATTGTTATGTAACACGGGTAGGTGCATAGTAGTTACCGGGAGGAATTGTTTTTGGAATGGCCACACTGCAAGCTTGCTTCGATTGGTGCTTACCAATCGCCTGACCCCAACGGCAGGCACTCCTTCCCCGCTTCCCGCTTTCCGCCCTCGGTCCGGAGAGAGACCCCGCGCGCAGAAAGCATCGAGCGGCCGAACTAAACTGAACTTCGCTTCCCGCTCGCTCCGTTGGCCATTTTTAACAAACATGTAGATTTACGTACGCCTAATCTATGGACGGGGAGGAATTTGCGTTGGTCCCCCGTTCCGGCAGTGGTTTTCTACATCGGTGGATTTCAAACTAACGTACGCTGCATTCTCGGGCATCCCTTTGGAACCCGGTATGTTTTTTCCTCGCTTATGGAGCACGTGACGGCTGAGAAGAAACGCCGTCCGCCCGACAAACACAGTGAGTTGCCTCATTTTCCCATTTAATTGTGTCCATGGAAACTGCCTTGCACCTGCGCGATAAATCCAGACTTAGAGAGAGTTAGGTTCAAGTTAGCCAATTTTACCCTGTTTATAATCCATGTACGATGTAACCAACTATAGAATACAATACACTGCTTTTGTTACCTTGAAGCATTCTTTGATTTGAGACAGATCTTGTGTGGAGTTTCCCCCCCCCCCCCCCCCCAATTAACCTCTTTTAGCTGCCAACTCGCGCCCTGGGTGAAGAGAGCCTGCTTAAAGCCGGAACGACTGAGCTAGTTTGCCGGAGGTAGGTTTGCCATAGCCTGGCTTCAACATGGTTCTTGGTAGAATGCACGCCATTAGCTAACACTGGCTTTCCCACGTGGGGGCTCTTTTGTTTAGTTAACACTGGCGACCTTTTTAGTTAACACTGGCGCTCCATCGTGGGCCCCCTAGTTATCATAATGTTTTATATTTTATTTTTATTATATTGCTTTTTCACAATTGAAATACATTGTTTAGCATGTATTTATTAACCTCTCTATGGTTCGCCTGTATTGCCTGTATATTGATTAATTAATTTGAAAAAGAAAAACTTTACTCATAAATCGCTTCACAAAACCTCCGCCCTGTGCACTAATCTTCCCAGTTTCCTCCCAATCCGGCCGTGCCTGACTATGAGTACATTATAAACATGACTGTGCGTGGAAAGGGAGTTATTGGCTAAACGAGATTACTGCGAAAAGTTTTCCCGAGTTGGGAAATTTCCCACAAGTTGGGAAATGTTCCCGATACAGTCGCTAGCTCGCCAATTTTATACTTTTGCTAATTATGGGGCTCTGATATTGCGGTTTTATTATTTTTTTGTGTTTTTCTTTACGTTGTTTTTCGCGTTTGTATCATTTCTATGTCAACACTATACAAAAAAAATGTCAAAACTAAAATTTCTATGGTTTAAAAATGTTAGGTTTCGTACTTAAAGATTTTACCAACATTAAAACTTCTGTATATATCAATAGTGAGAAGTCAGGTTGAATATAACTCAACTGTATGGTCTCCTCACTATAACGTGCATTCTTAAACAATAGAAAGAGTCCAAAAAAATTGCTAACCTTTTTAAATTATAAACTAAAAATACCTAAAGAATAATTAAACTACACCTATCTTCTGCGTTTATCTAATTTGTTAAATTTGAGTAACAGAGGAACTGTTTTAAATTAAATCATGCATAATGTTAATAATCATAATCAGTTCAATGTTCACATCGATGAAATAACAAGTGATGCAATGAGAATTCTTGGTTTTATTTTGAGAATGGGTGCAAATTTTAAAAATGTATCAACATTAAAAAATCTGTATTGCTCGTTAGTACGAAGCAAATTAGAGTACAATTCCACCATTTGGTCACCATTTTACAAAATCCATTCTCAATTATTGGAAAAGGTACAAAACAAATTCCTTCGGTATATTAATTTTAAAATGAAAATTCCAATTGAACTTATAAATTATAATAACTTACGCGCAGAAACCAGACTCCTTAAATTATCAGATAGAAGAGTGTTAATTGATTTGTTATTTTTATTCAAAATTATCAAATCTTTAGTTGACTGCCCTAATTTATTAAAATTAATCTGTATTAATGTACCTGCTAGACTAACTCGCAATAAAGATATTTTCAATTTTAACAATACCCTCAATACTAACTATTCTATTAATTCACCAATCCCTAGAATGCATAGCCTTGCAAATAAACATTGTGAATCT
Source organism: Limnephilus lunatus (assembly GCA_917563855.2). Classification (NCBI taxonomy): domain Eukaryota; kingdom Metazoa; phylum Arthropoda; class Insecta; order Trichoptera; family Limnephilidae; genus Limnephilus; species Limnephilus lunatus. The sequence goes on along the minus strand of OU830603.1, from coordinate 42,502,987 downwards.
ATAGATATATTTGGTGTTGACAGTTTTGCAATTTTCAAGAGACAACTCATCTCTATTTTATCTGTTAATAATTAACTTTTCTTATTTTTGTTCTTTTCATAATATTATATCCTCTCATTTAAAATCTTACCAGTAATTTATAACCTTATTTTATTTTATTTTGCTGTTCTATTTAGTTCTATTTAGTTCTGTTTTATCATCATACATTTTTATACACATATAATTGTTTGTTTATACCTACTAACTAGCTTTTACACATTGCACTTTATTGTATTTCTGGTCTTATTACTGATTTTTTCTTATTACTCATAGTATTTTATTTCTTTTATGATGTTTAATTTTTTTATGTTTTTAATTTCTGTTGTAAAAGCCCACTAGGGCGTAAATAAATAAATAAATAAATAAATAAATAAATAAATAATAAAATTAACAGCCCTGAAGTCTTGGCGCTCATAAATTTTAATGTGCCAGCCAGAAACATTACTACCGTTTTATTGTGGCAATACTACGACCATGTCCCATTTCAATATACCACTACACAAAATTCAAAATTAGGCAATATGTTTTCGCATATAGATGTATGGAATGTGTCCCTTATAAAATATAACTTGAAATAATAAATCATTTATCCTCTTTAAGTTAAGTTATTTGTATTTATTATATTTAAATATATCTTTTCATTGTTACAATATTGTAATATTTAAATATTCTCTTAGCATTTATTTTCGTTTTGTTATCTGAATATCTACATATGTCTTTCTTAACTATTTCTTTCTGTTATACAAGCTCACTAGAGCTGTATTTTTCATGTTGTTGCTACACTATGTTATATTATGTAAAAGCCGAAAGGCGTTAATATTATAAATTAATAAATAAAACCCAATTTTTTTTTTTTTTATTTAGTAAATGATTATACATTTATATACATTATTTAAGAAATGTTTTGACTGCCCAACTAGGAGGATTCCCGTTTTAGGAAGGTCAAATTAGGATGAGTATTAACATACAGAACATGGTCTGTAAATAATATTAAAAAAAAAAAAAAAACAAAAATAAAAGATTAAAACAAAGTGACTATTCTTTGTTTAGCAAAGTTTAAAAAAAATAATATTAATCACCTAGGTAGGTACTTAATTACATAGGATTAAAACCTATAGATAAAGAACAAACGTGAAAGCATTGCATATCATAGTCCTACAGAGATGGGTTGTATAAAATAAGAAAAATAGAGAAGAGAAGAATTAAAAAATAATAATAATAATAATAACCAATTAATACAGTAGTCCATAGTCCTACACAGATGGGTTGTATAAAATAAGAAAAATAGAGAAGAGAAGAATTAAAAAATAATAATAATAATAACCAATTAATACAGGAAAGATAACCGTGGTTTTCTTAGCACAGTTATTTAAATTATCATAAAAGTAATATATACATACTTAAAAGTAAATTATTAAAGCATAATGGTATCTTGTGATTGCATTTCAAATAATACCTAGTCCTACATACACATTTTATACAAATGAGAACTAGAAAGGGAACAGAAACAATAAAATGAATCAAACAGTTAATAGATGGTTATTACTGTTGTTTGGTTAGTATAGTATTAAAATAATAGGTATAATGTGTACTTTTAACTGGTGTTGCATTGCATAAGCCTATTAACATATTTTGTATAAATACATATAAATAACAAAGAGCAAAAATAGAAATAAAATATGAAATTAAACATAATATTAACGTAATAAGTAGGTACATATATACACATAAAGATAAAGATTAGAACATAAAGGTATCTTTTACATATATATTTTTTTTTGAGTTTTTGTTGTTGTTTTTAGTTTGTGTTTGATTTCATTTTTTGTGTAGTAAAAGTTCACTCTCCTTTCTACCTAATTGATGAAACCAGTTAGTGGCCAATTTACGAATAACACCTGTGCTTTCCTTTTTCCAAACATCAGGCATTAAGTTGTATAGTTTTGGACCTAAGAATGAGAAGTGTCTTTGAGCGAGAGATGTTTTGGTTGTGAGTGGTACAATTGGATTTCTCCGTGAGTGGCGGGTGTAGTGAAAGTGGTAATAGATGGGTAGAGGTGGCGTTGTTGATGGGTGTTTAAAATTATTTTTCTCATGTACAGTTGTCTAACATCCATAACTCGGAACTCTTCAAATAGTGGATCGCTGTGATATTTAAATGGTTTTTTGAGAATTACCCTTAGCAGAGATTTTTGAGCTTTCGCTAATTTGTCCAAAACAGTTTTTGCACAGCCACCCCAACCTAAGGATGCATAGTCTAGAAGTGACCCACACATAGCATCATAGATGAGTTTCAATTCTTTTTTACGTAAGATATTTCTGATTGTCATAAACATGTACGTAAGCTTTCTAACCTTTGTGGCAACTAGATCTATGTGTCCGTCCCATCTAAGATATTTGTCTAATATAACACCAAGGTATTTTATACTATCTACGCATTCTAATTTATAGATATAATACCAGAAGGTGCAATATTTTGAAATATCCTACTAGTGACCCAAAACACGACAATATTTTGTTTAATTCACAACAAGTATTTGTGCATTATATTTGATTCGTAGTGTTTATGAGTAATCTAAGTATTGTAGCAGATAGAGGGTACACTTTTACATATAACTGCAAACCAACTCAAATTTCGATTTTTTTGAGATGTTTTACTTATCAACTGGAGGATCGATAAATATTTCATTTGGCATATTTTGTCAATGAATTAAAATCAGAAGGTTAATTAATATTAAATAAATAATAATGTTCCGGTGTGGGTTTGTTTTTTCAAACAAGTACGGTTTTATTTCGAGAGTGATGAAATTTATGAAAAATACTTGACCTTCATAAACAGGAGAAAAGTCCTTTTTATTTTTGATTCTGTTGTGTATTCAATTTATAAAAACAGTTTTTATATAAACAATCTGCAATTAGTTCTCGGTAATTAATACCCATTGAAAAATTTTACTCGTAAGTCAATAAGGGAAATAAAAATAAAAGAAATTAGTTTTATTAAAGTACCAATATAGAAATAATATCAATACGAAAGAAACAAAAAATAAACTACATCTGTAAACCATTTATTAGATAACAATTACCTCTGCCATAGGCCACCCCAAGTGGTTCGCTACGTTTGGTGACTTAGCAAGGGTGCCCGGGTTTATCGAGATAGGTTTGTTCGGATCTTGGTGGCTTATGCGTCAGCCCACCAACCGCGTGGTGGACCGAATCGGGAGAGACTGGTTTAGGGAAATGTGGTATATCTAAAAGCTTCAGAGTTTGTCACATAGAGGTCATAGAGGGCAGTGCTAAGAGCTGTCCCAAAAGTTCGCTAGATGGCAGTTAGTTTAGTTCGGAGTTTGGGAACCAGAGGGGCCAAGGCCCCGGGTGCAGTCTTTAGGAGTTTATTCGCATCTGATTCCATTTATCCAGTTTCCAGATAGGTCGACTATCGTGGTCACCCTTGTACACGCGAAGTATCAAATAAACTCAGATTAATACAAAGCACTTTATTATTTCAAAAATAAGTAATCTCCTTCCAAGGCGAATTGGAGAATATTGTCTAAGCACTAAAGGAGACATTTTAATCTCTCGGAACAACGCCTTACCACAGTGGGAGGGATGGATTCACATGTCCGTCACTCCTTGACTTACTGACCCTAAGATTCCTACCAACCACTCATACATTTTTCTTTATCAGAACTTCCTCTTCTGCCTTTCCGAAAAAGATCTTCCACACAGCATCCCCAAAGATGTTATAGGCCCTGAGGAGATTTTTGTTCCTCAGGGCCTCCTGTATGCAGCTGCTTAAAAGAGATTTCAACAAATCACACCTATACTCTTTTCCCACCCCATAAGGGGCCACAACTCGAATTTCTCCCGATTTCTTACATATCTCCCTTATATATTTGAAGTTTTTCAGCTCTTAAAAAAATATATGTTGTTTTCGAAGATAATGTGTAGATCTCTAGATGCTGCCAAAGCCGAAACGCAAATTATGTGAAATTCCCTTGATAGAACAAAATTGCAAAGTATGCTCCAAAAATTATTAAAAACAAGTCTGTTTCTATTATCTTATAAATTATATTTGTGAAAAAATTCCTTAGACTTAAAACAGAATTTTGATTCCTATTAATAAATTTTTGCGCATTTCACAATAATAGAATTTTTTTCTGTTTACATCTGATTTCGCAAAACTCTGTGAACATCCCAGACAACGCGGGGGACTTCAGCTAGTATCCGGATATATTAAAGAGAAGGCACCAGGAAAATAGGAACCTAAATAATTATTACGAGAATTACTTAAATTTCTTATTGGTTTTGCATAATTATTCAAAACCATGCAAATCTATATAACGTTGTTCCCGTTTGAAATTTTATTATAATGCTTTTAAAATGTTGTCCTTCTCGGAAAAAGCATAATTAAAAGTACCTTCGGGTGTATTCAGTGAACACATAATTCCTAGAAATGTGATGTTTTGTTTTTAAATTAGCCTCCGTGGTCGAGGGGTAAGGTTCTTGACTCGCAATCCGAACCGGTCGTGGGATCGAGTCCTGGCGTGCGCAAATAAATTTTATTTGATTAATTTTTGTTTTCACAATTAATTAAATAAAATTCATATTTGAATAACAATTGCGAATAGGTACTGTGGATACCAATTTTATTATTGATTTTTTTTACAACCTTATATCGGCGCGAGAAGGTAGAAATATAGTTTTTTTTCGGTAACGACACTTCCCGCCAGAGCCTGCACGGAGCACACAGACTCCGGCGGAATGTCACAGTGCCATGTTTAAAATGTGAATATTAAGTCGAGCGTATCGAATGTTATTTTAACAAGACGAAATATCCAATCCTGGATTACAGTGAATCCTAAGTTCATGTTCGAATCTGAGTTAAAAATATGGATTGTGCGTTAAGCAAGTCCACCAACCGCGATTGTAAAACGCGTGCCGGTGTTGGCCGGAAAGTTGTAATCCGTATGTAAAATCGATGCGATCTGACTGTAATCCTCGATCGCTTTGGAATTGATGGCTGTCGGGATCGAGTAACTATTATTGTATTAACGGACGTGATCCGTATTTGAGAGGTGAGTCCGCTCTTTGTTCACCTCGCCGAGTACGCTGTGGAAGACGCGCTTGCTCTTGAACGATGTTTGCCGGAGTCCATCAGCCCAGCACGAGAAACCTCTAGGCACGGGACCGAACGTGGGACGAACCTGGCGGGCTGGCCGCCCGATTGCGTCCCGACCTGATGCGGCCGTGGATCCGAGAAGAGCTGCAGTCCCGTTCATCAGCAGTTAGAATAGTTAGCTTAGATTAGAAATTAAACGGTCTAGAAGATGGGATAAGTCAAATCACCCATTATTTATGTCAACTAATGTCTTAAATGAAATAGAGAATTTATTTTTAAATTGTGAAAACTATCGTCTTTCATTATATATTCCCGCCAACACAATATGCCCACCACTTGAGAGAGAGTTTCTTGGTTCAAAGCCGGAAGAGTTTGCTTCCTAAGTACACAGCATAACCTCTCCGGTTATGGCGCGTAGGATAAAACCTCAAAGCTGTGTATCATCAATCATCGTCCTTTTCTGAAAAAAAAATAATCAAAATTGCAAATCACCATATTGTTACCTACACAACAATAAGGCGGGCCAGCGTCATAGCAATTACTACATTTTGCGCCATAGCAAGACCACCATTCAGAATTGAAACGTTGCTTGAAATTACTTTAGTCGAGTTTGGTGAGCAGATCTGAATAGCCAGGTACTTTTCAACCTTCCTTTTCTCTATCTCCTTCCCCTCCTAACTACCTTCACATCCATACCCCAATTTGAGGATGCCATAGTCTCACTGGCTCCAGACGGGAGCAGTTGGTACCCTTGTGCCATAATCACTTTTTTTTAATAGAGACGCTGAGGCAGCAGCCAACCAGCTCCCGCTGACTCAGCTCAGTCCGCATACCACAAGACATTTCAATGTCTAAGCCTTTGAGAGGCAAATAAAAAGGTGTTTTTCTGTCTAAGAAAAAATCAGCATTACAAATTTTTTTACGAAATTAAGCAAGGAAAAGAAGTAAGGAAAAATTGAGCTTACTTCGGGTACACAAACATGCCCGCAAAATACTTCTATCGGTTTATCTTTGTCAGTGGCCTGAGGAAGACTAACACGAGGAAGTGCTACTGAAATATAATATTATTCAAACAAAAAGTAACAACTGATTTCAGAATTACTGTAATACAGTGTCCAAAAAGCTTTGTATATTCAGTTTTTTTTACATTAACTCCACACGTGATGGTCTGGAGAAAATAATTTCCCTCAGTGCCTACATCAACTTTAGGGATGCTGTGTAGAACGTCTTTTGAGGAGAGGAAGGGGTGAACATGGATCTTGAAGAGACCCGTATTGTAAGAGAAAAGAAATGGGAGGCCGTCAAATCGTTTCACAGCTGCGTTGTTAAAACTTAAGACCGAATCAAAGAAACGACTAAAATGATATCAGAAATAACCTTATTTTTCAAGACGGGAACTTCATGTGTCACTTTGCCAAAAATGCTATGTTGCCTGCTCTTTTGCAGCCTGACATTTTTTAATAGTAAGAATTCGAAGCAGTAATTGTACAGTACTTATTCAATGTGTGCCTAAAACACTGTTTAACGGTTGGGAAGTGTTTTTATTAGTTAGGCTGATTATACTTAACGACGTAATATATGTATAAATGTTAACCGTATACAAATATTGGAATTGGCATGTTTTTTTTCTTGATATTAATAATAAAGACAATATGTATATGAAAAGCATTGTTAATCCAAGGATTTCTACATCGTTTTATCCAAAGAATTACAAAGAGGCTTAATATGTTTTCTTGTGGTGTCGAAGGCTTGCAAGAATATTTTATATGAAATTTAGTTTGGTATTAAACAACTTAAGCGAGGTTTTGCGTAACTTATTCGAAGATTTGCGCCTTGAATTTATATTGACAATACATGTACGCTGAATATTTCAGTGTTAAACTTAATGAAAATGTGTTTTAAGTTGACAAAATTCTTAGCGAGAAAAGTTTTTCTTTATTTTTTTAAATTTTTCATAAACATTGAAACCACAATAAGTTTAAATTGCAGAAATAAATTAAGATAGATAATATCACATTTGTTGTAAAATATCGAACCTCGCTCCATACAAATAACGCGAAATTCTCACGGTCATATTTAATTATTGAGTTTTTTTTTTTTTCATTTTTAAACGACTTCGAAAAGGAGGAGGTTCTCAATTCGACGGTTTTTTTAATGTTATGTTTGTTACCTCAGAACTTTTGATTGAGTGAACCGATATTGATGATTCTTTTTTTTATTTGAAACCTGGTGCTTTCCGTGTGGTCCTATTTTAATTTGGTTTAGATCTGACAATGGGATCCATGAGAAAACCATATATGTCTTATATTTGCAATAAGTATGTGCGCGACAAATGGACGAATAACTCAATATTACGCCAACCGATTTCGATGATTCTTTTTTAAGTAAGACAAATTAGTTAGTGTACTTCAGATTCACTAAAAATCAAAAATTAAACAAAAAATTTAACAAAACAAAAAACGACTTCAAAAAATACACTAAAAAGTAAAAAAATAATTTCGTATTCTTCTACAACTTAATAATCAACTTACTTTTTCTACTCATCAATATGTAGGTACGATTGTTATTTTTGGAGTCGGTGTCAGCCAAGGTAGGTTTGTCACGCGTGCATACAAGCTCATCTCACCTATAACTATGTATGTAGTTACCTTTATTTTTTAACTTGTTAGTCCATTTTTTGAAGTCGTTTTTTGTTTGGTTAAATTTTTGTTTATTAAAGCCAGATTTTAGAAAAAGAAGCAAAGTAGAAAATGCTCCTTATTAAGTACTAACAGACCCGACCACACGTTGTTGTGGCTAACAAAACACAATGCCACGCCATTACCCAACCTTTATAACCAACGCCATCTGTTAAATTAAAACCACTCCGCCCGTTTGCCAGCCCGCTACCCGCTGCCCGTTTCCCGCTGCCCGCTGCCACTTGGCTAGATATATTATATATTTCAACAAATTTACACAAAAGCTTGACAAAATATAAACCTAAAAACTTTCCTCATGAATCACTCTACATATTGGTGAAAACCGCATGAAAATCCGTTGCATAGTTTAAAAGCGCAGACGGCGTTAGCGACTTCATTTTATGCTATGTAATGATTGGTAAATGAATCTATTTAATTGGAAGTGACTGTTGATCGCAATTTCAAATAGGACACAAATAAACAATATTTGTAAACGGCTGAGGGCGATAGTGGGCAGGCTGTACAAACTTAAATATTTCGTTTCGGTGAATATTTAAAAAATTATTTACTTATCACTCGCAGAATCAACTTTACGGCAGGAATGGATTAACCACTTGGGGACACTTGCAAAACTAATTTAAACCACTTACAATCAATACAAAATTCCATGGTTAAATTTTACTAGTTAAAAAGCATAGTTTTTCACAGAGCCGAAACATATAAATGTTATATCGGTATTTAACTATCTTACCTGTGCAGGCCCTATTATGAAACAAAATATTGATTCAGCATAATATAACTGAGTCTGAATATAAGAGGAAAGTGGAACATGAACATAATACTAGGTTCACAAATAATGAAGGAATACTCGTTCCAAAATATAACAATAACTACGGACAGCGAACCCTGGAATATAACATGTCGAAATATAATTTCTACAAAAAGATTTAGATATTTATATGCTGAAACAATGGTTACTAATTAGAAATGGTCTATATTTATTCATGTGTGTTAATTACGTTAATCTGTATAGTTATTTACGCAGGTTAAGTAATAATATTATGTAGGTATGTATAATTAAAATGCAATTGAAGATTAACATGCTGTTGACAAACTGCTTAATTGCGGTTTAGCGGGAATATACCTTGAAAAACTAAAACAAAAAATAGTAGTTACCTATTCTTCTATCTCGTACGTATTTACCGTAATCAGAACAATCTTCGTCCTGTACACATCAAAATTCCCGTCTCTCGCAAAGCACACATCTATCGCTCCAAGAATTCAGAGTTCATAACTTTATTACAACGCAGTGTTTCCTAAACATATTTAAAAATTAAATCCGGTAAAATTTCTCAACAGATGTCGTTAGTATAGATAGTTCTATGTAGTGTTATTGTGTCTAAACAGAGGTCAGTTACAATTATTATAAGCAATAATCTATTAGCCTGAAACACTCATCAACATTGAAAAAATCTTCCGAGAAAAGATAAATGCCGCCGACGGGACTTGAACCCGCGTCCTTTTGATATCTGGTCAACTGCTCTACAGACTGAGCTACGTCGACTTATCTTCCACCCGCCAAATAATTCAATATATACTAGTGTTTCATTCAACAATTACTGCTTATTACATTTTTTCACCTGAAAACAACCAACTTTTTTTATTATTTTTATATTGCTTAAAATAATTGTTAATAATTTCTTATTGCTTATACAAATTTTTACCCTTTGTGCTATGCATAAAAAATCTTGTCTTAAACATTAGTTTACCAATTAAAAATAATAATTAGAGGTCAGTTAGTTGTATTATATGAGAGAGACGACTGTCGCCCGTTCGGGTCCAAGATAGTCGATCATATCCGATCTGCAGGTGGTCACTCTCAGTGACCATTTCTTGCATTCCAGATTAATACAGAACATCCTTTAGAACGGACGTTAAGACCAGTTAAATATTCATTGTAAATAAGATGATAACAAAAACTACTCGTATTCTACAAGAACCAAAGTATTATTGAAACATCCGTTCATTGAAAACAACAGCACACCACACTGGCAGTGGATAAATGCATCTGGTTTCTATCCAGGCGTCGTGTTTTCAATTTTTCTGCTAGTTAAGTAAGTTCTCCGTTATTGCACAATCAATACTTTCCTCTTATAATCATGTCCATAGGAATCTTTAAACATAGGTACGGTTAGGTATTATTATGCCGCGCAATTTGAATTTGAATGAAGCCAGAAGTGTGCGCCGAGACAGAATTGTGTGGCTATCAATTTTGTCCGCGTAACCTTGTGGAAAATGACTCAATGGTTAGTTTCAAGTGCTTGATTTTATTAATCGTGTCAATTTTTTTTTTTTAATATTCTACTTATTTACTCTGGATGGAAATGACGTTCCAACGAAACAGCAATTTCTTTGAGGCTTGTCAGGGCATTTCCAAAATCAATTATTATTTTTTCTTTGTTCGAGGAAACCCATTGTTCCAAGGAGCAGGCTGTTCGAGGGAAAAGATTATACCATTCGCTGAAATTTGCGGTGGCTCCTTTGAAACTGAATATAGGCAAAATACACAGCACCGAAATTCATCGATTTCAAGCAGTGACTTTCAAAACACTAGATTGGTGGAATGACAATAGGCCACTTGCATGGATTTCATAATGACTTGGAAAAAATCATGTGGATTGATTTTTCTACTAAGATTACGAATATGTTACTTCATTTTTTAGAAATTTACAGTTTTTTTTTAAATAAATAAATCCGTTTTTTGGGCCCGTGACGTCACTACATGAAAATTTCCCGTCTCCGAAATATTCAATTAATTTTGTATTATGCACTCTAATTATTTTTTATGTATGGCAACACTTAATTTCCGGCGAATTTTTCAATCTGGCACTTAAAATTCACTAGATTTACTGTTTGTTACCCGGCAAACCTATGTTTGTTTTAACGTTTTGACATATGGTAATAAAGATGGCGGTGTATAAAATCATCGTATATATGCTTAGGAGCATAATGGTAATAGTTCTGATTTCAACAAAATAAAATTTTATAATATATTTAAAAAAACGGTGCTCCAGATTTTATGTCCGGATTAAATCTTTCCCAAATTCCACACACCTTCCCACAAATGATTATCTAGTAAATTCACGCAATGTAAGCGCACTATATAAGTATAATAAATACAAAACAATACAAGAACAATACAATCCACCAGAAACATAATGGGAAAATAATTCACCGACTCCAGATATTTTCATATCAGATGGTCCGATAAATCCTACTGATCCCTCAATATAAATATTAAAAAAATCTTTCCTAAACCTACATGTATTTAAAATGACTGACTTTTGCATTTTTATATATAAATTTTTTGACAAATCTAATACGCCTAAATTTTGAATGAGAGAGCTAGGTATAATGCCAGTAGCCAAAATAACAAATGGTAATATTTTTATTATTATTATTATTTACAAGTACAAGTTTATTAAATTGGATTTAGTCATATATAGACGTTGAACATTATAATGATTAATGACCAATAAGATGGAATGGATTTGGTTTTGTAGGCGGAAATAAGAGCGATTTGCGTTCACTATGCGCTTCTGGATCTCCTCTGTGGTATTATTCTCGTTTGTTATCACATCAACCCGCCTAGCGTATTTTAAGTCAGAGACGTGTTTGTAACACTACACAATGAGCGACCAAAGCACTCCCCGCGGCCATTTAGTGAACTAATCATCCCCCGCCGGGAATCAAACCAAAGCCTTCATTATCCCACGAAGGTAGTTCCACATAATTGATTTATGGCTTGGCTTCGCCTAAAATGCGTAATTCTTGACGTTTATGATTTAATGCCCCGAAAACGTAAGAAATTCTTCAAATTTAACAAAGGTTTTTAACCCTTAGCCCTTGGGTCAGCTAAAATACCGAGTTACCCTCCATGCGCAGGCTGACTCTATTTTCGCAATAACGTTCTAGTTTTCTGCAAAATTATAATTTTGTAAATTGTACCGTCTTACCAGATAATGTGTTTATATGTTCATAAAAATTGTTTATATTTTTCTTAAATAGTTTCTCCAGGATAGCTACTTATAATCAAAGATTTTTTTAACCTCAACAAAAATCTAATTTAATGAAAAAATACGAAAACATTAATTTTGTGAGAGTTGTTCACAATAAAAAATAAGTCGTGTGAGTATTTACTATAAATAAATACAGTACTATGACTTTTCAAAATAAAACCTTTATGATTTTTCAATCGGAATTTCGGATTTGCTTTTTCATACATAAAAAAATCAATGTTTGCAAGGGACGAAACAACCATCTGGAATAATATTACGATACATTATTTATTTGCCAAGTGAATAACATGTATTTCAGTATGGTTGAATCATTTTTTAAGTTTCAAAATTACATAAATCGTGACAGTGCGGTGAGCTGCTATTATCACACTACTTTTATCAGAATTAACGGTTGCATGACAACACAGAATCATGTTATTTCAACACCTGAACTGTTTCATGATATTTAAAATATATATTTTCCTATTCCACTTTTTTTTCACCATAAACATGCTTATTGTGAATTATTTTCAAAATTCACATATCACAATCTTGGTAGGTTTGTTACATGTTGTTATATATGTATGCATGTTTTTGCTACGCTAATGCGTTTATGATTATTTAATTTATTGTTGTAACTAATAATCTGTGGAACTAATCTCCTGCTGACAAGCTACTTGCAGTAGCTTAGCGGGTAACAAATTCCAATTGTATGCAATTTTTATACAATAAAAAAATAATTTTGAAAAATAAAAAAAAGCTCAAACCCTAACCTAAGGTTATTAAAACCATATTTTAACCAATTTTTTTAAGTGAAACTCCTTTAACATCGTTGTGATTTGAAACACGGTGAAACGGAAACGATTAAAAAGAGACAAACGCATACATCTGTAGGATTACGCCTGCAAGAGAATGAGATAGAATGAAACCTAACCGCATTGGCCGCTTTGATTATGAGCTCACTTTTCAAGGCTCCTATTGGTTGAGATTTTGTTTATCATTGCCACCCACCTGTGCCAAAACAGAACTGTTATTGTTAATTTTTTTTCCCTTGGCATTGCTTTGGATAAACCGTTTATTCTTTGTTTCATATTATTTGATCAATATTTTGTAAGGAACGCTACTGGATTACTTTTAATTTTTTTATATTTAAGCGCACTTGAAGTGAAATAGCACAAAACTGCGCTATACGAATATTGCGTTATTATTATTATTTGTGCGGTGTTTCGTAGCATCCCCACTCTTGTCTACTTTAGTTTTCTGAAGCTTTCACTTCTACTGCGTGTGAATTGCACACTCTGAATTTTACATATTTTTTTCAACACTTTTAATGACGGTTCAAAGGAGGTGTGAAAGTTCCATGATTTTGAGTTGTCCGGTAACCGAATTAACAATATTATATATGCATATATATATAATATAAATCTCGTGTCACGATGCTTGTGGCACTCCACCGAAACGGTTCGACCGATTTTTATGATTTTTTAATGTATATTTGGTAGATATGAGTATAGATTGTAATGTGTCTATTACCTCAAACTTTCACCCTCCTTCCCCCACCATCCCATTTTTTAATCGCGAATTTAGTATTTTTGTATGAACAAATTTAACCGTCGTTCGTATTTCAAACAGAAGGAAATTATTTATGTTGTTGAATGACAGATGGCGCTACGTCCGCCTATACGGCAGAACTAATAATTTATATGGTAGAACAACGTTTCCGGGTCAGCTAGTTATATGTATAATATTAACCTAGATAGTGTCTCGGATAATCATATCCTATTTTTATTTAGGTGGGACACCTATTGACTTTATCGACAAGTTTTATCTAATTTTTAAATATGAGATCGACACAAATTAGAGAAAAAATATGGTATGAGTTGTTTCATAAGATAAGAGATCCTGGGTTAGAGTCCTAGATTCGACCGTTACCCTTTTTTCTGTGTCTTGTTTTGTTTTGTGTTTCGTTTAGATTTATTAGTATTACCTCCTTCTTTTTTTTATTAATATTTTTTTGGTACATACATTGGTATAATTTTACAATACTTTAAGGTTTTTTTTATATATAAACATTTCAAAATTAAAGAATAAAACAATTAGCTGATTAACCAAAGAAATCCCACATAGGCATCGCCTGTTCGTGGGTATACTTGTGTGTTTTTAAAACGGTTTAAATTTGACTCATATACTGCGTATACATACATTATCTTTGTAGATATTAAAGCATAAAATTAAATAAATAAAAAATAAAATAAAAAATTCAATTAGTGTTTACTGAATTACAATTCAAACAACATGTTAATAAAAATATTAAAAATTTGTTAAGTTATATCAGGTCAGATGTTATAGCAAGTAAATGTTTATATCAATGGTATTCATCCAAGACTTTATTACATTTTTATATTTGCTGAAGGAGGATATATTTTTACATTCAATTTCTCTAGTCTTATAGAGAGCATTATACATTTTTGGTGCAATAAAATACGCATGTCTTTGCGCAAGCCTAGTTTTACACGGTGGAACTTCAAATACATTATTTAACCTATTACTAAATCGGTTTTCATTTTTTGTAAAAAGAATATTTCGAGGAAATATATTTATTTATTTATAAAACACATGATACATAATTAAGACATTTACATAGAGTAGATATATAAGATCACCATACTAGGCGGCTGCCTGTTTCATGGTGACCAATGGAGTTCCGTTACTTTGTGTTAAATATGAAGTCTAGTGTAAATATATAAATTTAGTATAAATTATGCTAAAAATGGAAAACATTATAATAAAAATGTAGAAAATAGAAAGGGGAAAAGAAGTAAATTAGCATTAGTTTATAAAAATGTACATAACTTTTTTTTTCATTATGTGTGCATGTAAGCACACACTATATACGTAGGTGCACAAATCTATACAGATATAACATACGTGCATAACTTTTTTTCAATATGTGTGCATGCAAGCACAACGAATGCGGTGCACACATACATATTATACAAACGTTTACATATCTATACTCGTACAGGTATAAACATACATATACATATCATAACATATAAAAAATACAGTTGTTCTATCTGAGAACGAGAAACAGGCCACTGGCACTGTTACATTCACTCATCAAAAAAACCCTAATCGCTTTCCTAAAAGTGTGATATTGGTCTACCGTCTTTATTTCAATTGGTAGATTATTAAAGATTTTCGGGGCAAGGAAATTAAACTGTGACTGGGCCATTGAGGTTTTTGTAACTGGAATAATATAGTTAGATTGTTTGGAATATCTTGTACTGTAGTTTGATTCAAACATATATATATTTTTTAAATTTAAATTTGAAATAGGAAGATAGGAAGATAGGATATATTTTAAACATTGTATACAGTAAATCTTTCTTATCTCTAACAATTCAGCTTCTTGGAATAATTGCAGGGAGGGGTAGTTCATATCTCTTTGCAACATTATTTTTAGTATTAATTTTTGGGTTATTTCTAGTGGCTTAATGTGCGTATTATACACCCCCCCCCCCCCCCCATCCAATCCCTATCTTAAATGATGTATTTCATTGTTATAATGCTGATATGTTATTATTGCTATGGTTGATATTGAGGTATATTGGATTAAAGCCAGCGTGATCAATATGATAATGTATTGCACAAAGAGTACAGATACAATACATCTTTCCCTGTCTAAGAGCTGTGAGACGAGAGGTCAAACCTACCGACTACATTACATTATATACTAAGTCATCTTCTGTCTCGCTCATATATGCGGAAAGTCAAAAAAGCCGCTAATTATTCCCACAGATATAATCTTCAAAAGTTATTCCAATAAAAATTGAAACTTATTAATTTTTAGTTGTTAAATTTAATGTTAATTTTTCCGAAGTTCGTAGTAAGATATCGTGTATCATGAGGATTTCTAGAGGTTTCTGGAAACCATAACGAAAACCATTTTAGATTAATAAGATGTTATATTAATTTTTGTGTCTGAAGAAGATTGAGGCCAAGCTAAATCCATTCTGATAATTAAATAAAAGTAAGTTATTCGTTTATTACGAGACAAAGCGTGTTTTTCATTACGTTTTTTTATATGACGCCCAGGGCTGGGCAGTATTTGAATTACTTGTAATTGAAATACGTATTTGAAATACAAATACGTATTTTGTAATTGTATTTCATTTACTTCCTAAAAATGTATTTTGTAATTGGTATTTCAATTTCCTGATGCTGAGGTATTTTGTAATTTGTATTTCAAATATGGCTTCAAAATACATTTTCAAATACATTTTGCGATCATAATAATTAAAATGAAAAATAAACTGATGTCGATAATACATATTTACTAAACGCTAAATACTAAAAACGCTAGAATCCAGAGCAATATATGTTAATATTTGTAGTTGGCAACACTACCTATTTGTATCATATTATATTTTTAGTGTCCGACCGAAACAGGACTTTCTACTGAAACCGAAGCCGAATCTTCGGTGTCTGTCTCAGTTTTGGTCGAAACCGAATCTTTTTTAGACATTTTTTTTTAGAAATTTAATTAAAATTAAATTTGATAATGCTTATATCGAGTTCTGCAAGTATTCAAATTTAATTTTAATTAAATTTATAACTAAACACAGCAACAGTAACATTATCAAATTTAATTTTAATTAAATTTCCAAAAATTAAAATGGAGTTCTACGAATTAAACACAAAAACAATTAATTTATTATATATCTTAAAAATCTATTGTTTACTGAAATTTGGCATATTTTTACACTTACACAGTCAATTAACATGTGTTAAATGAAATAAAAATCAATTATTAAAGTACATGTGAATAAGTACTTATTTATTTTTTTTGATATTACTGCTATAAAACAAACAAAAATTAACAAAACATATTAACTTCTTTTTGGAACAAAAATTTGTCAATTATCAAGACTTACATTATAAAGGAAGGACCTTATTAATTGCGTTTACAATCCCAATGTCCTTAATACACGTGTTAAATGAAATAAAAAATGTGAAAAAAATTATTTTTTTTTTTACATCAGTTCCACATAGGAGGCCCTGAGGAAAATAATTTCCCTCAGGGCTTGTATCATCTTAGGGGATGCTGTGTGAAGGGTTTTTTAAGGAAAGGAAGGTGAGGCAGTTCTGGGAAGGAAATAGGTATGAAGGGTGGGAAGGAATCGGGGGGGGTCAGTGTATCCAGGCATAACGGACGTATGAATCCATCCCTCCTACCGTGGTACAAAGCGATAGGTCGAGAGATTCCGGCTGGAGAGAATAAATAAAATAAAAAATATAAAATAAATAAAATAAAAATAAAATAAAAATAACAATCATACGAAATTACTTTTTTAGTTTTTAGTGCATTTTTTGAAGTCGTTTTTTGTTTTGTAAAAATTTTTGTTTATTTTTTATTTTTAGTGACGAGCGTGCATAAAGAAGTTACTTCAAAAAAAGAATCATCGAAATCTGTTGGCGTAATATTGAGTTATTCGTCCATTTGTCGCGCACATACTTATTGCAAGTTTAAGGCATATATGGTTTTCTCATGGATTCCACTGTCAGAACTGGACCAAATTATAATGTAATCACACGGGAATCACCAGCTTTCTATTAAAAAAAGAATCATCAATATTGGTTCACCCAATCGAAAGTTCTGAGGTAACAAACATAAAAAAAAAAAAAATAAAAAAAAAAAAATAAAAAAAATAAAAAGTCGAATTGATAACCTCCTCTTTTTGAAGTCGTTTAAAAATAAGAAATATAAAGTTACTAAAATAAAAAAAAAGATGCTGGTAGCTCATTCCACATACGAACCGACTTAAAAAATAACAGGAAACGACCCGTTCTCATGAAGCCAATAACAACGAGTCATATTTAACGCTCCTTATAGAAGGCTCTGTTAAAATATCTGTTGAAGAGACTCAGCATTTTTACATTGCATCTGTGCATTAGTTATGACAATCCGACAATCTGTCTGTTAACAACGGATTGTCAATCAGACGGACCGCCCTCCTTTGCGCGAATCAATTAGGTTTATCAAGTGTTTTGGGACTCCAGCCCAGAGGTGGTACTCAAATTCAATTATTGGGTCAAATTCAAGTATGTCCCTTAAAACTCTGTACGAAAATTTTGTATGTACAAATAAAATTTTTATTTTTTCTTTCCTGTGCGATAATTGTATCAGTCACACTTATCTACTGCATTCGTTTTGAGTATATTATATAAATGTAAGTGCATATAAAAAAAATAGAAGGGCATGATGTGTGACAGAGTTTACTTCCTTCGATAAAAAAAATTACATATTTTTTTCTTTTCCTTGAATGATAATTCAATGATGAAATGTTTCAAACTTCCGCTATGTGAAGATATTTAAAAATGTTTTATTTTTATTATTTTCCCTACGTTTTATAGTTTATTATTTGATTTTGAAATGAGAATATATGCTTAGTTCTTACCAGGATGTCGTTTATCCAGTTCCTACCTCTCTCTTACCACTTCACCGTGCTGAAAAAGTATTTGAAATTTGCAACAATGGCAAGAAAAATAGTGAAAATTCGAATGCTTTTGTTTTAAAAGCAGAAGATGGAGTAGGACTACCTTTGAAGAAAATATTTTGGTGTGTGTATCGTGAGGATGATCTCGTTTTTAATTAAAAAAGGAGTTTTAGATTTTCACTGTCAAAAGTATTTATGTTATTTATTTTTGGGGTGTTATGCCGTGTTGCGCTACCTAAGAATAAATATTTCGGACAGCGTTATAGTGTCCATCATCAGGGCAGATGTATCCATCTATCTGTTTCCACACATTTGCCCTCATGATGGACACGGTAAACGGTAACGCTGCCCGAAACGTTCGCTAAAGAAGGACGTAGCACAACACGCCATAAAACCCAAAAAAAAAATTGAAATTTTACCATCTCAGAAGTACATATCTTTTTGTACTCATTCGTTGTGTTACAGCAATAATTACCTCCAGGTGCGGCGGTGGAACTATATAACTATATTGTGGTTGTGTCATGTGCTCCTTCGCAGAGATACAGTGGTAAGTGATTGGCCAATCCTTTTTCCTTGTATACCTTGTTTTTTCCTACCTATCACCCAATTCTAGCTAACATCATCTCGTCTCGTTTAGTCTAAAATAATTACAGTCCATTACAAGTACATCTGTAGCTGTAATTCTTTATCACTTTTATCAGTTTTAGATACAAAATTTATACATTTATGAATAATTCATAGAGATAATACCTTGACTAAAGCCCGCAATACACGACATCTTTTATCAGCCCGATTCCAATTAGAGACAAAAGTCGACATTTTTCGTTTTACGCGATCGCTATTTTGATCTCTATTTTCATATTTACGATTTCAGCTGGCATCACAACAAACAGTATGGTTCATGTGTTGTTCTCAGTGATAACAATTTAAATCGTAGATATGAAAATAGAGACGAAAATAGCGATTGCGTTAAGCGAAAAATGTTGACTTTGGTCTCCAAGTGGAATCGGGCTGAAAAAAGATGTCGTGTGTAACGGCCATAAATAATCAATTTGAAACTTTTTGATATAGATATATGATTAGAATTATCAGAAAATGATAACGAAATACAAAAAAACATCTTAATAAAGGCGACTGATTCTATCAATTCTATATACATATATATTATTCAGCATTTATGAACTTTTAACAGAAGTTGATATACTTATATACATATGTATGGTAATACAAATATATTACCTATAAAAAACTGAAATATGATATATTCTTACCTTGGCCCTGATGATGTTCAGAAGATTACTAGCATTAATTCATTTCACTTTGTTTTAGTAAAAAAATATTTAAAATTTTATTCTGTAAAATAAATTGAAGAGTTTTTAATTTTAGTATTTTTGCACTTTATTGCATGTAAAATAGCATTAATTATTAATTTTTAACGCGTTCAACGTAATAATTACCAAAAAAAACACGAAATGTCTCTTAAAGGACAGGTCAGATAGAATATCTTTCGAATGAAGGTTGCGGGATCGAATCCAGGCGTCTGGAAATAATTTTTATTTGATTAATTTGTGTTATTTCACAATTAATTCATTTAAAATAATATATAGTATATTTGCGGCACTTTCCAGAGTGGAAGATACTCTCAGTGTTGCCCTGGTGTAAGACTACCATTCAGAATTGCAATGTTGCTTGATATGGCTTTAGCCGAGTTTCGAGTGACCAGATCTGAATAGCCAAGTATATCCCCATTTTCTTCTTACCCATCTCCCTCCCCTCCTCTCTGTCTTCAGCCTCACAACATACCCCAATAAAGGATGCCGTAGTCTCACTGGCTCCAGACGGGAGCAGCTGGGGTTCTTGATAGGTATTCAAATAAAAATTTAAAAAAATAAAAATTGAACATACCAACCTTCCACTAACACATCTCCATCCCTTTCTTACTCCTTTCAACCTATCAACATACCCCGATCGGGGATGCCGTAGTCCCCCGGATCCCAGACAGTTGGAAGCAGTTGGAGTGTTATAAGAAGAAGAAGGATAAAGGCAAGCTAAAGGTTGGGAAGTACCGAGCTGCTCAAATCTGATCACCAAACACGGCTAAAGCCATTTCAAGCAACTTTTCGATTCTGAATAGTGCTCTTTCGTCAATGCCTTATACTGAGAATAATTATCAACACTGATAACTCCAAGTATTTCGCTACTTTTGGTGATTTATCAGGGGTGACCGGGTTCATTTGGTGAGAGGTTTGCCTAGGTCTTGGCGGCGACCTTTCATTAATCTGGACACACTGAACCCCAGATTCTTCCACCCCTAAAACCTTTCTCCCCTCGAACTTACTTTAAAAAAAAACCACCACACAGCATCCCCAAAGATGACACGGAATGATGGGGGATTTTATTTTCCTCAGGGCCTCCTGTGAGGAGCTCATGTAAAAAAAAAAACAATAAAAATATTATTAAAAACACTTAATAACTGAATATTTAAATTCGAAAAACACCTTTTTAGATGTGTTCAAATCAACGATCACAATATTAATTGGCACAAAACAATCGTTAAAAACACTTTAATAAATTACTGAATATTAAAATTATCCACGAATTATTTTTTTTCTATCCGGATTGCAAAACATGTGAAATATAAAGTATGATGGTTCCGATTCAACAGGTAATATAGTGTTGCTTGCTCGCTAAGAGTATTTTCACGGAGGCTCCAGCAACGAAGCGGGTGGGTGAAGCGAGACTGAGAACTGACTGAGGCTTTTAGGCACTGGCTGACTAAAGGATACAGCCTTGAAAGCGGAGCCTCTCAAAGCGTGGGGTGTTTCATCAAAAAATAAATTTAAATTTTTCAGAAAACGATTCAACTTTTTGGCTTGATTATTGCAATATAAACACATCATACATTTGTTTGAAATCAGTTAATAACTAAACGCAGCAAATTCCTGTTTTAATTCGATCATTTTGCGATTCACTGTGTTTTTGTTTTCCATTTCCGTTTACGGCGACCATTTTAATTGTTCAGTGAAATTTCTTTTTCAAAAGTGAAATCATCGTTTTTATCTGTACTCACATTTTTTCAATATTATGTGAGGTTAGGTTAGGTTAATCTGTACTCGTTCTTATAATTTACGTTTTTTACATTAGATCCACACTGGAGGCTCTGAAGATAACAATTTTTTTCGGGGCCTATATATATTATTTTTTTTCTATATTAATAATTTTTTGTTCGATACATTGGTATAATTTTACAATACATGCAAGCTTTTTTATATACATAAACGTTTAAAAGGTAAAGAATAATACAATTAGCAGATTAACCAAAAAAATCCCACATAGGCATCGCCAGTTCGTAGGTATCCTTTTTTGTTTTTAAAACAGTTAAAATTTAACTTATACACATAAATTATCTTTGTAGATATTTAAACATAAAATTAAATAAACAAAAAATAAAATTATTGTTTACTGAATGACAATTCAAACGACATTTTAATAAAGATTTAAAAAAATTAAGTTATATCAGGTCAGATGTTATAGCAAGTAAATGTTTGTATCAATGATATGTATCCAAGACTTTAATGTTATCTTTGGGGATGCTTTGTGGAGGGTATTTTTAGGGAAAGGAAGGAGAAAAAGTTCTGGTAGGAAAAAGTATCAGGGTTGGATTGGAATCTGGGGGCGGGCCAGTGTGTACAGGAGTGACGGAATGAATTAATCCATTTGCGTTGAAAGGCGATATCAATTATTCTTAAAACTTCAAGATCTTTATAGGGAAATGAAGGAGCTGAAGATCTTGGAAGGAAAGGTGTATGAGGGTGGGTAGGAATCTAGCGGTCAGAGTGTCCAGGAGTAACGGAAAATTCCTCCCACTGCAGTGCAAGGCGATATGCAGAGAGAGCCCTGCTGGAGAAGTAGAAAGGTCTACCTTAACCAATCTTTTCCTACCCGGCCCACCACGCGGTAGGTGCATACGTATCCATATCCCAAATTACAGGATTAAATAACGCATTTTTTTTCGTTAACTTCGGAGTTAATGAAAAAAAAAACTTTTTTAAAACCGAACTTTTTTACATTAACACAGGAGGCAATGAAAAAAACATTTTCTCTCAGGGCCTATGTCATCTGAGATGCTGTGTGGAGGGTCTTTTTGAGGAGAGGAAGGAATGAATACTGGTCTTGAAGAGACCTTGATTATAGGAAGGAGGAACACAGAGGCCGGCAAATCATTCCACAGCCGAACTGTTGAATACAAGAACGAGTCGAAGAAGCGACCCGTTCTCATGTAACAAATGTCAACCGAGTACGTATGTTGGGCACGCGTTCAAAGACACTTGTTCATCAGAGCATCTTCCATTGAAATATCGGTAGAACAAGGATAGCATTCCCATCCGACGCCTGTGCTCTAAAAATTGCAATCCGTCTGTTAAGACGGGAGAATCTTTCAAACGGACCGCCCGTTTCTGCACAGAGTCAAGGGTATTATTCAGGTATTTTGGAGCTCCAGACCAGAGTTGGCTGTCAAATTCAACCGTGGAGCGCACTTATGATTGTGGCGCATCATAGAGAGCTGAAATTAGTATGTTTGATTTCCAGTTTTTGTTTAGGACTATTATTTTTAATTGATAAACTTATGTTTAAGATAAGATTTTTATGCACAGCACAAAGGGTAACAATTATTATAAGCTATAATTATTAGCCTGAAACAATCAACTACATTGAAAAAATCTCCCAAGAAAAGATAAATGCCGCCGACGGGATTCGAACCCGTGTCCTTCTGATATCCGATCAAAAGCCGACGTAGCTCAACGGTAGAGCATTTTACCCGATATCAGAAGGAAGTGGGTTCGAGTCCCGTCGGCGGCATGTATCTTTTCTCGGGAGATTTTTTCAATATAGCTGAGTGTTTGAGGCTAATAAATAATTATTGCTTATAATAATTGATACCTTTTGTTTAGGACATTCAACAGATGTCTTGCTTGTCCTGCGAGCCACAGTTTGCGGACCGCTGGGAGAACATCCGGACCTGCGCACTAGACTACTCGGAGCCAGGGATGTCATATTATAATATCCCTCTGCCGTACAATCCTCTGTATAATGTTCTACTGGCCTACTCTCATAATTGTCTACCGTTCTACTATCCTTCTATTCTCCTGAAATGAGCCTTGGAAATATTCAGGACAAACTAGGTAGTTCCCCAAATCGGGATTTTTGTTATTATGTTTAATTCGTGGAACTCCTTACTTTTAGAAGTTAAAATTCTTTAGCGCTCGGTTTTAAACTCGGTTAAACGGAAATCAGCGACACTAAAGACAAACACATCTAGAGAGAATGAGATAGCAATAAAATATTTATTTAATTTGCAGGTACTCGGTTCCAATATAATATGATAAATCCACAGTCCCAAGCAAGTCTTCTTTGTATAAATGACGTGTAAAGCGCCAGACGAACCTCTTCAGATATTTAGTGCACCAAGGATCAAATCCTACCAAATCCAAAAATTAAATCAATATCCAATCAGGGAGCAATACGGCAAAGTTTCAAAAGATGTACATATCTGGGACCGAAATTGTATAACTTAATCCCCCTAGAATTAAGATACACGCGTCCCTAAAAGAATTTTGACTGGACACTCAGGTGGAAAGAAAGTGGGAAGACCCAGACTGAGGTGGGAAGACGAGGTAAGATGGGATGCAGCACAGCTTCTCCAGGTACCAAACTGGAAGTCAGCCGCTGAGGATAGGAGGAGTTGGAGGCGACTGTTGCAGGAGACCAAGGCTCGATATGGGCTGTAGCGCCATCGAAGAAGAAGAAGAATTAAATATTAAAAAATGCAAAATGGCATGCATCGGTACAATAATAACTAAATGGTATATTGGCTTAGGTAGGATTGAGTCAGAAAAATTATTAAATAATGTCACTTAAAACTTAAAATTATACATGATTAACTATTAACTTTGTTTTTTCTTTCATTTTATTTTCACCAGCATTTGGTTCCTTAGAACAGGCAATCTGCCTAACTAGGAACTAATGAAGTACAAGACATAATAACACTTGTGCGCATTTTAAATTCCACAATTATTTTGAAATATTATTATTATGTAATTTTGCTGTATACATAAATGTAACTAATGTAATAATGTTGTCGCTTTTATCATAAATCACTATGGAATTAAGCTATATTTGATACAATCCATATTTAATTACTGTGTATGCACTTAACTTATTTATTATTATGTACTTTTTAATTTGCTTATTGTTATAAGTATTTATTTATTATTATCTACTTCTTTCGTATCATAATTTACTTACTATACAATATTATAATTGTTTATTAGTATTTACTCATAATTATTATGTACTTTATTTACTTATTATTAATAAATTGTTTATTATTGTTTACTCATAATTATATTTTATTATATTGTTTGTTTAATTTATTAATACCTACATATTTACTTAATATATTATATTTATTTCATAAACTATATAAATTTATTACATAACTATTTATTATTATTTATTTTTTGTTAATAATTTAATGCTACTGTGGTATGATCACCCTATTATTGCATCTGGTAAGCCACAACAGGTACCTTGTATTTACATATTTTAATATTTAGTTTACAGTATAATGTTATTTTTTGCCAACAATGAGCATACTGCCCAGCTGTAATAATTATTAATTAGTAATGTTTGAATAACTGTACTCAGTGCTTCTTTTGCAGGTTTATTATTATATTTCTTTTAAGTTTAGGTATGTATGTTGTTGTTTTTTTTTTTTTTAATTAGTTTATTGTAAAACTGCATATCTCGATACAGGAATGCCCTAGCGAGATGTGCAGCTTTTGTTTTCATGTATTTCTTATTTTTTTCAATAAAGAAATAAATAAAATAAATAAATAATCTTCAAACCACTCCATAATGAACAGGCAAAAGAAAACATAAAAGCAAAAAAACATGGAAGCGACATGTATTGACTCCAAAAACGAAAACACAAATACTAATAAGATAACCAAATGTACCTACAGGAAAAGGTGCACTGGAATTCGACGACAATAATATTGAAAAATCATGGTTCACATTGATAAAAAAAGTTCTTCCCCACTCTTATCTTCTTTAGTTTACTGACGGTTTTACTTCTACCGCGTGTGAATTGCACTCTCTATTTTTGTTTCAATAAAAAATAAAATAAATCAAATTAATATGCTTTGCTCTTCAAGTATGTTAGTTTTTATTATTGTGACAGCTGTTCAATGCCATCATAACTAAACTAAATCATTATTTATTTATTTATTTTCAGGAAATCGACAGTTTACATTTATTTCAGTTTGTACATAATATTAAATAGCCAAAATAAAACCAATTATGGATTTCCTCCTTGTGACTTTACTTGTTCTGAGACAGCATAATAAGAATGTAAATTAATTTTATAAAAAAGCAATATGAATCCAAAAATTGTATAAAACAAAAACCAAAAAACAAAAAATATAAAACAATTTTTTTCTTATATAAAATGAAACATTACTAAACAAAAAATCTATCAATACATTGGTAGCCATGGAGAGAGGTTGTACATATAAATCAAATCATAACAGAAATATAAAACAATAAAAACATAACATTATTCGCGTAAAACATAACATTTTTATATTTTACGGTGCTCCAGATTTTATGTCCGGGTTGAATCTTTCCCAAATGAAAGACTAAACCCTTCCACACACTTTTCCACAAATGAATATCTAGTAAATTAACGCAATGTAAGTGCACTATATAAGAATAAAACAATACAAGAACAATACGTCAATCCACCAGAAACATAATGGGAAAATATTTCACCGACTCCAGATATTTTCATATCAGAGGGTTCGGCTCTGATGAAATCCTAACTGGTCCGATAAATCCTACTGATCCCTCAATATAAATATTTAAAAAATCTTTCGTAATCCTACATGTATTTAAAATGACCGACTTTTGCATTTTTATGTACAAATTTTTTGACAAATCTAATACGCCTAAATTTTGAATGAGAGAGCTAGGTATAATGCCAGTAGCCGAAATAACAAATGGTAATATTTTTATAGTCTGAGAATGCCAAATTCTTTTAATTTCATTTCCTAAATCTGTATATTTTCTTATTTTTTCAGAAACAGTTTTCTGAATATTACAAGAATTTGGAATAGCGACATCAATGATATAAGTTATTTTCTTAATTTTGTCATGTAAAACTATATCGGGTCTATTATGACTAATTGTTCTGTCTGTCAGAATAGTTTTATCATAATAAATTTTATAAAATTCATTTTCTGAAAATGAATTTGGTTCATATTCATAATATGGTACATTACGGCAGTCAATCAAGTTATGTTTAATTACCAAACTTTGGTGAATTATTTTTAAAACTTGATTGTGCCTAAATGTATACTCGGACGGAAAAAAAAATTTTAATTTCATTAAATTTTTTATTTCACAAAAAAAAACATAACATTATTCACCATCAGAGAAATATTCTTTTACGGACCTCTTATATTTGGTAAGTTTATGCCGTTTATTATTTATTATTTATTATATATTATTTATTAATTATGCCGTTTCTCCGCAAGGGTCGGCAGAGGGGACGCAACGTCAACAAACTCGGACTCGGCAGGCACTCCTTGTCTCATTCACATTCATTCATCATTTCATACATACTCTTCTGTTATACTAACTCTTGACATGTTCATTGTTCGTGCCATGCCTTCCTCAGACGTCCCCGACGTTTTCATTCATTCACTATGCTATAGATGAGGACGGGAGATGGGGATGGGGGGGAGGGTGGAGGAGTGGGTGGTGGGGAGGTGGAGGAGGAGGGGGGATGGAGTTGGGGAAGGGAGATGGGGGAGGGGTGGGTGGCGGGGGAGGGGGGAGGGGGGGGGGGGAGGGAGTGGAGTCACGAGAGGAAGCTGGTCAATATTATATAAAAATCTCTAAATGTTTGTATGTCCGCTATGCGTTGCTAAACCATTCATCCGATTGCGATGAAACTTTGGGGATTTAATGTGTGCATGATGCATTGCAATAATTGAAGCACTCAAATACATAATCAAAAATAAGTGTGAACATTCCGTTGTTCTCTCTGACTCTCTCAGTTCCCTCCAAAAACTTAAATCCTGTCCTCTTCTTCATCCTGATGATCACTTTGTATGTCTCATTAGAGTGCTGATAGCCTCCATTCAAAGCTCTGGAAAAACCGTAATTCTTGTTTGGATCCCTGGACACATTGGCATAGTAGGTAACGATATTGCAGATTCTTTGGCAAAACAAGGAGCGTCCAACCCTATTGTTACCCTCGTAAACCATATTCCCCTATCTGATATTTTTTCCATCATCAAAGATAGATCCCGCAATGTTTGGACAGAGTATTGGAACATTGCCAGTCAATCCAAGGGAGCTCGCTACGCCTCAATACAAAGGACTATCCCATCAAAACCGTGGTTTCAAAAATTTCCCCATTTTTCCAAAAAAGAAATTTCCTCACTTATTCGAATGAGAATCGGTCATTGTTCCGTTCCTTCTCACCTTTTTAAAATTCACATCCTTGACTCCCCAGATTGTACGTTCTGTGGTCTAGATATGGGCACTTTAGATCACATATTTTTTGGTTGTCCCTCTCTAAATAAATATCCTCTCTTCTATCAAGCGTTATCTAAAATTGCCTCCCCTCCATTCAACATTTCATCTCTTCTAAGTCTGAACTCGACTCCAATCTTCCATATAATTCTGAAATTTGTACATTTAAATAAAATTAATATATGTATAAATTCACCTTTCCCTTTCTCTGTAATTTTAAATGATGGCCTAGAACACCCTTGAAGGGTGAAAGCCAGAAATAATTGAAAAAAAAAATGTGTGCATGACCGCGATGGTTTCTGTATACAATAGTGAGCTCTGACATCATGAAATTACGCATCGCTAAATCGTTCATCCGATTGTAATGAAACTTTGGGGATTTGATGTGTGCATGCCCGCGATGGTTTCTGTATACAATAGTGAGCTCTGGCATCATGGCACCATGAAATTATGCATTGCTAAACCGTTCATCCGATTGCGATGAAACATTGGTGTGTTGTTATGAGCACATATATATATATATATATATATACTGGTAAGCTAAGCATTATGTAATTTGTATAAAAAAACGACTGTGCTTTAAACCACACGACTGAAGTAAAACTTCACTAATTTATGCCGTCCATTAACAATATAACAATAACAGGAATAAAAATATCCCCATCCCCTCAACATCCCCATCAACTCAACTCAACTCTCAACTCTCAACTCTCAACTCTCAACTCTCAACTCTCAACTCTCAACTCTCAACTCTCAACTCTCAACTCTCAACTCTCAACTCTCAACTCTCAACTCTCAACTCTCAACTCTCAACTCTCAACTCTCAACTCTCAACTCTCAACTCTCAACTCTCAGCTCTCAGCTCTCAGCTCTCAGCTCTCAGCTCTCAACTCAACTCAACTCAACTCAGGTCGCCTTTGCGCTTTGTTGCTCTCTGTTTCTGTGAGGGTGACGACCGTTATTATTTATTTATTTACGCCTATTTAGGCTTTTACATAAGTATATACAACAATATTTACAAAATTCTACTCATAAATACAGTGCAGGAAATGACTGTTTAAAACACTTGCACAAAAATAAATATAAAATAAAAATATTATTGAATTGATCCACACAGCATGTAGGTACAAAATATAAGAAATCCAAAATAGTTTATTACAAAATATAGAAATCAAAAAATACTGTTAATGTTTTAGACAATTTAAATAGATTTATAAAAATATTCCCCTACTTGATGAAAAAAACTTCAATAGGGTATGCTTATATGTTAAAATTGATGTACTAAATATATCAACAACATCGGAGTATTTGTTTCCTAGCTGTTGAATCCGTCGCATAGGAGTGTAATATTGTGATATTGATGTTGAATTGCTACAATAATATGGTAGGTACTGTCTTGTTACTGACCTGCCTGGAGTATGAAAAGAAATTACATATAATAAATCAGGGGTATCAAACATTGAATTAATGATTTTATACAAACAGGTTAAATCGGAAATGATTCTACGATCAGATAATTTTATTAAATTTAATGAACAAAGTACGTTATCGTAATTTAGGCATTCACTAGGAATGCCCATTTTAAAATTTACATATCTTAAAAAATTATTTTGGATTCTTTCAATGGCATGTGAATGAACCTCATAATTTGGGGACCAAACCGTGGAACTGTATTCTATATGACTCCTTACTAGTGACATATATAATGTTTTTACAGTATTGACATTATTGAAATCACTAGATACCCTTAAAATAAATCCCAACATTTTCAAAGCTTTATTGGTTATAATTTCTATATGATTGATAAAGTTGAGTTTCGTGTCAAACCAAATACCTAAGTCATTAATTTCCGTGACAGATACTAACGACATATTGTTAATGGAATAATCGAAAAATATTGGATTCTTTACTCGATAAAACCTCATAATTTGACATTTGCTTACGTTAAGTTGCAAGCGGTTATCATGACACCATATAATAAATCTCAACAAGTTATTTGACAAAATATGGCAATCATTAATGTTTCTAATTGCTTTGAATAATTTCAGGTCGTCTGCAAACATTAATACTTGAACATCATTGAAAATATATAACACATCATTAACAAATAATAAAAAAAGGATTGGACCTAAATGTGACCCCTGGGGAACACCACTCGTAGCAGTGAAAATTTTGTAAGTTAAAAGGTTTTGTAAGTTCAAAAAACGCGGTCCATCCTCTCTACTTACCCTTCTATAATAACGGTCGTCACCCTAACAGAAACAGAGAGCAACAAAGCGCGAAGGCGACCGAAACGCGGTAGTGTTCGGAAGGTGATTTATGCATTCCAATCCCTAATAGTACGGGAGGCGAAGCAGGGATTTTGGGATTTACTCAAGCGCGTCAGATTAACTAAGGGGAGATACCTCCCGACCCTGTTATGGACTACCACCATTTATGAACCAATAATATTGGTGGGTGCGGCTAGGGCAACCGATCAGATTAGTAAAAAAAAAATCGATCCCTGTAGTTACTCGGGCTTGTCAGATTAAGATATTGTGAGTTAATTACATGCAGAAAAGTTTACATTTCAATAATCTGACGATTTGAACGTGACGTAAGAAAATTAGCGAGTCACAAAGTTGCAAAAAAAAACGTCACGTGGATTTACTCGAGCGCGGTTAATTTTTTTTTTATTTTGAAGAAAATAATGTAAGGATCACAGAAATAATATAATCTGACGATTTCAACATGCCGAAGAAGCTAAAATCATCACTGAGTGTGGAGCGTACAGCGGCTGACGGCGCTGAGAACTGCCCATTAACTGTCGAGTCCATAGACATAGGAATATTACTAGACCTGCTTTAAGTAATAAAAATGGTCTGCCTATATTTATACTCCTCGTCTAGGCACCACCGGGTAGCTGGCTTACGGACGACGCTGCCGGTTGTCGGGAGGCCTGACAACCAGCCTTCTTCACTGTCTCTGGGACTGCCGGTGGCTGGATTTCGGTAACACCAGTTCTACATTGTATATACGTTTATTTTTTCTTCCTTTTTTATGTACAGTGCACGGTGCTGCCTGCTGGATCATTGTGTGGTCCTTCGTCGTCATGAGCTTCCCACTCATGACGGTTGTCGTTCATTTTGTTTTTTCCTTATATTTTCTCTATTACCTAGTTTTGTTACTAACACCTTGTTTGACTGTCCATGGGGCTCACTGCTTTGGCAGTGATTACCTTCATGGGCTTTAGAATTGTAGAATTGACCATCACAGTACATTCCTGTAGGCGCGCCTGCATACCGCCCTCTAACAACGTATGCGGGGACATTGAAGTTCTAGAATCGTTACATCTTTTAAATGTAGAGTCGTTCATTAAAAAAATTAGATTCTTGCGAGAACTCCGAAGGGGCGACCATAAGTCGCCTATACCGGGGTGGGAATAGGTGGGTGAAAGCTTCAATGCCTATATTTAAAGAGGAAAGATTTGATTGTTTGTTTGTTTGCATTGAATAGGCTCCGAAAGTACTGAACATTTGAAAAATTACTACGACTCAAGCGGCGACATTTTAATTAAATTTGAAAAATAAAATAACACGTATTGTGGCATAACTATAATAGTTAGACATATGCTGTCGTGACTCTTTATGTAATTAATGATGTATTCTGCAAAGTCGTAGTACAATATTTAATTCTATCATCAATAGTTTTCGCAGCGCACGCGATGTAAAGAATATTTTAGGTAATTTTTTTACACCTTGGGTAACATTATTGGAGTTTTAGTAAGGTAGCTTCATAACAGTGAACGAATTTTTCAAATCGGTTCAGTAGTTTCGGAGCCTATTCAATGCAAACAAACAAACAATCAAATTTTTCCTCTATAAATATAGGCAGACCGCTTTTATCACTTAGGGCAGGTCTAGTAATATTCATATGTCTATGGTCGAGTCGTACGTTGATAGGCGCTTGCTTGTTTTATATTCTGTCACAGAGCGGGAGGCCCTTAATCCGCGCGTTCGTGTACAACGCTTTGGTTTATTCATTGTGTAAATAAATTTAATAAGTGAAAATTTTAAGAAGTTTAATTAAGCGATTTTCTTTTTATCATTATAATAGGTATATATTATTTTTTGTTCATTGTTTTTCTATTCAGTAATAAAAAAATAAAATAAAAAACATAAAACTGTCAGATTAAGAAAACCCCCCCACATAATTGTCAGATTATAGGTCAGCACAACCAGGACATCAAACTAAACCGTCTGTATAAAAATCTGACGCGCTCGAGTATGTCAAGGTCACGATTTTTTTTACATTTTCAAAAATCTGCCACGAGTTTAGGTTACGTCCAAATTGTCAGATTATTGAAATGTAAACTTTTCTGCATGTAATTAACTCACATTACCTTAATCTGACACGCTCGAATAAATCCTTTTTTTTCAATTTTCTACCTCTTCATATGGCCACCCCCACCACTCAACTCGTCAGATTAATATCTCTCCGTTACCAGAAACACGTAGGGCGTATACGCTGTTAATATCTGACGCGCTCGAGTAAGTCATTGTGACGATTTTTGAAAATTTACATGTTTGAAAATTTATACTCGCTCCCCCCACCACTGAAAGGGGATACATCACGTAAACTTTTTTCTTTTTAGCATCTAATCTTTGCAATCCAATAGGTCCCCACTCGAGTAACTACCCATTTAGCGTTATTTCCTCCCCTACTATAACGCATTTCAGTCGGTAAAGCGACTGAATCGCGTTAGGGATAGGAAATACGCACCCCGGTTGTGATGATCTCGCCTTTGGGCCTACGAAATGATTCTTTTAAAATTGAGAGATCAATTTGGAATTATATTCGATTTTGTAACAGGGTATGGTTTCAGAATACAATTCTTTGTTCCAACTCTTAAGGGTGATTTATGAAACCGGGTCATTACTAGGAAAAACACGTGTGCCAAAATACTTTGGTTGGAGGAGGAATTCTAATGGATATTTCAGGTTCATTATCAAGTCAGGGGCGGCCGATGGATATTTGCCCGTGGGGTGGTTGATCTTAACGCGGGCAGATTGGATTTACGAAACAATTATCTGGTGAATTTTCTATGGCAGTAGGAAAATTGAAAATTAGTCAATAAGGATTGCTCGTTGGTGCATTTAAATATACTAGCGCGACGCGCCGATTACGGGTTGAAATATTTGACATATTTGTCGAAATAGGATTGCAGAATTCGTTAAATAGTGACGCACGTAGAAAGGACAAAAGCGTGTTCGGACAATGAATATATAATGTTATTATATAACCAATAGAGTCAACGCAAGTATTGAGAAAGAGTATTAGATTGAAGTACGCCACTGAGCTCTTCTTTTAAGCGTTATTGGGATAGTTTATGACTCCGGCTCAGACGAAATTAGTTTACACCACAAAAAATAACGAACATGGTTCCTTCACAAAATTCTCTGAAATAATAGTTAAAGTGTGACATTTTGACTATTAAAGTTGATATATGCATATTGGGAGATGTGCTTATCACTTAAGATTTGAAAAAAGTGACTAATAAATTATTGAAACCACACAAGTAGATGGGGGGGAGTCAGGGGGAGGGGGTTGGAAAGACAGTCGGGGGAGAGGAGTGTTAGAGGACAGTCAGGGAAGGAACCTAGGGCCGCGCAGACGGGATAAAAATCATCGAGTTTTGATAAACGGCAGAATAATAATTTGGTGCGCGTAAACCGGGAATAATTCAGATAGTAATATATAATAAGAAAGGACAGTCAGGGAAGGAACCTAGGGCCGCGCAGACGGGATAAAAATCATCGAGTGTTGATAAACGGGAGAGTAATAATTTGGTGCGCGTAAACCGGGAATGATTCAGATAGTAATATATAATAATAAATACAGTCGGGGAGAGATTCTGGAGACGCACGGGCTAGCGAAAAATCATCGAGGTTGAATACACGATAGAATAATAACTCTGTGCGCGTAAACCGGGAATAATTCATAAAATTAAAGGAAAATAGTTCACGCGATTGAGGGGAGTCAAGATTTGGTCGTTGGGAAGCAAGGTTTAAATTAAGGGATCGAGGTCCGATAGTCGCGAGGAGACCAGTTTGGTGCGCCTAAATCGGGGATATTTCATTTTAATTAAACAAAGGAAATTCCGTTTTATTAGACAAAAAGAGTCCACGCGAATAGGGAAGTCAGAGATTGAGGCTTGCGAGTTCATATCGGTGAAGTTAAATAATAAAATTTGTAAATTGAGGCGGTCGGGACGTACTTTCGGGGCGTCTATCAGGGTCAGGGTGAAATTTAAAAAAGAAATCTACGCGAGAATTGTGTTTGACGGCTGCATCTTGGAATGAATAACTGCATGACGGGTTGTGGTTTATAAGTGCTTGTTTGAATTAAATATTATTGTAGTGAATTGATTTGTGAAATTGTTTGGTGCAACAAGGCGAATTTGGTAAGTTTGTATAAAATTGTTAACATATTTAGTGCGGGCCTTGCAGGAGAGAGTCAATTAGGGTTTATATACAAGCCTTAGGAATCTGGGACCTTTTTTTGTCGAGCGTTGGGGAACGAGGAGCTGTGCACGTTTCCGGGTTGACCGGCTGGCAGGTACCTTTGTTGGGTGAAGTTATTCTTGAGACAATAACGTTGTAAAATAATAATTTTGGGATACAATTAACTAACTAGCATTTGAAGCACAAAGTGCGCTTTCGGGCAGTAAATCTTAGACGAGAGACTTCATTTGAAGGACGGGATTTTGAAATCACAAAACAAAAATAGAATCCTTTAAAAGTGCTTTGTTGGTGATCTAGAAAACTAGGTTACTGGGTATTCTCCAATGCATAACGGGTAACAAAATACATAGGTATAGAATGTAGGTATAAATTAATGTGTGAAGCGCCTTTGAGGTGTTAATTGTTATTTACGAGTTTCGTAATAATAATTTTAAACGTAGTTGTGGGATTGTATTCAGGAAGGTTTTTTTGAAAAGGCATTGGGTAATATAACGGTTTATGAAGGGTGCGTAGCATGGGCATTTTTGATTACTAACAAAATCTGACATAATTGAATTCCCATTCCAAAAATTTCCCACACCTTATTCCAAATTTTAGGTATCACAACAAGTCTATTACATAGGACTTTGCATAAACTTGGTTCGATATCTAATCATATAATCACCTTTGGTTCACGTTTAGGTATATTTCTTTCGACTTAGCAAAAAACTTTCATATTGTCGGTTGAATGCAGCCGTCGGTAGGTATTCACATTTTAGCGTGATGCGCTATATCCACCTACTTAATTAACAAACTCTTTTTCTTCAAACTTAATTGAGCGGGTTACGACTCGAGAATGGACGGCGGTTGTCGAATGAATTAACGAGTCCGGCTTTCCTATTTCACCATGAGGAAGTATCTCACGCGACTTTATCGGGGGCGATGTGATCGAAATGCAGGTGGGCTACACTATTTTTCTAATGTGGAGGCGAAGTAAGCGATGGTCGTGTCTGGTCCGAGCAAATTGGAATCCCTTGTGATCACATCTCGGTAACGTGGATCTCGTACCCGCTCTAGACTGGATTGGAAGCGTGGCCGGAGCCATTCCATGATGTCGACGTATGTACGTCACTAAGGCATTGGGGGACTTCAGGAGAACAAAGGACGTGCACCCATTTCGCCCTCCTTCTACCGCCGCTCCGAGGTACCAGCGGATAAAAGTTGTCGTCGCGGGAGGCCAGTTTGATGCAGGGCGAAGATTACGATCTGGCCGGACTACCTTCGTCATGGGGGAAACGAAGTGACGAAATTTGCGTGGGCTTCACTACCTTTTAGGTTACGCTCGTGAGGGGTCTGCCTTGTCGGCGGAACGAAGGGAACATGACATATGGAATCGTTTGGCAACCGATCGGCGGTTCTGTGTTGGAATCCGGATAAGTTTTCTTAACTACCTTTTGGTTTACGATTTAGGTATATCCCATTCGATATTCGATTTAGAAAAAACTTTCACATTGTCGGTTGAATGAAGCCGTCAGTAGGTATTCATATTTTAAGCGTAATGCGTTATATCCACCTACACAAGTAGCAAAAGTTTTCTTAACTCCCTCACACTAGGAATAGGGACCATCCAGCATCAGGGTGGGAATGTACTCTGGACGAAAGCGCAGCCGGGGAAATGGAAGGAAGGGAAGCCAGATTCACGACCTGGTGCCTTTCATTCTTGGACCCAGCACCCTGGAAGCCGAGCTTGACATTTCTTTCTTTGAGCTGATATTTGAGTTTGAGGTTGGGGTACGCCTATCGTAGAGCATATGCCCGTGACATTTCGGGGAAGGTCCCACGTTACGCCTGTGTATGTTATGCGAGGGGACGTATTTTTCATTCAAATCAAATACCGATGACCATCGCGATTGCAGGCTGGCGCACGTTTCTGTAGCGTGCCTAGGAAAAACGTAATCATTATTTCTACTGGTTCGAGGCGGCGTGCTGGACGGAGAACGGGACTATTGAGGACATGAGTGACTGCCAAGGCGAGGATCGGTGACATCAAAATCTTCTTTAATTAAATTCATACATCGCCAGATCAGAGGAGAGAGCGGCCCCACCGATCTCCTGACATTGCCGATTGTCTAATCAACTTCGGTTTAATGTTTATGCCGGTACTTTAGGAGTAAATGGAACTCAAGTCATCGGCATGCTGAAGAACTTCAAAATCATCATCATCATCATCAATCCAGAGTAGGATGTCACGATCTAAAACCTCGTGCCACCCACGCATTTCCTGAACAGTTCCTGACATCGGCTATCACGCCATTAATCGGAGCAGACCCTCATATCAAACGGTATGAGATGACCTTTCGTCATCATCATCAACACATTTATAATTTGGCGGCGTAGTGGTCGATATTATTCCCATTACCACTCTATGAACCAGACCCTCATATCAAACGGTATGAGATGACCTTCCATCATCATCATCAACACATTTATAATTTGGCGGCGTAGTGGTCGATATTATTCCCATTACCACTCTATGATCCAGAAACACACATCAAACTCTTTCCCGACAGAAGGCAAAACATGTCGATTTTCATTCGTCGCTTGCGACCTTAACATTCTCCGGAGGCGTTGGAATTGGAAGCTGATTCGGCGGTCTATGACCATCACCTTATCAGTTGGGCTATGGAGGAGTCCAATTATTTAAACAGCACATGTTCTGTCTCATGTTAATCCAAAATACCTACCCGTAGAGTCAAATTAACAAAATAAAACAAGCTAGCTAACTAACAAACTGCATCTAGCACTGTAAGTGTAGAATTAGTGCACTCCGTACTGCTTTGAGTGTAAATCTTTTGTTAGAATATACATAAATGTCAAATTATTTTCATGATAGCATTTTATAGAGCTGCAGAGAGTACGTGACATCGCATCGAAAGGTAGGATCTTCTCAATTCGCCGTTTGAATGTAAATTTATATATTAGATGCTAGGAGGGAAAATGCAGATTACTTCAATAAAAATAGTCGTCGATGAGCGTAGGTGTATAACAGGTGCTAGGGGAGGAAGCTGAACGAATATAGATAGATAATTAGTTAATTCTCAAGCTAGTCAGACTCAGTCATTGTTATTCGAAGCCTTGCAAATTGTAACACGCCATATCTAAAAGAACAAGGGTTTACCACAAATAAATTATTAATTAAATTGGATTAACTATACCAAACCACTCAAACAAAAAAGTACACAACGTTGTGGGGTTAATTACAATTGATTAATTAAGAGCATCTCGTCACGTTTGCATAAAAGTATTACGTGATGGGGTTGAGAAGGCGCTTCAAAAGAAATGCAGGGGAGAGACGCGAGAACGGGCGAGCTACGAGCTTTTTAAAGGCCGAGCGGGGTAGCTGTAGCACTGTAGCAGCATTTTGAAACCAAGTGAAGGTTTTACTACTACTATAAAAGGGGGGGGGGGGTTATCACAGTTTTGCTAAGTGACCAGGAGGTATGGTATTACAAAGTGTTGCATTTTGCTGGGCTTTATACAATGACTTAAATAAGAATAGAAAAAAAAATTAATACAGTAGGTATAACGGTTCGCATGTCATCCGAAAATGACTGAAAACACAACGAAAAAAAAGTAAAGTACTAGGAAAATAGATGTGTAGCAGAGGAATTAACAATAACGTTTACATTAGCTTAACTAGATAAATATAGGAAAGATAGGCCGAAAATGTCCAACTTCCGATGAGACGCAGGTTAAAGGTATCATATTTTGAGGGGAGTAGCGCCGTACGTCTATAAAAAGTGAAACAAAATTAATCAAGAGAGTAGGTAGTGCAATAATGTACACATTAGCTTAACCAGACAAATTTAGGAGAGGTTGGGTGATGATGTCCAATTTCTGATAAGACGCAGGTTAAAGGTATCATAATTTGAGGGGAGGAGCGCTGTACGTCAATAAAAAGTGTAACAAAATTAACCAAGAGAAATTAATGATATCCAACCTTCGATAAGTATTAGTGAGAAAGGGTGTTACGTTATTAGGGGAGATAGTCCTTCAATGATGCATTCAATATCAAATCGCCGGGGTGATAATATTGATGTTAGTCAACCTTCAATTGGGTTTGAACGTTTGGTAAATTGGATACCGTACGATTAGTTTAAAAATTATGCAATCGGACCAGCGTTGAGTAGTTCTGTTTACCAGAGTAAACATAGATAATCTACCCTAATCGTTATATTGAATAGAGATAGTTTAACAAAAAAAAGGGGCACCAACAAACGATAGAAAAAAAGGGTCTCTTTCATTTTGAGGGTAGATCATTTAAACATTTAACACTCAGCGTGAAGAACAACAAAAAAAAAGGGAGGCCATTAAACCGAGTGCCGACTAGCGGAGATATGTGTCAAATAGGTTTGTGCGTTTAACGTAACGGTAAATTGAAACCCTTTCTACAGCCGGTCATCACAAGAAGTGGGTGACAGTCGGAATAAAAGCATTATTTTGAAACGTAATTACAAAATAATCTGTACAGGATTAAACGAAATTAGTTTGACTAAATAGTTCAAAGAAACAGAATCTGTTGAGAAACAAAATACATGCAGAATAAACATTAGTGACGTGAACCGGATTAGGCGTGAAGACAATAAAACCAAATTAAAGATAGGAGAGGTAGGTAAAATGTTAGGCAACCTCCGATAAGTATAGGGAATAAAAGGTATTCCGATGTGAGGGGAGGAAGTCGGTTCTTGATGGCAAATTAAAATTTTAAAAATAAATTGTTTGCTAATATTCAACCCGACTTACAGAATAAGCGTATCCAAAATGTGTAATTCTAATAATGCACTAGATTTAAAGGACTACAATAATAATTACGTACTCAAACGTATGAATCTAAGGAAATAAAAAAAACGACTAGGTATTGTAGACAGTTGATTTCTCAGCAGTTAAAAATTTATAGATGATATTGGTCCCCAGTACCAAATTGTTAAATTTAGAACAACGGTCAGGTCCATTTTGGGCAAAGTTCCTTTAACGAAAAAACAAACAAAAAATAAGGAAAGGTCGGTCACACTCGTATAACTACGGTCGAGATATTATGAAGAAAAAAATGCAGACGGACCTTCGAGACGGCCATTATGTGAAACCGAAAGTACCGATTAAGGGGAGAAGGGACGACTTAGGCGCTCTTTGCTAGCAGATATTTGCAATTTTGTAAGGGAAGTTGTAGGGGTGAAACGTCACCTGATCGCCTCTTAAAACCAGATAACAGCTACTAAGCAAATACAGTTTCAACAGTGTTTCGAAAACGGGGAACATAGGCGGAGCAAGGTTACGAGTGATAGCCGTGTTACCGATAACAATGACAGGGCCGAATTGGGGAAAACCACTTAGGGTTATTTTATAGAGAAAAATACATTATGAGTTTAGACACAGTGAGATGTGGAGCATTGGAACATTTATAATGTTTAGTAGTAGATTGTGGAAGGGTTTACAAATTACGCAAACAAAGTTTATTGTGAAGCGGTGGGTATTTAAAATCAGTGTAAATAGGTGATAAAGTTAGGCAGAAATTAAAATTTGGATTAATTGGTTTGGAGACAATAATAGACACCTAAATACTCACATAATATATTGTCGGTTTATGTGGGGAGTACAATAGGAGACAGTTAGAGTACCATGACTAGGTACCGTTGTAGGTCGTAACCGGCACAAATTCCTGGAAATATGTAGGCATAACGCAAGGTACATTGACCGTAGTTTCAACATTAGACAAACATTGGGCAAGGCCGACGAAAAAAACGGAATAGGGAAGGGATGCGATGACGTACAGGACAGGACCGGTTTAGGAAATATTCATCATTACAATTTTGGAAAAAAAGGGCACAAAGATTTAAGGCGAGTTCAAACGGGCTGACTACTGCTGAAGTTCTGGAACAAAATAGGTGATTGTAGTTTGGATTTCTATCTACCTCCACTATTTTTTTCCATAAAGGGGAGACTGTGATGATCTCGCCTTTGGGCCTACGAAATGATTCTTTTAAAATTGAGAGATCAATTTGGAATTATATTCGATTTTGTAACAGGGTATGGTTTCAGAATACAATTCTTTGTTCCAACTCTTAAGGGTGATTTATGAAACCGGGTCATTACTAGGAAAAACACGTGTGCCAAAATACTTTGGTTGGAGGAGGAATTCTAATGGATATTTCAGGTTCATTATCAAGTCAGGGGCGGCCGATGGATATTTGCCCGTGGGGTGGTTGATCTTAACGCGGGCAGATTGGATTTACGAAACAATTATCTGGTGAATTTTCTATGGCAGTAGGAAAATTGAAAATTAGTCAATAAGGATTGCTCGTTGGTGCATTTAAATATACTAGCGCGACGCGCCGATTACGGGTTGAAATATTTGACATATTTGTCGAAATAGGATTGCAGAATTCGTTAAATAGTGACGCACGTAGAAAGGACAAAAGCGTGTTCGGACAATGAATATATAATGTTATTATATAACCAATAGAGTCAACGCAAGTATTGAGAAAGAGTATTAGATTGAAGTACGCCACTGAGCTCTTCTTTTAAGCGTTATTGGGATAGTTTATGACTCCGGCTCAGACGAAATTAGTTTACACCACAAAAAATAACGAACATGGTTCCTTCACAAAATTCTCTGAAATAATAGTTAAAGTGTGACATTTTGACTATTAAAGTTGATATATGCATATTGGGAGATGTGCTTATCACTTAAGATTTGAAAAAAGTGACTAATAAATTATTGAAACCACACAAGTAGATGGGGGGGAGTCAGGGGGAGGGGGTTGGAAAGACAGTCGGGGGAGAGGAGTGTTAGAGGACAGTCAGGGAAGGAACCTAGGGCCGCGCAGACGGGATAAAAATCATCGAGTTTTGATAAACGGCAGAATAATAATTTGGTGCGCGTAAACCGGGAATAATTCAGATAGTAATATATAATAAGAAAGGACAGTCAGGGAAGGAACCTAGGGCCGCGCAGACGGGATAAAAATCATCGAGTGTTGATAAACGGGAGAGTAATAATTTGGTGCGCGTAAACCGGGAATGATTCAGATAGTAATATATAATAATAAATACAGTCGGGGAGAGATTCTGGAGACGCACGGGCTAGCGAAAAATCATCGAGGTTGAATACACGATAGAATAATAACTCTGTGCGCGTAAACCGGGAATAATTCATAAAATTAAAGGAAAATAGTTCACGCGATTGAGGGGAGTCAAGATTTGGTCGTTGGGAAGCAAGGTTTAAATTAAGGGATCGAGGTCCGATAGTCGCGAGGAGACCAGTTTGGTGCGCCTAAATCGGGGATATTTCATTTTAATTAAACAAAGGAAATTCCGTTTTATTAGACAAAAAGAGTCCACGCGAATAGGGAAGTCAGAGATTGAGGCTTGCGAGTTCATATCGGTGAAGTTAAATAATAAAATTTGTAAATTGAGGCGGTCGGGACGTACTTTCGGGGCGTCTATCAGGGTCAGGGTGAAATTTAAAAAAGAAATCTACGCGAGAATTGTGTTTGACGGCTGCATCTTGGAATGAATAACTGCATGACGGGTTGTGGTTTATAAGTGCTTGTTTGAATTAAATATTATTGTAGTGAATTGATTTGTGAAATTGTTTGGTGCAACAAGGCGAATTTGGTAAGTTTGTATAAAATTGTTAACATATTTAGTGCGGGCCTTGCAGGAGAGAGTCAATTAGGGTTTATATACAAGCCTTAGGAATCTGGGACCTTTTTTTGTCGAGCGTTGGGGAACGAGGAGCTGTGCACGTTTCCGGGTTGACCGGCTGGCAGGTACCTTTGTTGGGTGAAGTTATTCTTGAGACAATAACGTTGTAAAATAATAATTTTGGGATACAATTAACTAACTAGCATTTGAAGCACAAAGTGCGCTTTCGGGCAGTAAATCTTAGACGAGAGACTTCATTTGAAGGACGGGATTTTGAAATCACAAAACAAAAATAGAATCCTTTAAAAGTGCTTTGTTGGTGATCTAGAAAACTAGGTTACTGGGTATTCTCCAATGCATAACGGGTAACAAAATACATAGGTATAGAATGTAGGTATAAATTAATGT
Organism: Limnephilus lunatus; assembly: GCA_917563855.2. NCBI lineage: Eukaryota > Metazoa > Arthropoda > Insecta > Trichoptera > Limnephilidae > Limnephilus > Limnephilus lunatus. Next base: position 42,460,399 of record OU830603.1, on the reverse strand, counting down.
GTGAAGCGCCTTTGAGGTGTTAATTGTTATTTACGAGTTTCGTAATAATAATTTTAAACGTAGTTGTGGGATTGTATTCAGGAAGGTTTTTTTGAAAAGGCATTGGGTAATATAACGGTTTATGAAGGGTGCGTAGCATGGGCATTTTTGATTACTAACAAAATCTGACATAATTGAATTCCCATTCCAAAAATTTCCCACACCTTATTCCAAATTTTAGGTATCACAACAAGTCTATTACATAGGACTTTGCATAAACTTGGTTCGATATCTAATCATATAATCACCTTTGGTTCACGTTTAGGTATATTTCTTTCGACTTAGCAAAAAACTTTCATATTGTCGGTTGAATGCAGCCGTCGGTAGGTATTCACATTTTAGCGTGATGCGCTATATCCACCTACTTAATTAACAAACTCTTTTTCTTCAAACTTAATTGAGCGGGTTACGACTCGAGAATGGACGGCGGTTGTCGAATGAATTAACGAGTCCGGCTTTCCTATTTCACCATGAGGAAGTATCTCACGCGACTTTATCGGGGGCGATGTGATCGAAATGCAGGTGGGCTACACTATTTTTCTAATGTGGAGGCGAAGTAAGCGATGGTCGTGTCTGGTCCGAGCAAATTGGAATCCCTTGTGATCACATCTCGGTAACGTGGATCTCGTACCCGCTCTAGACTGGATTGGAAGCGTGGCCGGAGCCATTCCATGATGTCGACGTATGTACGTCACTAAGGCATTGGGGGACTTCAGGAGAACAAAGGACGTGCACCCATTTCGCCCTCCTTCTACCGCCGCTCCGAGGTACCAGCGGATAAAAGTTGTCGTCGCGGGAGGCCAGTTTGATGCAGGGCGAAGATTACGATCTGGCCGGACTACCTTCGTCATGGGGGAAACGAAGTGACGAAATTTGCGTGGGCTTCACTACCTTTTAGGTTACGCTCGTGAGGGGTCTGCCTTGTCGGCGGAACGAAGGGAACATGACATATGGAATCGTTTGGCAACCGATCGGCGGTTCTGTGTTGGAATCCGGATAAGTTTTCTTAACTACCTTTTGGTTTACGATTTAGGTATATCCCATTCGATATTCGATTTAGAAAAAACTTTCACATTGTCGGTTGAATGAAGCCGTCAGTAGGTATTCATATTTTAAGCGTAATGCGTTATATCCACCTACACAAGTAGCAAAAGTTTTCTTAACTCCCTCACACTAGGAATAGGGACCATCCAGCATCAGGGTGGGAATGTACTCTGGACGAAAGCGCAGCCGGGGAAATGGAAGGAAGGGAAGCCAGATTCACGACCTGGTGCCTTTCATTCTTGGACCCAGCACCCTGGAAGCCGAGCTTGACATTTCTTTCTTTGAGCTGATATTTGAGTTTGAGGTTGGGGTACGCCTATCGTAGAGCATATGCCCGTGACATTTCGGGGAAGGTCCCACGTTACGCCTGTGTATGTTATGCGAGGGGACGTATTTTTCATTCAAATCAAATACCGATGACCATCGCGATTGCAGGCTGGCGCACGTTTCTGTAGCGTGCCTAGGAAAAACGTAATCATTATTTCTACTGGTTCGAGGCGGCGTGCTGGACGGAGAACGGGACTATTGAGGACATGAGTGACTGCCAAGGCGAGGATCGGTGACATCAAAATCTTCTTTAATTAAATTCATACATCGCCAGATCAGAGGAGAGAGCGGCCCCACCGATCTCCTGACATTGCCGATTGTCTAATCAACTTCGGTTTAATGTTTATGCCGGTACTTTAGGAGTAAATGGAACTCAAGTCATCGGCATGCTGAAGAACTTCAAAATCATCATCATCATCATCAATCCAGAGTAGGATGTCACGATCTAAAACCTCGTGCCACCCACGCATTTCCTGAACAGTTCCTGACATCGGCTATCACGCCATTAATCGGAGCAGACCCTCATATCAAACGGTATGAGATGACCTTTCGTCATCATCATCAACACATTTATAATTTGGCGGCGTAGTGGTCGATATTATTCCCATTACCACTCTATGAACCAGACCCTCATATCAAACGGTATGAGATGACCTTCCATCATCATCATCAACACATTTATAATTTGGCGGCGTAGTGGTCGATATTATTCCCATTACCACTCTATGATCCAGAAACACACATCAAACTCTTTCCCGACAGAAGGCAAAACATGTCGATTTTCATTCGTCGCTTGCGACCTTAACATTCTCCGGAGGCGTTGGAATTGGAAGCTGATTCGGCGGTCTATGACCATCACCTTATCAGTTGGGCTATGGAGGAGTCCAATTATTTAAACAGCACATGTTCTGTCTCATGTTAATCCAAAATACCTACCCGTAGAGTCAAATTAACAAAATAAAACAAGCTAGCTAACTAACAAACTGCATCTAGCACTGTAAGTGTAGAATTAGTGCACTCCGTACTGCTTTGAGTGTAAATCTTTTGTTAGAATATACATAAATGTCAAATTATTTTCATGATAGCATTTTATAGAGCTGCAGAGAGTACGTGACATCGCATCGAAAGGTAGGATCTTCTCAATTCGCCGTTTGAATGTAAATTTATATATTAGATGCTAGGAGGGAAAATGCAGATTACTTCAATAAAAATAGTCGTCGATGAGCGTAGGTGTATAACAGGTGCTAGGGGAGGAAGCTGAACGAATATAGATAGATAATTAGTTAATTCTCAAGCTAGTCAGACTCAGTCATTGTTATTCGAAGCCTTGCAAATTGTAACACGCCATATCTAAAAGAACAAGGGTTTACCACAAATAAATTATTAATTAAATTGGATTAACTATACCAAACCACTCAAACAAAAAAGTACACAACGTTGTGGGGTTAATTACAATTGATTAATTAAGAGCATCTCGTCACGTTTGCATAAAAGTATTACGTGATGGGGTTGAGAAGGCGCTTCAAAAGAAATGCAGGGGAGAGACGCGAGAACGGGCGAGCTACGAGCTTTTTAAAGGCCGAGCGGGGTAGCTGTAGCACTGTAGCAGCATTTGGAAAGCAAGAGGAAGGTTTTACTATAAAGGGGGGGGGGGGTTATCACACGGTACGATCAAGGAAGTTATATGGTGTGGTAGCCCTCTATCCCCCATCTGCGAAGGACATTCCCGTTTTTACCTGAAGAGCTTGCTTTTGAAGATATAAGGGCTGGAAATTTCACACTCTAGAAATTTCAAGAACAATCCAGAACATTCGAGAGCATTCCACAACATTCCAAAACATCCCGGAAATTCTAAACGTTGTGGAAAGTTCTGAAATAGTCTGGAACGTTCTGGAACATCTCGGAACATCGCAGATCATCGTGGAACATTTCAGAACACTGGAATGTTGCCCTGAGCGAAGCCGGGTACCCCAGCTAGAGTTGAATAGTTGCGAATAAAAACCACTCAAAAACCACAAAGATTTCACATTTTGAAATAGATTTTACGAACCATTAAAACAGCCACCATCTTTTGTAACGGAATGCAACGTAAAAACAAATTTACAGACAGGCGAAATGCAAAACGATCGTCTTAAAACAGATAAATAGCGCAGCGAAGTCCTTCGTCACCACACGCAGCTATAAACGATCTAGTCTGGCCTATTTCAGCATATCGCTCGCCATATATGCCAAAATACGCCACTACAGCTACATCTTTTATAGCTGCTAGAAAGAGAATTAAGATATTTAGAAAGATAGATAGAAAGAAGAAGATGGAGGGATACGATATTCCTAATGTTAGAGGAGAACGCTAACATTTACAGCGCCAATAACGTCAAGAACACGACTCGTTTAAAATAGAGCAAAAATCTCTTGGGCAGCATCTTAAGTATCATTTAAAGAAACATTGTGAATTTTTTCACAAATATAATTTACAAGATAATGGAAATAGACTTGTTTTTAATAATTTTTGCAGTATACTTTGCGATTTTTTTCTATCGAGGGAATTTCATATAATTTGCGTTTCGGCTTGGGCAGCATCTAAAAAGACATTATCTTCAAAAATAACATATATTTTTTACGAGCTTAAATACTTCAAATGTTTAAGTATGTAAGAAATAGGTATAAATTCGAGTGCCCTCAAGAATGATATCAGGAATTAATTTGATCAAACGTGTGATTAAAAAGCTCCCCCAACATGTACACTTTGGAGCGCGTCACTTTAGGCCCCCGCGCAGAAAAGTAAAGACCTAAAGTAAGATAACGGTTTACAACGCAGTTCACTGTGAGACTTTTCTGCACGGCGGCGGCGCGGACTGAAGTGGCGCGCTCCAAAATGTACCTACAGGTGAAGATTGCTGATAATGATAAGTTATTCACACAATCTTATATTTAAATAATCAATAATTATATAAACCAAATGATAGCAGTGCTGTGTTTCTCAGAAAGTGGGTCGCCCCGGAGCCACAAAATTCAGGTCGATTAAAAAGGAATCTCGAAAACCTGAATTTCAATTGATTATTACGTTTTCTCACAAATCTTAAGAGTATAAAATTAAATCTGTACTTTTTAATAATTAATTAAATTAATCGAGACGAACAGCGCACTTTGTGCACATGAATACCTTCTTAACATTTTTTTATTACTTTAAATAAAAATTTCCAATATTCAAAACTAATTTTTTTTCACATGTAAAGGTGTCCCAAAATTCAAAGTGATCCTTTGGGAGGACTGAAATTATGATGGAACGGAATATCATAATATGATTTTCATAAATAATAGTCGTTAGTTTCGATGTATTGGTATTTTTATGATTTTGAATAGTGAAAATCAACACTTTGACCTTAGTGTCGATTCCGCTATAGACGATTCTCGACATTCATTTTTAAATCGCAGTATTTGTTACTTTTTTGATATCAGTGCAAAGAAGGAGGTCAATATTTAGTAATAATAAAAAAAAGGATTTTACTTCATACTGAAATTTTTGGCGCGCTTGGAAACATTATCCCTCGAAGAATCGGTAAGTATATAAACTGCAAAATCAATCCCTGCAACATTGGCGCGAAACAGCTGTTACCGACAGTTTGAGGTTATATTTTACTACTAAACGTGTAGTGACAATATTCCAACCAAGTTATACCAACTTTGCATTAGAACTATCTACGATCAAACAAATCGCAATAAATAACAGTTAGGTACAATCCAAACATAGTCAACAACATTCTAAATAAAAAAAAATTAAAAATAATCCACAAGTTAAATAAAAAAAATTAAAAAATTATCCACAAGTAAATTCTTATACAACAGTCCACCTCATAATAATAATATACCAAATAATAATAATCAACCTTATCAATGGCGTAGAATCTTGTACATAAATAATTTCTCTCAAAAAAGCGTTAAAAACCTCCCATCAGATATCAAACCAGCATTTTACACAAATAATGGCATAGGTAAGCTTTTAATGAATGGTTAGGACAAAGATAATAGTCTATCTCACTCGCACGCAATATAAACACTCGTGTCAAAGAACATCTTAGATGTTTACACAGCTCTGGATTTTCGGAATTTGCAAACCACTTGATCGAAAAAGACCATAAATTTGATAAACATACAGGCGCCACACTAATTCATAAAAACAACATCGGTATTAGGCTAGACAATTTAGAGGCACTTGAACTAAGGAAAGCCATAAACAATAACAGTAAGGTAGTTAATAACCAACTAAATTTAAATAAAAGTCCCATACTAAGATTGTTCCCTATTGACAAAGAACACGCCCGTTCCCTTCCCAATTCTCCATCTACACCTATTCCTTTTTACTTCGTTACTTGAGGAGTCCAGCCCATTTGGTTAAATCATGTATTATCTATATCACAGATTTAAATTAATTTTAGTAGAGATTGTACTGCCCTGAAGAAGCTACGGTTGTAGTGAAACCCGGTCGGCATAAAGTATAAAAAATAAAAGTGGTCTTTACAAAGTTATTGTTTTATTTTAAATTACCCTTATTGTATCATTTATCGTATATTTTATTTGTTTTGTTATGTCTTGAATAATAAATATATGCTGTGTATGATTGGTAATTTATATTTAATAAGGGTGTTTATATTATATTCCCCTTTTTCATAGAAACATGGCTTAAAATGACAGAAGAACTACGGAAAGAGACCGCTTCGTAGAAATATAGATGCAAATTTAATGAAAATTCTTCATTTAAAGAAAAAGAAAAGAAGAAGTTAAAGAAAAGATGGTCATATTGGATGATAAATGGGAGAGGCTAAAAAAATTACCAGGCATTTAATCAAAACATTTCATTCAATCTGAAATCGTTGCATTTCCTTGCCACGAACCTCACTGTCTCATCTCAAATGCACACTGGTTTTGAAATTTCCAAAAACCACCACTGAAACAAAAAGTGATTGGGACGAAAGAGATTTGGAACATCTTACAAATTACAAAATACAAAAGAAATTTTTGTGTCCTGATGTATCTGCGCCTTCAGTATTAGATCAGAATTAATCTTTCGGGTCACCTGAAACAAAATTGCGCATTTCTGATGTTTACAGAGATTCAGGCCACGAATCCTTAAATGACGAAGCTCCAACGTCTCTTCAATTCTCAAAATTACCACAGACCCTCCACACAGCATCCGCAAAGATGACATAGGCCCTGATGGGAATTATTTTTCTTAGGGCTTCCTGTATGGAGCTAATGAAAACATATATATCTTAATTATATTAATTTTTCAAAAGAAGCAAACACATTGTGACTTGACATTTTAAATAAATAAAAAGAAAATACTTTGTTTTAGGTCACTTTATTGATATTTTATAGTCTACCGGTTTCGGTTTCAGTATTTTTATAACAGTCCTGAGGATGGTACGGAGGTACCGAAACCGGTAGACTATAAAATATCAATAAAGTGACCTAAAACAAAGTATTTTCTTTTTATTTACTTAATTATATTCATTATTTTCTTAATATACCCAAAGATATTACCTAAAATTAATTAAAAAATCGTGAATGACTTAGCAGACGTGCATTTTGAAGATTTTTTCAATGTTGGTAATGCAAGAGAAAAATATTGTTGGAAACAATGTGTTCATACAATTTTCGGCGAATATTAACGTATTCGAAAAGAAATAAATAAATTAATTAGAAGTGTACTGATTAGTCATATAATAAGCAATGTTTGATCTCTTATTTCGTTCCTCTATAATTTTTATTGATGTTTATATTCACTTAAATTAGACGGGTTTCACCAGCGATAATTTGAGGTTGCACCCGCGATTGCTTCAAAAGCGAAAAATTCATTATTTATTTTGGTTTTCTATATATTTTTTTAGTTGATTAGTTTAACGCCTTACGAAATATTAAGGCATAGCATAATAAATGTTTCACAATTAACAGATTTTGTGTTTTTGTCTTATGATCTGGAAAGGCTTGTCTAAGTCTGATCCAGATCACTTTTTTCTACAGTAGTGATACAGACATAAAATTTCATATTCTAAAGCCGGTTTTACATTATACAACTAGTTGCTTTCAGATACTCTCAGTATCGCCCTGGTGTACCAATCAGAATTGAAACATTGCTTGAAATGGCTTAAGCCGTGATTGATGACTAGATCTGAAAAGACAGGTACTTCCCCACATTCCTCTTTAACATCTCCTTCCCGTCCCCAATCAATATCGCCCTGGTGTACTAATCGGAATTGAAACATTGCTTGGAATGGCTTTAGCCGTGTTTTGTGACTAGATCTGAATAGCCAGGTACTTCCTCACCTTCCTATTTCCCATCTCCTTTACCTCCCCACTTCTCCTAAAAACATAACCCACTTGGGGATGCCATAGCCTCACTGGCTCCAGATGGGAGCAGCTGGAACTCTTGCGAGGTATACACATTAAGAAAACCCTGCTTTGCTCACAGTCCAAGATAAAACTAAACATACTTTGAAAAATGTACCACACTAACCTGTACCATTTTGTGTACTTTTTCAAAATTTTAAAATGACAAACGTTTTTGATGATTTACTTACTTTAAAATTGAGTGGCCAGTGGCAATTATATTCAATAAGAGAAGTGTAAGGACAACTGAGGCGGCAGTTTGGGAATCGCTGGTATTATCTAATCGATATTCAATTCAATTAAAAATTATGATAAATCTTTATATTTTTAGACTCGACACAAAATTCAATTGCTTATTGCGATTGTAAAAAATTAAAACGTAACAAATACGGCCATTGGAGGCTGCCAGTAATTTGTGTGTCAGTGTAACATTGTGTTGTTGTGTGGTTGTTGGTTGCAGTTCAAGGCAGCAGCAACAGTAGGCTATGTAGTGTAGTTTAGTGTGACGACAATGGAAGCAGATAAGGCGAGCCAAGTGTCAGCTCTCTTGGCCTGCCAGTCCCTCGCAGACCTGAGACAGCTCCGGGGGATGGTCTTTCCCTCCTTCCCCTTCATCACCTTGGCTTGCAAACACAACAGAGATGACTTATTGCACTTCTTACTGGACGATGACACCTTCTCCCTCTCTGATGGGGCAGTTGTTGCTGATCCCAGCTGGTGTTCAGTGGAGCAGGAATATGACGGACACAATGCCGTATACTACACCATCCGCTCCAGCAATGTGGAACGCCTCCGCACACTCCTCGGGTCAGCAACCCCTGAACTCTCGGAGCGACTCATCTCCGAGTCTTATGAAAAATTATTGTTGAACAATGTCGTTGTGACAGAAGAAATGCATATGTTCATTCAAAACACATTGCACGATCTGCGTTTCTTCTCCAAGGATGAAGGAACGATTCCTGACACTTCCTCCGCTAATAATAATATCAAAGAACGAATCCAAATGCTTGTGGAAAATGTGTCACAAATTAATACTTATGAGGAAGTCGATAGTCACTTTATATACACGGCCAGGTTTATAGCTCATAATATCCACATACTGAAACAACAGTTGAAGTCGACCTATGACAGGTTGCCCTGGGAAGAAATGGAGTTCTGCTTGGTGGGCTTTGTGTCCGCCCACATTCGGCGAGAAGAACTGAATATATTCTATCTGTCCGTACTAAGGAAAGACAGGTTACTTAAAGAATTGGACAAGTTTGTCACTGATGTGCAAGAGTTAAAAGAAGACATCGGGTTAACAGATGTTCAGGACCATCGGAAACCAATAATATTAGGCCGCAAAGACGTTGTCGCTACTATCAGTATCAGATACCCGCACTTGTATGCTGACTACGAGGAGGTGAGAGATGTTTCCTCTCTCCACATCATGAAGACATACCTTGACGCGGCCTTGCTGGCAGACTCTGCTACTAGAGTCGGCCAGTTGACTATCAAGAGAGCCCTCCAGGTGACAGGAGAGCATCTGAAGAATACATTGGACAGCCCCAAGCTCTCCTCAGTCATGAGTGAACTTCTCCTCCTCTCTGTACCCAAAGAAACCAAAATAGTCCTGCAACACTTACGCAACTCTCTTTCCCACCCTCACCTAGATTCAGGAGACTCTTTACTTTATTCAAACATTAAAAATGACATTAAAAAGATAGCGACTGCCATAAGTGACGTAACATACTTTAAAAAGGTGAACAAAATACAGGACATGTTGAAGGCATTCATCAACAGTAATAGTGTAAGTGAACATCGCGAAATTATAAATGTTTTTAAAAATGCTCATTATGAAACGGGTGTCCAAAAATCAGACACGGATACAAAAGACCGCAAAAATATTGAAGACCTTATTAGTAAAATAGAAGATCAAACTCCATACGAGAAGAAACTAGTTGCTGAAATAAAAGATGTTCTCGACCAAACAAAATTCCAATATCATTTAACGAGCTTCGACTATAACCTGTTAAAAACAATATACACTGTGTATATTTATGACCTCAGTACCGAAAGTGTTGACAGGAACATGATCAGGGACATAAAAACCTTGGCTCGTACAATCTTAAAAAACTTTCCATCGCAGAAAAATCAATTAGAAATAGAAAAACACATGGTAGCGCTAGGTAGCCTATTATCCAAATTTTATAACAGTGTATATCTGAGAATTAAACCGCAGATTGCTAACGAAATAAAACTTGCGATAGCTAGAATAAATTATGCTCGATCAATTGACAAAGATATTAACTGTATTGATGATTATGGTAGACAATTAGAAGAAATTTTACCAAAAAAAAGAAAAGGAAAGAGTGTTCTAATGAGCAAAGAAATTATAAAAATTGATAAACAACTCGATCAGAATTTTACTGAACTTGAGAGCATCATCGGAACTGGTGGAAAGAGTTGTCAATTATATATACCTAATATTTTATCACTCAAAAATGATATTAACAATAGATTTGTAGTAGAAGCGCTTGTGCTCGATATCATGTCCCTATTAGACAGTTCCAACCGTGTTCCCAACAATGTGCTGTATCTAGATGGGAACACGCCTCTGTTGAACGGTAAGTGCTTGCGCAACCACTTGGCTCACGGAAACGCCTTGGTAGACATTCTGCCTACTGATGCTTGGTCTGCCGTGTTATTAAATGCCGTGAAACTAACTGAAAGCAAAGACGATTTACTGAACTGTAAGATCGGGAACATTTTAAAACACAATATCAAACAATTGAGACGGAGATATGAGCGGGGCTTATCAATTCTTGACAAACAGAAGGAAATGTGGAAGTCTCTGCTTGACGGGAACTTTGAGAATTTTGCAATGGCTATCGTGGGAGGAGCTGATATATATTCAAGAAAGGAAGATTTGTCTTCTACACTGCACCATGCTGCGCGAGGACACAATCTTGAGACTATCATATTCTTGACCAAACAGAAAATGATTAGCACCGAAGTGAGAGACGTCAATGGCCAAACACCCCTCCACGTAGCCGCAGCCTTTGGACGTGACGTCATTGTGAAATTCTTAGTGGTAGAAATGGAAAATTCAATTAATCAAGTTGATGATGAAAGAAAGACACCGTTACATCTGGCTTCCCAAAATGGCCACACGATAACTGTTTTAACATTGCTTTTACTAGGAGCCAAAACAACTGTTAGAGATAAATGTGAATGTTCTCCTTTGTATTATGCTTTGCAGGGGAATTATTTAGATGTGGTAAAAATCCTCTTAGAAAACCAGACTGCAATGAATGAATATAGTATTTCTGAAACTCCCCTTCACACAGCCGCGGAATTCGGTCACTTAGGATTGGTGCGTTACTTGCTGCTGAACGAAACTGATGTGAATGCTAAGACTCATCAAGGCAACTTTCCATTACATCTGGCAGCAGCCAATGGGCATCTTGAGATTGTCAACATTCTGTTAGAAAAGGGAGCTCATGTGAACCTCATAAACTACGAGGGACGTTCTTCCTTATTATTTGCAGTGCAAAACAGTCATGAAGGGATAGTCAAAACCCTCCTGGAAAAAGGTGCGTTTGTTAATAACAGAGATTATGAAACAAATCACACCCCTCTTCACGTAGCTGTTTGTTTAGGGAATAGAGTTATCGTAGATCTACTGTTGAAACACAACGCCATTGTTAATGCTGAAACAAAGCATGGCTTAACACCACTTCTCATTGCGGCCAGCAGTGGGAATGCGGATGTAGTTGACCTCCTGTTGCAAAAAGGCGCAGATAGCGCTGACTCCACGGCATTACATATTGCTGCTTACTTTGGACATACTTCTGTTGTAGAGACTTTAATAAATGAATGGCAGGCTGAAATCCATATCCAAAATAAAGATAAATGGACTCCATTGCATCTGGCCGCACAAGAAGGTCACCTACGAGTGGTAGACATTTTGCTAGATCATGGAGCTGATGTAAATTCTGTAAACATTGAAGGTTCCACAGCTCTACATTTCAGTGCCAGAAATGGTCATGATGCAGTTTCAGAGGCTCTGATTCAGAAAGGAGCTGAAGTGAACTGTACAGACGAAAGTCATAATACACCATTGCATGAGGCTGCTACTAAAACTTGCAATGAGAAAACCATCCAAATATTGCTAAAACACGGCGCCAATGTTAATGAGACAGGAGAAATTAACAGAACAGCATTGCATTTTGCGTCATTCGTTGGTGATGGTCCAATGATAGAAGCATTGCTCCAGAAAGGAGCTGATGTTAATGCTAAAGACAGTGAAGGTTCCACAGCATTGCACCTGGCTGTCTATGGGAATCACAAGGTGGCTATTGAAATCTTGTTGGACGATGAATACAAAGCCAAATTTAATCTATTAGATAATACCAATTTTTCCGCATTATGTTACGCAGCCAGAAACAACAATAAAGATCTGTTGGACATATTGATTAAAAAAGGAGCAGATGTTAATGTTGGCGGTGGTAAACTTTTGTTAACTGCAGTTATGGCAGGGCATAGACTTATGGTTGAGGCTTTGTTGAAGAATAAAAATGTTGACATCAATATTAAAGATCAAAACGGATTAAACCTTTTATACTTGGCTGCTGAAAGTGGGGATGAGCAAATAGCCAAGGCTATTATAAAGGGAGGTATAAAAATTGCAGATTGCGTACAAAACCCTTCGCCCTTATTCATTGCAATAAAGTATGGACATACGAAGTTTGTCAAAGTTTTACTAGAAAATGGAGCTGACCTCAATCCCACGGATCCAAATTTCTTACCGCTACAATACGCAATACTCATGAACAAGCCCGATATTGTGAAAATGTTGCTGCTCCGGGAAGCAAACTATAATAACAAAGATACAAATATTCTATCGCCATTAGAGCTGCCAGATACTATTACCCAAATGAAAAATACCTCATTACTCTTGCAACAAGAACGTATAAGGCTTAATGAGAGAGAGAATGCAAACTGGCCATTACTGCATATTGCGGCTAAAGCAGGTAATCTTGAGGTAACAAAACTCTTGGTGGACCAAAAAGCTGACATAAATGCTAGAGACATACTAGGTTTTAAACCAATCCACTTAGCCGCTGTATACAGCGACCAAAACATGCTGGCCTTCTTCTTGGAGCGTGGTATGTGCATTGATGATCGGGGACCCAATGGATGTACCCTGATGCATTGTGCCGCAGTGGGCCGGCAATTAGCAGTGGCTCAATACTTGATAGACAAACATGCTGATATTAATTCCACTGATTTAAAGGGCTCCATGCCTATTCACCTATCTGCTATACAAGGACACACAAAGATGGTGAAATTATTATTACAGAGCGGTGCAATGTATGATGCCAGGAACAACCTTGGTAGAACTCCTGAAGAATTGACTGAAAATCGAGATATTAAAGAATTGTTCAAATCAATAGGAAAACTCTTCAAGGCCCTCAAAAAAAATGATGTTTTGATGGTTGACTCTTTGGTTAAAGACTTGAAAAATTGCTTAGATGTAAAAAGTTCTATCAATGGAACATTTCTACATATCGCCTCCTGGAAGGGCTTTCAACAACTTTGTGATATTTTATTAAAGAGCAAAGCCAATCCCAATATTGTTGGAAAAGGCGGCAGTGCTCCTCTACATTACGCAGCCAAATACTCTCATCCAGGAATTGTAGAATCTTTATTGAAAAACGGCGCTGTACATAACCTCAAAACGGACAATACAAAGACTCCGTTGGATTTTGCTACACAAAAAGATATAAAATCTTTACTGCAATTAGTTGCACGCTGTTTCAAGAAAGTACGATCCTGCAATGTTACAGTAATTGAAGATATAAACAAAATACGCAACGTAGAAATCATAAAGGCGGTGATGAAGGCTCGCGACACCGATGGTAACAGGCTTGTGGTTGTTGCTATGAAAAATAATTTCCCCGACATAGAAAAGTTAAAGCAGGTTTCACAGCCCAATGTTCTTGAAAATTTATCAATGGCATATTCAAAGATTACATCTGAAAGATTTACAGAAGCTCTGGATATTTTAGAAAAGCTGCTGGATAAAAGAATTGAAATATTGGGAGAGGATAATCCAGGAACATTGGACTTTCGTTTCATAATTGCGAAAATATTTATTACACAGTCAAAATATCTCAAAGCCATACCTATGTTGGAAGATATCTCGAAGAGAATGGAAAAAAATTGTCCTGACCACTCCCTGGAAGTCAGGGGTATGTTGGCTATGTGTTTACGAAAGCATGAAAGGATCGATGAAGCATGGAATATTCTCCAGGAAGTTATGTCGAGGCAACAGGAGCTGCTGGGCAAAGGGCATGTGCTACTAATGCAAACTAAATCCTACGCAGGTCTTGTGCTCAAGGACATGGGGAAGTATGAAGAAGCCTTGCGCTTGACCACGCAAGCTTACACAGGTTTTAAAAAGAAGTATGGTCCCCATGACCCAGATACCCTTACTATACAATGTAACATTGCCGAGATTTTTGTTGCTCAAGAGAAGCACCATGAAGCTTTAGCTATGTTTCAAACTGTTCACACAACCTGTGAAAATACTTTTGGACCAAATAACTCTCAAACTCTTAGAGCCAGGCAAGCTATAGCAAATGTTCTTATGAACCTAAACAAACTTGATGAAGCAAAGCTTATCTTACAAGATGTATTAGCCATTCAAAAAAATGTGCTGGGACCCAATCATATAGATACTGCTAATACTCAAGTAATTATGTCAGTACTATATAAACGTCAGCAAAACCATTACGATTCTGTGAAGGTTCACAAGGAGGGGTTGGTTGCGAGGAATGCCAGCTTTGGTTCCAACCAACCAGATTGCTTCCTACATATGGATAGATATTACGATAATTATAAAATTCAATTGAAATCAAAAGCGGGTATAGACTTCATCTTTGGTCCTCCTTCTGATCCTAATTTTCTAATAGCAGCCAGAAAAGGCGATATGGGCGAGGTTTGTAAATTAATAGAGAAAGGATCAGACGTGTTCGCTGTAGATGATGAGGAAAGAACAGCGCTGCACTTTGCCGCCACGGTGGAGATTATGGAGCTGTTACTGGACAGCGGAGCTGACGCTACTGCCGTGTCACAGAAGGGGAACACCCCCTTACACGTCGCCACACGTAGAACTTGCCAACAAATGGTTCGTCTCTTGTTGCAGAACGTAAAGAAAACCAAACCCAAAGCTTACCATAAGTTTATCAATGCTAAAACTGTAGTGGGAGGTTCCACAGCTCTGCATATTGCCACTAAGAAGGGAGCCACCGATATTGTGAGTTGCCTGTTAGAGTATGGTGCGTGCTACAATATTCGAGATAAAAGCAAGAATCGCACGCCTCTGCAATGTTCCAGCAGTCCCCCTGTCGCACAACTGCTACAATTAGCTGAGGAAGTGTTTAAGATGGCGGAGAAAGGCGGCACTGTGCTTCCTCAGGGAGACGAGAGGCATTTGGTGGCGGTGATGAACTCGAGAGATGAAGAACACAGGACACCCTTGCAGCTGGCCGCAATTAATGGCCACACCGCCACTGCCAGACTTCTTGCCGGGCTTTTACAAAAACACTGGATTAATCTACAGCAGGACTAGCCAACGGCTCATAAAGTTATATGGTGCCTTTTATACTCTTTGCGTTTCCATCAGCTGTACTTTTATTCGCGTTGTACGTAACTTTAATCATGAACTGAACGTTGTTCTGCAGAAACCCATTTTTTTGTTGTACGCTAACCTCTTTTTTTATTGCTGCTCCGAGGCGGTCTGTAGTTGTTTTCATATTTTTGTATTTAGTTTCTAGTTGTCTTCATAATGTTTGCAAATTGATAATCACTTTTGTATGATTTGATAGAGCATTTTTCGTAGCATAGAATGTTTCGTAGCATAGAATTTAATATTAATTTCTCTGCCCAAAAGATATAATATTCAAACTGTGAGAAATCAGTATATTTTGGATTATTACCCTAGTTGAGTATTTATGTTGGGCAGTGGAGTATCCAGATACGTTTTGTTTGTCTTTAAGTTTTAAGTTTTAAATGTTATTTTTTTTATGTTTTCAAATATTTCTTCTGTCAGAGTTCTAATCCTTTCAGAATTGTCTTTAGTGCTCCTTTTTAGGTTATGTTGAGCCGCTCTGGGTGAATGTTCAAGGCAGACCCCCATCCAATTATCCTGTACTCTATTTGTAGTGAAGCGTAGTAGTTTTAATGTTAAGGATATTGCGGATATCAATTGTTCAGTTGATTAGTCAGACATCTCCGAAAAATCTAAAATCAAGTTGAGTATGCCGTATTTTTAAATGTTACATTTGATCGTCGTGCTTGCAAAAACAGCCATGTGCAGATTTTAGCATAACCTTTTTTTGCACCAAAGTTTTTTTTTTAAGTCGAGGAATTGCGCCCATGGACTATGTGCATAAGTTTGACCATATCGCACAAAGCTGATTCAGCCGTTGGTAGTTGATGCATCTGAATACAAAACTGGGAAGTTTTTTGCTTCCCTGGAAAATTGGGTAAAACTCGCATAGCCAGGCTTACAAGCGCAACGATGATTTGAATTTCAATGAAACAAGTTATTTATTAATTATCACAAAGTGCCATTTACTACTAAACATTTTTTTAACAGTCGTAGTACATTGAAAAAAGATTTTTTTTTAAATTACACATAACAATAGAAAAAGAAGAAAATTAATTACTAACACTAAATGAAAGCATTAAAAAAAACACAAAAAAATCAAAAAACTTGTTATGTAGAGACCCCGTTAAAATATGTTTGGCTGAAATGTTTGATCAGTACAGCCTTATATTTCAGTAGAGAAATATAAAAAATATCAGTAACATTGGCAAAAAAAAAATACCAATTGTGTGTAATCTATTTATAACAGAATTGTAGCCTGAGACCGACGTATAATTGTCACAATAATACATACCAGGGAAACTTGATCTAATGGTAGGTACATGAAAGTTTATCAATTTTAATATATCAGGGCTATCCAACTGATAATTTAAATTTTTTTATAAAAATAATATATCAAAAATTTTTCTTCTGTCACTTAACTTCAACAACTTCAATGTATTTAATAAAAAATCATGATTTATTGATTCTAAAGGAATTCCAAGTCTAAAATTTATACACCTAGAAAATTTGCATTGGACTCTTTCAATGATATTAATGTGATTATTAAAGACAGGTGACCAAATTGTAGAATTATATTCTAGAATGCCTCTAACGAGAGATGTGAACAGAATTTTCAATGTGTGAATATTTTTTAAATCTTTTGAAATTTTTGATATAAAACACAACATTTTCATAGCCCTATTGGCTGTATAAGAATAGTATAGAAGTATAAATGAGATAGAAAGCCGAGTTTCTGGTCAAAAATGATGCCTTTTTTTTGTGTGGCAAAAGGAGTTGTAATCATGTTTTTTTTTTTTATTACAGAAAATAGGTTTTTTTCTTGTTTACATTACAACCTGCAAAGCTACTGCAAGTAGCTTGTCGGCAGGAAAATAGTGTGGACAAAAATATAGTACAGTCTAAAGTCTTACAATAGAAGAAAAAAATATTGCAATTTAATAAAATACGAGTACATAATAGATAAATAATAAAAGATAATAATAGATAATAATAGATGGTATAAATAAGTATAAAAAAATAAAAGTATGAAGACAAGGTCTAAAAAAAATTAAAAATGCACGAGGAGTCAGTTAATATAGAAAATCTGATTCCAACAGCCATGTTTTTAACAATAGTGCAAATTTAGGTGTCAAGCAACATTTTTTCAAATCATATGGCAGCATATTAAATATAAGTGGTACAATGTATTCAAAAGTTCGCTGGCCATGTTTATTAGAAAATCTAGGTACTATCATACCTTCATTTTGTGTAAGCCTAGTATTGTGCACGTGATCCACCATTGTTTTGTATGGGCTATCTAGGATATGTTGCATACAGATTTTATGCCAAAAAAGAGCTCTAATAGGTAAAACATTTATGGATTTATACATTCTAGTGATATTTTGACGCTGGTCATAAACTGCTTTGCTGACGAGTAATTTGACCATGGCGTTTTGAATTGACTGTACATGTCGGATGTTTGTCTTACATGAGTGCCCCCAAGAAGTTATACCATATCTCACATTAGATTCAGCCAGGGACAAATAGATTAGTTTCATGGTTTTGATGGGCACATAATATTTAAGTTTATACAGTTTGCCTACAATCGTTCGAAGGCGTTTACATAGCTTAACAATATGGATATCCCATTTCATATTACAATCCACCGTCACCTCTAAGTAGACATATTCTTTTACTAGGTCAATACTTCCACAGGCGCAGGGCTGTGTACAATTATTATGTATGCAGTCAAAGTTATGTGATACTATTGAAGGTGCTATTGTATATCTGGCATGAGGCGATCTTATGTGCATTAGTTTTGTTTTTTGTGCATTTATAACTAAGCCAGAGTCGTGAGACCATTTTAGTAATGCTATGAAATCCTGCTGTAGCATATTCATGGCCGTGAGCAGATCCCTATGTGAGATGACAAGTGCTGTGTCATCCGCGTATACGTAGTGTTTGATAAAAGAAAATACTTTATTCATAAGAGAGACAAATATTATATATAGTGTTGGACCTAGGATAGAACCCTGCGGCACACCAGTAGACAATGTTCCCACTTTACTAGGTAAAGTATTTCGACTACAGAGATTAAGTCAACATTACAAAGTGCATAATTATATATTATTGGATGTTTAATTTTGTAGAACCTCATAACCTGGCATTTGTTAATATTTAGCTGAAGTTTATTACCTGAACACCATTTTAAAAAGTTGTTAAGGTTCTCTTGCAAGATTATGCAATCGTGCACATCATTAATGACTTTAAAAAGCTTCATATCGTGGGCAAAGAGTAAAACTTCGACACTGTGGAAAACGCTAGTAACGTCATTGATGAAAAGGATAAATAATAAAGGTCCCAGGTGCGAAGCTTGCGGGACACCGCTGGTAGCAATAAATTCGTGGGATAGACAGTTGTTGATCTTTACAAAGAGTAATCTATCAAATAAGTAGCTGATCAACAATGCCAAAAAATTGCCACTTTAATTATTCCTATTTTTTTTAGTTTATTTAGGGCCGGTTTTATAAATATCCGTTCATCACGTTTGATACAATTTTTACCTTATATTTGGTTTACCGCTTGATTTTGCCTTTTTATAAACATTTGTAAGGCTACCTATCGGTTATTTATTTATTTATTTATTATTATTAACGCCGATTAAAGCGGCTTTTACAAAAATATTACAATTATTTTACATATGAATACAGAATATACATAGATAAAAAAATATAAATATAAAATACATAAAAAAGAACAATATAAATTGTAGTATCAACATAAAAACAACATCGAGTAGGTTATTATAAATACAATACAACATATTATAAATCCCAGACAATATGTATTAAGAAATTAATACTTTAAAACTGTATTTGATTATAATCAAGCTGAGAAGCGCTGACAGACAATTTTAATTAAGTAGTGTTTGTATGAGGTTAAACTAGCAATGTTTATAGATTCATCCAAAACATATTTATTTCCAAGTACATGCAGGCGATTCATTATAGAATTGAGTTCAGCGTTAGATCCTGTATTGTTGCAAGTTAATTTGAAACGAACTGATCGACTAGGTACATGGAAACATATTAACGAAAGAAGTTCAGGGGAGTTCAACAGGTTGGTAATGATTTTAAATAAATAAAATAGGTCTGAACAAATTCTTATTTCTTTTAATGTATCGAGTCCCAATAATTGTAACAGAGAGGGGTAATTTATGTTTTCGATGAATATTCCCAATTTAAAATTAATATAACGTAAAAATTTATGTTGGACTCGCTCAAGGGAATTCTCATGCACACTGTAGTAAGGATTCCAAATGGTGGAGTTAAATTCTAGTTGGCTTCTAACAAGTGAAGTGTAAAGTAATTTGATAGTTTTTAAATTTTTAAAATCCTTTGAAATCCGTAAGACAAATCCTAACATTTGCATTGCTTTACTGGTTATATTATTAATATGTTTAATGAATGTTAATTTAGTGTCAAAGGTTATACCAAGGTCTCTTATTTCATCAACAGATAATAAGATGTGATTATTTAGAAAGTAGGTAAACAACAAAGGGTTTGACATTTTTTTGCATTGAGAGTTAATTTGTTTATAAGACACCAATCATAAAAGCTATTAATATTAGATTGAAGCGTCAGACAGTCCTCGATATTATCAATAATTCTATATATCTTCATATCATCAGCGAACATTAGAATGAGAACACGGGTGAATATGTTTGATACATCATTAATGAATAAATTAAAAAGTAAAGGACCAAGATGAGAACCCTGGGGTACGCCACTGGTAGCTTCGAACGTGTAGGATAAGTGACCATTAATACAGAGAGTTAACAGACGCCTTAGTAAATAACTCTTAAACCAAGATAAAAGGTTTCCATTAATGCCGAGTTTCAAAAGTTTATTCATGAGGATTTTAAGACAGACCTTACTGAAGTCGGTGTATATAGAATCGACTTGTTGTTTGTTGGCAAGTGCATTAGAAATGAAATTTTCATATAATGTTAGGTTAGTCAAAGTTGATCTGCCAGAAATAAAGCCGTGTTGACAAGTTGCGATACAAGGGTTTACAAAGAAGCTGATTTTCTTAAGAATCAATTTTTCAAAAAGTTTAGGTATAAACGATTGAATACAGATAGGCCGATAATTTTCAACAAAGGATTTATCACCACTTTTAAATACAGGAGTTAGGTAGCTAAGTTTCCATATTTGTGGAAAGTGTCCTGTAGAGAGAGACTTGTTAAACAGTATATTAAGATAAAGCCATACTAAATAATGCAAAATCATACAAAATCGTATGTTTTAGTTTTGAAAATTTGACCGCTTAGAAGTATTATAGATGCTTCAATTAAATACTGCGTGTAGAACATACTTTGGCCCTTAAAAATATCGGTCATTTTTTTTAATAAGTCTTTTAATAAGCTTAGAAAAAAATAAAGTATTAGGTCTATAAAAAACATTTTTAACTGAAAACTCTCCTACTTATAAACACTTTTTCGGATATGGTTTTATTGCATAATGTGGCAAATTCAGTTTCTTATATAATTATCGCGAAAAAAAAATGATATTTACGCCCGAACCTCACAAAATAAAATATAATATGCATTTTCGCGTTGGTATTTTTGACATCACGACGACAATACGGCAGTCGACGAATTTGCTATATCAAAGTGAACCTTATACCGTCCACCGAAGAACGACTGGCAGCCGCCCCCCTGTCTTCCGTCATTACTCCTCCGAACGGAGCGGAGAGCGGTCGTGTTATGCTCCGCGCCGCTTATTTTCGTGAAATCAATTTAAAAATTCCGTTTTATTGCTATAAACAATGCATAAAAAAGGAATTAATGTTTTTTACAGGCCTTTACGAAATCAACATGTAAAAAAAAAATCTCAAATATCTTTTCCAACCTTTCCAAAAGCTTTTTCTCAAGTATTTTTAAACTCCTCCCATAAAAGGGCGTGAATTCCGATTTCGATTTTTTCCTGTACTAGTGGATCGCCTTAAGGGGAACAGATAAACTTTGGACGCAATTCTTAAGTAAGATGGAAGGAATCTTATTAGGTCCCGAGCTTGTTTTGGGTTCAAGTTATTTAATACAGACTATAATGTCTTCAATATCGATGTGTATTTGCGATAAGTTTGAATTTATATCCGAATTGAAGTACGGAATTGAGTCATCAGGAATATCAGGTTCATACACGTCCTTAAAGTAATCAGCTAACATGTTAACAATTTCATAAATTTTACTGGAGCTGTTTTGTCCGTAACGTATATTACCGGAAATACCAGCATCATTGTTTTTCATTGATTTTGTGTATTTCCAAAAGTATTTTACATCATGAAGTATCGTGTTCTCAACCGAATTAATGTAATTATTATAACATCTTTTTGTAATTTTTTTGCAATCTCTTCTAATATTGTTGAATGCCATATAGTTGGGAATTGTTCTGTGTTCTTTATATTTTTTATGTGTTTCTTTTTTAATAACAATTAACTGAATTAATTCTTTGCTGAACCATATCGGATACTTTCGTACTTTATGATGAATTAGAGGAATTGTGTCGGAAATGATACTATTCAGTTGAGAGTAAAATAGTTCTACGCTATAGTTGAGATCACCTTCCTTGAGAACAGACCAATTTACTTTGTTAAGTGCTTGATTAATGTCCTGGTAATTAGCATTAATGAAATTACGACTACAATTTTTAATTAAGGGGGCACACTCTATTGTATTAGGTACTAGTATTGTAAGTGGAGGGTGGTGATTATGAATTGGGTCAAAGGATTCGGCTGACTCATAGACTTTTATATCCTTATCAGTAGAAAAAATTAAATCAAGAGTCCGATTACTGCAATTCGGCACATTGTTACATTGAAATAGACCTAAATAGTTAGACATGTCTAAGATTTCACTCTCGCACGCCGTTAATGGTAAGTAATCCAAATCATTAAATTTACAATTGGGTAGGTTATAATCACCACAAATTATAATATTGTGATTAGGGTGGTTAGATTTGAGTAGCTCGACATCTTCACAGTGATTTTTATACATTATTACATTAGAATTTGGTGGAATATATACACATCCGATGATAGTTTTTTTGGATTTATCGTTTAACATTACAAAAATTTGCTCAACATCATTGTTTTTGTTTTTTAATAATTTAGATGAAATTTTTTTATTAACTGCTATCAGGACGCCTCCTCCTCTTGATTTAGAGCTGGTGTTCCGATTTCGGTCAACTCGGTAGATACTGTGGTTAGGTAGACCGAGCTCCGCTGAGTATATCGATGGTTCCAGCCAGGTCTCAGAGAGTATGATGATGTCCTGTGTGATGGTGGGTGCATTAGTTCTAAAGTCACTGAGTTTAGTCCGAAGTCCCCTGACGTTCTGGTAGAAGATGTAACGTGGCACGGTTATAAGTTTTTTTGTATATTGGTTATAATTTTAGGTCTATCATTGATATATTTAATAATTAAATTATTTTCTCCCTTGCTTTTTCGATCCTCCAGCTCCTTCCACAAGTTTTGTACTTCTTGCCGTTGAAGCATTGTTAAGTCATTCTTGGTCTTGATAGTTAAACACTTCCATACGGTATTCCTTTTTTCTGTAGAATAGTTCTGGCTTGATATTTATCGGACAGTTCGATCTTGATGGGGCGTGTTTTATTAGTATCCTTTTTGCCCAATCGATACACTTTAATAAGCGAGGTATCTACGTTATCAACATTGTTAAGAATATTCTTGACTTTATTCAGATCTTCACTCATTGTTGCAGTTTGAGTATTGCCCAAGCTTTCAGGAACATTGAACATTATTACATTTTTAGATCGCGATTTTCTCTCGTCCATTTCCGCCAAAGTTTCGCAAATTCCTGTTAGTTGTTCCGTTTCGATGTTGGTAGTTGACAAATGTTTTGAATGATTAGGTGATATGTTCCTGTAGGCATTTAATTCACCTTCAAGAAAACCCACTTTTGTGGAAACCAAACTAATATTGCCTAGTAGCACTGAGAGTTGAGGCGTTAATTTTCCCATTTGTTCTTTAGTAAATTTATTAGTGGGATCCATGATGGTCGTATTTAAATCACGTATAATATTGTTTGCTAATGTGATGAATGCATATGTATCGCAGGAGTCCATTATAAAGTAGCTGGCGAGATGGGCTTAGCTGCCCTGAATTGTGTCGGCGGGAAGGTGTGAGTACTTGCGCTGAGCGGCTAGAACGAACACACACACAGTCACTAAGAGTCAAGAGTAGTAATTCGCGCTCGGTGGAATTAGGTACCTAATAGCGGTAATGGCGGATTATTTTAAATAAACTTAGGTTTTGAGTTAACACAACACGTATGTGGAGTAATGCACTACTTTCACTGCACTGTTACTAAAGTAGCACTAGAGTAACGTATTACTTTTGATCAGGATCTATTTAAATTAGTTATTTTTGTAATATTTTAGCAGGAGCTGATTCAAACACGTAAGTAATGTGTATATTCGTATTGTTATGTAGCGGTTAATACTTTACGGACCGATGTTGCCCAGTTAAATGGATAACGATCCGTTTACTGACGTTTTTTGACAGTTGTAAGTAGGAAGTTATTTATTTATTATCAAAATCGGTCAGTAACGCCGGTAATTGTTCCGCTATTGAGTCCACGCTCAAAACACACTTTAAAAAATTAAAATAAGTTGTACTAGGTAGATAATAGTTAGTAATAAGTAATTCAGTAACCGGAATTTAAAAATATTGCGTTTTAATGATTATTTTGTTTACTTTAAAAATGCGAAATGTCATTTTTCAAGGACCGCCATGTTATTAATAACGACGATGAAATATGCACTTTTAAAAGGAAAAATCACTCTCTGTCAGTTACACAATAATAAGTACGAATTTCAATCTTCGAAAATGATAAATAATGCGTATTAATCATTATTTTGTTAGGTTTCGTAAATTCAAAAAATCATCACTTATTACGCGTGCATGACGCGAGACGCAAGACGCAAGCCTATATGAAATGTGAAACTGTTCCTTAAATATACCAAACCACCCACAACTGTTCCATGTGAAACATGTTTTACATGCAATTTGCAAATGAGCCAACCTAAAAATAAAAGAAAGCATTCACGAAACGAGTAGCTAGAAGCGATACATAGACGATATTATTACGAAAGTACCTGATTTGCCAAATTACGTATGTAATTATTTTAATACCTAAAACGACAATAAATAAAAGAACACGCACGCATTTTTCTTTTCAATAACACCCAAGTTTTGAAAGATTTGTACTGCAAGTAGGATTAGTATTATAGACAAGTTTGTACCTGTATTTATAACAGAAGAACATGGAAATAAATGTCACTTTCTTTTGTATCACAAACCATGTTACACAAACCTAGCGTAGCCGCTAAACTACTTGAAAACTGGGATGTTTTTCTTGCTTTGACGCGAGCAGGCGGTATAAAGGGGCACTTTCTTTTGTATCACAAACCATGTTACACAAACCTAGCGTAGCCACTAAACTACTTGAAAACTGGGATGTTTTTCTTGCCTTGACGCGAGCAGGCGGTATGAAGGGGCATTTTCTTTTTTATCACAAACCATGTTACACAAACCTAGCGTAGCAATAAACTACTTGAAAACTGGGATGTTTTTCTTGCCTTGACGCGAGCAGGCGGTATAAAGGGGCACTTTCTTTTGTATCACAAACCATGTTACACAAAGCCGCTAAATTACTTGAAAACTGGGATGTTTTTCTTGGTAGGTTATTTTACAACAATTAATTGTTATTATATTATTTGAAACAATAGGGTACAATCACATTTTTATTTTGTTTTACCAAAAATTAAAGAAAAAAATTACAAACTGGAATATTCAAAAATTTTTTTTTTACGATAGGAAATAGTCCTTCAATAACGTTTTGAATATTCAATTTTCAAATTAGCGCTAAAACGCCCTTTTCGCGCGGTTTTGGCTTGTGACGTCACTGCGCACTTCTTGACAGATGTCATAAGTCGCAAGTCGTAATCCAGTAATCAGTCTGCAGTTGATCATTTGTTTATCGAAGAAAATGTCCGTAGATACCGTTTATAAATACTGTATTGTACTAAAGTGTACAAATACAACATCTTCAACACCAAACAAACTATTTATAAACGTCACAAATAATGTTATTATGTGTAAAAAGCGGTGTCATGCGATGAAAAGGTACATGTAACTGCCATTATAATCGCGTCGATTTTTGGCAAATTATCAGACTGTCTTTGTAGAAAACCACTGTCTGTCATGATAGTATGTATTTACAATGTATGTTTTACACAAACGAATTGGCTTAGGATGCATATTTGCATAACTAAACGATTATGACTATCAAACTTATTCAAACCGGCATAGCAGCTGGAACAAAAACTGTCAAAAACAATTTGACGTGGGACTAGGTGGGTGCGTTGTGACGTCACAATCTCGCAAGTCAATGATGACTCGTTTTTGATATATGAATTTTCATACAACTTTAAAAGTGAATTAATTAATTTAATAATTTTTTTCGGGGGTTTTAGGTGTGATATTCGAGTTAAGTTATTTTTTTTACTTGTATTAAATGCATTGAAAACACTATATTACATATACTGCATGTACCCTATTGGTTACGTAAATGTTTTTGAATTTTCAGGTTGGTAGTGTGTATTTACAATTTGCGTATTGCAGTTTCACACGGCACAAGAATGGCCTTCTTATTTAAAAAGATGGCGGTCCTTGAAAAATGACATTTTGCATTTTTAAAGTTAACAAAATAATAATTAAAACGCAATATTTTTAAATTCCGGTTACTGAATTACTTATTACTAACTATTATCTACCTAGTACAACTTATTTTAATTTTTTAAAGTGTGTTTTGAGCGTGGATTCAATAATGGATGGCGGTCCTTGAAAAATGACATTTCGCATTTTTAAAGTTAACAAAATAATCATTAAAACGCAATATTTTTAAATTTCGGTTACTGAATTACTTATTACTAACTATTATCTACCTAGTACAACTTATTTTAATTTTTTAAAGTGTGTTTTGAGCGTGGACTCAATAGCGGAACATTTACCAACTTCGGGAAGTGATTCTATATAATCTATCTACCACCACTTTCTGACCCTCAAACATACAGAAACCACTGTGAAGACATCGAAACAATTTCATCAAAATATTCTCACTCGAAAATTGTTATCCTTGGAGATTATAACTTACCAAACCTAACATGGAAAGCAAAAAACTGTGGTCTCATCACAAACGAAAGTGAAAACGATCGTGCACGTGAAGTTTTGGACATGGTAAACTTTCTAAACTTTCACCAACATAATTTTATTTATAACAGTAACAATCGCTTATTAGACTTAGCTTTATCAAACTCTCCTAAAATATCTGTAGAACTCTCAAATGATCCACTCCTACCAATAGATAATCACCATCCTCCCCTATACATTAAATTAAATATTACATGCGAAAATGTAAAAATTCCTGTACAAAGAGTCCTAAACTTTAAACGAGCCGACTTCGACTCAATTAACAGCCATCTCTCAAATACAGACTGGTCGTTTTTATCCGATGAAAACATTGATGAATCTTTAGACCAACTTTATTTATACTTTTCTAATATTATTGAATCCTATGTACCTTATTATACACCGAGAAGCTATACCTACCCGGTTTGGTTCTCATCAGAGCTTACTGCCTCTCTTCAGCAAAAAAAAAGTCAACACAAAAAATTCAAACAAAGCAAATCCATAAGTGATTATAAAATCTTTAGCGAAACCAGGAAAAAATGTAAAGATCTTTCCAAACAATGTTACAAAATGTATATAAGCTCTATCGAGGACACTGTCTTTAAGTCCAAAAATCATTGGAAATTTCTTAAAAAACTAAACAATGAAAACACAGACTACCCGCCAATAATGCAAATGAATGGAACCAGTGCAAACAATACACAGGACATTGTAAACCTTTTTTCGGACTTCTTCAAAGATGTATATGATGAAGAAACCCCAGATAACAAAATACCTGAATACAAATTTAGCAAGACCACACACTTAACAAATTGCCATATCACACAAAAATGTTGCGAACAGAAATTATGTTTAATAAAATAAAATACTGTTTTGTTTAAAACCACGAGTTTTATTAATTTTTTGAACCGACCGGTTTCGCTTTACTCAAGCATCATCAGGGTACAAATTAATACTAAACAATAAGTCATAATGTGTGCTTATATAAAACAAAATATAGAGGGAGACAAAATTTCGAGAGAGACACAGAGACACAAAAAACTCTAAATTTTGTCTCCCTCTATATTTTGTTTTATATAAGCACACATTATGACTTATTGTTTAGTATTAATTTGTACCCTGATGATGCTTGAGTAAAGCGAAACCGGTCGGTTCAAAAAATTAATAAAACTCGTGGTTTTAAACAAAACAGTATTTTATTTTATTAAATATGTCAAACCACAAAGTGATTGCTTTCTACAATAATAGAAATTATGTTCCTTGGACACTGACAAATCCGCTGGCCCAGACAACATTCCACCAATATTCCTCAAAAAATGCTCTAATACATTGTCTAAACCACTCACATTATTATTCAACAGTCTCTTAACCCTTGGACACTTTCCAGACCGCTGGAAATCTAGCTTCATTACACCTATCTACAAAAAAGGAGACGACACTAATATAGCCAATTATCGTCCCATTTGTATACAGTCAGTACTACCTAAGCTTTTCGAATCACTGGTCCTTGATGAAATCTATCCCAAATTAATAAAATTAATTGACCAAAAACAGCACGGTTTTATCAAAGGTAGATCTACCGCAACTAACTTAACAATATTTCAAAAATTCATATTACAATCTTTTTCAGAAAACAAACAAGTCGACTGCATATATATACAGACTTTTCGAAGGCATTTGACAAAGTATCCCATAAACTACTAATACAAAAACTATTTGCTCTAGGAATAAGGGGTAACATGCTAAAATGGTTTACTAGCTATTTATTAAATCGTAAACTGTTCATCAAAATAAAATCTTGGATGTCGAAAGCTTTCTGGGCTACTAGTGGCCTACCGCAAGGCAGTCACCTTGGCCCGGTTTTGTTCCTCATTTTCATCAATGATATAACCAATTGCTTCAATGATGTCGAGGTATTGCTCTTTGCTGATGACATCAAGCTATACAAGAAAATAACTGATTTAAATCATTGCCAAATACTACAGTCAAATATTAGTAAGTTTAAAGATTGGTGCATTCAAAATAATTTATTTTTAAATGTAGAAAAGTGTAAAACCTTGACTTTCTTCAGAAATAAAAATCCTGTTTTATTCAAATATTCCATCATTAACACAGCTTTAGAAAGAGTCCCGGAAAAATTAGTAGTCAATATATTATGTACTATGTATACCAGTGTATAAGTATAATTAAGACACTGTAAATAAATTGGTTTGATATCCATACCAACTTATTATTAAAGGTATTTTGAACTTAATTTTATGTTTGAAATCAGTAAATAAAGCACAAAAAATTATAATTTTAAAATAAATATTATTTCGATGGACAACTGTCCAACAACCCGGGGATTAACTGTCGGGTCACCGATTTAAAAGTAAAATAATAATAAGTCTTCCAAATTATTATATAGTAATTACTTTAAAAAACTTGTTGTCTAGGACTTCATTTATTGGAATATTATTTACCTAATATTTTAAATATATAAAATCCTTCGAAATTTAAACATATTTTATAAACTTTCTAAATTGAAATCACTCTTGTTTAATTTAACGATAATATTATATGCTACCACTAATTTATAAATTGTAATATTCAGAGTAGACTCCTAAACCAGTCCCAGCGAGAGCTCGTACAGACTTCATCGACGTTTCATCCTCTTCCTTCTCATGCGTCTTGTTTGAAAACAAAAAAGACAGAGGATACTACAACGATGATGTCACATACAAACTCTCGCTGGGACTAGTATAGTAGAGAATCATTAGTAAAATTATGTATATTAAACAATTGAACTCATCTGTGTACTGACTCCAGCTGGAGAAGTAATTTATTATAAAATTTGTTATTTTTTTCTTATAACACTGAAAAATACTTAAACTTAATAAATAGTTTTTTATCAATTTCTTTATCTATAGAATTTAATTTAATTATTATTAATTTTGTTACTAGTAATAAACTAAATATTCATTTTAATTATATCTAGAGTTTAAACATGTATGTGTGGTTCCCCGCCTCACTGGGGTCACTAGACGACATCTGTTCTGAGACAGAGAGCAACAAATGCTACTATTTTATGTAAAAAATGTTACATATATCGTTTCACTTGTAACAAATAAAAAAAAATACATTAAAAACATTTAAAACTATGCAAAAAAATGTTTTAAGTTTATATAATTTGCTCTTTAAACTTAGTTTAGTTTTTTGCTCTTTTCCATTGGTTTTATAATTTTGGTAAACTTACGAAATCGCTAGACACATTTTTGATTTAATTTCCAGAATTCCGCCCAAACTAGTGACTACCTAATAATCATAGATTAAATGGTATAGTACACACCAAAATTTAATACTGACCTGCTGCTAGTACAGAAATCGTCGCAATAGGCGAGTTTAAGGTCAGAAAAGTGGCGTGCCTCCCGCCCACGCCTTTCTAAAGTCATACGTCTGCGCGAGAATGGATCCTACCAAGTTCAGGGCGGTGTTAAAGTTTGGCGTGTACTACAATAACATCTCTTCTAGACCTTTATTGTGTTATAGTATCAGGAATCCCAACATAACAAAATGACAGAAATTGTTGTAAATGGCCGCCATCTCATAATATGACATATTCAAATTTTGAATGTAGTACATGCCATAGCCCCGGATGCAAATAGTCCTATTTTATAATAATTAAGGTAAATCAAAAGGTTGTTTCTAAAAATTATTTATATTAAGCGTGTCCATAAATTAAAAATTTTTAACATTATTTTTTTCCAGCTTTACTAAACATATTTTATCTATTTTTTTAAGTTAAGTTTTACTATTTTAATATTAATTTGTATATATTATATGTTGTAACTTCATTACAGCCCACCTAACATTGTGTAGAATTATACCAAACCTTCTTTGTTTTTATATTGTAATATTGTTCTTTAACATGCTCTCTCTTTACATATAAAAGTCTCATGGGCAAATATACAACAACAAAAAAACACGAAATGAAACTAAAACTGTATATTTAGCCACTAATTAACAGAATGTAATAAAAATATTGTTAAAAACAAGGTTTTAGTATCAATTAATATAATATTAAATGATATTTTAATAAATTACATTAACTGTGTTTATAATGTGTGAAATTTCTTTTGTACAAAGTTTTAAATAATAAATTCACTTTTCTACATATTTTCAAACCCGTGTTCAATTATTTTATTAATAGATCAACATAAGACAAGTATTCCTATTCCTCCATCCCCGTCTCACTCCCTTTCACATCCCTTCCGCCTCACAACATCACAGACAGAGCCACTGGATTATATGGTGACCTCCGCAGCAGAGAGGTAAGCTCTTTGGCTCTGGAACCAGAAGGTTTAAAACTCGACATGGACAAAACAATTTTATTAAATTTACGTCGAATTTTACACATTTTATTAAAATGTTCTTCTGTCTGGACCATATGTTAAGTGTAGCCTCTATCTGGTACTATACTCAGATTACTCATAAACACCACCAAATCAATTAAAATGCAGAAAAACTTGTAGTGAAATAAACTAAAATTGATGTTTTCTGGGTCACTAGTAGAATATTTCAAAATGTATTGGATCATTGTGCTTCCTGTTTTATTTAATAGCATATTTAATATTTGTAAAACACAGTCACGTGTAAATAATATTTGATTTATGGTGTGCATTGGAATATTGCTTTCCTCATTATCATAAAACTGTAGATGTCTGACTAATCAACTGGATGATTGATATGTATAAAACAGTACTAATCTGGTATATGTTCAAAAATTTGTACAACTCTCCAACTTAGGGTGGGGAACTCAGTTGCTTTTTAAGCTTGAGACAGATTTATGTTTGTCAAGTTGCTATCAGATTTTTGTAAGATATACTGAAATACCGAACCTAACAGTGCTTGAACTAATAAGAACTAATCTACAATCAATAGAACTTAACCACTCGAGTGATAGAGATTATATTATACATAGATATATTCCGGGTGTTTGGTTTTCGATTCGGCCGCGCTCATTCCAAATATTAATATGGAAAATATAAACTGCTTTTTATCAGCAATAAAGACAAAGGCTTCCCTAATTGGGGTATAGTGTGAGACTGAAGGTGGCGGGGAGGGGATAGGGAGAAGAAGATGGGAAAGTACCTTCCTTTCTATTTAGAAATTCTGATCTGGTCACCAAACACGATCAAAGCCATTTCAAGCAACGTTTCGATTCTGAATAGTGGTCTTTGACCAGGGTGATTCTGAGAGTTGTTGGGACTCTTGTGCGGAATTTTCTAAATAGGCTTAGATCATTGTATCAGGAATTAATTTTGATCAAACGTGTTCTGTCATATGATTAAATAAGTGATTTACATAATCTTATCTGTGGAATGTTCAACGAGTCAAATGATAGCAGTGCTGTGTTTCTCAGAAAGTGGGTCGCGCCGGGGCCACAAAAGTCAGGTCGATTAAAAAGGAATCTCAAAAACCTGAATTTGCATTAATTGTTACATTTTCCCTCAAATCGAACATAAAATTTGATTTATTTCGATTTTTTAATAACTAATTATATTAATCGACACGAACAATGCACTTTGTGCACATGAGTGCCTTCTTAACATTTTTAATAGTTTTTTTATTACTTTAAATAAAAACTTCCAATGTTCAATGCTGATTTTTTTTTACATGTAAAGGGTGTCCCAAAACTCAAAGTTATCCTTTGGAGGGCTGAACTTATGACGGAACGGAATATCATAATATGATTTTAATAAATAATAGTTTTTAGTTTTAGAGATATTGGCACTTATACGATTTTCAATGATGAAAATTGACACCTTGATCTTAGATCAGTTTTTCAAGTTCCACAGACACAAAATATCATATTCCAAAGCCGGATTTACATTACAGAACTAGTTGCATGCATATACTTTCAGTATCGCCCTGGTGTACCAATCAGAATTGAAAATTGCTTGAAATGGCTTAAGCCGTGATTGGTTACTAAATCTGAATAGAAAGATAAGTCCCCACCTTCCTTTTCACCATCGCCTTCCCTCCCCACTCAGTATCGCCCTGGTGTACCAACCAGAATTGAAACATTGCTTGAAATGGCTTTAGCAGTGTTTGGTGACTAGATCTGAATAGCAAGGTATCTGCCCACCTTCCTCTTCCTCTTCTCCTTCTCCTCCCCTCTTATCTTCAGTCTCACAATATACCCCATTTGGGGATGCCATAGTCTCACTGGCTTCAGATGGGAGCAGCTGGATCTCTTGCGAGGTATACACATTAAAAAAACTCTGCTTTGCTCACAGTCAAAGATAAAACTAAACGTACCTTAAAAAAATGTACCACGCTAACCTGTACCATTTTGTGTAGTTTTTCAAAATGTTAAAATGACAAAACGTTTTGATGATTTACTTACTTTAAAATTGAGTGGGCTGTCGCAATTGTATTCAATAAGAGAAGTGTAAGGACAACCGAGGCGGCAGTTTGGGAATCGCTGGTCTTATCTAATCGATATTCAATACAATTAAAAATTAAGATAAATCTATATATTTTTAGACTCGGCACAAAACTCGGTGCCTCACTTATTTTGATTAAAAAAATAAAAACATAACAAATACGGTCACTGAAGGCTACCAGTAATTTGTGTGTCAGTGTAACATTGTGTTGTTATGTGGTTGTTGGTTGCAGTTCAAGGCAGCAGCAACAGTAGCCTATGTAGTGTAGTTTAGTGTGATTGAAATGTGACTGACAATGGAAGCAGATAAGACCAGTCAGTGTCCAATTAAGAGAGTGGACTTATGGCGGCTCTTATTGAAGGATACCTCCGATGGGGCAGCTGTTGTTGTTCCCCGCTGGTGTTCATTGAAGCAGATAGATAAACGATACGATGACGTATATTACGCCATCCGCTCCAGCAATGTGGAGCTCCTCCGCGCACTCCTTGAACCTCCAGTGAGCCCTGAACTCTCGGAGCGACTTGTCTCTGAGTCTTACGAAAAATTATGTATGAAAGCACTAGGCTTCGTTTTAAGAACAACTAAAAACTTTAATTCCATAGAAGCCATTAAACTATTATATGTATCTCTAGTTAGAAGCCAAATTGAATATAACTCGGTAGTTTGGTCTCCATCTTACAAAATTCACATTAATAATATTGAGCGAATACAAAAAAAATTTCTGCGTTTTATAAATTTTAAATTAAATATCCCTCTAGAAGACTTAAAATATAATCTATTACTAAATATTCTAAAAATACACACACTAGCAGACAGACGTAAAATAAACGACTTCACATTTTTATTCAAAATACTTAACTCTAAATTCGACTGTTGCGAACTCCTACAACTCATTAACTTACGAATACCGACAGTAACCACACGACAAAACACACTATTCTACTGCAGCATTCATAAGCGGAACTACATTGACATTGCCCACTCTCCTATACAAAGATTTCACACTATGGGAAATCAGTACTTAAGTGATGTTGACATATTCAACATCAACTTGGCGAATTTTGTGGATCTTGTAAAAAACTTGTTCCAAAACTATTCCTAAACATATATATGTATTTTTGTAAACTTATCAAATCGCTGTATTTTTGTATTTTTGTGACTTGTGTGCATTTTTATCTAATTTTATTCTTATCATTTCTCTATATGTTTAAAAATCATATGTTATATCTGTATTGCTGTAAAAGCCCTCTGGGCGTTGAATAATAAATAAATAAATAAATAAGTAAAAAAGATAAATAACTTTTTTCGAAATTCCAACTTTAAGGGCTTGTTTTGTGGTAAAAAGATAAAAATAGACCGGCGTGTGCCGCTAGCTTTATTATTTTCCGCTGCTACGATACGGGCCAGTCCCAAACATGCTATGTTGCTACAATAGTGCCCGGCTGGCGCTCAGCAAGTAAGATCGTACTTCACACTAAGGATTTTTAGTAGGTACGTCTTTTTGTATGGGAAAAAAATGTTAGAATTTCGAAAAAAGTTATTTATCTTTTTTACTCCTACCATCATGTAGAATCACCTCCCGAAGTTAATGCACTTTACCCCCGGACACCCTGTATAAAAATTAAAATTGGGGTTCTACAAATTAAACTTAATAACAGTAAATAAGTTATTATTAACACGACGTTTCTAAGTTCTGGGATCAATGCTGCAAGCAGCTGGCGATTTTACAGGAATCTCCAAGTCGACCCATCCGGATAACAATGCAAGTAGTGCATTGTTATACGGAGAATGACCCAAGTAATAAAACTTTCGGACTAAATGTAACCGATGACCGCTAGTAATGCACATTTGTTTATAATACGTAATAAAAGATAACGAGCAGATAGCGGTCCGTTAACGAAAAACGGTTGGTTATGTAACTTAAATTTGGTACTTCGTTTATAAAACCGGCCCTTATTAGTATTTTGTGGCAGACCTTATCAGTATAGACGATGTCTTGCCTGTTAGTCAATGCTGTGATTATGTAGTTTTTATATACTGTAAGATTTGTGAGAGTAGATCTAGAAGAGATAAACCCATGTTGGCAATTGGTAATTATTATTACAGAGGATATTTTGCTTAGAATGATTTTTTCAAAGAGCTTCGGAATACATACTAGACAGAATACAAATAGGTATGTTATTGCGTACATCATTTTTTTAACCCTTCTTGAACACGGGGGTGAAATAGCAGGATTTCCAGCTATTTGGGAATTGTCATTTTTTAAGAGATTTGTTAAAGATTTTGTACAGTGGATAGGAAGGACTATTAACAGAATTCTTAAAAAATATGGTTTGACATTTTTTTTTTTTTTTTTAAAGAAAGACAAACATTCCCGGGTTACGAATAACCCAACAATGTTTGAAAATCTCCTACTACCACCACAGAAAGCCGAAAATGTTGCTAAATGTTGACCCAAGCGCTATGCCCACTCAACCACTAACCTGACCATTATCAGGACCAGAACTTGTTTCTGGTTCCAAGAGTTTAATCGAGGTAATTATATCGTTAAGTTCAATCACTAATTCATATAACTGCAAGTAAATATCAGTGGCAAATTCAGGAACACTACCAACAGGGACATCATTCTCATATACACTTTTAAAAAAGTCTGCAAATAGACTGACAATATCTTCAGTTTTGGCACAGGTTTTGCCATCATAGTTCATAATATTAGGGATAGAAGAATAATTGTTTTGTAATGACTTAAAATAATTAAAGAAATATTTAACATTACATTTTATAGAGTTTTTAACTTCTTTTATATAATTTTTGTAACATTTATCCAAAGTTTCAGCGCATTGCTTAAGCAACTTATGCAATTCAGCATTATCATGAAGTGATCTCGTTGTATTGAATTTGGGTGTGCAAGCTTCTTTTTAAAAACTAAGTTAATAAGATTATTGCTGAACCATTTAGGAAAAGTTGATATATTATATGACGTAACAGTTACATGGCTTATAATAATTTGTTACAAGATACAGTAAAGTTGTTCGATATTGTCATTTAATTCACCATCATTTAGAAATGACCAATCAATCTATGATGTATATAATTTTAAAAGTTTCATGACAGTTGAGCGAAAATACGGTATAATTGCTTACACAAAATATAACTAAGTGTCCCGAAGGGGTGTGCAGTAAGGATGTACCGCAAAATAAAAAATAAAAAAACTTATTTTCATTCAAATAATTAAGGAAAAATTAGTTGTCAATATATTATGTACTATGTATACCAGCGTATAAGTATAATTAAGACACTGTAAATAAATTGGTTTGATATCCATACCAACTTATTATTAAAGGTATTTTGAACTTAATTTTATGTTTGAAATCAGTAAATAAAGCACAAAAAATTATAATTTTATAATAAATATTATTTCGATGGACAACTGTCCAACAACCCGGGGATTGACTATCGGGTCACCGATTTAAAAGTAAAATAATAATAAGTCTTCCAAATTATTAAATAGTAATTACTTTAGAAAACTTGTTGTCTAGGACTTCAATTATTGGAATATTATTTACCTAATATTTTAAATATATAAAATCCTTCGAAATTAAAACATATTTTATAAACTTTCTAAATTGAAATCACTCTTGTTTAATTTAACGATAATATTATATGCTACCACTAATTTATAAATTGTAATATTCAGAGTAGACTCCTAAACCAGTCCCAGCGAGAGCTCGTACAGACTTCATCGACGTTCATCCTCTTCCTTCTCATGCGTCTTGTTTGAAAACAAAAAAGACAGAGGATACTACAACTATGATGTCATATACAACCTCTCGCTGGGACTAGTATAGTAGAGAATCAATAGTAAAATTATGTATATTAAACAATTGAACTCATCTGTGTACTGACTCCAGCTGGAGAAGTAATTTATTATTAAATTTGTTATTTTTTTCTTATTACACTGAAAAATACTTATAACTTAATTGTTTTTTATCAATTTCTTTATCTATAGAATTTAATTTAATTATTATTAATTTTGTTACTAGTAATAAACTAAATATTCATTTTAATTATATCTAGAGTTTAAACATGTATGTGTGATTCCCCGCCTCACTGGGGTCACTAGACGACATCTGTTCTGAGACAGAGAGCAACAAATGCTACTATTTTATGTAAAAAATGTTACATATATCGTTTCACTTGTAACAAATAAAAAAAAATACATTAAAAACTTTTAAAACTATGCAAAAAAATGTTTTAAGTTTATATAATTTGCTCTTTAAACTTAGTTTAGTTTTTTGCTCTTTTCCATTGGTTTTATAATTTTGGTA
Organism: Limnephilus lunatus; assembly: GCA_917563855.2. Lineage (NCBI taxonomy): Eukaryota > Metazoa > Arthropoda > Insecta > Trichoptera > Limnephilidae > Limnephilus > Limnephilus lunatus. The sequence goes on along the minus strand of OU830603.1, from coordinate 42,422,933 downwards.
AACTTACAAAATCGCTAGACACATTTTTGATTTAATTTCCAGAATTCCGCCCAAACTAGTGACTACCTAATAATCATAGATTAAATGGTATAGTACACACCAAACTTGAATACTGACGTGCTTCTAATACAGAAATCGTCGCAATAGGCGAGTTTAAGGTCAGAAAAGTGGCGTGCCTCCCGCCCACGCCTTTCTATTTCGCTAACAGTCATTGTAAAGTCATATGTCTGCGCGAGAATGGATCCTACCAAGTTCAGGGCGGTGTTAAAGTTTGGCGTGTACTACAATAACATCTCTTCTAGACCTTTATTGTGTTATAGTATTAGGAATCCCAACATAACAAAATGACAGAAATTGTTGTAAATGGCCGCCATCTCATAATATGGCATATTCAAATTTTGAATGTAGTACATGCCATCGCCCCGGATGCAAATAGTCCTATTTTATAATAATTAAGGTAAATCAAAAGATTGTTTCTAAAAATTATTTATATTAAGCGTGTCCAGAAATTTCAAATTTTTAACATTATTTTTTTCCTGCTTTACTAAACATATTTTATCTATTTCTTTAAGTTAAGTTTTACTATTTTACTATTTTAATAATAATTCGGACTTTTTTTTACAATAATAATATATTATATGTTGTAACTTCATTACAGCCCACCCAACATTGTGAAGAATTATACCAAACCTTCTTTGTTCTTATATTGTAATATTGTTCTTTAACATGCTCTGTCTTTTCATGTTAAAGTCACATGGGCGGATATACAACAGCAAAAACACGAAATGATACTATAACTGTATATTTAGCCACTAATTAACGGAATGTATTAAAAATATTGTAAAAAACAAGGTTTTATATCAATTAATATTAAATTAAATTAAATTTTATAAAAATAAATTAACTGTTTTTACACATTGTGAAATTTCTTTTGTATAAAGTTTTAAATAATAAATTCACTTTTCTACATATTTTCAAACCCGTGTTCTATTATTTTATTAATAGATCAACATAAGATAAGTATTGCTATTCCTATATTGCTGTCTCACTACCTCCCACATTCCTTCCGCCTAACAACTACCCAGACAGAGCCACTGGATTATATGGTGACCTCCGCAGCAGAGTGGTAAGCTCTTTGGCTCTGGAACCAGAAGGTTTAAAACTCGGCAAGGAAAAGACGATATCATTCAATTTAAAAGAATTTTACAAATTTTCTTAAAATATTCTTCTCTCTGAAATAGAATCACCACCTCATGTCAGTAGGTGACTGTTCTCCTCCATGGGATGGCGGTTACAGCTCTTGGTGAACAGTTACAGTCCAATAAGGAACTCCAGTGAAAAATATTATGGCTTTAAAAAAATATGCTCATATAGACCAATAAACGCTGATTCTGAATATATAACTTTTATTCAATAATATTAATCGTACAGTTTTTAAAAAAATATTAAAAAGTGCATTTTTAATATTCTCAATAAAACACAGCGTCAGGTCGGTATGCTGTGTGGTGACGTCACGATGGTAATCACTGTAATGACAGGTTTATTTATGCTGTACGTCATTTGTATGAGAATTTAGGTATGACACAAACGAATGTTCTATATATTTCTTATTTTTGAAGATGTCGTAAAAGCATATACCTTTATAGAAACTAAATAGAATTGCTTTTTAGATTTTTGTATCTGACATATACGATCGCGTTTGAAAATTGCAGTATTTTAAGTTTCAAAATTAAAAAATTAAAAAAAAACAGCTGAATGTAAACATAATCTATTAAATGGTCGAAAAATTTAGGAAAATTCAAAATTTTAAAGATACAGTCCTCTTACTTTATGAATTTGGAATAAAACTGTCACTTCACTTTTTATCTCGTTCATACAATTAAAAATGATAAAAAAATATTTTAATGATTCCGAAAAAATAACTTTAAAAATATGACATCTTGGATTCGGTGTTACGCAATTTAATGTGTTGATTTCTCTATTTTGTATTTATTTACACATGCATTAGTCTTTAACATTATTAAATAATATTACTTTTATGGAAGTTTTATTAAATTCACGCGGAAAAGTCATTAAAAAAAATTCAGACGTAACCTTAAACCTATCGTACAACGGAAATACACCAATAAAACACTATTTAAAGGACTAAAACTGAAAAAAAAAAGTAACGCAGCATTGGTACTTATGATTAATTACACTAATATCACAGTGAATTGATCATTTAAACGTAAATGAACTTCAAAAACATAAAACTGAATTAACTTCAAAAACATAAAACTGCAAGTATAATTCATCATGTCATTTTTGCGAAGCTTCTGGTCGCCATAGACGCCATTGCCCATACACCATAAATAGACCAATCAACGCGTTAAGATGGCCGGCGGCGCCTGCGCAAATCTATGTGAGATTCAAGGAGACCAACATAAAAAACATGAAATGGAACTGTTGATGACGTCACAAAATACATCTTAAATTTAGCGGGTTTTTGAGGGACCTTGAAAAATTGAAACTTTGACAATTAAATAACTCTAAAAAAAAAAAAATGCAGTTATTTAAGTTAGAAGGTCATTATTCATAAAAAAAAAAATAAAAAAAAATTGGACTGGACTTCTCTATTGTCTGTGATCTAATGGTCCAGTGATTGTCCGCAGTTCCTTTTGATAGCTGCTCTTTCGCTTAGATTGTGATGATGGCCCTGTTCTTCCTTCTGGTGGCTATAGAATATGCAAGTCACCTGCCGTGTTACGGTGACTTAGCCCGCCACCACCTTGTAAATATTATTGTCGTCCTCGTTGATAATCAATAACAAAATATCCGTGAAACGACTTTGGCTGCGCCAGATGTAATGTATTTCAAAATCCCTGAGTTGGGGATAACTTCCTGTATGTTCAGGAGTCTTCTATTAAGCTTGTAGTTGATCGAGAGTACAAGTATATTACTGTGGTATTGTGTTTACAATGAATAACTACTTGGACACCAGCGACCGTTCCTATCAGTACTAGAAATGGTTTTAATTGCTGCGAGAAGTAGAGTACGCTCGCTTCCCTCTGACTATCTAGGGGTGCGGATAACTTCGTAATCGTTCAGGGCTACACCCAAACCAGTGACATCCATTGCGACAAGTCTGAACTACGCACACTACAGTAATATTTGGGAGGCGGGCATGGGTATCGCCACACCAGAAACCATTTATTGAATAACCAACACCCCTGCCACAAGTCACCCAAAGTGATTCGCTACGTTTGACGACTTAGTAGGGGTGCCGGGGTTCACGGGGTGAAGTTTTTTCTGGGTCTGGGCAGCCTACGTGTTTCCCAACCTATTGTGTGGCGGGCCCGATCAGGAGAGATTGTTTGAGGGAGACCTAACCTACTCTTGCCTTGCACCGCTGTGGGAGGGATGGATTCATACGTCCGTCACTCCTGGATGCATTGGTCTCCAGATTCCTACCCACCCTTCATATTTTTTCTTTTTCCTTCCCAGAACTTCCTCTCCTCTCTTTCCCTAAAAAGACCCTCCACTTAGAATCCCCAAAGATGACATAGGCCCTGAGGGATTTTTTTCCTCAGGGCCTCCTGTGCAAAGCCAATATAAAAAAATTAAAGATTATATATAATTATAATACTGACATTTGCCGATACTCTCGGTATTACCCTGGCGGCAGTGGTAATAGACCATCAGTCAGGGTAAAAGCTGCTTGCTTTGGCTGCTTGAAATGGCTTTAGCCATGTATACTTCTCGCTCGTGCTTAGTAATCCTGATGCTTGTAGAGTACTTGTTGCCTGGTGGACCCTTGAAATTCTCGCCATGGACCTGCAGTTGTTCCACTAATACTACTATATTGTTATACAACACAACTATTTTCTGATCGCCAGATAATTTCCACAATAAGGTAAGTATGGAGCTTTGAAAAGTTCTATGACATCATCAGAGTGGAAGATACTCTCTTTATCGCCCTGGTGTAAGACCACCATTCAGAATTTAAACGTTGCTTGCAATGGCTTTAGCAATGTTTGGCGACTATATCTGAACAGCCAAGTACCTTTCCACCTACATCTTTCACATCCTCTTCCCCTCCCTACATACCTTCAGCCTTAAAACATATCCCAACACTGGCTCCAGGCGGTTGGGAGCAGTTGGAACTCTTGTGCGATGTTCACATTAAAAAAAAAAATTAAATCACTGTTTAGGGTAAGCGTAAGAAGTAGGCGGGGAAAAGGAAGGCGGGGAAGTTACCAAGGCTATTCAGAACCAGGCGCTAAACAGGGCTAAAGTCATTTCAAGCAATGTTTTGATTCCGAATGGTGGTGTTCACCAGGGTGATACTGAGAGTCCAAATCAGTTGTAGAAATAATAAAAATGAAATAAATTTAATTATAATAGCATTTATTGTGGTTAACAAGAAATAATTACAATGAAAAGAAATCAACTCTCTACACAAGCAATACATTTCAAATCTTTAAGAGTGTAAAATAAGTTATAAATTATTTATTCAATAATAACATAGATGTTATCAAATATTTATAGTTATTTGTGACAATCAACATTATAACAACTAGCTTCGTGCTTTAAATAAAATTAAAGGTTACCTAGAGTCAGTGGCGTAGCTAGGAGGGGGGGGGGGGTGCCACCCATGCTAGCTATACCGCTGACTAGAGTGAATAAACTCCAGAAAGAACAACCTACAATGTATACATATAATATTCAAATTGTTTTCAAAATATCTATATATATACATATAATTATTCCCTCCGCTAACAGCTAAAGCGGTACAACTTTCTTGTGATAATTCATTCTACATTATCGAAAACTCTTTCTAGAAGTCATTTTTATCATAATGTAACCATATCATAAATGAGGCTATATAAAAAATCTAATTACAAATTTTATTTTATATCCCGAAGAGCAATGTCGCATTTGTTAAAAAATGGAAAAGCGTTTTGTTGGCTTATTTTAATTTCCTTTTAGATTTTTGATTTAATTAAATAAAATGCAAAATTATCGAAACAACACTGTATTTCTTGAAGTCAACAGATTCTTGAAACAACACAGTAAAAATGCAGAAAAAAAACATTAAACAGCTCTACTGCAAAACTACAAAATCGCATATCCGACAGTATTGTTCGGATCCGTCAACATGTTACGAAAATATTTTTGAAAAACCTTTACTACCATTGTACCGGACGTATTTTTAAGATTAATTATAGTATAATTTCATGTGTAATTTTTATGTAATGTTTATGAAAGAATAAAAATATTCACGGGGTCAGGCAGTCAGCCTAAGACAAAAAATAAAGCTTGACCCCACCCCTATGTGTAAATACCTACACACTACTTAAATATGATTGAACTTTTTCCTTTGCACAAATTCGATCTGTGCAAAGCCGTTCCTATACAAACCTTCGCACGGGTCCAATTTGTGCAAATCTCTATTATTTACACTTGCACAAATTCAAATTTGTGCAACCTATGTATTTGTATCTTTATAACACTTGCACAAATTCAAATTTGTGCAACCTATGTACTTGTATATTTATAACAGTTTTGCACAAATATAAAATCATTCCAATTTGTGCAGACTGTTCATACCCAATGTAAATGTATGTAAAATGTGCAAACTCACAAAATAAACGAATGATCGGAGAGGCATCGAGAGTAGGTCGAGATAAAACTCTGTGGCGTTCTCAGTTTCGTTGCGCAATAGCGAAACGAACGCGGTGGCGTTTACAACTCTAGCAGCCAAAATTCTAAGAATTTCATCTCAGTTCGTAGAATTGAGATGAACAAAGGACTGAGATGGGCAGACTCCCGTCTCTGGGCCCTTTAAATACGGCTGTTAGACTGCCAGATCGGTAGAGTTCCAGATCTCATCACCACAACAGCATCTCGCCTTCTCTTCTGCCTTCTCCGATCGACCCACTGGACAACTTGGACTTCTTCTTGGCCCTGGCCGAACCGCCCTCCCTGAAGACTTCAACGCATACAATTGGTCGATCGCCTTTTTCAAGGCGAAGGTTTCCCTCTACCTCTACCCCCCTTCCACCCCCTTGCCTTCTACCTTTCTCCCTACATTTACCCAATTTTCCTGAAATCTCCCCACTTTTCCCTCTCCCTACCCTTTTTCCTCACTTTCTCCCTAGGTGTCGAAGCGGCCAGCCGGCAACTTCCCACTTCATCGTCTGTGCGGCTGGCGACTACAGTGCCTGTCCCGTACAACCATCATTGTAAATGGAAAATGTTGCTTTAGCAATGATGGAGGACTTTGTTAACAGATCAACCTAATGACCAATTGAAACACAAACATGTTCTGGTCTCGTCAAAATGCCAACCCTAGTTTTGTGTGAGTCCTCTTCTGAATGGTGATGGGTCGATCTTTGGTCGGGTCGAGAGTACCCGCTCTTTGATAGGATTGAGAGTACCCGCTTCTTGATCGGGTATTTTCGATTAGTGTAAGTAGGTAGTAAGTAAATTAAAACCTACTGGCTCACCAAAACTCGCCAAGTGTGCTGACAATTGAATCTTTGTGAAAAAATAACCCGATTACTCATTGGTGGTTCGTGAACAGTTTACAACGGGAAAATAGTTCACCATCGAACCAGAACTATTTGTAGATGCCTTTGCATTATTTCATCCAAACGTTGGTGTTTAGTGACAAGATCTGGATAGCCAGGAACTTCTCAACCAACTTTTCTCACCCCCTTAAGAAAAATGTGAATTTATCATATATTTACACCTATAATAAAATAGAGCCTTAAAACACCAAGCAATTTTTTGAAAGCAACATTTATACTTACATATGATTTCAGTCCAGTTCTGCCAACAACGATTTTATGAGTGCTCTATCTTATTTAGAGGTAAATGCCTTCATAGTAAGTAGAAAAATATCTCAAAACATTTTGATTTTATTGTTTTTATCTATTTTAATTCTAGAAGATTTGGTGCAGCTATAATGTAAATCTTGAAGATGCTAAAATATGAAAAAGAATACATTATACATTTCGAGGTCCATCTGTGTTAAATTTATCTTCAAATAAAGTGTTGTAATTTATAATAATATGTGAAAACATAAATGGAAGTAATGTGTAACATTAAAGTAACAGGTCTTCACAATAATAACTTATTAATATATAAAAATATTAATTTTTAAAACAAACAAACAAAATACATTGGAAACGCGTAAAATCTAAAAACTTGCAGTCAATGATAAATTTGCACGCTAAACTTAAGAATATAATTTTTTTTTAATATGTAGTTAATTTTAGTTTTTATACATGCGGTTTAATTAATAAACAATCAAAAAAAATATCACAATATCATGTTGATAAAATTAACAGTTTGACGGAAACTTATTAGTTTCACAGCTACCACTGTTAAGTCTGTATTTATAGCATGGTGTTGATCCCCCTACAGTTGGAAATAAAAAAAAAATCTGCATTATTTACCAATTTCATGAACCAGGGCACCCTTGCTAAGTCATAAAATTTTGCTTACCGCTTGAAATGATCTTCAGCAGAAGTGTTGGTTATCAAATGAATGCCTCGCGGGGCAGCGGCACACAGACCCGCTTCATAAATAATTGCGTAATGCATGATAACATGTTTAAAATTTATTTAATCATCTCCCACAAACAATGACCAATGTGTTAACATTCATGACTTGGCAAGCGTGAAACCAATAAGTACCTAATGTTAAAGTTAAAAAAACACCACATAAAAGAAATATATGTAAAGTTTTTATATTACTGTTTCTGATTGCACATTTAATAAACAAAAGTTATTCGATTATCAACAATATTAAAACGTTTTATTTTAAATAAATATTTTTCTAATGAATAAACTATGTAAAACAGTACCATGTTTATTTCTGATTATAGATTCTGCTGCAGATTCCTTTAGCAAAGCCTTTTTCAGATTAATAGTGAGAAAGGATGAAAAAAAAAATTGTCAGAAAAAGAGATTAGATAACATCTAAAATATTCTGTTATTAATTAAATAATTAATATTAAAATTAAATAAATATCTTCTTATAAACTGCTATGCGTGACGTCGGTGCCAATCCTGGGCCCACGAGGGGCACCAGTGCTACGTTTGCAGGCGGGCATTCTACCACAGAAATACGTTGGCGTCCGCCTACGTTTGCAATAAACCGTTCCCGAAGGCTATCTCAGTCAGTCGGTAGGGTTTCTCTCATCATAAGGGGGTGCGGCTGTGGCTAAAAAGAGTTGGAACTAGGGTTTCTCCATCCAGGCCCACACAGGAGGACTGATTCAAATGAAAAAGTGTTCAGGGTGAAACAAAGCAATGTATTGTAAGGTAGGTACAGATTACATGGGTCAAGAGAAACGGTGCATAGCCCTATCTAAGAAATGGCCTAATTAATCTCTCTGAGCCTGGGGTCTAACACCCGAAAGTTATCTGAACGAGTGGACACATTAAGAATAGGTCGAGGTTTTACTCACAGCATCGTGTAGGGCGGCAGCTCCCTTTTCAGGTGGGCAGGGTTCCAGGTGGCATCCTCACGCCAATCCGGGAGGATACCGGAATGCACACCGAAAGTTAAGTTAACATTCGCAAGGGTTCTCGAGGCAAGACACACCTTACGTAATTGCAAAATGCGTGTTGAGGCGGGAGCTCGGCTGCGACGGACGCGGTGCCGAGATATGGGTTGACGCCGCCAGGTGCTGCTAGGGCCGTAGCGCGACTGGCGGGTGTTAGCGGGGGTCACGGGCAGGTGACGGGGGTGACGGGGGGTCACGGCCTCGACTGGCGGCGGGTTTGCAGTACGGGCGCGCGAAAACAGTTGCTATTTGAAAAAAACTTATTTGGTGACTTACTTGCTTGCTAATTGTGTTAAATAACAAAACATTAATTTAAAAACATCAAGATTTTGTTTCATTTTCTACTTACAAAATTATAATAAATACAAAAAAAATGTGCAATTATTCAAAGATTTTTGCAATTTTTAACTAAAAAATGTAAAATAAATTCACATTTTTCAAAATAGTATTTTACGTAAATAATGGCAATATCATCAACTAGGAAATGTTTAAAAAATTATAACTAAGTATAAATAGTTATTTTTTAAAAATTAATTCTTTTAAATGACTGTTTCGAATTTATTTAATTTTAAAATTCACAAATTAGGTATATTTTATTAATTAAATAATTCCTGTATAATATGATTTATAAATAATATTCTAGTTAAAATTGCAATATTTAAGTATGTTGATCTTACAGTTGATTAGTCAGACATCTCCAAAAAATCTAAATTTGCGTTGATTGTGCAGTTAAAAGAGTAAATGTAAAAGTGTACCCTCTATCTGCTACAATACTCAGATTACTCAAAAACATCACCAAATTAATTATAATGCACAAAAACTTGTAGTGAAATAGATAACCAAAAAATATGTTTTATGGGTCATTAGTAGGATATTTCAAAATATCATACTAATGTATTAGACCATTATGCCTCCCGGTGTTATTTTATAGCATATTTAATATATAAAACAGACACGTGTAAATAATATTGGATTTATAGTGAGCATTTGAACATTGCTTTCCTCGTTATCTAAAAACTTGTATTTGGAGATGTCTGACTAATCAACTAGACGATCGGTGTTTTGGAGTAGGCAAAATAAAACCTATATATACAGGGTGTCTTTAGTGTCAAAGGTTGAAACATTGTCAATTTATTTTCTTGTTGTCTGTATTTTTTAATAATGTAGCAAATTTTAGTAAGACAAATACTCTCATTACGAATAACGATATTATTAGTATTTCCACAATCTTGTGTGACGATGGAGTACATAACTTTTTTTTCGGATTCTCTATCTGAAGCTATCTCGTTCCACTAAATCAAATGTTGTTTTACCAATAACAAAGCATGTTAAATATCATCAAGACCAGCGGTACTTATCTTACCCAAAGATGACAAGTCACTTCTTTCCAGCAGTACCCTTGAAACCCTCAAAACATCAACTAACCCATCATCTTTGGGAATCACAATCACGGGAATACGTGAAATTAGGAACGGAGGTGTAGTCGTGCATCCGAGTACCGATGCAGAGGCCATTAAACTTGCCAATGCACCGACCATATCCGATGCTGGTCTGAAAGCAGCAGTTTCTTCGCATAAACTTCCTCGGATAGCTATCCATGGCCTTCCTCAAATTGTGCCCCTAGAAAACATCACCTTGGCTATACACCAGCAAACACACGAAGAAACTGGTCTACATCTAAATGAATTAAAAGAAACACTACAGTTCTCTCATAAAGTAGGACCTCGTACTGGATCATGTACGCATGTCTTCAGAGTTCCTCCTTCTGTTCGTCACTCCCTCATTCGCTTCTCCAAACTTGCTATGGACTGGCAAATACATACCGTAAGGGACTGGATTGACAGTTTAAAATGTGGACACTGTCAACTTTATGGCCACACAGCGTCGAAATGTAATGCTGACACACCTACCTGTTCTCACTGTGGAAAACTTGGACACAATCGCGACGCTTGCCCTACTCCCGAAAAGCCACCAGCATGTGCCACATGCAAATTTTTCAGAAAACCGGCCACTCACAACACTGGCTCCCCTGACTGTCCTGCCCGCCAAGCAGGGGCGTGCACTCCATATAGGCACATAAGCACTGCCTACCCTAGCGTATTTGTAAAACGTAAGCATGTAAATAATATTATCATTTATTAAATTATTGCTAAAAATAAATACACACTTTCAAAAATAAGCGCGACAAAGCTGAGCAACCAAAACTACGCGACCGCCACATCAAACGGCATACTACAAATGTGACATAAACTGTAACTAAAAACTACACGCGCCCTCCGACTGCCTCACTAAAATGCGGGCTAAGCAGGAATTATTTCTGCTTAGAGCTAACTTCATACAAGATATAATATCAATGTTTACGAAATGAGCGTAGCATAGAGTAGAACTGTCGTTTGAATTTGCTTCTATGGGGTTTTTTTGTTAGTATCAGGCAGTGCTTTCTGGAACAAATTAGCAAATGGCAATCTGTGGCGACAGTGACATCTGTTGTTATCTGAAGTATGAAAGTGAGACAACGCCAATTGCTTTTATCAAGGCCACCTCGGATATCCATTGATTGCCTTGTGATAATACGCATACATGAAGCGATTATTTATTATTATTATTATTTGTATATTTGAAGTGGCTTAGATAATACAAACCTACATCATCTACAGCCAGCAGCAAGTACACTTAGCGAAAACTTGTACGAAGGGAGCCATCTGTGGCAAGTTTCTTTTTTATTTATTTGAATCAATTTGGCGGTTTTCCTACTGCCTACCCTGATCAAAAACTCTGTGCACGCCACTGCCGCCAAGCCGCTGAGAGACGCGAATTATCTCGTGTCAATTTTTTAGGCTAAATCCGAATCGACACCTTATTAATACTAACTTTTCGTCGTATTATCAAAATATTTGTGGTCTCAATACCAAGCTTAACTCATTTAGATGCTCCGTTAATATATGCCCTTATGATTTTTTATGTCTTTCTGAAACATGGCTATCAGATAATATTGCTTCAACCGAACTTGGACTACACGACTACAATATTTTTCGCTGTGACCGCTCTTCCTCATCTAACAAGCGTAGAGGAGGCGGGGTAATGATATGTATTAAAAAAAAATACCCTTGCCACTTTCTAGAATCGTCTAATAATGTATCTGAACAATTATTTATTTGTGTTCTACTTGGTTCCAAGAAACTTGTCATTGGTTGTGTCTACATTCCTCCCTCATCTTCAACAGAAATCTATAAGTCACATACTGAAGCAGTTGAGCGTGTTTCCATTAATGCCGATTTCTTATTTATTTGTGGTGATTACAATCTACCTAAAATAGTATGGCTTAATGATAGTCAGGGTGTGAAAATTCTTAATAATGTTTCCCTTCAAGCTTCTATAATAGTAAATTTCTATGCCTACTTGAATATGTTCCAATTAAACTCGATCAATAACTGTGTAGGATACTGTCTTGATCTGATATTTACCAACATGCCTAGCGTTTGTGTATGTGAAGCTACTGACTCAATATTACCAATAGATAAATATCACCCACCACTCGACATTAACTTCTCTAATCCTTTCAAAAGTGATACTCTGAAGTCAACAGCTACTTACCACTACAAATTTAACAAAGGTGACTATACTGGCATGAACAGGTATCTTGCCCAATATGACTGGACTTCTATGTTATCAAATACCAATATTAACGATGCTGTATTTAAATTCAATGAATGTTTAACTCATGCTATAGACTTGTTCGTTCCAAGGGGAACTTATTTCCAGCCTAAATTTCCTATTTGGTTCAGTGTGAAATTAAAGCAGTTGATTATTGAAAAATAGAAAATACACAAGTTATTCAAATTAACGAACAACTTAGTGCTTTATCAAAAATTTTCTCATTTAAGAGAATTATCCAAAATTGAATCTGCCACATGTTACAAATCGTACATTGAACTCACTGAGACAAAATTAAATCTTAACCCTAAACAATTCTGGAAATTTGTCAAACAAAAACGTATTCTTAACGATCTCCCTTCAAGTTTATTCTTTAATGAAACTCACGCTACCAACGATTTCGATATTGCCAATCTTTTTGCTAAACATTTCTCCTCCGTCTATTCCGATAACAAATGTACCATCCCTCCACTTAAATATGCTAATACTATTGACCTTAATAATTGCGAAATCACACTTATTGATGTCTTCAACTACTTAAAAAATCTTCCCAGCAAATCTAGCACTGGTCCTGATGGTATACCTGAAATATTATTGAAAGAATGTAAATCTATTGTATCTGAGCCAATTTGTTTATTATACAACTTATCACTGTCATCTGCCACTTTTCCTGATTCCTGGAAGGTTTCCTATATAAGACCTATTTTTAAATCGGGTAATAAGTCGAACGTAGAAAACTATAGACCTATATCGATTTTATCTCATATTCCTAAAATCTTTGAGTCTATAATCACAAAGAAAATAACACCTATTTTCAAAAATGTGCTGATTGAGGAACAGCATGGCTTTAGATCTGCTAAATCTACCACTACAAACTTACTCTCCTTCACCAATACCATAGTCAACGGCCTAGAAGATAAATCACAAGTAGATGTTTTATACACCGACTTTTCTAAAGCTTTTGACAGAGTAAAACATGCAATCCTCATCGCCAAGCTATATGCTATAGGTATACGAGACCCATTTCTATCCTTTATTAGTTCTTATTTAAGTAACAGAAAACAAAGAGTTAAAATAAATAACATTATGTCTATTATTATTGAAGTTACATCCGGCGTACCGCAAGGAGCACATTTAGCCCCGCTTCTTTTCAACTTGTTTATAAACGATATTATTAGTATTTTCTCACATACGCGCTTTTGGCTCTTTGCTGATGACAACAAGATCCTAAAAATAATAAATAATTACCATGACTGCCTTCTTTTCCAATCAGATATTGACTCATTCAATGACTGGTGTAAAATTAATTGCTTGGAACTAAATGTCGATAAGTGCAAAATTATGTCCTTCTACAGATCTAAAAATCCGATCGTTTTTGAATACAAACTAAATAATAATTGCCTAACAACTGTTCAATATATTAAAGACCTTGGTGTCATTCTTGATAGCAAGCTTTCTTTTCGGGAACATTTAAATGTGATTATTAATAAATCTCTCAAACTACTTGGTTTCATCACTAGAATCACTTCCGACTTCAAAAACATAAATACCTTAAGAACTCTTTACTGCTCCTTGGTTTGCCCCCATCTTGAATATGCTTGTGTTATATGGTCTCCTTTTTATTCTGTCCATATTCGTCATATTGAATCCGTTCAACATAGGTTCCTAAAAGGGATTGCTAGGAGGCTAGGATTAGAGCGAGGCAATTATTTGTATGCTGAAATTGAAAAAACTCTAAGCCTTTCTCCTTTAGAAGACCGTCGGAAAAAATCCGATCTCATCTGTTTCTTCAAAATTATTAACTGCATAATCGATTCACCTACATTACTACAACTCATCCCATTCAATATACCTTCTCGTAGACTCAGAAATAAAGACCTACTCTTCCTCAATCAGCACTCCACTAATTATGGTTACAACTCACCACTGTCCAGAATGTGTAGAATGGTCAACTCACGTCAAGACCTTGATTTCTTTGGTATAAGCTTGAATGAATTCTGTCGCTCTTTAAATAAATTATGATATTTTATATTTACTGTAATTTTTGCAAAGTCTTGACTTGACTTGACACTTCTATTTTCTGTTTGTCTTTGCTCTCATGTACCATTTTCACCCTTACAATGTACATTCCCAATTTTTCGTTATACTATGTTGTAAATTGGACGTAAGTCCGTAAATAAATAAATAAATAAAAAAATAAATAAATAAATCATATCTGAAATGCTTCAATAATTAATATTATTATTTAATACTAGCTTTTACCCGCGGCTTCGCTCGCATGGTATTAGTGGGAAATTACTGGCATAATTATTGGCATAATTGTAATTATTCTTTATTTTTGTCTAATAAAAAATAATTATTGTTTAATAGAAAATTTCAAAATTTGATAATGACATTTCGCAAATAAAAATTCTATTTTAGAAAATATTTAAATTATAGAACATTATTTTAAGTACCTACTCCCCTAATTTATTCTGATGATTTCGCCTCAAGTAGGAATTAGTATTTTATTTATATTTGAATCCAGAGTAAACTAAAGAAATAACAAAATGACAGCCCACGTCAAATAATTACATAGCAACGCTATGCTTTTCGTCCGGACAATAAACATTTTTAGAGATAGGTAGATATTAACTATGACGCCAACAAAGCACTATTTTTAGGGTGAATTGCCTAATTAAAAAAAATTTAAAAAACATTGTTTCCAAGGTAACAATTTGTTTGACGTTTGCAATAACTCGATTTTGTTAGGGACAGAAAACGTATGAAAAATAATTGCATAACGCTACAGCTTATTCATAACGCCAGAGCTTACCAATATATATAGCCTATGTTATTCGCAAATAATGTAGCTTTCAATCAGTGAAAGAATTTTTAAATTCTATTCGGTGTTTATTGCGTGAAAGAATAACACTCATCCACACAAACTTTCGCCTTTATAATATCTATAAGATAACTTAATTTAAAAACAGTTTAGAATTATGTAATATGTTCCTAACCTAGCCCCACACGAATTATATAATTTTATAAAATTCATAAACATAAAAAATCGAAAACTATGTTTCTGTCTACATTTTTTTTATATTCATTAAATATATTTCATCATTGATCCGAGAGGTTAAAATATATCTAATTTTTTGCCTAAGGGCCGGTTTTATAACCATCCATTCGTTACGCTTTATATCATTTTTAACCATATTTGTAGAAGGTAAACTGAATATTTCTTAATAATGGTATCAATCGTAACAAACAGATGGTTGTAAAACCGGCCCTCAACTATTTATAATTTTTTATATTCAGAGACCAAAATATTGCACCAAAATGCTAAGAATAACTCGAAAATCTGTGAATTAAAAAAACAACATTTTCAATAATAAATAAATCAATTTTATGAGAAAAAGAATTATCTGCATAAATATAAAATAATCTATTTAAATTTTCTCTAAATTCGGACTTTGAATTCGAATTTTCTTAAAAAAGGAAAGCACTAATTTTAAATTTGAGTTTTAAATTCGATACATTTTATTAAAAAGGTATTTAACCCTTTTTGAAAGTACAACATTAGCAGTACGTTGAAAGAGCTGAGAATCTGACGGAAAACTGCCAAGTCTTTATCATTTTGGGTATTTTTTTTTACATTAGCTCCACACAGGAGGCCCTGAGGAAAGTAATTTCCCTCAAGGCCTATGTCATCTTAGGGAATGCTGTAGGGAGGTTTTTTGGAAAGGAAGGAGAGGAAGTTCTGGAAGGAAATAGGTATGAGGTGTGGGTAGGAATCTAAGTGTTAATGTGTCCAGGAGTGACGGACGTATGAATCCATCCCTCCAACCGGAGTCCAAGGCGAAGGGGCGAGAGATTTGGGCTGGAGGATGAAAGACCTCCCTCAACCAGTCTCTCTCGATCCTGCCCACCACACGGCAGGTGGGTATACGCTTTGGCCGCCAAGACCCAGTTCTCGGGTTCATGGGGTGAGGTTGGTCTAGGTCTTGGCGTCGAATGCGTTTGCTCACCTACTGCATAGTGGGCCGGATCGGGAGACTATTTGAGAAACATATCTCTCCAGCCTCATCACCTTGCACCGCAGTGGGAGGGATGGATTAATACGTCTGTCACTCCTGGACACATTGACTCCCAGATTCCTACTCACCACTCATATCCTTTTCCTTCACAAAACTTCCTCTCCTTCCTTTCCCTAATAATTCCTTCCACACAGCATAACCAAAGATGACATAGGCCTTGAGGGAATCTTTTTTTCTTAAGGGCCTCTTATGTGAAACTTTTTTTTTTTTAATTACTAAAAATAACAACAACAAAAAAATACTGGCAGTTTGTGGAAGTCAATATACTTAATTCAGAGTCTACAAATTTGTTTTACCATTTTATAATGGAGGAGAAAGTTTTCAATCAGTTTGCTTAAATGATAATGTTTTTTAAATCTAACTACAATCACTAAAAATTAAACTAATTCCTACTTAGTGATTAACTAAAAATATAAGCAATGTAAGATATAGCATTTTTTGTCGTATTAACAAAACTTAACTATGTGTTTACAGCAACATACATTGAATTAAATATGTATTTTTTAAATTAATATAATAGAAAATACAGTAGGTAGGTAAGAAATAATAAAATTTGTAATCTGTTTTAAAAATTAAAAAAAAAAACCAATACAATCCAACAGTTACTTTCTTTTATATTTATTTATACAGTGTGTTAAGGGACGAACTTGACTTACTTTAACCAGAAATTCCTGATATTATGTGGAGTAAAAAATGTTTATTAAATTTTGATCATTGGTAACAAAAATCAGTAGCTATTGGACAGTTAGGGGCGGGTTGGGAGTTTGGGAGTTACTCGGCTGAGAGACCAGTTTTTCAGAATTGTTTTTTTTGTACGTTTATGAAAAAACCAAAATTAAATCATCAGATATCAGAACTTCATTCAGATTTTTTACTCCAAATAATGTCAGTAATCACTGGGTAAAGTAAATCAAGTATTGTATACGGGATAATACTTTGAAGAACAATAAATATTAGATACCAATTAAGTTTTAGTCTTAAATTTATCATTTAGTATCTATAATTTAATTCCTGTTTTTAAGTTAAACTTTAGATTGCACAACTTTAAAAAAATGGCAAGTTAAATAATTGAACATACGACAAAAAAATGTTCTGTCATCATTTTATAATTTAAATTAATCAACAATAAATCTTTATTTACAATCTCAAGTGTTTTTCTGTAAATTATTTAATTTACCTAAATCATAATCCAAAGATATCCCACCTAGAACACCAAAAAAAATTAATAAATAAAAAAAAAAATAAAAATTAAAAATTAAAAAAAAAAAAAATTGATTGTGTAAATGTGTATTGACTATTGACCGAAGTAAAATCAGTGCCATTTATACATGGAACGGTTTTTTATGAAATAGTGATCAGTAGTTGATAGATCATGCTTTACCACTCATCACTATTTCTTCCAAAGCTGAAACGGGCAGAAAATCTTGGTTTAACGGCGATCGCTCAAATGTCAACCATACAAATTGTCACTGATCGTGGATTTGTTAATCTCAAGCTAAGTTAAGCTAAAGTATAAAAAAATTCACATATGTATTGTGTTATTTTTGTATGTGGTAGTCAATTAAAATGAACATTGATCGTTTGATAAGTCAGACATCTCCGAAATTATTGAAAATTGACTTGAGTATGCAGTTATATATCTATCTGGTACAATACTCAGAATACTAATAAACACCGCCAAATCAATTGTAGTGAATTAAACAAAATGTTGATATTTTCTGGGTACCTAGCAGGATATGCCTCCTGCAATTTTTTTATAGCATATTTATGTACTCGACTTGCGTTAGGGGCCTGTTCCATTTAATGTAAACAAATAAGCAATTTGTCTTATCACCTTCATAGAAGTCGTAAGTATAATCTGAGTGTACGGTCTCCGGCCAGCCTCTGGGTCCTCACCCGGGCTCCGTGCCCCGCACACAAACTCTAATTCTAAATTACTGTGTGATGATCCTGTGTTTTGAATAAGTGGACTCCATACAGTTTTTAGTAAAAAATATATTAACTTCTTAATGTGACTACCACACAAAAACTGTCAGGATTGAGCGAGTGAGACAATAGCTTCCCTAATTGTGGTATGTTGTGAGGCTGAAGGAGGTGGGGATGGGAAATAGATAGGGAGAAGAAGATAGAAAAGTACCTTCCTTGCTATTTAGAAATTCTGATCTGGTCACCAAACACGACCAAAACCATTTCAAGCAACGTTTCGATTCTGAATAGTTGTCTTTGACCAGGGTGATTCTGAGAGTTGTTGAGATTCTTGTGCGGAAAATTCTGGCTACTCGTCGATAATGATATCAGGGACTTTTTCTGTGGGGATATGTCAAAACTGTGGTAAACAAACCTCGACCTAGAATCCTTGAAGCTCGGAAGGAGGCTATTGAGGACGTCAACCCTGGAATTCAGCAAGATATTCTGGGAAGAGTGGCCAAAAACTTATTTGAAAGGCTCGATATATGTATTGCTCGTCAAGGCCGCCACGCCAGACAATATCATTTTCAAAACATCATGAAAAAAAAGGCATCATTTCCCAGACCTAACGGCACCCACACTTTGCTCGTCTGGGCGGCCTTCAGTGATTTTTTTAAACTAGGCACTCCTCTCTGCCCCACCTTGTATAAGTGATTCACACAACATTATCTGTGGAATGTTCAACGTGCCAAATGATAACAGTGCTGTGTTTCTCAGAAAGTGGGTCGCGCCGGGGCCACAAAAATCGAGTCGATTTAATAAGGAATCTCAAAAACCTGAATTTCCATTGATTGTTATGTTTTTTCACAAATTTTAAGAAAATAAAATTTAATCCGTACTTTTTAATAAATACTTGAATTAGTCGAGACGAACAACAGCCTTTGTGCACATGAATACCTTCTTAACATTTTTTAATACTTTTTATTAAAAAATGTTATGAAAAACTTCAAATGTTTGAATCAGTAAATGTAAAGGGTATCCCAAAACTCAAAGTTATCCTTTGAAAGGCTGAACTTATGACGGAACGGAATATCATTATATGATTTTCATAAATAATTGTCATTATTTTTCGAGATATTGGCACTTTTACGATTTTTAATGGTGAAAATCGATACATTGACTTTACATCAGTTTTTCAAGTGCCACAGACAAAATATTTTATATTCCAATTCCAGATTTACATTACGCAACCAGTTGCATGTTCCAAATAATTGCATAATACCAAAAAGTTGGTATAAATTGTGCTAATTTAGTGTCGTGCAACCTTCAGCACAGCAACCATGGCACCATCAACATGAAAGCTTTTTTTCTGTAAAGCACAATGTCGTTGAATTCTTACGGTTCACAAATTTAAGAATGGGTATTCCAGCAATAATTATATTAAACAACAAATGCTTAAATTTTCAGATAGAAGAATTTTCACTGATTTGGTATTTTTATATAAAATATTAAATGATGTAGTCGATAGTCCAGAATTGCTTGCGTTGATTAACTTTCGGATTCACTATGTAATACTAGAAATCGGGATTTATTTCAATGTGGAAATTCTGGGACTAACTACCATATGTATTCCTCTTTGCCCAGAATTATTATGGAGTCAAATAATTATAACAATTCAGTGGACATCTTGAATTTGTTAATGAACAAAACCAAAATTTTGCTGCTGAAGCAGTTCAGTAATGTTCAATAATCCATATCGACGCTGGAAAGGAAGAGTGACTAAAACGCCACATCGGGTGAATATGAGTTATATATGCAGTCCAACTTAGTTTTTTTTTCTGCGTCGATTGGTCCTAGTTTCATTGCGATCCGAGCACTTTTATGGCGCTTTAGTCACCACAAAATA
Organism: Limnephilus lunatus; assembly: GCA_917563855.2. NCBI lineage: Eukaryota > Metazoa > Arthropoda > Insecta > Trichoptera > Limnephilidae > Limnephilus > Limnephilus lunatus. The sequence goes on along the minus strand of OU830603.1, from coordinate 42,402,829 downwards.
GCTACTTTTTTTAAATTTCATTGACTTAAACGACAGCAAATATGGTCTTTTAATATGAGTGCGACTTAAGTCATCTTAGATTACGTGTGGTGGAAGGTTACATCACTCTTCCTTTCCAGAATTTTATTCAAATTGTTTGTAAGCTTTTTTTACCTTCTATGTTTTAGGATAACATGTAGAATTAGCTTTTTTTCCTTACCATGAAATGGCTATGGAAGTTACTTAAGCACACGTTCCCTACCATAATAAACCATATAATTCAGATTAGTATTTCTTCCCTACCCGTTTTAATAATATATTTGTTGTTAAGTCAAATAGGTCATATAGAAAATTACTAATAATGTCGCTTTAGCTGTTTTTCCTTTCCAAAAAAAAAAAAGATTTGTCGCTTTATTTAATTATGCTTGCCACGTTTTACAGTTGATTTGGCGAATAAATCATTTTAAATATATTGATCGTCATTTTGCTAATGTCGCTTAGATCTACCATTTTACCATCAATTTAGTCGGAAGCACCCACCTATAAATATAGATGCGGATTCCACGGGCGCTTTAGTCCTCCAAGAACAGTGCGGGTGAACGCACGTCCGTTGCTGCGCGGTTCATTGTTAACAGGTTACGAGTTCGAGCATCGGATATATTTATTCTCTGGTGTAAACTTTGTCACGAGTGTGGTAAGTAGCAAAATTAAGCTTGATAATGTATAATTAAGTTATTCCTACGTCACATGTGCTGATGTACAATTTATAATATTATTGTTGGTGGGTATATTTATAAAATCGTACTAAAATATTTAGTAATAATAAACATACATAAAATATTATACTGTGTTGTCTAAGCCAGTCAGTCCAAAGCCTCAGAAATTAAATGCAAAAAAAATATTTGGACTTTTTGTCAGATGATGAATATGCCTTAGATTTTCAGTGGGATTCCAAGTCATGGAGTGGTTCATCAAGCTCCGACTCTGTAGTTGGGAATATTGAAGAAGGATCGACTAAAAAGAGACTTTCAGAAAAAAATAAAATCGATGTAGATGGAAAGGTTGGCGAAAATGCGAAAAAAAGAAAACGCATCAATAAAAAAAGAAAAGGTCTATTTCAACCAGGAGGCGTGATTGGCTCATTGCGATGGCGCAAAAATAAGAAGTCAAAAGAAAAAGAGTCAAAGACCTAAGCCGACGTAATCATACGTACTTTTTATTTTATAAACGAAGGGGAAGGGCGAAGTCAAGTTTACCTGAAATTCTTACTGAATACTTTAGATATTAGCCAAAAATTTTTACACTATACCCTGTCCAATGCTGACTTTGGAGTTTCAAAGTTGGATATGAGAGGCAAAACAATTTTTTTTATTTTTTTTTATTAGTGACTATTTAGTTACAGGTTTGATGACAATTACAAGATATGATGATATATATAAATATTTAATCCGTTTGTTCTTAGTCCTCCTCACTAGGTGGTCCTATGCTGAGGCGGACTGGTAGATATCTTTGATTTTCCGTTATTTAGTTTCTATGATGTTTTTAATACATTCTCTAGTATGTCTGCATTCATTTCTTTCACCCATGTTTTGATTTTTTCCTTAAACTTATTTGTCTTTTCTATCTTTTTCAGACTTGGAGGAAGGATGTTGTAAAGTTTAGTTGCAAGATATATGTGATTTCTTTCGCCAAAACTTGTCTTGAATTTTGGAACATCTCGTATATCCTAGCCGATCTATTCTATTACAGTCCGCAAGAGATTACATAAAAAACTTACCGGCAGTGCCATCTCGTTATTGTACAAGAGTGGTATCCTACTCAGACTTTATTGGCTGGGACAAGATAAGTGATAGGTATTTCAAAAGTATTGCTGGAAAAATTAACAAAATAAGAATTGCCACATTTAAAAAGAATTTAAACAAAATTTTCGTAAAATATTCCATGGCCGACGACGCTCCAGTGGAAGAATTTGAAATTTTACTAAAAACAAAACATTTAAACCTCAGCCAATTAACGCAGATATGTTACTGATATCCTGAAAGAAATATTCCGATTTAATTAAATTGTGCACAAATAACACCATTCCAACTCGTAATCACAATGAATATAAACAATTCAAAATTAATAACTTTAAAGACATGCTTTTGGAATCAGACATTGAAGACCCAGATCATGACAATTAACAGTCGATCAAAGTGTCTTTATTTATTTTTGTATTATTTGCAATTAATAGCTGCACCTTTCTAGCTTGTTTTAATTTATATTAAAATTGTAGGCCTGCACAGTGTAGGCCATTCATTTTTATTTTTTCATATTTTAATGGCTTCCACCCTCCAAGGGTTGAATATTATACTATATCGTTATTTGCTCATCGTAGCGTATTGTTTTTTTTTTTAATAAGGCTTCTTAATTTCAAATTTATATTAATTGAAAAGTTTAATTTGTATGCCATTAATCCCTTTTTTCCATTTTTTCTAGCTTTACCCTTCAAGGGTTAAATATTATTTAATATATCGTTATTTGCTCATCGTAGCGCATTATAACATGATACTATATTCTTTATTTCAAATTAATATTATTGAAAAGTTAAAATTGTAGAAAGCAACTATGGTACTAATGTTTTGGCGATCGAAATATAATAAAATCCGTGTTTTTTTTTCTTTTTTTTCTTTTTTTAACCAATATAATACCCCTATGACCATAGTTTAAATATGTATTCGTCATGTCCGTAAGTCTTTATGTCGGTCAAGAAATCACTTACGGTGGATCATTAGCCATTATTGCTTGGAATATCTATTACTTTTCTAAGGATAAGCTTTTATTCCTCACTATATTATTGGTAAATTTGTGCGTAAGGTATTTTTCCTTTCCTATTAATGTGTAGTACAAAGAGTTTAGTTATTTATCCTCGTGTGAAAATAACATAAACATGCACAATAGTCATTTTTCTTGCCTAAATTTTTAGGCACTTTTGACTAAAGCGCCATTATCTTCGGAATTGTTAATATTATTAAAAATGTATGTATTACAATTGATTAGGTTTGGTAAATGCATTTATAATTTTTAAGCGGCAACAAAATCAGATAATCGTTTTCAGAGTTATGATTTTTTTAAACTTTCAAACAGCTCTCCTGAACATTTAGCATAATGGCGCTTTAGCCATTTATCCTTTCCAGCGTCGATATATACTTACTAATATTATAAATAAAAAACTGCGTGGGTTTGTTTGTTACGCTTTCACGCCTAAACGAATAGAAAGCTACATTATCAGCGAGTAATGTAGGCTGTATATAATGGTAAGACCTGGCGATATGAAATTTGTGTAAATGAAATTGTGTGTATTTCATATATTTTAGCGGCAGGGAGGAAAGACAGGGGGAAGGTGGGATTCGCAGAGAGGTAAGAAACAAGGGAGGGGAAAGGTGGGGAAGGTGGAAGGGAACGGGGACGAACGGGAAAGGACATGCAAGGAGAATCAATTTGTTTCTTTGAATGGCATTGCAACGCATGTTACCTGCTAGTTACTGTATAATTTTTCTATCCATATGAAAAAGACCCTAAAACAAGACGTTAATTCTTAAATAAATTCTCACACACGTCCGCTCAGTTGAAATGGTTTCGAGACACTAATTTCATCACGTTTTCACATTACCAATTAGTTGCATACTACTAGTGCTTCTGATTTCGTGGCATACAATGTAATGCATAAATAATTATTTATTACTTTTACTTACAAGTAAGTACCATTAAGCACTAATGTGTGTATTATTTGCAAGTTGTTGCAACTGCAATTTTTTATCAGCAAATTGGCGGCCTTGCGTTTTGAGAGTGGAAGCGCCGAGAAAGAAGGAAGAAGGCGAAAGATGTATGATTTTCTATTTTTGCACTATGTAATTACTATAGATTTAGCACCCATCACATATTTACACCCTTATAACAACTAATGCATGAAATTATACGTTTACATGTGAAACTAGCATTGCAACTAATGTCGTGAAACAACTTGTGCACACTAGTTGCTTAATATAAATTTGGCTTACGATTCTAAATTTTATTATGCAACTCTGAATAGCCGCAACTATTTGGCCAAGGGTTAAGGCTCTCAACTAGCTATCGGTTATTTGCGGCACGTTCCAGAGTATCGTCCTGATGTAAGAACATCATTCATAATTGAAATGGCTTTAGCAGTGTTTGGTGACTAGATCTGAATAGTAAGGTACCTGCCCACCTTCCTCTTCTCCTTCTCCTCCCCACTTATCTTCAGTCTCACTATATACCCCATTTGGGGATGCCATAGTCTCACTGGCTCCAGATGGGAGCAGCTGGAACTCTTGCGAGGTATTCACATTAAAAAAACCCTGCTTTGCTCGCAGTCCAGGATATTAACTAAATATGCCTTAAAAAAATGTACCACGCTAACCAGGCAATTTATGTAAAAGATTGGTCATTTTGTGTAGTTTTTCAAAATGTTAAAATGACAAAACATTTCTGATGATTTACTTATATTAAAATTTGAGTGGGCAGGTAACAAAAGAGAAGTGTAAGGACGACCGAGGCGACAGTTTGGGAATCGCTGGTCTTATCTAATCAATATTGAATACAACAAAAATATTATGATAAATTTTTATATTTTCAGGCTCGGTACAAAACTCGGTGCCTCATTTATTTCGATTGCAAAAATTATTGCCAGTAATTTGTTTGTCAGTGTAATATTATGTCGTTGTGTGGTTGTTGGTTGCAGTTCAAGGCAGCAGCAACAGTAGCCTATGTAGTGTAGTTTAGTGTGATTGAAGTGTGACGACAATGGAAGCAGATAAGGCGAGCCAAGTGTCAGCTCTCTTGGCCTGCCAGTCCCTCGCAGACCTGAGACAGCTCCGGGGGATGGTCTCTCCCTCCTTCCCCTTCATCACCTTGGCTTGCAAACACAACAGAGATGACTTATTGCACTTCTTATTGGACGATGACACCTTCTCCTTCTCTGATGGGGCAGTTGTTGTTGATCCCCGCTGGTGTTCAGTGGAGCAGGAATATAACGGACACAATGCCGTATACTACACCATCCGCTCCAGCAATGTGGAGCTCCTCCGCACACTCCACGGGTCAGTAACCCCTGAACTCTCGGAGCGACTCGTCTCCGAGTCTTATGAAAAATTACTCTTGAACAATGTCCTCGTGTCAGAAGAAATGCATATGTTCATTCAATACACGTTGCACGATTTACGTTTTTTCTCGAAAGGCGATGAAGTGATTCCTGACACTTCCTCCGCTAATAATAATATCGAAGAACGGATCCAAATGCTTACGGAAAATGCTGCAGAAATTATTACTTACAAAGAAGTGGACAGTCACTTTTTATACACGGCCAGGTTTATAGCTCAGAATATCCACATACTGAAAAAACAGTTGAAGTCGACCTACAACAGGTTGCCCTGGGAAGAAATGGAATTTTGCTTGGTGAGCTTTGTGTACGCTCACATTCGACGTGAAGAACTGAATATATTCTACCTGTCCGTACTGAGGAAAGACAGGTTACTTAAAGAATTGGACAAGTTTGTATCTGAAGTGCAAGAGTTAAAAGAACACATCGGGTTAACAGATGTTCAGGACCTTCGGAAACCATTAAGATTAGGACGCAAAGACGTTGTCGCTACTCTCAGTATCAGATACCCGCACTTGTATGCTGACTATAAGGAGGTGAGAGACATATCCTCACTCCACATCATAAAGACATACCTAGGAGCGGCCTTGCTGGCAGACTCTGATACTAGAGTCGGCCAGTTGACTATCAAGAGAGCTCTCCAGGTGACGGGAGAGCATCTGAAGAACACACTGGACAGCCCCAACCTCTCCCCAGCCGTGAGTGAACTTCTCCTCCTCTCTGCACCCAAAGAAACCAAAATAGTCCTGCAACACTTACGCAACTCTCTTTCCCACCCTCACCTAGAATCAGGAGACTCTTTACTTTATTCAAACATTCAAAATGACATTAAAAAGATAGCGACTGTCATAAGTGAAGTAACATACTTTAAAAAAGTGAACAAAATACAGGACATGTTGATGGCAATCATCAACAGTGATAGTTTTGGTGAAAATCGCGAAATTATGAATGTTTTTAAAAATGTTCATTACGGTATGGATGTCCAAAAATCAGATACGGATACAAAAGACCGCAAAAATATTGAAGACCTTATTAGTAAAATAGAAGATCAAACTCCATACGAGAAGGAACTGGTTGCTGAAATAAAAGATGTTCTCGACCAAACAAAATTCCAATATCATTTAACGAGCTTCGACTATAGCCTGTTAAAAACAATATACACTTTGTATACTTATGACCTCAGTATCGAAAGTGTTGGCAGGAACATAAAAGTCGAGGCTTATAGAATCTTAGAAAATTTTCCATCGCAGAAAAATCAATTAGAAATAGAAGAACATATGGTAGCGCTAGGTAGCCTATTATCCAAATTTTATAACAGTGTATATCTGAGAATTAAACCGGAGATTGCTAACGAAATAACACTTGCGATAGCTAGAATAAATTATGCTCGATCAATTGACAAAGATATTAATTGTATTGATGATTATGGTAGACAATTGGAAGAAATTTTACCTAAAAAAAGAAAAGGAAAGAGTGCTCCAATGAGAGAAGAAATAATAAAAATTGATAAACAACTCGATCAGAATTTTACTGAACTTGAGAGCATCATCGGAACTGGTGGAAAGAGGTGTCAATTATATAAACCTAATATTTTATCACTCAAAGATGATATTAACAATAGATTTGTAGTAGAAGCGCTAGTGCTGGATATCATGTCCCTATTAGACAGTTCCAACCATATTCCCAACAATGTGCTGTATCTAGATGGGAACACGCCTCTGTTGAACGGTAAGTGCTTGCGCAACCACTTGGCTCACGGGAACGCCTTGGTAAACATTCTGCCAACTGATGCTTGGTCTGCCGTGTTATTAAATGCCGTGAAACTAACTGAAAGCAAAGACGATTTACTGAACTGTAAGATCGGGAACATTTTAAATCACAATATTAAACAATTGAGACGGAGATATGAGCGGGGCTTATCTGTTCTTGACAAACAGAAGGAAATGTGGAAGTCTCTGCTTGACGGGAACTTTGAGTATTTTGCAGTGGCTATCGTGGAAGGAGCTGATATATATTCAAGAAAGGAAGATTTATCTTCTACACTGCACTATGCTGCGCGAGGACACAATCTTGAGACTATCATATTCTTGACTAAACAGAAAATGATTAGCACCGAAGTGAGAGACGTCAATGGTCAAACACCCCTCCACGTAGCCGCAGCCTTTGGATGTGATGTCATTGTGAAATTCTTAGTGGTAGAAATGGAAAACTCAATTGATCAAGATGATGATGATGGAAAAACACCGTTACATCTGGCTTCCCAAAATGGCCACACGATAACTGTTTTAACTTTGCTTTTACTGGGAGCCAAAACAACTATAAAAGATAAATTTGAATATTCTCCTTTGCAATATGCTGTGCATGGGAATTATTTAGAAGTGGTCAAAATCTTCTTGGAAAAACAGGCTACTGTTAATGAAAATACTATTACCGATAATTTTACTCCCCTTCACACAGCCGCGGGATTCGGTCACTTAGGATTGGTGCGTTACTTGCTGCTGAACGAAGCCGATGTCAATGCTAAGACTCACGAAGGCGCTTTTCCATTACACCTGGCAGCACAAAATGGGCATTTTGAGATTGTCAACACTCTGCTAGAGAAGGAAGCTCATGTAAACCTCAGAAACCACAAGGGATTTTCTTCCTTATTATTCGCAGTGCTAAACAGTCATGAAGAGATCGTCAAGACTCTCTTGGTAAAAGGTGCGTTTGTTAATAACGGGGTTTACAAAACAAAAAGCACCCCTCTTCACCTAGCTGCTTCAATAGGGAATAGAGCTATTGTTCATCTACTGTTGCAACACAAAGCCAATATTAATGCTGAAAGAAAGGATGGCGCAACACCACTTCTCATTGCGGCCAGCAGTGGAAATGCGGATGTAGTTGACCTCTTGTTGCAAAAAGGCGCATTGGCGGATTCCAGAGGTAGCACGGACTTAACGGCATTACATGTTGCTGCTTACTTTGGACATCCTTCTGTTGTAGAGACTTTAATAAATGAATGGCAAGCTGACATCCATATCCAAAATAAAAATAAATGGACTCCATTGCATCTGGCCGCACAAGAAGGTCACCTACAAGTGGTAGACATTTTGCTAGATCACGGAGCTAATGTAAATTCTGTAAACATTAAAGGTTCCACAGCTCTGCATCTCAGTGCCAAAAATGGTCATGATTCAATTTCAGAGGCTCTGATTAAGAAAGGAGCTGCAGTTAACTGTACAGACGAAACTCAGAATACACCGTTGCATAAGGCTGCTACAAAAACTTGCAATGAGAAAACTATCCAAATATTGCTAAAGCACGGCACCAATGTTAATGAGACAGGAGATGTTAACAGAACAGCGTTGCATATTGCATCATTAGTTGGTGATGGTCCAATGATAGAAGAACTGCTCCAGAAAGGAGCTGACGTTAATGCTCAAGACAATCAAGGTTGCACCGCATTGCACCTGGCTGTCTATGGGAATCACAAGGCGGCTGTTGAGATCTTGTTGGACGATGAGTACCAAGCCAAAGTTAATCTATTAGATAATACCAATTCTTCAGCATTATGTTTGGCAGCAAGAAATAACAATAAAGAATTGTTGGACAAATTGATTAAAAAAGGAGCCGATGTTAATGTTGGCGGAGGTAGACTTTTGTTAACTGCAGTTATAGCAGGGAGAAGACTTATAGTTGAGGCTTTGTTGAAGAATAAATATGTTGACATCAATATTAAAGATCAAAATGGATTAAACCTCTTATACGTGGCTGCTGAAAGTGGGGATGAGCAAATAGCCAAGGCTATTATAAAGGGAGGTATAAAAATTGCAGATTGCGTACAAAACCCTTCGCCCTTATTCATTGCAATAAAGTATGGACATACGGAGTTTGTCAAAGTTTTACTAGAAAATGGAGCTGACCTCAATCCCACGGATCCAAATTTCTCACCGCTACATTACGCAGTACTCATGAACAAGCCCGATATTGTGAAAATGTTGTTGCTCCGGGAAGCAAATTATAATAACAAAGATACAAATATTATATCGCCATTAGAGCTGGCAGATATTAATACCCAAATGAAAAATACCTCGTTACTGTTGCAACAAGAAGGTATTAGGCTTAATGAGAGAGAGAATGAAAACTGGACATTACTGCATATTGCGGCTAAAGCAGGTAATCTTGAGGTAACAAAACTCTTGGTGGACCAAAAAGCTGACATAAATGCTAGAGACAGACTAGGTTTTAAACCAATCCACATAGCCGCTAGACACAGCCACCAAAACATGCTGGCCTTCTTCTTGGAGCGTGGTATGTGCATTGATGATCGGGGATCCGATGGATGTACCCTGATGCATTGCGCCGCGGTGGGCGGGCAATTAGCAGTGGCTCAATACTTGATAGACAAACATGCTGATATTAATTCCACTGATTTAAATGGCTCCATGCCTATTCACTGTTCTGCTGCACAGGGACACACAAAGATGGTGAAATTATTATTACAGAGCGGTGCAATGTATGATGCCAGGAACAACCTTGGTAGAACCCCTGAAGAATTGACTGAAAATCGAGATATTAAAGAATTGTTCAAATCAATAGGAAAACTCTTCAAGGCCCTCAAAAAGAATGATGTTTTGATGGTTGAATCTTTGGTTAAAGACTTGAAAAATTGCTTAGATGTAAAAAGTTCTATCAATGGAACATTTCTACATATCGCCTCCTGGAAGGGCTTTCAACAACTTTGTGATATTTTATTAAAGAGCAAAGCCAATCCCAATATTGTTGGAAAAGGCGGCAGTGCTCCTCTACATTACGCAGCCAAATACTCTCATCCAGGAATAGTAGAATCTTTATTGAAAAACGGCGCTGCACATAACCTCAAAGCGGACAATACAAAGACTCCGTTGGATTTTGCTACACAAAAAGATATAAAATCTTTACTGCAATTAGTTGCACGCTGTTTCAAGAAAGTACGATCCTGCAATGTTACAGTAATTGAAGATATAAACACAATAGGCAACGTAGAAATCATAAAGGTAGTGATGAAGGCTCGCGACACCGATGGTAACACGCTTGTGGTTGTTGCTATGAAAAATAATTTCCCCGACATAGAAAAGTTAAAGCAGGTTTCACAGGCCAATGTTCTTGAAAATTTATCAATGGCAGATTCAAAGATTACATCTGAAAGATTCACAGAAGCTCTGGATATTTTAGAACAGCTGCTGGATAAAAGAATTGAAATATTGGGAGAGGATAATCCAGGAACGTTGGACATTCGTTTCGTAATAGCAAAAATATTGTTAAAACAGACTAAATATCTCAAAGCCATACCCATGTTGGAAGATATCTCGAAGAGAATGGAAAAAAATTGTCCTGACCACTCCCTGGAGGTCAGAGGTATTTTGGCTATGTGTTTACGACACCATGAAAGGATCGATGAAGCATGGGATATTCTCCAGGAAGTTATGTCGAGGCAACAGGAGCTGCTGGGCAAAGGGCATGTGCTACTAATGCAAACTAAATCCAACGCAGGTCTTGTGCTCAAGGAAATGGGGAAGTATGAAGAAGCCTTGCGCTTGACCACGCAAGCTTACACAGGTTTTGAAAAGACGTCTGGTGCCAGTCACCCAAGCACAATTTATACACAACTTATCATTGCAGACATTTTTGTTGCTCAAGAGAAGCACCATGAAGCTTTAGCTATGATTCAAACTGTTTACGAAACCTGTGAAAATGCTTTTGGACCAAATAACTCTGAAACTCTTAAGGCCAGGCAAGCTATGGCAAATGTTCTTATGAACCTAAACAAACTTGATGAAGCAAAGCTTATCTTACAAGATATATTAGCTATTCAAAAGAATGTGCTGGGACCCAATCATCAGGATACTGCCAGTACTCAAACACTTATGTCAGTACTATATAAACGTCAGCATAACCATTACGATTCTGTGAAGGTTTACAATGAGGGGTTGGTTGCGAGGAATGCCAGCTTTGGTCCCAACCAACCAGATTGCTTCCTACATATGGATAGATTTTACGATAATTATAAAATTCAATTGAAATCAAAAGCGGGTATAGACTTCATCTTTGGTCCTCCTTCTGATCCTAATTTTCTAATAGCAGCCAGAAAAGGCGATATGGGCGAGGTTTGTAAATTAATAGAGAAAGGATCAGACGTGTTCGCTGTGGATGATGAGGGAAGAACAGCGCTGCACTTTGCCACCACGGTGGAGATTATGGAGCTGTTACTGGACAGCGGAGCTGACGCTACTGCCGTGTCACAGAAGGGGAACACCCCCTTACACGTCGCCACACGTAGAACTTGCCAACAAATGGTTCGTCTCTTGTTACAGAACGTTAAGAAAACCAAACTCAAGGCTTATCATAAGTTTATCAACGCTAAAACTGTAGTGGTAGGTTCCACAGCTTTGCATATTGCCACTAAGAAGGGAGCCACCGATATCGTGAGTTGTCTGTTAGAGCATGGTGCGTGCTACAACAGTCGAGACAGAAGCAACAATCGCACACCTCTGCAACGTTCGGGCAGTCCCTCTGTCACCCGACTGCTGCGTTTAGCCGAGGAAGTTTTTGAGATGGCCAGGCGGGGCGGCACTGAGCTTCCTCAGGGAGAAGAGAGGCATTTGGTGGTGGTGTTGAACTCAAGAGATACAGAACACAGGACACCCTTGCAGCTAGCCGCAATTAATGGCCACACCGCCACTGCCAGAATTTTCGCTGGGCTTTTACAAAAACACTGGATTAATCTATAGCAGGGCTGGCCAAACTCCCCATGGTTCACAGGGTATATGGTGCCTTTTGGGCTCTTTGCATTTCTGTCAGCAGTACTTTTATTCACTTTGTACGTAACTCTTGATAGATTGATTTCAGCACCCTTGAGGTGATTTTTTACAAAAACTAAAAATTAACTTTTATCATGAAAGTTGTTCAGAAGAAACCCAAATTTTATTTTGTATACTAACCTCTTTTGTTATTCCTGTTCCGAGGTGGTCAGTGTTTTAATTAAATATTTTTGTATTTAGTTTCTCAATATCTTTACACTGTCTTCGTGATGTTAGAAAGTGGATTAACACTCTGTTCTCTCAGCAATGCTTTTACTTTAGTTTTTAGTTTTAAATTTATTAATTTTCGTGATTTTTTTATTTGATTTGATAGAGCATTATGTAATGTATATAGTTTCGTAGTATGGAATTTAATTTTAATTTCTATATCCACAAGATGTATTAAAAAAAAATATATTAAAAATCAGTATATTTTTCACCATATTTTTTATTTTATTCTTATAGTAACTGAAAAAAACCTTTTTTACTTATTCTACCTATGTAATACTAACTATATTTTATATGTTTTTTAAGTCTATTTCATACTTTGGGTACTTGGAAATATAGTATTTTGTTTTAATATTACCCACACTCAGGCAGTGCCTTAGTGGGTTTTCATTTCTTGTTCATACTATTTGTTATTATATATTATGTTATTAGTTATTATTAGACTTCGGATTATATGCATTTGCATATTTGCATATGCAAATGCATATAACTCTCTAATTACAGCGTTAATGCATATTTTAGCCTTTTTTCCCCAATCATTCATATTTAGCATTTTAAGATGCATCCATTAAACAGAATATCGCCCTCATCTCAAACACATTTCCACAAATTATCAGATGCCATAGAAAAATTGGAAACAAAAACCTTCATCTATTTACATCAATAGAAATACTGTAAACAATAATTGAACTTGCAAACGCCATTCCCAATTCAATATCAGAGAAGTCGTGACAAGTTAGACGCTATTTTATTTAAATACCCCGTCTTGAAGACATGAAGAACATTAATGCCTACATCAACGGCACAGGTAACACATACCCTGCCTTAACAGGTAAATAGCGCCAAATTTTTTAAATTTTGTCGGATGACGTCAGTTGACGTAGAAAAGTCGTTTTCGGCGTTTTGGGTGACAGACATCAAAAATTTTTGCTCGAAAATTTGGAAAAATACTTAATTGTATATTGTCACAAAAACTATGCATGATTTTAAGAATATTTCGCTGTTTTTGTACCGTCTTTAATTAAAATATATAAAAATAAAAATGGTTTTTTGAATTTCTATTGTGCATATTTTAGGCACATCAAGAGTTTTTAGTGCATATTTCGGCCTTTTTTAGTGCATATTTGCATGCATATTTTGGCACTTTGTTAGTGCATATAATCCGATGTCTAGTTATTATATACTATTTGCTATTATACATTATATGTACAAAGAAATGGGAATAAATAAAGTAAAAAAAAAAATAAAAAAAATACTGAGAGTATCATATTTATTTCGGCTTATTGCTCTAGTTGAGTATGTATTTATGTTGGGCAGTGGAGTATTCAGAAAGGGTTTGTTTTTTTTTTGTTTGAATAGAACATTTTTTTAGTAAAGTTTTTGTACATTGTAGACATGAATGTTTTCAAATATTTCTTCAGTCGGAGTTCTAACTGGAACCTTCACAATTGTTTTTAGTACTCCTTTTTAGGTTATGTTGAGCCGCTCTGTGTGAGTCCCCCATCCAGTTATCCCGTACTTTATTTGTAGTGATGCGTAGTACTTTTATGTTGAGAATATTGCAGATGTCGATCGTCCAGTTGATTAGTCAGACATCTCTGAAAATTCGAAATTTAAGTTGAGTATGCAGTATTTTTTGTAAATGTTACATTTTTTCATCGTTGTGTATTTATAAAATCCTCAAACTGCTTCTACTCACAGCAATAACTTACTTCTATGTTACCTGTTTGTACCTTTACCTTCAGAGTTTTGTTTGTTTATTGGTTATGTTAATGTTATTGGTTATGTTAATGTTAATGTTATCACTGACAACCTAGGCGAAACCGAAAATATTTATTTTTAAATGTAAATTTCTATTTTACTTGTAAATCTCTAACTAAGTCACGGTTGCAAATATTATATTTTTATTCACTAGTTTTAAGTCAGTAGTTATAAGTCTTAGTCGTAAGTCACTAGCTATAAGTCTTAGATGTAAGTCACTAGTTATAATTGTTAACCTTAGTTGCAAGCCCATCACATTAATGTTATTTTATTATTATATATGTGTAAATAACCTTTGAGGTGATTTATCACGAAAACGTTAATTTATAAATCAGCCAAATACTATTATTATTAAACTAGACCCAGCGAGAGCTCGTATGGACGTCATCGACGTTCATCCTCTTCCTTCTCTTGTTTGAAAATGAAAAAAGACAGAAGTTATTAGAACGTTGAAGTCACATACAATCTCTCACTGGGACTAGTACAGTAGAGAATCAATAGTAAAATTATGTATATTAAACAATAATTGAACTCATCTATGTACTGACTCCATAGCTGGAGAGGTAATTTATTACTAAATTTGATATTTTTCCTTACAATACTGAAAAATACCTGAGCTTAATTTTTTTTCCATTTCTTTATCGGTGAACTTTAATTTTAGTTGATTCATCTATTATTTGCTTTCTTTTTTATTGTTAATAACTTTTCATTTTAATTACTTTTCATTTTAATAATAAACTAGATATTCATCTACTTAAATAAATTATTCTGCTTTTTTGCTAATATTCTTTTAAAATTTTTCTTAAAATTGTATTTGGAGTTTAAACATGTGTGTGTGGTTCCCCGCCTCACTGAGGTCACTAGACCACATCTATTCTGAGATGGAGAGCAATACGTGCATACTATTTTATAAATAAAATGGTGTAAATATTGTTAACATTGTAATAAATAAATAAAACTTTCAGAACTATGCAAAAAAATATTCTTCTTCCTTTTATCCAGGCCGTTTCTCTAAAATATTTTGGCGCATTGAGTCATCCAGGAGTTCTTTGGTCTTCCTCTGGATAATGAAGCTCCATAGACATTGCCTGCTTCACTGTGTGGTCTGGTGGTCACCGTCTTATGTGCCCAAACCATCTCAACTGTCGTTCCTCCAGCTTTTTGATCATGTCCGTGACACCCAGGCTACCACCAATGCGTGAACTTTTAATCCTATCTTTTAGTGATACTCCTGCCAACCATCTAAGCATTCGCATGTCTGTTGTTTCGAGTTGCCTAGAGTAGGAGTTGTACATAGTCCAGCACTCGGAGCCATACATTATCGCGGGTCTAACAATAGTCTGGTAAATTAGACATTTTTGGGTCACACAAGATTCCTGTTACGGATCTAAATTTAATCCATCCCACACCTATTTGATAGTCGACATTTATTATTTTATTTTTTACAAAATACATTCATATTAGGGAGAAATTGACATATTCTTATTAGGTTGGTAGGTACATTATG
Organism: Limnephilus lunatus; assembly: GCA_917563855.2. Taxonomy (NCBI): domain Eukaryota; kingdom Metazoa; phylum Arthropoda; class Insecta; order Trichoptera; family Limnephilidae; genus Limnephilus; species Limnephilus lunatus. The sequence continues at coordinate 42,387,375 of OU830603.1, read as the reverse complement.
ATTCGTAAATATTAAGTAAAGTTAAGCTTCACAATTTGCATTTAAATAATTATAACATATTATACAATGGAGTAACGGGTTCTAGAATCATGACATCTGCTGCATATCCTCCGTCTCTGCGAATAAGTGAGCCCAGATGCAAAAAAATTTAAAGTATATCAAATTCGCTCTATACATAGCTTATTTAACTCTTTTTCCTTGCTTTTTATTACTTTGGCAAGCTTTTGAAATTGGTGGACAAGCTTAATACAAATATTTTTAAGAAATAATCTGTTGATTCGTCTTTTACTATAAATGGAAAATACTGCATTCAAAATTTCGATTGTGTAAAATTAAAATTTGCTTTCGTCGCATGAGATGGTGGCTTTTTTTCAAACGCGAGCGTTTTTTTTTAATAAATAATAAATAACCTTGATTTAATTATATTTTATTTCCAGAATTCCACCAAATTAGTGACTACCTAATGAGCATAGATTACAATGAAACCCTCTTAAGAAGTTTGGTTTTTTCGGTCCCTCGGCCCAAAATTGGCCCAATTTTTCCCACATATAAGGTTTTCCTGCTTAAGAAGTTTGTTTTTTCTGGTCCCTTGGAAAACTTCTTAAGAGGGTTTCACTGTAAATGATACAGAAATCGTCACAATAGGCGAGTATAAGATCAGAAAAGCGGCATGCCAAGCCCACGCTTTTCTCTGTCGCACATATGTTTTATGCATCTTTTTCTTTTGCTTGCAGTCATTGACGTATGATATCTAGACGAGCCCTGTGAAATTCAAAATGACGCAAGAAGCCAGCAAAAGCAGGCTCAAGGCCAATTTATGAAAAAGTGCCTGCATTGTTTTGCACCGTTCAGATCGCATAGTGCTTTGTGTTGTATCTTTTATCGGTCTACAAGACCTACACTGAAACTAATTTGTGTGTCAGCCGTCCGGACCGAGTTAATTTTTTTAAAACACAAAAATATACCACTTCCGAATATTGTACAAGGTACACACCGCGGACTTTATTTTTGAAAATGTAGTCAGCTATCTGAATACAAGAAAAAAAATATACCTTACAGATGTCTTTTAGGCAGCGTTTCAATAAACGTAATAATGTTAAAGAAATTACTTTTGGTCGAGCAATATTTCTGACGTCATGCCACGTAGCCCGGTTCGTTCACTAATACATTGACATACAGGCTCAAAACAAAACATAACGGCTTGTTTAAAATTAAAAGACTACATCTTGTCACACACTGAACGCCCTCGGGTTATTTCTTCAAGCGACTTAGCGAGCGTGTACGGCTAGTTTATACCAAGTAGGAGTGATGAATTCAACTCCACAATACGTGTCGCGTGATATTCAAGGCATCTGATTGGTTGATGAATGTCAAAACTACATAATGGGATTTGAGAACGAACTTTGTGTTTTAGGAACTGGCTTCTCTAGGCTTTTTGAGCGAGGCGGTGGAATACGATGAAGAGTTGTATTGTTAACATTAATATACATAGCGTCATTATTCACAGGCAAGTTAGTTAGGTAGGGCTTATCTAGACTTAATTGATCGAAGCTTGCAGTCATTGTAAAGTCATGCCTGCGTGAGAATGGATTGCACCAAGTTCAGGGCGGTGTTAAAGTTTGGCTTGTACTACAATGACGTCCCTTCTAGACCTTTATTGAGTTATAGTATCAGGAATACCAACATAACAAAATGACAGAAATTGTTGTAAATGGCCGCCGTCTCATATGAAGAAAGAAAATTTTCATTTTAAGTAATTGAAATTCTGAATTTTTCCATCGGGGCGGATGCAAATAGTTGTATTTTATAGTAAAGGAGAATCAAAAGGTTTTTCTTTTCAATTATTTCTGGCTTTCACCCTACAAAGATGTTTCTAGGCTATCATTTGAAATTACAGAGAAAGTAACGGTGAATTTATATATTTATTTTATTTAAATATGGAAATTTCAGTATGATATGGTAGATTGGAGTCCAGATCAGACTTAGAACATATAAGATGATGAATGGAGGGGAGACAATTTTAGATAAAGCTCTATAGAAGAGAAGATGTTTATTTCATCACTCTTGGCTCTGTAACCCCTGGTGGGTCTTGGCCTCTTCAAGAGTCTTCCTCCATTTGTCACGGTTTTGTGCCGGCTCTCTCCAGTTAACAATCTCCAAGGTGGATAAATCTTTAAGTACACTGAAGATTATCCACCGCATACCCGCCCCGGTATAAGTAACTTATGGTTACTCCTTCAGGGCTCTCACAAGGAAGCTAATTTTTTTTATTTGAACTTCTCTACATTTAATTAAACAAAACTAGACCCCCAATGTCCCCGCATACAGTGTTAACAAGCAGTATGCAAGTGCTTTATATGTACAGGTTAGTATTAAATAATTAAATAAATATATACATTACCTCTTTCTTTGGGGAAAAGCAGAGGGGAGAAATAAAATTTTCAAGTATAGGCGGTATGCCTACCCTGCCAGTTTATTGTACATAAAAGACATCACTCAATTTTCATGTGGTTGCTAGTAGGGAGCGAGTGTGTCACAGATACAACCGGCATTCCTGTTGAGAGGTGCATGTTTTCAGGAAAGCCAAGCTTGAGATCGGTTTCCGCGCCCCTAAGCCGACTTCCCGGTGATGCATTGACGACACGGCTATTTGGAAGTGGGTGACAGAACGCCCAAAGACTCTAGGAAGGACAGCGTCGGGTTGTCGGAGGCAGGGCGGAGGGTCCCCTTACTCACGCAACCCATACCTCTCCCCAGGGGAGGCGCGGGCGATCCGTGAGACAGCGCTCCGGGTCGGCTTCTCTCCAGTGTCCGCATGCAGGGACGGGGTCACAATCCACCCCAATAGTAGGGATATGGACGAGACACAACGCTGGTTAAATCTTTTTAAAAATACCTTATTAGGGATAATTGGGGTCAGGTGGTTGTAGTAATCTAATTTAAAAATATAAATAATTATTTCGTATTGAATCATTTCTGTATTTTGAATTAGTGAGTTTACTCTAGTATGTTTACGAGAGATGGGAAGGCTGATAGAGTTATTGAAAGAAGGGTGAATGCAGGTCATAACTATATTAATGGGGGACTAAACGCCATTGGCACCAACAAAAAACTGTCCAAAGAAGCGAAGCTAGCCGTCCATAATGGAGTACTGGTACCTCCCCTGATGTATGGCAGTGAGGCATGGAATTGGCAGAGGAAGGATGAAAGTAGACTGAATGCTGTTGAAATGAGATCCCTGAGGCGTACCTATGTGAGGTAAAACCATGAATCATCGTGTGAGAAATGTGGAGATCTGCAAAAAATGCAAGGCTGATGTAAGAGTAATGAGTAAGATCAAGAAAGAAACGCCCCGATGGTTTGGGCATGTAGAGCGAATGACGAGGAAAGGATTGTAAGTATATGGCACAAATTTTTTATTTTTTTTTTTTTATTTATTTATATATGTATATTTTTTTTATCACAAACAAGCCCTGCTAAGCCAATTCAATTGGCTTGTCAGCAGGTGCTTATAATTAAGTTTATAATTTTACATCTTATATTTACAAATTCAACATTATTCATACAAATCAATCTAAGTATAAATATTTTTTTTCCGATAGCCAATTTTTCAGCATATATTTAACCTTATTCATAGAATTACATTGCTTTATAGTATCAGGTAATAAATTAAATATTTTCGGTATGTTGTATTCAAACGTTCTCTGTCCGTACTTATTATTAAATTTCGGAACTATTAACCCGTCGTTGCGCGTGAATCTAGTGCTGTATTTATGTTCTAATTTCTCTTTATGCTGCTGGGTAAATATATACTGAATTATGATTTTGTGCCATAGTATTGCCTTAACAGGTAAAATTTTAGCACTCTGAAACAGTAATGGTGTATCATGTCTCTGTTTGAAAATATTCGGAACAACTAATAATTTTACAATTGCGTTTTGTACAACTTGGACTTGTTTCAGATTTGTTACAGAAGTATTTCCCCATATTGTTAATCCATATCTTATAATGGAATGGTAGAAGAAGACGGGGACGCCCGAGAAAGACATGGCACGATCAAGTGAATCAGATACTTGAGTCGGGCCATGTCATGAATAATAGAAGAGCATGTATGAGACGATGGATGAATTTGAATAAGGCAAGGAGTGTGTGCCAAAACCGAGTTGTTTGGCGGTCCCTCCTCTCTGCCTACCCCTGCGGAGAAACGGCGTGATGGTTAGTTAGTTAGTTTAGATACAATAAGATCATAGATTCTCAACCTTTTTACGCCCATCACCCACTTTGAGAATATTTTTATTTCTAGCGCCCCTAAACTCGTGAATCCTAAACAGCAATTGGCCACGACGAATGGGGCATAATGGGATACCACGATGGAGTTACATTTGCCACAACGGAGGGGGTGTAATGGGATAGGTAAAATATTTTTGTGGATGGATGGACCCTAATGGGATGGGTTTCTCTGTCTCTTACTGCCCCCTTGAAAGTCTGAAACGTTCCTCAATTTGCTCTTGGTCTTCTACCGCCCGCCCTGAAGGTTTGAAACGCCCCCCAAGGGGGCGTTATCGCCCACGTTGAGAACCAATGAATTAGATAAAACATTTGTCTAAATATGATTTTTTTACTTTAACTCCACACAGGATGCCCTGAGGAAAATAATTTCCCTCAGGGCCTATGTCATATTTGAAGATTCTGTGTGGAGGGTCTTTTTGAGGAAAGGAAGTCTTGATGAGACCCATGTTGTAGGAGGGAGGAAACACAGAGGCCGGCAAATCGTTCCACAGCCGAGTTGTTGAACTCAAGAACGAGTCGTAGAAGCGACCTGTTCTCATGTGACTAATGTTAACCGTGTAAGAATATTGGGCACGTGTTTGGCGTGTTTCCGACTATGCACCGGTGCCGAGGGGATCAATGACACTTGTTCCATTGTAATACCGGTAGAACAAGGACAGCATTCCCACCTGACGCCTGTGCTCTAAAGATTGCAATCCATCTGTTAAGATGGGAAAATCTATCAAACGGACCTCCCATTTCTGCACAGACCAGAGGTGGCTGCCAAATTCAACAGTGGGGCACACTTGCGATTTGTACAGGGTTAGCAGTTGTGTAATAAAGTATCTGCGGGCCCTGTACAGTACGCCCAGTTTCTGAGAGGCTAACTTAACTCTGGTTTCGATGGAGCCCCCATACCTGAGCTGGTCACTTAGAGTTACACAAAGTATATCAATGGAGGTCCTGTTCGGAAGATTGCTTCCGTTGAAGGAGACTAGATTATCATTTCGATCCCTTTTAGACGTTATCGGACACGATTGGGTCTTTGTGATGATAACTTGTGGAATTATTCATTTTTTAACAATGTAAAAATGTATTTATTTTATCTTAATCATCATTACCTTTAGAGTGGGGTCGCCAAGACTAACTGAAAAGAATGCACTTGATTTAAGAAAGGTGGAAAAGGGTGGATATACATTTTATGTTTTTATATTTCGTATAAGGTATTTTTTCGGTAAATTTTGGAGAACGCTGGCAATGGTTAATACGCACTTTTTTTTGAAAAAATCTTTTGATTCACCTTAATTACATTAAAAGACAACTATTTGCATTGGGGGAAGTGGAAAATATTTCATTCTACATGGTTTGTGATACAAAAGAAAGTGCCCCTTTATAACGCCTACTCGCGTCAAGGCAAGAAAAACATCCCAGTTTTCAAGTAGTTTAGCGGCTACGCTAGGTTTGTATAACATGGTTTGTGATTCAAAAGAAAGTTCCCCTTTATAACGCCTACTCGCGTCAAGACAAGAAAAAATTTAGAATGAAATATTTTCCACTTCCCCCAATGCAAATAGTTGCCTTTTAATGTAATTAAGGTGAATCAAAAGATTTTTTTTTTTTTAAGTGCATATTAACCGTTGCCAGCGATCTCCAAAAATTACCATTTTTTCGAACCAGTAAAATAATGGCGTGGAACTAAACTGAAGTTAAAGTAAAGATTTCAATTTATTTTTTTAACAAAATAAGTGTTTCAAAAAACATTAAATTATATGTATATTATGTTATGATTGTTATGTTAAAAATAATTTCAAATTAAAGTTCATATTTGAAGCTTCAATAACCAAGTTGAAAACTTTTTGATTTTTAAACACGCAAAACAGGGCGAGGCTATTGGGACACATGTGCAGGCTATTGGGTCGCGTTCACAAAAAAATATTAAAACATATGAATCATTGTGAACTGGTTATTGGAGGATGTTTCATTATTATTTACAACTAGTTGATCCGAAGAACCTCTTACTGCCTCAGAATCAATAACTGTTAAATTAATTTCAGTTTTTTTATTAAATAAAAAATACACAATGAAGCAATTATCCATGCGCAGCTGTCCGAGTTTTGTTTTTGTCAGTATCAGAGTGGTGGCGGATGCGTCTGCCCACCTGCTGCGTGGCGGGACGGATTGAGAGATACTGGTAGAGGGAGGCCTTTTGACCTTTCCAGCTGGACTCTCTCGACCCATTGCCTTGCACCGTATTTGGACGGATGACCCACACTAACCCCCAGACTCCTACCCACCCCTCATTCCTTTTTCCTTCCCAGAACTTCCTATCCTCCCCTTCCTTAAAAAGACCCTCCACACAACATCCCCTAAGATGACATAGGTCCTGAAAGAAATTATTTTCCTCAGGGCCTCCTGTGTGGAGCTTATGTAAAACAAAATGCTTTCATTTCAGAGATTTATTATAATTATTGTATTTTTCCTTTGGAATGGTTGCGATATGCGTTCACCGTTTGTCTCATTTTCGACTATTGCCATTTAGTGTGTAAAAAAGAGGGGCAGCATTATATGATTAAGAACAAATGCAAAACAATCAGCGCATTGACATTTGACGTTTTTGAATTTTTGAAACTCACTCACTACTCAATATTATAGGTACCTACTTACCACAAAATTCCCACAGTTCTTTCAAAATATGAAAATTCGTTCCATACAAAATGTATGGGGAAAAGAATTTTCTTAATAACTATTTTTTTCGTTAATGTTTGTGATGTTTTAATAGTAATTATGTTATCCAGGGCGGAGACAAATCCAACGAATCAAAGATCATCAAAATCGGTCCAGCCGTTTTCGAGTTATAAATAGTGTAACTAACCCGACTTTTTATAACCAGAGAACACCAGAAATATGTCATTTTTAAATCAGTGTTTAGACGTATTGACTCTTTTCCACAAAAAAATATAAATTGGTTATACTAAAGTTATACCATTGGTCGTTGGCGGATTTGTCAAATTTTTAAAAAAGTACATTTATTATACAACACCCATTTCAAATCATATAATCATGCAGTAAAATATATCAATACATTATCTGGTAAACGTATGTAACAGAATTTTAATTTTAGTTTAAATAAAATCATAAAAAAATATATAAGTAGGTACATGTGTTTCTTGACGAAAATTGGTCCGTTTGTGTATTTATTTGCGCACTTACAGACTAATATTTAATATTTCATAGACTAATAATTAATATTTCAGATTTTTTACTTTCTTATTTTGCTGAGACATTGTTGAAAAATGATAAATACTTATGATCAAAAAATAATTACAAAAAGTACATAAGTAGGTACATGTGTTTCTTGACGAAAATTGGTCCGTTTGTGTATTTATTTGCGCACTTACAGACTAATATTTAATATTTCATAGACTAATAATTAATATTTCAGATTTTTTACATTCTTATTTTGCTGAGACATTGTTGAAAAATGATAAATACTTATGATCAAAAAATAATTACAAAAAGTACATAATTTTAATAGTTTTATCAACACGCCTTTCAGCATTTTTGGATGTAGTTATAAATTAAAGCAAATTTGGAATGAAATAAAATCGATTTTGAGTTATAATTTTAAAAAGCTGGTACGGAGAGTAATTAATCTTTCTCATTGGAACCGCCCTGTACGATCGAGAGATGCTTTTACCTATTTTTAGTAATTTCCTTTGGCCGTCCTTGAGTGCGGCGCGGCCTAAAGAAAAAAAAAACAGTTTTTAGTAGTTTACGCTTATGTTTTTTATAAAAAAATTAACAATTTTATTTTAATTCTATTTAACGGAAACGATAGAAAAAGCTTGAATTTATCCAAGCATATATTTTTGTATTTAAAGTGTTAAGGATTCGTAGTAAAGATTAATCTAAAATAGAGATTTATCCGCCTTGTGATTTTTTTTAATACAGCAACAGCAACCCTAAAAGTTTAACATGTTTTTTTTTTATAAATGCTTTCAGCTTGACAAAACCTTCAATCAAAAATATTCCGTGATTTTTCACGGGTCTGCGGTAGGATATTATAATAGCTTATCATATATTTGGTTATGTGTACCCGATTTCTACCGATTTCTTACATATCTCCCTTAAACACGTTAAGTTTTAAAGCTCTTAAAAAAATATATGTTATTCTTGAAGATAATATCTAGACATTCCCCACGCCGAAATGCAAATTATATAAAATTCTCTCTTCAATTTTTGAATTATTTTAAATGAGTCGTGTTTTATTAAACATTTTCCCAGTTAATGGCTTTTTAAATATTAGCGCGCTCCTCTAATATTCGTAATTACATATCTCTCCATCTTCTTCTTTTTGAGCCCGGTTACGACGCCTTAAGTACTTTTACAGTAGTTTGGTCGCTGGTGTGGAGGGCCATTAAGGCGATGCACCCTGTTATTATATCAGATGGAATGACAGCCTGTCAGAAGCAGCAAAATTAAAGTGCGGCGTTAGGCAAGGAGGCTCAATGTCCCCAGTGCTGTTCAATGTATATATGGACGAACTTAGTAAAATACTGAACAAAACAAGAATCGGATGCCACGTTGCCGGAGTATGTATGAATAACATAAGTTATGCAGATGACATGGTCATACTAGCCCCATCAGTAAGGGCAATGAGAAAACTTCTTGCCATATGCCAAGCATACGTCGATAGTCATGGTTTGATGTACAATGCCAAAAAATCATCATTGCTGGTGTTTAAAGCAAATACTGGTCCTACTGTCATTCCACCTATTCTCCTCGGCGGAGACACTGTCAAAATCTGCAGGGAAATAAAATATTTGGGGCATGTCGTCACTGATGACCTAAATGATAAAAATGACATAGAACGCCAAAGAAGAGTACTCAGCGTTCGAGCCAACATGCTCGCCAGGAGATTCAACAGGTGCAGTTCTCCTGTGAAGAAGCAAATATTCCAGAGCTACTGCATGAGCTTTTACACCAGCGAACTTTGGACAAGATACTCACAAGGCGTCATGAACTCACTTCGAGTACAATACAACAACGCATATAGGGCGCTATTCGGCCTACCTTGGCGATGCAGTGCCTCGCAGATGTTCGCAGAAGGAAGGGTACATGGGTTCGCCGCCTTGATGCGCCACAGAATAGCCGGGGTGAGTCAGCGCTACCAAAGATCGGAGAACACTCTCGTCCAGGCCGTGGCCCAGTGGCAGGGCGCGCCTCTTCACCAAACATGGAGAATACATCTGAAGCCCCCGTAGTAGATATACGATTACGTACTAAATATGTAGATGTATATATATTTTTTTTAATCTTTTTTATGTTATTTGATTTTTTATCTGGTAAATCCGTTTTATTTAATGTATACTTTTTTATGGCTGACAGAGTATTGCACCCACCGCTCTGTTCGGCTGAAATAAACATTATTATTATATTATTATTATTATTATTATGCAAAATTCAGAAACAGGCCGTGACGCTTTTTACGCCCTTGTTTGATTTCAGGTGGAGGTTTTCTGTGGTACTCACTTTTGTAAATCAAACGCTTGTTTTGTGTTTGTTTATCTGGTCGTAATTTATTATTATTTTATTTACATAATCCAGATTTTTTGTAAGATTTATATTGTGATCTGCTTGTTGGAACGCATTTTTTACGTAAGACATAGAAGCTACCTTCTTTTTTTTCTTCTATAGAACTATTTGAATAATGGAACAAAAAATAAAATCATAAAATTAGGTAGGTACTTGCCTAGAAGTAATTGCCCAAAGAACAAGTACCTACCAATAAGCATCAATTTTAACCAGGCCGTCAACAATAACACGCCTTATATAGATGGCGATAAGGTTTAAATTCCCACCTAACACCAGCAGTCTGTTTTGATTTATTCAAGAAAAAACGTCGCCAGAAAGTGTGTTTTATTTTATTGAGGTGATAAGATAAGATTAAAAGTTCACGCATTCGTGGTAGCCTGGGCGTCACGGACATTAACAGTAAGCTGGGGGAACAACAGTTGAGATGGTATGGGCACACAAGACGGAGACCATCAGACCACACAGTGAAGCAGGCAATGTCTATGGAGCTTCATCGATAGTCATCCAGAGGAAGACCAAAAAACTCCTGGATGACTCAATGCTTCAATATACTTCAGAGAAATGGCCTGGATGAAGGCGATACTCAGAACCGAAGAAGCTACAAAATAACGAGAAGAGCCGACCCCAACAGCCTATCTAGGCAAAGAGTTGGGACAGCGCAAGAAAGAAAAAGAAAAAACATCTTTAGCCCCGTCAGTGATTTGAAATTTGGGTTAAAAGAAAATGAGGCATTACAGCACCTGCAAAGCATAAAACTGCGCTCGTTGGCCGCTTTGATTTTGATGTCACTTTTAAAGGCTCCTATTGGTTGAGATATGAAACGGAAATGACGCTAGGTCTACGCTCATTGGCCGCTTTGATTATGACCTCACTTTTCAAGGCTTGAGATTGTTATAGTAAAGTTTCACTAAGTGTGTGAACTGCAATCGATTTTTTTTTGCGAAGCTCAGGCACCAATTGATCGTCAAGTTGATTACGCAGACATCTCCGAATAATCAAATTTCAATTGCGTAGGTAAGAGTTTATCCTTATCTGGTGCAATACTCGGATTACTTCATAAACATAACCAAATTAACTATGCAGAAAAACTTGTACTGAAATAAAGAAAAAAATATATCTTTTTTGGGTCAGATACTAGTTTTAAAACTACACGTATAAATAATATTTGATTTACTGTGAGCATTCGAATGTTGCTTTCCTCATTATCTCAAACATAGTATTTAGAGATGTCTGACTAATCAACTGGGCGATCATTTTCTAAAGAATTTAATTATACACATTATTAAAAAAAACCATAACCTAAACGCGGTTCGTAAGTACGAGATTTTGAACTTTAAAACAATTTTTATGGACCTGATACTTTATTTTATAATGGGTTTATAAAAAAGATTAATAAAAAAAACAAGTATGCTTTAGACCACACGTCTGAAGTAAAACTTCATTAACTTATATCTCTCTCTTATCCTTACCCTCTTCATCCTCATCCTCATCCTCATCCTCATCCTCATCCTCATCCTCATCCTCATCCTCATCCTCATCCTCATCCTCATCCTCATCCTCATCCTCATCCTCATCCTCATCCTCATCCGTATCCTTATCCTTATCACTCCCCAAGTCAAGGGTGCGTAAAGGCCCGACCATTCGCCTCGCCCGACACTGTTCGCATCGATCACCGTTCGCATTGATTACCGTTCGCATCACACTTTTTCGTAACGCATTTACTAGCGTACCCCCCAAGTCAAGTGAGCGTAAAGAAGTTTTACTTCAAAAATATTCGTTAACTTCAAAGTGTTAACTTCGAAGTTAACTTCATGTGTTCTACTCGCAGTATTTAATTAAAACACCTTAAATATTTCTAAGCGAACTAATTTTCAATCTAAATACACATAAGTTTGCATTACTTGGTAATGTATCGCCTTAAATGGGAGTCTTTAGTATTGTTACATAACGTGTTTCAGCGGGGGGTGTGTAAGTGGGGGGGGGGGAGGAGGGATGGCCACTGACTGGAGACTGGACGTTGACCCGCGGCGCAAGTAAAAGAAGAAGCAATTCCGTTATAACCAGTTCCGGGCTACTTTTTGGGCGCTCCACATTGAAATAAATTTCATAGAACGGTCCCTCTGATGTTTACAATCTCTGAAATTGTGCAGCACAATTTTTTACGATTTATTAACTTCAAACTATACATACCAAATTCTACACACAAACTCAACATTCTTACTAAATAATATTATTAATGATTATTTTTAACATTATTTAGTAGGAATTCCAACGCCTGAATGGAAAAAAACATTATATGATTTTTCGTACTGTTATAATTTGATATTTTTTTTAGGTTTAAATGTATTTTTGGTAATGAATCTATAAATAAATAAAATTATTTAAAAATTGAAAATAAAATCTCACTGTTGGGAAGAATCAGAAGATTCTTAGATTACTACTTACGCCAGAGGTTCCCAAAGTGGGTGCCGCGGCACCCTGGGGTGCCGCGGATAGAGGTCAGGGGTGCCGCGAGGCGCTCCTGATGTCTCTACTAAAAATCAAAATTGATATGAACGAATACAAACATTTTATGGGATGGAAAATCACCCGCGTGGCCGGTCCGCGCTCTGGGAATGGATTGGGTGGGAGGCACAGGAGTGGGGATACGGTTGTGGTGCTGCGCTTGCAGCGGCCGCGTGCCGCATTCAGTTGTAGTTTTTTCATTCAAGATTTCATCATTCAGGAAAAAACTACAAGTGTGGAAGAGAAAAATGGGTGATGATGGAGGCAAAGATTGTTTTCCAATATTGCAACAGTACACCGACAGCAGCCTTCTTTGCAAGTTTTCCTATCAATAAATGCACTCATTCATTTTACGAGTTGTATTACTTAGTGGAGTAGGTAAAAATTGATCCTTTGTCCTGGGGAGGTGTGGGGGGGGGGGGGTGTGGCTAGAGAGATCCCGAGGCTACCACAGATAAACATTATACATTATGTGACAGGGGTGCCGTGAGAAAATTCAAATTTTATAAGGGTGCCGCGACTTGGAAAAGATTGGGAACCCCTGACTTACGCAATTATTCTCAAATTTTACGTTTTTTTTATTTAATTTAATTCACTCCAAAAATGGAATTGTTTATCAGTACTTCGAGGTTCGTTTTTTTAAACATTAATTCTGAATAATAAACGCAAAGATAGTAGTGGAAACTGAACAAAAATGCAAAGAAAATAGTGGAAACTTAACAAAAAATGCAAAAACAATAGTGGAAACTGCCCAAAAATTTCAAAGAAAATAGAGGATACTGAACAAAAAATGCTTATACAATATTGGATGCTGAACAAAAAACGTAAAAACAAAAGTGGGTACTGAACAAAAAAAGTTACGATTATATTGGATACTGAACAAAAAACACAAAGACAATATTGAAGACTGAACAAAAAATGCAAAGACAACAGTGGAAACTGAACAAAAAATGCAAAGACAATGGTGGATGCTGAACAAAAAACGCAAAGACAATAGTGGAAACTGAACAAAAAATGCAAAGACAACAGTGGATGCTGAACAAAAAACGCAAAGATAATAGTGGAAACTGAACAAGAAACGCAAAGATAGTAATGGAAACTGAACAAAAAACGCAAAGACAATAGTGGAAACTGAACAAAAAACACAAAGACAATAGCGGAAACTACCCAATAATTTCAAAGACAATAGTGGAAACTGAACGAAAAATGTAAAGACAATAGTGGATACTGAACAAAAAACGCTAAGACAATATTTGATACTGAACAAAAAACGCAAAGACAATAGTGGATATTGAACAAAAATTGTGGATACTGCACAAACCAAGATCAAGTTGTCAAATGTAACAACAGTTAAATGGAATAATTATGAATACTGGACAAAAAAATGAATGTTTGCCTTGCTGTGTTCAATATTCGGATGCAGAACATACCAATAGTAGGTAATAATAATTCAAAAAAAAAAGAAAATATATGAAATAAACTGACAAATATGTACTTATTTTTTTATCTTTCTAATTAACATACTTTTTGATAGGAGCTCAAATAATATAGCTAAATCATTAATTTATTTTTTTACTATTTTATATGCCCATGTGGCTTTGACATTGGGTATATAATATTTACATTTTTTTACACAAGAGTTAGTAACAAACAAAACGTTACAAAAATAATTTCTTTCATTACAATGGTGTAGAATTGGATAAATTTTAAAAGATAAGTTATATTCAATATACGTTATAAAATAAAGTGTAAAAAAATGTGCGTCCCGCTAAAACTCAGAAACGAGTCCCGGTACGATCAAGGGAGTTATATGGTGTCGTACCCCTCTATCCCCCATTCATAAAGAAGGTTCCCGTTTATACCTTAAGGGTGTGCTTTTGAAGATATAAGGGCTGAAAGTTTTGACCTCTAGAAATTTCTAGAGTACAGAACATTCCAGAGTATTCGAGAGCATTCCACAATATTTGAAAACATCCCGGAACATTCTGGAATATTGTGGAATCTTCGGGAATAGTCTGGAACGTTTGAAAACATCTCGGAACATCATGCGAGCGAGGAATTAGTGAGTTTGTTACATCATTTGTTTGTGAATGGTGAATTTGAAATTGGTCCTTATGCCTAGTAAGTCGAATAGGTACCTACTCTTAAATTGACTACACTCAGGAGTTCGCAACCGTTATGTTTGTTGAGCTTTTTTTAACTGAACAAACTAATAATTGTGAGACGCATTGTCCATATTATAAATACAAAATTATAGTATGTTCCTAAACATAACCATTTTATAAAATAAGTAACGTGGTCGCATTTATTACCTACATGAAACATGAAATGAAAAATGTATCCCTTGTTTCTTGAACTATCTAGAGTTATCTATTTCTATGGTTGGTTTGGGCAGAGATAATAAAAATATAACATCTCTCCGAGTTCGCGTCCTGTGCTCACTTTAATACATAGTTGCTGGCTCCGAAGGGGTGCTCAGAGAAGATGGACCACAACTTGATAAGAAAGTTTCACTAGAGAGCCTCCCACTTTAATAATGATTTCAATGTAGGTATTTTAAAAGAGAAATCCTTTACTATGATGTTGTATTTAGGAATGCGCTCAGAAATGCCGGAAATCGAAATGACACATTGTCCCACACCCACAACAGCACTGTTACAAATTAAAAATAATATATATAATGGCAACTGCAAGAATGTTGTTACTTAAAATTATTTTAGTCATATAATAAAGAGACCACAATAAATTCGATATGAGCGTGCTTAGTGATACCGCCACAGTAAGCTGAAAATGTTGCTTGAGTCGTGATGGAGGAATTAGTTAGCCGAGTAATTGAACTCACTACGTCAGAGTGGGACCCAGACGCGATGCCAACTCGGACACTGACCGGCCAAAGTCTTGTAATTGTATTTTTCAGGAAAGTAATCTTAATTTTACAGTTCATCCAGTATAATAACTCAGTTAATATTCAAATAGATACCTAAAAACAATTACATAAATCCGATCAGATTAATTGTACATTTGCATTCATATAAATAAATAATAAAAAAAGAAAAACAAAAAATAAAATAAAATCTTATAAAAGTTCACTCAAATGTCAACTATATACCTATTGAGGGTCAAGAGACGAGAGACACAAACAGAGACACAAGTAGAGACATGAAAAAAGTATCGATACTTTGTGGTATCGACTACTTTTCCTTTCGATACCGATACTTTTGTACTCGATACTTTAAATTCGATACTTTTACTCATTAGGCTCCCCCACACGCACACTTCGGCGCGACCGAGTCCCGCGCCACTTCAGGCCGCCGCGCAGAAAAGTACAGACCGATAGGTTTACAGCGCTGTTCACCGTGAGACTTTTCTGCACGGCGGCCTGAAGTGGCGCGGGACTCGGTCGCTCCGAAGTGTGCGTGTGGGGGGCACTAATGAGAAGTTTTTGGCAAGTATCGATACCTATAAAAATTTGGCTAAGCGGCTCATGTTTACGGCAACGCCATCTAAGTTCAATCATAGCAAATATTCTAAAACATTCCATTGCATTGGTATAATTGCAAGCACAAGCAATCTAGCGTGTCATGGAACGAAAAGATTGCTTATAATTCCAGGAAAGTAAGTTTATTTTGTTATCTAAACATTTAGGTACTGAAAAACACCATTAGTTGAAAAAAAACTGACTGTCCTGCCAAAACACAAAGTAGAGAAAAAAATGTATTGCAAAATGTTTGTTTTGTTTCATTATTTATTTAATTACCCAAGTTTAGTTTTGCTGTTTATTATATACATAAAAAAACATTACATTTTTTATGAGTAACTAAGATAGCAATTTGTGAATTTACATGTCCTTTTTTATTATTGATTATACGTATTTAAATTTTATTGTTTCTTTTATCATTTTACTGACATTGACGTCCTATTACCTTTTCTAACTAAAATACCTACTTGAATTTGAAAAATTTGATTCTGGGGAAGGGGGTTTGATGTGTATTAGCCCGGTCAGAGCTGTAAATCAGACCCTATGAAATGTATTCGATACTTGTAAGTATCGATTCCTTTGTTTCAATACTTTTATGAGTAAGATACTTTTTTCCTATACTACTCATGAGTACAGTATCGTTACTTTCTATTCGATATCGTGTCCCTAGACACAAGTGATACAGCAATCTATTAGTGGGTACCATCCACGGACGTACAAAATATATGGACATGCCCTTACGTATTAAAAAAACGTGTTATTTCCCCCTCCCATTGGAACCATTTTTCAGAACCGGCTGGGCGTGTCCGGACCAGTGTCGTGCTCTCATCGTACATTTTACGCACCGACGCTGTATGTCTATGAAACACATACTTAAACATCGAGATACATAGCGACGCGAAACACAAAGCCGCTGTTTACTGGGTCAAGTAAATCATGAAACATTTGTAAAAGTGTCTACGGAAACAAAATATTCCACTATGAAAATACTCTGAACCTTACTTTGCGAATTTGGATTTTACACATCTGTTCATACCGTGGCATGCAATTCGCGCTCCCATATAAAAAGGTCTATTCATTCAAAAGCAGATTTTACTATCAAGAACTAAATAGTGATATTATAGTGCGAGGTGCCTATATACTGTTAGATTGATTTATTGGCGAATCACAAGTCTCTTTCCTCTCTTCGCCCCGCCATAGTTGGTTTTTACCCCTCATCTGTAAGTTCTCGTCTAGTTATTTGTATGTCTATGGTACCATCACATATAATTTTAAAACAACTCAAATGCAAAACCATTATATTTACCAAGCCGTAAAAAACTACCATAACCTCCCATCTGTATTGCGCTGTATCATCAACCAATCAGCAAAAATAAATAAAATTAAACCATATTTTAAAAGAAAAACTTATAGTAAAAAGTATTTATTTTATACAAAACATACAACCTAATTAAGAATAATTGTGGCTCCATTATCAGGCACAAGAGCTCCTTTTTTCTAATAAGGTACCCGTACAAGATTTTTTTTGTAAAATATGTTATCTTCTATATATACAATATATAAATTAAAATCTCGGGTCACGGTGTTTGTGGTCGCACTCCTTCGAAACGGCTAGATCGATTTTTATGATTTTTTAAATGTATATTTGGTAGGTGTGAGAATAGGTTGTAAAGTATATTTTATACTGCTAGGACCTAGGTTATTATGGTGTCCTTGTTCAGAACAGACGAGCGGGTTGGCAAACGGGCGGTGTGGATTTTATTTGTATGCAAATTAACAGATGGCGGTGTGAGTTAATTTATTGTGGTTATAAAGGTTGGGTAACCATTCAGTAGATGGCGTTGTGTTTCGTTAGCCACAGCAACGCGTGGTCGGGTCGGCTCAGCTTATATACCAGAACAACGTTTTCCGGATCAGCTAGTGTTTTATAAAATACTAGCTGATCCGGAAAATGTCGTTCTGCCATATAAATTATTTATAGGGACACCCTAATTATAGGGTCATCCTAATCACCCGGCGGTATGACATATACTTTACGACCTATTCTCATACCTACCAAATATATATTTAAAAAAAAATCATAAAAATCGGTCGATCCGTTTCGGAGGAGTGCGACCACAAACACCGTGACACGAGATTTTTATATATAAAACTAGCAGACCCGGCCACACGTTGCTGTGGCAAACGAAACCTTTATAAGCAACGCCATCTGTTAAATCAAATCCACACCGCCCGTTTGTCAGCCCGCTGCCCGCTGCCGCTTGGCCAGATATATTATGTAGTTCAACCAATTTACACAAAACCTTGACAAATTAATAACCTAAAAACCTTCCTCATGAACCATGATATCTTTACTAAGTATAGAATGAAGTCGCTCACGCTGTTTGTGCGCTTAGATCTTTTAAACTACGCAACGGATTTTCGTGCGGTTTTCACCAATAGATAGAGTGATTCAAGAGGAAGGTTTATATGTATAAAACATGCTTATTATAGTAGAGAAAAGCTGAGAAATACAAATATTCAATTCAGGCAGCGGGCAACGGGCAGCGGGCAGCTGGCAAGCGGATGGTGTGGATTTTATTAAGGTTGGGTAATGGCGTTGTGTTTCGTTAGCCACAACAACGTGTGGCCGGGTCTGCTAGTGTATGTATAAATGTAACTCATTTTAAGTAAGTATTATTTATATTACTAGTATTGTTATAAATAAAAAAAACTAATTTTACTTGTCCACATGATGCTTTAATTTTGTGTTACTTTTTTATTTGTAGTTAACTAGGGGTAAGGCTCTCGACTAGAATTGCGAAAGTCGCGGGTTTAAATCCGGGCGTACGTAAATAAATTTTAATTGATCAATTTGTGTTATTCCACAATTCTTTAATTTAAAATAATAAATATTATAAAATAAATTCAGATAAGACCACGAGTCAGAATTGGAACGTTGATTTAAATGGCTTTAGCCGTGTTTGGTGACCAGAGATCTGAATAGCCAGGTAGGTCCACCTTCCTCTCCGCCACCTCCTTCCCCTTCACACTACTTTCAGCCTCACAACATATGTAGGTACACCAAATAGAAATGTCATAGTCTCACTAGCTCCAGATGGTTGGGAACAGTTGGGTTTCATGCGGTATTCACATCAAAATAAATAAAAATACTTGAGTTGGGCCATGTTAATATTCAGAATAACAGAAGGGTATGTATGTAAGGAAGACGCATGTGAATAAAACAAGAAGTGTTCAAAGACCGAGTTTTTTAGCGGTCGATGATACCTACCCTTGTGGGGAAACGGCGTGATGCTTAGTTTTTATTTTATTTTTTAATTGAAAACCTCACCATAATGGAGTGCTGGTACCTATCCTGATGAATGGCAGTGAGGCATGGAACTGGCAGAGGAAGGATGAAAGTAGACTGAATGCTGTAGAAATGAGATCCTTGAGGCGATTGTGTGGTAAAACTATGTACGATCGTGTGAGAAACGTGGAGATCCGCAAATAATGCAAGGCTGATGTGTAAGATTAAGAAAGGGACTCTCCGATGGTTTGCGCATGTAAAGCGAATGAACGAGGAAAGGAGTTTAAGGAGAATATATGACGCAAATGTGACAGAAAGAGCAAATGAGAAGAAAGACATGGCACGACCAAGTGAATCAGATACTTGAGTCGGGCCATGTCAAGAGTCAGAATAATAGAAGAGCATATATGAGGCGTTGTATAAATGTAGACGAGGCAAAGAATGTGCGCCAAGACTGAATTGTTTGGCGGTCCGTCCTCTCTGCCTACCCCTGCGGGGAAATGGCGTGATGGTTAGTTAGTTAGTTAGAAAACTTCTTCACACTAAAAGGAGACAAACACATAGGTACCTACATCTATAGGATTTAGCCTGCGAGAGAATGAGATAGTATAACCGGTCTCCTCTTGTGCGGTGCTTCGTGGATTCCCCACTCTTGCCTACTTTAGTTTTCTGAAGGTGTGTTTACCGCGTGTGAATTGCACCCTCTGATTTATTTACATTGGCTGTACACAGTAGGCACTGAAAAAAATATTCCCCCCAGGGCCTTTGTCATCTTTTTGGATGGTTTGTGGAGGGTCTGTTTAGGAAAGGAAGGAGAGGAAGTTCTGTGAAAGAAAAATGTATGAGGGTTGGGAACGAATTTGCTAGCAATGTGTCTAGAAATGACAGACGTATGAATCCATCCCTCCAACTGTGGTGCAAGGCGATATTCCGAGGAAGTCGTTCTGAAAAAGTGAAAAGGTCTCCTGAGGCAAACCCCATAAATCCAGACACCCGTGCAAAGTTACGAACCTTAGCGAACATCTTGGGGTGGTGTTGGCTATCTAATAATTGGTTCGCGGGGCGACGGTACCCATTCCCGCCTACAAAAGTGAAAATTTGTTTATTAGTTATAGGATAGTTAAAGTTTTTCTTAACACACGCAGTTTGGCCAAATCTAGTTACAGGTAGGTTACCTACCAGTTTCTACGCGGCCATTGCCGACTTTGCCCATCCACTTTGGCAGCGTAAATCATCGCCTGAAAGGATTATAAATTATAATGTTCTCATCATGATGATTAGCCGACGCAACAGCCGACCAACTACTACCAACATAACCTACAAACGGCGTTTTTATTGTTTAAGGTGGCTTCACTGTCAGCTTATATTATGGAAAGGCCATCGACATCGCAAAGCCGCGTTCGTATTGGTGTAACTACAACAACAAAAAATATGTTGAACAAACGTCAAGCGCTCTATTATTTACCCTCTTGTAGAATAAACATTAGAAAAGAATCCCTAATTCCTCGTGTATGTGAACAATATAATACAAAATTTCACAGCAGTGACATTTTTAGTAAAAGAACGAATGACAATGGGAATAGAATACTTGAAGTATGTTTGGAGTGGAACCTTTTTGTTTCGAATACTTTCTTCGATCATAGGGGTATCCATCAGTATACGTGGGAAAGAGGAATTGAAAGATCGATAATCGATTTTGTAGTAATTGACTCTAGGTTGAGAGCCGTTACCGAGGACACAAGAGTTTATAGAGGAGCTGAGGTTGAAACCGACCACTTTCTGGTGGTGTCAAAAGTAAACCTCTTTCGCGGCTGGCGCTCTAATGTGAAAACGGTATCAGCTCCAACAAGAGTCAAAATAGAAAAACTACAAAACGATTATGTCAGAAGTGAATATGAGAATTGTGCAGAAATGAGATTGAATGAGAAGGAAATGGACGTTCTAAGCATAGAGGAAACATGGAACCACATTAAGGTGAGTCTATGCGAATCTGCTAGAGATGTGTGTGGAATAAGTAAGCAAGGTAGGAAAAAAGGTGATGCATGGTGGGATGATGAGATCAAAGCACTGGTCTCAGAGAAGAAGAAAGCATGGTTACGTCTGATAGCGATTGGCAGTGTTTCAAGCGAAGAGAGAGATCGAGCGAAAGAAGTGTATAAGATATGCAAGAAAAGAGTAAGTGTTGGGGTGAAAGAACGAAAGAAACGCCTGGAAGAAGAAGAGGGAATCAAAATGACAAACCACTTCCAAGAAAACATAAAACTGTTTTGGAAGGAGGTCAAAAGGTCCCGGAGTGGTCCAGAGAACGGAAGCATGAAAGTGATAAAATCGAAAGATGGACAAATTTTGACGAATGAGAATGAAATCAAAGAGAGATGGATGAAATATTTCGAGGAAGTCTTTGAAAGTAACCCGAGTGGTTGTGATCCCAGCGGTGAAGCGGTTATGAACGATGATGGAGTGAATGTTACCGAAATCAGTATGGATGAAATAAAAAGATCAATTAAATGCATGAAGAGTGGCAAGGCTGTGGGTTTCGACAATATTGCTGCCGAATACTTTAAAGGAGATAGTCGTATTATTCTAACATGGCTGTGCAGACTTTTTAACCAATGTTTAAAGGAGGGTTATACGCCATTAGATTGGAGAAGGGCTGTAATCATGCCATTATACAAAGGTAAAGGGTCACGTATGGAATGTGGGAATCATAGGGCTATTAGCCTTCTAAGTTCAGTGGGCAAGCTGTATGGTAGAATATTGATTGAAAGGGTAAGAATGGAAACAAAAGATAAAATATGGGATGTGCAAGGTGCTTTTATGAGTGGAAGGGGGTGCATGGACCAGATTTTCTCATTGCGTATGCTCACTGAGAAGTTTCTTGCAAAAAACCAGAAACTCTTCTGTGCCTTTGTAGATCTACAAAAAGCGTACGACCGAGTTGACAGGAAAAAGCTATGGAAGGTGTTGTCCAAGTACGGAGTGAATACGAAGCTCATTCAGGCAATTGCGTCGCTATATAAGGGAAGCGTTGCATGTGTTAGGGTGAACGGCGATTTTACGGAGTGGTTTGACATCACAAAAGGTGTTAAACAAGGCTGCGTAATGTCACCGTGGTTATTCAATCTATACATGGATAATTGTATGCAAGAATTGAAAGAGATGGGATTGGGCGCAAAATTGAGTAATCTGGAAGTATGTTGCCTTTTGTATGCTGATGATGCGGTGCTAATTTCTAGTAGTATGGAAGATCTACAGTCTCTCGTGTCTAGGATGAACGAAGTATGTATGAAGAATGAGTTAATGATGAATGTAAGTAAGTCTAAAGTCATGGTGTTTGAAAGAGAGAGTACGAAAACAGTATGCAATATAGTTGTGAATGATGAATACTTGGAGCAGGTGGATGAGTTTGTGTATCTGGGTAGTATGTTTACGAAAGATGGGAAGGCTGATAGAGATATTGAAAGAAGGGTGAATGCCGGTAACTCCATTAATGGAGGACTGAATGCCGTTGGCGGTAATAAAAAACTGTCCAAAGACGCGAAACTAGCCGTCCATAATGGAGTGCTGGTACCTACCCTGATGTATGGCAGTGAGGCATGGAACTGGCAGAGGAAGGATGAAAGCAGACTGAATGCTGTAGAAATGAGATCCCTGAGGCGAATGTGTGGTAAAACCATGTACGATCGTGAGAGAAACGTGGATATCCGCAAAGAATGCAAGGCTGACGTAAGCGTGATGTGTAAGATTAAGAAAGGGACTCTCCGATGGTTTGGGCATGTAGAGCGAATGGACGAGGAAAGGAGTGTAAGGAGAATATATGATGCAAATATGAATGGTAGAAGAAGTCGGGGACGCCCGAGGAAGACATGGCACGACCAAGTGAATCAGATACTTGAGTCGGGCCATGTGAAGAGTCGGAATAATAGAAGAGCATGTATGAGACGATGTATGAATGTGAACGAGGCAAAGAGTGTGTGCCAAGATCGAGTTGTGTGGCGGTCCGTCCTCTCTGCCTACCCCTGCGGGGAAACGGCGTGATGGTTAGTTAGTTAGTTAGTTACCTAAAGAAAAACCGATATGAAGTAACTCGTACGATTGATTATTAATATGAGAATATAGAATATACCGTGAGCATCTCTTATCCTTTTCCTATATTCCTCTTCCTCTCCCCTTCCTATAACCTAAAATTAATTTTAAGATATTAAAACTTGATTTCCGATGTACTTTAGCATAAGAAACTTCTGTGGCTTGACTCCAGTTCACTTGTATATTTATCACTGTATATGTGTGATGTGAAAGCTGTTTGTTTCTTACAAATAAATAAATAAAAATAGTCCTGTTTCAACATGACCGTTCAGCATTTCATCTGTCTATAAATTTGTTTCTTTCGTTCCAGTTCCGATTTACAGCACGAGTGTGGTTCCCATCACAAGCTGTCACGTTGGAATAATCAATACTATGGTACTTATTGTTACTCTAAGGCAGGGGTCTCCATACTACCGCCCGCAGGCCAAATCCGGCCCGCGACAGCTAATTACCAGTGTCATCTATCAGGTCCGCGACAGCTAATGGCTTATTGTTGTTATTGTTCTTGTGATAAATTGGATAAAAAGCACAGAATATGCAGAAAATTTAACTTAAGCAAAGTAACTAACAAATAATTGAAATTAATCCAATTATTACATGTAACATAAAACACTAATGAGATTTATGCAATAGTTTGTAGTTGTGGACGAATTTTACTTGTACCAATTGTTAAGAGAGACTTGTGGGGTTATACCTACGCGGTTAGAATTTTCAAAAAAGTTTTTTTTTTAAATTTGCATTTGTGGAATGTATAATTGACTGATAATATTCACTAAAAAATCGATCCGATAAGTATTTTCCAAGATATGCGCATATTTGTAAAGAAGTCTCGGACTGTTAGATAGAAGGCGGAGTACAGACCGGAGTAGCAGTTTTTTTTATTTCTAGGTATGCGAGTAAATGACCTTATGAAGGGTTAATTTTATGCCTGAAGACTTAATCGGGTTATTTCTTGTACGAAGTAAGTGAACATCATTTTAAATAGTAATGTGTAACAAACTTCTTCCGAAACTATAAACACGTTTTTCTGATAACTATGTTTTCCAAGTCGGTGACTAAGATTTCTAAAAAACGGCTTAACCGATAGGTTTGAAATTTTAACACAAGCTTCTCAGATATATTCCTCAGGTATTAATCGAAGGAAGAAGACTTTTAATAATTATGTATTTCTATTTTTTTAGCTAATTTTAGTTGAAAAAAATTTGTCTATATCTAGTTTTATCTATCCACTAAAAGAATCATTTAAGTTCTTTGATTTCAGATGAACAACACCGGAGAAATCGTGGTCACCGCCGAACACCTTTTTTGGAAGTCCTTCAGGAGATCGTCTGCAGGAGCATATCAAATCAATATATTTACAAATAATTAGTGCCATTATAAACGTAGATGTTGCCACTAAATGAATCAATACTTTTGGTTTTTGTAAAATAAAATACCTTTTCACAAAAAAATTATTAAAAAACGTATATTTTCGGCCTTCTAACTTCGTGCAACCCCTTAATGCTCATCGGTTAACTTAGATATGTAAATATGCTTTTTTATGTTAATAAAAAGACAAATAACTTTATTTACATCACTTTTATTTGTATACAATCAACATGTTTCGTGAACAATGTTCACTTTATCAGGATCAAAAATGAAACATGTTTCGTGAACAATCTTCGCTTCATTTTTGATCCTGATAAAGTGAACATTGTTCACGAAACATGTTGATAGTGTACAAATAAAAGTGATGTAAACAAAGTTATTTGTCTTTTCATTAAAATAAATAATGCCACTACAAAGTGAAAACCTTTCCGATGAAGTTTTCTTCGAAAAATTTACTTTTTTATACACTTCATTTTGGAGAATGTTTTTTTTAACAAGTAAGTAGTACCAAAAATAGAAAACATCCCACGAGCAAATTTATGCAACTTGTGCCAGCGGAAGACTCTTATAAATTTCCACTAAAGATATGTGTGTTTGTCTCTTTTAACGATGCTAAAGAAGTTTTCACTTAAAAAAACCAGTCGTTCTTCGGTGGACGGTATAAGGTTCACTTTGATATAACAAATTCGTCGACTGCCGTATTGTCGCCGTGATGTCAAAAATACCAACGCGAAAATGCATATTATATTTTATTTTGTGAGGTTCGGGCGTAAATATAATTTTTTTTTCGCGATAATTATATAAGAAACTGAATTTGCCACATTTTGCAATAAAACCATATCCGAAAAAGTGTTTATAAGTAGGAGAGTTTTCAGTTAAAAATGTTTTTTATAGACCTAATACTTTATTTTTTTCTAAGCTTATTAAAAGACTTATTACAAAAAATGACCGATATTTTTAAGGGCCAAAGTATGTTCTACTCGCAGTATTTAATTGAAGCATCTATAATACTTCTAAGCGGTCAAATTTTCAAAACTAAAACATACGATTTTGTATGATTTTGCATTATTTAGTATGGCTTCATCTTAATAAATTAAATAAATAACCACACCTTTCATAAAATAATCTCATTCAACTGTTGAAAGACGCCTTTCGACGGATCTATCAACAACGACATAGTAGACGAGTCAGAACTCTTCATGGCGGAAGTGGGCCGTTCCTCCTCGCAAGATGGCGTCCTCCGGCGGGGACTTCCGTCCCTCTCCCACGGACTCTCTCCCTCCCTCAACTACCTGTTGCCAAGAGTGTGGAATACCTAATAGCTATGCCTGCCACGCATGCGTGCAGACAAGTGGTCACCGGGACACCGCCGTGTATACATAATATACCTACCATTGCACTCTCTATGAGTCTACGAGACCTGTAAATCTCATCACGCTACACCAAACAGCATGCGTAACGACAGGTACTCTAGCTCTAGAGGGTAGGCAGCGAGGACGGACCGCCAAACAACTACGTATGTGGAGGAAAATTATGTATTTTAATAATAAAATTTCGTAATTTTTAAATAAAATTTTAGTCGTATTGACTTTTTTCCACAAAAAAAGTATCTATAAATTGATTTCGAAACATTGTTCTTTTATCTGGTAAAGCTATGTTTTAAATTATGAGAAAATGTGTTTATTTTTAGCATAATAAGGTTATACTGTAGGTCGTTGGCAGATTTGTTAAATTTTCAAACAAAATTTTGTATTAGGTATACGACACACATTTCAAATCATATAAGCATGCAATAAAATAAATCAATGAATTATCTGGGAAAGCTTTGTTTCAGAATTTTAATTTTAGTTTAAATAAAATCATAAAAAAAAGATCCGCGTAAATGTTTTGTGACGAAAATACTTTTAAAATTTGTCTATTTATTTACGGTCTTACAAACAAACATATTTAAGATTTTTTTACATTCTTATATAGCTTAGACATTATTGAAAAATTATAAATATTAAAAAAATTACGAAAAGTACACAATTTTAATTGTTTTATCATCACGCCTTTCCGCATTTTTGGATGTAGTTAAGGTATAAATTAAAGCAAATTTTTAATGAAATAAAATCGATATTGAGTTATAATTTTAAAAAGCTGGTACGGAGAATAATTAATCGTTCTCTTTGGAACCGCCCTGTACGATCGTAAGAACATCTTTCGACGTAATTTGGATTCTCGGCCGCTGGCCGGTTAAAGGCCCCTAACAAAGAATGTACCACACGAAATTCTTCCTGTATTTTATGCAAATAACAAACTTAAAAATTACATTGTAAATATAAAGATAAAAAAATCTGGAATCTATAAATTGAAGTGTAATGATTGTGGTTTCTTTTATATGTATAGGTAAAACTGCGAGAAACTTTGAAATAAGAATTAAAGAACATTTGAAATCTAAACAATAATACTTCGTGGGAGTTTCCAATCATTTTCAATAATTTTCAATTTGGGAGGCGGGAATGGCTACCCGGGAACCTTTATTGGATAACCAACACCTCTGCCATAGGTCACCCCAAGTGGTTCGTTACGTTTGGTGATTTAACAGGGGTGCCCGGGTTCATGGATTCCTACCCACCCTTTAAACCCTTTTCCTTCCCAGAACACTCATTTCCTTTAAAAAAAAAAAACCTCCACACAGTATCCTCAAAGATGACATAGGCCCTGAGGGAAATTATTTTCCTCAAGGACTCCTGTGTGGAGCTCAAGTAAAAAAAAAGTTAGAAACCAGTCACACTTTTATCTTCAATAGTGGAATTAAATTATTGCACTCTAATTTTAATGGCATTCAGTTGAATAAATTAGAAATATTGTAAATCAGAAAGAGCGTGAATGTGAATTTGAATATTATCTATTGATAATCAAAGATTGTTTTTAAATGACCCAATAGTAAACTTGTTCCCTTTGTAAATTGTTCCCTATTTCCCTCTTCCCTTTACCCATTCTCATATTTCCATTGACACCATTGTCTATGTCTATTATTTATAATTAGTTTTAAGTAAACCCCTTCGACCAAGTATACCCTACGTCAATGGTAAACCCTGAAGAAATGAGCGTAGCTCATGAAACATGTCGGTTTTTACAAACAACTAGCTGACACGGGACACGGCGAACTTCGTACCGCCTCAGAATCAATAACTGCTGTTTTAACTTATTAGCGGAATTAAATTCAGATTTTCTAATACCTAAGTTTCTTGCTGGGACTGCCAATTGATTGGAGAGGACTCCCAACCGTTTGCCATGCTCGTATTACTTCTGTACTGTGTTTTTTTTCCCAAACAGGTGCTTGTAGGATACGCTGGATACAATCACCCAGCGCTTGCCACCTCGAGGACTTTCACCAACCTGTCCCATTGTCTTGTCTATATTTTGTAATACTAACACATATTGTATCTTGTATTTCCCGCTAAGCACTTGCATACTGCTTGCTAACAACGTATGCAGGGACATTGGAGGTCTAAATTCGTTCTAAACTAATGTAGCTTCGTTCTTTCAAAAAAATTAGAGTCCTTGCGAGAGCCTTGAAGGAGTAACCATCTGTTACTTATACCAGGGCGGGTAAGTGGTGGATAATAACCTCCAATAATACCTAAGTTAAAAATTACACAACGAAGCAATTAACGACGCGCAACCGTCCATGTTTTGTTTTTGTCAGTATCAGAGATGGAGTTGTGTACGGATTTATATTTTTTGCGATTTTCTTACTTTTCCATCCAGGTACTTACGGGAATTGCGTTTCATTGACTTTATACGTGTGAGGGAGATTTATTATAATTATTGTATTTTTCTTTTGGAGGGATGCAGACATATGTTCACCGTTTATCTCATTTTCGACTTTTGACATTTAGTGTGTAAGAAAGAGGGCCAGCATTATATGTTTCAGAACAAAAGCAAAACAATCAGCGCATTGGCATTTGATTTTTTAATTTTTTTTAACTCACTCACTACTCAATATTATACTTATAACAATATTGCTGCAGCTCTTTCAAAACATGACAATTCGTTCCATTCAAAATGAATGAGGAAAAGAATTTTATTTATAATTTTTTTTTCGTGAATCTTTCCGATGTTTTAATAGCTATTCTGCTAATCGGGGCGGAGACAAATCAAACAAATAAAATATCAGAAAAATCGATCTAGCCGTTCTTGAGTTATAAATGGTGAAACTATCCCGACTTGTTTTATACATATATAGATAAAAGTGGTTAAAACTAAGTATTCTATTAATTTCGAACTACGTATTGGTCTCATAGAAATCGTTGTGTCTCCCTTACTATCGGTTAGAAATGCTGTTAGAAAGAGAAAATTTCACGCTTTGCATTCAAATCTAATACCGCAAAATAATTGAAATAGACACCTTTAGGAATCTAAAAATTCCGACCGCAATTTGAAAAAAAAAATTATGAAATTTTGTGAATTTTATATTTAATTACTTTTACACTAAACAACAAAAAAGTGAGTTGACGATAACGTTTATAATACATTTGCCCAATAAAGTATGTGTGTTTTTATTTATTTTTCGCCATCAGTAATTTTAGTTAGAAAAAACGTAAGTTGAACCATTTTTTAAACTTTGTAATACTTATAAAATTTTAGGTTTATTTCGAATCATAAAATTTTAAAGCGTATTTCAACAGCTTTCAAAAACAGTTTTTTGTTTTCAGATGCGTTCAGAAGTATTTAATTTATTTGGATTATATTGCGAAGCGGAAATATTTTGACATCCCGACAAAGTGGGCCCGAGGCCTGAGGGGTTAACTACACATATTTGTTTTTTTTATATACCTACGTAATTGTAATAACAGAAATTTAAACTATTTCAAAAATGATGGAGAAAATTCAAATATTTTTCCAACAGCACTTATCTCGGGAATGCTGAATGTTATGCAATATTTATTAACCCTCGACCCGTCGCGTGGGGTCTTTAAAAGCCCACGTTTTACAGGAATGCTAATTATGTACATTTTAAATATTCCCACTGATTCCTTAATTTAGGTAGCTTCCTAAAAGGGACTATACTTGACGCTAGCGCCGCCAACATTTAGTCTGCGCATGTACGATGTGAGATACAGAATTGTGTTTCGGCATGAGGCTCAAAAAAATCAACAAAATACAATGAAAAACCAAGTTTATATGTTTTTTCATGGAATTTTGTTGATTTTTTTTTTAAATAATGATATGTCTCTATCGATCTCAAATAGTTATAAGTTTGATAGAAATTGGTTAGATTTTTTAAAAAGTTTCCTATTAAAAAAAGTATGATTCAAAATTATTAAAAAATGTTCCTTGTTGATTTTTAAGCTTTTACATTGAAAATAAATATCTAATTTTTAATGTTTCTTTTTATTTCAATGCAGTCATTATCACCTGACTATAATAATCAGTTAAAATAACACATAAAATGTAAGCTATAACGACAATTAAATC
This sequence comes from Limnephilus lunatus, assembly GCA_917563855.2. Taxonomy (NCBI): domain Eukaryota; kingdom Metazoa; phylum Arthropoda; class Insecta; order Trichoptera; family Limnephilidae; genus Limnephilus; species Limnephilus lunatus. Next base: position 42,357,319 of record OU830603.1, on the reverse strand, counting down.
ATATTAATTTTTGGGGTCCTCAGCGACCCCGCGCGACACCTCGCGTTAAAAACAATATTTTCTTTATAATTTTCTTTGCAATGTGTTGGTTTTTAAACTATTTTGCATAATTTTATAAAATCTTTGTTTGGCACACATTCTTTGCATCAACTACATTCATACATTATCTCATACAGAGATCCGAAAATTGATCCCCCACAGTTGGACCCCCAAAATTATAATTTTTTTTGCATTAGGTATTTACCAATTTTAAACCAAAAATCGTCTTCAAATGCCTGTAATAATAAGTTGGTATGGATGGATATCAAGCGAATTTATTTACAGTGTCGATTTTTTATACACGCTGTTATATATCTACATATTATAAATTAAAGTACTCCGCCGCGTCTGTCTGTCTGTTCGCGATAAGCTCAAAAATTACTGAACGGATTTTCATGCGGTTTTCACCAATAGATAGTGATTCATGAGGAAGGTTTAGGTATATACTTTGTTAAGGTTTTGTGTATATTGGTTGAAATATATAATTAAAGGAGAATGTCTGTATATGGTGGACGAGCGGGCTGGCAAGCGGCCGGTTTGGATACGATTTGTGTGCAATTAACAGATGGCGTTGTGAGTTAAAAACACTGGTTATAAGGGTTGGGTAACCATCCAGTAAATGGAGTTGTGTTTGGTTAGCCACAGCAACGCGTTCCCGGGTCAGCTAGTATATTAGGTTCTACACCATTGAAAGTGATTTAAAGTCCAAATTACAAGGAATTGATATATGTCGCTACGCTTTCAATATCTTTCACCTCTGGAGCCCCAAAATACCTAAAAAAAACCCTCTACTCTGTGCAGAAAAGGGCGGTCCGTTTGATAGATTCTCCTAACCTGACAAACGGATTGCAATCTTTAGACCACAGGCGTCAGGTGGAAAAGTTTTCCTTGTTCTACCGGTATTACAATGGAAGATGCTCCGATGAACTAGCGTCAGTGATCCCCTCGGCAGGTGTACATAATCGGGAAACACGCCAAACACGCGACCAACATACGTACACGGTTGACATTTATCACACACCTGAACGGGTCGTTTCTATCTACAACTCGTTCTTGATTTCAACAGCTCGGCTGTGGAAAGTTTTGACGGCCTCTGTGTTTCCTCCCTCCTACAACACGGGTCTCTTCAAGACCCTTGTTCACCACTTCCTCTCCTCAAAAAGACCCTCCACTCAGCATCTTCAAAGAAGACGTAGGCCCTGAGGGAAATTGTTTTCCTCAGGGCCTCCTGTGTGGAGTCAATTTTTAAAAAAAAAGCATCTTAGAAGATGACATAGACATAAGTTTAAAAAAAACGGGATAAGAGGGGAATGAAGTCAGGTATTCAAAACTATTTCAAAAAACATTTTTGCAGCTGTCTATACATACAAACATGTCCTCTTTAAAATGATTTTACTTGCCTTGTTATGTTCATTTTTAAATTCCCAAAACAACAAACACATTACAAAAATGCCAATTTGTCTATTTCAACAAATACATTTCATTCTATATTATTTACAACTACGTTCATAATTCCATTCCTGAAAATAGTAAAAAGGCTTTCGGTACAAGAACACTTTATCAAAATGTTACGTTAAAAATATAACTTACAATTTATGATGGTGTTAATAAATGCACCTTTTGGTGTGTTGGCCGCGTTTTGCGTGACTTTTAATCGTGGTTTTGAACACTGCAATACCCAAGCCACAAGGTTCTATGAATGCCGAAATGAGTACCTTGTCCCCTAGGGTGACCAAACGCATTATAAACAATGGGACAATGCCTATAATACAGAGATACTAAGCGCAAACATTTTTTTTCTATTGTTTAGTTTTGTGCTATTCTTCAAGAAAGAAAATAAATTATACTTAAAGTGCAATGCGTGAGAAAAATTTAGAAATTTTATAAAATATATCTAACAATATTTTTAAAAAAATCAACAATTTGTATAAGTATCTATGTATATAACGTCATTAATGGTAACACCGATTTTAGAACTATAATGAGGAATGCTTTTTTTTATAATTTTTTTGTCACGTCTTTTTTTAAAAATTAAATCCACACACGAGACCCCGAGGAAAATAATTTCTGTCAAGCCCTATGTCATCTGAGATGTGGTGTGGAGGGTATTTTTAAGGAGAGGATGGAATGAACATTGGTCTTGAAGAGACCCATGTTGTAGGAAGGAGGAAACACAAAGGCCAGCAAATTATTCCATAGGCGAGCTGTTGAACACAAGAACGAGTCGAAGAAGCGACCCGTTCTCATGTGACGAATGTCAACCGCTTAGATGTGTTTCCAGTGCGGTATGGGTACCGCCGACCATTTATTGGATAACCAACACCCCTCCGTCACCCCAAGTGGTTCACTACATTTGGTCACCATCAGGGATGCCAGAGTTCATGGGGGGTGAGGTTTGTCTAGATTCTAGGTCTTGGCGGCGGACGCGTTTCCCTACCTACTGCGTGGCGGGCCGGATAGGGAGAGATTGGCTGATAGAAAACGTTTGTTCTCTCAAGACGCACTCTCTCGACCCTTGCAGTGGGAGGGATGGGTTCATACGTCCGTCACTCCTGGACATGCTAACCCCAAATTTCTAACCACCCCTCATATCGTTACCCTTCTCAGAACTTCATATCATTCATTTTTCCTGAAAAGACGTTCAACACAGCATCCCCACAGATGACACAGGCCTTGAAGGAAACGGTTTTCCTTGGGGCCTTTTGTGTGGAGCTAATGTAAAAAAATCAGAGTTTTCATTTCACACGCAGTAGAAGTGAATCTAAAAAGTCGCTAGATGTCGCTTTCTTTTCTTTTGCCTGTTTATATTAGAGTGGTTTGAAGATTGGATATTGATTTTACAAAAATAATTTTTATTTTTTTTATTTCGTATGATTCGAACCTCCGTTCGCCGGATGTCTCTGGCCGCTGAGATTTGTCACGCGCTTTACGCCTCTGCGCAATCAGAGCCGTGAATTTACCGCTTTATATAAGAACCGAGGAAAATTCAAATAATAAATTTTAATGACGCACTTCCTTTTCATCTCAAATCACAACGGGGCTAAAGAAGATTCACTTCAAAATCGTTCAGCCTCACAACATACCCCAACTGCTAATGCTATAGTTTCATCGGCTCTAGACGGTGAGGAGTAGGTAATTGGGACTCTTATGAAGAATTTACTATAAACAAAAATTTAAAAATCACATAACAATGATGGTCTCCCCAGTTGGACTTGGGTTATAACAACATAACATAAGATAGCTGGCATCACGGATGGCTTCAGAGCCTCTCGTATCTGTGTGCGTGACTACCATCCGTACCTACCCACCACTACCTGCATACCTCATACCTAGCCCACTACCTATCTCACCTGGGGACGTCTGGCAACACTGTAGGAGGTAGCATAGTAGCCAGCAGGCTGTCTGTGCTCGAATTTATCTAACTAACTAACCATCACGCCGTTTTCGCAAGGGTAGGCAGACCGGACCGCCAAATACGTTTACTCTTCTATTATTCTGACTTTTAACACGGCCTGACTCAAGTGTCTGATTCACTTGATCGTGCCATGTCTTCCTGGGGCGTCCCCGACTTCTTTTACCATTCACATTTGCGTAATGTATTCTTCTTACACTACATACTTTCTTCGTTCATTACTTGCCCAAACCATCAGAGGGTCCCTTTCTTAATCTTATTCATTATCCTTACATTGAAATATTGAAATATGAGAGATGTGCTATCCGCAGTTTTTACTGGGTAGGACTGTGCTTCCTGGTGTCGCCGATATTGTTAACCAATTAACGAATAAACTAAATGAACGAATTCTTTCCGTATTCAAACTATATTGTCAACCAATACTACTGCACACAAACTATTCCCATTAGGTAGTAGTCCGCCGACAGTCGGCCGTAGGTACATCATAGCATATCTCTTTTATGATTCAATATCTTTGGTTTTACCACATATACGCCTCAGAGATCTCATTTCAAGAGCATTCAGTTTATTTACATCCTTCCTCTGCCAGTTCCATGCATCACTGCCAAAGCTAGCAGTCCACAATGGAGTGCTGGCAGGTACCAGCACTCCACTGCTAGCTTCACTTCTTTTGACAGTTTTTTATTAGCGCCAACGGTATTCAGTCCTCCATTAATGGAGTTACTTCTTTTTACCCTTCTTTCAATATCTCTATCAGCCTTCCTATTATTATTATTTATTGCTGTTAGTTTGATTGGCAACCCCAATTGGGTGACCGCATGTGTCAAAAAGCATAATACTGATACGTTCCAGAGCTGTATCTGTTTGATTTTTATATAACTATATATCATTATTAAATTAAATACATCTTAATTATTTAGTACATAAGACAAAATGACTGATTATTTGTAAGAAATAAGTGATTTGATATACGAGTAAAAGAAAAATAATTCCTGTTTTTAAACGACTTCCAAAAGGAGGAGGTTATCAATTCAATAGTATTTTTTTTTTTTTTTTTTATGTTTGTTACCTCAGAACTTTTGATTGGGTGAACCGATATTGATGATTCTTTTTTTATTAGAAAGCTGGTGCTTCCCGTGTGGTCCCATATTAATTTGGTCTAGTTCTGACAATTGGATCCATGAGAAAACCATACATGTCTTAAATTTGCAATAAGTATGTGCGCGACAAATGGACGAATAACTCAATATTACGCCAACAGATTTCGATGATTTATTTTAAGTAAAACTTCTTTACGCACGCTCGTCACTAAAAATCAAAAAATAAACAAAAATTTTAACAAAACAAAAAACGACTTCAAAAATGCACTAAAATTAAAAAATAATTTCGTACGATTGTTATTTTTGGAGTCGGTGTCAGCCAAGATCTCCACATCTCACCTATAACTATCTATGTATGTAGTTACCTTGGCTGACACCGACTCCAAAAATAACAATCGTACGAAATTATTTTTTTACTTTTTAGTGCATTTTTGAAGTCGTTTTTTGTTATGTTAAAATTTTTGTTTATGTTATCTAATTATTGAAGAAGTTTCGCGTTTGTTTTTTTTCATATAACAAATAAATATATAAGTACATTCACAAATTGTATTATTTCTTATGTCATTTGTTTGTAAAAATATACCTGATACCGATTGGTTTATTCGAATCAATTAATAATACAGCTAGTTAAAACACATGCGTCATGTATGATTATTGATTATCTTTACCGTACATCAAAATTTGATTAGCTTTCTAGGGAAAGATACTTTGAACATGTTGCTCGCCAAACTGAGGAATTCAACATGTAGAAACTCGTAGTCACTGGCAAAGTGAAGGCAGAAGAAGCAGTGGAAGGTCACCAATGCGCTGGAGTAACCAAATATCACTGGCACGCAGCACGCAGCACATAACCACGAGGCAAGGGCGTATCCAGGGGGGGGGTCATGGGGGTCATGTATTATTATCAAAATTATATCATAACTTTTTGTGACTTGACCACGACTATGTGACCCCCCTGTCGCCAAAGCTGGATCCGCTCTTGCCACGAGGAGTAGTGGATCCTTGTCCACCATGGAAATTGGAGTAGGGTTCACTATCCTCAGTAATGAGGAACCAAATTGAGAAGAAGTAGCTCAAAGAAGTGGGGCATAGGAAGGTTGGGAGGCTGTATATATGATCACTAAACATGGCTGTTATTGCCATTTTAACAAAAGTTGTTGTGGTTATTTTTTAATCGAGCTTCGCCTCAAAAATGGAGAGGGTGAATGAATGGGAGAGGGGTGGGAGTGAAAGAAACTATATCAAATTATTATTTTTAAATAAAATGGTGCTATAAAATAAGTTTGAAGAAAACATTTATTGAACGATGTATTTTTTCATTTTAACATACCTTTTACATAATTAGGTGATATTAAATTTGTTAGTAGTTCTTCGCCTCTCTCCGGCAGCCGGAAAATGCTCAAGAGGGAGAGAGTGGAAACATACATTTGTATTTGACGCCAAAATGTTTTACCAAAATATATAATTATTTTTTTTAAATCAATAGGTATAGCAAATACCTATTATAGATATGTGCTACTTCATAATTCGTCATCGAACATCGAACCTTCCAACTGTCAAAAAAAGAAAATGGCGCTGATGGGCCATTTGATAATAATGCTGTATTAGAATTTCTGTAACATTGATTTTTGGTAGATTCAAATGTTAGGCTTAGTAACATCGATTTTAGAACAAATTGTAGTAGATTCGAATGTAAGGCTTAGTAACATCGATTTTAGAACAAATTGTGGTAGATTCAAATGTTAGGCTGAGTAACATCGATTTTAGAACAAATTGTGGTAGATTCAAATGTTAGGCTTAGTTACATGGATTTTAGAACAAATTATAGCAGATTCAAATGTTAGGCTTAGGTACTAACACCGATTTTAGAATAAATTATAGTAGATTCAAATGTTAGGCTTAGTAACATCGATTTTAGAACAAATTATAGTAGATTCAAATGTTCGGCTGTGATTGACCGTAATGTAGATACGTTTTTAGATTTTCACGGCTACTGGATCACATCTACCGTATCTGCCCTGATGATAGACACTGCAACGCTGTCCGAAACGTTGCCTAAAGAAGGAGGTAGCGCAACACGGCATAACACCCCAAAAACAAATAACGAAAAGACTGTAATGTAGTTTGGATTCACTCCCGAATTTAAGAGTTTGATTACTTGCTTGTAATGTAATTTCAGAAACAAACCAAAAAACTACAATTTTTCTAATTGGGTAGGTAGGTACTTTACAGTAGAAGAATAGTAGAACACGACGTAAGCGTTAATTTTAATACGGGCAAGTGAATCAGTTATCTTTGCAAAAGGATTGTATCTATTGTATTTTCCATAGGAACGGGAAAGGTTGATAACCTCTAAATAATAGATTTTTCTTACACGTAGATACAATGAGTCATCTTGAAATTAAATTAAATAAATATTTATATTCAATCGGCAGGTAAAATTTATAACTTATTATTATTAGCATTTTGGGAGGCGGGTATGGGTACCGCCGCCCAGGGAACTGTTCATGTTGGTGTTTATTATTTTTTTCAGTTTTATTTCTTATGTTTTTCGCGCTTATTCTTTTTATTATTATTTTATTTTATTTATGTGTTGTTATTGACTTTTTACCTCATTTTATTATTTATCTAGTTTCTTTTGTTATTTCGTGATATGAAATGTATTGCATTGCACTACCCCTGCATACATTGTAGAAATAAACTATTATTATTATTCATCAACACCCCTGCCATAGGTCTCCTCAAGTGATTCGCTACATTTGGAGATTTTTGCAGGAGTGCCCGGCTTCATGGGGTGAGGTTTGTCTAGGTCTTGGCGGCGGCATCTACTGCGTGGCGGGCCGGATCGTGACAGACTGGTTGAGGGAGACCTAACCTAGACCTCTGAAATCAAACCTAAACGGACTTTCTAGACCCATATGTCCGTTACTCCTGGACACATTGACCCCCAGATTCCTAACCACCCCTCATTTTTTCCTTCCCACAACTTCCTCTTCTTCTTGTCCCTAAAAAGACTTTCCACAAAAATAATATTGGCCATGAGGAAATTTTTTTCCTCCGGGCCTCCTGCGTGCAGCTAATGTAAAAAAAAAACGCAACAGACACTCTAGCAAAAGCACATCAGTAACACTGTCGGTAGCTCGTCGTCGATGGATATCTAATAATTGGTTACTGGAGCGGTGGTACCCATACCCGCCTCCCTGATAACAACAAATGATTATTACATATTATGTATACACGCGCCGCTTTCCTTTTTATCTAGAAAAATATTATAAAAATTCCTAGCATCAATTTTCTCTTAAACTTTTACAAAAATCATTATTTATATTATGACGATTATTGTTATTATCTATATTCGATCCCCTCTTTTGAACATTAGGTTTGGCAACGTTGATTTTCACCTGGTGAGTGGCCCCCCTCTATCTGTCCCACCTGTGTTCGCCTCAGTCGAACCGTGGCCGAGCGCCGCGCACCACGGCACGTGTATTGTCATATCTTCAAATCAACACTAACACGTTTTGAAAAGGGCATTTCTCCAGCTTCAAGCCTGTCCAAACCTCATCCAGATCGGTCTAGGATTAACGCGACAGTGCCGCTTTTAAAATAGTTCAAAAATTCGCGAAGTTTTTGAAAAAATTGCTGTCGAACGACTCGCTAGGATTGTATTTTAACCTGAGTAGAGAGGCAACAAGGAACACATCCTGAGTGCGGAGTGAAACTCGAATAAATCCCGTTGTTTGTGAGTTAATAATTCTTCAGAGTTCAAAGCATACATTCGCATTCGTTTAAGCCGTGAAGGTATGCTCTGAACGCGGGAAATCCAGAGGATTGTGTAACGTTGCGTGTTTTCCTAGTGTTTATATTCTGTTTCTCGCAGCGAACTCAGAGATTGTTCAAAACTCAAACCCAAGTGCTTCAAAGAGACTCTGAAGCCAGGCAAGCGGAACTTGACTCAGGTGTGTAAGCCAGGTTTACCTTTGCACGTGGCAGGACTGTCTGTAAAACTCATCAAAACTATGTTTTTTTCACGATTGTATCTGTATTTTAAATCATCAATTTAGACGCTTGGTTATTATACCTACAAACAAGCTGTTGTGTCATTGTGATTCACCTGTTGTTTTGTTATTATTATTATTTCTAATACGTTCCGGCTCAGGTATTTCAGTAGATAGCTATATCCGGTGTTCACCATTAACTACACTGCAAGCCTAAACTAAACTCATTAGCTAGGTTTCTCTTGGTCTAATGTGTAAATATTGCAAGTGCGCAACGCTTTGGCCAAAGTTCACGAATCACCAGCAACTTCGCAATCCAAACGAGTTTTTTTTCAAACACCCAAACTTCCATACATACTGGCTTGAAACGGCATTTCTCTGCTCGCGGACATTGCATAATAAAGCGATATCAATATATTCCTAACCTGCAAAAATCCATCGATTCTAGTGATCGTTAAGATTAGGTAATACAGGCGTTTATACCTGCGTGGAAAGCGATAAGCCATGATGAATATTTGTATACAAACCTCATTGTAATTTGTTGTACCAAGCTCGCAAAACCACGTGTCCAAATAAAACCAAAAGAGTTTAAAATTGTAGCAGAGCAACAGGTAGATTAATTTGATATAAGTTTTAAGCCATTTTTAAAAACACTGATTTTAAATGTCACACAGCGACAAAGTCGCACTTTGAATATGTAATTCAAACTCATAAAAAAACACAGGTAAAAGGTTAGTCCGATGAATGAATTATGAATATTTCACATTGAACGCTGCCAAATTATAATAAAACGTTTGTTGAAACGCTTGTTTTTTTAACAAATTTTATAAAATCGCAGTGTTTTTTGCTGTACAAACTTTGGACATTGTATCTAGTATGATATTTCGTAGTTGTAAACGGATTTTTTAGTGGTAATTTGGAAGCTAAAAGGCCGAGATTTGGTTTTTGACGTAGCAGCAAACCAGTTTGGCTTTATTTGAGGTTAGTGCCGTCCCCAATCATATCGTAATACCTGTATATTTCTTGTGGTAACTTCTCGTGCGAGATAACGGTACTTTAGCTAGTTATACCTGTACCTATGTGAGTGTGTTCCGTGTCTTGTCTTGTCTTGTCTTACCTGTGTGTGGCAGACATTCCTTGTCAATACCTGTTACAAAATAGGTCCTTACGTCTTCAGGGTATGTATGTAATAATTTATCTTTGGATATTATTTATTTATCGTCGGCAAGAGTTCCAATGACCGGAGCTAGTGGGTCATTGGCACCTCTGGGGAATGTTGTTGTGAGGTGAAGCGAAATGTTACAGAATACAGATCTGGTTACTAAAACTATTCTGCTGTTTGTATTGATGGTACTATTTCACCAGGACAAAATTGAGCGTGATTCGACTCCTTTTTCCTTGTTTTATTCACATTCTTACATGCTCTTCTGTTATTTTAACTATTGGCATGGTTTTCATGTAGTTTATTCGCTTGATCGTACCGTGTCATCCTCGGGCATCCCCGACTTCTTTTACCGTTCACTCTCGCGTCATAATATATTCTCATGCACTCATGCATTTGTTCACCTCCTTCATCAATTAGATCTTCGACATCTGTGCACGGTTGACTTTTGTCACAAGAGAACGGGTCGTTTGTATGACTCGTTCTTGAGTTCAACAGCTCGTCTGTGGAACGATTTTCCGGCCTATGTGTTTCCTCCTACCTACGACATGGGTCTTTTCAAGAACCTTCTACCTCTGCTCAAAAATACTCTCCACACAGCATCCCCGAAGATGATATAGCTCCTGAAGAAAATTTTCATAAAAGAATTAGATCTTCCACACCTGTGCACAGTGAAATTTTTTTACAAGAGAACGGGTCGTTTCTAAGTCTCATTCTTAAGTTCAACAGCTCAATTGTGTAATGATTTGCCCCTCTATGTGTTTCCTCCCTCCTACAACATAGGTCTCTTCAAGACCCTTCTTTCTCTCCTCAAAAACACTCTCCGCACAGCATGATGACATATATCTTAAAGAAAATTTTCACAAAATAAAATATCAGTATTGCATTATTTTCGTATTTCGTAATACGATCCCACATGATTATACACACATGCACCTAAGAGATCGCATTTCCACAGCGTTCATTCTGCTTTCATCCCTCCTCTGCTAGTTCCTCACAGGGTTGGTACCAGAACACCATCGCGGATTGCTAGCTTTGATATTTTGTACAAAAAATTGAAAAAACAATCACTACAACAAAATACTTTAAATTTTTTTCACTTTTGTAAAATTTCACAAACCGCTGTTTAACAATACTTTGGAAATACACCTACTAAATTTTTTACACTAAGTAAATACCTACAAGTGTGCAGTCCACAGTGAAACATTCAGAAAACTAAAGTAAACGAGAGTGGGGAGGCTACGAAGCACTGCACGGGGAATAGACCGATTATTCTATATGATATGTGTTGGTATTTTCTTACTGTCGCTTTTTTCGTTTCATCGAGTTTCACAACGGCGCTAAAGAAGTTTTTAATAATAAGTAGATACCTAACCTTTGTAACAGTTTTTTTTTTCTCAAACAAAGTTCAAAATTCAAGGATTTATGTAGGCTTATAATATTTTCATAAACACTTCTTATGACGCCATTAGGCTGTCGAAGAAAAACTTATTTACGTCGACTATAAGTGTAAAGTAAACCTATAGAATTATGTTATGGGCGTGTTCGTGTGCACAATTATCTTACTTTGAAATTGATGTTTTTTAAGTGAATACCGCACAAGAATCCTAACAATTTGGGAGGCGGGTATGGGTATCGCCGCACCGGGAACCATTTATTGGATAACTAACACCTCTGCCATAGGTCATCCTAAGTGGTTTTCTGCGTTTGGTGAGTTAGCAGGGGTGCCCGGGTTCATTGGGTAAGGTTTGTGCAGGTCTTGGCGGCCGGTGCGTCTGCACACCTGTAGTTTAGTGGACAGGATAAGGAGAGATTGGTTGAGGGAGGTCTTTTTTCCTCTCTCGTCGGAATCTCTCGACCCATCGCCTTCGAGGGATGGATTCGTACGTCGCGTCGGTCACTCTTGGACACACTGTCTCCCAGATTCCTACCCAACCTGTCATACCTATTTCCTTTCCAGAACTTCCTTTCCTTAAACAAACTTCCACACAGCATCCCCTAAGATGACAAAAATTGGGGTATGTTGTGAAGTTGAAGGTACTGGAGAGGGGAAGAAGAAGGAGAAGGAGGAGAGGAAGACGGAAGATGAAAGGACCTGATTATTCAGATCTGGTCACCAAACGCAGCTAAAACCATTTCATGCAACGTTTCATTACAGAATGGTGGCCTTACACCAGGGCGATACTGGGAGTGTATTTTACTCTGAAAAGTGCCCAAAATATTAATTTTTATATTAATTAATGGCAAATAATAATCGTAGGCATATACATAGGTATATATTATATATGTATATACATATAATATATTTGCAGCAAGTTCCAGAGTGGAAGATACCTACTATTAGTATGGCCCTGGTGTAAGACCACCATTCAGAATTGAAACGTTGCTTGAAAGGGCTTTAGCCATGTTTGGTGACCAGATCTGAATAGCCAGGTAGTTCCTCATCTCCTTCCCGCGCTCACTACTTTCAGCCGCACAACATACCCCAATTGGAGATGCCGTAGACTCACTGGCTCCAGACGACAGCAACTGGGACTCTTGTGAGATATTCACATAATATTTTTTTTTAATTTAAGGAAAGGAAGGAGAGGATGTTCTGGGAATTAAGAGGTTGTATTTTATAGTAGATAATTAAGGTGAATCAATAGGTTTTTTTCTAAAAAATATTCGTATTAAGCTTGTCCGCCCATCCCGAAAGTTTACCGAAAAAGTTATGAAGGTTGGGTAGGAATCTGGGGTCAGTGTGTCCAGGAGTGACGGACTTATGAATCCATCCCTCACACATTGTGCAAGGCGATGGGTCGAGAGACTCCGCCTCTAGATGTCGTAAAATCACCCTCAATCGGTTTCTCCCGATCCGGCCTGCCACCCGATTGATGGACAGATGCATCCGCATTCAAGACCTTGGCAAACGTCACCCCATGAATCCGGACACCCAAAAACGTTACGACCCACTTGGGGTGACCTATGGCAGAGATGTTGGTTATCCAATAAATTGTTCCCGGGGCGGCGGTATCCATTTCCGCATCCCAAATTGTATGTCACGGTGTTACGGCATGTTCCTCAGATCAGCTGAATAAATAATAATGACCCTGTTATTAAAAAAAAAAGGTATTTAATTAGATTCATTAAAAAAATTTATATTATAAATGATGTAAGTTGTTTTTCCGAACGATTTTCCTGTTTTGTATTAAATTATATATTTTGTACCCGGATTTCGTTCATTAGTAGAAACGAGTACACCGACATACTACTTATCCTTGCAGGGGGGGGGGGGTGCTACTATAATATATCTAATATTGACATGAATATTCCCAGAGTGGACTGTACTCTCAGTATTGCCTCTGTGAAACACCGCCAATGAGAATCGAAACTTTGCTCGAAATCGCTTTACCCGAGCAATTCTGAATAGCCAGGTACATTCCCAATCTTTATCTTTCTCCCCTCCTTTCTTTCAGTCTTAATACATTACCAAAAATTAATACATTACATATACCAAAAATGAATTTGGGTGGCTGATATAAGTACTGCCGCCTGGAAAATGTAAATGTAAATCAACTCAACTCTGAAAAATACATTATTGGATTGAGTCATCGATACAAAATTGAATTTTTCAGCCTTTCTTGAAAGATTTGTGTTTATTTATGGACAAAACTATTAATTCATATTCTAAGTAAATATGTACGTGCGCGAACAATTAATTTACCTTAATATTTTAAAGCATAACGTGCAAAAAGCAATAAAAACCGAAAATAATTTGATTGGCGCCATCTGTGAATGCGCAGATTATAACGTGCGTGACGTTTAACCTTAAATGAATCCCTCACATAAATGAAACACCTTTTGTATTTTTATTTGTACAATATATAAATTTTTTATTTTGATTTTGAAACCATCAAAAGGCCCCCCTCAGCAGTGGGTGGGCAGACGCTTTCGCCGCCAAGACCTGGACAGACCTCACCCCATGAACCCGGGCACCCCTGCTCCCTGCTTAAGTCTTCCCGTAGCGAACCACTTGGGGTGATCTATGGCAGAGGTGTTTGTTATCCAATAAATGGCTCCCGGAGCGGCGGTACACATACACGCCTCACAAATTGAGATATGATATATAATGTGTGTTGTATAATACAATATTTTGTTTGAAAATTTAATAAATCTGCCAAAGACGAACGGTATAACATTATTATAACAAAAATAAACATTTTTTTTTTCAAAATTTAAAAAATCACTTTACGTGTGAGGGTGACGTATGATAATATATTTCCTTTGGTGGGGTGCAGACATACGTTCACCGTTTATCTCATTTTCGAACGTTGTTATTTACTGTATAAGAAAGAGCTGCAGCATTATACGTTTAAGAACTAAAGCATTGACATTTTACCTTTTCGATTTTTTGGAATCCACTCACACTTCATTATTATGCTTGTAACTATATTCCATACTTTCAAAATTATCGTTACGGCTAGTAGATACCTAGAATTGTAGGGGTATGAAAGAGATGCAAGGAAATGATTTTTTTTTCTTTGGAGGAAACAGACCTACGTACATTGTTTATCTCATCTTTTGAAAGAGCTGCAGCAATTTTGTGATAAGGAACGAATGTTTATTATCGTCACAGTACTATAATCGTGGATGGATATTATTTATTTGTGATGATAGTTAGAGATGTACGTAGCAGGTAGGTACTAATGTAGAGATTATGTATGTTATCTTGAAGTAGTTAATATGTCGCTTCAGGTGGGGACGGTTAATTAAATTCAAATCAACTCTCTAGTCCTAGTCCTCTAGCAACTCTAGAGCGTACCGGCACAGGCCAATACCATTTTATTTAATTGATCATGTTTTCTAGCAATGTCTGAAAAATATTGCCAGTGGCAGCTCGTCGCTTTTGTCGTGGTGGTCGACCGATATTTATATTTAAATATTCATATACTAGCGAGTTCCCTTTTCTTATATAGGTATCTCCCTTAATAGGCCGCTATCCGAATTTCTACCGATTTCTTGCAAACGTCCCTTAATCGTTTGAAGTTTTTAAGCTCTTAAAAAATATATGTTATTTTTGAAGATAATATCTATACACTACCCACGCCGAAACGCAAATTATTTTCTAGGAATACCTACCTAGAAATGCATAGGATTCCTTTATGTTCGAATTTTAAATAGGTGTTGTCATGGAGACAGAAAATGATAGATGATGGTTGTTTGGTTGTCTAGCTGGGTAGCACAGATTGAAGTAATAAGAAGATTGAAAAATAAGTTTATAATTACAAAGTGATATAATATTTTGAAGACGGATAAAAAATAACTTTAATTGTAGTTTCTTTGTCAGCAAAGCAACTCATGATATTTGTATGTCACATTATTAATAAAAAAATACAACAAATAGACAAATTGTCTTATATATGAAATTCCCTCGATAGAAAAAAATCGCAAAGTATGCTCCAAAAAATTTTTTTTTCAATTCTGTTTCCGTTGTTTTACAAGTTATATGTATGAAAAAATTCACAGTGTTTCATTAAATACTGTTTTAGACAGCCCTCAAGAGATTTTTGCTCTATTTTAAACGAGTCGTGTTTTATTAAAGATTTTCGCAATTTTTGCATCGATTTTGGCGCTGTAAATGTTAGCGCTCTCCTCTAACATTCTTAATTTCGTATCTCTCCATCTTCTTCTTTTTGGGGCCGGTAACGAAGCCTTAAGGGGAACGTATGCGCAGCCCGTTTCTGCCCGTTTCATACAAATCTTAGATTTGGATTTGAGATTAAAATACCCAACCAAACTGAAAAATTATTTTTGTTATTAAAATGTATATTAAATATCTAGTAAGAATGTGAGCTACTTTATTTATTTTTGCTTTAAATTATATGATATAGGCCATTAATGATGTTATTTTAAAAATATAATGAAAAATAAAATATAAAATAAAAAATTTAAATAATGCATTTTTTTGATAGTAATTTTAATATATAAACGACTGTATTTTATTCCGCCGTAAATAGGTAATTTGTATTTTTAATTTAACCCATCAAAATGAATTTTTTTATTTTTTATTTTATATTTAATCATATTTACATGAAATTATTTTTTTTTTCCTTTACTAACAAATAATTGCCAAAGTTGCCTCCAAAATCATGAAACAGTGAAATATTTAATAGACTGTATCTTATAATTTAAAGCAAAAATAAATAAAGTAGCTCACATCCTTACTAGATATTTGATATACCCATAGACATACAAATAACTAGACGAGAACTTACAGAGGAGGGGTAAAAACCAACTATGGCGGGGCGAAGAGAGGAAAGAGACTTGTGATTCGCCAAGTCTTCTTCATTGTATAAGTATGTGTTTCATAGTAATACAGCGTCCGCGCGTAAAATGTACGACGAGAGCACGACATTGGTCCGGACACGCCCAGCCGGTTCCGAAAAATGGTTCCAATGGGAGGGGGAAATAACACGTTTTTTAACACGTAAGGGCATGTCCATATATTTTGTACGTCCGTGGATATACCTTTTGATTACAAAAATAATTTTTCAGTTTGGTTGGGTATTTTGCTCTCAAATCCAAATCTAAGATTTGTATGAAACGGGCGGGAAATGGGCCGCACATACGTTCCCCTTAAACATTTGAGGTTTTAATTTTTAATTTAAAAAAATACATTTTATTTTTAAAGATAATATCTAGATGTGTTCCACGCCGAAACGCAAATTATATGAAATTCTCTCGATAGAACAAATTGCAAAGCATGCTCCGAAAGTTATTATAAACACGTTCATTTCACTTATTTTTGAAGTTATATATAATAAATGAAAAAAAATCACAGTGTTTCTTTAAAAGCTATTTAAATGTATTCCACGAGATTTTTTATATATTTTATACGAGTCGTGTTTTATTAAACTTTTTCACAATTTTCGCTTTAATTTTACAGTTTTAAATATTAGCGCACTCTCTTCAACTGCGGGGATACGGCGCCATTGTTCCTCTCCCGCGATTCCCTCCCCTCTCAGGCGTTCAATATATGCAGTCCCAGTATATTCAGATTTTCAAACAGCTTTTCACCAATAGATAGATTGATTCATGAGGATTTTTAGGTATATAATTTTTCAAGGTTTTGTGTAAATTTAGTTGAAATACATAATATATCTGTGGATTTGATTTAACAGATGGCGTTGGTTATAAAGGTTTCGTTAGCCACAGCAACGTGTAGCCGGGCCTGCTAGTATATTATAAAAATTCATTTTTATGTATTATAAGAACAATCAATCAAATATCAGCGAAAACATGTTCTTAGGCTTACTGTTTTATTTTAGTACCTACTCTTTATTTTTATGTATCTTTGTAAAGCTGTTTGTTTTCCAAATAAAAATTATTATTATTATTATTATTAAATTTGGTACCTATTTAAAATATCAATAATTCTTACTTTATATTTCAAGTAAATTCATTAATTTAAAGAGTTTACTCGAAAATTTAATTTTGATTGAACACTCGATGGTTTGAAAAATGTCATTCTTAAATTGTGGCATTTTTGACAGTTTCGTAAGAGTTTTTGTAATGATTAAAAAAACTTTTCAGATGTATTGTCGTGGGATTGTAATAATCCAGAGGGTGATAATAGGGTATTTTGCAAGTTTCAAACATTTCCTACGCTTAATATATCAATACATAAACAACTCACATACTTATACCTATAAATATAAACAAGCAGATTTTGATTTTTATGTATATATAAAATATACCTCTTGAACTTATTATGTTGAATATTTTCAATGTTGTCGGAATGAAAATTGAAATATTGGCACCGGACGCCACTGAGTTTTAGCAGATAGGTAAAATATCATTTGGAAAACAAGTTTTTGGTTATTATTTAGGTAGTTAACTTCATGTCAGCTTCGCAAGTACCTGCTACTGAGATAAAGGAAAGTTGTACCTATTAGGCATTACTGCCTGGGGGGGAATTTGGGGCCCCCTGGGAAAAAATGTGAGAAAATATTTACTTGACGTGTGTTGCGATAAATACGAAGCCTAATGTCGTAATTCATTTATTTAATCGGTCTAATTGACAGTACCAAGCACTGAACAAATAAGATTTTAGAAGTGTGGTTTCTAATGATTTAAAACTAATGTCTCCAAAATCTTCAGACTCCCAAGGTCCCAGGCAGGAAAATAATATTTTCATCCAAATACTAAGTTAAAAAATGAGAATTTAGTTATGTTAAATGCAAGTAGGTATACCTACATGTTGCGTCCGTTCAAGTAGATTTTGTTTGCACTAGCCCATAGGTTCTCAACGTGGGCGGTAATGCCCCCTCGGGGGCGTTTCAGACCTTCAGGGGGGGCGGTAGAATACCAAGATAAAATTGGTGGGCGTTTCAGACTTTCAGGGGGCGGTAGGACACTTAAAGAAAACCACCCCACCCCATCCTATATCTTGCCCCATCCCATTGGGGTCCATACATAAATTACGTCACACCTTAAAATATTTGTCTTATCCCATTACGCCCCCTCCGTTGTAGCAAATGTAACCCCGTCGTGGTTATCCCATTACGCCCCCTTCATTCGGATTCACGAGTTATGGGGCGTTAGAAATACAAATATTCTCAAAGTGGGCGGTGGGCCAAAAAATGGTTGAGAATCTATGCACTAGCCTCACGCATGAGGCCCTGAGAAAAACTTTTTCCCATGGGGCCTGTACAATCTTTGAATGTGCTGTGTGGAGGTTCTTTCTAAGCAAAGGAGAGGAAGTTCTGGGAAGGAAAGAGGCTTTTTTAAAAGAAAGACAAACATTCCCGGGTTACGAATAATCCAACAATGTTTGAAAATCTCCTTCTACCACCACACTAAGAGAAAAAAGAAAATTGTGTCGTGATGGAGGACTTAATTTGCCGAGGAATCGAACACGCGACGACTGGGTGGGACCCAAACGCGATGCCCACTCAGCCACTGACCTGTCGAGTTATGAGGAGTATATAGGAATCTGGGGATCAGTGTGTCCAGGTGTGACGGACGTGTCCAAATATGAGTCCGTTCCTCCCACTGCGCTGCAAGGCGATGTTCCAAGATATTACGGCTGGAGAATTTGAAGGGACTCCCTCAACCATTCTCTCCCGAATCGGCCCGCCATGAAGCTTGTAGACAGACGCATCCAACGTCTAGACCCGGACAAACCTCTCCTCATAAACCTGTGCACCCCTGCTAATTCACCAAACGTAGCGAACCACTTGTGTTGGTTATCCAATAAATGGTTCCCGAGGCGGTACCTATACCCATAACCGCCTCCCAAATATATATTGGCGACATCATTTTTCTTTAAAAGTCGTAAAGTATTATCATCCTTCTAGAGATATTGTGATCAGTGGTCATCAAAAATCTTGAATATAAATTAACTAACCTTATATTATAGTATCTTATATTTTTTATAGAAGGTAGATACTTTTAACAAACACTTAAATCTAAAAATACATTTTATTTTTGAATATTCTAAGTTAAATGATTTTCACGAGTCGTCAGCGAAAACATTACCTTGAAAAAAGTGACAATGAATTAAAAATTATAATGAATTTTTATTTCATATGTGATTGAAAAAGTCGAACATTAATGCATTAAAATAATATTTATAAATCGTAAATAGTAAATATTTATAATAATATATTTATCTTTATCTGGAAAACAAACAGCTCTTTACAAAGATACATAAAAAAGAAAGAGTGCTTAAATAAAACAGTAAGCCTAAAAATATGTTTTCGCTGATTATTTTTTTTTTTTTAAGTAGCTAGACAAGAAAAACATAAAGAAAAACTATAAAAAAATATAGTTAAGAGAAGTTAAAATAAAACAAGGAAAAGAAGCTAAATACTTTAATATGCATGATAAGAATATAGAAAAACACAATAAAGGGAAAGCTTATGATCTTGTTGGGAGTATAAGGATGATATGTATGTAATTAGGGAATATGTAAACATATTGCAAATTAGGAAAAGAAATCTGATTAATAATATAATAAATGTAAATATGGATGTTAAGGGGTCAATAGTGTTAAATCAATTAAATAAATCCCACAAAGTTGGTATATATTTTGTAAACGATTCAGCTATATATGATCAGCGAAGGCGGAGAGTATGGATACCGCCGCCCCGGGAACTATTTTTTTGGATAACCAAAACCTCTGCCATAGGTCACCCCAAGTGGTTCACCACGTTTCGTGACTTAGCAGGGGTGCCCAGGTTCGTGGGGTAAGGTTTGTCCGGGACTTGGCTACAGATGCGTCTGCCGACCAGCTGCATGGCAGGCCGGATCGGGAGAGAATTGTTGAGGTAGTCCCTTTGACTTCTCCAGCCGTACTCTATCGGAACATCGCCTTGCAACGCACTAGGAGGGATGGATTCATACGTTCGTCACTCTTGGATACACTGACCCCCAGATTCCTACCCACCCCTAATACCCTTGTCCTTCCCAGAATTTCCTTTCCTTTCTTTCCTAAAAATACCCTCCACACAGCATCCCCAAAGATGACATAGGCCTTGAGGGGAATTATTTTCCTAATGGCATCCTGTGTGGAGCTAATGTAAAAAAAGAGGATATAGCACAAAGAAATCGATAACTATCGGATCGATATGCGCAACTCCTAACGATTTTATATCGATATGCTGAGCACGGTTTCACTGTTGTCAGCCGAACCGATATTGACAGTGAATAAATAAGATCGATATGCGCCGGCAACATTGGCGGATCTATCTACGAATTCACATTCCGAAACATCAAATGCAAATCAATAACGTAAAAATATACTTACCTACCTAAATATGCGTTGGCAGTCCGTATTTACACTAAACGGGAGTTAATTAGTTAATGAGGTATGTACTCATGTTACAACTATTTTAATTTTTCAAATATCGAACGGAATAAATTGATTGCGTCTTGAATTAATGGACCGCGTATACGACTTCTTCCAATTCTAAGAGCTTAGTTAGTTCAATCCGTTCATTAAATACGCAAGTAATTTGGCATAACTAACGACATTATTAAAAAAAATGTTCATATATTGACAGTTAATTAAAACTTATCTGAGACCGCGCTAAAACTTATCAATCGTCGGTCGGAATATCTGTTATAAAACGTTGACCGTGCTCGCAAATATTAAAAAATGACCATAGATGACGGATTTATCCAATATCGTAAGTATTTATTCATCGTCTACTATACTAGATCTCCTGAGACCTCCATAGCATGGTATTTGTTCTTAGGGTAAAGGCATATATACCTACTTAAATATGATTTTTAGTGATTTTCTTTTATAGTTATTCGTTTAGCGTTTCTCGTTTGATGGTCCTAAGAAAGCTACTTTCCTCATGGCCCATGTCCTCCTTGGGAATGCTTTATGGAGAAGAGGGGTGTATTATAATATGCGAGCCTGGGTGTGTAAATAACCCCAGACCGTCTGAGCTTTATACTCAAAGATATGATTATGAAATCTACTTGCGCGGACAATGTATCACAAAGAATAGCAATTCGACAAAATCTCAAGGGAAAAAACATATTCACCAGCCTTGTATGAAGTTTTTTGCAGATGGGGAGGCCTCCGTAGTTTTATCCACTTAAAATCCAGACAAATAAAATCCTTTTGTGACTTACTTGTGAAACATGCAAAAGTATTTAGTTGTCAATCTTACACAACATTTGATTTCACAATGAAAAAACATTAAAAAACAGATGATGACAGTCTTCACTTGTTCGGATACTATTTTTAAAACAATCCATTTAGGTGTCTCTGTTAAATCCAAAGAGTGCGCAGCTACCATTCTTGTGATATAAATTAATGTATTTAATTATTTTTTCGAATAAACAAAACAGACATATTATAATACCTAACCAGAGAGAAGGTCTGGTAAGCAAAGGGTATGAGTCGTGCAGTCGTGGGTAGGACACTCAGAGTCTATGTGTGAGTCTCCCACTGCGGTGCAAGGCGATGGGTCGAGAGATCCCAGCTGGAGAGGTTAAAGGGTCTCCCTCAACCGGCCTTTGCCGATCCGGCCTGCCTGTCAGTTGGTACTGACACCTGGATAAACCTCACCTCATAAACTCTACTTAGTCACCAAACGGAGTCAACCATTTGGGGTCACATAGGCAGAGGTTTTGGTTATCAAATTAATGGTATCCGGGGCGGCGGAACCCATATCGCCTCAGTTTAAAAAAGTATATTAGCCGTTGTATTCTCAGTATCGCCCTTGTGAAAGATCGCCACTCAGAATCTAAACTTTGCTTGAAATGACTTTAGCCATGTTTAGTGACCAGATCTATGTAATAAACAGACACTTTTCATCTGCTTCCCCTTATTTAAAAAACATCTGAATCTCGTGCAACGCCGGACACGTATTGATAATAACTGCAATTATAAATAAATTACCGATAGGTAGATAGATAATAGTTGTTATTGCGCGTATGCGTGTCGACTGTAAATTCTATCTGAATGACTGGACATAAAAAAGTCCGATGTCCATTTGCAAGGCCGACCTTGAACTCCCTGTACTTGTGGATTAATTTCTAGCATAGAATAAAGAAGAATTCAAGTTAAGTATCTACTATTAATTGTAAAGGAATAAAGCAGAACACAAATGAAATATCTGCTATTAATTATATTATGAAACAATAAGGCAAACTAAATTTTTGTCTGCTATTAATTATGAAGGAGTAAAACAAAACACAAATTAAGTATTTGATTTTAATTGTTAAGATGAAGCCATACTAAATAATGCAAAATCATACAAAATCGTATGTTTTAGTTTTGAAAATTTGACCGCTTAGAAGTATTATAGATGCTTCAATTAAATACTGCATATAGAACATACTTTGGCCCTTAAAAATATCGGTCATTTTATTTAATAAATCTTTTAATAAGCTAAGAAAAAAATAAAGTATTAGGTCTATAAAAAACATTTTTAACTGAAAACTCCCCTACTTATAAACACTTTTTCGGATATGGTTTTATTGCATAATGTGGCAAATTCAGTTTCTTATATAATTATCGCGAAAAAAAATGATATTTACGCCCGAACCTCACAAAATAAAATATAATATGCATTTTCGCGTTGGTATTTTTGACATCACGGCGACAATACGGCAGTCGACGAATTTGTTATATCAAAGTGAACCTTATACCGTCCACCGAAGAACGACTGGCAGCCGCCCCCCTGTCTTCCGTCATTACTCCTCCGAACGGAGCGGAGAGCAGTCGTGTTATGCTCCGCGCCGCTTATTTTCGTGAAATCAATTTAAAAATTCCGTTTTATTGCAATAAATAATGCATAAAAAAGGAATTAATGTTTTTACAGGCCTTACGAAATCAACACGTAAAAAAAAAATCTCAAATATCTTTTCCAACCTTTCCAAAAGCTTTTTCTCAAGTATTTTTAAACTCCTCCCATAAAAGGGCGTGAATTCCGATTTCGATTTTTTCCTGTACTAGTGGATCGCCTTAAGCAATAAAACACAACACAAATTAAGTATCTGCGATTAATTGTGAAGGATTAAAACAAAACACAAATTAATTATCTGCGATTAATTGTGAAGGATTAAAGCAAAACATACATTATGTGTCTGCTATTGATTGTGAAGGAATAAAGACGAAAACAAATTAACTATCTGCTATTATTTGTGAAGGAATAAAACAAAACCCAAATTAAGTATCTGCGATTAATTGTGAAGGATTAAAGCAAAACACAAAATATGTATCTGCTATTAATTGTGATGGAATAAAGCAGAACACAAAATAAGGTATCTGTTGTTAATTTTGAGGGAATAATTTTTATAAATTATTTTCCTCGGGGCCTATTGTGTGGACTAATATAAAAAAGATCAAATAATTATGAAAATTGTTGGCTTCTAATTATTATTTATTGTATTACAGCTGTCCCGGTAACGCGTTGATGTGGCTAACGAAACGGATGGTTACCCAACATTTTAACTCACACGTCATCCGTTAATTTGCATACAAATCAAATCCACACAGACCGCTTGCCAGCCCGCTCATCCACCACATTTATGACATTCTCCTTTAATTTATATACTTCAACCAATTTACACAAAACCTTGACAAATTATATACCTAAATCTTCCTCATGAATCACTCTATCTATTGATGAAAACTGCACGAAAATCAGTTCAGTGGTTTTTGAGTTTATCGCGAACAGACAGACGCGGCGGAGGACTTTAATTTATAATATGTAGAGATTGTTTTTTTCAATCGACAGATGAAATCCATCAACAAACGACACGTCGTAACTGTAAATAATGTTTTGAAGAGTTTGTTCTAACAGTTAACTTCGTCTATTGAGGTCGCCAATAATTAATACAAACATACTGAATTAACTAAAGCGTTTAAATTTATAGTACAGTTAGTAAAATACGTTAACTCTAATTAACTGTCCCGTCACTCAATGCTCTCTTATCATTAAAACCTAATTTTCTTACCAATTCTTCATTATAAATTATAACGTTGATTTATTTTTAAAAATATATCTCCACAGTTTTAAGGTTCCTTATCTTATTTACTAACTCTAATCAAGTAGTTGATATTATTTCTTAAATATTAATGATATCGATTTTAATATTTTAATAAACATTATTATGTTAGCGCAGAACCTTGAAAAATCACGGCAAAGCTAAAAGTATTTATCTCACTTTTCTAAATCCAATATTGCCAATTTTCTTGGTAAATTAGAGAGAAATCAGAAGTTTCCCTTTTTAATGACCACCGTTCAATTTGGGAGACGGGTATGGGTACCGCTGCTCCGGGAACTGTTTGGATAACCAACATCTCTGCCATAGGTCACACCAAGTGGTACCTGTGATCTATATGAATAAACCATAATATTTTTCACTGGAGTTTTTTATTTATTAACTGTTCAACAAAGAATTTTGAAAAGAAATGAGGAAAAAGTGCAAATCCTCTTTTGCAATGAAAATGACTATATTTATGCAAATTCTACGTTGTTTGTTTTACACATTAATCACAACTTCTTCGGATATTAGTTATTATATTATGAACAAAGTGCACATTTCACCAAATACGCAACGTCTAACGATGCAGTAAAGGTTGATTTTACGGTAAACGCTATAAATCTCTGCGTTAAATATTAGCTAATTTGTTAATTTAGGTGTTTTAAAAAGTTTCATTTGTTGCTCCGCTTTGA
The DNA here is from genome assembly GCA_917563855.2 of Limnephilus lunatus. Classification (NCBI taxonomy): domain Eukaryota; kingdom Metazoa; phylum Arthropoda; class Insecta; order Trichoptera; family Limnephilidae; genus Limnephilus; species Limnephilus lunatus. The sequence continues at coordinate 42,332,423 of OU830603.1, read as the reverse complement.
TTAGATCATTGTAACAGGCAACAAATTAAGACTAATAAAGTTTTCAAATTCCTAAAAAGACCAAATCCTAGCATGACTAAAAGACATACGCGAGACAAAACCATAAAGTCATGTTTTAAAATTTACAAAATCTTATAAAATACATATTATTAGTGATAAAATTGGCGAATCCCCACCTTTTTCGGTTTTGCTAATGATTAAGTACATAATTTACAAAAGCATAAAACTTACAGCTCTATCAAAACTTTGTTCAGATTGTGACTTGGAGTATCTTCAATGAATAGGTGCATTTAGATATTTGTCATTGTTGTAGTTGACGTTCTGTACTCCATTTTCTAATATTGATCTTCTCTTTTCATTTCGTGTTTTTATGGAATCAAAAGTCCTTAAACAAATAAAATATAATATATGTATATACTTATCTAGAACATACGAATACATTATGAATATCGATAACAAAGTCAACATATTGTATCTTCACATTATTAGGTAAAAGTGAACTGGACTTTACCAAGAACTAAAATTTGAATACGTAAAAATATATCTTTTCTGACTTGTACCATTCCAAATATATTTTTACCGGCATTGAAAGGCGTTAATGTAAAATTTTTCGAGAGACGCAAATTTTTAACTTTATCATCTCAAATAAAAATTGGTTAAGGAGACATAATCTAATATGGAAATTTAGTTATTGTCATCAAGTATCCTTCTAAAAGCAAAAACTAATTTAACCTTTTATATCAAAATTAAAACGACAGCGTACACTTTCTGGCGTGACAGTGTAATAAATAATAATTAGTTATTAGTTATTAAACCACTTTATTAGCATAAACCATAATACTATGTATGTATTTCTACTATTAAAATACAACTGTAGCTAATTAAATTGTTTTGCTTGTCCACAGAGTTATCGGTTCGGCATTCCCCAGGAATCGGAGTTGGTACCATGGCTAAAGTGATTCAGTAAGCCTATCGTGATCTATAGTGAGCCAGTGCCCCGGTGAATGTGCCAGTGTGTTTCAGAGGTGTGGTGAGTGTGAGATCGGTTGTGGGAGCACCCAGCAGCATCAGCGACATGGGGCGAGGGCTCGAGGGGCAGCTGTGCGCGGTGTGGGCCGCCACTGCAGGACAGCAGGGGGCTGGCTTAGGAAGCGATGAACAGCCTCTTGTCTTACTGTCGTACGTGATCATAGACCTGCCAACTAATAAGGTATGATTTTTTTATTAATTGAAGAAGAAACGAAACATAAAACAGAACAAAACACAGAACATAACAAAAAGTAACGGTCGCAACTGGGGATCGAATCCAGAGTCTAGATCTTTATAATTTATCCAAGACACTATCTAGATACCATTTAATTCTGGTTGAGTCTTGCAATCATACCTAAAGGTAGCAGCCAATTAAAAAATGACGATAATGTTGCTAGTTCTTGGTTGAAGAATGATATAGTTATATGTGACCAAATCGAATAGGGACACATTAGCTCATTTGGTAGAACACCACTGACTCGGTAAATCATAGATCCTGGGTTCGAGTCGCAGATGTGGCTGTATCTTTATGTGATTTTTCTGTTTCAGATTTTCGATTGAGTTTTGCTAATATTGTCTTCATTAATTAAATTTATTAATAATTTTACGTAATTGTTTGAAGTTTGACGTTTCGAAATGTGAATTCATAGAGAGGTCCGCCAGTGTTGCCAGCGTAGGTGTATTCTTATTCCCTGCCAATATCAGTTCGACTGCCAACGGTGAAACCGTGATAGGGACATCGATATAAAATCATCGGAAGTTATGCCTATCGATCCGATATTGTAAAGTTATCGATTTCACTGTTCTAGAGTTCCAGATCTCGAATTTTACACACCTGCAATCCTCGATCATTGTGCAAGCAACATCTTCCGCTAAAAATGATGATAGCAGGTGTTTTTAAAATATTGTCAGGATATTCTTTCCTAAAATTACAAAAAAAATAATCGTTGAAATCAGTCATTTTTAAATAAAATTTTAGCCGCATTGACTCTTTTCCACAAAAAAGTATAAATTGATATCGAAAGATTGTTCTTTTATCTGGTAAAGTTATGTTTTAAACAATGAGAAAATATGTTTATTTTTAGCATAATAAGTTTCATCCCTTAGATCATTGGCAGATTTGTTAAATTTTCAAACAAAATTTTGTATTATACAACACACATTTCAAACAGTATAATCATGCAGTAAAATAAATCAATAAATTATCTGGGTAAGCTATGTTTCAGAATTTAATTTTAGTTTAAATAAAATCAATTAAAAAAAAGATCCGCACACGTTTTTGTGACGAAAATACTTCAGTTTGTTTATTTATTTACGGTCTTACAAACTAATATATTTAAGTTTTTTTTGCATTCTTATTTTGCTTAAACATTATTGAAATATTATAAATACTTATGATCAAAAAATAATTATAAAAAGTGCATAATTTTAATAGTTTTATCATCACGCCTTTCAGCATTTTTGTACGTAGGTATAAATGAAAGCAAATTTTGAATTAAATAAAATCTATGTTGAGTTATATTTTTCTATGTTGAGTTATATTTTACAAAAGCTGGTACGGAGAATAATTAACCTTTCTCATCGGAACCGCCCTGTACGATCGTAAGAACATCTTTCGACGAAATTTGAATTCTCGTCCGCTGGCTGGTTAAACTTCAACAGTTATTTAATGAACAAATTGCTAATATTGCACAATAATTGTAATCAGTTCTTAATATTGTTCTTAATTATGCAAACAGATTGCAACAAAACAATAATTGTTATTTCTTATTTTTTCTCGACGTTTCATTGCTGAGAATTCAATTCATGTAAAAAGCAAGACTTATCTAGAAGGTCGACATCTCGTGTAAATATTGGACCGACAAACATCGCCGTTATCTTATCTCATTATTTATAGTTCATAATGCTATCCCCGTGAACAATGCACTTCAAATTAATAGCCGAGAGAAACACAGATTTAATGCAATTCAACTGCAACTAATAATACCTAATGCAGGTTGTTATTTCAACTACTTTGTATTTCCCATCGATGTAAGTATTGTACATAGGTATATTTAGATGAGACATGAAGCGAAAATATAGATTCCACTTTTTTACCTCCAATTGACCATCAACACTTTGACGAATACGGTCCTAAGGGCACCGCTTATCGCTTTCTAAAAACACACTTCCCTTTTATCTAAACAATTCATTAAATATATAAACAGATTCGATAATTGTAATGAAGCCATACTAAATAATGCAAAATCGTATGTTTTGTTTTTAAAATTTGACCGCTTAGAAGTATTATAGATACTTCAATTAAATACTGCGTGTAGAACATACCTTGGCCCTTAAAAATGTTGGTCATTTTTTTAATAAGTTTTTTAATAAGCTTAGAAAAAAAAAAGTATTAGGTCTATAAAAAACATTTTTAAGTGCAAACTCTCCTACTTATAAACACTTTTTCGGATTTGGTTTCATTGCATAATGTGCATTGACGTAAGATAATGTGGCAAATTCAGTTTCTTATATAATTATCGCAAAAAAAAATTGAAATTTACGCCCGAACCTTACAAAATAAAATATAATATGCATTTTCGCGTCACGGCGATAATACGGCAGTCGACGAATTTGTTATATCAAAGTGAACCTTATACCGTCCACCGAAGAACGACTGGCAGCCGCCCCATTCTTCCGTCATTACTCCTCCGGACGGAGCGGAGAAACAACGTGCTAGGGTCCGCGCTGCTTGTTTTCGTGAAATCAATTTAAAAATTCCGTTTTATTACAATAAACAATGCATAAAAAAGGAATTAATGTTTTTTACAGGCCTTTACGAAATCAACATGTAAAAAAAAATCTCAAATATCTTTTCCAACCTTTCCAAAAGCTTTTTCATATACCAGAAATGTTAAGTGATTTTTTTAAATGTTGACTTAAATTTACATAAAAACTATATAAATAGGTCTTAGGGGTCTTCAGTGATTTTTTGAAACTAGGGAGTCCTTTCTACCCCACCCTGCATTTTCCAAAAATGTTTTATTTAAGCGATGAACCTGAAATATGTCATTTTTAAATAAATATCTAGCCGTATTGACTCTTTTCCATAAAAAAGTAAGACTTGGTTTCGAAAGATTGTTTTTTTATCTGATAAAATTATGTTTTAAATTGTGAGAAAATGTGTTTATTTTTAGTATACCGACTAAGGTCATACCATAAGTCGTTAGCAGTTTGTTAAATTTTCAAACAAAATGTTGTATTATACAACACACATTTCAATTCATAAAATGATGCAGTAAAATAGATCTTTAAATTATTTGGGAAAGCTAGGTACTTTTCAGAATTTTAATTTTAGTTTAATTAAAATCATTAAAAAAAGATCCGTGCACGTGTTTTTTGACGAAAATACTTTAGTTTGTCTATTTATTTACGGTCTTACAAAATTATATATATATATATTTTTTTTTTACATTCTTATTATGCTTATTAACAATTATAAATACTTATGATCAAAAAATAATTACAAAAAGTACATAATTTTAATAGTTATATCATCATGAGTTTGAGAGTTTTTGAACGTAGGTATAAGTTAAGGCGATCCACTAGTACAGGAAAAAATCGAAATCGGAATTCACGCCCTATTATGGGAGGAGTTTAAAAAAACTTAAGAAAAGATATTTGAGATTTTTTTACATGTTGATTTCGTAAAGGCCTGTAAAAAACATTAATTCCTTTTTTATGCATTGTTTATTGTAATAAAACGGAATTTTTAAATTGATTTCACGAAAATAAGCGGCGCGGAGCATAACACGTCTTCTCTCCGCTCCGTTCGGAGGAGTAATGACAGAAAATCGGGGCGGCTGCCAGTCGTTCTTCGGTGGACGGTATAAGGTTCACTTTGATATAACAAATTCGTCGACTGCCGTATTGTCGCCGTGATGTCAAAAATACCAACGCGAAAATGCATACTATATTTTATTTTGTGAGGTTCGGGCGTAAATATCATTTTTTTTCGCGATAATTATATAAGAAACTGTTTTTGCCACATTATGCAATAAAACCATATCCGAAAAAGTGTTTATAAGTAGGAGAGTTTTCAGTTAAAAATGTTTTTTATAGACCTAATACTTTATTTTTTTCTAAGCTTATTAAAAGATTTATTTAAAAAAAATGACCGATATTTTTAAGGGCCAAGGTATGTTGTACACGCAGTATTTAATTGAAGCATCTATAATACTTCTAAGCGGTCAAATTTTCAAAACTAAAACATACGATTTCGAACGATTTTGCATTATTTAGTATGGCTTCTTAACAATTATAAATACTTATGATAAAAAAATAATTACAAAAAGTACATAATTTTAATGGTTTTATCATCATGAGTTTAAGAATTTTTGAATGTAGGTATAAGTTATAGCAAATTTTGAATGAAATAAAATCGATATTGAGTTATTATTTTAAAAAGCTGGTACGGAGAATAGATAATCTTAAGAACATCTTAAGAGCAGGTGGATGAGTTTGTGTACCTGGGTAGTATGTTTACGAGCGATGGGAAGGCTGATAGAGATATTGAAAGAAGAGTAAATGCAGGTAACTCCATTAATGGAGGACTGAATGCCGTTGGCGCTAATAAAACACTGTCAAAAGACGCGAAGCTAGCAGTCCACAATGGAGTCCTGGTACCTACCTTGATGTATGGCAGTGAGGCATGGAGTTGGCAGAGGAAGGATGAAAGTAAACTGAATGCTGTCGAAATGAGATCCCTGAGGCGAATGTGTGGCAAAACCATGTATGATCGTGTGAGAAATGTGGATATCCGCAAAGAATGCAAGGCTGATGTAAGCATAATGAGTAAGATTAAGAAAGGGACCCTCAGATGGTTTGGACATGTAGAGCGAATGAAAGAAGAAAATAATGTGAGAAGAATATATGACGCAAATGTGAATGGAAGAAGAAGTAGGGGACGCCCGAGGAAGACATGGCACGATCAAGTGAATCAGATACTTGAGTCGGGCCATGTCAAAAGTCGGAATAATAGAAGAGTATGTATGAGACGATGTATGAATGTGAGTGAGGCAAAGAGTGTGTGCCAAGACCGAGTTGTTTGGCGGTCCGTCCTCTCTGCCTACCCCTGCGGGGAAACGGCGTGATGGTTAGTTAGTTAGTTAGTTAGTTACATCTTTAGACGAAATTTGAATTCTCGGCCGCTGGATGGATAATGGCCCTTAAGACACTTAAAATTATTTTAAAAATCATGCTTTGTTTCATTGAATGTAGAAATTCGACATGGTAAAAAACACACTAGCTGACGGCCTATAGATACTGACGGCCTCCATGGTCGAGGGGTAAGGCTCTTGACTCGCAATCCGAAGGTCGCAGGATCGAATCCCGAAATGCGCAAATAAATTGTATTTGATTAATTTGTGTTATTTTACAATAAATTAATTAAAAATAATAAATACCTATGTAGTATAGTATGTTCCAGAGTGGAAGATAGGTATTCTCAGTTTCGCCCTGGCGTAAGACGACCTTTCAGTATTGAAACATTGTTTGAAATGGCTTCAGCCGTGTTTGGTGACCAGATCTGAATAGCCAGGTACTTCCCCAGCTCTTTCCCCTCCCCACAACCTGCAGCCTCACAACATACCCCAATTGGAGATGCCATAGTCTCACTCGTTCTAGACGGGAGCAGTTGGGACTCTTGTACAGTATTCACATTAAAAAATGTATATACAGGCTTGACAGTTGCACTTTTAATTGACTAAATAAAGTAGATTAATAAAATTTCATATTAAAAGTGTCCAACTTTTCAATATTCTTTAATACCAAATAAACTAAAAATCGTGGATCATGTCAAAAACGCAATGTATCTACAAACTTTGGTTCGTTTAAACGTAGGTACAATGTACATATATGTGTATGTTTATGTATATTAATATTTGTTTATGCATATGTATAGTGTGTGTTAATGTATGTGTATGTTCGCAGTTGTAACCACGTTCATTGCACTGTGCCGAAATGAACACTGAACAATGCCAAATAATGCTGTTGAGTCACGATTTGAAAATGTGCATAATTCCGTTATAATTATTTTCAGCTAGGCTAGACTAGACAGGTAGCCACCTAATCTACCTCTCTCTCGATGTCCCTGAAGGTGTAAGCAGATAGAATGCTTTGTGACCGTGTCAATATACTCAAAGTAAGCCAAATTTTACCACACTTCTGGTGAAATTATTCAAAATGACGAAGTCAATTTCATTACCTGTTGGATCCTAGATAATATTATTATGTGGATGTATTATTAACTATGCAAATGAAAAGGAATAAAAATTACTTTGTGTCACAGATAAAGTGATTTATCTATGTAGGTTATATGAATTGTTTACATTAATTTATTTGCCTGTTTTATTTAAGTACTAAGTTATAAAATTAATAAAAATGACTTGACAAATTTTGCAAGGCTGACCCAAGATTGTTTAGGAGACCTTTGTGAAAATAACGTCCTTCAGGCCCTGTGTCATCTTTGGGAATGCCGTGTGGGGGTCGTTTGGAGGAGTGGACATTCTAGGACGGTTACAGATTTTCAATTTGGGAGGCGAGTGTGGGTGCCGCCTCACCGGAAACAATTTTTTGGATAACCAACACCCCTGCCATATATCACCCCAAATGGTTCGCTAAGTTGAATTACTGAGTGGCAGGCCGGATCGGGAGACACTGGTTGAGGGAGACCTTTTGACCTCTCCAGTCAGACTCTCTCGACCCATAGCCTCGCACCGCAGTGGGATAGATGAATTCATATGTCCGCCACTCCTGGACACATTGAACCCTAGGTTCCTACCCACCGCTCATATTATATTTATTTATATTTTTCTTCTCTTCTCCTTTCCCTAAAAGACACTCCATACTGCATCCCCAAAGATGGCACAGGCCTCCTGTCTGTAGAGGGCCGTCAGGTGGAAATCCATCCAGGAAACCATGCAGTGATGATGGTATTCTTAGATTGACGTATTCTGCGCCACAACGCGGTGGCGGGGAATGCTCTGAAAGAGTGCACTCATCCCTACAGTAACATTTCTGTGGCGCTGCAATAAATTGTCGGCAGCTTGTCAATTGGGGTGATCCAATTGATTGATTGGCAGAGGTGTTGGTTATTCAATTAATGATTTCTAAAATTGATCGTTTATATACGTGTTATCATAGTGATACTTTTATTTTTACATTAAGGAAAAGTTTTAATCTCATCTGCCCATGAAATTATTACGTCTAAATCAAATTGTAATTTCAAACAATCTTGAATGTCACAAATCATCTTGAGCAGTTTGAGATCGTCAGCAATAAGCAAGCAATTAGTAGGTACTTTGGATGCATTCTTGAATAACATCAATCAATATCAAGAATAGTATAGGTCCCAAGTGTGACCCCTGAGGTATTCCTGAATATGCAATCCTTGGACAATTTTTCCTTGTTGAAGGTTTTTTTGTTACAAAAATTCATTAATATCTCAACCCTGCCTTAAAATAATAATATTCAATTCGTATTCAAATGAGGCAGGTACACACTTATGTATTAACATTGAGTCAATCATAACTTCGTATAATGCAGTACCTATAACGGTAAAGTAGGTTTCCAATAGCCCTTTAAATGACTCGCCCTTCACTTATGGTTTACCCATGAAGGTCTTTTACTTGACCGACAGTCGTTTGCTCTAAATTCTAAGTATTTATACCTGTACTCTCACAAATGGCGAAGAATGCAAGGCTAACGGTGCATTAAAGAGTTTTGGTGGCAAGCTAAAAATAAATTGTCATGCATATTTATTGTTATTGTACCGTCAGGAAAAAAACCCTGCTTCGTCCAAATAATGATAATAATAATGCCTCAGGGATCTTATTTCAACAGCATTCAGTTTACTTTCATCCATCCTCTGCCAGTTCAATGTCTCACTGCTATGTATGCATTAGGGTAGGTACCAGAACTCCGCTGTGGACTTTTTTTATTGGCGTCACCCGCTTTCAGTCCTCCATTAATGGAGTTACCTGCCTTTACCCTTCTTTCAATATCTCTATCAGCCTTCCCATCTCTCGTAAACATACTACCTACCCAGATACACAAATTCATCCACCTGCTCCTGGTATTCAAAATTCACAACTAGGTATATTGCACACTGTTTTCGTACTCTTTCTTTCAAACACCATTACTTTAGACTTCTTACATTCATCATTAACTCATTCTTCATACATATTTGTTTCATCCTAGACACGAGAGACTGTAGATCTTCCATAGTGTTAGAAATCAGCAACGCTTTATTGACACACATGGACACATGCACACACAAATACAATATTTACATGCACCCATAGAATAGAATAGAAACAGAAATGTAGTGAAAAATATAATTTATAATATAGTGTAAGGAGCACTCCTGTCCGACCGGTACACCAGGAGGCATTGATTGTTAGGACTTACCTACTCTGACAATGGGAAGAAGATTGGAGTTTGAACGACTGGTATACTATACATGGACACCTAATAAGCCAATATTGGAAATTAGGATAGGCAGGAATAAAAGAATTGATTGTTTTTCTTCTGTGTGTCGTCCTTCTTCTTGCCTTTTCTACATTTGCATCTTTTTAGCTTTTACCTACTGGTTCATCTCGTCTCTTACTTTTCTTGTGTATTATTGTTTCTCTTGTCTTTTCTTGACCCTTCTTGCCTCTTATTGGATCTTCTCGCAAGTGAAAAATATAATATTATGATAATAAATTCAAAAAAATTATGCAAATATCCGTTTATAGTTGATGAAAGAATTCGATATTTTCACCAGCAAGTAAGAACGAATTTTTACCTTGCTTTGGGTATACGGACGAGTTCACAACACATTTCAATCTAAAGTTTGCTTTATATGAATAACGCATAAGAGACCCAACTACTCCCGATTTCCAGATTCAAAGGGACTATGACATCCCCAATCGAGGTTACTACTGGATCGGTTATCAATAGGTACAAACCAGAAATGCCTTCATTGTAGGTGTATTTGAATGGAAACCGAAATCAACACTGCCTTACTACATTTTAGTTCTAGTCCATTTAACACCGCGCTCTGTCTCATTTATACTACCTATTAATAATATAATTGGATAATTTGTAGAGCGCCATTTTGGATAAAAATGGCCTCAAGGGCTATCTAACCTGATACCTAGGTATATCACAGTTACATTTCATAGAAATGAAAATTTCATAATGGTGTGTTGTGAGGCTGAAGGTAGTGAGGAGAGGGGAAAGGTGAAGACGAAGAAGACCTGGCTATTTAGATCTGGTTACAGCTAAAGTCATTTTAAGCAACTTTTCAATTTTGAATGGTGGTCTTACTCCAGGGCTATTCTGAGAGTATCTTCCACTCTGGAACGTGCTTCAAATATATCTACTATACATTATATTAAATGAATTAATTATATTATGATATAAAACAATTTAATAAAATAAAATTTATTATCTTTTTTGTTTCCATTAGCTTCACACAGGAGGCCATGAGGAAATTAATTTCCCTCAGGGCTTATGTCATTTTAAAGGATGCTGTGTGGATGGTTTTTTTTAAGAAAGGAAGAAGAAGGAATTCTGGAAAAGAAATAGGTATGAGGAGTGGGTAGGAATCAGGGGGTCAGTGTGTCCAGGAGTGATGGACGTATGAATTCATTCCTTCAACAGCGGTAAAGGTCGAGGGATTCTGGCTGGAGGTCAAAAGACCTCCTCAACCAGTCTCTCTCGATCCGGCCCGCTACTCAGCAGGTGGGCAGACACGTCGGCTGCCAAGACCGGGCACCCCTTCTAAGTCTCCAAACGTAACGAACAACTTGGGGTGACCTATGTCAGAGGTGTTGATAATCCAATAAATGGTTCCCGGGGCGGCGGTACCCATACCCGCCTCTCAAAATGAAGTGTATTAAAATTTAATCAAATAAAGATCAGACTTTTCGATCACGAGACACGCCCACATCCCATTTCTTGTGTTCTTCTTAGAAAACATTATTATTTTTTCAATATTTAAGTCTTCGAGAAATAAATTTTCTCAGAGTTATAAAAGCTTCGCAGAGTCAAACAACACATCTCTGATTGGTTGAAATTGTCAACCAGTGGCGGCGAGGTGTCAAATTCTGCGTCCCGCCAGCCAATGGCGGCGGGCGAACCAAGATGGCCGCCGCGACCAATTGAAGCAGCCCAAATGCCGTCAAACGCTATAAACATGCAGTGTTTATAAATAAAAACTTACTGCGTGAACGCGTTCTTTGCGCCAGTTTTTTCAGATGCTTTATTTGAGATGTGCAACTTGCATTTCCAAGACAATGCTTGTTATTACAGAGAATTTTGATCCAAATGAAAAATCTATGTTTTACACGATCATTATTTTCAAGCTTATAATTACGATAGTCGATATCATCGATAGTCGATGTTTCGATATTATCGATAGTTTAGTTGATTACTCAAATATCTCCGAAAAATTTAAGTTGATTATGCAGTTATATGTAAAAGTGTACCCTCTATCTGGTACAATACTCATATTGTTCCTAAACACCACCAAATCTCTACATATTATTATAAATCAAAGTCTTCCGCTGCGTCTGTCTGTCTGTTCGCGATATTCTCAAAAACTACTGAACGTATTTTCATGCGATTTTCACCAACAGATAAAGTGATTCAAGAGGAAGGTTTAGGTATAATAGGTTTTGTGTAAATTGATTGAAATATATAACATATAAAATAGAATGTCTGTAGGTATGTGGTGGACGAGCTGGCAAGAGGGCGGTGTGAATTTGATTTGTATGCAAATGAACAGATGATGGTGTGAGTTAAAAGGTTGGGAAACTATCATTGGCGTTGTGTTTCGTTAGCCACAGCAACGCATGTCCGGGTCAGCTAGTCAATTATAATACAGAACAACTTGCAAGTGAATTAAATACTTAATGTTGAGATTTTCTGGGTCACTTGTAGGTACGATATTACAGAATGTGATACTAATGTACCAGACTGTTATGCCTCCCGGTGTTATTATATAATATTTTTAATGCTTAAAACACTGACAGATGTAAATAATATTTGATTTATGGTGAGCATCGGAATATTGCTTTCCTCATTTTCTCATGACTAGTATTTGGAGATATCTGACTAATCAACTGGACGATACCCAGAACGTCCAGAACACCTTTAACATAACCATAGATCACATGGAAAAGTGTCATTTTTTGTCTTTGGCGTTTCATTTAACAAATAATAATTGACCTGGACCTCGGGGCTCTGCTCAACCACTGAGCTAATTCGACCCCTCCCTCTTCGGTCATATTTACCTAACTGTAATCTATCATACTTCGACGAAGAACTACCAAAATTATCATCAATTTCTTAAGGCTCGCAAAGAAGAAGATGGAAATATACATGGTCCCCACACATAAATATTCTGAATAACAGAATAAGGAAACTAACATGTATATTTAGATGTTTAAGAGATATTTAAAAAGAAAAATTACTTAGAACCACATACTTCGCTTTCTGTCATCAATTATACAATACGGCATTATAGGATGGGGCGGTACATATACAAATCAAACACAAACAATTTACATATCACAAAAACTAATAATAAAAACAAATTTAAAAAAACCCTACTCATATTCGTCAGAACTTTTATTCCAACAATTTAAAGTCAGAAAATTAAGTGCAATATATTTTGATCAACATTACAAATTTATAAAGATAATATTCAAAATAAAGTTGCACCATTTAAAAACAACAGAAATCTTAGACAAACATCAATACTTCCTACTCCAAAATGTAAAAAAACACTAGGACAGTTAAGTCATAAATATCTCGGAGTAAATTTTTTTAATTCACTTCCTGAAAATATCAGAAACATGAACAGTAATATCAAAAAATTTAAAACTCACCTTAAAAATTATACCGAAAATTTGAACTGAATATAAAAAATAAAAACAATTAAACCAATATTATAACACCCCCATACACACAAGCCCTGCTTTTTTATGGGGATAAATCAAATATGTAGGTACACATAATATATTATGTAATTAATTATTATATCTATTGAATTTATCTATCTTTCTCTGAATAAAAAAAAAAAAAAAAAAAAAAAAAAAAACGAAATTACGAATGTTAGAGGAGCGCGCTAACATTTATAGCGACAAAATCGATGCGAACATTGCGAAAATCTTGAATAAAACACGACTCGTTTAAAATAGAGCAAAAATCTCATGGGGAGCATCTTAAGTATCATTTAAAGAAATATTGAGAATTTTTCCACAAATATAATTTATAAGATAATAGAAACAGACTTGTTTTTAATAATTTTTGGAGTACCTATACTTTGCGATTTTTTTCTATCGAGGAAATTTCATACAATTTGCGTTTCGGCATGGGCAGCATCTAGACATTATCTTCAAAAATAACAGCATAAAAATGTTTAAGGGCCAGCCTTCCATCAAAAGAATTGAGATTCGGTTACCACCCACAAAATTAACAATATTTAGTTTAAAAAGAATTCGACAGAGGTGTCACTGTCTAAATTCGCGTTGAAATAGTTTTAATTCAAAAGACTGAATTACATTAGCGACATCTGTTGCAATTATAGAAAAACAAAATCCTTTTTAGTAACATAGGCTGAATACCGGCAGTTTGAGCACGAACGTTAAAACGACGGTGATTGTCAAAGTGTGGGGATAGGTTAGATTTAATTAATTAAATATATTTTTGAATTTGGAATTCCAAACAAGTATTTTTTTTTTCTTTTTTACTTGTACTATATGGTGAATCACCTCCCGAAGTTTATGCACTTTACTCCCGATATCTTGTATAATATGCTTAAAATAATATTTATACACATATAATATCTAATTTTGTACATTTATATAAATTATATACACGTATACATTTTTATGCTTATAAAATATTTTATATTATAAAGATAGATAGAAATACCCTATGTGCCTCCTAAGGACTTACAAATCAGAAGACTTTTTTTGTATTTATTTATTTATTCATTTAAACAATTCAATAATTAAAAAAGAGTAATAAAACATGCAGGCAAAATAAAATAATATTCAAAAATCTTTTTTTTTTAATAATTAAAAAGCAGTGTCTGTATGTTTGTGCGAAAGGGGCTTTATTTATTTTTCTTTTTAAGAAATTTTTGCTACTACTCCTTTTAATAGTTTATAATAGCTAATAGCTTTCAATGAACTTTAATTTTTTTTAACTTCTGTAAATATTATTTATTTAAATTGTCAAATATAATTTCATCACTAACATATTACAAGATTCACTCAAAATGAAGAGATAGGTGGTTCCGAAATGTCCCAATAAATACGGTGAAAGAACCCTAAACTATAAACTTATTGCCCTAAACATGTTTCGAGCGAAACATTATTGTCAATCTGAGCAAAGAGTTGGCTTAATGTCAAAAATACTGTTGGAGTGTGGACATGTGTAGCGTCAAATTTACAGAAACTGAGACCGAAAATCTAAATGGACGTCAATATAGCAACAGTATCGGGGATGACTGAAGGAATTGGGCTTGTTCAACTGTCCAAGCTTTTGATGGCTGTCAACATATCCCATATGTACCAAAAATGTATAATAAGTCAAATGTATTAGTTTCAAGTGAGTGGGAGAAATGCGCATTACTCACAGTGGAAGTTACAGCGTAACGAGAGTGTCAAACTGCTATTGAAGAAGGTCGCTGCAGGATGGAGTGGAAGTGATAGACGTGATCGCAAAGTGATCATACATATAGATTAAATTATATAGCAATTTTTAACAGACAATTTTGAGAATTTTTATACCTCGGCGTTAAAAATAAATATTGTTGAATTTGTGCAAGAACTGAGAACCAAGGTACATTACCTAAAGAACATGCTTTGTACAAAAATTATACAGGAAGGGTCCAAAACTTCCGTTTAATCGCATAACTTGATACATGCAACTTATATTGGTCGGCGACAGCATTACTTATCGTAAGATAATCCAAACGAGACCATATCCGAATTAAATCATCTAGAAATTTGAGTGTCGCAATCATTTACTTCAAAAGTTTGTGCAACAAATTATTCACTCCAAAAGATTATTCGCTAATGTGAAAGACAAAATAGCCTTTTACATCAGCGAAAGATGATCACCACATAATGGATATTGACCATCGGAAAGGTGATTTGTAACGTATTTGAGAGCATAAACAAGATATTGAGGAGTACATGTCAAACAGAACTAATACACTATATATATGTAGATATAGACGTCAGCAACAGTTACAATCAAGTGCTTCCATGGCGACTAACGGGCATTTCTCCCACTCCCTTGACACTAACACATTTTTCTTGTTGAACAATTTTTGGGACATCGGGGGTATGTTAACAGCCGTCAAAAGCTCGGACAGTTGAGCAAGCCCAATTCCTGCAGGAGTCATCCCCGATACTGCTGCTACATTGACGTCCATGGTATGTTTAGGTTTTGGGTCGCATGTGTTGACTGTAAATTTGGTGCGACACATGTTACATTCAAACAGTATTTTGGACATAAGGCCAAATCTTTTCTCAGATATGACAATAAGGTTTCCAAATCCGCATCCAAAAGGAGGATGGTCCGATATGGATTTTAGCTGCTCAATAAAATAAAAAATATCGACGATACGTCTTTCTTGTCCTCCTTCGGCTGTATCATTTTTATCCAACCTAGAAAAGCAAAATCAGCGTTAAAAATGGACATCGATTTATGAAAGAATACATTGATTTGAATGCCTATATAAAAATATTATAAATGTTTGTATTACTTAAGATTGTTCTTTTCGTATGAAGCAGCTATTTTTTCCCATGAAACAGATAGCTTGTAGATTAATAATTCATCTCTCCGGAATAGTCAAATAAATCACTACAACATACCTATTGTCAGTACATTGCGAAAGACCACTTCGATCGATAAGTTTCTTGTTTATGGCCTTGTTTTTGTTCTTATTTATGTAGACACGTACATCAGATAAACTGTAAAGAAAAAATAAGTAATAAATAATAAAAAAAATAATTCACAACACAATAATTTCAATGAAAATCTTAAATCCGTTTTACCTTTCTACATTTTCTATATTCTGTTTACGAGTAAAATCCTTAGGTATTGGCTTTTCAGATTGTTCGTGGAAGCTAGACAAAAATAAAATCATTGATTGTAACTGCACTTCAAGAAATGACATTTTAAAAAAACAGTAAAGGGCTCAAATGATTGTATTATTACCTCGGTGCTTTAACATCTTTACAAGATTCAGGCAAAACATTCTGCAGCGGAGTATAGATTTCACATCTGAAATATAATGAAAGAGTTTATTGAAAATAGAACACCTAGGTACGGTTAATCAAAAGATTTACAATAAAGTTAATTCTAGGTAGAATTTGTAGTTGACATTTGTTCCATAAGAACGGGTCGTTTTACGGCTCGTTCAGGACCGGTTCAGGACAGGTTCACTCCCTCCTCCTAAAAAAGACCCCTCTACACAGCATTCTCAAAGATGACATAGGCTCTGAGGGAAATTATTTTCTTCAGGACCTCCTTCCGACATAAAAAATAACATCACTAAATTAAATTAAATTCCCCACAGTTTCAGAACTTTCAAAGCTGTTGGCTTCGTTCCTCCTTTGGGTAGCTCGTACGATATTATTATCTTTATCGTTGCAGAGTCCATCATTAGAGAAAAAGTGAAGTGACGTGTGTGTTTTTTTACGTAGAAAGTTAATTAAAAAATAAATCACGATCGTATAGGTATTCCTCAACAGAAAAACTAAATAAATTAAAACTTACCCCGTAATTTCTAATGCATTGGAATTAGTTTTATTTCCCAAAATATGTTTTCTGAAAAAAACAAAAGAATAACTAATTTGTACTACATAATACATAAAAAATATTAATTACTTATTTTAATAATAAATTATCGTTTCAAATAAATATAAGCTTATAAATCAAATATTGTATATTTTTTTTCTCACCTATTAGCTTGCATCATGCGTTGAACTTTTTGGAGATTTAATGTTTTCTTTGAAACACGAGATGTCTTTCGATTATTTCCCATCTTTGAAAAAACTATATTTATAAACTGATATACTTTACACGAGTAAAATATCTTTATAAATTAAAATATTTGCTCGTAATCGCACGTCTGTAGATCGTAGAACGTTGAACGACACGTCTGCTTACGGAGCCCTCGAGTTGGCGAATGAAGGTTTTCAAAGAAAGATATACAAATCTTCTAGTGGGAGCGAGCGCGATGTATTTAATATGATTTATAATTAATTGGCGTAAGCGACAGTTGTGAAAATATTTAATAAAACACGACTTATTTACAATAGAGCAAAAATTTCTCTAGTAACACTTTAAGTAGCTTTTAAAGAAGCAATATGATTTTTTTCATACATATAACTTGTAATATAACAGAAACAAACGTGTTAATAATAATTTTTGGAGCATACTTTGCAATTTTTTTCTATCGAGGGAATTTTATATAATTAACGTTTCGGCCCTAGCAATCTTCAGATATTATCTTGAAAAATAACATATATTTTTTTAAGAACTTAGAAACTTAAAGTGTTCAAGGGAAATATGTTATAAATCGGTAGAAAATTGGAATTCCGCCTCTTAAGGGAGATATGTAAGAAATCGGTAGAAAATCGGGTTGCCGAGGCTTAATGCATACCTTTATTGGCTGCTATCTTTGTATGTATGTATGATTGTAAGATTTTTCCCGAAGTCTACGATTAATATTTTTTATCATTGAAGAAGAAGATAACACTAGTAATATAATTATGGGCACCGTCGCCCCGGGAAACATTTATTGGATAACCAACACCTCTGCCATAGGTCACCCCAAGTGGTTCGCTACGTGGGGTGGCCGGGTTCACGGGGCGAGGTTTGTCCGGATCTTGGCGGCGGATGCATCTGCCCACCAACTGCGTGGCAAGCCAGATCGGGAGAGATTGGTTGAGGGAGATCTTTTGACCTCTCCAGCAGGACTGACGTCCTCCGTGATCGAGGGGTGATGACGCGTCCTTTTTCTTATCCCGAATCCACAATGAAAAGAGAAAACATCAACCATATTTATGTAAACTGAAAAATCTTGTAAACCGCCCATGGCCGTAATTACGGTTTTTCCGCCTGAGTAAGGCCTGACTACTCGAGTGCCCATGATAGTTTATTGCAGTGATCGGCAATTAGTTTTGGTAGCGGGCCGGTGCGAGCCTGCTCAGGCAGTGCGCTTGTGACTGCCAGTCAATTTTTTTTGTGAATACCTCACAAAAGTCCCGACTGCTCCCATCTGGAGCCAGTGAGACTATGGCATCCCCAATCGGGGTATGTTGCGAGACTGAAGGTAGCAGGGAGGGGAACGAGATGGGGAAGAGGAAGGTGGGAAAGTACCTCGCTATTCAGATGTGGTCAGCAAACACGGCTGAAGCCATTTCAAGCAAAGTTTCAACTCTGAATGGTGGTCTTACACCGGTGCAAGATAATATCACTGGAGATTATTTTGCACTCTGGAACGTGCTGCAAATATACATTTTATTATTATTAAATTAATTAATTATGAAATAAAACAATTTAATCAAATAAAATTTATTTGCGCACGCCAGTATTCGATCCCACGATCTTCGGATTGTGAGTCAAGAGCCTTGCACCTAGACGGCCTAGACCACGGCAGCCAAACGTCAAACTAAAAATGTACCACTGAATAACAAAGTATGAAACATATTTTCATTGAAATGCACCAAGGAAAAATCTGCTTGTCTATATACTGTATATACCAGCGCATAAGTAGGTACAAACAATCGACACTGTGTATAAATTCGTTTGATATCCATATCAATATTAAGGCGATCCGCTAGTACAGGAAAAGATCGAAATCGGAATTCACGCCCCTTTATGGGAGGAGTCTAAAAATACTTGAGAAAATGCTTTTGGAAAGGTTGGAAAAGATATTTGAGAATTTTTTTACATGTTGATTTCGTAAAGGCCTGTAAAAAATATTAATTCCTTTTTTATGCATTGTTTATTGTAACAAAACGGAATTTTTAAACTGATTTCACGAAAACAAGTAGCGTGGACCTTAACACGTCGTTTCTCCGCTCCGTCCGGAGGAGTAGTGATAGAAAATAAGGGCGGCTGCCAGTCGTTCTTCGGTGGACGGTATAAGGTTCACTTTGATATTACAAATTCGTCGACTGCCGTATTGTCGCCGTCATGTCAAAAATAACAACGCGAAAATGCACATTATATTTTATTTTGTGAGGTTCGGGTGTAAATATCAATTTTTTTTTTGCAATTATCATAAAAGAAACTAAATTTGCCACATTAAACAATAAAACCATATCCGAAATGAGGTTTATAAATAGGAGAGTTTGGACTTCGAAGTGTTTTTTATAGACCTTATAATTTATTTTTTTCTAGGCTTATGAAAAGACTGACCGATTATTTAAGGGCCAAGATACGTTCTACACGCAGTATTTAATTGAAGCATCTATAATACTTTTAAGCGATCAAATTTTCAAAACAAAAACGTATGATTTTGTATTATTTAGTATGGCTTCATCTTAAGGGTATTTTTGAAGTCGATTTTCTGGTTGAAATTGGTAAATAATGCACGAAAAATTATAATTTTCCAATCAGGGACTTTCGCTTCTGACCCGCGGGCCGCCAATTTCCGATCACTGGTTTATGGTATCTATTTAGTTTCTAGATTCTATTGCAAAATGTGTCGGTAAGCAGGTTAGCTGAGGTGAAGTACTTAGACTGTAGAATAAGTATGTAGGTGTTGTTTGTTACTTGGACTCGATAATTATTAGCATATCCCTCCTTGAACTTTGCTCCAAACCTTTGTACTAGGCACTAGGTAACTCTGTAACCCCACCGACCAGTGATGTATCTAAAGTTCGATTCATAGATACGAATCGATTCAATTCGTTCGATTCGTGCATTTGACGAGTAGCATCCGCTCAAAAAGAAGGAGAGAAATGTAAACACTAATTTTAAAAAGGGTAATATTTAAGCGGAAATTGTGTAAATGTTTGATCAAACACGGCTCGTTTGGTTTTTTCAGTTTGTTTTTTTTAGTTATTCTACATGTTACATTTATGAAATAATTCACAGTGTTTTTTTAAATGCAATTTTAGACATTCCCCACGAGATTTTTGCTATAGTTAAATAGAGTAAAAATCTCTTGGGGAATGTCCAAAATAGCATTTAAAAAAACACTGCGATTTTTTTCATAAATGTAACCTGTAAAATAACTGAAGAAACATGTATATAATAACTTTGCAATTTTTTTCTATCAAGGTTATTTCATATAATTACCGGTTTGGCGTATGGAATGTATAGATATTATCTTCGAGTATAACATACATTTTTTTAAGAGCTTTAAAACTTTTTTTAAAAGTATGTAATAAATCGGTAGAAATGCGGGTAGCCGGGCCTTAAAGTTCCGTAGCAAGCATTCAAAAAGAAGAAGGTGGTAGAGAGCGCGCTAATACTAAAAAACGATAATACGTCCAGCTGAAGAGGTCTAGGTTAGGTCTCACTCTACCGGTCTCCAAATCGGGCCTGCCACGCAAGGACAAACGCATTCGCTGTCAATATCTAGATAAACCTCACCCCATAAATCCGGAACCCCTGCAAACGTATTGAACCACTTGGGGTGACCTATGGCGAGGGTGTCAATTATCCAATAAATGGTTACCGGGCCGCGGTTTCCATTCCCGCCTCCCAAATGGAAAGAACCTACATGTATACATTTGATTGTTAAAGTTAAAAGCTCTTGATAAATGTTTGGAAACTTTGATGCATTTTCTAAGTTAGTTACGAGTATGTTCCAAATATTTTTTGCTTAATTTTTTTTCCCCATAAATTATTACCCTCTAGGCTTCCCGTTTGGAGTAAGTATAAAAATGAAATTAGCGTAACTACTCGATAGGAACAGAAACTCGCTGAGGAAAATTTTAGGACTACTAACTGGACACTGCCATCTCAGAAGACAAATGCAGCTACTGGGAGTATAAAATACCAATAGATGCAGAAAATGTGAAGATAATGGAGAGACTCCAATTCTCTTATGGTGCCAAAGTCCTGCCCTGGTGGGAACTAGGCTCAGATACCTGGGGAGACACACTGTAGAACCAGAACACTTAGCCACATATCCAGTGACAACTCTGGTGAACTTTATTAAAGGGACTGGGTTATTAGTAAAATGGGAGATAGCACAATGAAATATTCGTAAACCGTCTCTGCGAATAACAAAAAAAAAGAAAAAAGTTAGCGTTCGATTCAGAGGCGGATTAAACGTTGAGAGCGCCGTAGGCAAGCACCCAATCGGCGCCCATCTAGTGGCTATTCTTTTAAACATACCAAGTTTCATTACAATCGGTTAAGTATTATTTTGCATGAAGAAATAACATTAATTTATTTATTGTAGGTGGATACCAAAGAAAGTACAAATTACATATTATGAAGTTTTGCCTATCCAACTAGGAAATTTTCCCGTTCCAAGACAGACAAATTGACAGGTTTAGTTCATATTATTCCAAGAAATGTACATAATTACATAAAAAAAAAAAAACAAAAAGAATTTATTCTTCTCTGAAACTAAGTTGTGTAATGAAGAAATATATATGTTTTGTAGAACAAGAATATATTAATTGTTTTTGTGTTAAATTCGTAGAACTGCATTTTATTTTTTTAGTAATTTAATTAAAATTAAATTTGATAATGATATTATCGAGTTCTGTAACTAAAATGGACAGTGAGAAAACGTGTTATTTTCTTCGTAGTACATGCATAGTTACACTTAGAACATGAAAAAGGTTCATGAAAAAATATTATGTGTTGTAAAACCATGTGGGTATATTATAGGTAAGACAGTGTTAAATTGTGGAGATCCGGAAGAAATTCAAGACCGATAAAAATAATATAAATTTCCAATTTTTTTATAGCTCCGTTTAGTGATAAAATCACTTCAAGTGCAATTGGTGGATAGGATTAAAAGGTACAGTTATTTGGTGAGGGCATTAATAGTTGAGATGATGCAAAGTGAATTGTGGAAGAAGTCAGGGAAAGCCAAGAAAGTCATGGCATGATCAAATAAATCAAATACAATAATACAATATAAAGTTGGCCACGCCAAGAGACCGTATATCGACCGTGTACCGACAAATCATTTTAAAGAGCGAACGTTTGAAAGTATCTCCTATGCGAATATAGCAAGTGTCCATAGAGAGTTGTTTGGTGGAATTTCCTCTCTGGTCATCACGGCATGATGTAGCTTCGTAGTAATCTAAGATAATAATACTTCAATTTTTACAATTCAAAAGAATCTTTTATATTGTGTGAGAAGGTGCATACTTACTTACGTAATTATTTTTATATTATTTTTTTTTTTTTAAATCGGCGCCCCTTCGTAACCTCGCGCCCCTAGGCACGTGCCTACTTTGCCTTAGAGATAATCCGCCACTGGTTCGATTAGTTTGAATCGGCGAGTTCGATTTGAGTCTATTTGTACTTAGGTACTTACAAAGTTTCGTTCAAGTTCGATCGACATCACTATCTACGTACCTATTGTATGTGTTTACTCAATAACAAGTATTTACTAAGCACATCTACCCATTATAAGAACCTTGCTCATTGTATTCTATTTAATTCTATAACTATTGCTGTCAATGTCGAAGGAGTTTTTAAAATATTATCGATTGTACCTATATAATCTATGTATATTCCCCTAGAATACTAATATACAATATGCATTCGGTTTAGGAAAAATACGGTACACCTACTTATACAAAATATAAAAAATATCCCGAGGAGGTGTGCAAGGAGGATATACCGCCGAATAACAAAAGCATATAACTTTTTTCATTCAAATGCAACCAGGAAAAAACTGCTTGTCTAAATCTTACTAATATTATAAACGAGAAAGTTTGTATGGATGTATGTTTGTTTGTTACTCTTTCACGCAAAAACTATTAAATGGATTTTGAAACTTTACAATAATATAGCTCATACATCAAAATCAGAATAAAATACAGGTTAGATGTAACGGTGAGCTCTGGCTTTATGAAATTATAAATATTAATACGTGTATTTACTGTTAAATAAATTTCTTGACAAAAGCGAGTTATTGCTAACGTTAGACGAAAAGCAAAACAAATCGTTTTCGTGGAAACGATGTTGATATATTTGCGGAAAAATATATATCAGGCGTCGTAGTTAATATCTATGTATCTTTTATCAATCTATCTTCTATCTATCTTTATATATATATAAATAAAAATGAATCGCCGGAATGTATGTACGCGCATAACTTCCGAACGACTTCATCAAATTGGATAATTCTTTTTTTTTGTGTTCGTTATTGTCAGAACAAGGTTTATATAAAACTACTAGTGAGATCTGGCATTATGAAATTTGTATAAAAAAGTTGCAGTATGTGGCACGCGAGCAGTTTGAAAACTGAATGTACCGGGACTGAGTACATGGAATACGGGAGGGGGGAGGGGAATTCGGGTAGGGGGTTCGCGGGAAGGGGGAGGGTAACGCGGGAGGTGGAGGGGAACCTTGGAGGTGGAGAGAAAATCGGGAGGGGGGTTTAAGGGACGGGGGAAGGGGGAAGGTGGAGGAATCGGAGTGGGAACGCGGGAGAGGAAGGGGAGGCGGAAGGGGAGGCGGAAGGAGAGTGGGACGAATGGGAAAAGATACGCAGGGAGAAACAATTTCTTTATTAAATGGCATAGCGAAGTACTTACGCCAGTTAGTACTGTGATGCCAGCGTATATGATACTGTAAATAAATTCGTTTGATAACCGTATCAAATAAAATTATTAAAGATATTTTTGGAGTCCATTTTACGTTTGACGTTGGTAAATCAAGCAGAAAAAATTATAACAATTAATTACGAAATCATCAGTACGTGAAAATGGGTCATTGACTGTAGAAATGGGTCATGGTAAAAACATTACCCTTTGATCTAAATAATTGATACAAAATATAAACAGTTTCGACAGTTATATTTAAATAATGGAGTAAATCGATAAATAATGCTAAAAAATTGATAATTTTTAATGGCTAAACAATATAATCTAAGAGAAGGGCTTAGCATACCGATAAAACATTCTGTCAAATTAGTAATACAAAAATGTCGGCCAAGATAGTCATAACGCCGTATGGTTTCCATGGATATTATTCAGTAGCTTGACATTTGATTGACATTTGGGGGCAATAACAATTATTTATTATTATTCATATAAATAAAACCAATTTCTGTTTCTACACTACTGTATTAAATCATAATATTTTTTCTGGCATGTCTAGTACACTGTATTTAATAGGTTGTTATTCTTTTTAACCTACATAAAGTTGTCTAACCAGGGATTAGAGAAAAATTCGACGGAATAACCAATATTATTATTTCATAATTACTTTAAAATCGACTATACCTACTAAAGACGTAACAACTGTGTGCATTTAAAAAAATATGTGTTTATATTTTTGTGGTAAAAATTACGTGACAGAGTTGTAACTCCTCGTGATAGAAGTGTATTTCATACAAATCACAGTTGTCTCCTGCCGCCTCGACTTGCGTATATTCATAATGTTACAAAAAAATGATATGACGACATGAAATATAAAACTATTTTAAACTCCAAAAGTAAAAAAAACCTATCAAGTAACAGCGATTATTATTTTATACGATGTTTAATAAAATATTTTTTAAATCTCAAAAACTTGTCTCCTACAACTTTTATATCGTACGTCAACTCTGTCACGTGGGTTGTCATTCGAAATAGGTATACACGCAGTCGTGTTTGTCACCCCAATAGGTATTCTAGGCCTCCTTGCTACAATTTCTCCTCTGAGATCAAGAGAGAATTCATTTATAGTAAAAACAAATGTGACGTAAGAGTGGAAATGTGACAGAATGGTAAAAGTTATGTAGGTTAAAAATAAGAACAACTCAAATATCAGGGAAGTAATAATCAATTTTCTAAAAAACAGACATCTTTTTTCATAATATGAATTTTGTATATATTTTTAACTCCGTGACCTAATAAACATAATTATACGTAGGTACATAAATAATTTAAATTACGTTAATGGTACCGTGACGGCATAAAAAGGCAATAAATCACAATAATGCTGCAGCTCTATCAAAAGATGAGATACACAATGTACGTAGGTTTGTTTCCTGCAAAGGAAAAAAGTCAGCATTTTCTTGCATCTCTCTCACACACCGCACAGTGAGGTCTCCGTAAATCCTGGCAATACTAGATACTAGCTGTGACCATAGTTTTTAAAGTATGGAATATAGTTACAAGGATAATATTGAAGTGTGAGGGAATTTCAAAAATTCTAAAACGTTTGATATTTTGCTTTTTTTCGTAATAAATATAATGCTGCAGCTTTTTCTTACATACGAAATAACAATAGTCGTAAATGAGACACACGATAAACGTATGTCTGCACCCCCTAAAGGAAACATACAATGTACAATCATTATCATACATCTCGCTCATACGTGTAGAGAAAATGAAACGAAAAAATTCCCGTCGCCGTGGCTAAGCCGAAATAAGATATATCTGTTTTTTTTCAAAGGAAAAAGTAGTACTTTGGAGGAAACAGTCACACGCATTTTGTGTGTCTCACCATTGTTTAATGTGTAAGAAAGAGCTGCAACATTGTAACGATAAGTAACATAATATGTTAATTGTCCTTGTAACCGTGAATCGTCACTGTAATTATAAAATCGTCCAATGTTATGGGCACTACTTATTCATCCATTGTTGTGTTGTAGACGAATAGTTCTAAATATTACATTTAAAACGTTCTGTTGATAAAATGTTTTAAATTTTAAAAATTTGGACCAATTTTGATCGTACAGAAAAAAGTTTACGAACTTTAAAAATTCTGGGATTAGAACACACACTATTTTTTCTTGGCCATTGAAAGCCATAGAAAATCACTTCAAAAGTCGAATATACATTCGGTTTTAGGAAATTACGGTATACCTGCTTACACAAAACATCACTAAATGTCTCAAAAGGGTAAGCAGAGAAGATTTACTACGGAATAATATAAGTATAAAATATATTTTCATTCAAATGTATCAAGGATAATACTAATTGTCTAATATTTTTATGTCTGTATATTTTTTAATCATTGTTTATGAAACGGCAAAAAAGTGAGGAGTACCTACCTAATCTGGACTAAACATCTATCTATAGAAGAGGATTCTGGGCGGAGGGTCTTTTTAAGAACAGGAAGGAGTTCTGGGATGGAAAAAGGTATGAGGGTAGGAATCCAATCTAAATAGAAAAATATAAAATTTGAGAACCGTATTTCTTCACATTTCAAAAATAGTTTTAATAAAATAAAATACTGTTTTGTTTAAAACCACGAGTTTTATTAATTTTTTGAACCGACCGGTTTCGCTTTACTCAAGCATCATCAGGGTACAAATTAATACTAAACAATAAGTCATAATGTGTGCTTATATAAAACAAAATATAGAGGGAGAAAAAATTTTTTTTAGAGAGAGACAAAATATAGAGGGAGACAATGTTACGTGTAACATCTTTCGGTTTTTCACATAATTATCTTTCGGTTTTTTCCATTACTTGCGAACTTAGGTTAATGTATTTTATGGCCGTCGATGTGTTTGTTATATTTGTATCATGTTGTCTCCCTCTATATTTTGTCTCTCTCTAAAAAAAAATTTTTCTCCCTCTATATTTTGTTTTATATAAGCACACATTATGACTTATTGTTTAGTATTAATTTGTACCCTGATGATGCTTGAGTAAAGCGAAACCGGTCGGTTCAAAAAATTAATAAAACTCGTGGTTTCAAACAAAACAGTATTTTATTTTATTAAATATGTCAAACCACAAAGTGATTGCTTTCTACAATAATAAAAATAGTTTTGTTAGTTTACGGATACTTATAGAAATATTCCATTTGTTGAATTTTACTGCAAAGCGGAAATGTTCTGACCTTCTGGCAGAATGTTCCAGAGGGCTAAGGCTTTCCCCCTTTCTAAACCATGGTAGTCTTAGGACCTACAAAATCTTGCAAAGATTCCACGCTCGATAATCAAACTTTCTAGTTTATGGAAAGTTTTGATTCGATAGGTAACTCGTTTGCGCATTTCGTTAATTAATGCATAGGTATGTGCCAGAATTTTGAGCTGCCTATGCCTGAGAATAACGGGAACAAAGAACATGCCTGCAGCCGTTGCTTCCACATAACTACGTATATTATAATTCACTATTAGCACTATTCAAGCCCCGGACTCCAGACTGTTTGTTGGTTTTGGTACAACGTTTAATCTCCAACAGTTATTAAAACTTTTATTGGCTGTGTAATCATTGAAAAATAAGATAAAATAATTAATAAATCTGAATGAAACATGAAAAAGATACAGAAAATAAAAGGAGTAACGGTCGCAAATGGGGATGGCAACTCGTTTGCGCACTTCGTTAATTAATGCATATATGCCAGAATTTTGAACTGCCTATGCCTGAGAATAAAGGAACAAAAGACCATGCCTGCAGCAATTTCTTCCACATAACTACGTTTATTATAATTCACTATTAGCACTATTCAAGCCCCGGACTCCAGACTGTTTGTTGGTTTTAATACAGGGTGTGGTCTCCAACAGTTTACAATACTTTTATTGGATGTACAATTATTGAAAAATAAGATAAAATAATTAATAAATCTGAACGAAACATGAAAAGATAAAAACACAGAAAATAAAAAAGGTAACTGTCGCAACTGGGGATCGAACCCGGGACTTCTGTCTTAGCGGGACATCACCCTAACCACTGAACTACTGAGACCTGATTATTTTCACTAATATTACCTATTATCTATATTCGATTTATTTCCATATCCATTTCGGAGACGGGTATGGTACCGCAAGCCCTAGAATCATTTATTGGATAACCAAAACCTCTGCCATAATTCACCCCAAGTGGTTCGCTACGTTTGGCGACTTAGCAGGAGTTCCCGGGTTCATGTGGTGAGGTTTGTCTACGTCTTGGCGGCAGATGCATCTCCACACCCATTGCGTAGAGGGCCGGATCGATAGAGACTGGTTGAGGGAGGTATTTTATCCTCTCCAGCCAGAATCTCTCAAACCACCGCCTTGCATCGCACTTGGAGTGATGGATTCGTACGTCCGTCACTCCGTCCGTCCATCCGTCCGACCCCCAGATTCCTTCCCACTCCTCATACCTATTTCCTTCCCAGAAATTCCTCTCCTTCCTTTCCTTTAATAAATCCTCCATACAGCATCCCCTAAGATTACATAAGCCCCGAGGAAAATTAATTTCATCACAACCTCCTGTTTGGAGTTTTTTTTAGTTAGTTAGCTCCACACGGGAGGCCCTGAGGAAAATAATTCCCCACAGGGTCTATGTCATCTTTGGGGATGCTGTGTGGAGGGTGTTTTTAGGGAAGGAAGGATATGAAGTTCTGGGAAGAAGAAGGGTATGAGGGGTGGGTAGGAATCTGAGGGTCAGTGTGTCCAGGAGTGACGGCCGTGTGAATCCAGCCCTCCCACTGCGGTGCAAGAGAGTCTGGCTAGAGAGGTCTAGATTATGTCTGCCTAAAGCAGTCTCTCCCCAATATTTTAAAATTTAAAACCAATATACCACTAGAATAAGAAAGTAACAAACAAAGTTCAAAAGTTATTAGCAGTTATTTCAATAAAATTGTATTTTCACGTAACTTAAAAGGGTGTTTTAGTTCAACAAAATTGCTAGAAATTGTATTTTAATAGTGGAAAATGCTTCATTAGAGACTTTTTAAAATTTTTCTTCTGCGTCTTTCTTCGGCTGTTCCTAAATCCGGAGCTGATATCAAACCGGGCTTGTAGATACATATAACTAATGACGAGGTATGGACATGTAGGTTCCTCCGCAGAGTTGTTTGACGTTCACCACCGGCGCGGCGGCCGATCATGCACGTCTCTGCATAACATTACGGGGATATCTGAGTGCGGTTATTTATGTGTTTGACGCGTGGACTATGCATTATGTTTATGTATGCAGTATTTGCACGGCTCGAACTTTACCGTTGTTAAGAGCGCATAACCAGCCAGCGGACGAAAATCCACATTTCGTCGAAAGATGTTCTTACGATCGTACAGGGCGGTTCCAATGAGAAAGATAAGGTATTCTCCGTACCAGCTTTTTAAAATTATAACTCAATATCGATTTTACTTCATTCCAAAGTTGCTTTAATTTATACCTGCATCCAAAAATGCTGAAAGGCGTGACGATAAAACTATTAAAATCATGTACTTTTTGTAATTATTTTTTGATCATAAGTATTTATCATTTTTTAATAATGTCTTAGCAAAATTAGAATGTAAAAAAAATCTGAAATATATATGTCGGTAAGTGCGCAAATAAATGCACAAACGGACCAATTTTCGTCAAGAAACACATGTACTTATATATTTTTTAATAATTTTATTTAAACTAAAATTAAAATTCTGTTACATACGTTTACCAGATAATATATTGATTTATTTTACTGCATGATTATATGATTTGAAATGGGTGTTGTATAATACATGTACTTTTTTGAAAATTTAACAAATCCGCCAACGACCTATGGTATGACTTTATTATACTAAAAATTATGATTTTTTCTGAAAATTTAAAACATAAGTTTACTAGATTAAAGAACCATCTTTCAAAACCAATTTATAATTTTTTGTGGAAAAGAGTCAATAGATACGTCTAAACACTGATTTAAAAATGACATATTTCTGGTGTTCTCTGGTAATACACTCTTAACCGGAACGTCATTCCGGTCGGTGAAATACCTTCAAAACCACTGATACAAGTCTATTGTTGGCGTGTCCGTGTTCCCGAAATCGGACGTTATTAATAGCCTTGCGTCTGTACGGTTGAAATTTAATAATCCGACTTCGAATACTTACGTAAAACTGCTTTAAGACGACAATATACCCTAAACTATATTCAGAATCTTAACGACGTAAGTAAAGAAGCCGTGTATACAAATAGAGTCTCGCGACCCGTGTATTGCACGGACCTACTGTCGAATTTGCCCTATCAACGAAAAGAAGAAGAAGACAAATAATGTGGGAATCTTAACAACGTAAGTGAAGAAAGCGTGTAAACAAATCCACTGCACGGCTTATTGGATGAACGTACGGTGGAATTCACCCTAGCAGGCCTGGAGATTAGACCTTTCCACCGCGTTCATTTTAATTAATTCTGAAGAACGTGTTACAAATACTTAAAATGTGACATTATGTCGCACTCCCGAAGCTATTCATCCATCGTCCAGAAAAAAAAACTGGTACTTACCGCTAACTTTATAGTTGTAAAACGGGTTATACAGTTTTAAAATCCTTGTACGTAAAATATATTAATGGTAAGGTATTGTTTTTATCAATCCTAAATACAAAGAACTTACATCCCCAGGACAATATCTGAATAAAAAAGTTAATATAGTTACGAATTCGCCGGAAATGATTTAAATGTGAGTTTTGAGCAAACCAAAATTATTAGGATTGTGTACCACCAATACTTGGAGTTTGTTAAAATTCAACTTTTGTAATAGAAACGAATTAAGTGCCAAAAGATGGCGCCACTTAAGTTAACAGCTAGCGTGAGGAGCGTCGGCTGGCAGGCGTAAATACTATTGGATTCGTACTTTCGTCGACCTCTCCGGGTATGGATTGGTGTATGGTATGGAATAATCATTATTATAACTAGCAGTTTTGAAAAACAATACCACGTTGTGATTTCTAACACGCGTCTATATATTATATATGACGTCATTGCATGTTGCGGTTTCTTTGTCCCGGTGTCTAGCTGTCACTGGACTGACGAACCTATCAGATTTATAAAATGGTCACCAACTTACGACTGGGCGAGGCCGAACCAACAGCCTCCCTTATTTACAATATTTTAAAAGAAATCCTAAACTCAATAACGGTGGCATATATCATATATGAATTAAAATGTAACCACGCCGACTGTAACGCCACTTACATCGGATAAACAGGTAGGGCATTCTCAACTAGATTCAAAGAACACATACGATGTTATAAAAATTAAAACACCTCTTCAAAATTCGCAGAACATCTCTTAGTGAATAATCACGTTCCACTTAAAAACAACCAGCCAAAACCATTACATATAGAAAGAAAGGGTCTTAGATTAAATTTGCTTGAACAATTAGAAATCAATAAATGAACGAATGACCCCAACATAACGATAATTAATAAAGTAAGGAAAATTATTTATTCTTCAATACTTAGTATGTTTACCAATCCTAAACAATATAATGTACATAAATGAGTCATAGCAATGACGTCACTATTAATCAATTAAGAAAACCCTTACACTTAGTGCTAGGGAAAGATTCCGAATCCAACCCGGTAATAAACCAATTTAGACTTCAAAAATTGACTTTTAAAATATTATAAGTAAGTCGTCCGTACGTGGCTTCACCACAGTTTGAAAATGACCTTGCAAGTCGAAACATCTGTAACCAAAATACATCTTAAAATACTTGCAGAACTCGATAATAACATAATCAAAATTAATTTTAATTAAATTTCTAAAAATTAAAATGGAGTTCTACGAATTAAACACAAACACAATTAAAAATTGACTTGTATTGTGCTTTCTGGAGGTCTTGCATGGACGATCGAAAAACCCTATATACCTAATACGATTAGACCAAATCCGTCTTCTGTGGTCAGTTATCAATATTAGTGAGCACGGTCAACGATTGAAAACAGATATTCCGACGCGCGACGACGCACACACAGTCGCATTATCAATTTTCGACGACAACAATGTTTTTATTTAAAATTCTGATCAGAAATGCGTATGAGTAGATTGCGTAAGATTTTTTTTCAAATATACCTTATTAAATTATATAATTATTATAATTAAAAAATAAAAGATATTGTTAGATAAAATTTATAAAAATAATTGACCTGTAAAATGATCATAACAATCCTCATTACCTTTAGAGCGGGGTCGCCAAGAATACCTGAAAAGAATGCGCTTGATTTAAGAAAGGTGGAAAAGGGTGGATATACATTTAACGTTTTTATATTCCTTATAAGGTATTTTTTCGAAGTAGTTGTGTGGAACTTGGTGGAACTTTTTACAAAACTCTAGTACCTACTCTAGTTGAAGGAAAGATTTCTATTTATTTTTTTGACAAAATCGGTGTTTCATAAATCCCATCTATTCACATTAAAACTGCTATGTTAAAAAAATAATTTCAAATAAAAGTAAATACCTGAAGAATAGTGAAGATAATTTTGAAAGTATGGAATATTGTTTCAACGATAATCTTATCTTACTAATATTATAAAGGCGAAAGTTTGTATGGATGTATGGATGGATGTATGGATGGATGTATGGATGTTTGTTACTCTTTCACGCAATAAATACTGAATGGATTGTAATGAAACTTTACAATAATATAGCTCATACATCAGAATAGGCTATAAGCTATAACTAAGATCTCTGGCGTTATGAAATTTGTATACAATTATACGTTTATTGTCCAGACGAAAAGCAAAGCGTTGCTACGTAATTGTTTGATATGCGCTGTCATTTTGTTATTTGTTTAGGTTGCTATGGAGATCCTTCGATAGTTAAGATTTACAGCGCGTGTTTGATTGTTACGTTGAGGGGGGAGGGTGTTGGGGGGGCGGTGCGGGGGGGGGGGGGTGAGTTATGCGTGCGAAGCCGGGGGCAAAAGCTAGTATTGAATATTGAGTGAATTCCAAAAATTCAAAAACATCAAATGTCAATGCGCTGATTGTTTTGCTTTTGTTCTTCAAAAAATAATGCTGCACCTCATTCTTACACACTAAATGTCAACAGTCGAAAATGAAACAAACAGTGAACGTATGTCTGAACCAATCCAAAGGAAAAATACAATAATTATAATAAATCTCCCTCCCGCGTATAAAGAAAATGAAACGCAATTCCCTTAAGTAAGTGTAAAAGTAAGAAAATCACAAAAAATATAAATCGGTACACAACTCCATCTCTGATACTGACAAAAACAAAACACGGATTATTGCTTCATTGTGTAATTTTTCAACTTAATAAAAAACCTGAATTTAATTCAGCTAATAAGTTAAACAGTTATTGGTTCTGAGGCGGTACGAAGTTTTCCGGGTCAGCTAGTATGTAATAAATCGATAGAAATGCGGAAACCCGGGCCTTAATAAAACCGGGGCCCACACGCGTGCCAACCTACACGTGTTCCTACATCACACGTGTCTGCAAGAAACTAGTAAGAACATATGAAATAGAAAAATCTACCCACTTTGTTTAGTTTGAGTGTGAATTTGAATTTGTTTACTTGTCAATAAATTTGAACTCAAATATTTACAAAGCGGTAAAACCTCTTAATTATTTACGTCAATTTTGAATTTTGCAACTAAATAACTTTTTGTAAAAACATTTGTGCGGGCAAATTTTATGTCATACCTATTTATTACAATTGTTTTTTATGTGAATACCGCTTAAGATGAAGCCATACTAAATAATGCAAAATCATACAAAATCGTATGTTTTAGTTTTGAAAATTTCACCGCTTAGAAGTATTATAGATACTTCAATTAAATACTGCGTGTAGAACATACTTTGGTCCTTAAAAATATTGGTAATTTTTTTTAATAAGTCTTTTAATAAGCTTAGAAAAAAATAAAGTATTAGGTCTATAAAAAACATTTTTAACCGAAAACTCTCCTTTTTATAAACACTTTTTCGGATATGGTTTTATTGCATAATGTGGCAAATTCAGTTTCTTATATAATTATCGCGAAAAAAAATGATATTTACGCCCGAACCTCACAAAATAAAATATAATATGCATTTTCGCGTTGGTATTTTTGACATCACGGCGACAATACGGCAGTCGACGTATTTGTTATATCAAAGTGAACCTTATACCGTCCACCGAAGAACGACTGGCAGCCGCCCCCCTGTCTTCCGTCATTACTCCTCCGAACGGAGCGGAGAGCAGTCGTGTTATGCTCCGCGCCGCTTATTTTCGTGAAATCAATAATTTAAAAATTCCGTTTTATTGCAATAAACAATGCATAAAAAAGGAATTAATGTTTTTTACAGGCCTTTACGAAATCAACATGTAAAAAAAAATCTCAAAAATCTTTTCCAACCTTTCCAAAAGCTTTTTCTCAAGTATTTTTAAACTCCTCCCATAAAAGGGCGTGAATTCCAATTTCGATTTTTTCCTGTACTAGTGGATCGCCTTAAGAGTTCCAACTGCTCTTTTCTGGATCCAGTGAGACTATTGCATCGCCAAGTGGTATGATGCGAGGCTGAAGATAGTGGGGAAGGAAGGAGATGGGAAAGAGGAAGGTTGGGAAGTGCCTGACTATTCAGATTTGGTCACCAAACATGGCTAAAGCGATTTCAAGCAACGCTTAGATTCTGAGTAGTGAATGTTTACTGGAAATATCTTCCACTCTGGAATGTGCAGTTGACGACCTCCGTAGTCCAGTGGCTAAGACTTTTGACTCACAATCCGGAGGTCGCGGGTTCGAACCCGGCGTGCGCAAATAAATTTTATTTGATTAATTTGTGTTATTTCACAGTTAATTCATTTAAAATAATATATAGTATATTTGCGGCACGTTCCAGAGTGGAAGATACTATCAGTATCGCCCTGGTGTAAGACCACCATTCAGAATTGAAACGTTGCTTTAAAATGGCTTTAGCCGTGTTTGGTGACCAGATCTGAATAGCCAGGTACTTTCCAACCTTCCTCTTCCTCACCTCCTTCCCCTCCCCACTACCTTCAGCCTCACAACATACCCCAATTGGGGATGCCATAGTCGCACTGGCTCCAGACGGGAGCAGTTGAGATTCTTGTGCGGTATTCACTGTAAAAAAAAAAAAGTATATTGCAATTTTTTTTATTTTAAATGAATAACTTGTGAAATAACACAACTTCATAAAACAAATTTAATTTGAACCCGCGACCTTCGGAGTGCTAGTCGAGAGTCGTACCTCTCAACCACGGGGGCCGACAAAAATATCCACGACGATTATAGTTGTCAAGTCGCAAAATTGAAAAAGTCGCCCCATATTAAGGTTCTAATAAATAGTTAATCCCATCATAAATTACGTCACACCTTGGGACGGGGGGGAGTAGAGAAGTGTGACAAGGGGTATGGGGGGGTCATCAGCTCTGTGACATCACATGTAAAAATCTAAATTATTAAAACGCAAAACTTACCTTAACCATATATGTCTTAAATTTGCAATAATTGCACGACAAATGGATGAGTAACTCAATATTACGCCAACAGATTTGATGATTCTTTTTTTGAAGTAAAACTTCTTTACGCACGCTCGTCACTATAAATCAAAAAATAAACAAAAATTGTAACAAAACAAAAAACGACTTCAAAAAATGCACTAAAAAGTAAAAAAAATAATTTCGTACGATTGTTATTTTTGGAGTCGGTGTCAGCCAAGATCTCCACATCTCACCTATAACTACCTATGTATGTAGTTACCTTGGCTGACGCCGACTCCAAAAATAACAATCGTACGAAATTATTTTTTAACTTTTTAGTGCATTTTTTGAAGTCGTTTTTTGTTTTGTTAAAATTTTTGTTTATTAGATGTAATATTGCAAAATGTGTGACGTCATACTAGGGGGGAGGGGGTCTCACAAATGTGACCATGTGTGACAGAGACGGGGGGAATCATGAAATTCATGCGACGTAATTTATGGATGGTCTCTAACTGGTTCTAGTTCCAACACATTGAATTCAAAATAGTTTTTTTTTTTTTTTTCAGATACGAAACAAATAGTCTTTGTATATGTATATAATATAACCATTGAAGCATGGTTTATGCAGATTCCAGGGAAAAATGATGTCGTCAATTTATATTTTCTAGGAACATTAAACTCGTATTGTGAGTACCCACGAACCTATCTACCTACCTCACAAACTAAAATTCTGCATTATAATTTAGATTCTTGGGGCGATATGTTGTGTTTTTTATAAATCACAACACATGGCCCATCCTTGTGATTTATAAAAAACACGTCATATCCGTCATATCGCCTATCATGATTTATAAAAAATACAACTTATCGCCCATCGTTGTGATTTATAAAAAAAACAACATATCACCCATCGTGGTGATTTATAAAAAACACAACAATTCGCTCATCATTGCGAATTATAAAAAACACAACATATCGCCCATCGTTATGATTTATAAAAAAAACAGTATATCGCCCATCGTTGTGATTTATAAAAACTGCACTCCAAATAAGGTCGACAGTCTCAAAATCCGTGTAGCTGAATGCTTAGAAGCAATAACTCGTTGGATGTCTTCAAACAAGCTAAAACTGAACCCATCGACTGAGTTTCTCTGGGCGGCCACAAACAAACGCCAACATTTCATAGACAATACACCTATTTCCATTTCCGGAAGCGATATTATTCCAAAGACAACAGTCAAACTTCTTGGCGTTAATCTGGATTCAAACTTTTCGCTTAAAAAGCAAATAAATACGACCGTAAGCAACGGTTTTTTTCACCTAAAACAACTCAAGTCAGTCCGAAGAAATCTTCCTACAGAAGCAACAAAACTACTTGTAAACTCCTACGTAGTCTCCCGGCTCGACTACTGTAACGGTATCTACGCTAGCCTTCCAAAATATCAAACTGACAAACTTCAATCCGTGTTTAATGCAGCGGCTCGACTCATAACCGGAGTCTCTAAATATTCACACATTTCAGAACACCTTCGTAATCTTCACTAGCTCAAGTGCCCTCAAAGAATCCAGTACAAATTGTGCTGGATGGTGTTTAAATCAATTAATGAAATGGCCCCATCTTACATCTCTGAACTATGCGTCCCAGAAAATACTGGTCCGAGGCAGTCAACCCTTAGATCAGCAACATCATCAGCTATAGGTAGACTAATGGAACCTAAACGCAAGCCAAATACGAAATTTGGAGATCGCGCTTTCGGAGTGTCTGGGCCTAAGGCTTGGAATAAACTCCCCCCGGAACTTGGATGCATAACAAGCCCAACAAAATTTAGGTCCAAATTAAAAACGTACCTTTTTGGGTTCTCATACCCTTAAATAAAAATACCTATTGGTGAGTATCATAAAATTTTGCTTTTGTTTTCAAAATACGCTCATTACAGAACATATTTTATATTATAGTTCCCAATTATGTCCTCTGCGTGCGAACTGTGTCTTAATTTCTCTAAATAAACAATCACAGTGTTAATCTCTAGTGACCCTCCAGGTAAGTATGGTCTTGTATATATTTTCTGCCTGTACAGTACATTTTTACAGCAGCATCGCGTTCATTGGTCAAATCATTGCACATATACCTAGTTTCGTATCGGTGATCGATGAACCGGTGGATGCAATTTTTAGCCATAAGTTGTTGTTGTCTATAGTTGAAATAAGATTGTATAAACGTATTATAAATTTGTACAGCGCTCTTGAGATGATTTTTCACAAAAACGGCGCTATACAAGTCATCCAAATATTATTATTATTAACACAAAATATCGCCCATCGTGATTTATAAAAATCACAACATATCGCCCATCGTTGCGATTTATAAAAAAACACAACACATCCCATCTCAATATCGCCTGGTGAAAAACCACTCTTCAAAATCGGAGCATTACTCAAAATGGCTTTAGCCGTTTTTGGCGATCAGATCTGAACACACGCAAACTTTCAAACCTTCATTTTTTCGATCTCCTTCCCTTTCCCACTCATTTCACATTACAGCAAAGCCCAACTGGGAAAGCTATAGTCCGACTGACTCCAGTCAGTTAGAGAAAACAATCTCACCGACACAAACAGTATGTTTACTTTAGGAATGTTTTCAGAAACACTTTGTATAAATGCATAATAGTATACCTATAACATGTTTTCATAATTCCATGTTATTACTTTGTCCCTGCCGCTACAACACTTATACCTACTTTTGAACCTTTGGAACTACGCTGAGGACCTTTAGAACTCATCTGGCGATCTTTGGACCTCTACGTTGACAGAAAAACACTTTGAACAACAACAGGCTCTTAGGATAACATAGTGTTTTTATTAGTAGGTTTAGCCTTCGTCTTTTTACGATGCGGTGGCCAAAGAAACACAATCAAAAGACACTTTGTACCTCGGGTGACATTGCAAATAAATGGATGTCATGATGTCTTGTTAGCTATTGCGATATCTTCATAACTTCATAACGGACTAGAATGTTCTTAATAAAATAAATACCATACCATGTAAATGGTGAACGGACAATTTAGATTTAGAATCATGCAACTTCAACACTTTTTAAAAGTCATTAAAAGTGATGAAAAAATATATATATAAATTGGTTACGTAAGGTTAGGTTATGATTGAAAACTTCCTCAGCACGGTTGTGGTTTCAAACTCGATGAAACGGAAGCCAACGACACTAAAAAGAGACAAACACGTAGGTACATCTATTTTATAGTATTTCACCTGCGAGGGAATGAAATAGCAATAAAATATTAATTTATGTAACGGTTTCTCGGTTACAACGATAAATCCACAGTCCCACGCAAGTCTCCTTTAGTCTAGTGGTATAAAGCGCCTGACGAACATCAGCGGCCAGACATTTAGCGGGGAAGGATCGAATCCCACGAAATACAATAAAATATATGTAGGTATATACCTACAAATATAAATTTTTAAAATGAATATCTTATCTTGAAACCACTCCAAAATGAACAGGCAAAGAAAATACGAAAGTAAGCGACATCTAGCAACTCTGAAGAAGAAAACACAAATACTAATAAGATGACCAAATGTATAGGAAAAGGTGCACTGGAATTAGACGACAAAAATATGGAAAAAATCATCTTTCACACATTGACAATAGCGGATCCAGGATGGGGGGTCAGGGGGGTCATTACCCCTCCCCCCCTGGACTGGGTCCAGGACCTAGGTGGTCCTGGACCCAGTCCAGGGGGGCTAGGTAGTACTTTCAATATTTAAAATGTCTATTATTATCAAAATTAAATTATAACTTCTTGTGACTTGACCGCGACTGTGTGACCCCCCCCCCCCTCCCCCCCGTGGCGCCATAGCTGGATCCGCCCTTGCACATTGATATATTACCTACATTCCTTCACATTGATAAAAAAAAAGTGCTTCGAAGTCTCCCCACTCTAGTCTACTTTAGTTTTCTGAAGATTTCACTTCTACTGCGTTTGAATTACACACTTTGTTTTTTAATCATAACTTTAAATGACTTTTAAAAGGGGTGTTGAAATTGCTTGATTCTAGGTTGTCACGGAACCCATTTTAATATCTAACTCTTAAATACTCCTTTTCGATCTATGTATGTGCTTGAAACCGTCTGGAGCCAGTAAGACTATGGCATCCCCAACAGGCGCTTTTAATATTCCCACTTTTACGGAATGGCGACAGTACAAAAAGACAATAGATTAACTCCAAAAGACATTTTAATTACTACTAGCTAAATTCTCCGACGTTGCCAGAACTTTACATAGAGTTTTTTTTTTCAGAATCAGATGCAGACAGTAATTTTTCTTTTATTTCGATAATCAAGTGTTGCAGAACTTAATCAAGAATTATCAAAATTCTGCCTAAGGGATGGGAAAATTGGATGGGGGGGGTTGTTTTTCGAATTATCATGTGGACAGCAACCTTCCTCTTGTTTCAAAGATCAAGTGCCCAAAATTTCATCATCAAAACTGTAGATTTGTATAAAAATCTTACCAATATAAATATATAATACCACTTACGAATATAAATAATACGTAGATACAATATAGCTAAGAGTGGAAGATACTCTCAGTATCTCCCTGGTGAAAGACCATAATTGATAATAATAATGATGATTTATTGTTTTCCTTTCTTTACATACATCTAGAGATAATGATATCCTCACTGGGATTTCCCGTGCTGAGGATTTCGTTTACATATTATAATTTAATTATAAGAAATTAATATGAATTAGTTATAAACATATAGGTATCATGTAGTATTTTTTTAAATAATTAAAAAATAAATAAAATTGTGTTTTTTTTATAATTCAGTTCAGTAGATTCGGTTTTAGTCTGTATTTGATATCAGTATATTTTCTATTTCTGTTCTCCCTGTATTTAGTATCCAGCTTTTTATTTGATATTTAAATGTTATACTGTTGAAGTTTTTAAGTGAGAGTGGTATTTTATTGTAAAGTTTAATACCATAATACAAGAAGCTTTTTTGCCCAAATGTTGTGTTAGTAGTTACTTGTTGGATATATTTTTGATCATGAGATTTAGTGTTTCTAATGTATGTGTAAGTTGTCATTTCTTGTGTTTTGTACTTATGAATGTAAATGAGTATACCTAGTTTTAGAAAAATGTTAACGAAAGTTGATAATGGAAAGGTTTGCTTGAAATGGTTTTAACCGTGTTTGATGACTTACAATTTGTTGTGTCCTTTGCCTGTCTCACTAGGAAAACCTGTGTTGAAAGCAGGCGAACATGAGCAGTTTAAAATATAAAATGTAAACAATAACACATATAGTACCTAAATATACAAATACAACATTTAGTAACAAGACAATCATCATCGTACCATTGAAAATATACATACTTAAAAGTTAGTTATGATAATATCTTTGGCTGGTAATCCAGGACTTGGTGTCAGATTCATATTATTTAAGATAAATTATTGTGTTTTGTTTAATGGCCAGTGAAGTGCATTGCATAGTTTTGTTGCAAAATATCTAAAAAATCTTTGGTCAAAAGCTGTTTTAGCAAAAGGGATAAGTAGGAAATTATGCCCTTTGGTTCTAGTATCTCGAGTAGTTTGGACTGTATTTGAAGAAGTAAGCTAGTATGTTTTTGGCATAATGTTGCCTGGTTCCTCGACTTTTCAACCCGCGACAAAAAATCCCCGACAAAATATGCTACGGGCTAAACATCCCCAACATACTACTAAAACCTAACCTAACCTAATAAAAAAATAGGACAAAAATAATTCAGACGTCCTGTAAAGACAATAAATTATTGTTCAAAAATAGTAAAACGTAAAACAAGGTTAGTTTAGGTTAGGTTAAATAAATAAAACATCCTGATAAACATCAGGTTAAACATCCTCCAACAAAATATATACTAAAACCTAACCTAACAAAAATTTAGGACAAAAATAATACAGTCATCCTGTAAAGACAATAAACTATTTATTGTTCAAAAATAGTAAAATAAGGTTAGGTTCGGTTAGGTTAGGTTTTAGTAGAGGATGTTTTGTCCATATTATATTTTATCGGGGATGTTTTGTCGCGGGATGAAAACGCGCAGTACCAAGTTGCCTAATGTCCAAGACATAGATTCTACTAAAAATCTCACCCGAACTACTTATAATCGGTAGTTTGGATTTGGAATTGGAGCAGTTGGGACTCTTGTGCAGTATCCGATTTAAAAAAAAAAAAAAACAATCGGCTCATTGTTTTCGTTTTAATTTAGGTTGAAGTGACGTCACATGGACCTTGCCTCACTGACCAATAGTCTATTGTGTGCGCATAGCTAGACACAATACACAATGGCCGCTAATTATAATGGTTCCCACACCAGACACTAAACTTTGTCTGTCTGACTTTTTAACAATACTTGTTCATTCTAGATTCTCCAGACCAGTAATGATCAACCTTTTTAGCCGGAGCCAATTTAAACCAATTTATCCATTTTCAATTTGTTCGCGATCCGCAGGTTGTAGGGTACCTACAGCTTGACGTTGTTAACTTTGCAGTCAGTGGTGTTGCAATCCTGTTTGTATTTTCAAAAACGGTAATTTTTCAATTAAACTATTACGTAAACCACAACACGAAACGTTGCAGGCGAAAAATTTATATCTCCAAGGCCGAACTTATAAATGCCGTCGTTTTTTATCAATGAAATATTAATGAAAACGACCGGTCATTGACCGAGTTAGCCTGGCCGCACACGTGAGGTTTTTCCATCCGATTGTCCGATCCGACAAGTATTATTGTTACACGCACGCGTACAGGATTGGCCGGCCCGCCCTTAGCTACGCCCCTCCGCGCCAGCTGTCCAATCGGGTTTCGAATCGGGTTTAATTTGGGATGCGGATATGGGAACCATTTATTGGATAACCAACACCTCTGCCGTGGGTCACCCCAAGTGGTTTGCTACATTTGGTGACTTTGCAGGGGTGCCCGGAATCATCGAGTGAGATTAGTTTAGGTCTCGGCGGCGGAAGCGCCTGTTAACCAGCTGCTCAAAAAAGGCCCATTGATCTCTCGACCGATCGTCTTGCACCGCAGCGGAAGGGATGGATTCATACGTCCACCACGGGTCATGAGTTCAATTCCTCCATCACGACACAAGCAACATTTTCCGCTTATTGTGGTGGTAGTTGGATTTTTAAATATTGTCAGATAATTCGGAACTCAGGAATGTTAATATTTCTTTAAAAAAATAAATGAAAATGTATCAAGCATAGATCCCAAAGAAAAAGCGCTGCATAGCGAAGGTGAAATTTTTCTACACTTAATGACCACCTCGAATTTTTGTCTTTCTAAGAACACGTAAGAATTTTTTTATTATTTTGAGCGGCTTATTCAAAACTTTAAAGAAATATTAAAGTTTTCAGAACTGAATATTCTTCACCGCAAATTTTTTGATATTTTTTTAGCCAAGTGGGAAGAACGAAAAAGTCCACACGAAATATGCTCGCGGGCCGCAGGTTGCCCATCACTGCTCTAGACGTCGGCGTCAGTTAGTTTTTTGTGATTACCTTAAAAGAATTTTATTTTGGCATTGTTTTCACTGCGCCAAACTTTTAAGATTTAATTCTGATGGAAAATCATGTAAACGATAAGGTAGAGCCAGGAACGCACGAACTACAGCGAACGAAAAGCCTAGCACGAACAAAATTATTAACATCGACGAGTAAAAGATTTTTTACTAGCAATGAGAAACTTGACTGCAAATTGAATATGACTCTAGTTTTACAGACGATTTAGATACGCACACGTCTTAAAGCAAAACGTGAAATAACAATTTGAGATTAATTTTTACTACAAACCGGTTTATATTATCAATACCAAACAAGTACATAGGTCTATGCATTGCTATACCTTTCATCCGATTGCGATGAAACTTTGGGGATTTGATGTGCGCATGCCCGCGATGGTTTCTATATACAATAGTGAGCTCTGGCATCATGAAATTATGCGTTGCTTACCATTCATCCGATTGCGACGAAACGTTGGGGATATGGGAGTGGGGAGGGTTCGCGGGTCTGGGGAAACGGGAGAGGGAAGAGGGAAGGCGGAGCGGGATCGTGTAAAGGGAGGGGAAGGCGAAAGGGTAACGAGACAAATGGGAAAGGACACGCAGAGAGAAATTATTTATTTATTTTGTGGCATTGCCACGCAAGCCGGGAATTCGCTATTTATAATAACTGTGATTTCCTCTGATTGTTATTTTTCTTTATTTCTTAAATAATTCAATACTAATTTCGATTCTTAAATATTAACAATATTTTAGAACCTCCTAATGCATGCTTTCCCATTGGTACGATGCTGATTATCCTTGTACTTTTACTTTAAATGTAAATAACATTGTTGTTGT
The DNA here is from genome assembly GCA_917563855.2 of Limnephilus lunatus. NCBI lineage: Eukaryota > Metazoa > Arthropoda > Insecta > Trichoptera > Limnephilidae > Limnephilus > Limnephilus lunatus. Next base: position 42,288,657 of record OU830603.1, on the reverse strand, counting down.
TATCCTTATATTTGTGTTAAACTACTTGTGCTAAAATGCGCCTGCTCTCAACACAGGAATTCCTAGTGAGACAGGCACAGCACAATCACCTGTGTTACTTGATAAATAAAGATTATAATAATAAAAAAAATAGTGTAGGACTGTATTTATACTCTGGTCCAATGAACACGGTTTTGTTTTAAATTGAAGAGTCATTTTTTAAATACTGTGCGAATACTTAATGTGTGAAGAACTCAGACAAACGATAAAGTTTTTTATCTAATATAATATTTTTTATCAGAAAATTATTTTAATTCTACATTTGAAATGTATACATTCACTTTTATTTTAGTTTCTTGTCGCCAGTGTTTCCACAATAAATGTTCCAAAGGGGAAATTTTCAATTTGCAACTGTTTTATTGAATCAATTATCTGATAGGTGTTCTTTATTGTGTTGTTTCAGATAATTGGCGTTGAACAATATGTAATCCGGCCACCAGAGGGGGAGGAGGGTAGTCCCGCCCTGCTGGGCCCAGAGGTCCTGGCCGCCTCCGCCCTGACCGACGACCTCGTGAGGAGGGCGGGACAACCCCTGGCTGCGGTCATTGCGCAGGTAACTATACCAACCTAACCTAACTTACAGGGACAATATCAACATAACCAAATCTATGAACAACACAGGTAACTGCAAAACGTGATGAATAAATAACATGACACTGAATTAAAATTGGTAAATAATGGAAAAAAATTATAATTTTATAGTAAACTAGCTGGGTTACCCGGCTTCGCTCAGGACAATAAGATAGTGTTTTGGAATGTTGCAAAATGATGTTCCCGATTCCCTATTCCTGATCATTCCACGAAATACTCCGCCACTCCTTCCACAACTTTCTACAGCTCTATGGAACCTTCTAGAACTTTCCGGAAGACTGTTCTAGAAATTTCAAGAGGGCGAAACTTTCAGCCCTTAAATCTTTAAAAGCAAGCCCTTTAGGTAAAAACGGATACCCTTATTCCCTAGGGGGGATAGAGATCTACCACACCATATAACTCCCTTGATCGAACCGGGACTCGTTTCTGAGTTTTTGCGAGCTGCACGTTTTTTTGGACTTTCTTTTATAATATATGCCATATTCAAATAAATAAAATGTTACTCCTTACATGTCCTTTCCCGTGCGTTCACCTCCAGCGTTCCACTTCCACCTTCCCCACCACCGCTCTCCCGCTCCCCCGTCCCGCCAACCCCCCTGGCACTGCATTTCTTGACTCCTCTCCCGCGCGGCCCGTAGCCGAAACTTTTTTCTAATACTAACAATTTTAAACTCGTGATATCTTTCTAATTAAATATCCGAATTGAAAAATTCAAAAATTTAAATAAAGGTATTGAAGCTGTCTTGAATATGAAGTAATTTATTTTTAAGGATTAAAACTAAGATACAAATAAAGAGCCTTTTCAAGCGGCGACATTTTAATTAAATTTTTAAAATAAAAGAATACTTATTGTGGCATAACCATAATAGTTAGACATATGCTGTCGCGACCTTTTTTGTAAATAATGATGTGTTCTATAAAGTCGTATTACATTATTTTATTCTATCATCAATAGTTTTCGCAGCGCACGCGATTTAAAGAATATTTTAGGTAATTTTTTTACACCCTGGGTTACATTATTGAAGTTTTAGTAAGGATGCCTATTTTTTTTTAATATAATATAGCCTATGTCACCCAGGGATAGTGTAGCTTCCCAACAGCGAAAGAATTTTTCAAATCGGTTCAGTAGTTTCGGAGCCTATTCGATGCAGACAAACACACAAACAAATCAACAAATATTACCTCTTTATATAGTGTATAGTAGATATAGTAGATATCATTTCGGGGGTCCAATTGCCGGTGAATCGACTGTCAGGTCACCCTGATGATGGACACTACTAGGCTATCTGAAATGTTAGCTAAAGGAGGAAGTCCAATTCTGCACAATACCTACCACAAAATCAATTACGGCAGTGAATCTCGTAGCTTATTTTAATCAGTTTCATTGGCTTGGGTCATATTACGAATTTCATGGATATTTCAAAACATTAAAGAAAATATGGTATCTCAGAGACTACATTGACCCCTGTCCAACATTTCACAGTTAGCATGCTCTAACGGTCTCCCTTTGGTCGCAAGCTGTCTGCCTGTCTGTTTGATTGGTACACATTGAGCCAACATGCAAAACGTTCTTTGAAGAATCTCAAGTCCAGAGTACAGAATTTAAACCGTAAACTGTGCCATAAGATACAAAATTTTTAAAATTCTACTCTTTGTTAATTTGTTATTGACAGGCTGTCAAAAATATCTTTAATTGCATAGAATTAAAGTTATTATTACTTTAAAATAAATCACTTTGTAAAACATCAATTATTTCATCAAAATTATCTACTTGTTTCAAAACCAAATGTTTCTTCGTCATACTACCTAATGTTTCTTGTTATACTAATAGTATTTTTGTGTACTGTGGAGATTCCATCACAGCCCATACTTAGAAGTAAAAACTGTATTTATTAAACACTAGCTGGGTTACCCGGCTTCGCTCAGGACAATAAGATAGTGTTCTGGAATGTTGCACAATGATGTTCCCGATTCCCTATTCCTGATCATTCCACGACATACTCCGCCACTCCTTCCACAACTTTCTACAGCTCAATGGAACCTTCTAGAACTTTCCGGAAGACTGTTCTAGAAATTTCAAGAGGGCGAAACTTTCAGCCCTTATATCTTTAAAAGCACGCCCTTTAGATAAAAACGGATACCCTTATTCCCTAGGGGGGATAGAGATCTACCACACCATATAACTCCCTTGATCGAACCGGGACTCGTTTCTGAGTTTTTGCGAGCTGCACGTTTTTTTTGGACTTTCTTTTATAATATATGCCATATTCATTTAAATAAAATGTTACTCCTCACATGTCCTTTCCCGTGCGTTCCCCTCCAGCGTTCCACTTCCACCTTCCCCACCACCGCTCTCCCGTCCCGCCAACCCCCCTGGCACTGCATTTCTTGACTCCTCTCCCGCCCGGCCCGAAGCCGAAACTTTTTTCTAATACTAACAATTTTAAACTCGTGATATCTTTCTAATTAAATATCCGAATTGAAAAATTCAAAAAGTTAAATAAAGGTATTGAAGCTGTCTTGAATATGAAGTAATTTATTTTGATAAGGATTAAAACCAAGATACAAATAAAGAGCCTTTTCAAGCAGCGACAGTAAAATTAAATTTTTAAAATAAAAGAATACTTATTGTGGCATAACCATAATAGTTAGACATATGCAGTCGCGACCTTTTTTGTAAATAATGATGTGTTCTATAAAGTCGTAGTACATCATTTTATTCTATCATCAATAGTTTTCGCAGCGCACGCGATTTAAAGAATATTTTAGGTAATTTTTTTACACCCTGGGTTACATTATTGAAGTTTTAATAAGGATTCCTATTTTTTTTGAAAATATAATATAGCCTATGTCACCCGGGGATAGTGTAGCTTCCCAACAGTGAAATAATTTTTCAAATCGGTTCAGTAGTTTCGGAGCCTATTCGATGCAAACAAACACACAAACAAACAAACAAACAAATCTTTCCTCTTTATATAGTGTGTTAGATTAAATTTTTCTATTGTTTTGACACTTTCATAAATCTTCCCATACATACTTGAATTTGTAGAAATAAACTTGAAGTATGATACTTAAAATTTATTTGTAACAGTAATTGTTGATTTTTTTGCCCGTCCGCCCTTGCTAATGGTATGTTTGTTTCTTTTGATTTTCAGTTTGATAGATACGTAAGAACACTTCAAATCGACCCCGATTCACCACAATTTCATCTAGTCACCAACGGCCAACTTCCGTTTAGGTAAGCTATACAATTATAATACAATATTCAATCATTGTTATGCTTTTTTTAGATTTATCACTTATACTGTCCTGAAGATGGCACGAGTGGACCCAAAACGTCTTCTTCTCGTTAAGCTTTTTGAAGTCCTGGTATTTTCATCTTCACCAGCCATCTGGCGTCCGGCTTTGTATGTAATCCTCCCTCAAAATTTTGTAAATCTTAGCGGATCTCACCCTTCTGAAATCTGCACTTCCATTCTGATTGTCAATCCGTTTTCATCTGTGGGCGGTCACTGCCTCTCTTTCCCAATCAATGACGATACCAACCGTTGTCCAATTGTCATCTAAATATCGTATCACATATCGTACCGGAATAGTTCTACTTAAGTTGTTGGTCGTGGTGGTAATGCTGACCAACTTAGTCATACCCCTTAGCACTAGTTTTTCTTCCATCTCGCAAGGAGGTGATATATATCTGCAAAACATGGCTCTTCCAATGACTTTTTGTGCCCTGCATTACCTCCCTTCAATATCTTTACACATCTGAAGTCGGTTATTCTATTATTGACGTCTTTTCCATCCCCATAAATTCTAAGAGCGATCCTTTGTTTCTTTTTCCAATCAAAGATGCCATTCGATTACACTGTAAATCCAAAGGCCAGCTGTAAATCTTGCTACATACCCAATGTAGTGCCACTTAAGTGTAGAGATTTTTATGGATGGTGGAAAAATCTGAAATAAGTTGGCATTAAACTCTTTTTTGCCATCATCAACACCTTATCCCGGGATGGGAATGCTCTCCACTGGCTGCGGTCTCTAACCATTCGCCTCCAGGCAGTCCTCAGTCCTTGCCCTCAGTACTTGTCCTCAGTCCTTGTCCTCACTTGTCCTTAGTCTTTTCCTTAGTCCTGGTCCCCTGTCCTTGTCCTCAGTCCTTGCCCTCAGTCCTTGTCCTCAGCCCTTGTCCTTAGTCTTGTCCTCAGTCCTTGTCCTCAGTCCTTGCCCTCAGTCCTTGTCTTCGGTCCCCGTCCTTTTCCTACCCTCTTCCACACAGTCTATTCACTTCTTCCTCGGTTCAAATATGACTATAGGGAACTTCCACTTGGACATCCACACACTCCTAGTATCATGTCATCGGTCATTCTTTCAACATATCACGCCATCTGTCACCCCAAGCGGTTCGCTACATTTGATGACTTAGAAGGTGTGCTCGGGTTCATGGGATGAGGTTTGTCCGGGTCCCGCCTACTGCGTGACGGAACGGGAGAGACTGGTTGAGGCAGTCCTTTTGACCTATCCAGTCGGACTCTCAACCCATCGCCCTGCACCGCATTGGGAGGCATGGATTTGGACTTTCGTCACTCCTGGACACACTGACTGCCAGATTCACACCCACCCCTCAAGCCTTTTCCTTTCCAGAATTTCCTCTCCTTATTTTCCCTAAAAGATCCTCCACAAAGCATCCGCAAAGATGGCAACGGCCCCGAGGGCAATTATTTTCCTGTGTACAGTTACTGTAAAAAACCTACAGAATCTTACAATGTTCATGGTTGTTTTAAAATTTTGTACAATAATTCGAGGATTTTGTTGTATTTGCAGACAGTGCCTCCACCCCCAAGCATGTGCGCGAGCCTTGCCGCTGCCCGCCTACTATGCGCGCTTCCACGACCTGCACAAGTCCTTCAGAACAGCCTACCAGGACCCCGTACCCTCAGAGGACCTGGCGCTCAAGGCCATCATCGACTGTATCCTTTACATTTACTTAACTCTCATGAAAGTTTTTCCGGATACGCATAAAATTCATGCTATCTCACTTTGTATTATGGTGAGATATATGATGTAAACGGTGTTAGAAAGAGAGAACACCACGCTTTCATTTTGCATACAAAATTTTATCATAGACACTCCCAAAAATTTAAAATAATTCTATGAAACAATATTTAGGTTTTGAAAAATATTTGTCGGGACTTGCAAAATTTATAATATTTTGCTTTAATATAAAACGGAAAAAATTGAAGTGACAATAACTTTTATAGCACTTTTGTCTAATTATTATTTTTTTTTAATTATGTGCAAAGTGGTAATTAGAGTTTAAACGATAAAAATCATCGATAAGCGACTTAAAAAACTTTAACTGTGTGTGTTTTCAAAATTGTAATGTGTCGATTTGTAAAATCTTAAAGAGTCTTTCATCTGCTTCCAAAAACGGTATTTTATCTAGAAATGCACTCAAAATTAGCGAATCTATTTGAAATAGAATGTCAAGTGGGAATATTATTTGATTTCGTAATAAGATTATTTTGTCAATGCCCGAGGAATGCCATTTTTTCTATAATCATTATAATAAATTCATTATGAAAGGGAAAGGGGCCTCTTTGGCCCCGAGCTCTGTATGCCATTATTTCAAAAAAATCAAAAAGTCCATCAGTGTTACTATACATATGTATACACGTCGATCAACGCCATTTTGAACGGTCCCAAAATGTGCTAAATACCACAGATTCTCGGCCCGTTTAAGCTTTAGACGAAATTATTAATAATAAAGCATAATTGTCAGCTGATTAAATTCTGATCAATAGCCAAAACAAGTAAAGTTAAAGTTGTTTAGGTACCAGGTATCGTTTAAATATCAAAAATTCGATTAGCCGATTTGTTGTTCGTCAAATGGGATGGCTTTAGAAGCAACCCTACTTATGCGTACATTTCTTAAGAGTAAGCCACCAAGTCAAAAATGTATGTATCTATTCTTAGCGTGCTTCATATCGCCAAGAATTTCTGTAATAGGCATAAAAATCGCTTGACAAACGAAGTTTAGAGGTCACGCAGAAGCGCAAAATGATATTTATTTATTTTGTGAATATATAGATATATAAGTAAGAAAAAAAAGATAATCAAAGTATACTGTCAAAGAAAATTTTAGCTATAAAAGCATATTTTTTTAAAATGCATATTAAATGCGTTCATACATTTCTAATGCAAAAATATATATTTTTAGTAGTTTACACTTATATTTTTATAAGGTTATTACAAAAATAATTTTAATTATATTCAAGCGAAACGCTAGGAAAAGCTTCAATTTATCTAAATTATATTTTTTTGTATTTATATTTTAAACCATTAATTAGTTAAGATGAATCTAAAATGGTAATTTAGAATTAATCTGTGCCTTAATTTTTATTGGATCATACATGATTTTAACACAGATTACTCTCAGAGATCTCAATTCTACTAGACTTGGTCTATCGATTGCATTGATGGCAATGACCATCAAACATAAACCGCGATCCAGAAATAATAATAATGTAAAATCGTGCGGCCATTGCAAAATAATTGATTTCTTTTCACGAACTTGAGAATTATTTGGTTTCAGACGGGCGCACAATTCGACAGGCAATTCAGTCTGAAATCAGATTACGAACATTCGGCCTTGAATACAGAGTCTATTTGTTTATAAGTAGTAGCCAATCGGTAAAGTAGATTATTTATAGCTCGTAATTTATGATAAATGATTATGATTCGGTGCAACCACTGAAGTTATATGCACTGATTAAAGTGCGTTGGGGGCGTGTCTTAATGCCACAATTATGTAGGATCAACTTTTGTTCACTTCTATATTGAAAATTGATCAAATCTTTTTAAATATCGATATATTTTCTTGGGCAGTTTATCAAGTTCGTTGGGAGTTTATATTATTTACTAGCGAGTTCCCGGCGTGCGTTCGAATGCCACTTAATAAATAAATTGTTTCTATCTGCGTGTCTTTTCCCAATCGTCCCGTTCCTATTCCGCCTTCCCTCTCCCCACTCCCGTCTCCCGCCTCCCACATTCCATACATTCAGTCCCTTTACATTCAGTTTTCGAACAGCTTGCGTGCTACCTATTGAATTTTTTTTATTAAAATTTCATAATACCACAGCTCACGAATATATATGGAAACATGCGCATGGGCACATCAAATTCCCAAAGTTTCATCCCAATCGGTTGAATGGTTAGCAACACATACTTTCATGATGCCAGAGCTCACTATTGTATACGGAAACCATCGCGGGCATGCGCAGATCAAATCCCCAAACTTTCATCGTAATCGGATGAATGGTTTAGCAATGCATAGACAACTCGCACCATGCATAGAAGCAAGTTCCTGGCTGTTCATATCTAGTCACTAAGCACGACTATCTACTGCCATTTGAAGCAACAACGTTTCGTTTATGAATGAAGGTCTTTCACGAGCGTGATTTTAAGGGTGATTCTGACCTCAAAATATTTTTAAATAATTCCCCGTCGTTTTTCTAAATCATATGTAGACAGTAATTTCCATCTTTTTTTAACGTCAAGTGTGCAAAATTTCACCACGACGCATCAAAATTCTACAAAGGGGTGGGAAAAGGAGATGGGGTGGTTTTTCGAAATCACGTGTAAACAATCACCTTCCAAAATTTGATCAATCTTAAAATTTAACCGTATATTTATGAAGAAAAAAAATCACAAAGAAACAATAGGACACTTCCATGGATTACATAACGACTTTGAAAAAATCGTGTGAATAGATTTTTTTACTAAGATTATGAAAATGTTAGGAAAAATTTTTAGAAACGTACAGTTTTTTTTTAAATAAATAAATCTATTATTTGGGCTCGTGACGTCACTACATAAAAATGTCCCGTCCCCTATAATATTCTATTAATTTTATAAAATTCCACACTGATTTTTTTTATACACTTTGCAACACTTTGATTTCAGGCGAATTTTTGAATTTGACATTTAACATTCACTAGATTTATTGTTTGTTCTCTGCGAACTTATCTTTGGTTTGACGTTTTGACAGATGTTACGAAGAGAACCCCGTACATTTTATCCTTTTGTATCTGTTTTAGAAGTGTAATGGTAATGGTGCAGATTTAAAAAAAAATTGATTATAATTTACAAGTACAAGTATATTACATTGGATTTAGTCAAATATAGACGTTGAACATTAAAATGATTAATGATCAATAAGATGGACCAAGGAAAAAATATTAATGAGATGTAATATTTTTGGTATGCCTCGTTATTCTCCTGTGCCATTCGTGTGGAAAAAGTTATTTTTTTAAATGATTTTCGGCTATGTAATTATCGTTTTATCGCAACCCATAAAATTGTGTCTCGTCTTTCCGGTTTATAAAAAATGGTCGGATTTCTCGGATTGAAATTTTCAAAAATCGCCAGGGTTTCAAAAACACGATTAAAAAAAAAGTACGGAATGTCTTAGAATATTTGCCTAAACCGGAAAAAAAAATAAAAAAATGATATAGATAAAGAATTAGATAAATAACTAATTAATTATTAAGCCCTAACTAAAATAACAGATAGATAAGAGGTTAGATAATTTTCATCTGATTAATCATAATAAACCTTATCGAAACGTGAGATACTCGTTTGAAATTAAGTTGTTTTGCATTTGGCAACATCGCATTTTTTGAAATTTTATATTTCAATTTGCGAGGCGAGTATAGAATCTGTCACCCCAGGAAGCATTTATTAGATAACCAATACCTCTGCCATAGGTCACCCCAAGTGGTTCGCTTGGTGACTTATACCTACTGGGTTCATGAGGTGAGGTTTGTCTGGGTCTTGGCGGTGGTCCCGCAGACTGCGTGGCAGGCTGGATTGAGGAAGATCTTCTTACATCTTCAGCAAGACTTTCTCGTCCCATCGCCTTACACCGCAGTAGGAGATATGGATTCGTACCTACTCCGTCACGCAAGGTCGGATTTAGGGGGGGGGGGCACGGGGGCACCCCAGGAAGGTATTTTTGTGTACTGTGGAGATTCCATCACAGTACATACTTAGAAGCAAATCAAATAATCAGAGTTGTTAAAATATATGAATAAAATAACAGAGAGAACATGAGTCAAACCTCTTGTCTATTTCTGGCTGGAATTGCGAATTTTGTTTGTTGCATCCCTTTCATGCCCTTGCAAATGAAAGATGATAATCAGCGTTGTTTGCGAGAGCGGTACGGTCGGGGGAAAGTGCGGTCGGAAACCCCCCCCCCCCGCCTATTAAAGTTGACAAACACAAATTTCGACTTCATAAAAAATTGGTCCATCCTGGGGGGGGGGGGGGGCGCTTGTGCCCCTCCCCAAAAAAAATCCTGGATCCGTCACGCATGGACGCGCTGGCCCCCAGATTCCCACCCACTCCTCAAACTTTTATAAAAAGACCCACAACACAGCATCCCCAAATATGAGATAGGCCATTGTCTATACAGTCACTAAAGGAGTGAGAATCGACATTTAAAGCGTATGGTTCATTCGAAATGGCTGTCATGAACATCATTTAAATATAGTAAAATAATTACGATAAGATCGTAAAATATAACTAAAGATTTTCAACCATTGAATAAATCAGTACAACTGTTGACCCTGCGTCAATACATTCCGTTCTTTTTTTAAGCTGTTCATCGTTTTTTTTATTCAACGAAAATAATATTGCTTTAAAATAAATCTTGGGGCAAAAGTCAACAGGTCAGAACTTCCTTTGGGCTTTGTTCAGTCCATTGGCTATACAATGTGGGGTACAATGGAGGACAATGGGTCGAATGAATAATGTGAAATATTACTATTGTCGTTATATTGAATGGCGAAGAATAGAATAGTTTTGGTCCACTGTACCTACTGACTATAGTTATAACTGTGTCATGTTGTCAATTCTAGTCTAGATTATATCGATTTGTGGTGCAAAATAGGATTTAACTTGCCAAGAAAAGGTTATCTTTGCATGCATATAAAAATTAATGTTTACTAAACCATTCATCCGATTGCGATGAAACTTTGGTGATTTGTTGTGCGCACACCCGCTAAGGTTTCGATATATAATGATGAGCTCTGGCATTATGAAATATTTATTAAAAAATTACAATAAGTGGCCCGCGAGTTGTTTGAAAAATGTGTGTATTTCATATAGATTAGCGGAATGGGGAAGGAGGGAGGGGGGGATTCTTGGAGAGGGGGGGGGGGGATTAAATTATACTTAATAATTTTATCATTACTATGGCAACACTGAAAAGAAACGTAATTATTATTATTATTATAATTCATTTGTGAGGTTATGATAGGCTCCCGAATCTGACAGTTTTACATTGATCAAGAAAATTGTTAATTATTATTTTAATTGATTAACCAACGCTTTTGAAGACAAGATTTTTATGCATAGCACAAAGATTTTAAAGTATTTCACCAAAAAATGTAGACATAATTTGTCTCGATGCCACCTAGCGAGAGATTTAGCATTAACAATGCCTCTCTCACAAAAATAAAGTTGGTGGTTTTCAAGTGGAAAAATGTAGTAAGCAGTAATTATTGAATGAAACACTGGTATATATTTAATTATTTGGCGGGTATTAGATAAGCCTACATAGCTCAGTGGTAGAGCTCCTAACCGGCAATCAGAAGGACGTGGGTTCAAGTCCCGTTGGCGGCATGTATCTTTTCTAGGAAGATTTTTTCAATGTAGAGTGTTTCAGGTTGATAATTATTGCTTATGATAAGAAAATTGTTGTTATGCAAATATTAATAATTTTTTTTAAATGCTCGATTCGTTATTTTTTATTTTAAAAAGCTTTAATTGATAATATGGCGTATCAAAAGTATCCTCAAAAAAACTTTCTAGATTCTTATATACCAGGAGGAGGTTGAATCATTTAAATGACTGAATTTAAATCTAGGTACTGTTATTTATACAAATAGAACGTCATTGCGCGAGGTCTTGTGTTTCATCGGTAGGGAAAAATTGTTATCTAAAAACCCTACTAAAATTGCATGTTTTCATCAACATCAATTTTCATCATCAGGACCAGCAGCCGACGGTCTTATATACATATGCATGAAAATTTTCTAGGGGGGGGGGGGCAAAATATTTTTAGTAATGTATTAATGTAGTTATTTACTGTAGCGTAGCGTATTTGCACGGTGAACGAACGGACAGGACACTGTAGTAATGAAGGGCACACTTTCTTTATGCTAACACAAAGTGATTTAAAATAAAAGTAACATTATTTGACTATTTTTAATCAATCCAGGCCCCCCCCCTGCGGGCGCCCATGTACATACGTGTCTGTTTTTGTTTTTTTGGGAGTGGGGTAGTGGGGGGGCGGTCATGTCCCTTTGCTTGGAATTCTTCCACATTCGCCTTCTAGAATAAGGAACCCATTAAAAAACCTTATCCGGGAAGATTCCGCCGACAGTCAACTTGAAACAGAATCGGCCTTCAGTGACATCGGTGTACCTATGAAGAACGTCATTGATATGAAGACCTACTTTGTACTATCACGCAAAGCTTAAAAAATAAAGCCTTATAAAATGATATAGAATTTTCCTATCGGAAGGTGCCGCTATTATAAATGTTAAAATTTGCACTTGGAGTATAATGTTTTTAAAAATTTACACATTTTATTAGCTATTGCTTTGAACCATCTTGGTGTTTTGGTTGCCATAAACGATAGCGACAACCTCCATATTTTTTATCTCAACAATTTTTCTGTCTGACCGTATTTTCACTATTTAAACCACGGTTGAAGCGGCCGGGCTAACTAACTTAAAAATACGTTGCAAGCAAAAAAAATAATTGCATTCAGAAAGCAAATTCATACAGAAAATGCTCAGAAATTTTCCTTTTACCGGATCTCACCGTTCGAGAATATTACTATCTCAAACAAACAAATTTCTACTTTACAATGTTATGATTTCGCCATAAACTAATACAAACATAACGATGCTGTTGTAAACTCTAAATAATATGCGTATCAAGAAATCGATTAGTCGCTAACGTATAAATAATTATTTACGCATTAGAAATTAGCATACCAACTCCATTTCCATTTCAACTTTCATTATTTTAAATAAATGGCCACATTCTGAAAACATTATTTTGGTTTAGAATTCAATAGGACGATATCGCCATCTGTTGGGATTTAGAGCAACCACTTTCTTCCGAAGAAAACTGCATTGCCGACAATTGTGATAGATTAGTTACTCATTTCAACAAGAGAGCGCGCTGATGTTCAATATTTTTTTTTTTTTTTTTTTAATGGCTTTTCACCCCAAAGGAGTGTTCTGGCCAGTGTCAAGTGAATGATTTTTGTGTGTAATTTTGTTAGTGTATTTTTGGTCAATATTTACAATTTTGGTATCAAGAACATATCTACATTATATAATAATACTATACAAATAATAATAATAATACGCTAAATTCTTACAACACGAGATGATTTTAATTATTTACATATGTATAACAAGTGGAAGTAACAGGAAAATAATAAATATGCTTATGTAATTTATTATACATAAAAAATAAACTAAATAATGAAAATTTTTAAACTAAACTTACAATTACAAATTGATGCTGTTAATATTCAGGAAATTAGCCAATACTCTATAAACGCGTTTGTTTTGAGAAGATAACAGACATGCAATGTTGTAGGGAGGCATTATGCCCGTACTGATAAGGTGAGGGATGAAATTTATGTATGAATTATTTATAGGGCAACTGAAAAAAATATGATTGAGGTCCTCTTCACCGAGACGACATTCACACATCGCAGAATTCTTAACATGAATATTTGTCAAGTGAACATTGTGGCAGCAATGACCTATCCGCATGCGGCAAATCGAGGATGTTGAGAATTTGTTCAAAGAGAGTCTAGAAAACCACGGTTTTGAAGGAATCGTTGGCTGAATTATGAAAAAGTTATATCCTTTTGTTTTACTAGACTCATCCCAATGATTCTGCCATATGGAAATCATGTTTTCTTTCAATTTAATGAAAATGTCATCGGGGTTTAAAAAATTATATAAAATATCCCCCGAAATAATGGCATCTTTCGCCAATGAATCTGCCTTTTCATTTCCAGGGATACCGCAGTGACTAGGTATCCAAGCCAACACGATTTCTTTGCCAGAGTCGGTTAATTTATAAATTAAAGTGCGGATTCCAACACAGAAATCGTCTTCTGGGTAATGGAAGGGGGAAGAGTTCAATTTTTGAAGTGCACTCAGGGAATCTGAGAGAATTAAAAAGTTTCCAATGTGATCATTGTCAATGTATTTGAGGGATTCAAAAATGGCTATACATTCAGCAGTGAAAACGGAAGCCTCTTTTGGAAGTTTGATTTTTCTATTGACTTGATCTGATGGGCAATGGAATGCCGCTCCCACATGGTTTGATAAGGAAGACTTGGAACCATCTGTGTAAATAATTTTCCAGTTGGAGTATTTAGAATTTAAAATTTCGATAAGCTTTCTTGGAGCTTCGTGATTGTTAATTATACCGAGAGAAAGAAGAATATTTGGTTTACGTAAATGAATACGAAATGAGTTAGCATATAAAGGAAGTCTATCAGATGGATTTAAGAGGGGTTTATACGCACTGTACGTATGGAGACTTTTAACAAGAAGAGGGTTCGACTTGTTCCTCCAATAAGGATGTGATTTCACTTGAGCAGTGAGTGCAGTAATTTTGTCTATCAGTGGGTGATTAGAGAGTCTTAAGCATTTAAATAAAAACTTGTCTGCCAAGAACTGTCTTCTGAAATGAAGAGGAGCCTCCACAGCTTCCACTTGTAAAGCGTTAATTGGGGAAGAACGCATTGCACCGATAATCAATCTTAAACTTTGAAATTGGATACGGTCCAACCTCGCGAGGTTCTTTTTAGATGTGGGTTCAATGAGGAATGACGCATAATCCAAATGACTCCTAACATATGCGTTATAAAAAAGTTTTTGGGTGGATGGGTGACTTCCCCACCAAACCCGTGAAACGGCACGTAAAATGTTGAGACCAGCTTGACATTTGTTAATGATAAAATTAACATACGGGTTCCATGTTAACTTAGAGTCTAAAATTACCCCAAGGAATCTTATCTGTACCTGCATAGGGAGAATTGAATTATTTATTTGGACTGTTATACGCGGAGGAACACGTTTTCTAGAAAAAACGATAACATTGCTTTTGGACGGAGAAATTTCTAAGCCGTGATTCGTTAACCAGGTGTCAAGGTTTTTCATGCAAATGTTAATTATTTCCTCCAGAATAGTAATAATTCGTCCTGAAATGTATATGAAAAGATCATCCGCATACTGAAGTATTTTACAAGATGGATGCAAACTCCGATGCAGGTCAAAGGTATATATATTAAAAAGGATAGGACTAAGGACGGAGCCCTGAGGCAAACCCTTGTTTACTATTCTTTCCAGTGGAGGAGAATCCAGCACCTGGATTTGAATTTTCCTGGTAAGAAGGAGGTTAATTATAAAACTGGAAAGCTTACGAGGGATGCCAATTTTTAATAATTTATTAAATAAAACATCTATTAAAACGTTGTCAAAAGCTCCGCACACATCAAGGCAAACACCGACAAGGGATTCATTATCGGCCAGGGCCAACTGGATATCAGAAGTCAGGATGGACACACTTTCGATCGTACTTTTTCTTTTTCGAAAGCCAAACTGAGAACTGGGAAGAATTTTCTCATTTTCTACATACCAGTCTAGGCGTCTTTTAATCATATGTTCAGCTATTTTAACTAAGGAAGATGACATAGCTATAGGTCTGTAAGAAAGTCCAGAGTTAGGGTCTTTCTGGGGTTTCAGAATGGGGACAATTATTTGAGTTTTCCATGCTGATGGAATTTTGCCGGAGTCAAAGATCAAATTTATAACTGAAAGAAAATAGTTTAATGTGGTAACGTCGCAGTTTTTAATAAAGCTATAAGGAATTCCATCTACACCGGGAGATGAGTCTGTGAGATCGTTTAAGACCTCCCTAAGTTCTGTCAAATTGAAGTGGGTGTCCATCCAACCCCGTGTTTTAAATGAGTATGTGAATTCTGTTTCATTAAAATTACTTGCAGTTTGAGGAGCTAGTTTATCGGCAAATTCCTTCACCCACTGTGAAGAGAGTGGTCGAGTCACTGATGGGACGTGAGAACCCTTAAACCGACGAATTGAATTCCAAACAACTGAAAGAGGAACTTCGGGAGATAATGATGAGCAAAATTTTTTCCAGCCTTGACGTTTTTTGTTTTTTAGAAGACGTTTGGTCTTAGCTTCAATCTGTTTATACTGAAGGAAGTTCTCCATATTCATATTTGTTGAATAAATTTTCGCATATTTTTTCCTCTTATCTACTGCATCTGAGCATTCAATATCCCACCAAGGAGCTGGGGGAGGTTTCCCTTTGTTACGTGTCGTTTTAATGGGGATAAATTTTTCTGCGGACGTAATGACTGCAGACACCAATAAATCGTAACATTCCGTAACATTTTCTGTAGTTGGAGAGGGTAGACTTTGCACGGAGAACTTTGTATGATTTGAATAATCATTCCAGTTTGCCCTGGCCGTTAAGAACCTTGGTTTTCGACTACTGGACTTGACAATTTTATTGGAATGATAAATATTTGAGGATTCAATGAGGATGGGGTAATGATCACTCCCATGAGGGTCATCCAAAACCTTCCATAACAGGGATGCGGCAATGCTGGAATTGCAAATAGTAAGATCAACCATGCTGGGACGCTGACCAGGCACCTGAAGACGGGTAGGAGAACCATCATTGATGATACAAAAGTCTAGTTCGTCGAGTAGATCAACAATATCTCTGCCCATTCTGTCACAATTGTGAGCTCCCCATAATCCGTGATGGGCATTAAAATCTCCCAGAATAAGAGAAGGGGAAGTGACCTTGGAAAACATTGCTTTCAGGATTGATTTTGAAGGTTTGTTAGATGGTGATATATACAAAGAAATGATTGTAGTGTCAAAAACCTTTGCGGCCGTCACTTGAAAAGGACAACCAATTGGTTTTACATCTACTGGGGAGAATGGTAATGATTTTTTAATGAAAAGAGCGGAGCCGCCCTTTCCATCTTGACGGTCGTCTCGAAGACAGTGGTATCCCCTGACTCTGAAATCAGAATCCGGTTCCAGCCATGTCTCCGAGATGGCAGCCACTGCAATTGAGTTTGAGTGTAATGTGTTTAAAAATTCGTCAGACTTATTTCTAAGACTATGACAATTCCACTGAAGAATCCTCATCAGAGGAGCCATTTCTAGTTGAGTTGATAATATTAGTAATTTGTTTAGCAACGTGGGACGGTATTTGGATGTTGTTTTTATTTAAAGTTTGTAAAATATGTAAAAATGAGGTGATTAGTGTAGAGTTAATGTCTATATTATAATTTTGTTCTTTACTAGATGACTTTAGGTAAGTATTGAAATTTGAACTGGAAGGAAGTTGTCCATTAGGGAACCACAGAAGGGATTCGTGATTAGTATTATTTTTTTTTGTTAGAATTCTAGGTTTCACAACCCGTTCAACAGTTTTTCTAAATGAAGAAGATGAAGGTTGAGAAGGGGCGGAATTTTTAGAATTTTTCGAAGTTACTTCAGAATAAGATGGAATGGATTTGTTAAACATTCTTGATGCTTCCGCATAAGAAATGCTCTTCTCGGCCATTGTGTGTTTAATATTGCGCTGCCTTGACAGCTCAGGGCAAGTTTTGCTGATGGACATGTGAATTCCGGAGCAGTTTAAACATTTATAATTTTCCTCAGTTTTATCGCAGGAATCGCCACTATGGGATGAACTGCACTTGAAGCAACGGGGTTCTGATCTGCAGAGGTTCTTTGTGTGTCCAAATCTACAGCACTTGTAGCACTGCACAGTTGGGAACACATAGAGCTCTACTGGTAGAGAGACGTTAAACATAGTAACATTTTGTGGGAGGTCTTTGCTGTCAAAGGTTAGGACAACGGATTGGGAGGGTCTCCATTCCACAGAGTTTCCCGTATTAAACCTGTAATTTAGACGACGCGCTTTTAAAACTTTTCCGAAACCTTGAGGAACAGTAATGTTCTCCAGGATGTCCTCTATCGACCAGTGCGGTGGGATCCCTTTTGTGACACCTAGCCTTGTAACCTGATATGTAGGTATAAAAACGTTGTACGAGTTTTTTTTGGCGACATCAGATTTTACAAAGCTATTGGCCTCAGCCGCTGTCCTGAATTCAACAGAAAGACGGTTACGGCCAACAGATTTAACTCCATTCCAGACAGGATGGATTTTATTTTTAAACATAAAATGTCCAAAGTCCACATCATATAAATTTGTTTGTTTTTCATCCTTTGAAATTTTTGTCACGTGTGTTATGTAAGGAGGTCTATCCAGATTATTATATAAACGTGACAAAGGAATAGAGGGTACCAGTGGGGCAGCTGTAGTGAGTGTGGTGGAAGGGTTAGGTGGACTTGGGTTTGAGATCGAGGAAGAAGTGCACGGAATTACATCCTGTAAAACAGAAGAAATATTTTGAATGGAGTCGTTTTGCGTGGAGGGTATTTTACGATGTATCTGTTCAAAATCTGTTGCATTTCTATTATCTGTTGGTTTAGCCATTTTTCTTTTTTTGGACGTAATCGTTACGAAGTCCGAAGCCTCCGGAATATTAACAGCGATAATTTTTTTCGTAACACCCGAGGATTCAGATAGCAAACCACCGTCATCTGGGGGATCAGGTGGTTTTTCTTGGACCATTTTTCAACAAATCTAAATGACACAAAACAAAAAAAAGTCTTACCTTTACTGCTCCGAAGAACCAATTACACAACACAAATACTTACTGTGAAAACAAATATACAAGTTAAAACTATATTACACTAATTTACAATACTATTATAAAGCTATTATCTATTTAAAATGAATAATTTTGTAAAGAGGAATGAAATGACACTGGCACAGTTAGACGGTAGCCTTTGTTTTTGATCGTTCAATATTTTAAAATTATTATTAGGTTTTTTATAGGCTGATGAATACATTTTGTCAGTGCTTATCGAATTTTATTTCGTACCTACCTAATATTTTAAGTAAAATGAGGGGGTTTCAAATTTCTCTATTTATTTTTAATAATGTACGAACGTGATACATGTCTACATCTTTACAGAAATTAGAAAAATGTCACAAGCCAAAACACTATTCTTATTATAGGGCCTTTTAAATACTATTTTGGTTTTACTACTGCAAATATCCGTTTACTATTGCTGTCACTGTCGCCCTTACTCCCTCAAATACGGAGCGAAAGGGACAACTGCACCTTAGGATGATAACCTAAATAAAATCGTAAAAATCGAGGTTTTGCATTCCGAATTTTTCCTCCAAAAATGGACCGATTTTTTAGTTCAAACAAGCAATCAAATTTGGTACCTGGCATAGGTACCTTTTTAAAATACCTATAATTCTTGATTCGATTAGTATTAGATTTTTTTAGTACCTACCATAAGTGAATAGGTACTTCAAGTAAATTCATTATTTTAAAGAGTTGATTCGAATTGAATTTGGATTGAACAATCGATGGTTTACAAAAAAAATGTCATTTTCAAATTGTGACATGGTTGACAGTTTCGTAAGATTTTTTGTAATGATTAACTTTTCAGATGTATTAACAATATGATTGTAATAATGCCTAAATCTTCACTAGGGTGGAAATAATGTATTTTGAAAGTTTCAAACATTTCCTATACTTAATAGGTATAAGCAGTACATAAACTACATACAAACATACATGCAAGCAAGCCAACATACTTATATTCATTTATATATGTATACACTTAGTTTAATTACCTACTTCAGGTTTTTCTGTCTCTGTCATGTTGCGATAAAGTACCTACCTAATTGCTCGTAAGTCATAATTGTTGTTTTCGAAATCAGTGTCTCTGGCTTGAAATTGAGAATGTAATTATGGATTTTAATTACGCAAGGAATTAAGTAAGTAGGTACCATTTTAGTTTAATAAGTCGCATTTAAAAGTCTAACTACTTCGTGTCGTGGAACGAACGCAGCTCGATATTATGACGTATGTTGAGATTGTTGAGTGAACAGTTCAACGATACCAAATAATAGGTGACGTGACAGTTGATCCGCCGACAGTAAAGTTGATCCGCCGACAGTTGCCCCCCCGAAATGATATTTACTTTAAAATTTAAAATATTTTTTTGTGCATTATTTCCAAATTTCACACGTAAAATCGAATTCAAAAACCCTTAAGGCTCCGCAACCGGGCTCGAAAAGGAGAAGTTGGAGAGATACGAAATTACGAATGTTGGCGGAGCGAGCTAACATTTACAGCGAAAAAATTGATGCGAAAATTGCGAAAATGTTTAATAAAACACGACTCGTTTAAAATAGAGCAAAAATCTCGTGGGGAGCATCGTTAGTATCATTTAAAGAAACATTGTGAATTTTTTCACCTTTTTAATTTATAAGATATAATAGAAACAGACTTGTTGTTAATAATTTTTGGAGCATACTTTAGATTTTTTTCTATCGAGGTAATTTCATATAATTTGCGTTTCGGTGTGGGCAGCATCTAGACCTTATCTTCAAAAATAACATATATTTTTAAAGAGCTTAAAAATTGGGAGATATGTAAGAAATCGGTAGAAATTCGGGTTGTTGGCATTTTCCCTAAACTGACTGCATATTGTTTATAAGTACACCGGGAGATCAATTGTCGGCGGATCAACTGTCATGGAATCCAAACAACGCAGATGAGTGAAAAATCACGGATTTTGTTTAATATTTTATGGCATATTGGCTATAAAGCACAGCCCTTTGAACAATCACAAAATCTGACTTTACTTGGCAAGATTAAAATAAATTTAATTAAAATAAATAAGTAAGATAACTGAAATCTTCAGAAAACTAAAGTAAAAAAGAGTGGAGACTACGAAGCACTTTTTTATCAATGTGAAGTATGATTTTTCCTTTTTTTGTCGTCGAATTCCAGTGCACATTTTCCTATACATTTGGTCATCTTATTAGTATTTGTAGTTTCTTCTTCGAAGTCGCTAGATTTCGCTTTCTTATGTGATTTCTTTTGTCTGTTCATTTTGGAGTGGTTTGAAGATTGGATATTGATTTTTCACAAAAAAAAAATATTTTTGGATTTCTGGTCCGCTGAATGTCTGCACAGTTTCGTCAGGTTCTTTACACCACTACACTCGGGGACTTGCGTTTGACCGTGGATTTATCGTATTATATTAGAACCGAGTACCTACCTGTGAAATAAATATTTTATTGCTAACTCATTCTGTCGCAGACTAAATCCTATAGATGTACGTGTTTATCTCTTTTTTCACTTCAATAATAATAATATATAATAAAAACATTTATTCATCAATAGATTTTTGTACAATATACACATTTTGTTATTTTAAGTGAATGAGGCAAAGAATGTGTGCTAAGATCGAGTGTTTGTTGGCGGTCCGTCCTCTCTTTTTTTTTACATGATTACCGCACAAGAGTCCCAACTGCTCCCGTCTGGAGCCAGTGAGACTATGGCATCTCCAATTGGGGTATGTTGTGAGGCTAAATGTAGTGGAGAGGGGAAGGAGATAGAGAAGAGGAAGGTGGGGACGTTCCTGGTTATTCAGATCTGGTCACCAAACATGGCTAAAGCCATTTCAAGCATTTCAAGATTACAAGAATAATGTGAAGAAGTTAAAGAATTATTGGCAAAGAGAAGTTAAGTTTTTGTTGTGAAGATGTTTTGTATTTTTTTCCTTAACTAAATATTATGTCAGATTTAGGAATTCCAGGATACGAAGGGAATGATTTCTACATGAAGGAAGCAAAGGACATGGCCAATGTTCTGCAAAGGATGATTTCTGATGGTATGTCAACTTTATTATAGGTACTTTACGATGCTATGTTACATGTTACATTGGCGGCTCGTGACTTTCTATTATTTTTAATGATTTTAATTGTAAAATAACTCAAATAAAATTTATTTGCTCACGCCGGGTATTTGAACCAGCGACCTTCGGATTGCTATTCGAGAGCCTTTCCCCTCGACCACGGAGTTCGTTACATCTTCAGACCATCAGCTCTATACATTAGACTAGGCATACCTACATAGAAAGTTTATAACGTTAAAATGTCCATTTAGTTGATTAGCCAGATATCTCCAAATACTAAGTTATAAGATAGTGAGGAATGCAATATTCGAATACCAACCATAAATCAAATATTATTTACATGTGTTCGTGTTTTACATATTAAATATGATATAAAATAACACCGGGAGATGTAACGGAAAATTGGCACATTAGTATGACACTTTGAAATATAGTACTAATAACCCAGAAAAACCAAATTTTCTTGCATTATAAATTGATTTGGTGATGTTTATGAGTATTCTGAGCATTGCCCCAAATATAGGGTACACTTTTACAATCAACTACATACTCAAAACAAATTTAGATTCTTCGGAGATGTCTGACTAATCAACTGGACGATAGATATGCTTCCCACAATGCAATACAAAAAGACCACAATCTAATAAAATGAGAAAGCTTTATTTTTTGATTTTTTTTTCACAGGAAACCGCTTTGTTAACATTTAGGATGTTTTCACATTTCTTTCAATACCTCATTTCACTATTATATGGGTATTTTGGTGAAACATTGCCACAGCTCACGATTACGTGAATTGTCTGTTTGATAAACAAAGCGAAGTTGCAACTATAATGTGATTTAAAAACACGCACAAAAAACTACAGCTTTGTAGGTATCTATTTATTACGAAACCTCAAGCCAATGATATAATTTATCCAAAACTTCCTGAGCTGTTTGGACAGTTTGTTATAAGTGGAATAGGACTTGTCAAAAATCGGTGTTGTCGTCAGCGTACCAATGTATTGGTGCACTTTCAACGAGATCGTTGATATGCAGCAAAAATAATATTGGTAACAGCGCAGATCCTTGTGGCACCCCCGCCCCCTCATCAAAAAGACAATCCTCGTGAACGGTGCGGTCGTCCTTGTAGCAATTGTCTTGTTTTGTCAATAATCTACCTGACAAAACAAGACAATCGAATAATATTAACAAATACAAAATCCTGGGGGTCTAGTCCCTATCTTTTACGTTTTACTAACAGCCTGTTAGCTTAACTTGGTGGTTTGAGCAAAGTTGTCGCAACTGGCCAAAAATGGTAATCAGTAGATTTTCTGTTAAGGTTTAGTTTATTTTATCGTCGTGACCGACAGAAAAGAAACAGAAAAGTTACTGACTACCATTTTTAGCCAGTTGCGACAACTTTGCTCAAACTACCAAGTTAAGCTAACAGGCTGTTAGTAAAACGTAAAAGATAGGGACTAGGCCCCCTGATCAAACAATGGATCATCGAAAAAGGTCGTGCAATAATTAGTCACCTCACCCAAATATAATCTTTTATCTCATTATTGTTACCATTACCTACCAACTTGAAAATTTTTTCAATTATTTTTGCTTTATTGAAAAATGTACTTTATTTAATATTTATTCAATATTTGTAAGCTAGTCTGTCTCAACACAGGATTTCATAGTGAGACAGGTAAGGCAAAAAAAAAAGTAAATCTTTTTGTATAGATGCACATAATTAATAAAAATGAATAATTGGTGAACATTCAACGAGATAAGTATTGGTATCAGCACAGGTCCTTGAGACACCCCCGCATTGATTTAGTATGTAGAGGAAGAACAGCTATCAAATATGGTTAGAATTGTTCGTCCATTGAGAAAGTCCGCAATCTAACTATGCAAGGTTGGATGGATCCCATAGAATGGTAACTTCCCGACAAGCGCCCTGTGCAAGACCCCATCAAAGGCTTGTTTGATCGTTGGCGATCTGCATTCACGGAACCGCATTCATTCATGGAACGATGTTAAGTTACCGACATTATCGATAAAACCTTTATTGATCGACCGTGCTAGATTCGTAGGGTAAAGTTTAAGAAAAATAGTATTGGTATCAGCACAGGTCCTTGTTGCACCCCCGCAAATATTTAATGGGAGAGGAAGAAGAGCCATCAAATACGTTTCGAATTGTTCTTCCCTTAAAAAATTCCGCAATTTAACTATGCAAGGTTGGATAGATCCCATAGAATGGTAACTTCTCGATAAGCGCCCTGTGCAAGACCCTATTAAAGGCTTGTTTGATCGTTGGCGATCTGCATTCACGCTAGGGAACTAGGATAAGTTACCAAGATTATCGATAAACCTTTATCGACCAATCGTGTTGGATACATAGGGTAACGTTTAACAAAAATAGTATTGGTATCAGCACAGATCCTTGCGGCACCCCCGCAAATATTTAGTGTGGAGAAGAGCCATCAAATACGGTTTGAATTGTTTTTTCCCTTAAGTAAGTCCGCAATCCAAATTTGCAAGGTTGGATGGATCCCATACCATGATAACTTCCCGACAAACACTCGGTGCAAGATCCTATCCAAGCCTTGCTTGTTGCAATGATCTGCATTCACGCTCGGGAACGATGATAAATTATCGCTGTCTGTACGGTTAGATCTTTTAAACTAAGCAACGGATTTTCATACGGTTTTCACCAATAGAAAGAATGATTCACGAGGAAGGTTTTTAGCTCTATAATTTGTAAAGGTTTTGTGCTAGCAAGCGGACGGCGTTTTTTTTTATATATATGCAAATTATCAGATGGCGTTAGTTATGAAGGTTGGGTAATGGCGTTGTCAGTAGATGGCGTTGTGTTTCGTTAGCTACAGCAAAGTGTGGCTAAGTCAGCTAGTTATCGATAAACCTTTATCGATCGACCGTGCTATATACACAGAGTGACTTTCATTCTAAATAGAATGTGGGTGTTCTAAAATATAAATATAATAGATACACTTAAATTAACAACTATTTCTTTTTTTCTTTAGGTTTTCATTTTGGACTTCCTGAAACGGTGGACATGATCTTGGAACCAGGAATATGGTGAGTTTAAAGTTATATAAATATCTTATATTTTTTAATGTGACATTGTGTAACCAGTGACGCACCAGTGTATGTATTTGATTTGCTTTAACAGTGATTCCTGACATTATTTCGAATAAAACATTTAAAGGAAGTTTTGGTCTCCGGTGACTTTTTTGGTGTTTTTTTTATTTATTTATTTTTTTAATTCTACCACATTTCGTCACTCTTCGCTAAGCCGAGTAACCGAGTAACTAATTAGTAACTGTCCAATATCTACTGATTATTGAATGCGTTTATTTAAAAAAAAAACAAACGATAAATAAATCAAAAATGTCCAAACTACATTAAAATTTTACACTCTAAATGTTTGCCTTCCGGGCCTTTCCTCGCAACTTCAGGAAAATCTTTGGCAGGTCTGACACACATGAGTCAGCTAACCCATTTTTGAGAAGTGATACTCGTAATCCTTTTGTTGGGAGCAGGCGGTTTCCTTTGGGTTATTTATTGTTAAAATGCAGATAAAGTTATTGTTATTGTTTTGTACTGTTTTACGATTATTGAACTGTGTCGTACATTCAAATTAATTTACCTTTTCCAAAAAAGACTAATTGTTTTTACCGTATAAACGGGGTGAATTTTATTTAATTACAACTGCTACAAAATAGAGATCAGAAAGAGACTTGTAAAGAATGTCTAGTATTGTTTTCTGTTCTAAATATATGCTAAAATAGTTCTCTTAACTTAACGATTCTCGTTGACCCATTTGTGTGATTGCTTATCAGTTCCCACAAGAACTATGCATTTAAGCAAATAAATAAGAATTCGTTACAGATAACAAACAACGTTGAACCGATATATAATATCTAATATTAATTGATTATTTCCGTTGAACTGAACGGCACGTGCTGTCGTCAACGCCAGGGTAACTTACGTCATTTTAGGATGCACTTCAGTTACAAAACTAATTGACCAGGGCAGCGGTCGGCAGTTAGTTTTTGGTGGCGGCCCATATGTGAATATGTAATTTTTTGGGATGCCATCTGACCGTCGATATCACTCGTGCGCGTGCGAGCCTGCCCAATCAGTGCACTTGTGACTGCCCGTCTGATCGCCTGTCGTCACTCGTGCGCGTGCGAGCCTGCCCTATCAGTGCACTTGTGACTGCCCGTCTGATCGCCTGTCTTCACTCGTAGGCGTGCGAGCCTGCTCAATCAGTGCGTAGATATTATATAACTAGTCTATGTTTTACATATGTATTAAGTCTTAAGTAAATAAAAATGTATTTTTCTTTAATTGTCCCTTAAGCGTTTCTAAACCATTGATGAAACTTTGGGAATTTATGTGCTGTAATAGTGAGCTCTGGCGTTAAAAAATGGTTGTATTTCATATAGTTTAGCAGAATGGGACTGAGGGAAGGGAAGGGGAGGCGGAAGAAGAACGAAACGGGAACGGGGACAATGGGAAAGGACACGCAGGAAGAAACCGTTTCTTTATTTAACCGGCATTGCAACGCATGCCGGGAACTCGCTAGTATGCCATAAAATAACACCAGGAAAATAACGGTCTGGTACACTGTTTGACATTACATATTAGTAAACCAGAAAACATTTTTTGTTTTTGTTTATTTTATTGCAAGTTTTTGTGCCATGTAATTGATTCGGTGGTGTTTAAGAGTATAATATGAGTATTGTACCAGATAGAGGAAACATATAACTACATACTCAACTCAAATTTCGGCGATTTCTGATTAATATGTTTTTAACCTTAAATATTCTTATGATATTCTTAAATACTCTTATATATTATTATTTTTAATTAGTAAACTAATGTTTAAGACAAGATTTTTATGCATAGCACAAAGGGTAACAATTATTGTAAGCAATAATTATTAGCCCGAAACACTCATCAACATTGAAAAAATCTCCCGAGAAAAGATAAATGCCGCCAACGGGACTTGAACCTAATTGTTACCCTTTGTGCTATGCATAAAAATCTTGTCTTAAACATTAGTTTACTAATTAAAAATAATTATTATTATTTGACAAGTTAAAAGTATTTCACCAAAAAAATGTAGACATAATTTGTCTCGACGCCATCTAGTGGGAGAGTTAGCTCTTATAACGCCTTTCTCACAAAAAATAAAGTTGGTGGGAGATAAGCCGACGTAGCTCAGATGGTAGAGCAGTTGACCGGATATCAGAAGGACGCGGGTTCAAGTCCCGTTGGCGGCATTTATCTTTTCTCGGGAGATTTTTTCAATGTTGATGAGTGTTTCAGGCTAATAATGATTGCTTATAATAATTGTTTCTCTTATATATATGATATTCATTTATGTACCTCTACGCCTATCTCAATACCCTAGTAAGACAGGCATTGAATAATATAATGTAAACATACCTTATTCAATAAATACATAAATAAAAATCAATTGTTTATTATATTATGTCCGGTGTTAGATCAAGGAAGGCTTTCCTGGTTAATACCTAAGTAACATGCTACGTTAACATTTATCCCTGACAATGTCTTGGAACGGACTAACCCAGTATATTATACGTTGTTCTTGGGTTAGTATTGTAATGTGTACATAATATGTCAATTTGACAGGCCACAAGACTGACAGTGGATTTGTCATTTGTCACAGCTGCTCAATACATTCAAATTTATTTATGAGAATCCGTTTCTTGGGGCAGAAAGTGATAGGAATCTATCACACTGTTATCACTGAATGTGTCGGAATCGGATAAGTCGGTAGACGCGTGTCATAGGCATGTCCGTGTGCCATATAAAAATCGGATAAATAATATGGAAAATAATTTCATATCACCAAAGCTCACTACTATATATAGAAACCATCCCGGGCATGCGCACATCAAATCCCCAAAGTTTCATCACAATCGGATGAATGGTTGAGGAGCGCATATGGGACAAACAAAGAAAATTCATAAGATTTTGGGTACAATATAGTTAGTTTACAACATAACAACTGGAGCGGCAGCGCAATTTAAAACTTTTTTCTCCGATTCCTCGAGATTTTTTGGTGATCATTTTGAATATTTTCCGCCCACATTAAAAAAATTATACCTCCGAATTTTAAAAAGAAGACATACAAACTGATTATGGTTCTATATAGCCAATGAATTCACCTATCTTTTGTTGATTACCACATATTCGTAGGATTTATAAATAAAAGTTTATAAAATCGTAAACTTCTACTTCATTACTTACAAGTAAGGGAAAATTTGTCAAAATTGGCAGCAAAGCAATCCGAGGTATTTTAAATAGTGCCATATTGTGGCAAAACGCCCTCCAGTGGTTATAGTATGGAAATTGATAGAAAAATGTATCTTCGATTGAATAATAGAATTCATTACAGGAAAGTTCCTACTCCATTAGAATTTATTCGCCATTGTGCCGGGCCAAAGAAAACAGCTTGCAATATGCAAAAGAAATCTACACCATTTATCTTTTATTTTGTGAAAGTTAAAGAATATTGCTGACTTACATAAATTTAGTGACAAAAAACTGTTATTCTGCTTTTATTGTTAACCGAAATTTCAGATTTAGGTAGAGGTGTCTCAAATTCCATCGAACACCGAATCCACCATTTTGGTTTTTGTTATTCGAATTATAATAGGCCACTTGCATGGATTTCATAACGACTTGGAAAAAATCGTGTGGAAATTTTTTTTTACTAAGATTACGAAAATGTCAGTAAAATTTTATGGAAATGTATAGTTTTTTTATTTATTTTTAAATAAATAAATCCATTACTTGAGCTCGTGACGTCACTACATGAAAATGTCCCGTCTCCGATTATGTTCCATTAATTTTGTAAAATTCCACACCGATTATTTTTTTTATATGGCATCACTTTGATTTCCGGCGAATTTTTGAATTTGCGTTTAACGTTCACTAGATTTATGGTTTGTTCTATGCGAATTTATCCTTTGGTTTGATTTTTTGATAAAGATGGCGGTGTTTTTACAGATGTTACGAAGAGAACCCCGTACAATTTATTGCTATTCGTGTGGAAAACGTTATTTTTTTTAAGTGATTTTCGGCTATGTAATTATCGTTTTTCCGGTTTATAAAAAATGGTCTGATTTTTAGGATTGAAATTTTCAAAAAATCGCCAGGGTTTCAAAAATACGATTAAAAAAAATACGTAATGTCTTAGAATATTTGCATAAACCGGATTTTTTTTAAATAAATGTGATGCAAGTGGCCTATTATTGTCCCCGTTACACAGTTAGTAATTTTGAGTAGGTATCTAGCGTGACTTTATTATTTTAGCATGTTTTTGGGACAATACAAATTATCATTAGGTACATGAAAAAAATGTTTAAAAAAATATATTGCGTGATTCAACCTGGTACAGCTGTTTTTAATACTTACAGCAATCTATATCTTTATCTATCTATATAGGTACATATGTATATAAAAAAAATTAGGTTCCGTATGTTTACGTTCGCAAATCTCGGAAAGTAATCGATACGATTGACTCAAAAATTTTACAGAACATTCCATTTTAGCAATAGAGTGTTTCTATGTATAATGGTAAGCTCTGGCGTTATGAAATTTGTATATATCGATCTGTATATCAAAAATCGCATTTTAGCTGAAAAAATTTTAAGTTGTCAAAGAAAACCCTGAATACATCACAAAACTAAAGTTAATTTGACACACAGAAAACGTACAATTTTGCCGAATACATTCGGATACATTTTTAAAAGTCTCGGTGAATTCTTAAAATAAAGAAAAAATACGCTTTGAAAAATCGTTACTTCAATATTTTTTATCATACTAAAACACAAGTTAAATAGTTATGATAATCATCTGATTTCCTAGAATCCATCATAAAGATTCAGAATTACACAGTAGTTATAGTTGAATTATCACGATGACGTGCATACGACCACCCGCGGGGAGATCCAAACTCAACAGACATAAAATTACTCGTTCGCGTTTCGAGATAGTGAGTATTTGCGATGGTGCCATATGTCCCAAACAGCTAAAATGTTTGTTTTTTTAATTCTAAAAAGGTTAGACATTTAGGAAACCAATTAAAATAAAATGAAATCCAGAAAGAAACTTTGGGTTTTATAATAAAGTCACGCTAGATACCTCAAATTACTAACCGTACGTTAGGGCGAAGCTGATGCAAAATCAATATTTTAATTAATCCTTACGACGAATCGGTTTATACAATAAATTACCGTTTTCCCGGCGCGTGTTGCAATGCCACTTAATAAAGAAATATTTTCTCCCTGCGTGTCCTTTCCCATTCATCCCGTTTTCCTTCCGCCGCCACTTCCCCTCCCATGTCTCCTTCTCCTCACGCGTTCCCCTCCACCTTCCCGCCTTCCCTCACCCCTCTCCTA
Organism: Limnephilus lunatus; assembly: GCA_917563855.2. Classification (NCBI taxonomy): domain Eukaryota; kingdom Metazoa; phylum Arthropoda; class Insecta; order Trichoptera; family Limnephilidae; genus Limnephilus; species Limnephilus lunatus. The sequence goes on along the minus strand of OU830603.1, from coordinate 42,258,650 downwards.
CTACCCCATCCCGCCAACCTCCCTCCCGCGCTCCATATATATTGACAATCGCTCTATCTTTTGGTGAAAACCGCATGAAAATACGTTCAGTCGTTTTTGAGTCTATCGTGAACAGACAGACAAGATATACCTATGTAGATATTACAATTTAAGGTTTTACTCAAAATAAAAATTGCTTCATTTTTAATATTTTTATGATTTTAAGCTGATTACTGTAAATTTCGATCAACAGCTATGAAAAGTAATTGTTTAAATATCAGAAATTCAGAATGACGGTGATCGTTGATTTGACGGCAGTCAAATATGAAGGAATTTGAAACACCGCAATCTAATCCGTCAATTTTCTAGTAAATCTTATAAAAAAGGTTCCGCCATCTTTTTTATGGACAAAGCCAAGTGACGTAGCAACAATGGCGGCCATTGGCGACACTTTTTTGACACTCAAAACACGCCGGCAGTTTTTTTTTTACTTCCAATGTAAACCGGACAGTTCAGTTTAATTCTATTAAGATATATTACTAGAATCGTGACAATGCATTTGAATAAACTAAGACTATTGTACTTAGATAGGGGGAGGGGGAGTACAGATATTATCTAACCCAGAGGTTCCCAAAGTGGGTGCCGCGGCACCCTGGGGTGCCGTGGACAGAGGTCAGGGGTGCCGCGAGGCGCCCCTGATGTCTCTACTAAAAATCAAAATTGACATGAACGAATACAAACATTTTATGGAATGGAAAATCACCCGCGTGGCCGGTCCGCGCTCTGGGAATGGATTGGGTGGGAGGCACATGAGAGGGGATACGGTTATGGTGCTACGCTTGCAGCGGCCGCGTGTCGCATTTGCTTGTAGTTTTTTTCCATTCAAGATTTCAACATTCAGGAAAAAACTACAAGTGTGGAAGAGAAAAATGTAGTGATTGTTTTCCAAAATAGTGTGATTGTTTTCCAATATTACAACAGTACATGGCCCATAGCGGAGTTAAGGTTTCAAATAACTTGCTGACCCTTTTCACAGAGCACCTATCACAGTTAACTGACTGGTTTGCCAAGTACTTCGCAGAAGATCAAGTGGAGAAGTTTGTATGGATCCAAGATCCATTCCATGCTCAAGCTCCCCAAGATTTAACTACGCAGGAAAAAGAAGATTTAATTGACCTCTCGACCGACAGCAGCCTAAAAACGAAATACGCTTGTTCGGATTTGACGGAGTTTTGGGTATCAGTCAGAAATCACTATCCGATTCTAAGTGGAAAAGCTGTAAGGGTCCTCATTCCCTTTGCTACTTCATATCTGTGCGAAGCTGGAGATTTTCAGCGGTTGCGGTTATAAAGAGCAAATATCGCTCAAAAATAAATGTGGAAAAAGAAATGAGGAGTAACTGTATCAAGCGTCAGAAATCACTATCCGATTCTAAGTGGAAAAGCTGTAAGGGTCCTCATTCCCTTTGCTACTTCATATCTGTGCGAAGCTGGAGATTTTCAGCGGTTGCGGTTATAAAGAGCAAATATCGCTCAAAAATAAATGTGGAAAAAGAAATGAGGAGTAACTGTATCAAGCGTCAGAAATCACTATCCGATTCTAAGTGGAAAAGCTGTAAGGGTCCTCATTCCCTTTGCTACTTCATATCTGTGCGAAGCTGGAGATTTTCAGCGGTTGCGGTTATAAAGAGCAAATATCGCTCAAAAATAAATGTGGAAAAAGAAATGAGGAGTAACTGTATCAAGCCTTATTCCCGGTTTGAAAAATTGTGCAGGCTCACCCGTCGCACTAAACGGTTTTTGTACTTGCATTATATTTGCATTTTCTTCGTAAGTTTTCCTATCAATAAAAATGCACATATTCAGTGGAGTAGGTAAAAATGATCCTTCGTCCTGGGGGGGGGGGGGGGGGGGAGTATGACAGGGGTGCCGTGGAAAATTCAAATTTTCTAAGGGTGCCGCGACTTGGAAAAGTTTGGGAACCCCTGATCTAACCCATAAGGAGCTTGGCGTCCTTGGCGACAATTAATATACGTTCCTTATCACAAGAATACTGCAGTTCTTTCTTACACATTAAATAATGGTGAGACAAAACATCAGACACACAATGTACGTATGTCAGCTTCCTCCAAAGTACCTACCTACTATTTTTTTCCTTTGAAGGAAACAGATATACGTGCATTGTGCGTCTCATCTTTTGTCTCCCAATTATTTAATATGTAAGAAAGAGCTGCAGCATCATTGCCATAAGGAACGTATGTGTATTGCGTTTTTGTACCGTCGTCATTCCGTAAACATGGGATGGGAATATTAAAAGCACCTAGGTATGGTGTTTATCGTTTGTATTTTGCTCAATACTAGCTGAAGTCCCCAACGATGTCCGGGCTTTACACAGAGTTTTCGAAATCAAATGTAGACAGTGACCTTCCTCTTGTTTAGAAGGTCACATGTGCAAAATTTCATCAACCTTGCTGAAAACTGTATTCTACTTTATATATCATATATTTCAACCAATTTACACAAAACCTTACAAATGATACACCTAAACCTTCCTCGTGAATCACTCTATCTATTGGTGAAAACTGCATGAAAATCCGTTCAGTATTTTTTGATTTTATCACGAACAGACAGACAGACGCGGCGTAGGACTTTGTTTTATAATATGCAGAGATAGACGATTTATGAATTATTGATGAGTGGGCCAGATCTCTGCGGAATGCTTATTTTAAAAATCATTTATCCATATTCTGTTTCTCAAAAATTTGATTTCTAAAAACGAATTTGCTTGTATTGTCGGACAACCACGGGTAGTATCGGACATATCAGCTGCAAAGTACTTTCGTTAAATTTGTTTTATGTTAAAACGGTTGCTAACTAAAAATGAAGATTTTAAAATATAAAACACCATATTTTTTAAAAGAATAACATGGAAGTGAAATACAAGAAAAAGTAAAGTCTTAAAGAATTGTCTGAAATCGGACATCAGTGTACGGTATCAGAAACAAACATATACCAAACTTATTCCATTTTTTAATCATAAAGAAAACGATAAAACCATTTTTTAAGTTTTCATGATCTTGGAATATCAAAAAAAAATTTAAAAGGTACGTGAAAATAGTATTTTTTATCAACATTAGCATCTTTATAATATTATGAACTTATTGCATGGCTCTACTACCTATATAATACGCCAGTAATGGAACGCCAGCACTTGTCCGATACCATACTTTGTCCGATAGTAAAAGTACTCCCCTATACTGAAGACAATTTTAATGATTTTTCAATTACCTTTCTTGTCATAACAATATCGGATATAATGTGTAGGTATCCAGAGGTGAGCCGACCCCAGTACTCACCCTAGGTACTCACACAGATGGATAGCATGTATACAACATTTGTACATATATCTTGTGATTCGACTTTACAAGAGAAAATTCCACTGATATCGAAAGTAAGGTTATTTTTTTTTAAATAGTTGAACACATTAAATTTTATAAATTTGTTAGGCGGGTATGGGTGCTGCCGCCACGGGATCCATTTACTGGATAACCAACACCCATGCCGGTCACCACAAGTGGTTTGTTACGTCTGGTGACATAGGAAACTTCACATATCTTTCCTTAATAACTAGCTGACCCGGCCACGTGTTGCTGTGGCTAACGAAACGCAACGCCATCTGTTAATTTGCATACAAATCAAATCCACACCGCCCGCTTGCTAGCCCGCTCCCTTTACTAATACTATAAACGCGAAAATTTGTATTTTACTTTCTACTACTTTCTACTGAATGGATTTTAATGAAACTTTACAATAATTTAGCCCATACATCAAAATAACATATAGGCTATAAGTTATGTTGCTAGCTAGGAAGGGGTTGCAGAAGGGGAACGGAGACGCACAGGAAAGGTAAAGGTAAAGGAAGAAACAATGTATTTCTTTGAATATTAGTTTAAAAGATCTAAGCGCACAGACAGCGGGAGCGACTTCATTTTATACTATACTAGCCTTCGACCAAGTATACCACGTCAATGATACTTGCTGTGGCTAACGAAACACAACGCCGCGTCACTACCCTACCTTTATAAAATCCACACTACCCGCTTGCTAGATGCCCGCTGCCTGAATTTAATATTTGAATTTCTCGGTTTTTCTCTACTATAATAAGCATGTTTTATACATATAAACCTTCCTCTTGAATCACTCTATCTATTGGTGAAAACCGCATGAAAATCCGTTGCGTAGTTTAAAAGATCTAAGCGCACAAACATTTTGAGCGACTTCATTTTATACTATGTAATTATGAATATTTGAATTTCGCAGCTTTTCTCTACTATAATAAGCATATATTATACATATAAACCTTTCTCTTGAATCACTCTATTGGTGAAAACCGCATGAAAATCAGTTGCGTAGTTTAAAACATTTTGAGCGACTTCATTTTATACTATGTAATGATAAATATATTGATTATTACCTAGTGTTATAGAAAATAAATCAATTGACCTAAGCAAACAAAATTATTATTGTTGCAAGTTTTTTTTTGAGTTATTTATATATTTTGATGACCGATTGAATATTTGTTTAATTATTATTGAACCCAGATGGCAAATGACTTTTGCCAATAACAAATAACTAGCAACATTAATAATGTTCAACATATTATTTTATTTATAGAATATTCACACATTCTTTTCTTCGAAGACTAAGGTCATCGGTTCGAGGCCCGGAGTGCTCTAGTAAATTTGGTTTAAATTGTTTATTGTAGATATGTATAAATTCATACAGTTAGGTATGTATTAATAACCCAATAAACTGTCACTGTTAACCCGTTTAATCACTGGAGAGCAAATCAGTCCCAGCTCTCAGCTCGTCTCATATTAATCATTTATCTCCCTTGCTATATGAATGAATGGTGAGAAATAATATCTAAACGGTGTTAGAAAAAGAAAACTCCACGCTTTATATTAATATCTAACCTTAACCACTGGAGCGATAGCGTATTTTAAAACTTTTTTCTCCGTTTGCTTGACATTTTCAGAAGATTTTTTATTTTTATTTTTCGCCAACATTAAAAAAATGATATCTTCGAATTTAAAATGGAGACATAAAAACTTATTATAGTGCTATATAGCTAATGAATTAACCTGTATTTTACCGTTTGTCTCATATTTGTAGAATTTATAAATAACATAATAAAAAAAATCGTAAAGTTTATAACCACGCGAATTCTGCGTGTTTGTTACTTCGAAACTGCCGTGAGAGGTATTTATTTATTCGAGTCAACATAGAATATTTTCGATTTCTGTATGTTGTCTGTGATACACTTGATAAAGAAAGGTGCATATCTATGGAAAAATGACTTAATTTTAACGGTAAACAGCTGATCAGCAATCTCCAAGAAAAAAATATTTAAAAAAATCATTTCTAACATCGTTATAAAATAGTCTACGATGTTCGGGTTTGCGACATCTATGGTCATAATAGATAAAGCATTTCAATAGCTTCGTTTTAAGTCCAAAAAACAAGCGTGGGAACTACAAATACTTAAAAAAAAACGAGTGTGCTTTAGACCATGTGAAAGAAGATGTGCGCGCGCACTGCTCTCTCTTGCTCCTACAGTGATACAGGCAATAGGCCTGCACTGTGTCGATATATGAACCGTAACTGGCTATGAAAGAAAGAGAGAAAGAAAATGTGTGCTCGTACCTCTCTCTCTTGCCCCTACAGAAAATACGAAACGTAACTCTCTCTCTCTTTCTATATTCACTAACTTATATCTCCCTCTCAACTTCCGTTCGCCTCGCCCACACACTTCTCGTAACGCTCTCGTCGCGCATTCACCAGCTTACTCCCCAAGTCAAGCGTGCGTAAAGAAGTTTTACTTTAAAAAGGTTGTTATATATTTTTTTATAAACATGTTAGGTAAGCACCTGCCTACCTCCCCGTCAAGATTTTTATTTATGAAAATGTCGATTATATCGAACAGTCTTAAAAAACAATCAGAAAACACGCCATAAAAAAGTTATTGCATTTTGTAATGGGTAATAAAAGAAAAGCGTTTACTTTCAACTGGGCACAATCAATTATAATTTTAAAATAATCCTGCAACGTGGAAAAATTATACTGATACAATTTACAATAATACTCGTAGGTACTAAATTGCTTCGTTTAGTTTAGATGTTGTCAAATTCATTAGACATTAAGAGCGTATAACCAGAGAAAAACAGAAATATGTCATTTTTAAATTAGTGTTTAGACGTATTGACTCTTTTCCACAAAAAATTATAGATTGATTTCGAAAGATTGTTATTTTATCTAGTAAACGTATGTTTTAAATTTTGAGAAAAAATGTTTATTTTTAGTAGATATAATAAGGTTATACCATAGGTCGTTGGCAGATTTGTTAAATTTTCAAATAAGATTTTGTATTATACAACACCCATTTCAAGAATTATGAAGTAAAATAAATCAATACATTATCTTGTAAAAGTATGTTACAGAATTTTAATTTTAGTTTAAATAAAATCACTAAAAAATATATACTTCGTGTTTCTTGACGAAAATTGGTCCGTTTGATTATTTATTTGCGCACTTACAGACATATATTTCAGATTTGTTTACACTTTTATTTCGCTCTGACATTATAGAAAAATGATAAATACCTACTTATGATTAAAAAAAATTACAAAAAGTACATAATTTTAATAGTTTTATCAACTTGCCTTTCAGCATTTTGGGATGTACGTATAAATTAAAGCAAATTTGGAATTAAATAAAATCGATATTGCGTTAAAATTAAAAAAAGCTGGTACGGAGAGTAATTAATATTTCTCATTGGAACCGCCCTGTACGATCGTAAGAACATCTTTCGACGAAATGTGGATTTTCGGCCGCTGACTGGTTAAACGCTCTTAGGAATCTGTAAAAACAAGAGTGAGCAATTCACACGCCTTAGAAGTAAAACCTTCAGAAAACTAAAGTAGATAAGAGTGGGGAGACCACGAAGAATTTTTTTATCAATGTGAAGAATGATTTTCTCCATATTTTTATCGTTGAATTCCTGTGCACCTTTTATATACATTTGGTCACCTTATTAGTATTTGTGATTTCTTCTTCTGTGTCGCTAGATGTCGCTTTCCTTTATGCTGTTTTGCCTGTTCATTTTGGAGTTGTTTGAAGATTGGATATTGATTTTCCAAATAGAAATGCATATATTTTTGGATTTTATGAGATTCGGTACTTGCTTCGCTGAATGTCTGGCCGCTAAGGTCAGGAGCTTTATACCACCAGACCAGTGTTTCTTAACCTGTGGTCCGCGGACTCCGCGAATATATGTATGGGGGTCCGCAATCTCGTCTCTGGACCATTTAGCAATAATAAATAAATAGCTACGCACCTTCGTTTCGGGATTATTTTCCAATACCTACTAAGGGGGTCCTTGTTGTGGGGTCCTCCTTACTATACTGATTAGACTAAAGGAGACTTACGTGGGACCGTGGATCTATCGTATTATATTGGAACCGAGTACCCGTGAACTAAATAAATATATTTATTTTAACTTTATTAGTAAAACATCAATTTGTAATATTTAATTAAATGAAGACAATAATAGTGAAACTCAATCGAAATCTAGAGACTGAAAAATCAGAAAAAGATATAGGTTCTTCTGGGACTTGAACCCAGGATCTTTCACTTTCTGGGCGACAGCTCTAACCACTGAGCTAAGGTGTCTCTATCCGATTCGGTCATGTTTAACTGTATATCATGCTTCGACTAAGTACCAACATTATCTCGATTTTTCTAACGCATATTTTATTGGCTGCTATCGTTATGAAAGATTGCGAGATTCAAACCCGAACTAAATGTCATCTAGATGCATTTTTATCCATTTTATTTTAAAGTTTAAGAACAAAAGTTTTATAGTTAAGAAAAATGTAGATAATGTTGGTAGTTCTTAGTCGAAGTATGATACAGTTAAAAATGACTGATTCGGATAGAAAAACCTTAGCTCAGTGGTTAGAGCTATCGCCGAAAAGCGAAAGGGTCTGGTTTCGAGTCTCAGAGGTGCCAATATATTTTTCTGTCTCCAGATTTTCGATTGAGTTTCGCCAATATTGTCTTCATTTCATTAAAATAAATATTTTATTGCTATATTCTCTCGCAGGCTAAATTCTATAGATAAATGTCTTTGTCTCTTTTTAGTGTCGCTCGCTTCCGTTTTATCGAATTTCCAATCACAAATTTAATTTGGAGGTAAAGAAACGTGTGGGAATTTGAGATCTATTGTGGGTATTTTAAAACGTATGCATTGGCAACCCTGAAAACAGAGGGCATGCTTACTGGCGCTAGTATCGTTATTCGTTATCGGAATTTTTTTAAACTTCAAGACTCTTCGACCCCTTGGGTTAACAAGGTTTTATTGACTCAGCGACGTCAAGCGATAATGATCTCTGTGGTTACTTTTACTAGGACCTATTATCGCATGTAATTGTTGTGACAGATGGATTCTTGTTTTTCCAAGGGATCATCTTGATGATTGTAAGAAGCAGTGATGCCATATTCCAAAATAAAAACAATATTTAAGGACAAAAAAACTTATACGTCTCACTATGTTTTGAAAAAAAAAAATCGTAAGCTTTTATTGTGGCAACGAAAACAAGGTTACCTAATTAAAGTATCCATAATGCTTTATTAAAAAGACAATCATTTTCCTTTGAATAGTAGAAAAAAGATTTTGAAAACAAAAAAACGAGTGTGCTTTAGACCACACGACTGAAGTAAAACTTCACTAACTTATGCCGGGTACCCGCTGTATATAATGTTATATAGTGCAGGCGCTTGCATTATACTGTAGTTTCCCGGGACTTGGGATAGAACCATTACAGTTTAGTTGACCCCGAGGTTAAAGTGGCCTTGCAACGCATGCCGGGTACCCGCTGTATATAATTTATTTATTTATTTACAGAAAAATAGTCCATTCACAATATAATAATAACACGAATAACAAGCGTGCGTAAAGGCCCGACCCGCCTAACAATCGATCACCGTTCGCATCGATTACCGTTCGCATCGATTGCCGTTCGCATGACATTTTTCGTAACAATCACCACCTTTCGTAACGCATTCACTAGCCTACCCCCGAAGTGTCAGGCGTGCGTAAAGAAGTTTTACTTCAAAAATACACAGTACAAATTAAAAAAGGAAAAGTTTTTTCTTAAATTTTTTTACAGCATTCTTGGTTAATTTCGACCTCTCCGATATGGATTAGTGTATGGTATGGTATGATTATTATTGTAACTGGCAGTTGTGAATAACAATAACACGTTGTGATTTCTACCACGCGTCTATATATTTTATATGAAGTCGTTGCCTGTCGCGGTTACTTTGTCCCGGTTACTAGCTGTCACGGGTTCCGAGGAACCAGGTAATTTTGGAACCAGTTCGTTTCGGATTTATAGAATGGTCACCAATACTAAAACTGGGCTAAAAGAAGTTTTACTTCAAAAATTACTTGAATTACTTGAAAACCACACATCTAGCAACACTGGTCGGAAGCAATAATATTTGTAATGTTTGGGGAATTTTCCTCAGTATGAGTATAAATATTTCCTTTGATCCCGTGATTTTTTGAAATATTGAGCCAGGAATAAACATGTGTGTTTTTAAGAAAGGGCATGATGAAGTCATTGAGTATTTAATACAATTACTATAGTCATGTAAAGGGTCAGAATAACAGACGATGAGCCGAATGAATGTAAATGAAGCCATTAGATTGTATGCCAAGACGGAATCCATCCTCTCTTTGTACCCCTGCGGAGAAACGGCATGATGGTTAGTTGATAGGTGTTTTTTATATTTCAATTTCGGGTATTTTCAGAATTCAGGGAATTTCAGCGAAAATTTGGGGAAATATATAATCTCCTCATAAGGAAATTATTTTTTTCGACTTACATCACTGCAAAGAATTTAGTTATTTAGTACGTATTTTGCTTTTGCCGCGGTAGCCTGTTTCGCTCTTTGCGACAATATAACACTATCAAACCAATCAAAAACACAATACTGTTTTTGTCCAGAACTTATCAGTAATTAAGTGTGCTTTATCAGTTCTCATTTCTAGTCGGCAAGACTCCATTCCGGATTGTGTGTTATTGTTTGTTTGAATTGTTTTCGTTTCACACTGTGACAGTTTAGAAGTTTACAAAACGAAAACGCGGCCGTTCTGTCGACAACGTCGAGTTATTGCTTTGTATATCGCGTGTTTTATTGCATTTTTGATTGTGATTTAGCAAGTTGGCTAGTGCTATCGCTTCTACAAGTCGGAGGGAACCATTTCGCCATAAATTCTTGCAGGTCAGTTGCGGAAACTATGCAAAGGTTTGATTTTTGAGTTATTCGACATTCTGTACTGCCGTTGCAAATTGCAAATTACAACAGGCACAATGCACAATATTGTTTTGAAATGTCCGACGATTATAACATCATTTTTACTTGGAGTTTTAGTCGCAAATTTGCACGTTTTTCATGCATACATCTGATAACTAACTGATGTGTTTTGTTTTGAGTTATTTGGTCAGTTATCTGTCACGCTGCCATGATAAATAATAACAATTAACACAACGTCATGCGACACTCCGTGTTTGTGCAAGAATGTGCAACCATAAACTAAATATTAAGCCATTTTTCCCAGAGCGTCAAGCAGAGAGGATAGACCGCCATATATAAGTCTAGCCCGTTGAATGGCAGGAGACCATATTTATCCCAGTCTCATATAAATCGCTGTAACTCCCTTATTATCAGAGTGAGAAATATATTTTAAACGGTGTTAGAAAGGCAAAACGCCACGCTTTAAAGTCAAATCTAAAAAAATACCACTAAAAAAGTAAAATGTACACTTTTATGAAACCAAAGTTTTGAATAGCAATTTGAAAAGAAAAAATTGAAACTTTGAGAATTTTTTACTAATTATTTTCATAAAGACAAAATAATGAGGTGACAATAACGTTCATAATGCATTTGTCTAATAAAATCTGTAAGTGTTTTTTTATTTTTTTTCGTTTTCAGTAGGTAATTTTAATTACTTAGAATAAACGTGAGGCGAGCCATTTTTAAAACTTTTTATGTTTGCATGCAAAATTTTTATATTTCAAAAATATATGTTTATTTTGAATAAAACAAACATTTCATAAACAGTTTTTAGTTTTGGGATACGTTCAGAAATATTTAATTTAAGTATTTGTAAATTTAAAATTTCTTAAAAATGAATATTTTTTGTATGAATCAATTTGAAAACTAGACAAGTCTTTAATTTTTCCGCCTGCGCAGTTAACTGTGTCGTGCTGTAATATTGTTTTCAAACGCTTTAGCTAGGTATAAATTTTAAACAATTCTGTATCCAAGAGTTTTAAAGCTATAAAATAATGTTTATTTGACATCAAACGAACATTTTTCCATAAAAGTAATAATAATTCATGTGATTGTGTTATCAACGAATATTATTCGTACTTATTTCAAGGCACATAGTAAGTTAACTCGAAATTACATTTCTCAACTATGGTACCAAGTAAGGCGATTAATTTTTGGTTTTTAATATTGTAACGACTGCAATGGCAGTGATGCAAAACAAACGGTCCGGGGGCCAATTTCATATTGCCTGCTTAATTTTTTTTTCAATTTAAAGTAGGTACTAGGTACCTACCTACTTACCTCAATCAAATATAATATCATTACTAGCAGCGCTAGCAGCAAAAGTAGTTTCGCAGGTTTTTGATGCTAGGCTCTTCTTCGCCCAGTTTAAGTGTTCGTGACCATTTTATAAATCCGATAGGAACTGGTTCCAAAAATAGACGTTTCGTCGGATCCAGTGACAGCTAGTCACCGGGACAAAGTAACCGCGACAGGCAATGACGTCATAAATGATATATATAGACGCCTGGTATTAATATTCACAACTGCCAGTTACAGTAATACATAATCATATTATGCCCTGCAAGTACCTTGGAACCTATTTTAGTTTTTTTTAATGATTGTGACAGCTGTTTCGGCTTACAAATTGTGGTTATGCCACATTGAAAAGACTTATTTTAGGGCCCAGTAAGTCCTATTTTGACTCATTTCGTCTATCTGTAAATTTGTTTGTACGTTCCGTTTCAAGATGGTGGCTGTTTTATTGGCTCAATATGACCACCACAATACGGACATGTGCCTAGCATGATGGTCGAAAAATCCCCAATTTATGTAATAAAAAATCAATGAATAAAGAAAACTTAAAAACTTGAAAAAAAAGTAAAGATTATATTTTCAAACGTGAAATCGACTTGTTTATTTGTACTTTATTATTCGTATTTTTTCTATATTATGATGCCTACCTTGGTACTTAGGTACCTGCCGATATAACTATAACGATTTGAAATAAAACTCACATCGCCAATTTAGACATATGCTGTCGCGACCGTTTTTGTAAATAATGATGTGTTCTACAAAGTCGTAGTACATTATTTTATTCTATCATCAGTAGTTTTCGCAGCGCACGCGATGTAAAGAATATTTTAGGTAATTTTTTACACCTTGGGTTACATTATTGAAGTTTTAGTAAGGATGCCTATTTTTTTGAAACGCAAACCCAGGGATAGTGTAGCTTCCCAACAGCGAAAGAATTTTTCAAATCGGTTCAGTAGTTTCGGAGCCTATTCAATGCTAACAAACAAACAAATCTTACCTCTTTATATGTATAGTGTAGTAGATAAGATCTTACCACTCTTAGTTAGGCCAATGAAGTTGATAATCTAATCAAGAAAGAATTTATATATTTAAAAGAATTTCGATATTTGAAAGAATTTCGATACTTGAAAGAATTTAGATATTTAAAAGAATTTCTATATTTGAAAGAATCTATCATTTTCAGTAGAAGTGAGGGAAAATTGACCTTAGTTCAGGGATAGCTGCCCACAACTCTATCTATTCAGTTGTCAAGTTTGTAATTTGAACCGCTTGGTATTTGGAGCATGAACTACACAAGTTGAGTCACCTAGAAGGTACTTGTTGGCTATAATATTGTATGATTATTAAATTATAATAATTAATTAATAATATTAAATTATGCAAGTAAGCCCAATTCTTCCACACTTCTGGTGAAATTGACCATTCATACATTAAAATTCGTTCGAAAGTTCTTGTGAGAAAAATTGAGTGCCTACCTACCTAGAAAAATGTTGTATCCAACAATAATCTTATTCCGAGAAAAATGGAAAAAACGAAACCAGTTATGTTTCATAACTTTTAATATTTAAAATACAATAAACACACGATTCGAAATTTAAATGAAAAGTCGAGAAGAAAAGCAATTAAATTAGAATTTATGTTGAATTAGTGGATAAATGTTGTAAATAAAAAATTTACACAACGTTATTCCACAAATTGTTTTTTTTACGCTTCGTCCCACATAGAAAGCAACCATGCTCTTCTAACGTAAATTTACACATGCCATTGATGTATATGTATATTTGAGCATAAAAAAATTTAAAAAAAAAACGATATAAATAAATCAATTACTTACGTTCGAGTTATTGTTTTGAGATCACCTTTTTTTTTACTTTAACTCTACACAGGGAGGCTCATAAAGGAAAATAATTTGCCTCAGGGCCTATGTCATCTTTGAAGATGCTGTGTGGAGGGTCTTTTTGAGGAAAGGAAGGCGTGAACATGGGTCTTGAAGATACCCATGTTGTAGGAGGGAGGAAACACAGAGGCCGGCAAATCGTTCCACAGCCGAGCTGTTGAATACAAGAACGAGTCGTAGAAACGACCCGTTCTCATGTTACTAATGTCAACCGTTTACAAATGTTGGGCGCGTGTTTGGCGTGTTTCCCGACTATGCACCGGTGCCGAGGGGATCAATGACGCTAGTCCCTCGGAGCATCTTCCATTGTAATAACGCACGTTAATTAAATGCAATTTATTTGCGTACTCCGAGTTTCGAACCTGCGACCTCTATGTCCAGAGCCAATAAGCTTGCCGCTATGCCATAGATATCATTGGAACTCTTTGAGACTGAACCTTTGAAAAGGAGATAAGAAGTGTGAAATTTTGGGAAGTACCTGCCTATTCAGATATGGTTAAAAACACAGCTAATGCCTTTTCAAACTCGCTTCGATTCTGAACGTTGATATTTGACCGGGGCGATAGTGAGAGTATCTATCACTCCACAGCGCCGCGAAAACCTCGTTAAAATTGCATGCGACACGTTCGTCACACTTCATTTAAAATATTTATTGTTTTATTTATTTTATTTGTACGACCATCACGAATTCACGCCCGGCCATCGCAATCCAAGTTACTTGTGCCCTGTTAACAGTAAAATTCTTGTTGAAACGGCAAAAATCCCGATTACAATAAATTAGACGTGCTTTATTTTATTATTTACGAGTCTAGCTGGGGTACCCGGCTTTGTTCAGGGAGTTGCTGTGGGATTGAACTGACGTTCAAACCCACCACGGATTTACGAGTCTAGCTGGGGTACCCGGCTTTGTTCAGGGAGTTGCTGTGGGATTGAACTGACGTTCAAACCCACCACGGATCCGTGGTGGGTTTGAACGTCTTGAACGGTTTGAACAACTTCACTAACTTATAAAATAACATATGACAATGGGGTGACATATGACATTGGGGTGACATATGACATTGGGGTGACATATGACATTGGGGTGACATATGACATTGGGGTGACATATGACATTGGGATGACATATGACATTGGGGTGACATATGACATTGGGGTGACCTATCCCTGGGGTGACCTACGACCTTGGGGTGACCTAAGACCTTGGGTTAGTATGTACGCCTTACCTTAGTTGTGCAGTATGTACGCCTCGCCCGAACACCGTTCGCATCGATCACCGCTCGCATCGATCACCGTTCGCATCGATCACCGTTCGCATCGATTACCGTTCGCATCACACTTTTCGTAACACATCACACTTTTCGTAACGCATTCACCAGCTTCCCGCATAAGTCGAGCCGTGCGTAAAAAAGTTTTACTTCAAAGATAGAAAAATCGCTAAATTCTCGGATCGAAATTAACGAGCTTCACAGCAATTTCTTGCCGCAAGATATTTCCCTAAAGATTTTCGTATTTTTGGGCAAGATTGTATTATACGATTATTATATTGTACGATATATATTAAGATTATATATGATTACTAGCTGGTCCCCGGCATGCGTTGCAATGCCATTCAAAGAAATAAATTTATTCCCCCTGCATGTCCTTTCCCGTGCGTCCCCGTTCCCTTCCACCTTCCCCGCACTTCCACCTCCCCCGTTCCCCTTCCCCCAGCCTTTCCTCCCCACCGCTAAAATATATGAAATACACACATTTTTATTCATACAAATTTCATAACGCCAGAGCTTACCATTATATTATATATATCCTATATGTTATTCTGATGTATGAGCTATATTATTAATATTGTAAAGTTTCATTAAAATCCATTCAATAGTTTTTGCGTGAAAGAATAACAAACACACATACACCCATACAAACTTTCACGTTTATAATATATATGTATATATATATATATATATATATATATTTTTTTTAAAGAAAGACTTACATTCCTGGGTTACGAATAACCCGACAATATTTGAAAATCTCCTACTACCACCACAGTAAGCCGAAAATGTTGCTTGGAACAGCTGCCTTTAGGAAGATTGTATTTTTCCTTTGGAGGGGTGCAGACATACGTTCACCGTTTGTCCCATTTTCGACTGTTGACATTTAAGTGTGTAAGAAAGAGGGACGGACAGCATTATGATGACCGGCCAACTCAGAATGAAACCAACTCAGAACCACCTCAGAAAGGTGATTAAAAGTGATGATAAAAAATTTGTTAAATAGGTTAAGTTAGGTTAGCGTTATTTAAAAATTATTTTTTCATAGTTTTTACCTAATGACATTTCTGGGGTGGTTCTGAGTTGGCTTCATTCTGAGTTGGCATGGAACCCAGCATTATATGTTTGAGAACAAAAGCAAAATAATCAGCGCATTGACATTTGACGTTTTTGAATTTTTGGAATTCACTCACTATTCAATAATATACTTATCACAATATAGCTGCAGTCTTTCAAACAATGAGAATTCGTCATAATTATTTTTTATTTGGTATTCTGCTATTCGGGGCGGAGACAAATCCAACAAATCAAAGATCATGAAAATCGGTCCAACCGTTCTCGAGTTATAAATGTAGGATGGAGGAAACACAGAGGCCGGCTAATCGTTTCGCAGCCGAGTCGCAAGGGCGCCTTCAGCGCGCCTTCCACTGCGAGCGGAGCGGACTCTTTACGGACTCCGCTCGACTAGCAAACGAGTGCTTTCATCAAGAACGAGGTGAGCGGAGCCGATAGTTCCGAACGAGTCCGCTCGCGCACACCATCGCCGACGGGTTTTCTAGCGGACTCTGCTCAAAAACTCTTTTTTGGTGAAAGGTCAAAGCTATTTCGCTCATCTCCCAAATCTAGTCAAAGCTCCGCTCAACTCTTTTCCGCTCGCAGTGGAAGCTTAGAGTAACTGTTACTCTAAGAGTGGAAGGCGCCCGCGCCCTGTAGAAACGACCGTTCTCGTGTGAAAATAGTCAAATGTGTACAAATGTTCTTGTTTTGTTTGCCGACTGTGCACTGGTGCTGAATGAATCAATGACGCTAGTTCCTTGGAGCATCTTCCATTGAAATACCGCTATTATATTTCGACAATTTTGTTTGGGCCGAACTATATTCTTCTCGCTCTGTTACATACATATATATGCAAGTTCGCCACCTAATCGCTATCTCAATTTTCTAATTTATTAATAAATGGAAATGAGGGCGGCGTTTTGTCAATTTAAAATCGTTCCTTTTTGTATTTTGACACTAGTGCAAATATTTGTTAATGTACTTAATATAGATATCAACCACCGGCCTGGCCTGTCCCTACGTTTTCCTTTTTTTTTGATAAGTTACTTCTAGAGCTTCGGTTTTTTTTCCATAATTCGCGGCTCAGTTTACGTGCATGTTCGTGCATAGACTGACGAGAGTTGAGAGGGGAAGTCGACTATACAGATCTGGTCACCAAACACGGCTAAAGCCATTTCATGCAGCATGAACGCTGGTCTCTCACCGGGGTAATACTAAGAGTATCTACCAATCTTGTATATACATATTATTGTGCTGCCATGAACGTTACGTATTATTTAATGTTATCTCCAGGTCAACATCGGGTCATGGCCCACCGATTGTGAATACATATTTATATTAGATAAGATAAAATGTCAACTAACTAACTAACCATCACGCCGTTTCCCGCGCAGGGGTAGGCAGATAGGATGGACCACCAACAACAATACTTAGCAAAACTGATAACTACACCCCAGGCCGATAATCTCTAAACTAACTAACTAACTAACTAACCATCACGCCGTTTCCCCGCAGGGGTAGGCAGAGAGGACGGACCGCCACACAACTCGATCTTGGCACACACTCTTTGCCTCGTTCACATTCATACATCGTCTCATACATGCTCTTCTATTATTCCGACTCTTCACATGGCCCGACTCAAGTATCTGATTCACTTGGTCGTGCCATGTCTTCCTCGGGCGTCCCCGACTTCTTCTACCATTCACATTTGCATCATATATTCTCCTTACACTCCTTTCCTCGTTCATTCGCTCTACATGCCCAAACCATCGGAGAGTCCCTTTCTTAATCTTACACATCACGCTTACGTCAGCCTTGCATTCTTTGCGGATATCCACGTTTCTCTCACGATCGTACATGGTTTTACCACACATTCGCTCTCTACACATTATAAAACAAAGTCCTCCGCCGCGTCTGCCTGTCAGTTTGTTCGCGATAAACTCATAAACAACTGCACGGATTTTCATGCGGTTTTCACCAATAGAGTGATTCATAAGGATTGTTTAGGTAGGTACATAATTTGTCAAGGTTTTGTGTAAATTGGTTGAAATATATACTAACTGTGGTAGACGAGCGGGCTGGCAAGCGGTGTGGTTTTGATTTGTATGTAAATCTACAGTTTTATGCCGAGGTTGATGAAATTTTGCACATGTGACCTTCAAAACAAGAGGAAGGTCACTGTCTACATTTTATTTATGAAAACTCTATGTAAAACCCGAGCATCGCCGGGGACTTCAGCTAGTACCTAAATAATATCGTCAAAATCGTGGTTTTGTGTTTCCCATTTTTCTCCTACAAAACTGGACCAATTTTAAAGATTTTTTTACCAACTAGGTATATTAGAAGAAAATATTCTGTCTGTACGTTTTGCTTAGGCTGATACCCAGATAAAATCGTCAAAATCGAGATTTTGTGTTCCACATTTTTCTCATCCAAAACTTAAGATTACCGAGTCTTAAGATTTTTTTTTACCAACTGTTAGTTGAAAATATTCTGCCTGTAAGTTTTTTTTTTTTAATACATTGTCTAGTTTGTATACTTAACGCTTGTTGGTGGCGTTTAAACCAAGCATTTTTAAAGATTCTCCTGTAAGAAGTAACTTATCAAAAAAGCAGAACGTACCGGCACGCTAGTGGTCGATATGTATATTATATTAAAAAAATATATATTTGCATTAGTGTCAAAATTCAGAGAGGAGAATACGTTTATATATAGACAAAACGCCACCCGATTTTCTCTTAATCGTTAACTTTTGATTAATATTATTATTATTCTACACTCCTTTCTTCGTTTTTCTTTTCAATGTGTATTTTTTCTTTTTTTTTTCTTTATTCATTATATAATTTGTGTACAGTTTTATAGGTGATTCGACTACCACGCTAGGCACATGCCCGTATTGTGGTAGTCGATGTGTATCAATCAAATGTAATAATAATACTAGTTTCGGTTGTGAGTCTGTCTGTAATTCCCGTCCAATGAACTCTAGAATATGCTATGAATTTAAGTTTCATTTTCAAAATACGAAGGGTCTATTTGGTGAAATCGGACAAGCTATAAAGTACCTACCTGTAATACAATAAATTATTTTACCATTTTCAAAATTGGAACTGACTTTTGGTTGGGAATTCCGACTGTTCCAATTAGTGTATTGTATTATTTAGATGAGATACAAAGCGAAAATTTGGTAATTTTTTTTCATCCAATTATAATTCCATTTCGATCTCCAACGCTCTACGACGAACGACCGGAAAACTACCGATGCCGGTCCCCGCGCACCGCTACTCGCATGACAATAGTGGAAAACGTTTCGACGAGATATTAATACGCAATAGCGCCTCTATGACTATCCCGTGATTTTTAGTGGGTAATATTCTTAGAATTATTTTTTATATTTTTTTTAAAAAGAAAGACAAACTTTCCCGGGTTACGAATAACCCAACAATGTTTGAAAATCTCCTACTACCACCACGAAAGCCGAAAATGTTGCTTGTGTTGTGATGGAGGACTTAGCCAGTCGAGGAATCGAACATGCGACGCCCGGGTGAGACCCAAGCGCTATGCCCACTCAACCACTGAATTTCAGTTACCTTCTAATTTATTCGGATAAATTACAGTCGATTATAGTTTGGTTTTCCTTTTTTTTCTATTTCTATTTCTGATTGCTCTGAATACCACATTTACCTAGTTTTCCGTCAATTAAGCTCCAAAAACTGGTTTCCAGGGATATTTTGATAATAAATATAATTAGATTTAAAAATATTGTAACTTCGCTTCTAATATAGTTTTGTATATTTAAATGTGTGCTAACCCTTTACAAATCTCAAGTACGTCCGACAAGTGAATTTGGCAGCCACCTCTGGGCTGGAGCCCCAAAATACTTACCTACACGATTCTATGCACAAGGAGGGCGGTGTCCGTCCGATTGACAATCCGTTGCAGACCGATTGCCATCTCTAATGCACAGAAGCAATGTAGGCATGCTGAGTCTGTTATACGGGTATTTGAATGGAACCTGCTCTAAGGAGCTAGCAGCATTGATCCCGGTGCACGAGCAGAACAACCGTTCACAGTTGATGTTGGCTTCATTAGAACGGGTCGTTTCTTCGACTCGTTTTTGTACTATACAAAACCTCTAGGTATTTTGATGATTTTATTACACCTGAGGTTCAGTTCAGTAGAGTTTTATTGTAAACCCTTCGTTTTGGAGTTGTTTTGCCAGACACTTATTTGTTGGAAACCAATTATTTTGTTGGAAACCGCTGTCGGTATTGCTGGAAACCAATTTTTTTGTTATAGTCGAATAATTTTTTTGGGAACCAATTGTTTTGTTGGAAATTAATTGTTCTGCTGGAAATTCGCTGTTGTTTTTGAAGTAAAACTTCTTTACGCACGCTCGACTTGGGAGGTATGCTGGTGAATGCGTTACGAAAAGTGTGATGCGAACAGTAATCGATGCGAACGGTGATCGATGCTAACGGTGATCGGGCGAGGCGTATATACTGCACAACTAAGGTAAGGCGTACATACTTACCCAAGGTCGTAGGTCACCCCAAGGTTGTAGGTCACCCCAGGGTCACATGTCACCTCAATGTCATATGTCACCCCAATGTCGTATGTTCTTTTACTTCAGTTGTGTGGTCTAATGCACACTCGTTTTTTGCTGAGAATCAGTTTTTGTTTTGCTGGAAATCAGTTTTGTTTTGCTGGAAACGAGTTGTTGTTTTTCTGGAAACCAGTTTAAAAAAATGGAAACCCGTTTTTAAAAATAGATATTTGTTGACATGACTTGCATGTGGGGATCTTGACAACTTTTAATGTCAACAATTTCCGTATTGTTATAAGAAAGTTATTACATATTTAGCACTACAACGTGTTGCCCTTTCTGTTAAGTAAAACACTTACATTTCCTAGTAAAGTAACTAACGTATCAAATTCTAGAAAACCATTGTTCCTACAGTTTAGTGCTGCGAGCAGGCAGAATTCTGTTCTATTGCTTCATGCACTAACTTACTGCCTTTGCAGGCTTTGAGGCCATTGAATAGGTAAACCCATAGAAGTGTGTTGCGGGCGTGTGAGTGTGCCCGAAGTAAGCTCAACTTAACCTTACTTCTGGTGAAATTGAGCAAACATTTTCAAATGGGATGCGGATATGGGTACCGTCGCCTCGGAAACCATTTATTGTATAACCCCCCTGCCATAAGTCACCCCAAGTGGTTTGTTACGTTTGGTGACTTAGCAGGAGGACCCGGGTTCATGGGGTGAGGTTTGTCCAGGTCTTGGTGGCCAATATGTTTGTTCATCTACTGCGTGGCGGGAAAGATTAGTTGAGAGAGACCTAACCTAGACCTCTCCAGCCAGATTCTTTCGACCCATCGCCTAGCACCACAGTGAGAGGGATACATCCATACGTCCATCACTCCTAGACACACTGACCTCCTGATATCCTCATACCTTTTTCCTCTCCAGTACTTCCTCTCCTTCCTTTACCTAAAAAGACCCTCAACATCACATCCCTAAAGATAGGCCATAGGTTCTCAACGTCTGTGATAACGCCCCCTTGGGGGCGTTTCAAACCTTCAGGGGGGCGGTAGAAAACTCAGAGAAACCCATCCCATCCCATGTTGCCCCATACCGTACCCCATTTCGCCCCCTCCGTTGTGGTAAATAAAAAATTGTGGGCGTTTCAGACTTTCAGGGGTGCGTTAGGAGACTCAGAGAAACCCACCCCATCTTGCCCCATCCCATCTTGCCCCATCCCATCTCTTGCCCCATCCCGTACCCCATTTCGCCCCCTCCGTTGGGGTAAATATGATCATGACGACAATTGCTGTTTCAGGTTTTCAGAATCACGAGTTAGGGGGCGCTAAAAAAATAAAAACGAGTGTGCTTTAGACCAGACGCGGAGACTTTAGGCTTCTCAAAACTAAACTTTCGTGCACACAAAATAGCGCGTTTTATAAAGGACAAAAACTTTTTAACAGCCTGCCGAATGCCGTTAAGGAAGCCTCAAGTCTTAGCACTTTTCGTAGGATGTGTGCATTATATGTGAAGAATGTTTTTTGATTCATAATAATCGTACCAATATTATTGTCATATCTGTTTCCTCAAAATGTATTTTTATTTATGTAATCTTTTCTTTTTTTCCTCTTAAAATGTATTTTAAAAATGTAACTGTATCAATTGTATTTGTTTATATTTTCTTACTAGATGTATGAAAAATTTTTTGCATACATCTAAATAAATATTCAAAAACAAAAACAAAAAAAACACGACCGAAGTAAAACTTCCACTAACTTATATCTCCCTCTTATCCTTACCCTCCTTATCCTTATCCTCAACATTATCCTCAACCTCATCCTTATCCTCATCCTTATCCTCATCCTTATCCAGCTTACTCCCCAAGTCAAGCGTGCGTAAAGGCCTGACCGTTCGCCTCGCCCGATCATCGTTCGCATCGCTTACCATTCACATTTTTCGTAACGCATCACACTTCTGGTAACACACCACACTTTTTGTAACGCATTCACCAGCTTACCCCCCAAGTCGAGCGTGCGTAAAGAAGTTTTACTTCAAAAATATTCTCAAAAGTGGGCAAAAAAAGGTCGAGAATCTATGTTCCTCAGGTCCTCTTGTGTGGAGCAAATTAAAAAAAAATCTTAATTATTTCTTTAGCAGATAATCAAGTTCATTGCTACCCTCTGACTCAAATGTTTCGAATATACAAATAAGATAGGGTGTGCTGAAGTAGACTTATTAAATAATATTTTTCGTCAATAATTGAACCCTGTGTGAATAAATCAATTGGCCTTTTGGGGCTTCGATTGGTCAAAGCATCAAAGTAATCGATAAGTAAATAACAATCTGAAACTGCTGTCGCCAGTGATTGATTATTTGCTTGAGAAATATTATTTCTGTCCCATTTCATAGCACCGGAAGTAAGGAAAAATTGAGTTTACTTCTTGGACTAGGACACGCCTACAATACGTTTCTAACGGATTATTTCTTCAGTGAGAGCAGTATTGTATTTTCATTGCTTTAGTCACAGATGTTTTTAGCTATATCGAATTTCAATGCAGTTGGTTGAAGGTAGAAATAATAATATCTTAGTTTCGTATTGCTTTGTTATCTTTCTGGAATTCCACATTCTAATATACTTAATTATTTCTAGAAATATTATTAAAACATATACCCATAGATAATATTGTTAAAGCAGTTGTTTCGATGAAATAATTTTCTAATATTTAATTGTTAATGAAGACAATATTAGCGACTCTCAATCGAAAATATGGACAGAAAAATCCAAAAAAAGATACGGTAGCATGGAGGAATTGAACCCAGGACTTTGGCCTTGTCGGGGCTTTGCTCTGCAATTGAGCTAATTCGGCCCTATCCTCTTCGTTCATATTTTTCTGTGTCATACACAGACTAAGAACTACCAAAATTATCTTCATTTTCTTAATGCATATTTTTATTGGCTAGTATCTTTACGTATGATTGCAAGATTCTTCCCGAAATAAATGCAATCTAGATAGTGTCTTGGAACAAAACAATACATCCATTTTTATTGAATATGTGAACATCAGATTTAAATTTCAATGTTATCCGAATGAAGATACCATTGGTTCAACAAAACCTCTATTTCAGTTGTAAGCATTACTGTAATGGTGTAGGCTTTCTAAATAACCATCCCGGAAAGACTAGACGAAGTTCGAGTCTCAGTCGTGACCGTATGTTTTTCTGTGTCTTATTCTGTTTAATAAATATTTTAATTGAGAATATTACTGATATTATCTTTACATAGTATAAAGCAAAGTCGCTCCCGCAGTCTGTACATTTAGATCTTCTAAACTACGCAATGGATTTTCATGCGGTTTTCACCAATAGATAGAGTGATTCATGAGGAAGGTTTATAGATATATAATTTGTTAAGGTTTTGTGTAAATTGGTTGAAATATATAAAGAAAGCGGGCTGGATAGCGGGCAGCGGGCTGGCAAGAGGGCGGTGTGGATTTGATATGTGTGCAAATTAACAGATAGCTTGGTTATAAAGGTTGGGTAATGTAGATAGCGTTGTGTGGCCAGGTCTGCTAGTTTTCAATAATTAATTAATTTTTATGTTGAAATCTCACTATTATATTAATTCTCCATCTTTTTTTAATATGTGCGAGTTATTTTTTTTATCTGACTAATTTTTTGTCTCCATCTTTTCAGCTCCAAGGACGATGAAATAGACGGAAGCTGCATCGTACGTGCCAGAGGACTTCCGTGGCAGTCATCAGACCAGGACATCGCCAAGTTCTTCCGAGGGTTGAATGTGGCCAAGTAAGTTGTAATCCCTTTTCACTCTTCTTGTCGAGTCGTTTCCTAACTCCTCAATGTCCTGCTGCGGAAATGAATTACTTAGTTTTCCCAAATTAGGAACCTAATAACCTATTTTGTGCCCGTAAATAGTTGTTTCTTGTAGTAATTGTTGAAATGAAGTGTAATTCCTAATTTATTATATTTTATCCCCAAATATCTAACATAACAGCTTTGGGAAAACTAAATAATTCATGCGTATTTAGATCGAAACGATACTTTGCAATTGTCAAATCCATGGTAAACAACTTTAAAAGTACATTAAATGATTAAATAATTTTATTTTTTTAATTTTATTTTTTTAATTTTATTTTTATTTAATTTTATTATTATTGTACAACAGAATAATTCCAATGAAAGTACAATTTAGTTACCTTATCAGCATTTAGGCAATTGACTCTTCAAAAATATTTTTAAGGCATTTTATGAACAGTCACTTACATTAAAATGGTTTGCAATTTCATTTAACAGCACCATTCCCCTCGTCATGCTATGCTTTGCCAAGATGTCTGTTCTGCCGTTCGGTACTTTAAATAAGTCATGATGTCGACTTCGGCTGCAGTGGTATGTTAGTTGAAATGAAAGACAGATTAGCAAGACTTGCTTTCTGCCTAGTTTCTAGATTCACATAATCAGTTTCCTTAAGTAAGTCAGTATGGTGAATGAACCTTGGATAGGTTCCATGCTTCCGCATATAAACATACCTGAGGAATTTATTCTGGATATGCTCTAACATATCAATGTACTTTTGGTGGTATGGTGCCCAAACATGCTCGCGTACTCCAGCTTGCTTCTCACTATACCATCGAATAACGCTAGCATAGCTTCTTGGTTATCAAACTGCTTACAAGTCCTGATGATAAACCCAAGAAGTTTGTAGCAAGACTGAGTGAGCTGCGATATATGACAAGAGAATGTCAGTTCGGGATCGAAGACGACACCGAGATCCTTCACGGATTTTACTTGTGATAACGTTTAGCTCTTTATTTTATAATAATCGACTATCAGAATTTTGTATTTTAAACTAGTTGAAATCGGTGACAGCTGACAATCAGTCCATAGAAAAAGCAATTGCAAGCCACAGACAATCACACAAATTCGACAGTAAATTACTTATGGAATCGATTCCATATCCACAGAAGATATAGAATCAGTCTTCAGTTTATTATTTTTAAACATTACAAAATTGTTAGTTTTTACATACATATGTGAAGGAGATAAAATACATATAAAAAGCAGGTATATCAACTTACTATAAGTAACAGAGGTTGCTTTTTAAATGCAGCTCCATTGACGCTAAATATGTCCATAGCCGAATTGATTCTGTTCAATAGCAAGAATCAGTCTGAAGGAATGTTCAGCAAGATTGCTCTCCTCATCAGCATGATTGGCAAGTTAGTCCTGCAGGCTGGGAAATAGAACAGTATATGCTGTCGGAGACAGAGATAACCATCGGGAACATAGAAATGAATGCTCTCCATGATAGCCGAGTTTTTTATAAACCATCATGAATCGGTTCGAAGAAATGTTTAGCACATAAATGTGTAGTGTAATGACATTGCGTATGTTTTTTTGTGTTGCAGGGGCGGCGTAGCTCTCTGCCTATCCCCACAGGGCCGCCGGAACGGAGAGGCGTTGGTCCGATTCGTCTCTATGGAGCACCGAGACATGGCGCTCAAGAGGCACAAGCATCACATCGGCAGTCGGTACATAGAGGTAAACACGATCATTTAATTGCTAAGCTACCTTTTTTTTTTTTATGTGACACCTCACAAGAGTGCCACTGGACAAACCTCACCCCACGAACCTAATCGTAGTGTCCCACTTCGGGTAACAACCGTCCTAAACCAATCATTCACTCGTGTTCACTCAATTGGCACACTCCCGAAACCTCACCCAATCTTCTTTTTTATTTATATGGATAAAAGAAAAATAAATAATGGCAGTGATGGTTATCCAATGAATGGTTTCTGAGGCATTGGTACCCATAACCGCCTCCCAAATAATTATGGCATGTACGCATGCAGTTCAACATGCTTTTACAACGCATTCTTATTTGAAATATCTTCGCTCATAATTTTTCATTCTATTCTCTGGTCTTTACTGACACATTCGTTCGAATAGAATAACGTTTTTAATAACAGAAAACATTCTTGGAGCGAAACAGCACTGTGCTACATAAATATTTATCCTGACATCTCACAACACGGACGAATGAAGTGTCAACAAATCTGCTGAGCCATCCACTGTCTTGTTTGTTTTATAATATTATGAATGACTGAGCCAAACACAAGTTTCAGATCAATTGTCACTATAGCATAATGAAAGACTGACATAACAGTGAAAAGTATAATAATTACATTTTTATTGTCTGTTGTATGGTATTTGCGGAAGTATAATTCATCATTACACATTTCTGTTATAACCACTGAAGCAATCAAGCGAAATAAATAAATTTTTTTCCTCAATTGCTCGAGATTTCCAAAAGATCATTTTTTAAAATTTTTCAGACTTAAACAAAATATCTTTGAATTTTAACATGGAGACATAAAAACTTATTATAGTGCTATAGTATAGCCAATGAATTAACCTGTATTTTAACGTTTATGTCATATTTGTAGGATTTATAAAAGAAATATTAAAATCGTAAAACTTATAATCGCGCGAATCTTGCGTGTTTTTTTTACTTGAAACTGCCGTGAGGGATACTTATTCGAGTCAACATAGAATATATTCGTTTTCTACACTAGTATATCTACTAGTATATCTGCACTAGTATATCTACATTTAAAAAAATGAATTTTTACCCATATTTTGATAATTTCCTTAACCCCTCAGCAACGTAAGCAGATATACACGTTAATATGACAATAGCAGTCAAGTACAATAAGCGTGTTTCACATCAACACGTATGTTTCCACAGAAATCGTTATAACTCCGTTGTTGTTCTAGTGACATTCCTAAAACTAAAAGTAAAAGGTCGATAATAAATCAAGCTGCACATCCCTATTCAAGTTGTCCACAGAAATATATAAAAAGACCTATTCAGTCAGATACACGGTTGATACATATTTTACCCGCCAAATTTGCCTACAGGCCGCTAGACATTGTTAATTTTTATTAAGTAAATATTCTTGTATGAAATGATAAAAAAGTGAGGTGACAAAATTGTTTATTATACATTTAACAATAGAATAAGTATTATATTTTACATAATCCAATCATAATAATTTTAGTAACATTTTCACATAAAAACATCACGCGAGTCATTTTAACATTTTTTTATGTTTGCATTCTAAATTTTAATATTTACAAATGTAATATAACAATTTGAAAGCTTATTTCGTAACCTTTCAAACACAGTTTTTAGTATTCAGCTACGTTCAGAAATGTTTCATTTATAGAGCTTTAATTGTGAAGCGGAAATAATACAAAGTTTTCGTAAATCTGTCATTTTGTTTAAGACGTAAAAAGTGCATATTCGCGATAGATCGGAGTGGTTAACACTTATATAACACCAATAACATTTTTGAAAATGTCGTACACTTACGCACGAAGAAATGATGTTATTATAATGTTGACCTTTAGATTTATTGATTGACTTTATAGATTCACTGTTATCGCTAAGTATATAGAAAATATTTATTATTTGCAAAATGTGAAATAGCTTGCACGTTCCTCATTCATGCAAAGCTAGCTGTATTATCCAATTTGTTGAATTCCAGTGCACCTTTTCCTGTACATTTAGTCATCTTATTAATATTTGTGTTTTCTTCTTTGAAGTCACTAGACTTTCTTTGTTTGTTAACCCTCGACCCGTCGCGTGGGGTCTTTAAAAGCCCAGGTTTTACAGGAATGCTAATTATGTACATTTTAAATGTTCCCACTGATTCCTTACTTTAGGTAGCTTCCTAAAAGGGACTATACTTGATGCTAACCCATTCAGTCTGCGCATGTGCGATGTGAGATACAGACTTGTGTTTTGGCGTGAGGCTCAAAAAAATCAACAAAATAAATGAAAAACCAAGTTTACATGTTTTTTCATTGTATTTTGTTGGTTTTTGTTTTGTAATAATTATAAGTCTGTATCAATCTCAAATAATTACAAGTTTGAGAGAAATTGGTTAGATTTTTTTTTAAAGTTTTCTATTAAAAAAGTATGATTCTCAATTATAAAAAAATGTTTCTTGTTGATTTTTAAGCTCTTACATCGAAAATAAATATATAATTTTTAATATTCCTTTTTTTTTCAATGCAGTAATTATCACCTGACTATAATCAGTTAAGATAACACATAAAATTTAAGCTATAACAACAATTTAATCATATTTATTTTTGGGGTCCTCAGCGACCCCGACTGGCGGAGGGTTAAATAGGATTAGTTTAATAGGATTCAAACCTTGGTCCTCTGAATGTCTGGCCACTAAGATTCTTCAGGCGCTTTATACCACTGGACTAAAGGAGGCTAGCATGTGTCTGTGGATTTATCGTATTATGTTGGAACCGAGTATCTGTGCAATAAATATTTTATTGCTATCTCATTCTTTCGCAGGCTAAATCCTATAGTTGTATGTGTTTGTCTCTTTTTAGTGTCGGTCGCGTCCGTTTCATCGAGTTTCAAATCACAATGGTCCTAAAAAATTTTCACTTGAAAAAGATTTCAGAAGGGACATTATCTTCTTTACATAGTATAAAGCAAAGTCGCTCCCGCTGTCTGTACGATTAGATCTTTTAAACTACGCAATGGATTTTCATGCGGTTTTCACGAATAAATAGAGTGATTCATGAGGAAGGTTTATGTATATAATTTGTCAAGGTTTTGTGTAAATTGGTTGAAATATATAATACTAGCTTTTGCCCCCGGCTTCGCTCGCATAGTATTAGGGGGTTCCCACAGCACCTCCTCCACCTTCTCTAACCCCACTTTAATCCCATGCCCCCCCCCCCCCCCCCTCCAAACTCGTTACATTCATTTTTCAAACAGTTCACGTGCCACCTATTGCAATTTTTGTATACAAATTTCATAATGCCAGAGCTCTAAGCTATAGCCTATTCTGATGTATGAGCTATATTATTGTAAAGTTTCATTAAAATCCATTCAGTAGTTTTTGCATGAAAGAGTAACAAACATGCATCCATACAAACTTTCGCCTTTATTATATTAGTAGGATATAAAGGGAGCGGGCTGGATAGCCTGCAGCGGGCTGGCGGGCTTTGTGAATTTGATATGTATGCAAATTAACAGATGGCGTTGGTTATAAAGGTTGAGTAATGGCGTTGTCAGTGGATGGCGTTGTGTTTCGTTAGCCACAGCAACACAACGTGTGGCAGGGTCTGCAGTAATTAATAAATAAAAGGGAAATGCAAATATTGGTCGATAGTACATAAGTAGGGGTACGAAAATTTCGCAAATAAAAAATTGTGATTTCGCATTTAAAAAAACTGAAAATAGAAAATTTCGCATTTATTGCGCAAAAAAAAATACATCGTTAAAAACTCAATTAAAGGCTAGCATTGTTGTAATTTCTACATTTTCATCTTTCATTGTTTGCCTGCGATCAGTTACGACAATGTTGTAGATACTAAAGTACCTCTCGGCATCAAAACTATTGACAGGGCAATTGAGACATTGAATAGCTGCTTTTGCAAATCCAGGGTAGCAAGATTTTGATGTAACTAAAACTTGCATTACATCCACAGGAGCGTCTCGGCCAACCAATCGAAGTAATTATCTGTGAAAATGAGAGTACCCGTCAATTAGTTCTTCTTGTGGTACACTTTTGAAAAACGGAATTTTTGCGAAGCTTTCCACTATGGAATTTGAATTGACAGAAGAAGATGGCACATTTGCTGCTTCCGATGGACAAAATAGATGGACGGACGCCAACCCACGCGCCGATAATCACTCGCTCGCTCCTCATCTACGCAAAAACTCGTGCTGTCTCTGTCTGTTTTGAACAGAGTTGAATAATTGTTAGCGCGTCTGATCAACATTTGAAAGCACGTAACGTAAAAAGGTGTGAAAGTATTAAATTTTCAAATTTCGCTTTTATCGCAAATAAAATGCAGATTTTGCTTTTATCGCATCTATTTCGTAAAAACGAAATTTACGTACCCCTATACATAAGCATTTTGATTTGCATTATTTAACCAAAAAAATCTTCAAATTCTAACTGTTTTTTTTCCATTTCGCAGGTGTACCGTGCCACCGGTGAAGACTTCCTGGGGGTGGCCGGGGGCGCCACCAACGAGGCCGCAGCCTTCCTGTCACGGGGGGCCCAGGTCATCGTCAGAATGCGCGGTCTGCCCTACGACTGTACGCCCACGCAAGTTGTAAGTTCAAACTTTTTAAAGTATATCCATAAAACGATTACACATCAATATATTATATCGTTGAGAAAATGACAAAATTTAGAGCACATAATAAAGGTATAGTAAATGATAAAATATTACCATACCCATGCAAACATAATCTTAATATATAAAAAATTAATGTTTCTTTAAGTCCCTTTTTTGGTTCCCCGTTGGTCCCTAAACCTTTCATCCGATTGCAATGAAACTTTGGTCATTTGTTGTGAGCACGCCCGTGATGGTTCCTATGTACAATGATGAGCTCTGGCATTATGAAATTATTTCCTATACCATCCATCCGATTGCGATGAAACTTTGGACCTTTGTTGTACCTGCAAAGGTTTCCATCTTTATCTTTACCAAGTATAAAATGAAGTCGCTCACACTGTATGTGCACTTAGATTTTTTAAACTAAGCAACGGATTTTCATGCGGTTTTCATCAATAGAAATTGATTCATGAGTAAGGTTTTTAGGTATATAATTTGGTCAAGGTTTTGTGTAAATTGGTTGAAATAGCGGGCAGCGTGGTGTGGATTTGATTTAACAGATGGCGTTGGTTATAAAGGTTTCGTTAGCCACAGCAACGTGTGGCCGGGTCTGCTAGCATATGTATATAATGCTGAGTTCTGGCGTTATGAATATTCCATAAAAAATTACAAAAGGTGATGCGAGAGTTTGAAAAATGTGTGTATTTCATATAGTTTAAGAGCAAGGAGGGGGAGGGGAATTTGGGAGGGAGGACAAGGGAGGGGTAAGGTAGAAGGTTAAAAAATAAGTCAATTATTATTAGAACAACTCTCTTTTTATAATTTTTGGAGGTTATTCTCGTCAATGTAATATACCATTGAAGAAGAAGATTATACTAATAATCTAAACTGAAATATGAAAGAGAACAAGACACAGAAAAATAAAAAGATAACGTTATGACTTTTAAATAAGAAGTGGCAGTAGCCGAATTGGTAAGGCGTTGTCCCGTTAAGACGAAAGGTTTTGAGGATCAATGTCCCAGATCCGACTAATTTTTTAAAATTTTTCTGTGTCTTGTTCTTTTTCATATTTTCGTTTAGATTATTAGTGTTTCATTCTTCTTCAATGATATAAAATAAAATAATTATTCAGTTTATTCAAGTATTTTGGCTTTAAATCCAAATTTAAATTTTAAATAAAAAAATGCTGCGTTGCCGTTTGTCTTAAATATAAGTTCCTGTTAAGGATAAGTATGGATAGTATGGTAAAAAGACCCAAGGGATTAATAATCTCAGTGAGTTATTCATATTGAGTTTTCCCAATCTATAAAAGCCCCATTTCAAAAAACTAACCTCACTTTTGCACCTTTCCAGTTGGAGTTCTTCTCGACGGGCGCCAACCCATGTTCGGTGCTGGACGGCGCAGAGGGCGTGTTGTTTGTGAAGCGTGCGGACGGCCGAGCCACCGGGGACGCCTTTGTGCTGTTTGCGCGCGAGGAAGACGCGCCCAAGGCTCTCGCTAAACACCGCGAGCTCATCGGCACCAGATACATCGAACTCTTCAGGTCTACCACCGCAGAGGTGCAGCAGGTAATACACAATTATGGGCGGCAGGTTTAGGAGGCGTCAAAATCGTAATTTATATGTTTGTTTGAAAAAAAACTTGATTTACAAAGCGCCTGGCATCCAGAGCACGTTGTTCTATCGATTATTTATTCATTTGATTTTAAATCGCCCAGCTGGTTTTTGAACACATCCTAAGTTGATTTATGAATGTATCTTACATACAGTACTTTGAAACAGTGAGCGCGTGTACGAAGCGGCAACATCGCACAAACTAAGTAGGGATATGCTACGCAACATCGATTGCCGATTGCGTCAAATCTGACAGTTGAATAATTTATTAGGGAGAAAAATTAATCATAAAAAAATACCGAACCGCCCATACTTTGGTATTTTTGTCATACCGAACACCGAACACGGTGCTAAAATGTACGTGATGTCTCTGCCAGGGGAATCCCCATCCCGTCTAAAACTAGGTGTGCAAGAAGTTTATTAGGTTTGGACTGTGAATTTTAATATTTCAAAAATTATATGTTTATTTCGAATTATAAAATTTGAAATGGTATTTCATCACCTTTCCAAAACAGTTTTTAGTTTTCCGATACATTCAGAAATATTCCATTTATTTAGATTTTGTTGCAAAACGGAAATATTTTGACCTGACAAAATACTGTAAAAGTCTGAGGGGTTAAAACAAACTGTTTGTTTGTGTTCGCTGTCTGAAGTGAGTTTATAAAATGTCAAAATAAATTATTTTTCTGCCTTCCATTCAAGTTATCACAATACTTGCTGATAAGCTGAATTATTTACACCTACATAATATATTTTTTATGATACCTATACACTTGATAAATTTTGTAAAATTTCTTTATTTAATAAAGTATATTTCCTGCTTATAAAATTCTTTAATATTAATTTGTTTAGCAAACATAAACAGAGGAATGTGTTGGTGAGTTATTTTATTAATTTTCTCTAAATCTTTTTACTATAGGTAGATATAATGTTATACACTACAATCTCACTAATCCGGCACTATTAAAAACCAGAGGGTGCCGGATTACTGGATTATGTCCAGATTCTGGTGCAGATTCCATCGTCTTCACGTGGTCTACTATCTTTTGCTTTTTTTTCTTAAGATCGTGTATAAGTAGCACACCCAAAACCATATTTTTTTTGCCAATTTGCACATGTTTTCTTTACTACCTATCTAACTTCTTTAAAATGTCCATTTTATATTTCAAATCAAGTGTCTTGTGTTTCCGTTTACTTGTCATTTTTAATTACACACTATTCTCACTTCAAAACAACAGGTCAATACGTACGCACATGCACACGAGATAAGTTTTGAGGTTAGACTGCTAGACGACGACGCGGCGATGGAGCGCATATGCATAGATGGGCGAGGAAGGCACGGGCGGAGGGTGCCAGATTATTGGACGTATCGGTCTATTGAAGTGCCGGATTAGTGAGATTGTACTGTATTGTGTTAATTCAGCTTAAAATTAACATAATTTTTATACTTTTTTTTTTATTAAATCAGCTCCACACAGGAGGTCCTTTCGAAAATAATCCCCTCAGGGCCTATGTCATCTTTGAGGATGCCATGAGAAGGGTCTTTTTAGAAAATTAAGGAGAGGAAGTTCTGGGAATGAAAAAGGTATAAGGAATAGGTAGGAATCTGGGGGTCAGTGTGTCCAGGAATGACAAACGTTCGAATCCCAACTGAGAGAGGGTCCTGCTGGAAAGATCAAAATGTCTCCATCAACCAGTCTCAGTGGTGGGCAGATGCATCCGCTGCCAAGACCCAGACAAACCTTAACCCATGGATCTGGACACCCATGCACTTGGCATGACCTGCGGTTACCCAATAAATGGTTTCCAGGTTGGCGTAACCCATACCCACCTCTCAAATTGTGAATACAAAAATCATTATTGTCCTGAACTCTCTATTGCCATGATCATTATAACAAAGTTCGACTGTAAATAATTATTTGTCTGTTAATCTTTGTTTAGGTGTTGAACCGTTCGCTGGATCCGAAGACTTACGAGACCCCTCCGCCGCTGATGGGGGCCCTGCCCCCGGTGCCATTGCTCCCCCAGCACGTCATCACCTCGGGCACGCTGAAGGACTGCATCCGGCTGCGGGGGCTGCCGTACGAGGCCCAGGTGGAGCACATCCTCAAGTTCTTGGATGACTTTGCCAATAACATTGTGTTCCAGGGGGTGCACATGGTATACAATGCTCAGGTGAGGCACTTTTCTTGGACTGTCGCCATATTTATGCAATGCCTCTTAAGACAATTTTATTTTTTGAGATTACTGCTTTTGGATAGTACAACTTCTGGATATTATCACTTTTTGACATTACCACTTTTAGACAGTACCACTTCTGGATATTATCACTTTTGGACATTACCACTTTTGGGCAGTACCACTTCTGGATATTATCACTTTTGGACACTACCACTTTTGGACAGTACCACTTTAAGGCAGTACCACTTTTGGGCAGTACCACTTTTGGATATTATCAATTTTGGACACTATCACTTTTGGACAGTACCACTTTTAGACAGTACCACTTTCGGACAGTACCACTTTTGGACAGTACCACTTTTGGACAGTACTACTTTTGGACAGTACCACTTTTGGACAGTACCACTTCTGGATATTATCAATTTTGGACACTACCACTTTTGGACAAGTGGC
Source organism: Limnephilus lunatus (assembly GCA_917563855.2). NCBI lineage: Eukaryota > Metazoa > Arthropoda > Insecta > Trichoptera > Limnephilidae > Limnephilus > Limnephilus lunatus. The sequence continues at coordinate 42,223,788 of OU830603.1, read as the reverse complement.
TTATATGGATAGTGGCGCTTTTCCACAATTTGGGTACTTTTTGACCGTGACATCTTTTGAACAGCGATAATCATTTTGGTGAGCCACACTTTTGTACACTGACTCTTTTGAGCAGTGGCCGTTTTAAACAGTGGCTCTTTTCATTTGTCAGATTAACTATCGAGAGAGCTATATCTTGCTGTTTCATTACTTTTTATTTTAATGTTGTTGTCTTGTGTATAAAGGGCCAGCCCAGCGGGGAAGCCTTCATCCAGATGGACAGCGAGACCAGCGCCTTCCTGTCGGCCCAGCAGAAGCACAATCGTTACATGACCTTCGGCAAAAAGCAAAGATATATTGAGGTGAGCCACCAACATTCATCATCTATCCTTACCAACTATGTTCACTGTCACCCAGCATTTTCACTTCTTAACCTGTTGAATGTCGAGTGTAGGGGAAGATTGGCACCATTCATACACTTTTTAGACTGATTTTTCAAAAATTGATAATTAAAGATAGATTGCTCAATAAGTTATTATAAAATAACAGCATTCATTCCGATCTTTATTCAACAAGTTTGAAGTCAATTACTTTTAAAATAAATGAATGGATTGAATTTTAGCAAAAGCCGACAAATGTATCCGAATCTACCCCACTCACGGGGTACATTCGTACATGGGTAGGGGAACATTCATTGTGACTCTTCTTCAGTAGAAAATACTTGGTAACTTTTGTATTTAGACTGATATGTACTGCGGCTTGTGCCATCATCATCAGGTTTATCTTTTATTTTCTTTACTCGACTCTCCAAGAGACTCTCTTTCTGTAAGATAATTTTCCTTTCAAAACATCTTTTATTGCCGCAGACATATTTTCTTCATTTATTATTATGTACCTAGTTATTGTGCACCTATTTCTTATAATTCTGGACCATTTTTTCAAATTTTTTTGAAATGAAAAGAAATTCGTTAATACGAATGTGCCCCTGGAGAAGGTGTACGAATGTGCCCCGAAGGTAAAAAAAAACAGAATTTGACTGACACATAAATCATGCAGAAAAATCCACAAAATAGATACATTATTATTATCTTGATTGTAGTCACTTACCATTGAGCAATAATCCTACAGAATTTTACGGTTCACTAAAGCACGAAACATCCAACAACATCGACAAAATATTTACTTTGAGCATGCGAAAACACATTACGCCCTCTCGTGACGCTCGCAGCGGCCGCAATGGCGGCTAACTTCGTGGACAACTGACAGTCGCCCGCGCCTACCCACACATGAAAAGCTAAATATTTAAATGAAACAATGTTACTTTGTTTGAACCACTTGTATATTTGTTTGAAGCCGACCGGTTTCAGAACGACCGTTCCCTCCTCAGGGCACACATATACTGAGGAAGGAACGGTCGTTCCGAAACCGGTCGGCTTCAAACAAATATACAAGTGGTTCAAACAAAGTAACATTGTTTCATTTATCTATAATGGTTTACCACAAAGTTATAACTACATTCAAAAGCTAAATATTTATTTACGCTGTTCTAATAAGCTGTAGAAGTGACTGTATGAAGCTTCCCCGTGTATGAAAGGTGCCAATCTTTCCCTATGTATTTTGAAAAACCATGCAGATTTTACCTTGTTACTTTCTAATCAAATATCCACATAAAAACAAATGAATTGCTGTTTTTGCAATTGTTTTCTATTTACCAGATAATATATCTTATTATTCATATATATATTACATGATAATATCCTAAGAGGTTTTTCCAGAATAGCTAAATAACTAAAAATAAAGATTAATAAATCTTCTATTTTGAAAATAATTGTCAAAAAATATAATCACACAAATATAAACTGATTTTACTATTTCTACACAAGTCTCTGAATACATGCCCAACATGAAAAAACCCAATTCAAAGGAGTTTGCAAATAAATAAAGACCTTTATACTTATTTGAAAATGTTAAATTTTTTCGCCTTTGACAGTTGCAAAAATTGACCCGCAAATTCATAGAAAATTAATTTTAAAATATTATAGAATAGCTAGATTAATAAAACCATCGGTAAGTCAAGAATGATATTGGCGCAAGCGATTCTGACCTTGTGCTTCATGCAGTTTCTTTATATATAAGAGTTAAAATCACATTTAAATTAAAAGCAAAAAAAAATTACGGTCCGCTGGCGGGCTTCCGATAAATGACAGGTCAACAAAGTAGGAGTTAATCATATAATAACTAATCAGTCTGTCGTTCTGCAGGTATTCCAGTGCTCCGGCGAAGACATGAACCTCGTCTTGACTGGCGGTATGGCGTCTCCCTCGGCCGGCGGCAAGGCTCTCTCTCCGGGTAGGTCCCCCGGCACTTCTCCACCGCCCCCCTCTCTGTCATCGCCACCCACTCTCCCCCCGCTACCGGCGGCACTGCCCCCCCTCCCATCCTCACTACCCCCGCTGCTGCCTCCCCCCTCCATCCCCTCGCTCCCTCCGCAGCTGCAAGCTCAGTTGATGGCGCAGCACGCATTAATGGCGCGACAGGGCGCCGCGGAACGCGAAGCTCAATACTTTCAATACTTACAATCGCCGTATCTCGCGCAGCAACAGCAACAAGCGGCGCAACAGCAGCAGTATGCGCAGTTGATCGCGCCGCAATTGCAGCAATACGCTCAGCAGTTTGCGCAGCAGCCGAATCCCGCGCAGTATCAACATCTGCAGCCGTTGAAGCAGATGATGCCGCAAGCGCAGTCGCCGTATCTGACTCAGAATCCGTATTTGTTGTTCGCGCCGCGTTATCTGCCTCCCCCTCAGGTGCGGCAGCCCATGATGCAGGCGCAGGTGGCGTCGCAGCCGCCTCCGTACATCTCTCAGGCTCTGGTGGCCGCAGCCAACCACCTCGCGGTCAAGCGGTCTTATGAGAGCGCTTTTGCCAACGCTACGGCTTCGGCTAACGAGAGCCACGCGGCTAAGAAACCGTATCCGGGATATAGTTCCATGCCTGTTCCGGGATCGGGATTGCCCAGTTTAGCGCATCTTCCTCCATCCTATCAGCAATATTTCTCTACGCTCTAAATGACGTGATTGGTTGAGTTAAATTCATCAATCTATTGAAACTGATTGATTGAGACTATTCAAATTGATGGATAAAAAATGATTGATTCGAATTGATTGATTAAAACTGATTAATTAAAACTGATTAATTAAAACTGATTGATTGAAACTAATCAATTGAAACTGATTGATTGAAACTAATCAATTGAAACCGATTGATTCAAACTGATTGATTAAAACTGATTGATTTAAATTTATTGATTGATTGTTAAATTTTGCGGAAAAGCATTTTAAAGACAAAATATTACAAAAATCATTTAACAATGTGATGATTATTTTTTTTTTATAAAAAAAAAATGTAAATAGAATTAAAATATTAGTAGTAGTGATTCCTATATCATTCCTTTTTTTATTTCACATGTAGTTTTAAATATAGTTTTTTTTTGTTTGGTACACATTTAAATCTATTATTATCAGTTACTTAATGAATTATTTTTAGTTTAACAAATAATCATTCTGAATCTTTATTTTAAATAAGTATATTTTTATTTTTATTTAAACCGTAACACTATTTAAAATCAACTGCAATGCTAACGCTGTAAAATATAAAATGCTCAAACGAAGATTGTATCGCTTGTTAAGTTTAGTTTGTTTCACAAACTTTTGAATCTTCTCAAAAATGGACTCAAATGACTTGTGCTCTAAATAGAAAAATAGTTTTTCGTATCTGAAAATATTTTGTTAATTTTTTTGACGCATTTGACTTTATGCTGTTAGAATTCTTGTATAGGAGATATTTTATGGCAAATTTTAACAGGGTTGATTTATTGTAATATAGTTCTTACGTATAATTAATTTTATTGACAATTTAGATTGACTTGTTGTTTCACAGAATTTGAACAGTTATCAAATTTCGAAGTTAATATTCAAGTACTGTTAAAGTTCTGTTACTATCCATGAACTAGCTCATGATGAAATAATAACACCAAACTTGAATTTTTTTAACTGTGAATTGATCAAATTCTGTGAAACAACCCGTCCTTAGTTTGTTGAACTATTCACGGCTTTCGCTTGTGTAATATAATAAATATTTTTTTTTAAATAAAAAAAAAGTTTTTTTGTATTTTTTTATGAACTAGCTGCCCAAAGGCAATGCGACTATGATTTCGCGAATAGGAGTATGTTGTGATGCTGAAGAGAGTGCGGATGGGAAGAAGATGGTCAAGAGGCAGGTTTGCCACACTCATTTAGACAGTGAGAACTATTCTTTATGTATTCCTTGTAAAAATATCTTTTTTATTAACGAAAGGTTGTTTAGAAAGAGGATTTGATTGTTCACATTTGAAGTTTAAAATAAATTATACAAGAGCAGCCATCTAGCAGCTTTTTTTGTAAATTTTAAAGTTTTAATTGCTTTGGATACTTCTAGAAATGTTGGTGTGCAATGTTAGGCTCTTCTTCCACAGGGATAGGCAAGTATCCGATTCTCAACGATTAAAATATTTTACAGACGGAGGTTCCTACACGGGCAAACATTGCCGCCATTTTGAAAACCCATCGGTGACGCCAATGTCGATCCCGCTCATGTCGTCGAGACTTAAAATGTATATCCCCGTGGAATAAAGAGTTGTTTAGAATTGTTAGGCTTGTTTAGAAAAGTTATTTAACAATGTTTGACTACCCAGAAAAGTGGGTTTGAAATGTTAGGTTGTTTAGAAAAGTTAGTTATCATTGTCAGGCTTGTTTAAAATAGTTATTTACGATGTTAAGGTTGTTTATAAAAGTTACATCATTCCGTCGGATAGTTGTTTTGAAGGCAGCTAAATCTATCGTACTTGGTTGTGTTTTGTTAACTTCTAGGTTAGGTTGAAATTTAAAAGACAAATCAATTAAATTTAACTCTTCTGCTTTCATTTTCATGATAAAAAAATTGTTTAAACTATTTTACTCAAAAAGGTTCCATAAATAAATAATTGGAAAAAAGATTTTTTTAATGTTTTTCTAATTTAAAATAGTTTTAATGATATTAATTAGATATTCTTAATTCTATAGGTTGTTCATTAATTTTTAATAAATTCAATTTTGAAAGATTGTCCTGAACCTTGTAGAAAAGGTTCTACCTGTGTAGAATTGTCCTACCTGTGTAGAATTGTCCTACCTATGTAGAATTGTCTTACCTGTGTAGAATTGTTCTACCTGTGTAGCATTATACTACCTGTGTAGCATTATACTACCTGTGTAGAATTGTCCTACCTGTGTAGAATTGTCGTACCTGTGTAGAATTGTCCTAGCTGTGTAGAATTGTCCTACCTGTGTAGAATTGTGCTACATGTGTACAATTATCCTACCTGTGTAGAATTGTCCTACCTGTGTAGAATTGTGCTACATGGGTACAATTGTCCTACCTGTGTAGAATTGTCCTACCTGTGTAGAATTGTGCTACATGGGTACAATTGTCCTACCTGTGTAGAATTGTCCTACCTGTGTAGAATTGTCCTACCTGTGTAGAATTGTGCTACATGGGTACAATTGTCCTACCTGTGTAGAATTGTCCTACCTGTGTAGAATTGTCCTACCTGTGTAGAATTGTGCTACATGGGTACAATTGTCCTACCTGTGTAGAATTGTCCTACCTGTGTAGAATTGTCCTACCTGTGTAGAATTGTGCTACATGTGTACAATTGTCCTACCTGTGTAGAATTGTCCTACCTGTGTAGAATTGTGCTACATGTGTACAATTGTCCTACCTGTGTAGAATTGTCCTACCTGTGTAGAATTGTGCTACATGGGTACAATTGTCCTACCTGTGTAGAATTGTCCTACCTGTGTAGAATTGTGCTACATGTGTACAATTGTCCTACCTGTGTAGAATTGTCCTACCTGTGTAGAATTGTGCTACATGTGTACAATTGTCCTACCTGTGTAGAATTGTCCTACCTGTGTAGAATTGTGCTACATGGGTACAATTGTCCTACCTGTGTAGAATTGTCCTACCTGTGTAGAATTGTCCTACCTGTGTAGAATTGTGCTACATGTGTACAATTGTCCTACCTGTGTAGAATTGTCCTACCTGTGTAGAATTGTGCTACATGTGTACAATTGTCCTACCTGTGTAGAATTGTCCTACCTGTGTAGAATTGTGCTACATGGGTACAATTGTCCTACCTGTGTAGAATTGTCCTACCTGTGTAGAATTGTCCTACCTATGTAAAATTGTCCTACCGATGTAGAGTTGACCTTAGGTCAATTATGTTACAATATGTATAGAGTCCTTCAGCCTATATACACGATGTATGAACAATTTAAGGCGAGCTGATAAAATTGACAATATTAATATAAATATTTAGTTTTAAGTCTAGGGTTAATAATAGTGATATTTTTGCAACTTTTTTTATACAAATCATTAAGAGATGATATTCTTTTAGAATATGAAATTTTCCAATCAATCTATACATGGTTGTATTTTTTTAGGTTTTCGTATTGAGTTGTTATTTTTTTTTGTTAGTGCTTAGATAAAAAGTTTGTTTAAATAAATATATGCGGCTTTGTTACGGATCATGATAAATTTATGAGAAAATGTCTTCCTCCATGAATTTAATAATTAATTTTGGAAACGAGTGCCTTATCCAAAACATATTATATTAACCAACGTATACGCATTTAAAATATGTTACACTTAATTGGAGGTCGTAGATTGTTGATTATTGAAGTCAGATATTTGCTTTTTGTTTTTTGTGAATCATCATGCAAAACGCGTTTTGGTCATATTTCAGTATGTAATATATCGAAATAAAATTGTATCAAAGTCAATAATTTACTACGTATTACAAACTATCGCTTTGAATTAAGAACACATTAACGCGATGTACTGTCGTTGTGATTTTAGAATACGCTCAATAACTTTGCAATGCTGTTTGGCCTGTTGGGCTGTTTTATTCAAACTGTATGCAAATTCAGTTTTCGGCAAATTAAAGCGTAAGAATAATTTGTAATGAGGATGTAAACGCAGTAACACTCGGTGTCCTGGCTTTACAATACGCTCTACTGAATTACACTACTCTTGCGCTTGTTTTGCTGTAATATTGAAATTTGTCAATTCAATTTAATGCAAATTACAAAGATCGCTTGGAATTCGGATTTAAACAGGGTAATACCCTGTATCTCTGTTTTACAATGCACTCTTTGCATTTTGCTGCTGTTGCGTTTGTTTAGTTGTTATTTTCAAATTTAACCCGTCTGCTTGTTTAGGAATAAATACATCCCAAAACGCGTAATCGCGTTATACTTTCATAAGACCAAAAATGTCCCAGAGCGACCCTACATTTTAAAAGCTATATATCTATCTTCCTCTCATGCAAACATATGTATTTTTCTTTTAACCAGAAAGAGAACGAAATAATGCTTCTTATTGTCTTTGAAATATGAAAACTATCTTGCATAAATATTTTACAATCTCGATCCAGAGTGACGGTTTGACGAAACCGAGGCTTCCGGATTGAGAGGTGCGAATATATTGAACCAAGCAGACGGGTTAATGCAAATTACAAATAATCATTAAAAATACAGATTTAATCACGGTAACACTCTGAATCCTTGTTTTACAATGCATTTATTGCGTTCTGTTGCTATTGCGCTTGTTCAGTTGTTATTTTCAAATGTAATGTAAATTACAAACGATCGCCTGGAATCGTTATTTAAACACGATATCGCTATCCCTCTACACATTCCCTGTCATCTCTTCCACATCCTCATAACTCTTATCCCTACTGTAATTATTAATTTAACTCTGTTATTATGTACATTCCATTATCAATCGAATTTAAACATGGTGATAATTTAATAATGGTGAACATGATTAATATAATATATTTTTTCTTAAATATTTTATGGTGACAAATAATAGTTTTAGAGTGATTTATTATTACTATTATTGTTGTTTTTTTTCCCTTTTTTCTGTTTGTCTAATTTTAGTCTCTAGATTTTTAATGTTTGCATTCCATAATTAATTAATATTATAGAATATTTCCATTGTTTAGGATATGTCGCTAATATTGGGATGGTTTACTGGGGGTTATTTCGGTTTTGCAAGTTTATTTTCGGCTAACAATGTTTTCATTTTAATTCAGTTTTCAGCTTAGCTTAACATTATTCAATCTCTGCTGTTTCATTCGTAGCATCGCCGAAGACGAATTCTTTCCGTGGTCGCATTTCAAATTATTCTCAGAATTGGTGGTTAGAAAATCCTTGTATTTATTTATAACTTGCAACTCCGTGAGCCCAATTTATTCAATCTTGCTGTACCTGATAACGGGAGATGCGATGGAGTATTTTTGAGTAATACATTCATTGTATCAACAAAGACTCAATGTGAAGCCATGCATCTACATCTCAAATAACACTGCCTTGGTAAAATGCAAAAACAGGTTTTGTAACTGATTCAATCTCTTGTTAACATGGTTTTTTCACTTATTAAATTGTATTAATGTAGTTTTTTCACTGATTAAATTGTATTAACGTAGTTTTTTCACTGATAAAATCGTATTAACATAGTTTTTTCACTGAAAAAAATCGTAATAACGTAGTTTTTTCACTGATAAAATCATTTTTACGTAGTTTTTCACTGATGAAATCGTATTAATATAGTTTTTTCACTAATGAAATCACGATGACTGGGTTTTGTCATTGTCAAAATTTGTGTTAATAACAGATTTTTGTCACTGATAAAACCACGCTAACAGCATATTGTCACTGATATATAATCATGTTAACAAAATTTCATCACTGATAAAAAAAATGCTAACAGCATTTTGTCACTGATATAATCGTCTTAACGAAATTTCATCACTGATAAAATAATGCTAACAGCATTTTGTCACTGATATAATCCTGTTAATGAAATTTCATCACTGATATAATTGTGTTAACGAGATTTCATCACTGATATAATAAAGCTAACAGCATTTTGTCACTGATAAAATTTAGTTTTTGGGGTTTAGTCACTGATAAAGCTATGTTAACAGAGTTTTGTCTCTGATAAAACATGATTAACAGAAATTTGTAGTCATTTTGAGAGGGAAAATTGGGATTTTTGTTCCAAATAAGGCGTGTGTTTGAGCCTAGTTTGATGAATGTCTTTTTGGTTTTGGTTTATATGTACATTAATGCTTCTGTACTTATTTGGCAGTGTGTAGACTCGATACCAATTATCCATCAATTCGAGTCTCCATTTCCACACCAGGCTTTTTTTTACCCTTTCAATACATATATTATAAACGTCTGCACTAGAAAGACTGTGGAGTTATTTTTTATTTGATATTTTACATTAATTTTTTAGTTTAAAGTTACTTAATTTTTTATTGATTTAAAGCAAAAGCATTAGATTTAAGAGTTTTTCTACTTTTCTTTTAAATTTGGTAGTAGAAATTTAATCTGCTGTACAAACATGACAAGAAAATTAAATTTAAAAATTCGATTGTGTAAAAAAAATAAAAACTTTTCTTTATCGATTCATTTTGACCGTGAGTCGTAAAGTTTATAGTTTGTATATTTTTTGAAATATATCGACCGCATTAAGTTAAAAGATAAAAACAATAATATATTTTAACAATCCTGAGGCTATGATTATTAATTTTAAGTTTTATTTTATTTTTTGATAATTTGAAGTTACAGCTGTTGAAACGTTTTGCTTTTTTGGATTATTTTGTTGTGAAGATTAGACACTTCTGGAACTAATGGAGTCATCTATCAATAACTATCTAACCAACAATTATTATTATCATCATTTTAATACAGAATGTACTTCATTTCATAATAATTATTGTTGGTTATATGTATTTCTTATATGTTATAATTACATAAATATTTGACATGATTATTTGGTGATAGAGTATGGCGTATCAAGAAAAAATTAATCTAAGCATGATTGTCTTATCATACGCTTTGGCCGACACTATTTTTAAATGCACACGGGTATAAATAGCTATCAAATTAAAAAAATATATTTATTGGTATTTTTTGGAAATTTTCGCAACAATAATAATGTCACTATTTTTGGTGACAGTTCGAGCGCCATTCATTATTCGTGATTGCCAAAAAATGGATACGTTCACAAATAATAATTGGCGTAAAATCAGTTTGTTTGGTTTTTGTTCAGATTTAACTTTAAAATGACGGCAATTGCTAATTAAAATGGATATCCATTATTATTTGTCTGCATCAAATTTATGTCATTTTTGTTACATGTTTTGTCACTATTATAAATTAAATCATTTTGTTGCATTTTTGGATATTTATTATGAGTAGTCATTGGATTATATACATCGATCGTCCGGTTGATTAGGGCCATACATTAATTAAGTATGTAATGTATGGTACGTACCCCCCCCCTTTTTGAGCTCACATAATTAATGTATGCCCCCTTACTAGTATGAAAGCATATTTGAGCATTCAATCGTTCATCAACGCCTATTTAATCCAATATCTAATGATTATTAGTGACAAAATGATTTAATTTATTTGTATTTTGTATGTGGAGAGGATATATAGGCTTTCAGGACCTATTTGATGTAAAATGATGCAATAATCATTTCTGTTGAATTATAATATTATATACTACAAGGTGGCATGCTAAATGGATTTTAATTATTGGTTGTGGTTCTGTTTTCATCGAGAACCTTTTAAATTGCTTTTACAAATGGTTGGGATTACTTATGATTTTATTTTAAATATCTTGTGTTGAATTGTTTTGACCTGCAATAATACAGTTGTGATAATAAAATTGCTTTCGTAGACATCCTAAATTTAAAATGAAAGAATTCTGTAAACACAGGTACTGCGCTCATCTTTATTTGGGTTTTGACTGGTTACATTGCAATATTTTAAAGGTGTAAATCATTTATTTTCTACTGTACTTTGTTTCACAGAAGTAAACTATGTGCCAATAACAACATAATATCTTTTACGCTTGCTGAAGAACATATTAATGTTGCAGTTTAAAGTTTAAACTTCCGTTGATTCTATTTTTTCTCTGGTTTAAAGGTACACAATTCTTTTTCAGCTTTTTTTCCAAGCCCAATCTTTTACAATAATCTAATATAAAAAGTGTTAGTAATTTACATAGTTGCAGAGTTTAAAAGGTAAGATTATTTTTATCAATGTACAAACACCTTTTTGGACAGCCGTTATTTTCATTGGATCATGATCGTTCACCAACTTTTAAAATATCCATTTTTGCATGCCACCCGGTTAGGATAAGGGAGAGGACACATTCATTCAATGGTTACCTAATACAATATACTATTTAATTTAAACACCTACTATTATTTACTGTCACAATCGCTAATCGCTTTCGCTAAACGATGTCTTTTGTACTTTCTTATCACCCTGTGTTTTTTTTTTTACCTTAACAACTTAACAAACATTTGGACTGAGTTTTTGCAACTAAATAGTCTCGGCTATAATTATTGATTGCCGCCAACAATTATTATTAATTGCTGCCAACAATTATTATTAATTACTGCCAACAATTATTATTGATTGTTGCAACAATTATTATTGATTGCTGCCAACAATTATTATTGATTGCTGCCAAAAATTATTATTAATTGCTGCCAACATTTATTATTGATTGTTGCAACAATTATTATTGATTGCTGCCAACAATTATTATTGATTGTTGCTAACAATTATTATTGATTGCCACCAACAATTATTATTGATTGTTGCTAACAATTATTATTGATTGCTGCCAACAATTATTATTGATTGTTGAATGAGATAGTGTGTGTGTAGAGTGGATTTGATATGTGCGAAAATTGACTGACGAAGGACCTTGAATTTTGTGTTACTGTTTACTGCTTGGAACGAGGAAAAAACATATGCTGCATATAAAGGAAAGGACTCACCGAAACAGGATAAAGAACTTGTATGCTGGCAATTTTGTCTTCTTTCTCCCCGTCCAATTGGCACTGAAAACAGCAATAAGCGTGCGTTTCGTTTACACGGCGGACACGGCGGAATTAGGTCAATGTTGCAGGTAGCGGGAGCACGGTGGCTATAGTAAGGTATGTTGCGGCGCGGGCTGTTGATTGCAGACTGACGTGGTGAAGGTAGTTATAGGTGCGGATTTTGGGAACAAGGTAGGACAGGATTTGCAACAATATTAATACCAATCCCAAGCAGTAACAGTATGTATGTGTGCTATGTAGGTGTGTGTATGTGTGGGTATATGTATTGGCGTAACCATGCCCCCCGCCTGGAAGGGGATGAAAGAATCCACTTCCATAAACCAAAAGAGTGCCAATACGTTTCAACGCGCAAACAAAAAATTATAATGACACGCGGTAGAATGTAATAAATTATGTAAAAGTTAAGAAATTATTATGTAAGTTATATAAATGCTTTTACCAAATGGTCAAAATGACTGATATAGCAAGGAAATAAAAAAAATAAAAAACATTGAAACGAAAAATATGATTTGAAAGGATTCAATAAATAATACTGAACCTGCGGTAGATAAAACTAGTAGTAGGGTTTGGTACCTATTTAACAATGAAACTAATCTAATTGATTTTTAAAAATTAAAGTATTATGAACTAACTTCTAAGATGTCGTTAAATCTATTGTGACGGTAAGGGACAGAGTTTAACAACGGCCCTGCGGTATGTTCTTTATATGATAGTAGTCTATTATTAAATTGACTACATTATCCCGAGCGGGCAATAGAATGGGATGACGACTGTCAAATTCTGTTTCAGCGTTACTCAATCTGCCTCCTACCCTTAGAATTCCGTCATGAAGAAACGGATTTAATTTTGCAATCGCTCGCCGAACCTTCTTCCCATCTTTGACTGCCTTTATATCTTCGGAGAAATGTTCTTGCTGTATAGAATTTATAACAGCGATTTCTGCAACTAAGATATGGCTTAATTCGAATGCTCGTGGTAATTTCTTAATGAAACGAAAAACATAAATTACTATTCGAATTAATTTCGGCCATGAACTAACACGAGAAGCTAGTGCACACAATAACGGTGGAGCGATTGTTTTAGGGCGGTTATTGTCTTGAACGGACATCAAAATTTTTGTTTTTAATTCGGGTGGATCAGATATCGATTTCGTATCAAAACGTTGTAAAGGCCAATCACTTTTAGGTAATTGGGCAAATACGGGACCGTTAAACCATAACGGATGGTCTATTAGCTGAGCGGGAGTAAGACCCCGCGATAAGCAGTCGGCGGGATTGTCTTGACCTCTTATATAATGGAAGCATTCAGCCCCAAGATGGTTTTGTATTTGTGAGACACGGTTGGCAACGAAGGTCTGCCATTTTGCAGGCGGTGAATTTATCCAAGCTAGTGCAACCGTGCTGTCGCAAAAAGCTAAAGTCGTATGAGCTTTTGAATTTGATGTGTAGGTATTACTGACCGTATGCATTAATCGTGCAAGTACTAGCGCTCCACATAGTTCTAATCGCGCAAGTGAAATCGTCTTAGCCGGAGCGACCTTGGATTTAGCGCATAATAAATTAATTGTGGTTTTATCGGTATTCGGACAGTAAACATGTAAGTAAATAACACCTCCATATGCGCGTTCGCTTGCGTCTGAAAACCCGATAAGCGTTAATACACATTGGGGTTCGATTCCTAAAAAACGAGGAATTTTAATAGATTGCAGTAATGGCAATTCCTTTTTAAACTGTCGCCAAAGTGTGACAACTGTTTCAGGAGGAGTATCGTCCCAATTCAGGTTATACTCCCATAGAGATTTAATAATCAGCTTAGCCAATAATACAACTGGTGCGGCGAAACCCATCAAATCCCAAAGACGAGCAATCGTCGAGAGAATATTTCGTTTAGTACACGTTCTTTCGTCGGTGTGTACGACAAATACAAAATGATCAGAAGCGGGTATCCAATGAAGCCCTAGTATTTTTAGGTTTTCATCGGGATTAAATTCCACATGTTCCTTAACACGACGAGCTGTAGGAATCGTGGATAAAAACTTTGGAGAATTAGAAGAGAATTTTACAAGGTCGAATCCTCCGGCAGCGAATAACTGAATTAATTCCGTCGACAACTCGGTAGCTTCCTCGACTGATGAGCAACTGGTGACGAAATCATCCATGTAGAATGAGCCATTTTCCACCAAGTTTGCCGCGAGTGGGAAACGAGGTTTTTCATGCGTTGCGAGTTGACGCAGTGAACGCATAGCCAAAAATGGGCTACAAGACATGCCGAAAGTGACGCGATTAAATTCGAACAATTGTAAAGGGTCACTATTGTTAAATCTATACAGCATGCGCTGATAACGACGGCATTCTTCTTGCACTACGATTTGTAGGTACATTTGTTTTATGTCAGCGGTTATAGCTATTGCGAACAATCTGAAATTGAGGATAATGCGAAACAAATCACCTTGTAAATTCTTTCCGGTATGTAGGATGTCATTAAGCGAATAACCCGAATCGGATTTCATACTCGCGTCTAGCACCATGCGAATTTTAGTAGAAAGTTTATCTTCACGAACTACAATATGATGCGGTATAACGTAATGAGGTAAGTCAGAATTGTCGACCGGCGAAATGTACCCTTTCTGTAGGTATTCGCGCAATATTTTGTCATATTCTAACTTTATTGCGGGTTGAGATATCAAGCGGCGTTCGAGAGATCGAAACCTGCGTTCGGCGGCGGGTAACGATTCACCGAGAACAGAGGGACTGTTTCGAAACGGCAACGCGACGATATAACGACCTGCCGTGTCACGAGAGGTAGTGAGTTTAAAAATGTCCTCACACTCTTGTTCATCAGGCGTTAAAAACTTCTCATCTGGAATGTCTTCCAATTCGAAGAAGCGCGACAGGCAAAAATCATTATTTTGCGTGAACGTACAAAATGATTGCGTGGCGTTTATACTTGGGTTTTCAATCATCGTTGGGGCAGTACCCAAGATGAGATATCCCAAAGTGGTTTCAATAGCAAATGGCTGGCCGAGAGAACCTGATATTTTGTTTGCCTTTAGAATGCGAGCAAATATGTCACATCCTAAGATAATATCAATCTCACCGGGCGTACAGAATGTTGTGTCTGCTAAGGGCAAATTGTCAAGATACGACAAAGAGGAACGGTTAATGTTAACAGTAGGCAACTCACTGGTTATAGTTTCTACTACATATGGTTTAATCGTATACGACTGAGTGATGTCATAGCGGGAATGTAACTTTAAGCAAGTTACGCCATTTGTCACATTTCTTACGTCACCTATTCCCGTGACGTAAGTACTTGGAGATGACCGCACCGTAAGATTCAAGCGTGAACAGCATTTGCGCGTAATTATGTCCCTTTGGGAGCCGCTATCTATTAGAGCCCGTATCGTTTGTACCTGGCCCTTAGCGTCTCTGGTAGTGCAAACAGCCGTTCCTAAGAGTGCAGTAGTATTTGCACTAGGGCATGAATTTGTTACACATAGCGAAACCGGATTAAAAGAATTTAAGTTATCATTATCGGCATCTGCTTGTAACGCGGGAGATGGTATTGGGTCTGTTTGTGACTTCCGCCCATCAGTTTGTTTGAAATGCAATAAACTATGATGGTTGAGCGCGCATGTTTTGCATGTACTTTTTGATTTACAAGCTTTCGTGATATGCCTAGTACTGAGGCAGTTCACACAAACACGAATATTCGATGACTTAATAAAGTTAAATCGATCGCGCGGTTCTAGACTTATGAATTTAGAACATTGGTATAAAGGGTGCGATCCCTTTTGACAACAAAAACAAATTTCGATGGAGTGATTATCGATTTTTTCGACATTAATAAATGCCTTTGCGGAATTAGTTTTTTGCGGTTTAGCGGTATAATTAATATTTGAGCCAAGGCGGTTCGAGGTCAGTTGCGTAATTTGCGCGCGGTTGAGAATTCGTTGCTGTTGTCTTACAAAGTCGATTAGTTCCGCGCTGGAAGGTAAATTTTCATTATTTTTAATAGAAGATTCGAAAGCCTTTACAGTCTCTATGTCAAGCCGTTTAAGACCCAGTTGTAGCAATATGAATTCTGCGAGGTCTTTTATTTTTAATTGCTTCAGCGCGGTGATGTTAGCGGAGTATGCATCTGCGAAATTCTCTAAAGAAGCGGGCGTGGCCGAGTTAACTGGAGGCAATTTCAGCAATCGGTCAAAGTATGATTCAGCAAGAACGCGTTGATCATTATACTTAGTACACAATGCGTCCCAAATAACTTGATAATTTGTACCAGTAGGCGTAATAATTTTGCAAATATTCAATGCTTTTCCGGTCAATTTAGACATCAGATACCGCATCTTTTCAGTATTATCCAGAGAATCATTCAAATGTATAACCGAATTATATGTTTCATAGAAAAGAGGCCAATTATCTAATTTTCCGTCAAAGCACGCTATTTCCAAAGGCGGTAACTTAATTTGACGGCGAGGTTTCGCAACTGGATTGGACAGCATATTTGCTTCGGTATATTTAATAACCCCGAAGAGTTCTTCAAATGCATTTAATTGAGAGTATTCAGCAATTGCTTCCGGATTCAATTCCAGTTCGCAATCCACCTTTTCATCTAAAATTGTTATAAATTCAGAACGAATTTTTTCAACAGTAGTTGCGCCTGACAAAAAAGATTGGCGATTGCTAATGCTTTCCGAAGCTTTCCTTATCTTGTCATACACCGACTGTAAGCTTGCAAAGCTAGCTGATAGTTTAGCATTTAAACGTTTGAGACGTCTTTCGTCCCGAGACGACCCGGATGACGCGCTTGTAGCCATTTTATTTATTCCGGTTATATTTTACAAAATATGAGACGATAAACAACTAAAACTGCGGTTAAAATAATGTGTCTGTATTATTTATGCGGAATTAATTAATTAATATTTAATAAATATTTAATTACTTCACAGTGATAACCGCACGGGGTTAAATTGACTGGTGAGCTGTGAAAGGTTAACAGATGCGCCGTGCACTACGTCGGTAAATCATTAACAAATTATACATATTACGATCGTATTATTCTATTTGTAATGTAATCCAATAATATAAACAATACGAATATTAGGAAATAATCGTATTATTTATAAGGTAGGTAATGCGATTTGATTAGCAAGATATAATTACATGAGTTATCAGAAATAAATATCAAAGCAGTGTCTTGTATCTATTTATTCTAATAGCGGGTAAATATGTTATTTCCAACCATAATACGATAGGTATAAAGAAACAAAATTACTCATGTAGGTATATCAAACTGCGGGAATGCGGGTAATTATTTATATGCGGTATTGTAAAAACGTATTCACACTCTGCTGGATTATTATCTACTAATATTATGGTTCAAAAATGTCCGGCTCGTTTGGATCAAGATGAATGAGATAGTGTGTGTGTAGAGTGGATTTGATATGTGCGAAAATTGACTGACGAAGGACCTTGAATTTTGTGTTACTGTTTACTGCTTGGAACGAGGAAAAAACATATGCTGCATATAAAGGAAAGGACTCACCGAAACAGGATAAAGAACTTGTATGCTAGCAATTTTGTCTTCTTTCTCCCCGTCCAATTGGCACTGAAAACAGCAATAAGCGTGCGTTTCGTTTACACGGCGGACACGGCGGAATTAGGTCAATGTTGCAGGTAGCGGGAGCACGGTGGCTATAGTAAGGTATGTTGCGGCGCGGGCTGTTGATTGCAGACTGACGTGGTGAAGGTAGTTATAGGTGCGGATTTTGGGAACAAGGTAGGACAGGATTTGCAACAATATTAATACCAATCCCAAGCAGTAACAGTATGTATGTGTGCTATGTAGGTGTGTGTATGTGTGGGTATATGTATTGGCGTAACCAATTGTTGCTAACAATTATTATTGATTGCCGCCAACAATTATCATTAATTGCCGCCAATAATTATTATTGATTGTTGCCAACAATTATTATTGAATGCTATTTACACTTGTTGCATAACTCTGTCCATTTTTGAGTCAGTATAATTATCTTAAAGGCTCAGCGCTTTTGTCATGAATATAATGTAAACTATATTAGCTTTGCGATCAGGTTGGATTATTCATATTAGTTTTGTGTCTAGTTATTTTTGATTTTTATATCACATTTTAATATTCTTTCTTCTACTTGTAATATTTGGGTTGGGACGTGTTGTTTGGGGAGGATTGGTCACTTGAGAGCCGGCTTGGTTGCACTTACGGGCACGACTATTTACATATACACGTGTTGTTTAACTTTTAATTGTAACATAGTTATTAACTACCCTGGTAAATGCGTTATTTCACTTAAACAGTGCTTCACTGATCGAATCATGTCAACAGGTTTTTCTCTTTGACAAAATAATGATAATAGAGTTTTATCACTGAAAAAATAATAATAACAACACTGATAAAAGAATGTTATCAAAATTTACTCACTGATAAAATAATGATAACAGAGTTTCATCACTGATAAAAGAATGTTAACAGGATTTGCTCACTGATAAAATAATGATAACAGAGTTTCATCACTGATAAAAGAGTGTTTACAGAATTTGCTCACTGATAAAATAATGATAACAGAGTTTCATCACTGATAAAAGAATGTTAACAGAATTTGCTCACTGATAAAATCATGATCAAAAAGTTTCATCCCTGATAAAATAATGTTAACAGAATTTGCTCACTGATACAATAACGATAACAGGGTTTTATCACTGATAAAAAAATGTGAACAGAATTTGATCACTGATAAAATCATTATAACAGAGTCAATTATTCAAGCCTTTCACTGATAAATTCATGTTAACAGAATTTTGAGCACTGGTTAAAAACGTTTTATTAGCATTTTTTCACTGATAAAATCATGCTTATGGAGTTTTGTCACTGATAAAAGCATGTTAACAGAGTTTATTCAATTCATGAATAAACTTGTGACAAGCTTTGCTGCATTTAGGGTCTTAAGTATGAATAAATTACTTTGTTTCGTTTATCTCTTGACTGTGTCTCAGTTATATCTACCGTAGTCAATCTACATATAAATATTTAAAACCCGACTTAAACTCGCAGTGTTCTTCAACTACAAAATCTACGTTTGATTTTTCATTACTTGTGGAATAGTGGCTTTGTTCTTTGTTTGAGAGGTATATTCTGATATCAAAGTGATTGCATGTTTGTGTGATTATTAATTCACCAACGAGAAGACATTATTTAATCTATGGAATGGATTGACTTACGCAGTGAGTACGAACCTTGATAATAACTGGTTTGCCTTCTTTAATACTTTCGTATTACTTATTCATTTCTTGGGTATGGATTTGTATGCTTTTTGTCAATTTTATCCAACATGGATTCACGTCTCAATGTAAAATTTTAATACAATATTGTCGGGTGTCTCAGCACTACTACTAACATAATAAATTGATCAACACTGTATTTAGCGGCGAAACAGTATTCAAATCATATATATTCATTATCACTGATATAAGAATGTTAAGAGGATTTTATCACTGATAAAATCATGATAACAGAGTTTCATCACTGATAAAAGAATGTTAACAGGATTTGCTCACTGATAAAATAATGATAACAGAGTTTCATCACTGATAAAAGAGTGTTTACAGAATTTGCTCACTGATAAAATAATGATAACAGAGTTTCATCACTGATAAAAGAATGTTAACAGAATTTGCTCACTGATGAAATCATGATAACAGAGTTTAATCACGGATAAAATCATGATAACAGAGCTTAATCACTGATAAAAAAATGTTAACGGAATTGTATCACTGACGAAATCATTGTAACAGAGTTTCATCACTGATAAAAGAATGTTAACACAATTTTATCGCTAATGAAATCAAGATAACACAGTTTAATCACTGATAAAATAGTGTTAACAGAATTTTATCACTGATAAAATCATGATAACAGAGTTTTATCACCGATAAAAGAATGTTAACAGAATTTTATCACTGATAAAATCATGATAACAGAGTTTTATCACCGATAAAAGAATGTTAACAGAATTTAATCACTGATAAAATCACGATAACGGAGTTTTATCATTAATAAAATCATGATAACAGAGTTTCATCACTGATAAAAGAAGTTAACAGATTTTTTTTTTTTTTTCTGAAGATAGAACCCGGTAAACCCCTCATGTTGAATTGTGTAAAGGGGGCAGTGGACATCAAACAAAAAAATTGTGAATGATAGCTTGAGACTTTTACGTTCAAAGTAAAATGAAAAGTGGGAGTTTATAAAATTTTGAATATTTTAACTGTTAATGCCATTATGCGGAAAGAGGTTTAAAAATATTGAATTCTTTCTTTAGCCGACAGACAATTCCATTGATCTGTCTGTGGCCTAGGAGTCGAAAGATCTGGTGTAAATCGGTTACATCAGTTAATTCTAGAAGTTTGATCTATTATAATTCATTAAGTAATATAATTTTTTTATGGTGACAATCTTACTTATACATTTGTTAATTTATATTTGATGTAATTGGACTAAAATAACACTGCTTTTACAGCACAAGGTAGGCTTCACTATATATATTCCACTGTGTTGTTGAAATCAGCTTCAATTAGTTTTAATCTGGTGTATGGGCATTGTCAAACTAACTTACATACTGAAATAGTCGAGCATTCAGTAACAAATCTTTTTTTAAATTTTATATATCTCATCTTTTCCCCTTTTCCTATTTGGGTCGGGGACCCATCCGCTTCGACAAGGCCCTGTTCTGAGCTTCTACATTGGCCCCTGTCCATCGCAGGTCCTCTCCTTGCTCAGTCTCTGGAGTTGCTTTCCCCCTAGTTTTGTTTGGTGCGGCCCATTGAACTTTTTTTTAGAGTTTTTATTTTTTTAACTTTTAATTTAATTTTTTTTTAGTGTTTTTTTTTTAGAGTTGCCGTCAGTATTTTTTCAAGTAAATGTCCAAGCCATCTCATTTAAAACATTTAAAAAAAAATCATTTCTCAATTATCGACATTTAAAAAAAAAATCATTTCTCAATTTTCGAATTTCAAAAAATCTTTTCTTAAATTTGATCCCTGTTATCAGTAGACCTCGATAATCCCATTACCCTTAACGCTGTCATCAAATCGGCCGTCTATACAAAAAAAAACAAATGCTCTCGGCCCATCAGTGCGTGTTCATATTTAAAGTGGATTTTTTGATTAACCGTCAAGAATAACAATAATTTTTTAAGATTTTATTTTTTGGCCACGAGAGTTAAAAATACATAGTTTTCATGTACAGGGGTACTAGAAAATACATTACTGTCAGTGGTCGTTCGTAGAAATTTTGATTCCTTGTCTTTTTTGGCCTTTCAAGGACATCAACCTTTACAGCCGTACAGATTCTCATAGTCCCACGTGTTTTTTAAAAAGTAATATTCCATATTTGCTTTTTTTTCACAATCAAAAGTTTGTTACGCCTCCATAATTTAAACAAAAATCACTTTCAAGAGAATCGTATTTTGGGCAGTTATTCTGACGAATTATTTTTAAAACATAAAGACAGAAATAGTGTGATATAAAAAAATAAAGAAATATTATTATTGTAAACTCGAATACAATTTTTTTTAATACCAACATGACATCATTATTTTAAGCGATTTTTAAATTCAACGTGTGACAAAAATTTATTTTACAAAAAGATAACCAAAATTGAATGAGTTCGTTTCCCTTTAACAAACGTGTTAATTTCTATAAAATTTATATTTAAAATGAAAATACTTATGAATTAAAAAGTGCCTTATATAATAAATAGTATTTTTTATGGCATCTATCCCAACTTTTGTAATTTTTTAAAACTTAATTTAATTTTTTTTCGTTCGGTAAAATAATGTTTTTTTTTCTCTTTATTTCTCAACATGAATAAAATGAAATAATTTTAATATATATGTTACAAAAATACTAAAAAAATCTTGTGTTTTAACCAATACCCCTCCTTTCATAATTATGTTGTTTAGTGTGGAAACTGTGTATGTCCTATGCAATATTATTAATTCTTCCTTTTTTCCTGGTGGTGATGTGAACTGCTCTCAGATGGTGGGCGTTGTATTTGAGGTAACCAATAGTATCACCCTGTTCATCTATGCAATTCTACTTGGAACATTTATACATTACACACATCTCACTGGTATCACAAAAATGGTGTCTACAAATTTAACGATCTTGTTACTTTTTTTAACGAATTCTAAGATTCAATCGGTTGTCTAAGTTATAAGTCAAAAAATATTTTAAAAAACAGCTCTTTTGCCATAACATAAATACATTTTTATATCGATTTTCATGTTTAATTTTCTAATTTATATTCGCTAAATACCTTAAACTCTCAGGCCTTGGCTGTATTCTGTCTGTAGGTCAGAATATTTCCACTTTGCATTTAAAATCCAAATAAATGGAATATTTGTGAATGTATCCAAAAACTAAAAACAGTTTTTGAAAGTTGATAAAATACACTTTCAAATTTAAGTATTAGAAATAACTATGTAATTTTTTAACCACTCCGATACGTAAGCGGGTATACACGATAATATAACGATAGCAGTCAAGTACAATAAGCGAATTTTTACGTCAATGGGTGTGTTTCCACAGAAATCGTTATAACTCCATTATTGTTCTAGTGACATCCCTAAAACAAAAAGTAGAAGGTCGATAATAATTCAAGCTACACATCCATATTCAAGTTGTCCATAGAAATACATAAAAAGACCTATTCTGTCAGATACATGGTAGACCGCCAAATTGCCTACCCGCCGTTAGATATTGTTATTTTTTTATTAACCGCTTCTGTGCCAAGAGCGAGATATCTCGCATTCTTGGCCGTGCCCAGCAGGCCGGCCATAGAAAAATAGCGAGTATTCTCGCTCTTTTTGAGCCTCTGTATCATACATATGTCCCATTTTTTATTAATTTAAAATATGGAACACACAGAGAGATGATCTATTGGGATGATTTTAAATTTTTTTTTTTAAATAAGATTTAAAAATTATTTATTTTGATTAAAAGTTCACGGCCTGCTGTGCACAGCTACACTTCTACCTACTGGCATTTAAAAGGTTAAATATTCTTGTATGAAATGATTAAAAAGTGAGGTGACTAAATTGTTTATTATACATTTATAAATACGATAGAAAAGGTTTTTTTTTTACATAATCTGTGATTTCTGTACCGTTTCACATAAAAACATCGCGTGAGTCATTTTTACATTTTTTTAATGTTTGCATTCTAAATTTTAATATTTAAAAATGTTAATATTTATTTGTAATATAACAATTTGAAAGTTTATTTGTAATATAACAATTTGAAAGTTTATTTGTAATATAACAATTTGAAAGTTTATTTGTAATATAACAATTTGAAAGTTTATTTCATAACAGTTTTTAGTATTCGGCTACGTTCAGAAATGTTTCATTTATAGAGCTTTATTTGTGAAGCGGAAATAACACAAAGTTTTTGTAAATATGACATTTCGTTTAAGACAAAAAACTCGCATATTCGCGATAGATCGGAGCGGTTAAATATAAAATTTTTGAATGTAAATGTTAAAAAATGGCAATCCTTAAGGACATTAACAAAACAAAAACAACACATATTTTATTAGACAAATGTATTTTAAATGTTACAATAACCTCGCTTTTTTGTCATTTCATGAGAAAATAATTTTTTTTAAATTCCCGAAGTTTAATAATTTTTTTTTCAAATTGAGGTCGGAAACTTTGGTGTCATAAAAGTGAATATTTCAATTATTTTGTGGTTAACTTTTACATTTGAATACATAGCATGGTGTTTTCTCTTTCTAACACCGTTAAGATCATATTTCTCACTATGCTAATAAGGGAGATACATATAACAATTTCTATGAAACCTATTTGAGTTGTTCCCAGAAGCAAACAAATTTGCCTGCCAAGAGAAGTAAAAAAAAATAAAAAACAGCTCTTCTGTCATCACATAAATACATTTTTCTATTGATTTACATGTTTTATTTTCTAATTTATATTCTATACAATAAAAACCAAAGTTTCTGACCGCCATTTAAGAAAAATTATGAAAATTTGTGAATTTTTATTAATTATTTCCACAAGAACTACAAAAAAGTGGTGGAAATAACGTTTATAATACATTTTAGTAATAAAATATGTGTTTTTATTTTTTTTGTTATTGGAAATTTTACTTGGAAAAAACGTAAGGTGAACAATTTTTAAAACCTTTCTCTGCTTGCATTAAAGATTTTCATATTTAAAAAATTATATTATATGTTTATTTCTGATAATTAAATTTGAAAGCTTATTTCATCACTTTTCAACAGTTTTTAGTTTTCAGATGGGTTTAGAAATATTCCATTTATTTTGATTTTATTGTAAAGCGGAAATACTCCGACCTGAAGGAATATACTTAAAGCCTGAGGGGGTTAAATTGTTTTATAAAAGTTGAATCTCTGTTTACTTTAAAAAATTGCAGTTTTTTAAATGTCTGATCAATATAGACGTTTCCATAGAAATAATAATATTCAATATTGCTCCAAATAATTATAAGTTAGGGCAATCAACATACAGAATTCATGTGTTTATAAATTTAACAACACAATTTTCTTTTTAAAAAAACCTAAATATGGGACAAGCGGTGAAATATAGGTGGATTAATTGGCTTTTAACCACAGCAAGCAAATTATGTTACAATATTAACCACTCCGATATATCGCGAATAAGCACTTTTTACGTCTTAAACGACATGTCAGATTTACGAAAACTTTATGTTATTTCCGCTTCACAATTAAAGCTCTATAAATGAAACTTTTCTGAACGTAGCCGAATACTAAAAACTGTTTTTGAAAGGTTACAAATAAGCTTTCAAATTGTTATATTACAAATAAATATTAAAATTTAGAAAGCAAACATAAAAAAAAAATTAAAAATCACTCACGAGATGTTTTTATGTGAAAACGGTACTAAAATCACGGATTATATAAAAAAATACTCATTCTATCGTATAAATGTATTATAAACAATTTAGTCACCTCACTTTTTTATCATTTCGTACAAGAATATTTAATAAAAAAATAACAATGTCTAACAGTGGGTAGGCAATTTGGCGGTCTATCATGTATCTGACAGAAAAGGTTTTTTTTTTATGTATTTCTATGTACAACTTGAATAGTGATGGGTAGCTTAATTTATTATGGATCTACTACTTTTTGTTTTAGGGATGTCACTAGAACAATAACGGAGTTGTAACGATTTCTGTGGAAACATATGCGTTGACGTGAAAACACGCTTATTGTACTTGACTGATGTTGTCATATTAACGTGTATATTGCTTACATTGCTGAGTGGTTAATATTATTTATATTATTATTAATTTTTTTTAATGTAGCGGTCGAATCCAAAAATTAAGGGTAATTAGCGAATACGGATTAGAAATTAAAATATGAAAATAAGGAACTCCAGTCCAATTTAATTTTTTATTTTTTTTAATGAATAATGAATGACCTTCTAACTTAAATAACTGCATATTTTATTTTATTTTTATAGTTTTAATAATTCAAATAATTATCAAAGTTTTAATTTTTCGAGATCCCCCGAAAACCACCGTATGTATAGTGAATCGTGTGACGTCATCACTCACAAAAACTTATTTTTATTTTCAACAGGTGTTGTTATTTTATATGACAGCATAAATATACCAAACCACCCACTATTACAGTTATATGGAAGAAAGTATGATACTATTTGATAAATTAAAACACTATTTAGGTGGAATTATTTATTTATGTATTATATTATTATATTTTTCAATATTTATTACGGGAGAGTGGTATAAAAATTGTTTGAAATAATAATTTTTTTGGCTTTTAAGAATCGAAATCAATATTAATGGAAACCGAAGCACCGTACTGATAATAGTAGGAGAGCCCATGTGGGGATTTTAAGGTTTTATTCAATCCAATAGGTCCCCACAACGCTCAAGTAACTACCCATTTAGCCTCTTAGGCTCCCCTACTATAAGATCGCGCAATCAGCTGTTCGACTGGTGCCATTTTAAAAATCGGAGTTTGCTCTAGGTTGGCTCTAGAAGTAGCATTACCATTTTTTTTGTACTGTAGTTTTTGGATATTTTCAATAATAGAGATAAACTAATAAAAGATACCTTTATTTTTGAAACTGAATTATTTAGGCCTACATAATGTTTCAATAAACACAACAACTAAATCTCTATACACAGTATATAAATAAACTAATAAGATGAAATGTTGTTAATACAATGGCTTGTGTCATACCCACATTCCCATACAATGACTTTACGGTGATCAGTGACGTCACCACTAAACATTTTAATAATACCAACTTGACAGTGTGTTTCAATGACACAATTAAAAATGGACTTTTTAATAATTTTTTAAAAACTCTGCTTTTAATATTATTTAATAAAAATTATATATTCTGAATCAGCGTTTATTGGTCTGTCTATATGAACATATTTTTTTAAAGCCATAATATTTTTCACTCGAGTTCCTTATTGTGGGTAAAATGTATTTATGTTAAGGTTGGTAGCATGGTCGCTTTTCGATATTTAGTGATTTATAACTAAGATGGTCAATTGCATTGTAAAATTCTTAATGATTTAAATTGTTTTATTTAATTAAGTTAACCCACAATCCTTTTTGAGAATTCTCTCTTTTGTTGTTCCACTTGGTGCATTTTGTTCAATTTTTGCAATGAGATTTTACAATTATTATAATACACATTGATCGTGCAGCTAATTAGTCTACATCTCTAACATCTCTAAATACAAAGTTTTGAGAGAATGAGGAAATCAATATTTTACCCCAGTTGGGCTTTTAAATTTTGCACAACCTGCTTTTGGTGGAACGGAATACATCTCTTGCTCGTGCCGTGAAAAAATACATCACTAGATGGATTGGGCGTAGAAAAGCGCATTTAGAAATGGTTTATTTATGTATCTACAAATTTACTTTAACCTCATTCCACATCACTCTGGTTCAATTATGGTCTCCTAAGACATTACTGATTTCTGATAATATAAATATATTATAAATTGCCATTTTATTCGCCTGTAATCTTATGAAGTTACAATCTTAAGATATCGCAATCCTATGAATTTTTAGTTTGAAATGTTATATGAGTCTGCAATCTTATGATGTTGCAATCTTATGAGGTTGCAGTTTTATGAAGTTACTGTCTTAAGAGGTTGCGGTCTTATGAGGTTTCAATCTTGTAAAATTGCATTTTTATGAAGTTGTAATCTTATGAGGCAGCTGTAGCAGTCTTGTGAAGTTCAATGTTTTGAACTTGCAATCCAATGAAATTGAAATTTTACGAATCTGCAATCTTGTGTAGTTATGATGTTGCAATCTTATGAAGTTGTAATCTTATAAAGTTGCAATCTTATAAAGTTGCAATCTTATGAGGTTACAGCCTCATTGGAGCTGCAATCTTATGAGGTTGAATTCTTATGAATGTGAAATTTTATGAGGTTGCAGTCTTAATCATCAGTCTTGTGAAGTGGCAATATGAGGTTACAGTCTTATTAGGTAGAAAGGTAGAAATCTTATGAAGTTGAAATCTTACGAGTTTGCAATCTTATGAAGCTTTTGATTTTCTTATGCAATTTTATGATTCTGAATCTTATTGATGTAAAGACTTACTAAATGAGTTGTTGATATTTTGAGGCAGTTATTATTGTAAACCAAAAAAAGTATTTATAAACAGTATATATTATATTATGACGCAGATGTGGAAAGTTTAAAACACATATATGTAATAATGTCTGGTTTTTACTAACTAAAGCATTACTCTGGTAGACTTGTGTACCCTGTAATAACCCTGTCCTGTATCCGGCCGTGGGTAGGCAGTGCTTGGTGACTAGATGCGGGTGGTCAAGTTTCTCCTACTCTTCCAATATCACTCTGGGAAAAAACTGCTTGAGACAACTGACACAAAAAACATCCTGGTGATTAATTAATATGTTCAATAAAATTTTACTACAAAGTAAAAAATGGTAAGTATTCAAAATAATCAAGGATACGAAATACACTGGCTCTCAAAATGTGGGCACTTTCATAAATTCATCCAAAATAACAATAAAAACCTGTCACGCTATTAGTTATGTCAAGAAAAGATTTATAGGTAAGTAAATTTTATATATTTTCAATTTTGTTAATATGGTTTACAGGGTGTACCAAGAAGCATCTGACAGACAATTACCAGTGATTCCTGGGCTTATTTGGAATAAAAACATACACAAAATTTTTGTAATATTGTGAAATTGCAATCTTATGAGTCTGCAATCTTATGGGGTTGTGGTTTTATGAGGTTTCAATCTTGTAAAATTGCATTCTTATGAAGTTGGAATCTTACGAGGCAACAGTCTTGTGAAGTTTTAATGTTTTGAAATAGCAATCTTATGGTATTGCAATCTTATGATATTGCAATCTTATGACATTGCAATTTTTTGAGGTTACATTCATAATTTTTTTGACCTAATGCCAGTGCGCTATAAACTTGTAGATATGCACCGTTCCTTACTGCTAAATGCTGGGGGAGATGGTCGGTGTTCATCAAGATTCTTGCCAGTGGGGACAAGTGAAAGAAATAAAGATTTTTTAATTAAAAAAAATGTCACTGAAATAAATGCCATCTACAATTTTTACCCGTTCCAGGCATCGCTGTTTAAAGTCTGCCGGGTATGTTCTGATACACTCTGAATATTTTTGTGATTTATTTTTGGGATATTATACCATGTTGCCCTTTCTCCTGTATCCAATGATTTGTACAGCATTATAGTGGCCATCATCATGCCAAATGTGAAGAATGTGATACTTAAACGCTGTCTGAAACATTGGCTAAAGAAGGAAGACGAGTTACATGGCATAATATCCCAAAAAAATTACGATAGTTCTTTTGGCCGCGAAAATATCAAATCATACCAACCTGTATATGTTCACAATTCAATATTCGATTTATTTTAATATATCGTAAACTTCTACTTAATTACTTACAGATGGAAAATTTGCCAGAATTGGCAGCGAAGCAATCCGAGGTATTTTAAATAGTGCCATATTGTGGCAAAAAGCCCTCCGGTGGTTAATTAATCAGAGTAAAAGAAAAAATAATTGTTAAGATTGTCAATTAAAAATATATTTGTCTATTCCAAAAGTGGTATAAATGTTGAATTTTTAGAATTTCACATAGGGCACTGAAGGGTGTTGTGGCGTGTTTGTGTGCTCAAAGCAAGCTCAATTTTTCCTTACATTTGCTAAAATTGATAAAAACTTTCAGAATAATGCAATTTTCTAACAGATTACCAATTTCAGTTGCTAGGTGTCAAAGAGCCTTCTGTAAGATTGTAAATTAGCCACATTGGTTTTTTTTCAAACGGGTATAGATTACATTTGTAGGGTTTGTCTGTTCAGTGGTATAGATCACATTTCTAGGGTTTGTCTCTTCAGTGGTATAGTGCCTATACAATGATAACATTTACTCCCTCAGCTCATTAAACAATGTTGGTATGGGAATCTGTATTTGTCTCCCATATGCATCTCACACAGGAAGATGGTTGGTTTGTTGGTATGTATGTATGTATGTTGGTTGTTTATTTGGACGGGTTTCTTGACCTGTTTTGCTGGGTTTGTGCTGGTGGCGGCCCTCGTGGTGAATTGGGACGTGTTGGGACCTTCCAGGTGAGTCTTTCTGTTATTAATACTTATTACACACCTCTTCTGTAACATACACTTAATGCACTCAAACACTCTTACTCACAGATGCGTCTGGTTCCCACACAGGCTTTGTGAGTTCAATTGGACGCAGTTACGCAGAAAGCTTCCAAACCACAATTTGCCAAAATAGAATTTTACATATTTTAAAAAATAATAAAAACACACTGTAAGGCCCTTCTTCCACAGCGAAACGCAAGTATCTGATACTCGACGATTAAGTATATATCTGCGCGGAGGTTCGTACACAGGCGGAACATTTTGTAAACTCTTTGGCGACGCAAGTCTCCCGCGACCAACTGCGCGAGGTTGTTCCCACTTACGTCGTCGAGGCTTTAAACATGACTTGTGTCAGACATTTTGTGATAATGCGTGTGCTTTAAGATCAATGCTTAGATCACAAAGAATGACAGGATATAAAAATGACAGCTACTCTTATAAAAGCATTTTAATTTAGGAGAAATAATATATAAATGAGAGCTACATCACCTGTTGATTATGAGTGAGGTTATGAAAGCATTCTAATTTTAAAGAAATAATATATAAATGAGAGCTATATCACCTGTTGATTATAAGTGAGGTTATGAAAGCATTCTAATTTTAGAGAAATAATATATAAATGAGAGCTATATCACCTGTTGATTATGAGTGAGGTTATGAAAGCATTTTAATTTTGGATAAAAATGACAGCTACATCAACTGTCTGGTTATGAGAGGTTATGAAAATATTCTAATTTTGGCGAAATAACATAAAAATGACAGCTACATCAACTGTTTGGTTATGAGTGAGGTTATGAAAGCACATTTAAATAAGTCGAAGCGTCACGTCATTATTAAACAATTCTTATTCATTTTTTTTCTTTATTCATTGTTTTGATGGTTACATAATTATTGGATTTTTCGACATCCGTGCTAGGCACAAGCCCGTGTTATGGTGGTCATCTTATTTGCAACGTGAGTGTCGAATACTTGCGTATACCCATTGAAGGAGGGCCTAAAACTTTACAAATATCAAATTCGATGATCGTACACACAAACTAATTATCTCTTTCTCGCTAATGACAGTATTGATGATATTTTGAAAAGATGTCACTGTTGGAAGTGTGCGCCAATACCCAACACACACAATCATGTTTGAAACATGCTGTATGCAAGCAATGCATCAGTGTTTGTGTCAACTTGACTGCGACACCTATACGACACCTATACACCTATACAATATATTGTTTTTTTAAATGTTATAAAATTATTTTATGAATATATTATTATAGTACACATTTTCTTTATTTAGAGGGAGCAATTTTTTTTTGCAAAATTCTTGTAACAAACTAATGCAATTTATTGGGGCTATTTTAGGTAATAAATCTTTAAAAAAATATCTGCAAATGTATAAATTGGGCATGTTTCACAATACTTTATTGGTGTTTTTATTTTTTTATTTATATCAGTTGTGATAAGTTAATTATTAATGCCAATTAATAAATACATAATATATTTTTAAATATTCTATATTTTACAGCTATTTGATTGATTTTTTTTAAAAGGGTGGATAAATTGCATGAACTTAATATTATAATACAAGATATTAAAGTTTTTTTATTAGTTAAAGGAATTTTAACCCTGTTTCTCTACTGAAAAGCAATCAATTTCAAAACACATTCAAAGGAATGGCAACGCGGAATTTTTTATAAAAAAAACTTAATTTGGGATTAGATGACAAAATACCATTTTATTAGAACAACTCTCTTTTTATAATTTTTGAAGGTTATTCCCATCAATGTAATATATCATTAAAGAAGAAGATAACACTAGTAATCTAAACGAAAATATGAAAAATAATATGGCAGAGAATAATAAAAATATAACGGTCGCGACTGAACCCAGAACTTCTCGTCTTTACGAGACAAAGTTATCTTTTTATTTTTTTGAGTCTTGTTCTCTTTCATATTTTTGCTTAGATGTTATCTTTTTCTTCAGTGATAAATAATATTTTTTTCAATCAAAGTCTATAGCCAATATCTAGTATCGACATGTGCTACTTGATTTATTTATGATTTAAATTTAAAAATATTGGCTATTAAATCACAAATAAATAAAGTAGCTCACATCCGTACTAGATATTTGATATGCCTTTTGATTACAAAAATTATTTTTAAGTTTGGTTGGTTATTTTGATGTCAAATCCAAAATTAAAATTTCTATGAAACAGGTCACGCAGCTGCTTAATAATTTGATGTGTAAACAATTTTGATTTTTTTTTACAAATTTCTAGTATGTTGTAAGATTCATTTTACCTTGCAATATTCATTGGCACTTGTGATTTATACAAGTAAGTTAATCTCATAATACTATAATTCCAGTACGACGCAAGTGATGAAAAATGAATGCAAAGTATTTTAAAGTTATTTCCATTACAATTATCATGCTTAAGGATTAAATTACTTTATCTTTGCCTTTTTAATTATTTGTTTGAAAATTGATTTCTTCTCAGTGTATAAAATTGTTTAAAACATTTAACATTTGTCAATAAAGTAATGTTTTCAAAATTATTATAATGCTTGGTTGAACACCAATCGATACTAGTAGCCAAATTCATCTAAAATTATAATTTTTTTTTGTCAAAAAGTAGGGAACTGAAAATTTTGCATTATTTTTTAACGAATGTGATGTTATGTTAAATTCTTGGTATTTTTCTAAAAAAAATGTTTGGGGATGTGTTAATTTTTTTTTTCAAATTAATGTTTTTTCAATTCTAAAAATTTAATGACAATGCGCGGCGTTTTCGTTGTGAATTTAACAGCTGCTGTACATTTTATAGCTTTTCAAAGAAATATTTTTATATTAGAATAAGTTAACAATAATAATCTAAACGAAAATATGAAAGAGAACAAGACACAGAAAAAAGACAATGGTCGCAACTGGGACTCGAACCCAGACCTCTCCGTCTAACCGGACGAGCAGTTGCGACCATTGTCTTTTTTCCGTTTTTCTGTGTCTTGTTCTCTTTCATATTTTCGTTTAGATTATTATTGTTAACTTATTCTAATATGATATATTTCACTGATGGGAATAACCTTAAAAAAAGTATAAAAATAATTTTTTACTTATAAAAATTAAATATTTTAAATTTAATATTATTTATTTTAAAATACCAGAAAATATCATGATAAATATGAAAATTCGCATAAAAATATTGCAAAAGTTAAATTTTCAGTTTCTACATATCAGTACTGTGACGTAACACCAGCCTATGTTTTCATTACTATCGAGAGTTGTAACTACATATCGATCTCCAGTTGATTAGCCAGACATCTCTGAAAAATTAAAATTAGAGTTGAGTATGCAGTTATATGTAGACGTGTACACTCTATCTGGTACAATACTCAGATTACTCATTAACACCTTCTAATTGATTATGACGCAGAAAAAATTATAGTGAAATAAACAGAATGTTGATGTTGTCTGGGTCACTAGTAGAATATTTCAAAATGTCACACTAATGAACCGGACCACCATTATTTTATAGTATATTTAATATGTAAAACACAGACTTATGCAAATCTTGATTTTTAGTGAGCATTTGAATATTGCTTTTCTAATTATCTCAAAACTTAGTATTTGGAGATGTCTGACTAATCAACTGGATGATCGATATGTATAAAACAGTAAAAATCTGGTATATGTTCAAAAATTTGCAAAACTCTCTGACTTACGGCGGTAACTCAGTTGCTTTGCTTGAGACATTTTTTTTGTCAATTTTTTAATCAGATTCCTAAGACACACTGAAATACCGGTCCTTACAGTACTTGAACTAATAAGAACGAATCTACAATCAATAGAACTTAACCACTCGAGTGATAGAGATTTCTGGGTGTTTGGTTTTCGATTCGGCCGCGCCATTACAAATATTAATATATATGGAAACAGATAAACTGCTTACTGTGTTTAAAACCAATGAATCCACCCGCATTTCACCATTTATCCTATATTTTTACATTTTATATATTAAAAAAAAAAAAATAATTGTTAAATTTGTAATTCATAAAAATCACCTACCCAAATTTGGACGGCTATCACTCAATTGGTTAATCATATTTTGTTATTAAATCGTTGAATTTATGTCTAATTTATGTACTGATTTGTCACTCGTATGGTTTTCAGTTCCACCGCACGGGGGTCTGATGCCCGGGGGGGTGTACCCCGCTCCCGGTAGCCCCTTTGGGGGTGGCGTGAGGGCCTTCTACCCTCCGCCCATGGCGCCCCTTTTCTACTGGGGCTATCCCAGCCCCCCCGTGTCCCCCACACACATGTATCAGACTCCTGCTCATATGGTAGGTTGAATTAATAATTTTTAAATTTTTTTTTTAGAGAAAATTGAGATATTCATCCCAAATAAAAAATAATTAAATTTATTTGTGTGCCTTTTTTAGATTACTGTCTGAAATATCTGCAATTAGCGGCTAGGGACACGATATCGAATAGAAAGTATCGATACTGTACTCATGAGTATTTTCGGAAAGAAAGTATCGTACTCGTAAAAGTATTGAAACAAAAGTATCGATACTTCAAAGAATCATAGGGCCTGATTTACAGCTCTGACCGGGCTAACTATGTATCAAACCACCCCCCAGGATCAGAATTTTCAAATTCAAGTAACTATTTTAGTTAGAAAAGGTAAAAGAACGTCAACTTCAGTGAAATGAAAAGAGAAATAATCAAATTTAGTACTTATAATCAATAATAAAAAAGAACATGTAAATTCACAAATTACTATCTTAGGTACTCATAAAAAAAGTGTAATGTTTTTTTATGTGTATAATCATCTGCAAAACTAAACATGCGTAATAGGCCACTTGCATGGATTTCATAACGACTTGGAAAAAATCGTGTGGATAGATTTTTTTACTAAGATTACGAAAACGTTAGTAAAAATTTTTAGAAATGTATATATATATATTTTTTTTTTAAATGAATAAATCGATTATTTGAGCTCGTGACGTCACTACATGAAAATGTCCTGTCTCCGATTATGTTCCCTTAATTTTGTAAAATTCCACACTGATTTTTTTTTTTTTATATGGTAACACTTTGATTTCCGGCAAATTTTTGAATATGCGTTTAACGTTCACTAGATTTATTGTTTGTTCTATGTGAACTTATCCTTTGGTTTGATTTTTTGATAAAGATTGCGGTGTTTTTACAGATGTTACGAAGAGAACCCCGTACATTTTATTGCTATTCGTATGGAAAATGGATTTTCGGCTATGTAGTTATCGTTTTTTCGCACCCATAAAATTATGTCCCGTCTTTCCGGTTTATAAAAAATGGTCTGATTTTTCGGATTGAAATTTTCAAAAAATCGCCAGGGTTTCAAAAATACGATTTAAAAAAAAAATACAGAATGTCTTAGAATATTTGCCTAAACCGGAATTTTTTTTTTTTAAATATGATGCAAGTGGCCTATTAAATAAATAATGAAAGACAGTTGATAACACAAACTAAAAAGTAAAACCAATTTTTTGCAATACATTTTTTTCTCTACTTTGTGTTTTGGCAGGACAGTCAGTATGACACTCTTAGGTTTTTTCACCTAATGGTGTTATTCACTAACTAAAAGCAATCTATTCGTTCCATGACACACTAGATTGCTTGTGCCTGCAATTATACCAATGCAATGGAATTTTTTAGAAGGTTTGCTATGTTTGAACTAGATGGCGTTGCCATAAACATGAGCCGCTTAGCCAAATTTTTATAGGTATTGATACTTGCCAAAAAGTACTCATTGAGTAAAAGTATCGAATACAAAGTATTGAGTACAAAAGTATCGGTATCGAAAGGAAAAGTACTCGATACTACAAAGTATCAATACTTTTTTCGTGTCCCTATTTGCGGCGCATGCTCTGGAATGTATTTTTGCACATTACCATGAGCAGGATTTAACGATGAACAAATGCATAGATTCAAGCATCCGTTTCTTATTTATTTATTTAATATCAACAGTATAAATATACCATAAGCACTGATTTTATAGGAAAAATATTAGAAATAATAAAAAAAGATTAAAACAGTTAATTGTGGCATTTAATTCAGATATGACACCAGAGACACAATTTCATACAAAACTCTATAGTACAAAAGAAAAAAAATATTTGAAAAGATTTGATGGCATAGCCCTCTTGTACCTACCTTCCGTGTGGTTAAATAAATCTGCCGCATCTGCATATCTATTATTAGTAACTTCATGCAACCTAGGTACAAGCGAGTGTTTCGTATACTCAGTCCTGGTATTGTTGCATTTAAACAGGATTTTAGAATGAGTGGCTTTCGTGTGTATATGAAATTCTATGACGTTAATTAAATCGGTAATCATTAATAATACAATTTTGAACATAAATATTAAATTAATGATGTAATATCTCACTCTCTAAGTATATATATTTTTTATGTAAGTTACCTTAAAAGAGTCAACTGCCCGGAACGTGTGGAATTATTACATTCCTAATTGAGGTACTTTGTTATTATTTGTTCAAAAGCTGAAAAAGACTTAGAATCGGCATTTAATGGCGAACTTTCAAATGTCAAACATCTGGTACAAGATATGTGTAAATTAAATGTGTTGTTATTTGAAGGTGCCTGAAGTGATGCCCATGGGCGGCAGTCCCCTGGGGGTGCAGTTGGAGCCCCTCTCCGCTCCCCCCACCACCTCCCTGCCGCCTCCGCCCGCTCTGCTGCCCCAGCACCACCACCTGTCCAGCCATACCCAGCCACCCATGCCCAGTCGCTACCTGGAGCTGTTCATGGTCAACTGATGGATTCCAATGATCGCTTCGTTGGTGGAGGGAAAGGGGAGTTGATTGATTTTAAGTCGATTTTGATCATTTGATCGACTTTGATCAGTCAATATGGATTTGGGTCAATTTTGATCACAATCAAGCTGGATTTAGGTCAACAATGATACAGTCGAGGTGGATTTGGGTTAATTTTGATCACAGTCGAGGAGGATTTGAGTCAATTTTGATCACAATCAAGGTGGATTCAGGTCAACTATCATCACAGTCGGGGTGGATTTGGGTCAACTTTGATAAGTCGAGATGAATTTATGTCAATTTTGACCAAAATCATGGTGATTTTCTGTCAACTTTGATCACTGTCAAGGTGGATTTGGGTCAATTTTCAGGTTTTGTGTCAACTTTGATCAGTCAAAATGGATTTGCGTCAATTTGATAGCATTCAAAGTGGATTTGAGTCAAATTTGATTTGTCAGTGTGGATTTGGGTCAATTTGACTAAAATTAAAGTGGATTGATGCTGGAATTGCTTAAACACTATTAATTAGGTTCAAATATATTCTGATTTAGTCATTTTTTTAATTAGGTCAACTTTAAACACATTAAGGTAAATTTTGGCTAGGGTTTATCTATTGTGAGTTAGATCATTGTGACCTAGAAATATTGACAATTTGTTTTGCTGACATAGAAGTTATGACTGTAAGAGTGACCTTGGTTTAGATTGGCCTAAAGCAGGGTTAATATGGATCAGCACACATGAAACCCAAAAATGCAATAATGTCGAAGAAATTTAGTGTGGATTTATGATTGTGCGTAGTAATATATATTACTACAATTCTTACACACACTATTGTTTAATTTATGATATTCCTTTGCCAATAAGAATTCTTGCTCAATCAATGACCCGTACTAGAGTCAAATACAATATTGAAGTAATTATTATAAACCT
The DNA here is from genome assembly GCA_917563855.2 of Limnephilus lunatus. Classification (NCBI taxonomy): domain Eukaryota; kingdom Metazoa; phylum Arthropoda; class Insecta; order Trichoptera; family Limnephilidae; genus Limnephilus; species Limnephilus lunatus. The sequence goes on along the minus strand of OU830603.1, from coordinate 42,186,297 downwards.
TAATCCACCATTTAATTAATGATATAACACCGCACTCTCTAAATATATTATTATAATTGCCAGAATATATTCTATGGATCTCTAATAAGGCCACATATCAAAGAAAACGTATTTAAACAATTAAATAGTTAATTAATAATATTAGCTCTCTGAGTTATAAAAACCAATTATTATTTTTACTAATAACTGATAGTGGTCATATGACCACATCACAATGTGTCCAAATAAATGTATTTTGTCGGTGAAAAGAAAAATTATTTTTATCAAATATTTATCGTAGGATGATGGGTTGTTTCACAGATATTCAATTGTTGAAAACTGAATCAGCGTTTAACGGGGGAACCGTTCAAATGTAAAAAAAATTAAAATGGCGCTGAATGGCCATTTGATGACTTTGTCACACGTTCATTTCCGCAAAATAACTGGGCCTTAGATTAGAATGGGTTTTTAAACTGACCTGCAAGAATACATGTTAGCAAATTGGATGAACCGAATAAACCTGGAATAATGCCAGATAAATCTGGATGTATCTGGAGAAATGCTGGATGAGTCTGGATGTTTTTTAATAAACCTGGAAAATGCTGGATGAGTCTGGATAAACCTGGAAAATCCTGGATATATCTGGATGTTCCTGTAGAAATTCTGGATAAATCTGGATGTACCTGGAGAAATGCTGGAAAAATGCATGAGTCTGGGGTATTTTTTTTTCATTGTTTTACATTTTTTCAAAGAAAAATGTGTCCTTATTGGGGTACCCCGTTCTAAGGACACATTGTACAAGTTTTTTTGTTTGAATATAAGTAAACACCTATGTTAAAATATTACAGGCGAAAATTATAATGTTGAATCTAAAAGAAAGTACAATACAAGCATTAATTTTTGTTAGGTTGCAAAACTGTATCTATATTCTTCGTTCCCATGTCCATAATCCATATTTTTATGTTTCTTTTGAAGTCGGTTATTTTTTATATTTTTTTGTTGGTATATCCGAATAAATCTGGAAATATCCAGATGCATCCCTATGAACTTGAATAAATATGTAATAATGAATATATTTTTCAATTTTCACTGACAACTAATATAATTTTAAACATTTTTATTGAATTATTATGTTTTTCGAGTCTCATAAAATATTTGTGAATAGATTTTTAAGAAATATTATTGTTAATTTATGACCAGATATAATTATATTTTAACTGCAAGCTACTTAAGTTTTACTAGTTATATAAAAGATATCTCATTGTTGATTTTGTACTATGATTTAATTATAAACATTCTTTATCCAAAATGCAATTGAGAATATAAAATATTTAGTTTTTAACAAATTTTTTAATATTGTTTTTATTTTTTATTAATTGTGAAGATATTATTAAAAAAATAATTTATTTAAATACATTTGATCAAAGATAATGTAAAATTATGCAATGAAAAAATTGTGCAATTGAAAAACAGAATATATTTATAATTTTTTTTTAATAAAATACGATTAGTCAAAGGACATTTTTTTTAAACAACAATTAATTATATAAAATGATGACTGAACATTTCATGTTGAATTATTTAACTTGCCATTTTTATAGTAATTTTTTTTTAAAGTTGTGCAATCTTAAGTTTAACTTAAAAACAGGAATTGAATTATACATATGATAAATGTAAGAAAAAAACTTAATTGGTAATATTTATTGTTCTTCAAAGTACTATTCCGTATATAGGGTGTTAAGGGACGTACTTGATTTACTTTACCCAGTGATTTCTGGCATTATTTGGAGTAAAAAATCCTAATGAAATTCTGAAATCTGGTGATTTTCTTTTTTTCATAAACGTACAAAAAAAACATTTCTTTCACATGTCGTCACTGGTCACTCAGCCAAGTACCCCCAACGTCTCAACCCGCCCCTAACTGTCCAATGGCTACTGATTTTTGTCACCAATGATCCAAAAATTTTACTTCACATAATATCAGGAATTTCTGGTTAAAGTAAGTCAAGTTCGTCCCTTAACACCCTGTGTAAATAAATATAAAATAAAGTAACTATTGGATTGGTTTTATTGGAATTTTTTGTACTTTTAAAACAGATTACAAATTTTATTATTATTTACCTACCAACTATTTATTTTACTATTTTATTAATTTAAACATATATATTTATTTCAATGTATGTTGCTGTAAACACATAGTTTAAGACGCGTTAAAACAACAAAAATTGCTATGTCTTCCATTACTTACATTTTTAGTTTATCACTAAGTAGGAATTAGTTTAATTTATAGTGATTTTAGTTAGATTTAAAAAAACATTATTATTTAAGCAAACTTATTGAAACTTTCTCCTCCATTGTAAAATGGTAAAACAAATCTCTGGACTCTGAATTAAGTATGTTGACATCTACAAACTGCCATTTTTTTTGTTGTTGTTATTTTTAGTAATTTAAAAAAAAATGAAGAAAAAAGATTTCCTCAAAGTCTATGTCATCTTTGGTGTTGCTGTGTGTATGTATGAGTTGTGGGTAGGAATCTGGGAGTCAATGTGTCCAGGAGTGACAGAAGAATGAATTCATCCCTCCCACTGTGGTGCAAGATGATGAGGCTGGAGAGATCTATGTTCCTCAAATAGTCTCCTGATCCGGCCCATTACGCATTACGTGAGCGAACGCATTCACCGTCGAGACCTAGACCAACCTCACCCCATGAACCCGGACACTGGGTCTTGGCGGCCCGTGCGTCTGCCCACCTTCCGTGTGGTGGGCAGGATCGAGAGAGACTGGTTGAGGGAGGTCTTTCATCCTCTCTCTAGTCAGAATCTCTCGCCCCATCGCCTTGCACCCTGGTTGGAGGGATGGATTCATACGTCCGTCACTCCTGGATACATTATCCTCCAGATTCCTGTCCACCCCTCATACCTATTTCCTTCCAGAACTTCCTCTCCTTCCTTTCCTAAAAAGAACCTCCACAAGGCATCCCCTAGGATGACATAGGCCCTGAGGAAAATAATTTTCCTCAGGGCCTCCTGTGCGGATCTAATGTAAAAAAAAATCCCCAAAATGATAAAGACTTGGCAGTTTTCCGTCAGATTCTCAGCTCTTTCAACGTACTGCGAATGTTGTACTTTCAAAAAGGGTTAAATACCTTGTTAATAAAATGTATCGAATTCAAAACTCAAATTTTAAAATTATTATTGCTTTTTTTAAGAAAATTCGAATTCAAAGTTCGAATTTAGAGAAAATTTAAATAAATTATTTTATATTTACTTATGCAGATAATTTTTCTTTCTCATAAAATTGATTTATTTATTTTTGAAGATTCGAATTTTTATATTTAAATGTTATTCTTAGCATTTTGGTGCAATATTTTGGACTTTTGAGTCTTAACTGAATATAAAAAATTATAAATAGTAAAGGTCCATTTTAACAACCATCTGTTTGTTACGATTGATACCATTATTAAGAAATATTCAGTTTACCTTCTACAAATATTGTTAAAAATGATATCAAGCGGAACGAATGGATGGTTATAAAACCGGCCCTTAGGCAATCAAATAGATATATTTTAACCTCTCGGATCAAAGATGAAATATATTTAATGAATATAAAAAAAAAATGCAGACAGAAACATAGTTTTTGATTTTTTATGTTTGTTAATTTTATAAAATTATATAATTCGTGTGATGCTAGGTTAGAAACATGTTACATAATTCTAAACTGTTTTTATATTAAGTTATATTAAATAATAATATTAATTATTAAAGCACTTCAGATATGATGATATTTAACATGCTTTTTTTATTGGTAAAACACCATTTGATTTAGTGGAACGAACCTCAGATAGAGAATCTGAAAAAAAAAGTAATGTACTCCATCGTCGCACAAGATTATCATTATTCGTAATGCGAGTATTTGTCTTTAAAATTTGCTAGATTTTTAAAAAATACAGACAACAAGAAAATAAATTGACAATGTTTCAACCTTTTACACTAAAGACACCCTGTATATATAGGTTTTATTTTGCCTACTCCAAAACACCGATCGTATAGTTGCTTAGTCAGACATCTCCAAATACTAAGTTTTTAGATAACGAGAAAAGAAATGTTCAAATGCTCACCATAGATCATATATTATTTACACGTGTCTGTGTTTTACATATTAAATATGCTATAAAATAACACTGGGAGGCATAATGGTCTAATACATCAGTATGACATTTTGAAATATCCTAATAATGACCCAGAAAACATATTTTTTGTTATTTATTTCACTACAAGTTTTTGTGCATTATAATTAATTTGGTGGTGTTTATGAGTAATCTGAGTATTGTACCAGATAGAGTGTACACGTCTACATATAACTGCATACTCAATTCTAATTTCGATTTTTTGGAGATGTCTGACTAATCAACTGGATGATCAACATACTTAAATTATTGATATTTTTCCTTGAATATTATTTTTAAATCATATTATACAGGAATTATTTAGTTAATAAAATATACCTAATAATTTTATATAAGTAAATAAATTTGATACAGTCATTTAAAAGAAATAATTTATAAAAATTACTATTAATACTTAGTTTTAATTTTTAAACATTTCCTAGTTGATGATATTGCCATTATTTAAGTAAAATACTATTTTGAAAAATGTGAATTTATTTTACATTTTTTAGTTAAAAATTGCAAAAATCTTTGAATATTTGCACATATTTTTTTTTTATTTATTATAATTTTGTAAGTAGAGAATTAAACAAAATCTTGATGTTTTTAAATAAGTTAATTTTAAATTAATGTTTACAAAAAGTTATTTATTTAATTTTTATATTAATTAATAACAGAATATTTTAGATTTTTAGCTAATCTCTTTATTTTAGATTTTATCTAATCTCTTTTTCTGACTATAATTTTTTATATCCTTTCTCGCTAATAATGTGAAAGACTTTGCTAAAGGAATCTACAGCAGAATCTATTATCAGAAATAAACATGGTGCTGTTTTACATAGTTTATTAATTAGAAAAATATTTATTTAAAATAAAACATTTTAATATTGTTGATAATCGAATAACTTTTGTTTATTAAATGTGCAATCAAAAACAGTAATATAAAAACTTTACATATATTTCTTTTACGTGGCGTTATTTTAACATTAACATTAGGTACTTATTGGTTTCACACTTACCAAGTCATGAATGTTAACACATTGTTTGCGGGAGATGATTAAATACATTTTTAACATGTTATCATGGATTACGCAATTATTTATGGAGCGGGTCTGTGTGCCGCCGCCCCGGGAACCATTCATTTGAAAACCAACACTTCTGCTCTAGATCATCTCAAGTGGCAAGCTAAATTTTATGACTTAGCAAGGATGCCCAGGTTCATGAAATTTTTAAATAAAGAACAGAAAAAAATAATTTCTAAAAAATAAAAAACCATATTTTTTATCTCATTTTGGGTGCGTTGAACAGTTGTGCACAAGTAGCACCATGCTATAAATACAGACTTAACAGTGGTAGCTGTGAAACTAATAAGTTTCCATCAAACTCTTTATTTTATCAACATGATATTGTGATAATTTTTTTGGTTGTTAATTAAATCATACCTATTAAAACTAAAATTATTTTAAATAATAATAAAAAAAATATTTTTAAGTTTAGCATGCAAATTTATCATTGACTGCATGTTTTTAGATTTTGTACATTTCCAATGTATTTTGTTTGTTTGTTTTTTTAATTTATATTTTTATGTATTAATAAGTTATTATTGTTAAGACCTGTTACTTTAATGTTACATATTACTTCTATTTGTGTTTTCACATATTATTATAAATTACATTTTATTTAAATTATTAATTTTTACATTATCACGCTTAAAAGCTGGTACTTCAAGTAAAATGCATAATAATAATATATTTTGATGATTAATTTAAACTATTTGAGGACCATCTGTTTCAACAGAAAGCTAAATCATGAATGAGCTAAATTTAAACTTTAACCGTCAGTTTAGGTAGCGGATGTTAATTAGGACCATGCGCTTTTCAAGCGTACTTTTGCTAAAGTAATAGTTATTAGTGTGGCCAATCTAAAAAGCAGAATATTCCTCGAAATTGTGTAAAATAACTCACTCCATTATTTTATAATGCGGTCACACCATAAATTAAATTTGAAAACTAGAACAATTGAAAATAACCCACTGTATTTTGTTTCGCGTCGTTGAAGGATTTGTCAGCTTTTTTCCTACAGAAATATTTGTGTGAGCATGAAGATTTATTATATAATTACGGTGCTCCAGATTTTATGTCCAGGTTAAATCCTTCCCAAATGAAAGACTAAACCCTTCCACACACTTTTCCACAAATGATTATCTAGTAAATTCACGCAATGTAAGTGCACTATATAAGTATAATAAATACAAAACAATACAAGAACAATACGTCAATCCACCAGAAACATAATGGGAAAATATTTCACCGACTCCAGATATTTTCATATCAGAGGGTTCGGCTCTGATGAAATCCTAACTGGTCCGATAAATCCTACTGATCCCTCAATATAAATATTTAAAAAATCTTTCGTAATCCTACATGTATTTAAAATGATTGACTTTTGCATAATATTATAGAGAAAAAATATAATTTTTTTTTCCTGTAGTTGTAAAATCTTCTTGAATTTGATGTGCTACAAATTTTACGTGATATTTCTACATGCAATACCGGGATGGTCCTAAAAAAACATACTATTAACTCGTTGTCGAAATTCATTGCTTACATAATATTAGTAATGATTAATAATCAATGTTGAATCATGTAATTTTGTACCTTATCTCCAACAGAATTATCAAATCTTTCAAAATGGCGAAGTAACACTAGAGTAACTATCGATTTTCAGAAAGTAAAAGCAAAAGTTAAAAGTGACGTAAAACAGGTGGTTAAATTGATTGAAAAACTAATTTTTATGAAATTTTACTTTAGCGATTTCTTTTACTCTAGCAAGCGTTGAAGCAGATGGCCCTCGAAATGTATAATGTATTCTTTTATATATTTTAGCACCTTCAAGATTTACATTATAGCTGCACCAAATCTTCTAGAATAAAAATAGATAAAAACAATAAAATCAAAATGTTTTGAGATATTTTTCTACTTACTATGAAGGCATTTCCCTCTAAATAAGAAAGATCAGTTGTTGCCAGAACTGGACTGAAATCATTCAGTATAAAGGTTGTCACCAGAGAATTGCTTGGTGTTCTAAGGCCTTATTTGGTTACAGGTGTAATATATGATAAATTCACGTCATTCTGAAGGAGGTGAGAAAAGGTGGATGAGAAATTCCTGGCTAAACAGATCTTGTCACTAAACGCCAATTTTTGGATGAAATAATGCAAAGGCATCTAGAAATAGTTCTGGTTCGATGGTGATCTAATTTCCCATTATAAACTGTTCACGAACCACCAATGAGTAATCGGGTTATTTTTTCACAAAGATTCAATCGTCACCACTCTTGTCCCGTGATGGGTGTTGTTGTGGCGAGCGACCATAGATGTATGAATTTTGTAGACAGGACATCTCGACTCTTGTTCTCGCCACAGACAAATAGAGATGGTATATACCTGAATTGTAAAATAGACTACCATTTACCTACTACATACCTACTAAAATCAATCGAAAATACCCGATCAAGGAGCGGGTACTCTCGATCCTATCAAAGAGCGGGTACTCTCGACCCGATCAAAGATCGACCCAGCACCATTTAGAAGAGGACCCACACAAAACTAGGGTTGGCATTTTGACGAGACCAGAACATGTTTGTGTTTCAATTGGTCATTAGGTTGATCTGTTAACAAAGTCCTCCATCATTGCTCAAGCAACATTTTCCACTTACAATGATGGTAGTACAGGTTTTTCAAAAATATTTTCGTAACATGTGGATGGATCTGAAGAACAATGTTGGATGTGCGATTTTGTAGTTTTGCAGTAGAGCTGTTTAAAGTTTCGTTTCTGAACTTTCACTGTTCTGCATTTTTACTGCAAGAAATACAGTATTGTTTAATTTCATTTCATTAAAAATTCTGTAATTACAGACATTTACGAAACTAAAATAAGTCAACAAAACGATTTTCAATTTTTAACATATGCGACATTGTTCTTGAGGAGCGTCGATGTAAATCTGTGTTTTTCTTCTTAAAAAATAAAAACAAAATTTTTAATTATTTTTTTTATATCATCTCATTTATGATATGGTTGCATTATGATAAAAATGACTTCTGGAGAATGTAGAATGAATTATCACAAGAAAGTTGTACCGCTTTAGCTGTTAACAGAGGGAATATATATATAGATATTTGAAAACAATTTGAATATTATATTCTAGGCAGTGGTGTAGCTAGCATAGGTGGCACCCCCCCCCCCCCCCTCCTAGCTACGCCACTTACTCTAGGTAACCTTTACTTTTATTTTTTATTTAAAGCACAAAGCTAGTTGTTATAATGTTGATTGTCACAAATAACTATAAATATTTGATAATATCTATGTTATTATTGAATAAATAAATAAATAATTTATAACTTATTTTACTCTCTTAAGGATTTGAAATGTATTGCTTGTGTAAAGAGTTGATTTCTTTTCATTGTAATTATTTCTTGTTAGCCACAATAAATGGTTTTATAATTGAATTTATTTATTTTGTTTTTATTATTTCTGCAACTGCTTTGCACTCTCAGTATCGCCCTGGTGAAAGAATTGAGAATCAAAAAATTGCCTTCCCCACCTCTTCAGCTTTACAACATACCCTAAACAGTGATTTAAATTTTTTTAATGTGAATACCGCACAAGAGTTCCAACTGCTCCAAACCACCCGGAGCCGGTGAGACTATGGCATCCCCGATTGGCATATGTTTTGAGGTTTATTGGGAGGGGAAGGAAATATGAAAGATGTAGGTGGGGAGGTACCTGGATATTCAGATCTAGTCACCAAATATGGTTAAAGCCATTGCAAGCAACGTTTCAATTCTGAATGGTTTTCTTACACCAGGGCGATACTGAGAGTATCTTCCACTCTGGATATGGTGATGCTCTAGAACTTTTTTTTTTTAAAGCTCCATACTCATCATGTAAATGACTTTGCTATCTGAAAGAGCACAGTCACTACTTACTGCCAAGGGGCGGTGATTGTAGTCCAGAGAGAAGAAAATTTTAATAAAATGTGTAAAATTCCATGTAAATTGAATAAAATTGTTTTGTCCTTGCCGGATTTTAAACCCTCTGGCTCCGGAGCCAAGGAACTTACCTCTCTGCTACGGATGTCACCATATTATTCAGTGACTCTGTCTGTGATGTTGTGAGGCGGAAGGGATGTGAGAGGGAGTGAGACAGTGATAGAGGAATAGGAATACTTGTCTTATGTTGATCTATTAGTAAAATAATTGAACACGGGTTTGAAAATATGTAGAAAAGTGAATTTATTATTTAAATCTTTGTACAAAAGAAATTTAACATTGTCTAAAAACAGTTAAATTAATTGAATTAAAATTTTATATTAAATGATACTATAACCTTTTTTTAACAACATTTTTTTAAATTCCATCAATTAGTGGCTAAATATAAAGTTATAGTTTCATTTCCTGTTTTTTTGTTGTTGTATATCCGCCCATGAGACTTTTACATGAATAGAGAGAGCATGTTAAAGAACAATATTACAATATAAGAACAAAGAAGGTTGTACTAATTAATATTAAAGTAAACTTGCGAAATTTCTGGACACGCTTAATATAAATAATTTTTAGAAACAACCTTTTGATTCACCTTAATTATTATAAAATACGACTACGTATTTGCGTCTGGGGCGATGGCGAATATGTCATATGAGATGGCGGCCATTTACAACATTTCTGTCATTTTGTTGTGTTGGTATTCCTGATACTATAACACAACAAAGTTCTAGAAGAAATGTTTTTTAGTACACTGCAAACTTTAACACCGCCCTGAAATTGGCACGATCCATTCTCGCACAAACACATGACTTTACAATGACGGTAAGCGAAAGAGAAAGATGCGTAAAAGACAAAGAAAGGCATGGGCGGGTAGGCATGCCGTTTTTCTGACCTTAAACTCGCTTATTGCGACGATTTTTGTATTTGCATCAGGTCGGTATTAAAGTTTGGCGTGTACTATACCATTTAATCTATGATTATTAGGTAGTCACTAGTTTGGGCGGAATTCTGGAAATTAAATCAAAAATGTGTCCAGCGATTTCGTAAGGTTACCAAAATTATAAAACCAATGGGAAAGAGCTAAAAACTAAACTTAGTTTAAAGAGCGAATTATTACGGTGCTCCAGATTTCATGTCCGGGTTGAATCTTTCCCAAATGAAAGACTAAACCCTTCCACACACTTTTCCACAAATGAATATCTAGTAAATTAACGCAATGTAATTGCACTATACATATAAGAATAAAACAATACAAGAACAATACGTCAATCCACCAGAAACATAATGGGAAAATATTTCACCGACTCCAGATATTTTCATATCAGAGGGTTCGGCTCTGATGAAATCCTAACTGGTCCGATAAATCCTACTGATCCCTCAATATAAATATTTAAAAAATCTTTCGTAATCCTACATGTATTTAAAATGACCGACTTTTGCATTTTTATGTACAAATTTTTTGACAAATCTAATACGCCTAAATTTTGAATGAGAGAGCTTGGTATAATGCCAGTAGCCGAAATAACAAATGGTAATATTTTTATAGTCTGAGAATGCCAAATTCTTTTAATTTCATTTCCTAAATCTGTATATTTTCTTATTTTTTCAGAAACAGTTTTCTGAATATTACAAGAATTTGGTATAGCGACATCAATGATATAAGTTATTTTCTTAATTTTGTCATGTAAAACTATATCGGGTCTATTATGACTAATTGTTCTGTCTGTCAGAATAGTTTTATCATAATAAATTTTATAAAATTCATTTTCTAAAAATGAATTTGGTTCATATTCATAATATGGTACATTACGGCAGTCAATCAAGTTATGTTTAATTACCAAACTTTGGTGAATTATTATGTTTAATTTTTTTTATTTGTTAACAGAAACAAACAGTACATTATTTACATTGGTGAAAAAAGTTTACAGTTAATAAGTATATTTCAAGTTAGGTACCTATGATATGTTTCATTGAAGTATCTTGTTTATATTAAATTTTTACCGGGTGATGTGCGTTGTGGGAGGGTGTGAGAGGGTGAGGGAGGGTCTGTGTGTGTGTGTGTGTGTGTATGTATGTGTGTAAGTATGCGCATTAAACTATATGATTGACATGATGCTCTTTTTAAATTGGCAGTGAATCGGAGAAAATGTCGATGTTATAATTTAGATTAATATTATTGAATACATGAAGAGCACGATTGATTGGCGAATTAGTTGCTGCATTAGTCTTGTAATTAAGCGTGTGGAATAGTTCTGTATGGCGTGTACGTCTTAATGGTATGTTAAAATTAATTAGGGAAAGTAGTTCGGTACAATCGATGTTATTATTTAAAATTTTGTGTATAAATGTCAAATCAGCAATTACTCGTCTTTGTTGTAAAGTTTGAAATGTGCGTTCATAATTATTGTTGAATTTGAATTTAAGATATTTTATAAATTTGTTTTGAATATGTTCGATGCTATCTATGTATAATTTGTACTGCGGGTTCCAAATTGGCGAGGCATATTCCAGTATACTTCTGACTAATGCAAAATATAACATAACTACTGTGCGCGGGTTACTGAACACTTTACTTATACGAAGAACAAAACCAAGCATTTTATATGACCTGTGAACGATTGAGTCGATGTGAATATTAAAAATAAGTTTGCTATCAAGGTAAACACCAAGGTCTTTACATTCCGTTTTAGAGATGACAGGTTCATTGTTGAGTGAATAAGAGTACTTAATTACATTTTTATTTCTGGTGAATGTCATAGTATGACATTTGGAAACATTAATATCTAAACAGTTAACTTTACAATACTTGCAAAGCCTATCTAGGTCACTTTGTAACGCTTCACAGTCAGAGAGAGAATGCACAACTTTAAATATTTTCATGTCATCAGCGTAAAGCACATATTCGGAATTTTGAAAGCATGATCCAATGTCGTTTATATAAATGTTGAAGAATAGCGGACCTAGGTGGGAACCTTGCGGGACACCAGATATTACCTCTATAGACTTTGAGTAAACACCGTTTATTAATATAACCTGATTGCGATTACTAATGTAGGACTTAATCCATCTAAATAGGTCGCCATGTATACCAAGTAGGATGAGTTTCTTCAAAAGAATTGAGTGAATTACGCGGTCAAAGGCTTTAGAGAAATCTGTATACATAGTATCAACTTGCTCCTTATCGTCCATCTTGCTATGCAAGAAGTTAATGAAAAGGGCGAGGTTGGATGTTGTAGACCTACCTTTCATAAATCCGTGCTGATTTGGCGTAATGTTTGTCGAAATAGACGAGTACAATTCATCAAAGACGATTTTTTCAAGAACTTTGCTTAAAATAGGTAGTTGGGAAATTTGTCGGTAGTTTTTAACGTCATGTTTATCACCAGTCTTAAAAATTGGTGTGATAACAGCTGATTTCCACTTGACAGGAAACGATCCTTCCGTTAGTGACTTTTTATAAATTGCGCAAACCGGAAGACAGATATATTTACTACAGTTACGTATAAAAATTCCAGGCAGCCTGTCTATTCCTGGTCCTTTATTAACATCTATGTTTGATAGGTATTTTAAGGTGATTTCTTCGTTTACTCTGATTGAGGATATTAATGTGTTGTTAAGAGGATCTTCCTTATAATCAGCATCATGAGTTGGAATTTCATTTGTAAAGACCGTTGAGAAGTAATCAGCAAAAAGGTCTGTAACTTCTTTGCTGTCGTGTGCTGTTGTGGAATGATACGTCATGTGTTCTGGTATAGTGGGAGATTTTCTTTGTGTCTTAACATAACACCATATTTTTTTAACATTATGTTGTATGTCGGATTCCAATGTAGCAATATAGGTTTTATGAGCAAGACTAGAAATCTTCTTTTGTCTTTTGCGAAGTAATGCAAAAGATAGATAATCCAATGGATTCTTAAAGCGTTTCCAGGCACGAAAAAAACTTTAATTTTTCTTTTGTTATATTAATTAAAAAAGCCGAATACCATGATGGAAATTTTGTTGAATTGGTTACTTTTTTTGGAACCAGATCATCTATTATGGCATCAATGATTCTATAAAAATGGTGTACCGCAGTGTCAACATCTTGCGCATTTACTACAGAAGACCAATCACTATTTCTAAGAGCATCATTAATTAGTACATAGTTAGCTTTGTTAAATAATTTGATTATCTGTGGTTTTAGGATAACAGCAGGGAGGGGAATATTGAGTTCAACTATGATAGATTTATGATGTGCATCTTCAAATACCAGTGGTGAGTCGGCAGCGGAGACGTTGACTGTAGTGTTGCAAAGCACAAGATCTAAAATTCGTCCATGCGAATTAGAAATTGCATTAAATTGTGTTAAATTAGAGAACGAAAGGCACCTAAGGAGAGTAGAAACACAGAGGTCGGTACTACATGGTTGAGACGTAGAGTTCCAATTGACGTTTGGCATATTGTAATCACCTAATATTAGAAAAATATCATTTGGATATTCAGTGGTTAAATCAGATATGGCAGTTGTATGACTATTGATGATAGAGAAACGCTGCGCGTTAGATAACTTAGGACTAACTCCCGGTAAGTAAGAGCAACAAATATGAATATTCAAAATGCGATGTTTAGAATGTCTTAATAATAGTGATATCCATATATCCTCGGCTTCTGAAGTCCATGATTTTCGTGATCGAACTTTAAAATCTTTTTTTATACCTATAACAACGCCTCCCCCTTTAGTTTTACCCGTTGTAAGCAGGCCACGAGGAGTCAATTCTACGGATGGAAAAACATGCAAATTGCCAATCGGTTAGCTCAAGATTCGGCACAAACACGATTCCTCTTTGTCTCAAGGCGAGTGCCTGTGGTTCGCTGCTTTCTTCTCCCTCTGCTCTCCCACAATCGCCGAGCCTCCCTCCTCAATCAAAACACTGGTTTCATAACATAAATGGTTTTATTCACTGAGATACAATAGTTAACACGGTTTTATTGCCAGCCTCGGCTCAAGGTAACAGGGGTTTACTTTAGGCTACCTAAAACTTGACTATTTGCGGAAGGCTCTCTCTCTATACGTTTTTATAGGGGCGATGAATTTAAATTGCACACAAGGGTAAAATTCAGTATTGGACTTACAGCTAGCTCCAGATTTTGTGGTACTGTCAGGGGAAAGTTAACATTTCGAACTCGAATGGCTTCCGGTGGCGAGAACTCGGGAGAATTTGCCTCTCCGGCACGTTAATCACGACGCGAGCTGTTGCACTCTAGCCGGGCGGTGAATTACTGTGGCTGGCCGGCGCTCGGCAACCGGCCTCTGCGTACGGAAAGGGGGGGGCGGTGCGGCAAGTTTGTGCACTGGGCCCCGATTCACTAATTTCTCGCGCTTCTCGCGCGCGACAGAAATAAAGGAAACTATTCTTATATCTTTGCAACGTAACACCGTAAGAGTAGTATCTCTGTCATTTCTGTATACGTTGTACCGGCAATCAAAAAGCTCGTCATCGGATATACTGTCAACTAACCACGTCTCACTAATTAAGATTATGTCATATTCGTTGATCAGGACATTTTGATAGAATTCCTTGGTTTTGGATCGAAGGCCTCGTGCATTTTGATAAAAAATTATGATGGTGTCATGCATTGTGTAAATGAAAAAATTATTATCCTGATACGATTTAAAATAAATACAATAATTAGAAAAAATAAAGCATTAGCCGAAAAGAGTATACTCAGGGCTGGGCAAAATACATGCTTTGCTGTAATTGAAATACAAATTACAAAATACTTTTTCGCATGTATTTAAAATACGAAATACAAAATACTTTGAAGTGGTGTATTTGAAATACAAAATACAAAATACAGTATTTTAACCATTTTTTTATTTCAAATACAAAATACAAATTACAAAATACAAAATACATTTGGTTTTGGTAGAACCATTGGTTGCAATAAATTGTCGTAAGTGTACTCATCTAAAGGCCCTGATCGACGAGCGAGTAAAACCGCGGTCTTATGGCTCGTCGGTAAAGCTCGCCGGTGTATCATTGCAAAACCGCGGTTTTGTGAGTTGACGAGCCTGGCTCGTGGCTCGTCATGTTTGCTTGATATTTTACTCGGCTCGTCGTTCAAAACTGCATGTCGATCACGGCCGGCGAGCCAAGCCGTCAGTTATCGGCGACAGCGCTAGAGGACTGACGTCACATGGACGTCACGTAATAATGGATCTGCGAATTCACATTCACGATTTCATCGTAGAATTCATAAATAGCTACCGAGAGTGGCCCTGTTTATGGCGAATACAAAAAATTGTTTGTTCTTTCTAGGTACAAATAAAATACATTAAACTATATTACCCACGCACAGGCTGCACCTTAGTGGGTTCGCATTATTCTTATTACCTATATCATAATATTGTATACATCAAATGTAAAATTTGGGAAAATAAAGTTTAAAAAATAATAATAAACACAATTATATGTATAACTTTGTATTGATTCCACTTTATTATTTCCTTATCCAACCGGTTTCGGTTCGACCTGAACCTTCATCAGGGATGAATAAAAATATATTTATTTGAAGGCTTTTACAATATCATGTTATTAGATACATAGGTTATTTAGGAGTTTAAGCATGTAATATGTAGCATAATAAACTGGATATTAAACATTATACAAAAAAGAGAAATAGCTTCTCGCATTATAGTGTTTTGCTTTTGTATCATAGGTGTTACTAGATACAATAATTCGTTGTACAATTCTTCAGACATTCTCAGATAATTTCTGTAATCGAGTGGTTCTGCTGACAATTCTCGAATTAAATAATTTGTATGCGATAACGCTTGTCTTTTCTCAATCCAACTTTTAACCCAAACTCTCGGGCGTTTTCGCTTTTTTTCTTAATTTCGTGGTATGCTATAATACCAAGATAACACAAAGCTTCAGACGCCGAACAAGACATGTTAACCTCAATTCGACTACGATACGACTGTTTTACTCGCTAGTCGATCATCACCAACGAGCCGCGAGTAAAACCGACGGTTTTTAAAACCGCGGTATAGGCTCGTACGTCGATCACCCACTTAAGGCTGCGTTTCCATAATAGCAATGCTGAGCAGAGTGAAACAGAGACGTGCAAAAATTGACCAATCATATTGCTTAGAAGACACATCTCATCCTCGCTCCACTTGTAAAGTTTTTTGGTATAGGACAAAGGTGCAGTGGCGTAGCTAGCATGGGTGGCACCCGGGGCGGATAGGGCGGGTAACCCCCCCCCCCCCCCCCCCCCCCCCCCTATTGACTTTATCAAAAATTGATCCATCCAGGGTGGGGGGGGGGGGGTTGGTGGCTAGAGAATTGTGCTCTTGAGGGGTGACAATCAGTAGGGTCCGTCGGACCGCCCCCCCTTCGCTAAGCACTTCCCAGGTGTTATGATAATTATTATTTTAATAACAAGACATTTGCGTAGCGCAGTTTTGTGTTATTTCACTTCAAATGCGCTCTACTGTAAATAACTTAAAAATAATTTAGTATTCAGCAAATTATTCTCATAGTGGTTGATCTAATACTGTGACACAAAAATGTACAATACAAAGCAATGATAAGTATAATATACAGTGACCGACCAAAGGTTCGGTTTCGGCAAAAAAATCTAGTTTCGGCATCAGTTTCGGTTGAAAATTTCGGCAGAAAATCTGCCGAAACCTTCAGCCGCACCGAAACTCTGCGTTCGTGAAATATCGCGCGTCGTTCGGCTGACATCGGGTGAGTTTGTGGTTCGTTCGCCAAATTTTTGTTCTAATAAGTAGTTAAAATGTTAGTTAATTTTTAAATTTTTTATTTGTTTTATAACAGTAATGGACCGGTAATAATACTCGCCGCCCAAATTGGGAGGCGGGTAAGGGTACCGCCGCCCCAGGAACCATTTATTGCATAATCAACACTTCTTCCGTAGGTCACCTTAAGTGGCTCGAAACGTTTGGTGTCTTTGTAGGCGTGCCCGGGTTCAAGGGGTGAAGTTTGTCCAGGTCTTGGGGACTAATGCGTCTGTCTGCCTGCTACGTGGTGTGCAGGATCGAGAAAGACTGGTTGAGGGAGGTATTTTATCATCTCCAGTCGGAATCTCTCGACCTATCACCTTGCACCGCGGTTGGAGAGATGGATTCATACGTCAGTTATGCCTAGATACACTGACCCCCCCGATTCCTACCCATGCTTCATACCTATTTCCTTCCCAGAACTGCCTCTCCTTCCTTTCCCTAAAAAAACCCTACACACAGCACCCCCTTAGATGACATAGGCCATGAGGGAAACTATTTTCCTCAGGGCTTCCTATGTGGAACTAATATAAAAAAAAAATTATAAATAATTTTTCACATTCTTCAATTTTTGTTTTCTTTATTTCATTTAACATGTTCATTAAGAATATTGTGATTGTAAACGCAATTAAAATATTCAATTAATGAGGTCCTTCCTTTATAATGTGAGTGTTGATTATTGTCAATTTTTTGTTCCAAGAAGTAGTTAACATGTTTTGTTAATTTTTGTTTGTTTTATAGCGGTGATATTAAAAAAATAAATAATAATTTTTTTACATGTACTTCAATAATTGATTTTTATTTCATTTAACACGTATTAATTGTCT
This sequence comes from Limnephilus lunatus, assembly GCA_917563855.2. Taxonomy (NCBI): domain Eukaryota; kingdom Metazoa; phylum Arthropoda; class Insecta; order Trichoptera; family Limnephilidae; genus Limnephilus; species Limnephilus lunatus. The sequence continues at coordinate 42,168,493 of OU830603.1, read as the reverse complement.
GTATAAGTGTAAAAATAAGCCAAACTTCAGCATACAATAGCTAAAAAAGAATCGGTTTCGGCCAAAACTGAGACAGATACCGAAGATTCAGTTTTGGTTTCTGTAGAAAGTCCTGTTTCGGTCAGACACTGATAATATAATACGATACAAATAGTGTTGCCAACATACTATAATATATTGCGCTGGATTCTAACGTTTTTAGTCTGTGTATTATCTACGTCAGTTTATTTTTCATTATCATTATTAGATCGCTAAATGTATTTGAAAATGTATTTTGAAGCCATAATTTAAAAAAGTATTTGAAATACAAATTACAAAATACATCAGCATCGGGTAATTGAAATACCAATTACAAAATACATTTTTAGGAAGTAATTGAAATACAAATACAAAATACGTATTTGTATTTCAAATACGTATTTCAATTACAAGTAATTCAAATACTGCCCAGCCCTGAGTATACTATGATAATTATTAATCAGCAGCCCGAAGTCAACTGGATATTTAAGCATATTTGTCAATCTGCGCATAAATGAATGTATGTGTTTTTGATGTATTGATTGAGAAGTTGAGTAATGTGTGTGTAAAGTTGAGTGGAAAAATGTTACAAGTTGAAAATCTAAAATAAAATTTAATTTAAATTTAAGAAAAGTTACTACGTTAAATTGTTTAAAAATTTATTCTTAGTATATTTACATTACAAAGGTATAGTATATTGTCCTCCACACTAGGAGTTCACCTGTATTGTAGAGGACATTTTTCAGTTGTAAATTATAAAATGTAAGTACATAGTAAATTACAGTAAATTATTCTATAAATTATATCAAATTATCATATAAACTTAAAACATTTTTTTTGCATAGTTTTAAAAGTTTGTAATGTAATTTTTTTTATTTGTTACAAGTGTAACGATTATATGTAACATGTTGAATAATTAATAATTAATAATTATTATTAATAAATAATAATAATTTTAATAAAATAGTAGCATGTATTGCACTCTGTCTCAGAACAGATGTCGTCTAGTGACCCCAGTGAGGCGGGGAACCACACACATCAAATACAATTTTAACTAATTTAAAAAGGAATATTAGCAAAAAAACAGCATAATTACTGCATACTTGCTACATATCTACTGATGAATATCTGGTTAATTATTAAAGTAACAAAATTAAAACGAATTAAATTAAATTTTATGGATAAAGGAATGGAAAAAAAACAATTGAGTTTAATAAAAAATTACTTCTCCAGCTGGCGTCAGTACACAGATGAGTTAAATTGTTTAATATACATAATTTTAATATTGATTCTCTACTATACTAGTCCCAGCGAGAGATTGTATGTGACATCATCGTTCTAGTATCCTCTGTCTTTTTTGTTTTCAAACAAGACGCATGAGAAGGAAGAGGATGAATGTCAATGAAGTCTGTACGAGCTCTCGCTGGGACTAGTTTAGGAGTTTTCTCTGAATGTTACAATAATTTCTATATTAGTTGTAGCATATAATATTACCGTTAAATTAAACAAGAGTGATTTCAATTTAGAAAGTTTATAAAATATGTTTCAATTTGGAAGGATTTTATATATTAAAATATTAGGTAAATAATATTCCAATAAATGAAGTCCTGTACTTAACGCTAGACAACAAGTTTTCTAAAGTAAAAACGATCTATTATTTTAATATTTAAAGGATATATTATTACAGTGGAACCCTCTTAAGAAGTTCCCACTAAAAAAGTTTCGTGGCTTAAGAAGTTTGGTTTTTTCAGCCCCTCGGCCCAAAATTGGCCCAATTTTTCCCACTTATAAGGTTTTCCCGCTTAAGAAGTTGGTTTTTTCCGGTCCCTTGGAAAACTTCTTAAGAGGGTTTCACTGTATTTTACTTTTAAATACGGTGATCCGACAGTTGATCCTCCGAAATGATATTTATTATTAAATTATATTTTTTTGTACATTGTTTACCAATTTCAAACATAAAATCAAGTTCAAAATCTACTTCACTATATAAAGAGGTAAGATTTGTTTGTTTGTTTGTTTGCATTGAATAGGCTCCGAAACTACAGAACCGATTTGAAAAATTCTTTTGCTGTTGGGAAGCTACACTATCCTTGGGTAACATAGGCTATATTATATTTAAAAAAAAATAGACATCCTTACTAAAACTTCAATAATGTAACCCAAGGTGTAAAAAAATTACCTAAAATATTCTTTACATCGCGTGCGCTGCGAAAACTATTGATGATAGAATAAAATAATGTACTACTACTTTGTAGAACACATCATTATTTACAAAAAAGGTTGCCACAGCATATGTCTAACTATTATGGTTATGCCACAATAAGTTTTCGTTTATTTTAAAAATTTAATTAAAATGTCGCCGCTTGAAAAGGCTCTTTATTTGTATCTTGGTTTTAATCCTTATCAAAATAAATTACTTCATATTCAAGAAAGCTTCAATACCTTTATTTAACTTTTTGAATTTTTCAATTCGGATATTTAATTAGAAAGATATCACGAGTTTAAAAATATTAGTATTAGATAAAAGTTTCGGCTACGGGCCGTGCGGGAGAGGAGTCAAGAAATGAAGTGCCAGGGAGGTTGGCGGGACGGGGGAGCGGGAGAGCGGTGGCGGGGAAGGTGGAAGTGGAAAGCTGGAGGGGAACGCACGGGAAAGGACATTTACTTGAATATGGCATTGCAACGCATGCCGGGAAACAGCTAGTAGCTTAATAAGTTGGTATGGATATCAAACGAATTTATTTAGAGTGTCGATTATTTATACTTATATACTGGTGTATACAGTGTATAGAAGAGTAATTTTATTCTTGAAGCATTTGAATAAAAATATGTTTTATATTTTTATTATTCGGTGGTACATCCTCTCTGCACACCCCTTCGGAGACACTTAGTTATATTTTGTGTAAGCAGTTATACCGTGTTTTCGCTAAACCGACTGCACATTGTATGTAAGTTTGCCCGGGGGCCAAATGTCAGAGGATCAACTGTCATGGAAGCTTTTAAATAATATACATCATAACTTGTTTTATTGAAATTCAAATCATTGTTGCGCTTGTAAGGCTGGTTATGTGAGTTTTACCCAATTTCCAGGGGAAGCAAAAAACTTCCCAGTTTTCTATTACATGTACATCAACCAACAATGGTTGAATGAGCTTTTTGCAATATTGTCAAACAGATTGGGCGTAATTCCTTGATTTAAAAAAAAGGTTAAAATCGACGATGAAATGTAACATTTAAAAGTACTGCAAACTCAACTTGATTTCTTCTCAACATAAGCAACATTAAAGTACTACGCTTCACTATAAATAGAGTACGGGATAACTGGATGGGGATCTGCCTTGATCGCTCACACAGAGCAGCTCAACATAACCTAAAAAGGAGTACTTACTAAAACAATTCTGAAAGTTCCGGTTAGAACTGCGACGGAAGAGATATTTTAAATCTTTCAAGTTTACAATGTACAAAAACTTTATTAATTTTTATTTTACTTTATTGAAACAAAAAAAACTAACAAACTGTGTCTGAATACTCCACTGCTCAACATAAATACTCAACCAGGCAATAAGCCGATATACTGGATACTCCCAGTTTGAATACATCTTTTGGATCGAGAAATTAATATTGAATTTTATGCTTTGAAATCATATAATTTTCTATCAAATCATACAAAAAAAAAAAATTTAAAACTAAACTAAAAAAAATCTGTGAAAACAGAGCGATAATCAATTTGCAAACATTATGAAGACAATGTGAAGACAACTAGAAACTAAATACAAAAATATGAAAACAACTACAGGCCGCCTCGGAACAGGAATAACAAAAGAGGTTAGCATAGAATACAATAATTGGTTTCTGCAGAACAATGTTCAGTTCATGATTAAAGTGAATAAAAGTACTGCTGATAAAAAAGTAAAAAGTACAAAAGGCATCATACACCCTTTATGAGCCGTTGGCTAGTCCTGCTGTAGATTTATTTATTTATATAGATACATATATATTACAATACATTAAAAAATGATACTTTGTCTGTCCAACTGGGAAGGATACCCGTTTCAGGACAGCCAAATTGTATATTTAGTTCATAATATTTTTAACAAGGGAATGGTTTCTTTCAAGATATCTCAGGAATGAGCCTCTGTCAAGACAACTTTTGAGAACATTAAAAATTGTTTCCTGAACGAAGCGATGGTTTCTTTATGTCTTTGAAAGAATCGCAAAGATGTGATTTTTTTTCAAGGTCATTTTGAAGAACAATACTTGCATTCAGAGTGAATAAGTGGTTTCTTTAGTGAGATCACAAGTAGGAGATTCTTTCCAGGTCATTTTAGAGAACATATACAGTTGTATAATAAGGATTTACATATATGACATGAATTCCCAGTGTATTTATGGCTTTAATAAAGTACTAAAATTTTAGAATTTCTTAAGTACTGTAGAATTTACACATTTATAAACCCAACATACGACAAATATAGATTAAATATAGATTAATCCAGTGTCCTTGTAAAAGCCTAGCAAAAATTCTGGCAGTGGCGGTGTGGCCATTAACTAAGGCCAGCTGCAAGGGAGTCCTGTGTTCTGTATCTCTCGAGTTCAACACCACCGCCAAATACCTCTCGTCTCCCTGAGGAAGCTCAGTGCCGCCCTGCACCGCCATTTCAAACACTTCTTCGGCTAAACGCAGCAGTCGGGTGACGGAGGGACTGCTGGAACATTGCAGAGGCGTGCGATTTTCACTTCTGTCGCGACTGTTGTAGCACGCACCATGCTCCAACAGACAAATCACTATATCGGTGGCCCCCTTCTTAGTGGCAATGTGCAGAGCTGTGGAACCTTCCACTACAGTTTTAGCGTTGATAAACTTATGGTAAGCTTTGAGTTTGGTTTTCTTTACGTTCTGCAACAAGAGACAAACCATTTGTCCACAAGTTCTATGTGTAGCGACGTGTAAGGGGGTGTTTCCATTCTGTGACACAGCAGTAGCGTCAGCTCCGCTCTCCAGCAAAAGCTCCATAACCTCCACAGTGGGGACAAAATGCAGCGCCGTTCTTCCCTCGTCATCCACAGTGAACACATCTGATCCATTCTCTATCAATCTACGAATCTCTTCCTTATCTCCTTCACTGACTGCCATTAGAAAATTAGCATCAGAAGGAGGACCACAGAAGTCCATACCAATTTTAGATTTTAATTGGTTTTCATAATTATCGTAAATTCTATCCACATATAGGAAGCAATCTAGTTGGTTGGGACCCAAGATGGCATTCCTCGCAACCGACCCCGCCTTGTAAACCTTCAAGGAATTGTAAACATCATGCTGATATCCATGTAGTTCTGACACATATATATAAGTGAGAGTAGTGTCCAAGTGATTGAGTCCCAGCACATTCTTTTGAATATCTAATATTTCTTGAAAGACTAGCAGTGCTTCATCAAATTTGTTTAGCTCCATAAGAACAATTGCCACAGCTCTCCTGGCCTTGAGAGTTACGGAGTGATTTGGTCCTAAAGTTTTTTCTCTGGCTTCGTAAATGGTTTGAAACATAGCTAAAGCCTCTTTGGGCTTCTCTAGAAATAACAAAACCATGGCAACGTTACTTTGTGCAGAAAGGGTATAAGGGTGATCGGCATCAAATATCTTTTGCAAACCTGTGTAAGCTTGCGTGAACAAGCGCAAAGCCTCTTCGTGCTTTCCCTGGTCACAGAGAATAAGCCCTAAGTGGGATTTAGTTTTCAACAGCTGCAAATCTCCTTCGCCTAGCAGCTCCTGTTGCCTCGACATAATATCCTGGAGAATATCCCATGCCTCGTTGATTCTTCCATACATTCGTAAACATGTAGCCAAAATATCTCTGACTTCCAAGGTATCTGGGTGGTTAGGACCAATTTGTTCCATTCTCTTCGAGATATCTTCCAATATTGGTAAGACTTCGGAATATTTAGTCTGTCTCAACAATATTATGGCTATTTCCAAACGAAAGTCCAGCGTTCCTGGATTATCCTCTCCCAATATTTCAATTCTTTTATCCAGCAGCTGTTTTAAAATATCCAGGGCTTCTGTGAATCTTTCAGATGTACTCTTTGAACGCGCTATTGTTAAATTTTTAATAACATCGGCCTGTGAAACCTGTTTTAAGTTATCTACGTCAGGGAAATTATTTTTCATAGCAACAACCACAAGCGTGTCACCATCGGTGTCACGAGCCTTCATCACCGCCTTTATGATTTCTACGTTGCTTATTGTGTTTATATCTTCAATTACTGTAACATTACAGGATCGTACTTTCTGGAAACAGCGTGCAACTAATTGCAGTAAAGATTTAATATCTTTTTGTGTAGCAAAATCGAGGGGAGTCTTTGTATTGTCTGCTTTGAGATTATGTGTTGCTCCATTTTTCAATAAAGATTCTACTATTCCGGGATGAGAGTATTTGGCTGCGTAATGTAAAGGAACATTTCCGCCTTTACCAACAATATTGGGATTGGCTTTGTTCTTCAACAAAGTATCACAAACGTGTTGAAAGCCCTTCCAGGAGGCGATGTGTAAAAGTGTTAAATTGACAGAACTTTTTACATTCAAATAATTTGTCAAGTCTTCAATCATAGCGGGAACCATCAAAATATTTTTATGTTTAAGAGCATTAAATAGTTTTCCAATTGACTCTATCACTTCTTTAATATCTAGATTTTCAGTCAATTCTGCAGGGGTTCTACCAAGCCTGTCCCTGGCATCATACATTGCACCACTCTCTAATAATAATTTCACCATCTCCGTGTGTCCCTGTTTAACAGAGCAGTGAATAGGCATGGAGCCGTTTAAATCAGTGGAATTAATATCAGCATGTTTGTCTATCAAGTATTGAGCCACTGCTAGTTGCCGGCCCATCACGGCGCAATGCAACAGGGTACATCCATTGGATCCCTGATCATCAATGCACATCCCACTCTCCAAGAAGAAGGCCAATATGTTTTGGTGGCCGTGTCTAGCGGCTATGTGGATTGGTTTAAAACCTTGTATGTCTTTAGCATTTATGTCAGCTCCTCGGTCTACCAAGAGTGTTGTTACATCTAGATTATCACCCGCTTTAGCCGCAATATGCAATAACGTCTGATTATCATTCCCTCTCTCATTAACCCTAACTGCTAGCTCTAACGGCGTTCTATTATTTATATCTCTGGTATTAGTGTTTGCTTCCCGGAGCAGTAACATTTCCACAATATCGGGCTTATTCATGAGTACTGCGTAATGTAGCGGCGATTGATTTGTGGGATTGAGGTCAGCTCCATTTTCGAGCAAAACTTCAACAAAATTCGTATGTCCATACTTTATTGCAATGAATAAGGGCGAAGGGTTTTGTACGCAATCCGCAACTTTGATACCTCTCTCTATTAGCGCCCTGGCTATTAGCCCATCACCACCTAAAGCAGCTGTGTATAAGAGGTTTAATCCATTTTGATCTTTAATATTGATGTCAACATCTTTATTCTTCAACAAAGCTTCAACTCTAAGTCTATGCCCTGCTATAACTGCAATTAACAAAAGTTTACCTCCGCCAACATTAACATCGGCTCCCTTTTTAATCAATATGTTTAACAGATCTTCATTGTAATTTCTGGCTGCGTAACATAATGCAGAAGAATTGGTATTATCTAATAGATTAACTTTGACTTTATACTCATCGTTCAACAAGATCTCAACAGCCGCCTTGTGATTCCTATGGACAGCCAGGTGCAATGCGGTGGACCCTTCGTGGTCTTTAGCATTAACATCAACCCCTTTCTGGAGCAATGCTTCTATCATTGGACCATCACCAGCTAATGACGCAATATGCAATGCTGTTCGGTTAATCTTGCCTGTCTCATTAACATAGGCGCCGTGCTTTAGCAATATTTGGATAGTTTTCACATTGCAAGTTTTAGTAGCAGCCTCATGCAATGGTGTATTATCATTTTTGTCTTTACAGTGTAGGAGGTTTAATTTGTTTTGTTCTTTAATATTGATGTCAACTTTACAGTTCACTTCAGCTTCTTTCTTAATCAGAGCCTCTGAAATTGCATCATGTCCATTTCTGGCACTGAGATGCAGAGCTGTGGAACCTTCAATGTTCACAGAATGAAAATTAGCTTCATGATCTAGCAAAATGTCTACCACTCGTAGGTGACCTCTTTGTGCGGCCAGATGCAATGGAGTGCATTTATTTTTATTTTGAATATGGATGTCTGCCTGCCATTCATTTATTAAAGTCTCTACAACAGAAGTATGGCCAAAGTAAGCAGCAATATGTAAAGCAGTGGAGTCCGTGCTATCTCTGGAATCCGCCAATGCGCGTTTTTTTAACAGAAGGTCAACTACATCTGCATTTCCACCTTTGGCTGCCATGTGAAGTGGTGTTGCGCCATCCTTTCTTTCAGCATTAACATTGGCGTTGTGTTGCAACAGTAGGTGTACGATAACTCTATTGCCTATGGAAGCAGCTTCGTGAAGAGGGGTGCTTTTTGTTTTGAAATATCCGTTATTAACAAATGCACCATTTACCAAGAGAGTCTTGACGATCTCTTCATGACTGTGTAGCACTGCGGATAATAAGGAAGAAAATCCCTTGTAGGTTCTAAGGTTCACATAAGCTCCCTTCTCTAGCAGAGTGTTGACGATCTCAAGATGCCCATTGGCTGCTGCCATGTATAATGGAAAAATGCCTTGGTGATTAGCATTGACATCAGCTTCGTTCAGCAGCAAGTAACGCACTAATCCTAAGTGACCGAAATTCAGAGCTGTGTGGAGGGGAGTAAAACATTCGGTAACAGTATTTTCGTTCTCGGTAGCCTGTTTTTCCAAGAGGATTTTGACAACTTCTATATAATTCCCTTGCACAGCATAATGCAAAGGAGAACGTCCAATTTTATCTATTATAGTTGTTCTGGCTCCCAGTAAAAGCAATGTTAAAACAGTTACTGTGCGGCCATTTTGGGAAGCCAGATGTAACGGTGTCTTTCCATCATTATCAACTTGATCAATTGAATTTTCCATTTCTACCACTAAGAATTTCACAATGACATCACATCCAAAGGCTGCGGCTACGTGGAGGGGTGTTTGGCCATTGACGTCTCTCACTTCGGTGCTAATCATTTTCTGTTTAGTCAAGAATGTAATAGTCTCCAGATTGTTTCCCCGCGCAGCATGGTGCAGTGTAGAAGATAAATTTTCCTTTCTTGAACATATATCAGCTCCTCTCACGATTGTCATTGTGAAATTCTCAAAGTTCCCGTCAAGCAGAGACTTCCACATTTCCTTCTGTTTGTCAAGAATAGATAAGCCCTGCTCATATCTCCGTCTCAATTGTTTGATATTGTATTTTAACATGTTCCCGATCTTACAATTCACTAGATCGTCTTTGCTTTCAGTTAGTTTCACGGCATTCAATAACACGGCAGACCAAGCATCAGTTGGCAGAATGTCTACCAAGGCGTTCCCGTGAGCCAAGTGGTTGCGCAAGCACTTACCGTTCAACAGAGGTGTGACCCCATCTAGATACAGCACATTGTTGGGAACACGGTTGGTACTGTCTAATAGGGACATGATATCCAGCACAAGAGCTTCCACTACAAATCTATTGTTAATATCATCTTTGAGTGATAAACTATTAGGTTTATATAATTGACAACTCTTTCCACCAGTTCCTAGGATGCTCTCAAGTTCAGTAATATTCAGATTGAGTTGTTTGTTAATTTTTATCATGTCTTGGATCGTTAGAACACTCTTTCCTTTTCTTTTTTTTTGTAAAATTCCTTCTATTTGTCTACCATAATCATCAATACAGTTAATATCGTTGTCAATTGATCGAGCATAATTTATTCTAGCTATCTCAAATGCTATTTCGTCAGCAATCTCCGGTTTAATTCTCAGATATACTGTATCATAAAATTTGGATAATAGGCTACCTAGCACTAACATGTGTTCTTCAGATTCTAATTGATTTTTCTGCGATGGAAAGTTTTCTAAGATTCCACGAGCTAAACATTTCATGTCCCTGATGCCTACACTTTCGGTACTGATGTCATAAACGGAATAAGTGTATATTGTTTTTAACAGGTTATAGTCAACGCTCGTTAAATGATATTGGAATTTAGTTTGGTCAAGAACAACTTTTATTTCAGCAACTAGTTTCTTCTCGTACGGAGTTTGATCTTCTATTTTACTAATAAGGTCTTCAATATTTTTGCGGTCTTTTGTATCCGTATCTGATTTTTGGTAATCATCCGTATACTTATGAACATTTTTAAAAACATTTATAATTTCGCGATATTGAACTACACTATCACAGTCGATGAACGCCTTCAACATAAACTGTATTTTGTTCACTTTTTTAAAGTATGTTATGTAATTTATGACAGACGCTATCTTTTTAATGTCATTTTGAATGTTTGAATAAAGTAAAGAGTCTCCTGATTCTAGGTGAGGGTGGGAAAGAGAGTTGCGTAAGTGTTGCAGGACTATTTTGGTTTCTTTGGGTGCAGAGAGGAGGAGAAGTTCACTCACGGCTGGGGAGAGGTTGGGGCTGTCGAGTGTGTTCTTCAGATGCTCTCCCGTCACCTGGAGAGCTCTCTTGATAGTCAACTGGCCAACTCTAGTAGCAGAATCTGTCAGCAAGGCCGCTTCTAGGAATGTCTTCATGATATGGAGTGAGGATATGTCTCTCACCTCCTTATAGTCAGCATACAAGTGCGGGTATCTGATACTGATAGTAGCGACAACGTCTTTGCGGCCTAATCTTAATGGTTTCCGAAGGTCCTGAACATCTGTTAACCCGATGTGTTCTTTTAACTCTTGCACTTCAGATACAAACTTGTCCAATTCTTTAAGTAACCTGTCTTTCCTCAGTACGGACAGGTAGAATATATTCAGTTCTTCTTGTCGAATGTGGGCGGACACAAAGCTCACCAAGCAGAATTCCATTTCTTCCCAGGGCAACCTGTTGTAGGTCGACTTCAACTGTTTTTTCAGTATGTGGATATTCTGAGCTATAAACCTGGCCGTGTATAAAAAGTGACTGTCCACTTCTTTGTAAGTAATAATTTCTGCAGCATTTTCCGTAAGCATTTGGATCCGTTCTTCGATATTATTATTAGCGGAGGAAGTGTCAGGAATCACTTCATCGCCTTTCGAGAAAAAACGTAAATCGTGCAACGTGTATTGAATGAACATATGCATTTCTTCTGACACAAAGACATTGTTCAACAATAATTTTTCATAAGACTCGGAGACGAGTCGCTCCGAGAGTGCAGGGGTTACTGACCCGAGGAGTGTGCGGAGGAGCTCCACATTGCTGGAGCGGATGATGTAGTACACGGCATCGTGTCCTTCATATTCCTGCTCCACTGAACACCAGCGGGGATCAGCAACAACTGCCCCATCAGAGAGGGAGAAGGTGTCATCGTCCAATAAGAAGTGCAATAAGTCATCTCTGTTGTGTTTGCAAGCCAAGGTGATGAAGGGGAAGGAGGGAGAGACCATCCCCCGGAGCTGTCTCAGGTCTGCGAGGGACTGGCAGGCCAAGAGAGCTGACACTTGGCTCGCCTTATCTGCTTCCATTGTCAGTCACACTTCAATCACACTAAACTACACTACATAGGCTACTGTTGCTGCTGCCTTGAATTGCAACCAACAACCACACAACAACACAATGTTACACTGACACACAAATTACTGGCAGCTTCCAGTGGCCGTATTTGTTACGTTTATAATTTTTGCAATTGAAATAAGCGAGGCATCGAATTTTGCGCTGAGTCTAAAAATATAAAGATTTATCATAATTCCTTTAATTGAATTGAATATCGATTATATAAGACCAGCGTTTCCCAAACTTTAATACCTGCCCACTCAAATATTGAACTAAGTAAATCTTAACAAATTTAATGTTATCATTTTAAAATTTTGAAAAACTACACAAAATGACAAATTTTTTACGCTTGCCTGATTAGCGTGGTACACTTGTTTCGGAATAGTTTGTTTAATTTTGGACTGTGATTAAAAGCAGGGGCTTTTTTAATGTGAATATCACGCAAGAGTCCCAGCTGCTTCCGTCTGGTGCCAGTGAGACTATGGCATCCCCAATTCGGGTATGTTGTGAGGCTGAAGGTAAGTATGGAGGAGGAGGCTATTTAGATCTAGTCACCAAACACGACTAAAGCTATTGTTGCGAGTTGCGACAACAAGCAACGTTGCGATTCTGAATGGTGTTTTTACATCAGGACGACACTATGGAACTTGCCGCAAATAAAACTTATATTATTTTAAATGATTTAATTGTGAAAACACAAATCAATTATATAAAATATATCTGCGCACGCCAGGATTTGAACCTGCGATTTCTTGATTGCTAGTCGAGAGCCTTACCCCTCGATACCGGATGCCGTCAAATAGTTATTCCACTATTCAGAGTTACGTAATAAAAATTAGAATCTAAAACCGAATTTACATTATGCAACTAGTTGCGCACAAGTTGTTTCATGACATTAGTTGCACTGCTAGTTTCACGCGTGAATTTAAAGTTGCAAGCATTAGTTGTATACCACAAAATTAGAAGCACTGGTAGTATGCAACTAATTGCGTAGTGTAAAAACGTGATGCAACTAGTGTCGCAATACCATTTCAGCTGAGTGGACATGTAGGTTTCATGTAACTGAGTGAAAGTTATGTACAACAACATTGTGCATTGCAGAAAAAAGCTTTCATGTTGATGGTGCCATGGTTGCTGTGATACTGAATGTTGAATGAAACAAAATTTGCGCAATTTACACCAACTTGGGAGGCGGGTATGGGTACCGCCGCTCCGGGTTCCATTTAATGGATAACCAACACCTATGCCATGGGTCATCCCAAGTGGTTCGCTACGATTGGTGACTTAGCAGGGTGCCCGGGTTCACGGGGTGAAGTTGTAAAGATGAAGGGTCTTGGCGGCGGATGCGTCTGCCCACCAGCTGCATTGCAGGACGGATTGAGAGAGAATGGTTGAGGAAGTCCCTTTGACTTCTCCAGCCATACTCTCTCGGAACATCGCCTTGCACCGCAGTGGGAGGGATGGATTCATACATCTACCTAACCACCCCTCATACCCTTTTCCTTCCAAGAATATCCTCCCTTTCCTATCTAAAAAGACCCTGCGCACAGCATCCCCAAATATGACATAGGCCCTGAGGGGAATTATTTTCCTCATGGCCTCCTGTGTGGAGCTAATGTAAAAAAAAAACTTTTTGGTGTTGTGCTATGGAACACACATGCAACTTGTTGCGTAATGTAAATCCGGCTTTGGAATATGAAATTTTGTCTGTGGCACTTGAAAAACTGATCTAAGATCAAGGTGCCAATATCTCGTAAACTAACGACTCTTGTTTATTAAAATCATATAATGATATTCCGTCCCGTCATAATTTCAGTCCTCCAAAGGATAACTTTGAGTTTTGGGACACCCTTTACATGTAAAAAAAAATCTGCATTGAACATTGGAAGTTTTTATTTAAAGTAATAAAAAAACTATTAAAAAATGTTAAGAAGATACTCGTGTGTACAAAGTGCGTCGTTCGTCTCGATTAATAGAATTATTTATTAAAAAGTCCAAATTAAATTTCATATTCTCAAGATTTGTGAGAAAACGTAACAATCAACGGAAATTCAGGATTAAAAAAATCAATGAGATTTTTTTTTTTATGCTACATTTGTGGCCCCGTGCGACCCAATTTCTGAGAAGCACAACATTGCTATCATTTGGCTCTTCGAACATTCTACAGATAAGATTGTGTGAATCACTTGTATAATCATAATTTGATTTGAACATAATTGATGAAACTTAATCCTTCATACAATTCTCGAGGACTTTACTTTAAAAAAAAAAATTTAAAACATTAGCTCTACACAGGAGGTCGTGAGGAAAATAATTCCTCTCGGGGCCTATGTCATCTATGGGAACGCTGTGTGGAGGGTCTTTTTAAGAAAAGAAGTACTGAGAAGAAAAATATATGAGGAGTGGTTAGGAATCTGGGGGTCAGTGTGTCGAGGAGTGACGGATGTATAAATCCATCCCTCCCACTGTGGTGCAAGGCGATATTCCATGAGAGTACGGCTGGAGTAGTCAAAAGTACTTCCTCAAACATTTTCTCTCAATCCGGCCTGCCATGCAGCTGGTGGCAGACGCATCCGCCGCCGAGACCCGGATAAACCTCACCCGATGAACCCGGGTACCCCTGCTAGGTCACCAAACGTAGCGAACCACTTAGGGTGACCTATGGCAGAGGTGTAGGTTATCCAATAAATGGCTGCGGTACCCATACCCACCTCCCAAATTGTAATATTTTATTTATTTTTATTTTAGTACATAAAACAGGCACTTTGCCCAAAAATTATGTACATGGATGATTTAAATACAATGTATTACAAAAATAATTAGCTAAATGGTTCCATGCCAACTCAGAATGAAACCAACTCAGAAACACCTCAGAAAGGTCATTAAAAGCAATGAAAAAATAATTTTAAAATAGCTAGTATAACCCTAACCTAACTTAACCTATTTTTTATCATCACTCTTAATGACCTTTCTGAGGTGCTTCTGAGTAGCTTCATTCTGAGTTGTCTGGTCACCAGTCCCACTGGCTCCCCAAGTGGTTTGCAATTGGCGACTTAGCAGGGGTGCCCGGATTCATTGGGTTTGGTGTGTACAGGTCTTGGCGATGGATGCGTCTGCTCACCAGCTGCGTGGCGGGCTGGATCGGGAGAGGTCTGTTTAGGGAGACCCTTTGACCACTTCCAGCTGTTCTCTCTCGACCCATTGCTTTGAACCGCAATTGGAGGGACGGATTTATACATCCATCACTGCTGAGTACACTGATCCCAGATTCCTACCCATCCCTCATACCTTTTCCTTCCCAGATCTTCCTCTCCTCCTTTTCCTCATTTTATTGGACTTTTTTACATACTTACCTGGCGCAATGTAGTTTTATAATTACTCAGCCACGACACCTTGTTTTTTTTAAACCCAAATACCCCCCAGGAGTCCCAACTGCCAATGTGACTATAGCATCCCCTTTTGAAGGTATGTTGTGAGGCCGAAAGTATTTGGGAAGGGAAGAGGATGGGGAATAGAAAGGTTGGGAAGTACCTGGTTATTCAGATCTTGTCAAACACCGTCGGCCAACTTGGGAGGAGGATATCGCTGTCCCGCCAACCAACATCTCCGCCATAGGTCACCCCAATTTCATGTTCATGGGGTGAGGTTTGTCTAGGTCTTGGAGGCGGATGACCAGGACACACTAAACCCCAGATTCCTACCCATCCCTTAAACCCTTTTCCTTCCCAGAACTCTCCTCTCCTTCCTTTCCTGAAAAGAACCCTCCACACAGCAACCCAAAAGATGACAGGCCCTGAGGGAAATTATTTTTCTCAGGGCCCCTGTGTGCAGCTCACATAAAAAAAGGTGCTACATTTGGTGACTTAGCAGGGGTGCCCCGGTTCATGTGGTGAGGTTTGTCAGGGTCTTGTGTGGTAGTCCTCTATCCCCCATCCATGAAGAAGGTTCCCGTTTTTACCTGAAGGGTGTGCTTTTAAAGATATAAGGGCTGGAAGTTTCGCCCTCCATAAATTTCTAGAACTGTTCAGAACATTCGTGAGTATTCAAGAGCATTCTGGAATGTTCGGGAACATCCCAGATCATTGTGGAACATTCCAGAACACTTTCAAATGTTGTGGAATGTTCTGGTACATTGTGGACCATTCAAAGCCTTTTTTGTATGAATGGGGCTACCCATTGGTAGGGGTATATAAAGCAAGATCCGTCGTGGATTCAAACGTTAGTTCAATCTCATATCAACTTCCTGAGCGAAACCAGACACCTCAGCTAGTAGTAAATTTCTCTTTATAAACTTAAAACTTTTTTGTAAAACCATATTCCTAAATGTTAAAATAAGAAATCTTTTACAATAAAAACAAATAAAAATCATGAAGAATGGCTTCCACAAATGTATTTGTAGTCTGAAGAAAATATTTTGAGAGGTCTAAATTAAGGAAACATAAAATAAATAAAAGATTTTTTTGTTTTCATATTCTTTCAATTTATTATAAACAGTACAAAAATACAAAATAATTTATTTTAATTAATAACAATAAAGTTGACAAAACATTACATTTTAACATAATAAATTATATTAACAAAATTCAGGAGGGCGAAAACAAAGAACCCGTTTGAGAAAATGAAATATGTTTTGAACCGATTTATCGATTATCCAGTTGATTAGTCAAACATCTACAAATACTAAGTTTTGAGATAATCAGGAATGCAATATTCGATGCTCACAATAAATCAAATATTATTTAGACGTGTCAGAGTTTTATGTATTATATATGTTAAAAAAATAACACCGGGAAGCGTTACGGTCCAGTACTTTAATAGAACATTTTGAAATTTCCAACTAGTAATACATGCATTTTTAACTCACGCTTTGGATGGCTCCCGAAAAGCATCGATATTTCCAGAAACGTCGCCTATATTCAATATATTCGAACGCCGAAATTACGAGAGCGTTCCCGTCACCGCGTAAGCCGCCCGGCTAGCTGCTACAATTTATTTCACAATTTTTTTGCATTATAATTGATTTGGTGGTGTTTATGAGTAATCTGAGTATAGATGGTACACTTTTAGGTATAACTGCATACTCAACTCAAATTCCAATTTTTCGGCGATGTCTCATTAATCAACTGAATGATTGATATCTTTGATAATAAAATGTACCTACACACATTTGAATGTCTACACAATTTTTACATAGCCACCACACCTCCCAAAAAGAAAAGTATTGTCCATAATTATAGTCAACTTTGTAATAGGACTCCCTAAACAAAAGTTATTAAAATCAGTTTTGGGCTATTTAGTGACATTTTATGTGTAAAAAATGTACATATTTCATTACATAAAAAAATTTCACTTTGGTACAAATCATTACAAAAAAAATAACAATTTTGGCATCTCCAGTGCCAAAGTGTAAGTTTATTTTTGATAAAATATTCTTCCATACAAAAGACAAGCAGATAAGATATGGGGAAGACTTTTATCACATACACATATTATCCATATTTATATGTGTTACACATATACATGCAGTTGGAACCCATACGGAGAGATTGGTGTATGATATTCAGATTACAATATTTTACAGTGATGCCTTTCCAGGCATTTAATAAGGACCGGCGTAAAAGGTAGAACAACCCTTTCGGCCCAAAGTGTGTTAAATAAGAAATTATTTCACAAAATATAGAAACTTAAGACTGTCCAACTAGGAAATTCCCATTTTAGGACAGTTAAATCGATAATCTAAGTTCATGAAAAAAAATTCACCAGTAAAATCCATTAACTCTTTGCCCGTCGCGACTTTTTTATAATGCGAGGTGTCGCGCGGGGTCACTGAGGACCCCAAAAATAAATATGATTAAATTGTTGTTATAGCTTACATTTTATATGTTATTTTAACTGATGTCAACTGATAGTCAGGTGATAATTACTGCATTGAAATAAAAAGAAATATTAATAATTAGATATTTATTTTCAATGGAAAAGCTTAAAAATCAACAAGAAACATTTTTTTATAATTTTGAATCATAGTTTTTTTAATTGAAAACATTTTTAAAAAATCTAACCAATTTCTATCGAACTTATAACTATTTGAGATTGATACAGACTTATTATTATTACAAAAAAAAATCAACAAAATACAATGAAAAAACATAAACTTCGTTTTTCATTGTATTTTTTTGATTTTTTGAGCCCCACGCCATACACAGGTCTGTGTCTCCACTTCGCACATGCGCAGACTAAATGTTGGCGACGCTACCGTCAAGTATAGTCCCTTTTAGGAAGCTCCCCAAAGTACCTAAGTAATCAGTGGGAGCATTTAAAATGTACATAATTAGCATTCCTGTAAAACCTGGGCTTTTAAAAACCCCACGCGACGGTTCGAGGGTTAAGGACTAAGGGTAGTTTTTGATCCCAAACTTATATTTTCAGACCATATATTGCGGTTGACAACATCATGCTACAAGCTTCTAGGGTTTGTTATAAGGTCGTGCAAACAGTTTTCATATCCTGAGGAAATTATGGCTTTATATAACTGCATTATAAGATCTAAAATTGAATACGCCTCTGCTGTATGGGCTCCATACCAGAAAAAATACATTGAGAAATTGGAAAAGATTCAAAAAAAGTTTCTTAGATATCTGCATATGAAAATCTGCTCACAGAAACGCGTTGCCAAAGTCTCCAGTCGAGGAAGAGTGGGACCCTTGCAGTAATGGCGAACAAATCATTAATAATTTAATAGATAGTCAATGTTATATGTTGTATGTACCGAACAACTACAGCCAGGGACGGTACCACGATCTTCTATGTATCCCACATAGCAGAACGGACGTACTGTATAGGCATAGCATGACACGAGGTATGGCGCTGTTAAATAACGCTTCCAAAACTGTTGACATCTTTAATAGTAAGTAAGTAGCCTTGTAGAATTCAAGAGGCATTTAAGTGCCACTCATTACCCGCTATAATACGTATGTATCTCATGTTCCTATTTAATGTTTCTTTTATTTATCCATAAATGTGTAATTTTTGTCACATGTGTATTGTAGATGGACACACAGTCTCTAATACACAAATAAAATATTATAATATAGAAAGTGTGTTAAGTAAGAAAATATTTCACAGAATATGGTAACTTAAGACTGACCAGCTAGAAAATTCCTGTTTTAGATCAATAAAAAAGGACAATCTTAGTTCATATTACAATATAGAAAGTGTGTTAATAAGAAATTATTTCACAAAATATAGTAACTTAGACTGTCCCAACTAGGAAATTCCTGTTTTAGATCAGTCAAATTGACAATCTTAGTTCATATTACAATATAGAAAGTGTGTTAATAAGAAATTATTTCACAAAATATAGTAACTTAGACTGTCCCAACTAGGAAATTCCTATTTTAGATCAGTCAAATTGACAATTTTAGTTCATATTACAATATAGGTGCATAGTTGAAAACATTCACAAAACTGAAAAAGGTACACCAAAATATAAGTTAACAATAATCGCAAATGAAAATAGGTCAATAAATTTATTATATCATTGAATAAAATATTATTAATAACTCTCAAACCCAACAGGGGCGGATTAGCTCAGTGGTCAGAGCAAAGCCCCAGGCAAGACTGAGGTCCTGGATTCGATTCCTAGATTTTTGGACACGGCGGAATCTTTTTATGATTTTTTTCTTTCACATTTTTCATTTGAGAGTTGCTAATATCATCTTCAATGATTAAATAATACGATTTGACGTTTTACATAAATTAATCCAATAATATTTTTAAAAAAATTTATTATATTTCGAAAGCTGAGTTTCTACAGGATAAATTATATTTATTTATTCATATATATATATTACAATACCAATACATTACAAAATAATACTTTATCTGTTGAACTGGGAAGGTTTCCCGTTTCAGAACATCCAAATTGAACATTTAGTTCATAATATTCTTAACAAAGGAATGGTTTCGTTCGTGATTTTATATTATATTTGAAATGTTATTTATACAGTATAGCAACTACCTAGTTTTTTAATAAAGGAAATTTGTCTGCCTACCCTTATATCCCTTTAAGGACGCTTCAACACGAGCGTGCACATTCAATGAAAAAATTCCCGCGCTTTGCCTAATCAACTTTTCGGAACGAAGACGGCGGCAAACGATAGTGCACGAAGTTAGCTACGCACTAATTTAGGTTAGTCGCATCATCGGCCGGTCAGTTGACATTGGTAAGGCGTCCAGGATGGCAGTCTTTTTCTCCGATGAGAGCAGTAGACGTAAGTGATGTTATTTTTTTAATGGATACATCAAGCAATTGTTATAAGTTTGTTGTTTTAATGCCGGTGGTTGTATTTAACAAGTATTTACATTGAAAACTTGTGATTTGTAAATAGAATCACACTTTTTCGATCAGGAGTCACGATCGTGACGGTTAGGCCTAACGTGACTTTAGGCAGTTTTAGTTATTGACTAATATTTCGTTGGTTTGATCATTATTATTCATATTTTTTGCAGAGATGGAGCTGAATAGTGATTTAGTACTGCAACTGATAGGAGATGGCAACGTTTCAGAAGTAGATGGCATGGATGACGATGAAGAATTGCCTCCCCGAATGCCATATTACCATGTTGCTGAATAAGCTCCACCAATACCGACCTCGTCTCAACCTCCACGCAGGATTGTAGACCAAAGAAGCGCCGGCCCAGTTAGAAGAAGACTTTGGAGACAGGTGCCATTTAACCAGAAAGAGCACAGCTACCCGCAACGTGCCGACCCAGGAGTGATTCGAGAACCGCAAAAATATTTTGAAGACTACTTCGACGACAAGTTTTTCGAACACTCTGTGATGTGTACCAATAATTATTACATGCGCCACACTGGCCTTATCTTAAATACGAATGTCGTGGAGTTAAAGAAGCTCATAGGCATTCATTTTATCATGAGATACATCCCCTACCCGCGGATGCACATGTACTGGCGAGAAGGAATGCGATTGGGTTTAGTTGCGGACGTAATGGCCAGAGACCGATTCAAGACTCTGCGTACAGCGTTACACGTCGTTGACAGTGATACACCTCCACCAGGGAACAGCAACACCCTTTGGAAGGTGCAACCTGTACTAAATCAGGTTAAAAAGCGTGTGATAGACTGGAAAGGCAACCAGGATTTTATTCTATTGATGAGCAAATGATCCCATTTAGTGGTGTATGCCCGCGTGGGTTGAGACAGGTCATCAAAACTAAGCCACGACCCCAAGGTCTAAAAGCTTTCGTGGCTACCACTCATGAGGGGCTCATGATTGATTTTGAAGTCTATCGAGGTGCTAGCACTCCGATTGGGGACAGATCGTTAGGAGTCGGGGCGTCGAT
Source organism: Limnephilus lunatus (assembly GCA_917563855.2). Classification (NCBI taxonomy): domain Eukaryota; kingdom Metazoa; phylum Arthropoda; class Insecta; order Trichoptera; family Limnephilidae; genus Limnephilus; species Limnephilus lunatus. The sequence goes on along the minus strand of OU830603.1, from coordinate 42,147,494 downwards.
AATAATGCATCTTTCTAAAAGCATTCCAAGAGGAAGTTGTATTTATTTTGACCGCAACTTCTCGTCCATACCCTTGCTCGAAAAGTTGAACGCTATGGGACTACACGGTACAGGGACGCTAATGATGAATCGGATACCTGAGCGGAAGAGCATAGATTTTAAACAAGATCGTCGTATGCAGCGCGGTGAATCTCAGCAGTTCGTGAGTGACGATGTCGTAGTTGTTAAATGGATGGACAACAAATCCGTACTAGTTTCATCAAACTGCACATCTGCAGATGAAACAGTATCTGTGAAACGCTGGAATAAAAATTGTTCATCTTTCATTTATGTTACCGCTCCTAAAGTAATCGCTAATTACAATAAACACATGGGCGGCGTTGATATTCTCGACCAGTCTATTGAATACTACCGCACATTTATGAAGACAAGGAAATGGACCTTGAAGGTCATACCCCACTTCTTTGATTTGGTCATTTCCAACGCATGGCGCTTGTATAAATTAGATTGTGCGGCAGCTGCGGTTCCAGGGACCCAATTTTCATTTCAGTAGATAATTGCTCGCATGCGATAATTATGTACTTTGTCTATGGTTTTTCTATCACTTTGTAATTATCTGCTAATTCTCGATAAAAAGCGTATTTTGGAATTTCTAATAGATAATTATCTATTACAAAGCAGTAGATAATTAGACTATTGGTTTTAGCAGTAGTTCAACTGTCAAAAAGTGTTACTTGTACGGTTTGCTTTTGTCGTGTTTTTGTTAATTATTATAAAAATGGTGAGATTTGATGTACATACAAGCGATCGAAGACATGGAACTGTATTTAGCTGAAAGGGCACCAAGAAAAACTTTTTCAAGAAATGATGCATTTAGTCTGAGTAATGAACTGTTTATAAAAAATTTTCGACTATCTAAACATTTGGTGCTCAAATTAATTGACCTATTGTCGCCTTTGATGAAAGAACCGTATAAAATTAAGTCTGTGGATGTTAAAACGAAGGTAAGAACGATAAATGATGCCTGTTATATGCAAACAAATCATTTTTTGTATTCAATCAGTGATATGATAATAAAACTTTTTTTTTTTAGATTTTAATTGCGTTGAATTTTTTTGGCACAGGATCTTACCAACAACCTGTTAGCTCAAATTTAAATATGGCAGTATCGCAATCTACTGTATCAAAATCTATTTGTGAAGTGGTGAATGCTTTGAATCATCCTACCATTTTTGACGAATGGGTGCGATTCCCATCTACATTTGCTGAGTTAGAAGCAAATAGGAGTGTGTAAGTTATTATTTGAACCGTATTGAAATTTTAAAGAGCTGTACATCTTTTTTCAAAGTATGTATATAGTTTGAACATTATTATTTCAGATTTTTTAATGAACATGGATATCCCGGAGTTGTAGGATGTGTGGATTGTACACATGTGGCAATAGTTCCACCTTCAAACATATCCTCTGATGAAAGATCATATGTGAATAGGAAACAATATCATTCCATTAATGTACAGCTGGTAAGTAATTGAGTTTTCCTTAATTGCTAGAAACATAATTATTAGTGCTACATCAAATGAATATAATAAATCTAATACCATCGAAAATGTACTTTTTTAGATATGTGATGCACGGCTCAAAATCATACATGTTAATGCACTGTTTCCTGGAAACACACATGACTCGTTCATTTGGAGGAATTCTAGCATTGAACCTTTATTAGAGATGTTATATAGAAGAGGCCACCGGGGATTCTACGTGATAGGTAATATTTTATCTAATCATCTCTCGTCATTTACTTGAAAATAGAACAAAGTTAAGGTCTTCAAACGAGTTATATTTCCCCAGCATTCATCATTAGATATGTATATATACGTCTAATGAGTTTCTGATATGTATGTTCCACTATTATATTTAAATAAAGAGCATTGATAATTTTTCACCTATGTATGTATGTATATATATTTTTACAACAATATCATTATTCATATTCCTATTTTTAGGTGACTCTGGATACTATTTGCGACCATGGATATTGACCCCAATTGCAAATGTGCAACCTCACACAGCCGAAGATCGCCATAATACTGTGTTTAGAAAAGTACGTTCAGTGATCGAAAGGTGCAACGGTGTGTTGAAAATGAGGTTCAGGTGCTTGTTAAAGCATAGGTGCCTGCATTATAAGCCTGAAAAGGCATCTCAAATAATTAATGCGTGTGTTGTCTTGCACAATTTGTGCATTGATAATAATGAACCAGATTTAGTTAATGATGAGCACGTCGATTTTGATTTCGGTGATATCAGTACAACTGACAATGTTGGAGGGAGTTCAACAAATATTGATTTGCTTGCTGGAAGGGCTCTTCAGCGTCAAATTGTAAATAATTATTTTAGAAGGTGATTTCAATGTTGTTTGTTATATTTTATAGGTAAACACCTACTTATGAATGTTTTGTGTTTACCCAAAATGTGTTTTTATTCTTTAGTTAACTTTTTTATTAATATAAGTTGTTTGTATACTGAGTTATATTAGAGTTTGCAACAATTTCAAACTTCATTAACTTAATATTTGAGTGCTTATAATTTTTTTGTTAGTATTCTTATAATTTTATGTAAACCTATGTATTATTGGTTTCTCTGATTTATGTAAACGTGATTAAATTAATATGTCTTTTGGTTTACATAATAAACTTTCGGTTTAACATAAATAAATGAAATTACATTATTTTTTGTGTACCAAAAAAACTATTTAAGATTTGTCATCAATTGCTTTAATTTTAACTGTATGTTTTATTGTGTATTGCTAGCAAAAGATATTGGAGTTATTATTTATACTGTCTTAATGGCTTTTGCAAATTATGAAAAATATATGCCCATAAAAAACAATAAAAAATACTGAATTAATTTTACAAAATAAACATATATGTATGTACGCATATTATTAAATAAATAGTAAAAAAATAATATTTGACATAGTGCCTATTAGTTGTCCGAGAATAAAATATATTAAAATTTGTAGTACCTTTATTTTTTATTACTCACCTTACTTTACTTCCATTCCAACATAGTGGTACGAGGCATTTTAGTAAGCATGTGTGTGTTACAATGCAATATTTGATATCAAATACCTGAGGATATTTGGTAATAATTAAAAGAAATATTTATTTTATTTATTTATTACAAAATCCTTTTAACAATGTATAACATTTTTTGACAATAAAACTATACAATATTAAGTTTAAAAGTTGAGTAATCAGTGCACTATTTTATTGAATTTTTGTTTAATTTGTAGATTATGCTATTGTACTAGGCTATGCCTGTCCCAGAGTAGCGTTATAGAATGCAATTCTATTTTATTGTATTTATCATAGTATTTATTTTTATAAAAACCTACATAATATGTTAAAACATTTTTATTAGTTCCCAGTATGCAAACGATTGAAATACATTAAACAAATATTATTTTATTACTACAGTTTCATTTGTGTACTTGAGTGTTTTATTTCTTTTACCGTTGGAAATGATCAATTTTGTTGGTCAAATGATCAATCTGACTTAACTTATGGAAAATAGCAAAAAGTTAAATGGTATTACTTTTTGCTATTTTCCATAAGTTGTACAATTTTTTTCAAGTATAGATTAGTTTGCCTTGTTAATCTGTTTTTTTTTTTAGCCACAGCTAATTGCTGCTTTTGTATCTCAAGCTTCTCCCTTTTGATATTCATGTTCTCTTCAGAATTTTTCATAATATTTTTGGCTGCCATAATGCTCCCTACTCTTTTTTTTTTTTAAATAATTTAGTGTTGATTGTCCCACGATGCAATCTTGTGGGTCTTCTACTTCGATATCACTTTGATCACCACCTATGGGACTGTTCACAATCACAACATGATCTATGGAAACCTCCGTGTCAACTATATTGCCAGCAAAATCATTGGGATTGTGGAGTGTTGTGACTGCATCTGTGTCATCTATCTCCATATTAAATCTCGCTATAGATTCCGAGACACCCATATGTCCCTGTATCGATGCTGGGTTTATTGTCTCCAGGATTCTGGCTTCGTCTTCCATGAGGCCTTCATCAAGAGAAGGTCCTCCACCTGTGCCCCTCGCATCCCGAACTAAATTGGCCTGTTTATTTTTAGTTTTGGCTTTTAAGTCTTGCCAACACTGAAACATAAGAAAGTTAAAGGTTAACAATGTATTCAACATTCATGATTAGATATAATAACTACTTACTTTTCGCCATTGTTTCCAGTCTTTGCATCCACCGGGAATGGCATTCAGCGTATTTGCGATGGATTCCCATCGATTCTTCGCCTCTTTGAGAGTAAAAGTGGGGCTGAACTTCCCACTTATCAACTGAGGATCCTCCATCACCAGTTCCGTCAACTTCTTTTTTTGAATTATTGACAAATAGCCAATTCGAACAGACATGACGAAGAAAGAATAGTCCAAACACAGCCAAAGGTATAGTAAAAGAAATAGTCCAGAAACACAGCCAAAGGTCAAATTATAACAAAAAGAAAAGTCCAGAAACACAGCCAAAGATCAAATAGTAACAGAAAGTCCAAAAGTAAAGCAAAAGTCGGTAATATTTTGAAAAACACGCAAGAGGAAACAACTACTTCTTCAACGAACAACCAAGTGAATTGATAATTGACACTTTGACAGTCGTAAACAGAAAATTTGTATCAAATCTATGGAGTCAAAGACAAGAGTTACCATATAAAAAAATAAAATTGGTACGTTTTTATGTTGGTATTAATATCGGTTGTTTTACATTATCTACGACGGTCGAAAATACGCATTTATCGAAACAGTAGATAATTTATCGTGCGCGATCCTCGCATGCGAGCAATTATCTACTGAAATGAAAATTGGGTCCCTGGAAACAAAGTTATGGACTTGTTGGAATTTCGGACGCAAGTTGCAGATGGACTTACCAACGCACCTATTCTCCAAAGGAGGAATAGCAAGAGTGATGGTGAGGCTGTTGAAAATTTAGACCCAAAGGGGTCGTCCATTAATCACGTGATGTTTTTTAGCAACTTTTTGACCCCCTTCCCCCCCCTGGTGATATGTGGTGAGGTTTTGGGCTACCCCCCCCTCCCTCCCCCCAAATCACTTGTATTTTTTTAGTACAAAGTATAGGACGTTCAACTTTAGAAATCGTGCGTTCAATGAAAAATAAATACACGTGATATCACATTTTACCCCCCCCCCCCCTCGTGATGTTTCGTGATTTTTTTCCGACCCCCCCCCCGATACTAAATACTTTAATTAACTACTCCAAAATAATGCTCAGTATCACTATCCTTCTCTGTTGCACGAATAAATAGCATGCGCGCTCTCTTTCAATTAATATTTTTTAAATTAATCATAGTCTTGCCAGAAATTTTTTAGACAACCCACTCGAGATATATTTTCTAATATATTAAATTTGATATGAAATACTTTTCATCCATTAAACAGATGGGTGAAAGTCGTTTTTAGTTCGGATCTTAGACTAGTAGACATGATAAAAATCTTTAAGGTTTTTTTTTTACATAAGCTCCACACAGGGGGTTCTGGGGAAGATAATTTCCATCAGGGCCTATGTCATCATGGATGTTCTGGAAAGGAAAAAGTAGGTGGGTAGGAATTTGGAGGTCAGTGTGTTCAGGAGTGACGGACGTTTGAATCCACCCCTCCAACTGTGGTGCAAGGCGATGCAGCAGATGGGCAGATGCATCGGCCACTTAAACCTAGACAAACCTTACCCCCCTGAACTTGGGCACCCCTGCTATGTCATCAAATGTAGCGAACCACTTGGACCCATGGGTGGGTGGGTGAATATATATTATAATCTATGCGTTCACAGATGGCGCTAATTTAATTGCAAGAGGGACGAAATTTTGCAAACCTTCCGAAAAGTCAGCAAGACCCGGAAGTCCCTCTAGAGACGTGCGCTAATCTTTACAAATTGCTCGTAAATTTTTTAGAAAAATTCTGAGACGACTTTGATAATTTCGAAGCCCGCGCAAAAGAAAAGCTACCAGATGTGGATTTTAAAGACACCCGTCAAAGACGAAGGAAGAAAATGCCCAATGACGGTCCAGCTCCTGAACTAAGTCTCAGCCCGAGAGAACTATTTAAAATCACGAGTTTTTATGGCGTCATTGATAAATTAAATGTAGAGATGCAAAGAAGGGGAGAGATATACAAATAAATAGCAGACTAATAGAGAAGTCCAGTCCATTTTTTTTATTTTTTTTTATGAAAAATGACCTTCTAACTTAAATAACTGCATATATTTTTTTTTTAGAGTTAGTTTTAATAGTTAAAATAATTTTCAAAGTTTTAATTTTTGGAGATCCCTCGAAAACACCCATATCTATGGTGAATTTTGTGACGTCATCTACTAAAATAACGATTCACTATTTTATGATTTTTATGTTGGTTTTCTTGAATCTCACATAGATTTGCACAGGCGCGCGGCCATCTTGTTTATTATAACGCGTTGATTGGCTAATGGCTTATTTATTGCAAATGGCGAAATCAAGTTCTTTGCAAAACAATGAATGACGTTGATGAATTTTACTTGCAGTTTTATGTTTTTGATGATAATTTTCGTTTAAATGATTAATTCAATGTGATATTAGTGTAATTCAGCATAAGTACCAATGCTGCCTTTTGCTGTTAAAAATAAAAATAAAATAATTGAGATTTTATGTAATATGATATAAAATATTTAATTAAACAATAATTTGAGATTTTACTCACAAAGTAAAAAAAAAAAAGAAATAATTTGTTTTACATAGTTTTAAGTTTTAGTAATCAAAATTGAATAACATGATATTGTAGCACATAAATAGCAATTTATTTGCATTTTCACCCTTCAAAGAGTGTCGCCTCATGTCGTATAATTGACCAGCTCTGCTAAAGAGCTGTTCACTTGCTATACTAGTAGGCGGTGCTGACAAAAACTTTTTTGCTGCAGGCCTAAGTACTTTATACGATGACGAATACCAATACTCAAAAATATTAGCATTTCTTTGCAGTCTTGGTTCTTTAAGACAGCTATCAAGCGCTATTTCTATTACAGCACTTGTGAGCTGTGACTGCGACTGCTGTGAGTAAAACCCGCCTCCTGCCAGCCGACCAATCACAATCGACAGCTCTCTCACGCACTGCGTGTCGCGCAGTGCGTGAGAGAGCTGTCGTGACACCAAGTGACGAATTTGGACGCGCGCGGTAGATTTGAATCCCATTATCCTATACCGTACCTACTTACAACGGTCTCGGTTACTGTCTCGGTTCTCGGCGATTTTTCGCCGAGAACCGAAACAGAGTTCTCGGTAGAATTTTTAGCCGAGAATGCCGAGACCGAGACCGAGATCTCGGTCGACCCTTACTTGGCAGTCATGAAACTGTTAAAATCTGAACAAAGCGTAAAATCCGTATTACATAAAAGCATTTGTAACAAAGTGTGCGTACCATTTTATACACACTATATTTATGGTCTTAGTGTGCGGCACCTCCAGTAGTTGCTTATTGACAATTGGGCAATGGTCAGATTGCCAGCCCTGGAATATTTTGGAATGACATTGTTGTCAATCCTGCAGGCAGATACAAATGAGCCGATTTGAAAAGAAAGAGGTTCATTCTTTGTGCGTCAGCCCAGAGCATTGGGTGATCCAGGGGGGTATAACTCCGATTCAAAACTTCAACCCAATCTGATATCACAAGTCCATGGCTACCACATCCAAAAATAGGAACCTTTTCGTTTCTATGGAAAAATGGACGTACTGCTGTATGTTTCTGTGGTTTATTTATGTTTGACAACAACTTTGTTTGATAACAACAATAAAAATGGCGGTAATTTGATTCGTGCTATGGCAAGGTACTGACTGTTTAATGTACAATATATTTTATGTACTGGCAATTTGAACGCTGATCACACCGGACAAGCGAACTTTAGTTTCAAATTCTACCGCTCGACATTCCGTCCTGAAGTGTTCTGGCGTGTCCAGCTGTCAGATTTAGCCTTGCAACTTTCTGAGACATAATATTGTGTCGCGTTAATTGTGTTTGACTATTATTAAATAAAAAGTGGATCTGTTAAATTAATGCCTTCTAATCATTTATCAAATTCCCGTGACACAGTTGTGGAAGTATTGATACCTGGTAAGGTCAATAATATACCCATATTGGTGACCCAATTTTTAAAATTTTAACACGTGCAGCGACAGCCAGACATTTCGGGCGGAATCCTTCGAACAAAGTAAGTTCCTTTTCATTTTTAGTAACGTAAAATCACCCATCCACAATTCATCCATAAAATTTTGTTGTTCTGTTCCAAGTAAAATATAAAAAAAAATAAAAATAAAAACATTGAATTTAACGCGTAATCCATTAAGTAGCTTGCATTTTGCATATCAATCTTTTTTAATCAGTGAAATATTATACCGACTAATGCATTTTAAAATGTTAATATCAACAAAAAGGAATTAAGTGCGTTTTAAAATATTTTCAGACAGACGTACGCCGCCATTGTCACCAAAAACTGCCGACGTCACGCTGACTTTAACTGCCCACTGCCCAGTTCAAATACAACACACACCTGACTCCCAGAACCCTGCAAAAGAATCACCAGCTCCACATCGCATTCTTCAGGATCCCACATTGCAGTCAAGACCAGTTCCACATCAGATCATCCGATTCGTAAATTTTAAAAATCTACCTACTTTCTCTGATCATTTTGCCATTACCTAAGTACAACCACTATTTCAAACTATTTCAAACTGTTTCAAATTTAAAACATTGTATTTACCATTTCTAGCATTATACGCATTTTTTATCTAAATAATTGACATATTTATTAAGAACTATCGTTACACATTTTATTCAATTTTACATTTTAAAATTTTTAACACTTTTTTACAACTTGCTTGTCACCAGTATTTTTGTTTGCCTTGATATCTATTACCATATACCGAAACGAATCCCGACGGCCAACCAAGCATCTCAAAAACAAGCGAAACATCCAAAAGTGATGAAGCAACAATTAACCATGTGGCAGTAAGGCTTCCAGCTTGTTGGAGGGATAACATTGCCTTGTGGTACGCTCAAGCTGAAGCACGATTTACGAATTCAAGAGTCAAAGATGACTTCACAAAATATAATTTCATCGTCGCAGCTCTGGACCCTATTTCACTTCGATGCGTCAGCGACATAGTCATCAATCCACCAGTGCAAGATAAATATGCTCACCTCAAAACAACATTGATAAATCGCTTACAAGACTCGGAAGATAAACGACTTACGCAGCTTTTAACCGAATTGCAATTAGAGGATAGGAAGCCGACAGAACTATTACGCCATACGCAAGAGTTAGTTGGACTGATGCTATTCTGACTTAAAAAACTTAATACTGCGGCAGCAGAATTTGAATGTGCTGCTAACACTACATATCCAAGTATAAACAGTGAACCCTTGTTGGCAATTTTGGCTCACCTTTCACCTGTTTTCAAGTATGCAAAACAAACGATTCCTTCATTAAAAGTTATACACATGTATTTAGATGGCCCTGCCACACAATACAAAACAGAAAAACAACTTTTATCTTTTTAGTAAAAATGTTGAAGAGAGCATTTTGGATTATGCTTCCTGATCCTATCTCATGGAAAAGAGGCAGCAGATGGGGTGCGTGGGGCTGTAAAAAGAACTTTGGATGATTTTGTATCTCGTGGAACAGACATTCCTAATGCAACCATCGCTTTCAAGATGTTGAAGAAATCAGAAAAAAAGGTGAAAACTTTTTTTATATCAGAGGCAGAAATAAGAGAAATGCAACAAAAAATCTTAAAGAAATTACAAAGTGGTAATTGTTTTGTTTACTTATTCTTTTTATTTAAATATTCATCAATCTTAATATCATGTCCATTAAACAAGTCTACTGTAAATCTGTTGTATGTTTCTGTTTGACAACAACTTCGGGAGGGTGACAATAAATAGCGGTAGTTTGATTCGTGCCAAACTCGTGCAACGCAAACAATATTTTGACTATTTCCTTGAAAATGCCGAAGTATCCGTGCAGTGTGTGCGACGGTGTAGATGTAAACTCAGTTTTGCGTTTTTTTCCGACCAACGAAAAGGACAATGTGTTTCGAGAATGGAGGTTTGATTTCAATACATCGATTACCCGATTTTGGCCACATGAGCAAATATATGTGGGTCTCATTTCGCAATTGAATGCCAAATGCGTAGAGGATTGTTCAAATATAACGCATTGCCCACCTTTCATCTAAATCGGGCAATATTCTGAATTTCCTCGTGAAAAGGTGGGAATCTTTCTTTGTTTATTTCGGTGTTCCTAATGTATCTACTTTCATATTTAGATCGTATCCATCATCCACCAGGACAATATAGTACGCATTTTGATACCGTTCAAGAAGATCACAATTGCATCTTCTTAAAAGGTATGAATGTCTTCTAAAATGCAAGATCTACCGAAAATATCGCCGCTGTCCGTGAGGGTGTGCACGAGAACCCGAGGCAGTCGATTTCGCATCCCTCACAAGAACTCGACCTTTCGCAGACCACAACTTGGCGAATTTTGCGTTGTGACTTGGGCGTGCACTCGTTCAAAATTCAACTGACCAGGAGCTGAGGGTTAACGACCATAGACAAAGACGTGTGTTTGCTGAATGGGCTCTGGAGCAGTTGGAAACTGATCCAAATTTTCAACGAAAAATCATCTTCAGTGATGAGGCCGTGGAGGTGATGTAAACTGGCCGCCGAGATCGTGCGATTTTACCCCGTTAGACTTTTTCTTGTGGGGTTTTCTTAAGTCGCAGGTCTATGCGAATAAGTCACAAACGACAGCAGCCCTCAAAGCCAACACAACCCATGCCATCGTTCAAATTCAGTCTGATTTATGCACCAGAGTCACGGAAAATCGGACATTTCGGATACGTGCAACGATGTTATATTCCATATATAATGACATCAATAGCAAAATAATAAAATTTTTTGATGATATCTCACACACACTTCGTTTTATTTAAATTTAAAGATAGGAAGTGCTCAATGAAAGACTATTTATTTCTTTTATGTATTTAGTTCGTATACACGTTCCATCAGACAATATAGTACGCATTTTGATGCCGTCCAAGAAGAAAGAAACTTTATTTTCTTTCATGTATTTAGTTCCTATCCACGTTCCACCAGGACGTATTCCTTTCATGATTACATCTTAAAAAAAGGTATAATAGCTTTTATAATGCATCGACACATCTTACTAATTTCATTCATATTTTTTTAAAATGTTTATTTAAATTAAATTTAAAAAAAATTAAATGGAGTTCTACAAATTAAACAAAAAATGATAAATAATTTATCTGTAGGTACACATTTATTATAACATAATTAATAATCAAAGATCTTATTTCAGAGCATAGTATTATCTTCCCAGAATATTCTAACTTTTGTTGGTAAACTTTGGTTTAAGTGATAAATATATTGATTTCAGAGCTCAATATCTTACCTGGGCCCAGCAGCAGAGTGCCTGTTGATGCTACAGTAATGTTGCCACACAATGGAAAAAATATGGTTCCTCACGTAACCATATTTATAGCTTTTTGTTTGATCATCATTGTTTGGTACCTTTTTATTATTGTTTGAATAATGTAATCATCATTGGCCTAAAACATTGTGTTTTTCTAGGTAAGAGAAATTACAAGAGGAGAATTTCAAATCTCTCTCCTAAAAGAGATGAAATTGGATATATTACTTAACAAGCGAAAATGTTCAAAAGATTTTTTTTTCATTAAAGCAACGCCTTCGCATAGCAACTCGTAATAGAAAAAGAACCTGCTCTTTCAAATTTAAATCCAGTGCTCTTTAAATTCGTTATGTCCCAAACTAAGCTTAGCCCGCGTCAAAAAAAAGGTCGAAGATATAGTCGAAGATTCTCTTTCAAGTTTAAATCTTGCGCTCTTTAAATTCATTATGTCCCAAACAAAGCATAGCCCGCATCATAAAAAAGGTCGAAGATATAGTCGAAGATTCTTTTCCAAGTTTAAATCTTGAGCTCTTTAAATTCATTATGTCCCAAACAAAGCTTAGCCCGCGTCAAAAAAAAGGTCGAAGATATAGTCGAAGATTCTCTTTCAAGTTTAAATCTTGTGCTCTTTAAATTCATTATGTCCCAAACAAAGCTTAGCCCGCATCATAAAAAGGTCGAAGATATAGTCGAAGATTCTTTTCCAAATTTAAATCTTGAGCTCTTTAAATTCATTATGTCCCAAACAAAGCTTAGCCCGCGTCACAAAGAAATCTTCGGCCCTGGCTGTTTATAAGAGTGGCCCGAAATGTAGATTTTTATCAAAACTTTTTGCATTACCTTCCCCTTTGACCCTGAAAAATGAATTAGCTTCAGTATCTCTTAGGGCCTTTGCTCATGGAGAAACTGTAAAAAAACAAGTTCTCGACGCAATTGCAATCAACCTCCTTAACAAAATTGTGGCAGCCTGTCAACAAAGCAACCAAAACGTCAGTTTACATCAGTTTTATATTTGGTGTAAGAAAAGTTAAGTTTTGTTTGTGAACTTTAGTTAATGTGATAAATATATTGATTTCAGAGCTATACCACAGTTTTTACCAGTCGCTGTCAAGGAATTGCATGATTAGGTCAGCCAGGTAAAACCCTCCATTGACTTGAGTGGAAAAGCATCAGCAAAAAGATATCTACAATGGAGAACAAGCTGTTCGAGGAATGCTGGTGGATTCCCTGAAGGTCTACATAGCCAATATTCAGGATGGAAGGCGACCAGTGAGCGCGCCGTGAATAACATTCAATTAGTTGGCATTCCGGAAAATAAGGGCAAAAATTTTATATACATTATATCCCATCTTGCCAAAAAAACAGGTTTCGACTTTGATCCAATATTGATTTTGTCACTCGGGTGGCACCAAAGGAATCCAAGAAAGGTCAACACAAACCTGTAATTATTAAGATACAAGCAAGGTATAGAAAGGACGATTTCTTGGCATCAATTCGAATGAAGCGTAATTTAATCAGTAGCCACATCAATGACCACGCTTTTAAACAGCTGCTACACCTGATGAAGGAAGTGGAAAAGCTAAACCACTATCGATTCATCTGGATCCGGAACTGCAGAATCCTTGTTAGGAAATCAAAGGGTTCGCACATCAGAGCAATCCTCAAAACAGAAGATTTATACAAAATTATATAAAACTTCCACTTAGTGGGCCACCAAAATATTACCATTTTTGATGTTTATTTTTTATCTTCTTAGATGTGCTTTTTTAATGAAAACCAGCAGATAAAGAACATTCCAATGACGAAGGGAGAGAAGCTACTCTACGCAACTCAGAAATTAGGCTAGCAGATCGGCTTCAAATTGCTCCCAGAAGACGTGGACCATGTGATGCGGGTGGCCATAAAATCCACCCAGGTTAAACCAATAATTATATATTGTTGGCTACCTAGAGCCAAATTGAATATTATTATTTTTATTTTGGTATATACTTAACATGTCAAATGCTAGGAGTATTTTAAAAAACTCAAATAATTAAAAAAAACTCAAACTTCAAATATCCATATAAAAACAAAAGAATTGTTTTTTGCGATTGTTTTCTGTTTACCAGATAATGTATCTTATTACTCATGTATTCAAATCTCTCTCCTACAAAGAGAAAGATAAAATTGGATATACATATTATTTACCAGGTGAAAATTGCAGTATGTTAAAAAGATTTTTTTTCTTTAAAGCAACTCGTTATAGAAAAAGAACCTGCTGTATTAAGTTTAAATCTTGTGCTTTTTAAATTCATTATATCCCAAACAAAGCTTAGCATGGAGAAATCTTCAGCCCTGGCTGTTTTTATGAGTGGGCCGAAATGTAGATTTTTGTCAAAACTTTTTGCATTACCTTCCCCTTTGACCCTGAAAAATGAATTAACTTCAGTATCTCTTAGGGCCTTCGCTCATGGAGAAACTATAAGAAAAACAGTTCGACGCAATTGCAATCAACCTCCTTAATAAAATCATGGCAACCTGTCAACAAAGCAACCGAAACGCCAGTTTACATCAGTTTTATATTTTGTGTAAGGAAATAAGAATATTCTACATAATAAGTTTTGTTTGCGAACTTTGGTTAATGTGCGAGATGAGGTCAGCCAGGTAAAACTCTCCATTGACTTGAGTGGAAAAGTAGTTGAGGACATCAGCAAATAGATATCTACAATGGAGAACTAGCTGAAGCTGGTCGACCTACTACTGGGAATGCTGGTGGATTCCCTGAAGGTCTGCATAGCCAATATTCAGGATTGACGGCGACCAGTGAGTGCGCCGTGAACAACATTCAATTAGTCGGCATTCCGGAAAAGAAGGGTGAAAATTTAATATACATTATAGTCTTGCCAAAAAAACAGGTTTCGAAATCGATCCAATATTGATTTTGTTACTCAGAAGAAGAAAGGGCAACATAAACCTATAATTATTAAGAGTACAGAAATAACGATTGCTTGGCGTCAATTGGAACGAAGAGGAATTCAATCAGCAGCGACATGGGTTACGGCGGCGATTCCCGCAATTACGCCAATGAAATGGCCAAGCTAAACCCTATCGATTCGTCTGGGTCCGCATATCAGAGCAATCCTCAAAACAGAAGATTTAATCAAAATTATATATAACTTCCATTTAAGTGGGCCACCAAAATATTACAATTTTTATTGTTTATTTTTTATCTTCTTAGATGTGTGCTTTTAATATGTTGTCATGAAAAGAATTCATAATATGATTTATTTAGCTACTGGTTTTATTAATCTTATTAGTGAAATGTAACACTAGTAGTGATCGAGAAATTGTTATTTCCATTATAAACCTGATTTTGGTTTTTTTTTGTTCCGTTCCGCCGATGTGGGTGGTTCTGAAAAGTTCACCGCGTGCCTCAGTTGACGAAATATCGCATATCGAAATATCGCTGTGTAATTGGGCTAAACCTATAACTTCGGAACTCATGGTTGTATTCCAGCGAAGACATTATACGGGCGCGCTCGGAGTCACGAACCTGTTTGTATCCACCAGGCCGAGGGCTTCTCGCTGATCCTTGACAAAATGTTGCCAGCTCGTAACCTGCAGTCTACAATACGACAGTGCGAGCTTATACGTCCCTCTAGTGTAATTTACAAATGTGCTCTGTACAGCGGAATAAGTAAAACAAGCAAAGAGGATAGCGGCGTTAAGAATCCACGAATTTAACATGTGCAAAATGCATGTATCTACACATCATCATCATATTCCCATCATGGATCAAATCATAAGGATCGTTTGCGCTCTGATTAATCTACAAAATGTTTTAATTAAAGTGTAGAAAGTATGTACATTATAAATATTATATTTGTGTCATTTTATGAATTTGAAGAAGCGCCTACCGGTTTGTAGCGGGTAGCTACCGCTGCATTATAAAATGACAACTACGCTACTGTGATACCCTGAGGTTGGTACGCCACAAGCAGCGGAGAACATGAATACAAGTTTGCCCCGCAATCTTCAGTTGTGAGAGTACCGTTCGAGAGGGTGGAAGTTGCTGCTGTGCCGCTGGTGGGTGGAACCTGAACTTGGAACACGTTGTGAGACAAATGAATTAAACGATTGTATTTTAGATTATGGGTTTACTATTAGATAAATTTTGCCAGGATTGCTTCCTTGGCTGGCGCCCTTTACTTTAGTTTGAAGCATCATAGTTTTGACGGCATATTAAAGAATTATTATTGCGTCTTCAACGCACCATGATACCACATTGTTACTAACAGTAATTTCATTATTTCTGTCACGCCCTGACTATAGAATCTTTTGCTCTACCATATAATACATTATTATGTTGCACCTCAATAAATGTTAATTCCTATTGCAGACTTTTTATTTAAATATCGTGTACTACCCACATGGCTAGTAAGCATGTTACAGGTTTAGAGGCTGATGCCCTTTATGATCGCATCACAAAACATTTCGATAATAAAATAACCGAAATAAAAAAAATGTTCAAAGAAGAAATTAGCGACCTAAAGAGGATTTGACCGATAATAGTTTTTTGGAGTTTGCCAATCATTTGTTAGAGACTAATCACACTGTTGACTTCAATAACGGAATCGAATTATTACATTGTAATTTTAATGGCATTCAGTTAGATAAATTGGAGTGCATAAAGTGCGATCAGATGAATGCAAAACGTGTTTAATTTGCAATGGCGAGTAACAAAGAAAATCTCCACCGGTAAGGAAAAAACAAGGTGCCAGCCAACTAAAAAGCGCCATTATTTTAAAACGAGAATTCAAGAAGTGCGGGAAAAAACTGACGAATATGCAAATATGCATGATACATTTCTGAGCAAGAG
Organism: Limnephilus lunatus; assembly: GCA_917563855.2. NCBI lineage: Eukaryota > Metazoa > Arthropoda > Insecta > Trichoptera > Limnephilidae > Limnephilus > Limnephilus lunatus. The sequence continues at coordinate 42,131,087 of OU830603.1, read as the reverse complement.
GAATTTCTCCGTAATAGATCTATCGCGCATAATGAAGGAATCTTGGGATACGATACTTCTGAACATTGAAGATCGATTTTCAAGTAGGTACTGTCCACCTTTTTGCAGCCAAATTAATTGACGCTAATTTTTTTAATGCATATTTAAAAAAAAATCCCATTGAACATCCTAATTTTAGAAAAAAAAAATGCAAACTGAGCTTGAAATTCTTTACAGTCACACTGAATTAACAAAAAATAATAAATCAGCTACAACTCTACCGCTATCGTTACAAGAAAATAACATCACAGATATTTTTACCGAAGTAACGAAACATCTTCACATAATTATTACCACCCCAATGACAACTTCAGAATCTGAAAGGTGTTTCTCAACATTAAAACGTGTTAAAACTTGTTGGCGAAACACCATTGGAGCTGAAAGATTGAATGCACTGGCAATGCTCTCAATAGAGAATGATTTCATCAACTCCGTACCAAACTATGGTATTTTTACAGATTTTTTTTATTGTCGAAAAAATTACGATAATAATGGAATTTTCATTTTATTTTTATGATGATGAATAAATTTTTTATAACGATTTAAAGTATGCCATTTTTAAATGCCACCGAAACTATATTTTCGCCGGAATATGCCGTCACTAAGCTGTGACGTCAGCGCCGCCAGTCCCTGCCGTGGGTGAGATCTGTCAGTACGTAAGTTGAATTTGGTGTTGTTTGTGAATTGTAGATTGCTCGATTAATATTGTTTTATTGTTTCAATGTCTTCCCACTTGCGATACAAGTATTATTTAGTACCTACGTGTACAAATACCACAGTAAATACTCCAAATAAGGTGTTTTTAAGCTTTCCGAAGAACGAGACAATGACGATAAAATGATATAATGATATGAAACGAGATCCGAAAAGAAATCAAACCATTTTTTTTAAGAGTCATCTTCATTGTTGCGAAGACCATTTTAATGTAAGTTCCTTTATATTAATAATATTATAGGTTTATATAGGTATCTTAATGGCTTTATTGCACACATGTCTTTTAATGTTAATTTATTTATATTTCAGATTGAAGAAGACGTTGACAACTACACGAGTAAGGTTAATGGGTGGTGTCATGCACTTGAAAAAGAATTTTATTTCTCACAAATTCGAATGCAAAAAAAAAATTGCCACTCCTCGACAGAGGGGATTGAAGCGTTCGCGCCTCGAAGTCATCAAAAGCGCTCTACTACAGTATGACCAACCAGAGCCACAACCTTCCACCTCGGCACTGCCAGAAGAGCAAGCTGTGACTGGACCTCTTCATGTTGCCACACAAACATGCTCATTTACAATACAGGACAAGGCTGTTCAAGTTAGCCACAAATGTCAGGTTCGTAGTAAAGCAACATCCACATCAAGGCGAAAAACTGATACAGCTTGCTCAATAATTAAGTGTGATATCAGTTTGACCGCGATAAGTACACAAGACACACAAGCTTGTAGCGGGTAGCTACCGCTGCACTATAAAATGACAACAACGCTACTGAGATACCCTGAGGTTGGTACGCCGCAAGCAGCTGAGAACATTAGTACAAGTTTGCACCGCAATCATCAGTTGAGAGAGTACCGGTCGAGAGTGTGGAAGTTGCTGCTGTGCCGCTGGTGGGTGGAACCTGAATCTTGGAACACGTTGTGAGACAAATGAATTTTACGATTATATTTTAGAATATGGGTTTACTGATAGGTAAATTTTGCCAGGATTACTTTCTTGGCTAGCGCCCTTTAGTTTCAATAGATGCATCATAGCCTTGACAGTAGATTAAAATTATTATTGCGTCCTCAACACACCATGATACATTTTATTACTAACAGTGTATTTTTAATAATTCTGTCACACCCTGACTGTAAAATCTTTTGCTTTACCATTCATTTCATTATTATGTTTTGCTCATCAATAAATGTTGAATCATATTCCAGACTCTTTATTTGAATATTATGTTCTACCCACATGGCGTGAGACCTAGGTTCGCTGCGCTCAACATGTCAAATAGATAATAATGTTACAAAATGGCGGCCCAACTGTTCGGGAATCTAGTGATAAGGTGGGATTATGGTTGTTTTGCATTTTTTATACTTTCAGGGCTATGATGAATCGTAATCCCATATAATCGTTTTTTTTTTGTTCATTTGTCTTGCGCGGGTGCAATTTTCGGGTACTGGCGGTACAGTTGTGACCTCCACATTTCGTCCGGGTTTAATTTAATTATAATTTCACGCAGTTTTGTAAAACTCTCCAGCTCATACGGCGTTTACGCGCTCTTCAAATTTTAAATAACACTTTTTAAATTGTTTTAAGCATGGTGATTGCATGTCGCAAATTGGTGTGATAATCGTGTTGTTGCATGTTTTCTAATAATTTTTTTTTTTTCTATTTTGCTATAAGTTAGGTTATGGATTATGCGATAATCACAAGAAGTAAAACTGAGGCACTACACACAATGGCGAAACAAGGAGAAGCGGCTTCTACTTCTGTTCCAATTTCTCTCCCTTCTTCATCGGCATCCGTTCCGGTGCACAAATGGAACCTGACGTATGACGGGTTGACTAGTGTCCGTGACTTTATTGAGAGGGTCGAGGAACTTGCACAAGCAAGAAATGTAAGTACCGCTTCGCTTTTTTCGTCTGCTGTGGAGTTATTTGCAGGTGATGCGCTCTCCTGGTTCAGAGTGAATCGCTCGTCTTTCTCGTCTTGGACAGAGATTGTTGTTGCATTGAAGGAAGAGTTTGAGCTCCTCGATCATGAAAGACGCCTGTTGGCTCAACTCAGATCAACTCTTCAGTTACAAAAAGAGAATCCAAGTGCTTTTATAACTCGCATTCTTGTTTTAAATAATCGTTTGTCTTCTAAATTACCTGAGGTAGAGTTATTAGAAATATTGCAGTGTAACATGTTACCTAGGTGTATCCAAAAGTTATCTCTTTCTGTGCTTCCCGATATTGTTACTCTCAAGAGGCTTGGAAAGATGATTGAACTGGCTGACAGCCGTTCAGGTGACAGAAATTCTCCGGGCTCATCGCAACCTAGGAATTCTAGTGATTCTAGGAATAATAATGTTGCGAGACGGAGTGATAATAAATATTCTGCTAATGTAAGTCCCAATGTCAGGAAAAATCAACGTTACTGTAACAATGATAATCTTAGCCCGTCGAGGAATAATTTCAGGGAGGTGCGCTGCTTCCGATGCGGAAGGCCCGGTGTGAAGGCTCCTGCTTGCGGCTGTCGTGGTCAGTCAAAAAACTGATTACCCGGGAGATCCTGTCGGCGGACGCCGGGACGCCGTCGTTTGCCGAGATCACTTCCGGGGAATGGTTATCTTGGCTCGAGGTCGTAAGAAAATTTTACTTAAATCTAAGAACTGCGAAGGAGATGCGAGCGCCTGACAGGGGTCAAAGAAATTCCACTTATTACATGTTAAAAAGGTTTAATGAAATGAAAGAAAAGTACGTTTAAGCAAATTGTTATGAAGCAATTTTATGTATCGTGTAGTTAGGTACTATTTTTAATGCATTTTAGTTGTATAAGTTGGCGGCACTGGAGAGTTTTGTTCGATTCGGTTGGCGGCGAGTTTTTGTTTCCGTTTCCACTCTCGTTTGGGCGGCGATCAGTGCGGGGTCGCTGCACAAATAGCGGTCACATAAAATTTAAATTTGATGTAATAATATGAGTTTAATCGAGACAGTTTACATCTGCATTCGGGCGAAGAAATCACGTTGTGTATTTAAAAGTAAAAGTTAAGAAAATTAATCCGCGTAAATGCGTGTACTCGCTGTGGGTAGATTGTAGCCCGCGAGTCGAATGGCGGTTTTGAGTGAAACGGAATAGTTCGTAATTATCCGTGGCATCCGTGTGAATAATAAGTAGCTCTGGCCGTGATCGCTTGCGGCACACATACCGTTTCCCCTTCCGGGGTATATTAATGGTTTCAACGTCGAAAACCGCCGTCCAAACCGAATCGAGACACCATGTCGCGTCGCCATGATTGATAAGGCTTCCTTTAATTATTCTATGAGGGTCGGGGAACTCTCTCTCCTTTATCCGAGGGTCAAGGACGATCATCCCTTCTGTGCGATCGCTGAGACGATCGTCTGCCCAAGCTGATTTGCAGGGATTTGGACTTTCTTTGTCACCAGGAGGTGGCCATGGCTACACAAGACATCGGGTGTACGGCGGCAGAGTTTGTTATTAAAAATAGTGTTAGGCTAGAATAGTGTTATTCAAATGGTCCCCGGGTGAGTCCTTACATTTTCATTTATATTTTGTTTATCAGCAGCAATACAATGAACATATTATTTACCCTAGTTTTAATTGTAGTGAGACCCTGTACAAGCCTTTCCAGGAATGTTATAGCCACTAATGCCCATGCTCTGAGGCTGGAGTAACTTGCTCTCCGCATTTTGACATACTCAGACATCGTCTGAGTTTGGCGTCCAAAAATCCCGGAGAAGGGATTCAAAGTTAATTTGCGGTGTAGTTCCTACAGGTTCAATACAATAAATTACCTGTCACTAAGTGACATTTCTACTTAACAAAATTTAAATATGAATATAGTCGTATTGTCACATATGGAATGGAAAATTTGTCAAAATCTATGTGAAATTTTGGAGAAATCAGTGGTCAAAAATATGTAACAGCCAGCATGGTGCTACCAGTTACCATAGGATTGGTTGGTCTTGGATTACAACATAACTTACCATCTGTTGAAAATGTTCGACGGGATATACACGGTCAATTGCTGAGAAGACTGCCTAATTAAGAGAGCAGTAAAACATTTATAACGTACACGCTACAAGCTTTATTTTGAAGATACAGCGATCGAAGAAACATCCAAACAACACATTATTAAATTAGTAGTAAAAATAATTAATGATGAATCACCTGAAAGTTCAGCTTCATCTTTACCGATCGACTAAGAAACTCTGACGTCTCTACCGACATCTTCAATTTGGAGCGATTATATAAAAACCACGGGCAACATTCACCCAAAGGGTACATGGTCTTGTGCAATAGTTGAGGTTCAACGTTACCTGGAAGATAAAGTTTTTAAATTTCAGGATGACCCCTTAAATTTGATGGAGAGAAAACAAAAATACACATCCTAATCTAGCCAATTAGTCATCACAAAAATGAGTGCACTTGAAACTTCAGTTCTTGCGAAAGAATTTTTTCTGTGGCTGGATACATCTTAAATGAAAGGCGAACACATCTCGGTCATAGGAAACTAGAAAAATGATTATTTTTCACACATTCACGAGTACCTGTTCCAAACTTCGATTCCAAATGGGAGCCTGAACCAGCACCGAAGCGTTCCAAAGCTGCTGTTCCACACCCGCCAGATTCTCTAAGGAAGAAGAACGTACTTCACATGCCAATTTTCCCGCATCCAAAAAAAATCGTTGTCGCTTCCCTGGGTTTAGTCCAGTGTTCAACATGTAAAGTTTTCATATGTTTACAGGATAAAAGAAATTGTTACCAACTGTACCACGAACTTTAAATAATATTTTATTATTTTTATCCTTCAAATGTATTAGTTATTTTGCTTAGGTAGGTATTGTAGAATAACTAATTAAAAGCATTTTTTTTAATAAAACACGTGTCTCTTAGCTTTAATAAAACGTTTTGCAAATTCGTAGTAATGTTGTTTTATTACATTTATAAACAACGTAGTATTAAATAAATAAAAAGTTATTATTTTTTTACATGCTAGAGACTCCGCATCTCCTACAAGAGACATGCGATTTTGGAAAACCGGAAAAAATGTTTTTTTTTTATTAAATACATTTCTGTTATTTATTTGAAATACAAAATCATTTTTTTCATTGGGTCCGAGGAGGATAAACAAGTTAATTCCATATATACAGACGTTATTTAGGTGTTTGATAAAGTTTGTATAAAATTCTTATTAGCAAACTTTCGAAACTTGCCATTAATGAGAACCTATAATTCTATTCTACTTTAAGAGTTACTTATTTAGGCATCAGTTAACTGTCTGCTTATATGATAATTTATCTTACAAGTTTGAAGCCAGTGGTGTACCTCAAGGTTCGCATTTCGGTCCTATACTTTTAAATTTATTTATAAACGAAGTAACTAACATGCTCACCCATGTTCTTATTTTAATTTTTGCAGATGCAAATTAATTCTATATATCTGAAGAAAACATAAACATAAGTTTTAAGAACAAGCAATGCCCAAGTAGGATTTAATAATATAAACAATGCTACTAACTGGTGGGTCGTGATTTTTCAAAACATGTAATGAACATCTAAAAAATCTTCGCCTGTGGCGCTAATTCCGTAGTTGCTTTTCTGTTTATGCTTAAATACATAAATAATTTTAAAATGTTGAAAATCTACCCATTTCAATTATTATATGTGGAAAAGTGGAAAATGTGGCTTCTGCAATGGTGGAGGATCGAATCAGCAACGCTCGAGTGGATTCAATAACTACCAAGCTACTAACCTGTCAGTCATGATATTTCAAAACACTTAATTTTCACCAATTGTTTTTCGCCTGTGTTACCTACCCAAGAAGCTAACCGACCTGAAGATGGCACCGAATGTATCACGCATCCAGTTCTGCACCTTATCTGACAATGTAACAAACAAACCAATAAACGTTATCAGATACAAAGGACCCCGGACATGTGCACCTATAAAAGAGACCAACAACAGCTGACAAGTGCTTATCTCAGACCTATAGTTAAAGAGACTAGTCGTCTGTTAGATTCTCCAATTGAAATTTTATCTACTCACTGTACTGTTCTTTGTTTTTAAATAAATAAAATAAGTTCTTCAATTATTCACTTTACGTGTCTGGTGTATAAAGAAAACCATTAAAAGTTAACTGGCGCCCAACAAAGGAGGCTTCTAGAACTATCCCAAGCGTTCCTGATGCCTGATCTGACTAAGAAGTACTGGCTGATATCGTTTCATCCCGTTGAAGTCTCGAACCCACAAATCGTTAACATCATCGAGATACTATGAAGAAGACACTGATAATTTACACTTAAAATACTTTTTAAAATTTTCGTCTATCCCATAGCCCGATAGAACCTTACCCGTCCTTATCCACAAGGACAGTGTATTTTTTCTTTCTCATCAGAGAGCAAGTTATATTTGTAGTATTAGGTAATATTTTTTTTTTTGCACTATTAAATTAAATAAAATTTAATTTTAAAAGAATTTTTAATTAAAAATGGCACTACCAAGTCAGTCAATTTCCATCTTTGAGTACCGTGGGTCTGAAGATGAACTGTATTTTTTTATTAAGTCGGCTAGAGGCTTTTTATCGAGAAATGGTAATATGCCGGATAACATAGAAAAAATTATTTTATAAGTTTGTAAAGTAAAGCCCTTCAAGTAGTTCTAATGCATGACCACGATCTTACCGTAGAAAAGATATTTGAAATCTTACTAGGATAATAGGACAATTTCATTATTGTAAACGGAATTACTAATTTCCACAGAGGAAACTGAGATTTCTCGACCGTTATACATGAAGTCAAGAAGACATTATTTACGATAAAAATAAAGATAACGGAGTCAGTCGGTGCAACTAATGCACCGGTGATATTTACCGCATATCAAGATACGGTACGTAATACGTTACTAAATATGTTAATGACGCCCATCAAGTGTGCGAATTTGAATAAAGATTTTGATACTTTATGCCACGAAATTCAAACCTTAGATGCGCATGGTTAACTCGATAAGAAAACAAAACGCAATGTTAGGCAATAATCAATAGAGGCATGGGGAAACCGCATTTGACCAAATAATAATAACTTTAACAAAGATCGAGATCCCGCGAGATCTCGTGACATTTTTCGGGATCAATCCCGAAGCATAATAGGATGAGATCCCATTCGAGATCGACAGGATTGGGCGGTAGTAGTCAGCGACGCTACACACGTCCACTCGGGCGTGAGTGGTGCGCTGACTGACGGTCGGGCGGGAGGGTCGATCGAAGAAAGAAAACTATCCTGACTATTTACGAATATTAGCGACGGATGACGAGCGGGACAGATAATATAAAACTGTGTCGAGTGAGTGAGAAAGAGATACTTGCGTGCGTGCAGGCAGCCATTTGTTTGTTTGGTTGTGAAACAAGGGGGGATTTTTGCAGTTTGCATATAATTGCTTAGTCAAGCTGCTGCCGACCAGTGTTGAGTCGGAGAGGGCATTTTCAGCAGCTAGGAACATTGCAACGGACATTAGATGCCATTTAGCAGATAGCACACTTAATACACTTTGGCCATAATACACAATGGTCGCACGGCTCAGGAGTTGTTCCACACTGAACATCCCGAAGATTTTCACGAGGAAGAAGTAGAAACTCCACCCCCATAATCTATTTGCATGATAATAATTGTGATCTGCCGTTTGTTAAAGCATTCATGACTCACGAATTATACCATAAACTATGTTTTTATTGTAAATACGTAAAAGAATCTTTCACTGTACAAACAGCGCATCAAAGGACTTGCCATAAAGGAACCTTTATAGCCCCGTTCTGGAAGAAAGTTTTTGGTGAAATCGATATGGAAATGTGCTTTCACGTTTTCAATTTTTCAAATAATCATAATGTTTTACTAGATATAGATATGTTAAGTTTAATGGAAGCAACTCTAGTGTTAACTCATTAGTCATTTGGATGTGTATACTCATTATGTGATTTTGCTGACAGTGATGGATTTGAACATAAGAGTAATTTTAAACGCGTTTCTTTCTCAAGTTTCTTGTTTGCATCTCAAGTTTCTTGTTGGTATTGTAAGCCAGAGACTAGAGAAAGCAGGCTAGAACGAATGGCAGGACGGGCAGCCTAATAATATTAATAACGATGAATACTGCGCTACACTGATGGTAGGTTTGGGTAGAAAGCTGTATTCATATTCGTTTTCTCCGCCTTTTTAACACGAGCTTTGCTCTTAAAAAAGGTGTAAGACGTATTAAATAATGTATTTTTGAAAGAAAAAACTTTATTGAATGTATAAAAATATGTAATCTTTGTACCATTATATTAAATGAATTTTTAAAAATATATGTGAGAGGAAGATTTCACACGATAAGAGAGGTCTCAGCAATCCAGTTTATAAATGTCCTTCAGGTATGCTTACCAAATTGACAGAAGCTAGAGAAAACGGGCTACAACAAATGGCAGGACGGGCAGCCTAATAACATCAATAACGATGAACACTGCGGGACACTGATGGTAGGCCTGGACAGAAAGCTGAATGAAAAATCCTGTCAGTCACCGCTCCTGTTTATATGTGAGAAGATTTCACACAATAAGAGAGGTCTCAGCAATCCAGTTTATAAATGTCCAAAAATTGCACTTAATTTTTAAATACAACTTTTTCATGACACAAACTTGAATCTGAAACAATAATCTCTTTATTCTTCCACTAAACCTCAAGCAGATGATCTATTCATTAGAAGAGAAAAATATCAAGAAGTTTTTTTAATGATACTCGAGGATTTTTTTTCTTCCATGAAGAAGACAATATGGTTGGTTTGTTTGAAGTCAGTTTGATGTTTATTTAGTTTGAATTCAGTTTTTGACAATCCCTACAATGACATAAATCAAGAAGAGGCTGACGCAGAGGCTGGGAGTGCAGCTGGGGCTGGGAGGAGTGAAGCGCACTATGAGGGATACTTGTGCGAGTTCCTATGGAAGAAGTGGCTTCCAAATCTTCCAGACCGCATTCATTCTTTCTTTAAAATGGCGAGCGTCCTCTACAATCCATACAACAACGTAAATCAAGAAGAGGCTGACGCGGAGACTGGGAGTGCAGCTGGGGCTGGGAGGAGTGAAGCGCACTACGAGGGTACTTGTGTGAGTTCCTTTGGAAGAGGTCGCTTCCACATCATCCAGACCGCATTCATTCTTTCTTTAAAATGGCATTTGGAGCTATCATACCGGCGGAGATATCCGACAGAGGTAGAGAAAGGCCAGAAACTGGAGAAAGCGGGCTACAACGAATGGCAGGACGGACAGCCTAATAACATTAATAACGATGAATACTATGGTACACTGATGGTAGGCTTGGGTAGAAAGCTGTACGAAAAATCCTATAAGTCACAGCTCCTGTTTATATGTGAGAGGAAGATTTCACACGATAAGAGAGGTCTCAGCAATCCAGTTTATAAGTGTCTTTCAGATATGCTTACCATATTGGCAAAAATAGCACTTCATTTTTAAATACAACTTTTTCATGATGCAAACTTGTATCAGAACTAGAAAAAGGCCAGAAGCTAGAGAAAGCGGGCTACAACGAATGGCAGGACGGGCAGCCTAATAACATCAATAACGATGAACACTGCGGGACACTGATGGTAGGCTTGAACAGAAAGCTGTATGAAAAATCCTGTCAGTCACGGCTCCTGTTTATAAGTGAGAGGAAGATTTCACACAATCCAGTTTATAAGTGTTCTTCAGGTATGCATACAACTTTTTCATGATGCAAACTTGTATCAGAGCTAGAGAAAGGCCATAAGCTAGAGAAAGCGGGCTACAATGAATACTGTGGCACACTGATGGTAGGCTTAGGTTTAGAATACTGTGGCACACTGAAGGTAGAAAGCTGTATGAAAAATCCTGTCAGCCACGGCTCCTGTTTATATGTGAGAGGAAGACTTCACACAATAAGAGAGGTCTCAGCAATCCAGTTTATAAGTGTCCTTCAGGTATGCATACAAAATTGACAAAAATTGCAATTAATTTTTAAATACAACTTTTTCACGACGTAAACTTGTATCAGAGCTAAAGAAAGCGGGCTGGCTACAATGAATGGCAGGAGGGGCAGCCTAATAACATCAATAACTAGGAATACTGTGGCACACTGATGGTAGGCTTGGGTAGAAAGCTAAATTCAATCAGAAAGGCCATTCTTAGCTTTGCAGTGTGATGATACAGAGAAAAAATAAAACAAGACCCAGAAAAGCGTGAAATTTATAGAAATAAAGAGCTTAAAAGACAGCAAAAATATTTCAAGAAGATACAAGATCTAACTGAAGTAGATAGAGAAGCGAAAAGGAAAGATGGCGGGAACAAAAACGGAAGCAGAAAGAGAGAAAAAATACAAAAACTTCATTAACACCACAGTCACCTGCAGCAGTAGCCACTACTTCAACAAATAATAAACCCGTTACTAATAAAATATAGACATTTAAATAACAAATACAATACACTTTCGAAGAAGGTAGAAATATATAAAAAAACACTTTACAACATAAGGAAGAAACTTTACCGTGAGAAAAACCAGCATGAAAAGGAATTACATTTACTAAAAACTGAAAACGATAAGCTCAAAGCCCGACAAGAATTTATGGAGATCGCATTGCGTGACGGTTATACAGATTGCAAGAAAAATAATGAGAAAAGAGTAATTAAAGAAGTAGCTATGAAAATAGCACAGAAGGCGAACAGAAGACCTGAAAGTAAATTACTAGGCCTTAAGAGCAGAGTAAGGAAGACAAACTTCAAAAAGGAGCCCTTAAATAAAAATATTGCTGAGGACTTTGAAAGGTTTTTTTGTCGGGATGATGTAAGCAGAAGCACTGCTGGTAAGCGAGAAACAAGGACCAAGAACAAAATGAAAGTTCAAATTAGATATCTACTTGACACGTTGCAAAATATTTACCAGATTTACAAAGATGAAGGTGGAAAATATAGTTTTACCACGTGCGTTAGGTACAAGCCGTTTTACGTATTATCACCTAGTAAAATGAACAGAAACACATGCTTGTGTATAAAACACTGTAATTTCGAGTTCATGTTTGATGCTCTTAAACTCAAAGGAGTCTTACCTTATAACAGCAACATGTCATTGGTACCGATTATTGTATTAAATTCGAATTAGTCTCCATAAGCTCACCCCTTGAGAGAGTTTCTTGGTTCAATTTTCAGAAGTGTGAGCTACCTCAGCTACCTATGTATTCAGCATAACCTACCCCTAGGTTTTGGCGTGCGGGTTCACACCCCAAAGCTGTGTATGAGGAAGCCACCAGGTATTCAACCACAAATCAAAAAAAATTGAAGAGGAGACACTAAACGTAAGGAAAAATTTTGAAATTGATCTATTAAAAATGAAAAAAAGCGTTGACCTTAGCCGTCAATATCTCACAAACATGGCAGAAAAAATTGATGAAGCAAGCAAATCTCTGGAATTCGATGATAAACAACATTTCAAAGAAAAATTAAAGAAACATGAACCAATTGTTATAATTAAACCTAAAAATCAAGAACAAAAAAACACAAAAACACAAGAAGACATAAAGAACAACATAGATCCAGTTGATGTGGGCGTGGCCGGAATCAAGAATTTCAAAAAAGGATCAGTTATAGTGGAATTAAAGAACACAGAGGCAACAAAAAAGATCCAAAAGGAAGTCATCACTAAGCTTGGGGATAGGTATGATGTTGATATTCCTAAACCCAAGAATCCAACAGTAAAAGTGATAGGAATTACAGATAAATATACCGCCGAAGAAATTGAAAATAAAATAAGGATGCAAAATGAATACATAGACAAGGAAAATTCGAAAATAACAGTAAAATTTATAAAGGAAAATAAAAAAAGTAGTGGATATAATAACTTTACTGTATTCATAGAAGTAGATGGAAAAACACACTCTAAAATGTTAGAGGAAACGAAGATTAATATTGGATGGAATAGATGTGCTGTCTACGATCATCTCTCAGTTTTGAGATGTTTCAATTGCAACGGATATAGACATAAAGCAGGTGATTGTAAAAATAAAAAAGCATGCGGAAGATGTTCTAATGCACACGATACGTCAGATTGTAAGGAAGATATTGACAAAATCAAGTGTGTGAATTGCAAACTCACAAATGATAAACTTTCATTACACCTAAATGATAATCACCATGCATGGAGCAAAGAGTGTCCTATTTACAAAAGAAATATAGAATCGGAGAAGAGAAAAATTGATTTTTTAGGATAAAAAGAAAAGCAACAATATACTACTTAAACATTTCAAGTCTTTTGGCTCATTTAAATGAAATTGAAGTATTATTACAAGAACTCAAACCAGAAATTTTAATGTTAAGTGAAACGTGTATAACTAGTGATATTTACGATTCTGAAGTATCATTTATAGGATATTCAACTGTAAGATGCGATTCATTTAGTCGGCATATGGGAGGAGTCGTTATGATTATTAAAAATAATATATCTTTTAAAATAATATCAAATGAAGTGTTTGATGAAAAAAATACATGGATACTGGCAGTACAAATAAGAAAAAACTTGATTAAAGGAACATACGCTGTATTATATCACTCACCAAACCAAAGCCATTCAAAATTTTTGGATTTCTTCGAAAGTTGGTGTACTAAAAACATGAAAAATCAAGATATGTTCTATGTAACCGGTGACTTTAACATTGACATGAAAGTCAAAAATACCTGCAGTAATAGACTTCAATGTTTGGTAAATAATCTAGGACTGAAACAACTTGTGACCAAACCAACTAGGATATCAAATACATCAGCAACCATTATTGATTTAGTTATTACAAATAATTTTTACTTGAATGTTAATGTTGTGGATACTCCAAAAATATCAGACCACGAAAATATATTAACAATATTTGAAACGAGTATAATTAAAAATGAATCAAGGGAAATTACATATAGAGATAAAAGTAAATATGATCAAACAAAATTTTGTGAAACTTTACAAAATAGTATTTCTCAAGTTACCGAATCAAATAACCTAAATGACAAAGCAGAAAACTTCGTCAATATTTTGACTACAGCGGTCAATAAAATTATGCCAATGAAAAGGGTTAATTTTAAAAATACGAATAAATGGTATTCGAAACCATTACACAACCTTCAGCAACAAAGAGATAATGCATATAAAGCGGCAAAATTTGAACCATCAGAAGAAAAATGGAATGCATATAAAAAAGTTCGTAATATTTACTCCAAACAAATTAAACAACATAAATGCGATTATTATAAGCAAAAATTAGAAACACAAAAGAATGAACCAAGAAAACTTTGGATAACACTAAAAGAAATCATAAAGGGTAAACAAAAAGAAATTGTAAAGTCAATTGATTTCCCAGATGGAACTGTAGAAGAAGTAGAGAAGATAGCGACTAAATTTAACAAGCATTTTATTTCGAGCATAGATCTTATAATCGAAAGTATTCCACAACATCCTGAGAACCAACTAGACGAGCCTATACGCACTGATAAAGAATTTAAGTTTAAAAATGTAGATTTACCGTACTTAAAGAGGGTGTTGAGTAATATGAAATCGAAGGAATCTGCAGATGGTATTACAATAAATATAATCAAAGACTCTATAAATATTATTGGCGAATCGATGGTCCAAATTATCAATGAATCTTTGAATAGTGGAGTATTCCCCAAAACTTGGAAGACGTCTGTAATAACTCCTATCCCGAAAATTGATAACCCAAAAAAATTTGACGACTATAGGCCGATCAATTGTTTACCCAAATATGAACAAATACTGGAATACATTGTAAAGGAGCAATTAACAGAATATATTGAGGCCAAGCAGATATTAGTTCCACAACAATCTGGTTTTAGAAATAAATGTTCTTGTGAAACCGCTATTAACTATGTAATAGATGAGTGGAAAAATTTTAGAGATAAAAAAAATAAAATTATTGCAGTATTTCTAGACTTAAAGCGGGCATTTGAAACAATCGATAGAGATAGATTAATCAAAAAATTAAGTAATATTGGAATTAATGGTAAAGAAAATAAGTGGTTTGTTGATTACCTATCAGAAAGAACACAAATTACAAAATATGGTGGTAAAACATCTGAACCACATAGTACTAATAAAGGCGTTCCGCAGGGATCCGTCTTAGGTCCATTGTTGTTCATTATATACATGAATGATATTATCAAAGTGTTAAAGCATTGTGCAATTAAACTATTTGCTGATGATACATTGTTATACATAGCCAGTAAAAATTTACAGGACGCCATTGAAAAAATACAAACTGATTTAAATTATGTAGCGCTTTGGCTTCACCAAAACAAATTAAAATTGAATGTTACGAAAACAAAGTTTTTAATTGTGGATAGCCTAGGTGGAAAGGAGCAGGCAATACTAACAATCGATAACGAAAACATAGAAAGGGTTAGCAGTATTAAATATCTGGGTGTAATATTGGATGATAAATTAAAATTCGACGAACACTTAGAATACATAACAAAAAAAATTGCTAAAAAAGTTGGATTCTTAAAAAGGATCAGAAATAACTTGGATCTCAAGACAACGCGCCTTGTTTACAATTCTATTGTAACTCCGCATTTAAATTATTGTTCTAGTGTTTTATTCCTATGTAACGAAGCCCAAAATAATAAACTACAGGTTATACAAAATAGGGGGATGAGGATGATTTTAAAATATAATATGTTTACTAGAGTCAAAATTATGTTACAAAATCTAAATATGATGACGACAAAACAACATATAACGTATAATGCATTAACAATGATTTACAAGCTGAAAAATAATATGCTACCAAATTATCTGAAGAGTAACATTATGTTTCACGAAAATGTTCACAACTATCCTACGAGAAGACGCGGAGACTTTAGGCTTCCCAAAACTAAACTTTCGTGCACACAAAATAGCGCGTTTTATAAAGGACAAAAACTTTTTAACAGCCTGCCAAATGCCGTAAAGGAAGCCTCAAGTCTTAGCACTTTTCGTAGGATGTGTGCATTATATGTGAAGAATGTTTTTTGATTCATAAAAATCTTTCAAATATTATTCTCATATCTGTTTCCTCAAAATTTATTTTTATTTTTGTAATCTTCTTTTTTTTCCACTTAAATTGTACTTGTAAAAATGTAACTGTATCAATTGTATTTGTTTATATTTTTTTACTAGATGTATGAAAAAATTTTTGCATACATCTAAATAAACATTCAAAAACAAAAAAAAATCATCAATCATCTTCTTTACTACCCACCTAACAAAGGTGGCATATCAGATGGTTGCCCAACGTGAATGGACACGTATAACTTATTCACAATTACATCTGATTGGTTATAATCATATTAAATTTCCATGTGCCGGCATCTTTCAAACTTTAATTATTTCAAGTGTCAAAAGCACTTTGATATTCCAATGTTCATAACCTTACATACCTTCTTGTACAATCAATATAACCTCAATTGAATTATTATTGTCATTGTGAATAATAAATGCTCAGAAAAATGCATTATGGTCACAGACAATATTACAGTATGCATTATAGAACTATGTATATGAATTTTATTTGAAACCATTCAATAGTGATTATTTTCAAAATAACATACTATGACAATTATTAAACATTAACAAACATCAAAACAAGTGTTGTGTTTTTACACTACGAGTATCAAATATTTAATACTGATGATAGAAAACAATAACAACAAGAATTTTTATGTCGCCCAAGAGCATAATTACGAAGCGAATATGATAAATTTGTATATCCTGTTTGTGTTTTATCTGCTTACAAAAACGCATCTTTTCAGACACTCATTTCCTTAAATTTGTCATTCTATAATTGTTGATGTCCACGAAATTATAGATATATATTATAATAAGTGAGAGCCTAACTCCTCAATCTGTACGTTGAGCGATGAGTCATCTAAATTCGGAACGACAATTCATTTTCATTCATTTAAGATAAGCTATACTTTCCTATAAATCCAGCTAAGATCATTATTGCACCCATAAATCCATTAAGTTCCATCAAGTATTTTGAAATGTTGGTACTTATGTTAGTTTTAAGTCTCTAACTTTAAGTCATAGTTGTAAATATGTATGCCATTAAGCCACTAGTTTTAAGTCAACTATCATAAGTCTTAGTCATAAGTCACTAGCTATAAGTCTTAGATATAAGCTACTAGCTACAAGTCTTAGATATAAGTCACTAGTTATAATTACAAATCTTAGCTATACCAATTTTATTATATATTTACTTGTACAGCGCCCTTGAGGTGATTTCTCACAAAAACGGCGCAAGTATTATTATTAGGTACTATTTATTAAAATGGCTTTTAAGGAAAAAAAACTAACTTGGTGGATTTCTACGGTAGTTTTTTGCCTTCTGAAAACTACAAGGAGTTAAAAAGTGGTGAGCAAATAATTACTATGTTTGGTAGTACATATGTACAGGGTGTATCGGCACATACCCGACAAACTTTAACCAGGTATTCCTTAGCACATTTGGAGTATAAAATCATATGTGCACTTTGCTGTCCGGTAACATTTTTTTTTAATTAAAAACAACAAAAAATAAAATTTCCATACTCCGTCACTGTTCACAGTATAGGGGTGAAATAACCGACAACGCCACGCTACTGTCATACCTTTCACACATATTCTGTCTCAAGTCTCGTGTCGTTCTCGCCACCCTGTCTAGTGTCAGTGGTCACAGTCAGTGTTGTTTTGGGAGTTTGCTTATCGACAAGTGTTTACCTACTTTCGTTGTTGTTTTGTTATCTAAGTTTTGAAGTTTTTACTGTTGAAATATGCCCCTCAATTATCCACCTGCTGACGAAACAGATGTTGTGTTTGTTTATGGACTTTGCAATAGGAATTCACGAACAGCCGTAAGGGAGTATCGGATGAGATTTCCTGGAAGACGCGTCCCACACCATGCTACCTTTGTCCAGGTTTGCACCATATCATTTGTTTATTGAAACTATTTACATTCATTGATAATGCCAAAAATCGGTTTTATTAGGAATTTATTTTTCTATTTTGTTTTGAAATTTAAACATTGGGAACATTAAAAACATAACAAGGGGCTACCAACTTTAAAAATGTAAATCGCCCTTTAGGTCATTTGTAATCAGTGGTCACTAAACGGCGTTCTAAAAAGTTTATTAATTTGAATCTCTAATAAATGCATCATTCACTGCAATTGAATTCACTCCCTTTCTCACCATGTGATTTTATTTAAATGACTTACAATTCAATTTCTTCCCTGTGAATCCAAGATATCAACCATACCTAAATTAAGAAAATTATAAATTAAAACACTTTGTTATACATTTTACTATAAAAAATGAAATAAATGAAGAGAAAACCTAAGTTTTCTAATATGTGCCTAAAATAAATCTTCTTTAAAAATAAAATGAGTGAAGGCGCCCGCGTTCATTTATTTGACATTTACTACTGAGTTGAATAATAAAAGCAGTTTTACTTGTTGTTTTGTTTCAAATGTATCAACAATTGCATGATAATGGTATCAGACGGATTGAAGGCGTCGGCGGAGCACACAACATAGTTCCTGTGGCAGTTGAGGAGAGAATCCTCAACTTGATCACCGAAGATCCCACGCTATCCGTGCGTCGGATCGCTCTGATGATAGGACACAGGGAACACATGGCGGTATGCAGAGTTCTGAAGAAGCACGGACTCAAACCTTTCCACAACAGGCGCTGCCAAGGCCTCTTGGAGAATGACAACTTTTCCAGAGTCGTGTACTGCAGAAGAATACTGCGTAATGTCATGAGGGATACAGACTTTATGAAAAACATATTGTTTACCGACGAAGCACAGTTTACTAAAACAGGAGTACTAAATTTTCACAACTTGCACCATTGGGCTGAACAAAACCCCAAGCTTGTTCGGGAGTCGTCGAGCCAGGACAGATTTTCCATCAACATGTGGGCAGAAATCTTGGGAAATCAAATACTCGGTCCAATCGAGTTGCTTCCCAGACTAAATGGACCGATGTATTTGGAGTTCCTACAAGAGCAACTAGGCAAGATTCTGGAAGATGTGAACCTCGAATCACTACGGAGAATGTGGTTCCAGCACGATGGAGCCCCACCACACTATTCTATTGCCGTGCGAAACTACTTGGACGTCGAGTTTCCTGGTCGTTGGATAGGCCGTGGAAGTTCGACCATTGCTTGGCAACCGAGATCACCCGACCTGACCCCCTGGATTACTACCTGTGGGGGGCTCTCAAAAAAAGTGTATGCTAAGCCAATAGCCTCAAGAGAGCAACTGCTCAAACGAGATGGGAGCCGCTGCAGAAATGAAAGCAAATCCTGCGAACTTAAATATTCAAAATATTACAAGACTACACGCACACGCTTGTATTGATAATAATGGCAGTCATTTCGAACAAATGCTCCAATAAAAATGGACTGCCGTGTGGAGTCACACAAGTCGGAAGAAGAATACATCTTAGCCATCGCAAACAATATCTTGGAACAATGAAAAATCCACACAGCCTACTCCGAACAAGAGCAACAAGACCTATACATACGAGAACAGTTTAAGATTGGCACACGGATGGGAGAAGACTTAATACACTAGCACAGAGTACTACGGACTTAAAGTCAAAATTCACCAATCAGATCATACTCCAATAATCTATCAGACCATGAGGGGGGTGATAAACCTCTCGTATGAAAGAAACCATTATGACAGTGTGTTAATAAAAAAATAAGGAAGAGCACGCAGAAAAGATCCAGTGTACACCGGACCAAAATAAAAAACCGAACTGACATGCAGCTAGATAAACAGTTATGCAGAACAGCACCAACATAGACGCCGGGCATGTCATCCAAAGAGACTTTTAAAAAAAAAAAATTTTGCATTTAAAATTATAAACAATCAGTGGCCACAATAACTACTTGAAATGTCAGAGGCGCAGCAAATAAATAAAAAAAATAATCGAATAGACGAAGAGCTTAGGGAAAAAAATATTAGCATTGCTGGACCCCAAGGTCTTCTGGCAACTGGCGATTATGAAATAAAAATTAGTTTATGCCGCAAAAATGATATTATGGCGATATCTCGGGCACAAATTTTTATTGTGCGTGTAAACTGCGTAATGATAATAACTGGACCATAGATGTCGCTCAAGTGTCCTTTTGGAATGAAAATTCAAATATTTGAATTATTCAAATTGAAATGTATAGTTCCAATGATCGTCGTGGATGCAGAACATAAAATTCTTTACATGAACTGTGGTTGCATTGACCGTGTTTCTGATGGGGGTGTATTTCATAACACAGCATTATTTAATGGTTTAGAGCAAGGAGCACTGAGACTTCCCCCTCCCACACCTCTAGCGGGAAGACAGAGACTGATGCTTTATGTATGTCTGGCTGATGATGCCTTTGCATTATCAAATTATTTAATGAAACCATACCCGTACAAAAGCCAACCAATTGTTAAGAGTCTACAATTATCGTCTGTCAAGGGCCAGGGCTATGGTTGAGAGTGTATTTGGAGTCATGGCTAGCAGGTACAGAATTTTACAAAACCGTATTGAATTATCCCCTAAAAAAGTAGAAGTAATAGTTTCG
The DNA here is from genome assembly GCA_917563855.2 of Limnephilus lunatus. NCBI lineage: Eukaryota > Metazoa > Arthropoda > Insecta > Trichoptera > Limnephilidae > Limnephilus > Limnephilus lunatus. Next base: position 42,110,701 of record OU830603.1, on the reverse strand, counting down.
TTGATCTGTGTGCTACACAATTTCATGATGTCTGGTAATAATGCTCCACGGTATGGTGATATTTATATGTCTAATGATAGAGGAAGAGAGGAGAACTTGCCTCGTAAAAACCTTTTACCTTTAGAAAGTCAGTTTTGCAGCTTTCTGTTTTACCAACCTGATAGTGACATAGAAAATTATAAACGTCTCAACTTATCAAACTTTGATAAGTTGTGAAAAGGCTGGATGTACGCTGCTTTAAGTTAACTGGGGGCAGCAGGCGACGGCCGGGCTGGCAAGCAACAGGTGACAGCATGCCGAATCTTACTGTCAGTTTTGCAGTTTTTTCATAAATTAACTTCAATTCCAAAATGTCAGGTCAGGGCTAGTTGGGCAGTTATTGCTCAACTTGCCCCACTATTTTCTTATTACAAAATGCATATTAACTTTTTGTAGGATGCGGACAAATAAAAGAAAAACTTAACGGGAGATTTTCTTTACATTAGCTCCACTGTCCGTTGGCGTAATGTCTACAGAGTCTATAGAGTCAATCGACGCACAAACGCCATAGTGAGGATACGCACTCATCTTCGAGTTCAAATTGTTCGCGGCCTAAAAACAGAAGGTGCAAAAAGAGGTCGTAGAACAAAATGCTCAAGAAATAGTCAGGGCAGTTAAGTGATCTGCTTCGTGTTTAGGCGAGATGCCACCAGCAATTCTGACGAGAGTGAATTTGAGGGCTCCGAAGATTACAACGTGTCTTTGTTAAACCCTACAGAGGCCCCAATTGAGCCTGGTGTTAGTACTTGTGGCACATCCACTGCTCCGGTTTTTCATATGCCGGATCCCACCATGTCATTAAAGAAACCGCTAATGAATACACCGACAGACGCTATGCTGAAGACGGTGGAGGGCCTGCAAAATTTTAATACTTCCGGTTGGTGTGATGTTCGATACGCCAAAACACTAAAAGAGTAGGTACTCAGCAGACCTGGGGTTCAAAGAATTGGAAGTTAACTGCGAGCTCAATTCTTTCACGCCCGCGTGTGCCCAACTCACGGGAATGGAGAGATCCTTTGCAGCAATTTCCCACGTAGCGCTTTAACAATGGCAGGTCATCCAGGACTCTATACAGAGCGTCCTAACCTGGAGCTGTCAGCCGTATGCTGAACTTTCGGCGGAGACCTTGAAAGAGAAGTTTCAGGAGGTTTCTGGGGAGAAGTTTTTCGAAAAACGACGCTATTCTTCAGATAGCTTGTGGGAAGCAGGCGGAAATTATTGAGCATCAGCGTGATCGTAATGTGGAGTGTGCAAAATTCCAGTGGATGAATCAACTCTGGTGAAAATTTCTCCGAGTATGATTGTTAATGCTTTAAAATTATGTCAGGATCTATCAATATCACCAGGTTTCAAAAATACTGAAGCAACTATGGCAGTACTTATTCACAACACTTTTTCACGCGTATGGTATCCCAGATGACCCGCACTTAATCTCATCGATTGCTCCGAAATGCAATTATATTATTATTCCGCTTCTAGTACTCGATCAATCCGGTTGCACGGCAATTTTACCTCTCTACCGTTTCGTACGCGAACGCATATTTGTTGTAAATAATATTTTAAAATAAAAGTTAATATCGCGGACAAATAAGTGTTTTCAATTAAACATCATCATTATCATAAGCCTGAACACAGGATCACGGCTTGGAAGTGCCGTGATCTCAAGGAGCATTTTAAACCTCAATATTGGTAAGGTATGAAGGCAATCCTGCCTGACGTGGAGAGGATCTCCACACCAAACACTCTCCATCCACTCCTACACTAACTAACAAACACTTCCAACACAACGGTCGATTTTATTACAATATTTAATAATGTGTTTGACATTTTCAATTCAAGATCATTTCATAAATTTGGATTTAAACAACCAATATGCCTGCAAAATGCAGTCGATATAATAAATTATTTAGAAAAAGCCAAAGAATATATCCCGTCGCTTCATATTTATAATTATAATGGACGGGATATTCGAGAACGTATTACTCTTACAGTAAATAAATAAGAAGAAATTAGTAAATTGTAAGTGGAAAAACTGGATGTCTCGATTTCCTTATTTGCATTGAAAGCTTGTAGCACTTATGTACTACTCGTACATTAGTAGAAAAGGAACAACGTTTAAAATATATGGCTACATAGTCAAGATCACGGGATTTTGTTGAGTAACATTTGCAAACATGGAGGATACAATAATAATCCTAATGTAGTGCAGTTTAAAGGTATATACAAAAAGTTACTAAACCATAATGTGGAATTAAGTTCCTCTTTTACAGGCAATTGCATACCATTAGAAAATTTTCCAATGTTAAATTGCTCTTCCACCGTGCAAACTATAAACCACACATCTGGTAAGAGGGTTCATGATGAAGAGTCTGATACTGTGTCAATTACTGAAAGCCACTGAAAACAAAAGAACAAAAAGAGTGTTGCTTACTTGCCACAATACATCTTCAGTTTGTGAGACAATGGCGAGTCTATTTACACAACGACATTGCTCATCATGCTTTAAGAATACATAATCATAATAATAATAATGGCGAATGGTACCATGTTGACATTTTAGTAGAAGCGTTGAATTTAGTCTTACATTAATAATTATAATTTTTAAAAGAGTGTCATTTTATAATTCCTTTTATGTGAAAAATAAAATTTCAAGATGGATTTGATATTTTTTCGTTTATTTAATAGATCATTAAAAATATAAACAAATAATCAACCAAAGGCACAAAGGCATATGGTTATTTTTAATACATAAAATTTCGAATTTTTTGAGAATATCAATCTTTTAATATTGAAGAGTAAGTGGGTTGGTACAACATAATTACTTTTTTCTGATTACAGATTGCAGATTCGAGTGGTGCGAGCAGGTGCAAGTGTTATTAGATTATTAGATGAAGACATTGGTAAAGATGGATCAAACAGTGGTTTTGAATTTGAAAACATTCAAAACACATCGGATGTCGAAGATCATTTTTCTTTTGATAGTTCTTCTGAAAGTAAATCCGACACCTCTGACGAAGATGTCACTGTTTAGTGGTGGAAGAAAAATCTTTTACTCCAAATCTGGTTTAAGTGGAGTTCTGTTCCTTCGACACAATCCCGCAGTGGGCAATATAATATTGTTAACTCTCATCCTGGCCTTTCAGAAAGCAATAATATTTCATCTATTGGAGACACATTTTCGTTATTTGTTGCCAATGATATTTTCAAACAAATAATGTTCAGAAACCCAATGTTTTTGTTTGTGAGGGAAAATAAAGGTACAGTCGATAATGCATCAATTTCAACAGATGGAATTAAATTCTTTAAATAGAAGAGTTGTGGACAACCAATTACTTCTTTAGGCACTTCTTTGGCTAGAGAAAGATTTGCTTTCATATTTAGCACGATTTGATGACAGAGTGACTAGACACGAAAGAATTCAACAAAGTGGAACGAAACTGGAAGCGATCAAATCAATATATGAAAAATTCAATGTAGCTTGCACAATAAATTACTCCCTGCAGGCTCAAATCGTCGACGAATGAAAATTTGGCTATTCATCGGGGGTCATGTCCTTTCCGTGTGTCTGACTGTCCATGGAATGCCTTTTCTCCAGCACCACGACTTGTACGTCAAATTAATCTCGTAGACTTATCCGACGAGTCGCAAAAATGTGTGCTTAACAGAAAGCTAATATCAATAGGCAATAAAGTGCACAGCTTTCACAACTTATTAGAAGAAAACTGCTCGATTTCGGAAATCAATGAATTTCTTTGTTCTGATCATTTTTAGACAATCGCGTCCAATGTTTAGTGATCTTCAAATGCCGTACCACGTTAAAAGGTGTTATATCTTCCACAGGCCGTTGAACACTCTGAAGATCGATCTGGCAAGCGGTCAGCACAGAATTCATTCTTGACTAGCAAGGAATACATGTTACATTTTAGAGATTTACCTAATTCCCTGGTGGTGATCAGCGGGTTGAACAGCAGGGATCTAGATCTTGACTAGCAAGGAATACATTTACATTTTACAGATTTAACTAATTCCCTGGTGGTGATCAGCGGGTTGAACAGCAGGGATCTAGATCTTGACTAGCAAGGAATACATTTACATTGTACAGATTTAACTAATTCCCTGGTGGTGATCAGCGGGTTGAACAGCAGGGATCTAGATCTTGACTAGCAAGGAATACATTTACATTGTACAGATTTAACTAATTCCCTGGTGGTGATCAGCGGGTTGAACAGCAGGGATCTAGATCTTGACTAGCAAGGAATACATTTACATTTTACAGATTTAACTAATTCCCTGGTGGTGATCAGCGGGTTGAACAGCAGAGATCTAGATCTTGACTAGCAAGGAATACATTAACATTGTACAGATTTAACCAATTCCCTGGTGGTGATCAGCAGATTGAATGGCGGGGATCTAGAGACAGGGGCAGGCTGGGAGCATGCGAGAGTCCATGTGTTTTCTTTCGGTGGCTTTAAGTATCCGTTTCCACAGAACCTGTCTGTCCCATTGAGAAAAGTCAAGTAAGTAATAAAACAAGAGCCTCCCAAACCAGGCAAATTACAAACGGCAGCGAGATGAGGAATCATTTCAACAACAGCCCCTTTCGATATAGAAACCCTCATTCCTGAATTGAAAAATATTAGTAATATTACAGGAACTCTCAGAAAAAGCAAGCTCAATAAGGAAGATAGGGCGTCCATTTTTGACCAACTGGATGACATTAAGAAGAACTTGATTGCCATAGCTATCTCTCACGCTGCGGCAATAGCAAGTTTTTTCTGAGGTCATCCAGGTACAAAAGGGTCTAACTGATAAGATTGATACCCTTATAAGCAGACCACCCCTTCCTGTCAACCACATGTTCCATCCATCAAATCGTATGCTATTTTGGTTATCTAGGTTGGGTAACCATCCAGTAGATGGTGTTGTATTTTGCGACGCGTGGCCGGGTCAGCTAGTAACGTTATATAACAGTGAAAGTTACGACAACTGTAGTGAATCTGAAACATTAACTCATCACAACCAGCTTTGTGGTACTGCCTGGAGGTAAAGATAACCGCACTCTACTGGGTGTGAACTTCATCAGCAAAGCTGGCCTCATATTTAATATACCCCAGCGCTCGTGGTCTTTTGTTGAGAATCCGGAGATATTTTATGATTTGAAAACAGAGGACAAAGTTGTTCGCTCCACCTCAAATAGCGTGACCGAACAGACAACAGAAGGTATAATTGTACAGAATGTCATCGAAAATAAATTATTCTCATTGCCGTCATGAATACTCCCTTGCCAAGCACCCCCGAGAAGAAAAATTGTACGGCTGACTCTTCAGTGCCAGTCATTAGCCCCTTGATACTCACCCCCCTGCGAATCGACAGGCAGGTACGGGCAAAAGAAGTAAATAAAATATTCCGAGAATACGCAATGGAAGAAGAGGAATTGGAACAGACTTTGGAAAAGTCTCTAACATTGTATTCCTATTCACCGAGCAAGAAAACGGCGAGCAGTAAGCCCACGCAAGTACCGGAAATAATGGACATCTTAAAACATCGGTTTTGTGGTGCTCTCTGTTAGGGATTAATCCTCTTATTATCCTTATTCCTACCTACACGTGTTCCTACCTACACGTGTTCCTACCTACACCTGTGAAGTCACAAGTTCAGTGCCTTGACAGTCTTCAAAGTGACAGCCGTGTTCTATGATCAGTTTCTATTGTTCGATTGACTTCTTTGATAAAAATAAGTACTTGTACAGTCGCCGTGTCGACATGCCAACTGAACGTTTGTAAACAGCGTCTTTCTATTTATACTCGTGCTCCAGAACATGTTCCCACGGTCCGCCACATGTGGTCAACACGTGTACTTTTTAAATTGTGCGAATATTCCAACCGACGCAGTTGCCACGCGATAAATTGCAAATTAAATAATTAGAGATAAATTCTGTTCTCACGGGATATACCACATGTGTCAGGATAATTAATCACAAGTCTAGACGCCACATGTGCGAATAATCGTGAGAAAGTATGTATTCCCAGAATGCATTTGCGAATTTGCAGTGCAATTGCATTCAATCTCGTCTTAACTCTCAACAAGTAAACATGTCTGACAACGTGTCGTCGCTGGATACCCCTACGAGGAGAGCATTCTTGGAACCCTTTGATGAAGAGGGACGTCCGGTAGCTGTCGTCCGTCCTAGGATGGCCCCGCGTCGTATCGAGTACGAATCCGAAATACTTATTCTCAATTCGCCGCCTCGTTCAGGATATGCCTTCGCCTGGTGTTCCCCGCCCCGTTCTTAAGTGACAATTGGTGTTAATCGGTGCAAGTGGAAGATGACACCCAAAGATATTAGAATACAAGTGACATCATTATCCTGCTGCTGTGAGTTTTATGCTATCTATGTCTCTTTCCTTCCAGAGAATTTCTAACAATCGCCACACTGATGTTTGAAAAAATAAAAAAGTTGGTGAGGCTTCCCGAAGACGCATTAAACGATGCGCTTATCGAATTCTCCGGTACAGTTCAAAATGTGGTGGCCTCGCTGGGCTTTGAAAATGTCTCTTGTGCTAAGAGTGGCGTGGTTGGACAAAGTAGCCGACCAAGTTACAAGTGAGACAATTCAACAATTAGCCGCCTTTCTAAAGTGGCTCACAATGTGTGAACAGTCGTTTACGTAAAATGCTCAAAGTGATATAAAATGCTTAAATAGCGTACGGAGTGTGGCAAACCCATCGCTCAGGGAGTGGAAACACGACTCGCAATAACCATCCCACGTCAAGGTGTGTGCTCAGGGCTGAATGACACTGGAGAACAGTGTCATGAACGGTGTCTCCGAAACACAGGGTCACATCTCGGAGTATTTAGACCTTACTCAGCATTCGGGGCTCTGCCGGGATCCTCGGGGAACCAGGGGAGAGGGGAAGACGTAAAGAAGTGCTTTCCAACAGCCACCACGGAGGAAGATAGGGTGAATTCCCTGACTGATGTTGTGGGGAAAATACGCATCGGTAAGAAACTCAGTGGGGCTGCGAGAAAACTTAAAAAAGAGAAACAGGGGTACCATCGGGGGCCTCCAGCATAGAGGACCGGACAGGTAAAGCCGGAAACCTCTGGAGACAACTGGCGGCAGGAGAAAGGATACCGGTGCGGGGAACGATATTCAACAGGGTAATAAAGTTTTTACGCTGGCAACTCAGCTGACGTCACTTTGCGCCGAGCTCCGTTCGTAAAATTTACCAAGCTTCATTCGTTTTCCGACCGTCCGATCGGCCGCTCACGTGTAGAGATATCGTCTCCCACATACTTCCTTCTGATAAAGATTTGTCGTGTGTAAATTCGAACAAATAATAACTTCAGTGCAAAATAGTTATTTTATTTAAAATATCACAGTACACTTTTGGTAAATTAATATGGAGTCAGAGAAATGGTAAGCACGGGCGGATTGCCCGAACACATGGTTAAGTTCGACAATCTACCTACCAAACTTACTGGTACACCTTACCAAACTGGTGACCACCTTCCAGCTTCCACACGCAAGAGGGACGACATGAAAATCTCACAGGGAGCGGCGATCGGATGAGCGGAAGACGGATCCTGAGATTCTATACACCCGGTGAGCCACTTTCATATTTTAAAATCATATAAATTAACATAGCTTCCATTTTGTTTTATTGCCACCGGGGGAACTCAGTAATTTCACAAATAATATGCATCGCATATTCTGTCAATTATTACGATAATGACAGCGCCAAATGAGCATTGCAAAAAGATATTGACTTATACTATAATTAATAAATTGCTTTGATTTTCAGCTAAAACATGGTTTTTTCCCATTTTTGTTTTTTCCCATACATCAAATATTTAATCTTGCAATCTGAATTGTAAAATCCACCATAAATTACAACTTTATGACGTAAAACGGTATTTAATCGTTGCGTTCTATCTTTTCTGAAACGATCTAGATGTCTCTCATGAAATCCTTGACAAATAATCTGTATTACTCCTTGTTTTTTCAATAAAAAAGATTAAATCTGCACGTACACTCTATTTCAGTGAGAATCACACAACATGCAGCTGGCGGAAAGCCCGATGCACGCCGGTACGAACTACGCGGGGCAGATTTCCAGCGCAAAGGACGGCAGGAAACCAATCTCATGAAAAAGTCATCACATCAGACACGTGAAAGTTTTAAAAAAGTTTATCTTATTATTTTTTTCCAGCATTGTAAAAAATTGTTACATGAATTGATGCGTATACAATATATTACAACTTGCATATGTTCCTTTTAAAAAGTCTGCAGAACTCATGTAATCCATGAAATTAAGATATCTTACTTACACATTTTATAGACTTAAGGAAGTACTCAATCTCGACAAATTAAAAATGATCTACTTTTCCCTGGTACAATCTTCAATAATCTACGGCATTATAGGATGGGGTGGTGCGCTTGATGCATTTATTAAGCCTTTACAAACCACTCAAAAGCGCATTATTAAAGTTATGTATAATAGAAAAAAAAACATTCTCAACTGAGTTGTTATTCAAAGAGACAAAAATATTCAATATCCGTAAATTATTTATATTGCAGACTATGAAATATATATTTAAAAATAAAAATTGCTTTGTAAAAAATGAAAATAGAATTAGCAAAAGAACTAATAATATGTTTTACTCCCCCCAAACCAATACTAAATTAATGCAAACACATAGCAGCTTTATTGGTCCTCGTACATTTAATCTTCTACCAAAACACATTCAAATGGCAGATAAAATATCACTTTACGTAAAAGAATTAAAATTATGGTTGAATGATGCAGATATTGGAACATTTTTTCTATAAATTATTTGTAAACTTTCATGTTTCACTTTTCAATACAATTCTAACTTTATTTACTTTCTTTACTATAACAAAAAATCAACAAAATTTATGTTTCACTATTTTATTTTACTATAATGTTTTCACAGATTACTATATTTCTAAACCTTTAGTTTAAAATTTACATTTTTTACATATACTTATTGATGTATATATAGCAATCTTGTTTATATTACCCACACACAGGCAGTGCCTTAGTGGGTTCCCATTGCCTACTCTTTTCTATTATATATTTTACTTATTGGTAACTTTTACATTACTTGTACCTTATATTTACTCTTAATGTATTTAGAAATTATGCATAATTACTTTTGTATGTATGTAGATACAATGGGAAAAAATAAAGAAAAAAAAAAAAAATTAATAAATAAAAAAAATAAAAAAATCGCATCTCGAAAATGTAACTACCTACAAATAAATTTATCATCAGTTAGAGTATTTCAATAGTATTATTAAAGTTTAGTACTTTTCATTCCGGCGATAATATTAAATTTCATGAGTTTTTTGGAGATTTTTTTGGAGTAATAAAAATTTTAACCCTTCGGATGAATTCGTCAATTTAAACATTTTTAATAAAATTTTAATAATTTTAATTACGCTTTTAGAGACTTTACAATTTTTAAATTAATATGGGTTACAAATTAAAAAACAAATATTTCATACACATACTCTTCCTTTGAAATTTCGCCATACGTATTTGCCATATCTGCTGTGAATTGTTCTGATTAAATTGGGAAATGATTACTCTCGGACAATATACAAGCAAGAAAACCATGGCGAGAACTGACAAGATGGATTTATCAAGCGGAAGCAGCTATGATCCTGCTATTCACCATGTCGCAACGAGATTATCACCATACTGGAGAAATAACTTAAGATTTTGGTTTATTCAAATCGAATCACAGTTTGAAATTTCACGAATCGAGGATGATTTCAGCAAATACAATATCGTTATTGCTGCTCTCGATCCCGACACCCTGCAAATTATAAGCGACATTGTAATGAATCCACCAGGCCAAGAAAAGTATGTATGCGTCAAGACTGCCCTCATCGAACGTTTTCAGGACTCTGAGGAGAAGCGACTGACTCGACTCCTCACAGGCATCCAGTTGGAGGAACGGAAACCAACTGGTTTATTAAGACACATGCTGGAGTTAGCGGGACCCGCTTTGGCAAAAAGCGCCATTGTCAGAACACTATGGCTGCAGAGACTCCCACAGCATGTCCAGGCGATACTGTCCGCACTGCCAGATAATGATCTCGACCAACTCGCTTCGGCGGCAGACAAAATTATAGATGGATACCAAACATCAGAATGTTCTGCAGTTGATCATAAAAATCGACCAAGCACATCGCGAGCCGAAGAACCCGAAAATTCGACACTACTAGAACTTCAAAAACAAGTACTCATACTTACAAGAGAAATTAAACAACAACTGAAGTTAGACCAAAACAACGTCAATCGACAATCCGACTTTAAAGGACGAAGTAGACAAAACTTTCGCCGAAATTCGTACGACCAATCCCCATCAAGACAAAACCCCGCTAGAAGACCAAGATCAGGGTCTCGTGGGAGATCTCCGAACAGGAACCCTGAGGGATATTGTAGATGGCATAATATTTATGGTGAAAAGGCATACCGTGTTCTTTTCCTAAAAAAAAACACAGGGAAACGACGGAGGAAGACCACAGTAGAGACATGTGAGCTTCCTGCTAATACTTGCCGTCTCTTTCTGTATGATCATGAAACGCGTCAGAAGTTCCTTGTGGACACAGGCGCCGACGTATCAGTCGTTCCTAGAAATTTCGGAAATTTACCTCCGATAACTGTCCCACTACTTTGTACAGCGCCAACGGTAATAACATCAAAACCTACGGCAAGAGAATTTTTCAACTGAATTTTGGCCTACGTAGAACAATGAAGTGGAGATTTATAGTTGCAGATGTATCAAAAGCTATACTTGGAGCCGATTTCCTGCACAACTTCAATCTAACAGTATATTTAAAAAAGGCTGTGATCATGGACCAGTCTACAGGATTGCGGATTCAAGGCTCGACGTATAAAGGAATCTCTTCAGGCATTTCAACTATATCAAACTCCCTGAAGTGCCGAGATATCCTCAGTAAATACCCAAGCTTGACGCGACCTAGCATGAAGACAACTGACATTAAGAAACATACAGTAACGCATTGCATCGAAACAAAAGGGCCTCCTGTGACTGAACGTGCACGAAGATTAGCACCAGCCCTCCTAGAAGCAGCAAAACGGGAATTTAAATTTTTAATGGAACAAGGAATATGCCGACCTTCCAAGAGCAATTGGGCCAGTCCACTACACATGGTGAAGAAGCCCAATGGTGAATGGCGTCCGTGTGGAGATTATAGGCGTTTGAACGCAAAGACTGTCCCGGACAAATATCCCATTCCGCAGCTCCACGACTTTGCCCACAAACTATCTAAGACAATGATCTTTTCAACTATTGATTTGGCGCGAGCGTTCCACCAGATACCTGTGGAACCTGAGGATATTCCAAAAACGGTTATCATCACACCGTTTGGATTGTACGAATTTACTTCCATGCAATTTGGTTTATCCAACGCGGCACAGAGTTTCCAACGCTTTATGCACGCAATTACCAGGGATCTGGATTTCTGTTTCGTCTATTTAGATGACATATTAATTGCTTCAACAAGTGAAGAAGAACACCAAAAACACTTGGACATATTATTTAAACGTCTAGCTGACAATGGACTTATCATTAACATACAAAAGTGTCAATTTCGTGCAACAACTGTAAATTTTCTTGGACATACAATTACTCCAAGAGGCATGACGCCTATCAAAGAAAAAGTTAAAGCCATAACAGATTTTCCATTACCTAAAACTGCGAAAGGTTTACGTCACTTTTTAGGTATGTTAAACTACTACCAAAAATTCCTACCTAAAGCTATCAACCTTCAGGCGAAGCTATTCGATTGCATAACTGGCTATAAGAAAAACGACAAAAGGATACTTACCTAGACCCAAGAATTAACGGCAGCGTTCGAAGATTGCAAAAAACACCTGGCGAATGCAGCGCTGCTGGCTCATCCGAATCCCAATGCGAAAATAGCCATCATGGTAGATGCTATTGACACAGCTATTGGAGCATCTTTACAACAATCCAACGGCGACACATGGGAACCACTTGGATTCTTTTCTAAAAAATTCACCCCAGCTCAACGACGAATTTATTAAGGCAAAAGTTGACACCGGCCTCTCTCTAGGTCAAATGGTGATTCCTGGCACAGACAAATCACTTTGGTGTGACATCTCAACTGGTCATGTCAGACCTTTTGTTCCAACTACTATGCGAACTGAGGTAATTGAAAGCGTCCACAATGTCTGTCATCCAGGCATACTTGGGACAACAAATATGGTAAAATTGAGATTTGTGTGGCCCAACATGGCGAAAGACATAAAAACTTTCCTTAAAAACTGTATCCCTTGCCAAAAAGCGAAAGTCTCAAAACATACAGTAGCTCCACCATCAGCTTATGTCTTACCAGAAGACCGCTTTCGCAATGTACATATTGATTTAGTTGGACCCCTTCCAGCATGCAACGGATATCAATACCTGTTGACAATGATTGACAGATTAACCCGCTGGCCTGAAGCAGTACCGTTGAAAGACATGTCTGCAGAAACCGTCGCAAATGCACTGATGAACCACTGGATAGCTCGTCACGGGACCCCGGAGACGATAACTTCAGACCAAGGCCGTCAATTTGAAAGTTTTCTTTTTAAGAAACTGGCGGAGAAATTGGGAATAAACATACAAGGACTACAGCATACCACCCACAAGCAAACGGCTTAATAGAGAGATGGCACCGTACACTGAAAGCCTCTCTTATGGCATGCGGCGACCTGAACTGGTTGGAGAATCTCCCGCTCATACTACTCGGATTGAGATCTACAGTTTGCGAAGATCTAAAATGTTCCCCGGCTGAACTCACATATGGTAGAACATTAATATAATACTAGCTTATGCCTGTTGCAAATGCAACTAACGGGTTAAAACTAACTTGACTTACTAACTAACAGAAAAAAAATTCATAGTAAGCGGGTAGGTACCTACGGTTAAACATACAAATATATATAAAGCCGCCTACAGGGCCTAGCAGCAAAAATCTGCCATACGTTAGTAAATAAACACCATTGTAGACATGCAAACATCAAATCCCCAAAGTTTCATCGCAATCGGATGAATGGTTTAGCAATGCGTAATTTCATGATGCCAGAGCTCACTTTTGTATACAGAAACCGTCGTGGGCATGCACACATCAAATCCTCAAATTTTCATCGCAATCGAATGAATGGTTTAGCAACGCTTAGCGGTTAAACATACAACTATGTATAAAGCCGCCCGCAGGACCTAGCAGCAAAAACCTGCCATACGTTAGTATATAAACACCATTGTAGACATGCACACATCAAATCCTAAAAGTTTCATCGCAATCGGATGAATGGTTTAGCAATGCGTAATTTCATGATGCCAGAGCTCACTTTTGTATACAGAAACCGTCGTGGGCATGCACACATCAAATCCTCAAATTTTCATCGCAATCGGATGAATGGTTTAGAAACGCTTAGCGGTTAAACATACAACCATGTACAAAGCCGTCCGCAGGACCTAGCAGCAAAAACCTGCTATACGTTAGTATATAAACACCATTGTAGAAATGCACACATCAAATCCCCAAAGTTTCATCACAATCGGATGAACGGTTGAGCAATGCGTAATTTCGTGTTGCCAGAGCTCACCCCCACTTCACTCCTAGGCTTCTCCGTATCGTAAACCCCCTCCCGAGTTCCCCTCCCCCCCTTCCTGTTTCCACCCCCCCCCCCACCTGCCGCATTATTAATACACTAATTCCCGGTAAATTTATTTTTCAAACAGCTCGCGCGCCATCTATAATTTTTTTTTTTACAAATTTCGTAATCCCAGAACTCACCAGTAATTTTATACAAACCTTGTACTAACAATAACGAACACAACAAAAAAAGAATTTTTCAATTTGTTGCAGTCCTTCGGAAGTTATGAGCGTACGTACATTTTCATACAAATTTTATAATGCCAGAACTCACCAGTAGTTTTACTGCTTAAAATAAAGCGCTATATGAATTTAATACTTTTAAAAAATATTCCGTTCAACTTCGAGTAATTTCATTGTAAAATTAGAAAACTAATACGTATGCAATATCGTCGGATGATATCGAGTGTTTATGTGCAGGTAGGAACCTACTTATATTCTGAGTATAGGTACTTGCATACATACGTAAAAAAGAACTCATATTTAGGCTGGGTTGTTTAACGAAATAAAATTTTTTTTAATTTTTCAAGTCAATTTTAACGTTCTGTAAAAGTTCGGTTCGAATTCTATTCAAGTTCTGTAAATATTTCAGTTTTATGATGCAACTGGCATTTACTGATAAAAAAACACAACTTACACAGAACGTGAAAATGAACTTTAAAAAATTGTTAAATTATTCAGTACGTGGAAACAACATTACCTTAGTAAATTAAATTGCATCAAAAACCTAAATAATTGTCCAACTACCCGTTCCGGCAGGTACCGGCGCATTTCCTTACAAAATTCCGGCAATGTTTTTGCTTTTCTCGTCATATTTGCAATACTACCGAGATAAGTAGGTACCTACCCTGAATTAATAACATTTCAATTTGGCCGGTAAATATCCACCCTACTGAAGTGAATCTATGGACACCAATTTTCTTGTTTTTTTTGGAAAATTTTATAGGTTTTTCGGCGACCCTGAAATTTTTTACATGGAACTAACACAAAATTTTGGTCTTAAAAGTTGCCTAATATTGCCGGGTACCGTATTTTTCAAAAACATCCAAGCTGGAATCGTTTTTCCGGCCGCAATGCCGTTTCCCGAAAAACAACAACCCAAACCGCTGAGAGATCCGTTTTCTTTTGACATTTCAATTTGCTGTTGAAGCGCGGGTAAATCTAGCGCTTTTGTATTAGGTACTTACCTATACTATATCATACACAGACAGATAATATTCCATAATTATATTTTTTAAACAGGCAAGACCGATGCACAAATTTGCACAATTCCTGCTTAAATTAAGGCCCTGTCGAGCTATGCAATTTGAAATCCGCCATTAAAAAAAAAAATTCTTCATACAAAACCTATTAGGGCGGGGTCTGCTTTTTTTTAAGGTGGTAGTGGATTTTAACGCCATCACGACTCCATCTTCAGTGTTGCAAAGTTCGAGAAAAATTGTAAAATTTTAATATACCAGCCGATTTTACAGGCTGCAAACGATTTGCATTTATCGATGAAAGCGAATTTTTCGCAAATGTCAGAAAAATGTCGAATTTGAATGCAATATTGTGAAACATTTTCAAGGGGGAGCTAAACATGTTTTGGTTTTAAAAGTTTCTAAAACTTGTATTGTTTATGTTTATTAAAAAACATCTCCGCCGGAAGGTGTACTTTTAACGCAATCTTTAATTCCGTAATGCCCCTATAAAATGTCAATTTTTCTAAAGAACTTTCTCGAAGCCGTTTAATTAATTAGAATAAATTCCTAGCAAAATCAGTTTTGTACGGGAAACTAACTTTTTTTTACTTCCCTTCTCGATCCGACGTTTTTAAAGGGGCGAACCTGTCGGCGGGAAATATAACCTAGCCGAATTGAGTGATTTTATGAGTAGTTCCAGTTTTCGCCGCAAATTTAAATAATTTTTCGCTCTTAAAATGTGTCAATTCAATTTTATGTGAGTTTCCTGTCTAGTCTATTTTTTTTGTGAAAATCGTGAAGCTAGCGTGTTTATTTAAATTCAGACGAAGCTGCCATTTCGAACGGATGAAAATAGAACTACAACAGTATTCGATAGACATTTGATTTTTTCTAATGTGAATAATCCATACTTGTATTCCGCACCGCTAGATGTCTCCCGTAAAGTTTTGGCAAACATATTGATAACGATGAAAAATGTTTCCCCTAACAAAAAAAAAAACAACTGCTAGTGGCTGGAAAATAATCGACTCTTCGAAGGATTTTGAACTTTGAAGCGTTCCAAAATAGCGTGCGCTAATGTCCATTCTCGCGTGTCAGCCGAAGGGACAATTCTAGACTTCGAGCCAAAGTGAACCTTGAGGTTGGTGAAACGCGAGGGGCGGTGAGGTCGATTTTCGCATCAAGGAAAAAGTGAGTTTTTTGAAAAACCAAGCAATACTATATAATATAATATAATATATATCTTTATTCAACAAAATTTGCAAGATTTATAACAAAAAAAAAAAGAAACGTACATATTCAGCGTTTTACAATG